>JAPDVR010000007.1:28722684-29957684 GCA_026230005.1 Gila orcuttii | reverse complement strand
GTCAGAATCGAGGGTCTATCCAAATAAACTTCCCTCGTCCACTTGAAGTTGAACACACTTTAAAATGGTGGTGGGGATTCCACCGAGGGGAAGGGCTTAGGGAAGTTTGCGAATGCATGTCTAAAAGTGGAGTAAAACGCAGGCAATGCATGCACCTATTGCATGCACCTCCAGTAGTTTGTTGTTCTGTCTGTTTCTTTTTTGACTATGAATCCAGTGCTGCCACCTTGTGGACCAACTGATTAGTGGCAAACAAATTCAAGGCGCATATGAACTGAGCGTACAGTGAAAAATCTAGCTCCATGCATTCTATGTTGATAAATTTAATATCATACACTGCAAGTAGATCATATTGTATGCATACTTTTATTTCATTTGGGCTTTACTCTTCGTACAAATACCAATATGTAGTTAAACTACTTCAAAATTTTAAAAGTTTACCTGGCAGCCTCTTTGATTATGCTTTGCAGGAAGATCAGACGTGTTTCCAAACTGCCCTGGATTTGCTTGAGGAGGTAGAAGATTTTCTCATAACCTGCGTTAAGGACCGTGAGAAAGATTTGATGTATGGTGTCATTAGCAATGTCAAAAAATAATTGTAAAACCACAGGAACAAATTAATTTCCCAAGATCGGTAATATTGTACAATGTACAAATAAAAATAACAAAACGGAACCCAGCTGTAACAATATTACAGATTTTTTACATTTAGCAAAAGACGCAAACATGTCCATTTGATTTCACAAGACAAAGCGTTGGTGGGAGACCACCCCTCCTTCTCTTATTGGACGCCATCCAGGAAAGAGCATCAAGAGAGGAAATGATGGAAACACTTAAGCAGTGTTTAGTTGCAAGACATCTGCACATGTGTGTTGTTACTTACGCCTTCCAGGTTTCCGGATCTCCTTGGTGATGAGCACTCGGAGTTCAGAGTTCAGCTCCTGGCTCTCTTCGTTTCTGATTTTCTTCAGCTGGCAGGGGGAAGGGTAGCGGCACGGGGCCTCCTCTTCACCCTCACTGCCCAGAGAGAGCTCGCTCTCGCTGGACTGGCCGTTCTCCTGAACTCTGTCCTGCTGGTTCTCAATCTCATCCGACTGGAGGTGGTTCCTTTGCTCGATCGGTTCAGACTCTGGCACAGGACTCAGCTCCTTGTCAGAGTTGTTGTTGTTTGACTCGAGATGGTTGGTGATGTGGTTTTCCAATTCTGTGTGATCATTATCCGCTGCTGTGTTGGATCAGACATGAAACATGCACAAGTAAAATTGGAGCTTCCATGTTTTAGACACCAAGGAACCAGAATTAAGTTGGATGATTGTCACACCTGATACTTAGGTTTTTTTCTGCATGAGTTTATTAGTTACTTACTTCTGGGTGGTGTTTTTGGAGGTGTATATGCCCGTCCTGGCCGAAGCAGTGGAGACATGCAGCGTCTGCGTTTGGGGGCCCCTACTCCAGCAGGACTGCTGGACTCTCCAGGACGTTTGCCTTTGCCTTGAGTGCCAGTAACAAATTCATCTGCCTCATCCACCATCATCGCCTGACATGAAGAGAAGAGAAAAAGTGCTATTTGCCTGAAAGTAAAATCTGTGTAGTGCTTCTTTTTGAAAGCCTGAGATCTAAAATTACCTTCTTGTCCAATTTGAAGGGGTTACCAAAAGTGTGCAGACGTTTAGGCTGATCGGGGTCTGCCTCTCTCAGAGGGGCTGGGCAATGCTTCAAGAAGTCCTGATAGTTGCCCATCTGAGCTATAGGCACACTGTGAAGCTGATCTAGAAAGAAAATATTGATTTGAAGTTACATAAATAATGTTCGAAAATGACCATATAAATGTCACCATGAAATTAACCTTATCACATCACAAATGGAAGTCAAAGGCTTGCAGTTCTTTCAGAAATCAAACTAAATGTAATTGAGAGAATCATCCAGACATTCAAAAAACTGCTCCATGGAAATCAATAACCATTTATGGCTGTCTGAGCATTACCTTGATCTTGTCCTTTCAGAATGCAGATGCTAGAATGCAGAAGGTTCCGCCTCATGCGACTCAGCTGGTCCAGCAGATGAGCTCTTGGGATATCATAGGGGTTCCGCAATCCTTGTGGTTTTAATGCCTGTGTTGTTAAAGAGGATAATAGAAAAGATGAGGGATCTGAACTGACCATGGATCATTTACTGAACAATACCCTGTTGAAAAGTTGGTTATGCACAAAAAATGTGATTCTAAAAAGCAAATGTTCCATATATACTCAAAACACTCGCAGTCAATTCCAGCCTTTTAAACATTAATCTCACATTGACTTGATTTAAATTTAGAGAGGTCATATGTACAGGTCCTTCTCAAAAAATTAGCATATTGTGATAAAGTTCATTATTTTCCATAATGTAATGATACAAATTAAACTTTCATATATTTTAGATTCATTGCACACCAACTGAAATATTTCAGGTCTTTTATTGTTTTAATACTGATGATTTTGGCATACAGCTCATGAAAACCCAAAATTCCTGTCTCAAAAAATTAGCATATCATGAAAAGGTTCTCTAAACGAGCTATTAACCTAATCATCTGAATCAACTAATTAACTCTAAACACCTGGAAAAGATTCCTGAGGCTTTTAAAAACTCCCAGCCTGTTTCATTACTCAAAACCGCAATCATGGGTAAGACTGCCGACCTGACTGCTGTCCAGAAGGCCATCATTGACACCCTCAAGCAAGAGGGTAAGACAGAAAGAAATTTCTGAACAAATAGGCTGTTCCCAGAGTGCTGTGGGAAGGAAAAAGTGTGGCAAAAAACGCTGCACAACGAGAAGAGGTGACCGGACCCTGAGGAAGATTGTGGAGAAGGACCGATTCCAGACCTTGGGGGACCTGCGGAAGCAGTGGACTGAGTCTGGAGTAGAAACATCCAGAGCCACCGTGCACAGGCATGTGCAGGAAATGGGCTACAGGTGCCGCATTCCCCAGGTCAAGCCACTTTTGAACCAGAAACAGTGGCAGAAGCGCCTGACCTGGGCTACAGATAAGCAGCACTGGAGTACCCACAGTCAGTGATGGTCTGGGGTTCCATGTCAGCTGCTGGTGTTGGTCCATTGTGTTTTATCAAGGGCAGGGTCAATGCAGCTAGCTATCAGGAGATTTTGGAGCACTTCATGCTTCCATCTGCTGAAAAGCTTTATGGAGATGAAGATTTCATTTTTCAGCACGACCTGGCACCTGCTCAGTGCCAAAACCACTGGTAAATGGTTTACTGACCATGGTATTACTGTGCTCAATTGGCCTGCCAACTCTCCTGACCTGAACCCCATAGAGAATCTGTGGGATATTGTTAAGAGAAAGTTGAGAGACGCAAGACCCAACACTCTGGATGAGCTTAAGGCCGCTATCGAAGCATCCTGGGCCTCCATAACACCTCAGCAGTGCCACAGGCTGATTGCCTCCATGCCACGCCACAATTTCTTTCGGGGTCTTACCCTCTTGCTTGAGGGTGTCAATGATGGCCTTCTGGACAGCAGTCAGGTCGGTAGTCTTACCCATGATTGCGGTTTTGAGTAATGAAACAGGCTGGGAGTTTTTAAAAGCCTCAGGAATCTTTTGCAGGTGTTTAGAGTTAATTAGTTGATTCAGATGATTAGGTTAATAGCTCATTTAGAGAACCTTTTCATGATATGCTAATTTTTTGAGATAGGAATTTTGGGTTTTCATGAGCTGTATGCCAAAATCATCAGTATTAAAACAATAAAAGACCTGAAATATTTCAGTTGGTGTGCAATGAATCTAAAATATATGAAAGTTTAATTTTTATCATTACATTATGGAAAATAATTAACTTTATCACAATATGCTAATTTTTTGAGAAGGACCTGTATGTGTATTCTTTGTGGATATCCTGGTCTTGAGCACATGAAATCATCTACAAAGTACAAAACATCTACAAAGTGTGCAGTAGTGTACATGCACGCACTTTATTCAGAGCAGCTAATTGAAAGCCAGCGAACTCCTTGGTGTTTGCCTCCATTGGCAGAGCTGGCCCATCTCCTATGATACTTTGCAGCAGCTGTGTGAAATCCTTTCTGTGGGCCAGAGAGAGGGCGGAGCTTCTGCAGCGAAGTTTAATCCCACCTTCTGGCACCGCCTTTTTCCCTACTGATGCACAAACTCTGTCTGCCTCGACCTTCGTCTGTAATATACACAATATATTAATTATATTATATATAACTAATATCTTATATATATATATATATATTATATATTATATTAGTGCACACCTGCTGACTGAGCTTTTTGAGATAGGACACAACACTGTAGCTGAGGCCATACTCCATGTTGTCAGCCAACAGGTTTGGAGCTCCCATCATTCGTAGTGCTTTCCGCAGGGCCTGAAATAATCAGGATGAAGGAAAAAAAGAAAATTTAATTTAATTACTTTTGTAATGTTAAAATGAACATGAGTGATTCCATTACTTACAGTGATGTAGTAGGGAGGCATTGTTTTAAGATAGTTTTCAAAAGATTGTCGCCACTTCGCTGGAGGCTTGAACTTATGCACAGTAATCAAGTCATCTATAAATGCATGATAAACAGTTATGTGACTTATATCCATCAACAATCAAAGAAAATACAAAAGCAAATAGTGTCAAATTCTGATAAATGAGATGTTACTAATGACACTTACCAAGCAAAGGCAGCACCACAGGGTAGTTATAGGGCATGACAAACAGGTTGACACAGGTTAGAGCTGTGCTTGCCTTCAGATAGCCAAATGGCTGCCCGAGTTCCCCGTATTTAGCACTATTACACACAAAAACCTGAGAGAGAATAAAACGTTGCAGCAATAAACGTTCAGCCATAGTAGAGGTGCAAGTTAGTGAATTCTGAGGGTGCTTTCACACTAGCACTTTTGCTGCGCACCTGGGTTCGACTGACGTCAGAGTTTGGTTCTTTTGGATGATGTAAACACTGTTTTCCGAACTCAGGTACACACCCTCAAACCATACCCGAATCGGCATAAAAAGGGAGTAGCGTGTAAAGCTGTGACCGCAGGGTGCTGCAACTAAATCTGCGATCTAAACTTTAGTAATGAACTGTAATAAATCCAAATATGGATCTCGATCATATTGTTTGCAATTGTGGTTGCTGAATAAATTCACTTACGCAACCCTGTGTGAAAATACAAAATATTTTTCGTAGCTATTTTAATAAAAAACATGTAATTTGGAATTACTATTAGGGATTTTACTGTTCTCATTTTTGAGGAGAAGTTTCTTGTTTTACCAGTTTTCTTAAAGTAGACAGAGTGTTAATTTATATGATAAATATCCTAAAATAAATAAGTACACTAGATGAGGTAAAATAAAGTTGACATTCTCTTGAGTTGCAATAATTATAATGTAATATAAAAATACATTTCTCAAATGACAACAATCTTTGCGATTATAATTTTGCACAAAATACTCCTGTTCAGCTTAACCATTATGCCGCATGATGAAAAAGTTACTAGACAAACAAAAAAAGGACAAAAGTTGACTGAATATGATAAAAACTAGAAAGTAAATTTAACAGGAAAAAACACTAAAATTAAATAAAAAAAGCTGACAAAATTACCTAGTTCTCACTCATTTTCCTGTCAAGTGTGATTGACTAAGCAACAGGGGTAAACAGCTGCTGCTTTGATTATGAAAATGCACCACAGTTCAGACAAATACTATAATGTGAACACAATCCAGCGAGGGCAGGGGGGAGCAATCAAACTCCGGCTCAGAACAGGGAATCGAACCAAGTGTGAAAGTACCCCGAGTGAACATACATGTTCCCCGATTAGCATGTATGGCACTAAAATACTGATTCGAGCAGTACCTGCCAGCAGGTGTGCGGTGATTTTCTCTCCAGTATATACTGAGTGAGTGGGGAAGGCTCTAGCTCGTACTTGTCAAAGGGCACTTTATCAACCACCATGGGCTCTGAATCCACACATGAAAACTTTACTTGTGGGTGAGATGCACGTGGAGGCTGCAGAGGAACACAGGCAACTGAGCAGACAGCACACTTACAAGTTTACATTTCACTAGAAAAAATACAGTATATATCATTTAACATTTACATCAAAGGCTATGTTCATGGAAAACTAAAGAGTAATAAAATTTACAATAGTCATAATAAAAATTATATTTCAATCAATTGTATACAATCATTTACATTACACTAGAAAAGCCTAAAGCATATACATATTACATTAGATTTAAAAAGGACTGAACAGATGGTACAGCATACACAAATTGCTGTTTTTTGAAACATGTTTTTCTCATACCAAAGTAGGAGAGTTCTGGTCAGGCCAAAAGGACTCCGGGATAGGCCAATGGCCAACAGGAACACCAGTTTTAGGGTTGGGTCTGACATAGATCAACTTATGACAGCTGTGCCATGATTGAGGTCCATACTTCATCTCTGCTGGACCATCTGGAAAAAAACAAACCGTAGTGTCATTAATAATGGCTTGGTTCATTTTTTTTGTCAAGCATACACTACCGTTCAAATGTTTGGGGTAAGATTTTTTTTCTTTGTTTTGGGAAAGAAATGAATACTTTTTTTTTAGCAAGGAAGCACTAAATTGATTAACAGTGACAGTTCATTTTACATAGTTACAAAAGATTTCTATTTCACAATATTACGGTTTTATTGTATTTATTATCAATTAATAATTAGATTTATCATTAATAGGTGCTTTACTGCAATACTTCTGAAAACTACAAAAGCCTGGTCCTCCTTTACCTTCAGTGGGTGGAGGATCGGGTCCAGTCTTCTCAAAATTGATAACGACACCACTCTGGATCTTCTGCACCAGAGACTCCAGGCACTGGTTCAGCATTCTCTGGGAAAACACGCTGTACGAGCGGCCTAAGCAGAGCGGGAAACAGTTAACTTGCATCTGACGTGAGATTTAACTTGAGTGCTTAAATGTAGGGATGCACCGATACGAAAGTTTTGGCCATAATTCGTTACATTTGAAAGCCGATAACCGATATATTGGCCGATAAATCTAAATTTTGATATACTTTGATAGCCTGTATACATAAAAGGCTCACCATTAAAAGCCATGTCCCTAAGACTTCAACATAAATCAAACATATACAATACAGTAGCCTACTTTGAACCAGTGTAAGATTCCTTAACTTTTATAATTAATTTTACACTTGATTGGCCAACTTTCTTTATTAAAAAATGGTAACACTATAATAAGGTTTCATTTTGTTAACATTAGTTAACATGAACCAACAATTAATGAACAATACTGAATGAACAATACGATAAAATTTTTATCCTCGTTTTCGTAAGGGCCCGGTTGCAGTCTCTTTTTTTTCCTGTAGCCACTCCGAAGTCTTTTGCATTTTACAACAGGGTGAGCTTTCTGCCTCTCCTCTCCATGAACTTTTGAACTTTTGTCTCTAAACTTAAAACTCAGCGAATACTAGTCACACAGGCAAAAGCAATATATCTTTATAATCATTTAAGTTTATACTTTTAAATGATCTAATTTAAAACAAAAACAAATATTCTCTGATTATGTAATCTGTATTAAAAGAGATGCCAGTTGTTCTCATGGAAACTCATTATCTGCTAATGTAGGTTTTGCAAGTTCAACATGGGTTATAGGTCAAAAGTTGAATGAATGAGTACTTATGTCCTTTCGATTTCTTACAGGTTGAGTTGTTGTTGCCCATTACACGCTAGCATTCTGCTAATGAACGCTGATTGGTCAGTGAAGGACTGCTACAACTAGAGATACCACTTGATGGCATCGTGGCATCCGAAGCAGGACCAGAAAATTTACACGGAAAATAAATTGAATTTGAGTACTTGTGTTATTCTTGTGTTATGAAATACAGGATACATATGGTATAGTATTGCCACCTTAAAAAAAAAAACAACAACCAATGTCACGCTCAATAGTGCTAAATATAAAAAATTGAAAGGAGAAAAATGCCTCGCAGGTGTGCAATGATAAAGTGTTCTAATAGTAAGCAAGTGTTGTCCTATTTCTCATTTCCCAAGGACGAAAAAAGGTAACGTATGTGCTCCTGTGTTAATTGTCAAAGCCTGTGGTTCACGTATACATGTGTGTGAATATTTTCGGCGTGGTGTTTTAAAACAACAAAAAAACTATTCTAGCACGTGTATTTACCTGTGTCAGACCTGCCAACCTTGAAATTATTTTTTGAGTACTCATTTGGGGGGGGGGGGGGCATATTTTTTGAGAATGCAAAATGCAAGACGCACACAAACGCATGCCTATATTCATAATTCTAGTTTTGAATTCGACCCAAATCCAAAATTTCACTTGGACTGCAATATACAGTGAAAGTCCAAAGTTTCAATACTGCTCAAAAACATTTTTTATTCATGATTAATATTGCATTGCATATGTGTGCTGGTCAATAGTCTAAAATTAAGAAACCCCTAGAAAACAGTAAATTAAAAAAAAACACTAACATTGGAACATTGTACATTTAAGATAGGCTACTTAATTTATTATTCCAATATCCAAATTTATTATTCCAATATCCAAATAGGATACTAAATCTCACAGAAAAAAGGGCTTTTATTTGAGACGTGCTGTCTTTGCATTTGAACATTGCACATTTTAAACAGGACACGCATTAGCTGAATAAACACTAGCCAATACAAACATATTTATAGAAAATAGTTGACAATGAATAGACAGGAGTCCAATAATAGTAAAGCGAACACTTATCCTAAAAAGAATATCAAGTATAAGTTAGACTTCGACATGTAATGAGGGCTGTGTTAACAGTAAAACGTTCGTCATTTAACAAATTTTAAAACACGGATGGATAATACAAAATGCTTTCTGACATTTTGACCGAAAAAAACAACCAAGAACAAAATTTAAACTTAGCCGTCAATTTTCATTGTACATTGTGAGAGAGAGCTCACGCAGCACTGATACAATGGTAGCCTACTTATTAATCCATAAATAGCCTAACGCGCTAGATTTCATACAAAATAAATATGTAACAATGAAGTACTTTAGTTATTATTAACACAATAACGTAACACATGGAGGCTAGGTTTCTCAACACTGAGAATGAATACATAAACGCCTTTCTCCAGATTCGCACTTATCAGTAATCCACAAATCACAGAACTTTCATAATCACTAAGCCATAGCGATTTTAATTTTATTTAGATTTATTGTTCAGCATTACTTAAGCATTTTATAATTTGCATGGCTGAATGATGTTTTCCTCTTATCTGAGTGACCATGAATGACGGAGTATTTTAAGATAATCCATGCGATTGCGATCACTCCCGTGTGATAATCGAATCCAGATTAAGTTAACTCAATACAATATTTCAACTTTACACATCCATCCCAGCCCGTTTACCTTCAGGAGTCAAAAGTGTGACTACTGTACTGTCCTCGCTTATGAACTCAGTCAGACGGCGGACCGCGGGATCGAGCGGGATTCTTTATTGCTGCCGATTTTGAGTCTCTTTTTAATGATAGGCCTTACGCATCTGTCAATATCCCATTGCTATTTGGGGAATGAACCCAGATTGATTGGTCGAACTCTTCTTCTTTTGCTGTTGCTTGCGCATGAACAGAGGCACGTCGCCAGGTTTTTGTGTAGTTTAGAGTGACAAATCGTACCAGCGTACTTTGAGGTCAAAATGCGTATCCTCTACGCAAAATGCGTACAGGTTGGCAGGTCTGCTGTGTCAGCTGTGTTGTCGATGCCTCGAGAGAAAAGAAAGTGCAGAGCGCGAAAGCACCAAAGTGACTGAAGGATTGCCGTAAAGCAGTATCTCTGGTAGTACAATGTGTATGACATCATTGACATTTTAAAAGACTTTTTAAAGCTAATAAGTGACTCTAAAAAATCTAACACCCAGCAATGAGTAATTTCTTTGCATCTCCTTTCGAATACAACATTCAAATTACTAGACAAAAAATTATATCCTGAGAAAAGTGGATTTTGAGGGGTATAGCTCCATTGACCCCCATTCATTCTGCACTTGTCCTGTGAGCGCCCTCATATGGAACCAGAGTGGAACTGCAACCAGTTCAGAAGCCGGAAGTTTACTGAGAGTGAAAGTTCTCCCCTTATTAGACATTCTCTGCCAATATAAAGCTGATATATATATATATATATATATATATATATATATATATATATATATATATATATATATATATAAAATATATATATGCTTTATATTTCAATCAATATTTAATAAATTATAAATAAATTAGAAAACAAATCTTAAAAATAAACTTGCTTATGCTTTAGATGGCAACTTCTTGAATCTGCAATCCTATAACAAAATTTTTCACAAATAAAGTAATTGTTTAAAAATATATGAATATGGCAACTAAAGACAAATTTTATTACAATAGTGTATACAATTATAATGATATGACAGTCCCAATCATAGCTTTTAATGTTATGCATTGCTGTTTGATCGCGCGCGATGAAGCTGAAGAGGAGCACCGAGAAACTGAAGAACTTTTCTAGCAGGTTGTTTAAATCAACGAAACGCATCCTATGTGAAATTATGGTGGGAGATAAAAATGCAAAAGTATAGGCTAATCTGTAGTTTTCAAGAAACCTAGAGAGCTGTCAAAAGTCTGCCAGATGAAGAGTTTTGAATTTCTCGGCCCATGTAACAGTGAACGAATAAACAATAGGGGCTCGACATTAACGCTTGTCCGGGACAAGTGGAATTTTAGAAGGGTCAAGTAAAAGAGAATTTTACTTGCCCGACTGGACAAATAGCCTGATTAGAACGTCAATAAAACAATAAATAGGAAATCACTAAAACGAGACAGATTCTGATTTTATTACATTTATTCTAAGTTGTGATCGATAGTGGATAATAAATGTATTACTGATGGTAACATGGTTGCGCTGCCGAGGCTCATGCAGGAGAAATCTAAACAAATGAGCGCAGCACACACAAAAGAAACTCAGTTAACGACATACTGTCTATAAAAATTCAAAATGTGGGGTTTTACATATGTTAAGCAACCTCACACGACGAGTGCTGTTTTCCTGAATACCATCACGATTGAAAATGTGACATTGCTTTCCTACAACAGTTCAATAAACAGTCAAAATTCAAAAGTCAAAGTCACTTACATTTTAGATACAATATTGGCTGTTTTTGTTCTTTCAACAGCGAAAATAATTCCAAACAAAGATCACAGGAGAATTATAGCTCATCTCACAGAAACACTCAACCGTGTTTTCATTACTGAATGATTCAGCAGTTTGAACAAATCAGTTGAGTCAAAGATTCACTGACCCATTCATAAACATCCGTCTCATTCTTGAATGAATCAGCCGTTTGAATGAATCGTTTGAATGAATAAATCATTGACTCGCTCATTAAGACAGTCGCCTGCCACCACCAACTGTGGTTTAGTGTTGTGTTTAAAAGTAGTTTCATTCTTTCCAACATTTCTTATTTGAATATTTAAAACAATTTCATAACATTATTTTATACAATTGTAATTTTCCAATGTAAATTATTTAATTTGATCAGCCCTACAAACAGGCTAACAGTCCTATGGTGTCTTATTCTAAATAATTGAATTTATTGATCAAATTTAGGAATTTAAAATGAAAGATGAAGCATACATTTAATAAGATTGGGGGAGGGGATGCCCTTTAAAAGATGCAGATATTACAATACGCATATTTAAATATATCAAAGCTGATTGAGCACTGATGAGAATATTGCATCAGAATAATTTACTTACAAAAAAAAAAAAAAAAAAATCTACACAAGCAACTTTTTTACTCTGACACCTGAATGACAGATTTACTTGTCCGAAGGACAAGCACATGAAAAGTCTTAATGTCGGGCCCTGATTATTCATTTTTATATATACTACCGGCACTGTAACAAAAAGCAGGTGGAAAATCAGCGAAGTTACACTTTAATTTGAGTTCACTTTTAAAACGTGCAGTCCATTGCCTTTTCTATTCTACACCTTTGTCTTTCTGTGATCAAATTTAAAAACTTAAGTAGTTAAATGCATACACACCCCCGGTGACCTCACACATGGGTGTAATAGGAGAAGAGTCAAGAGGAACTCCACCCAACGGTTCAGGGTCAGGAGAGGAGTGGCCTGGAATGCGGAGCACTAAAGAGAAGAGTCGCTGGTCCCATCTGAAGGGCTCTTTGGTCAGCTCACTGCCAGGCAATGGTGTTGTCAGGGGTAAATGCAACTGGAGCAGAGAAAAAGGATGAATTAATTCACATGTCAGCACATAAATGGAAAAATCCCTGGGGGAAAAAATTCCTGTAGTAGACACTGACTTGAGTATTACTCATTTTACAAGCTAGAGAATGTTACTTTTACAGATCTGCAAGTCATACTGTTAAAGAGAACAACGGAAGATAGATACGGGAAGGAAGGAGCAAACTATATCAAGAAGAAAAAGTTTAAATGGAAAAAAAACAAGCAGGGGATAGCAAGCACAAAATAAAAACAGGAAACCCATGACTAGACAGGATGCTATCCAGAGTCCTCAAGTCCGGCCCATACTAACACATGACCTACCTCATCTTGTACCCCAGAACTGCTGGTCAGCTTGCTGCCATCAGTTATGGCCAAAATGATAGCTGGCTCCAAGAAAAAAGGGTTTCTACCCTGCAAAACACAAGACAAAATAAAAATGATACAATAACCATAAAAACTGAGCACCTGCAGTGGAGCTCAGTAGACAAAGGCATGACTTCATACACCCATTCTTTTTGATTTTAACACACTGACTTCATTATACAAATCTAAAATATGACATCTATGCACTGACAAAATAATGTGTACTCAGTCAGTTAAATGCTCTGCTCTTTCAATGATTACACTAAATTGTATCTTCAGCACAGTGCAGATTTTATGGAGGAGTCATTTCTGAAACAACCACGTAAACCAGAAACAAGAGAGAGACATTTCTATGCAATCACAATAATATAGAGAGTTTGAGTCTAAATTTACCACAGGCAGGGGAAAGATTTAATGACCCCGTTTTTCTTGTCTCATGTCCACTAAATGCAGCTCTATTACATGCTAATAATAAAATCAGAGACAGAATATATTGACTAAATTATAACCGAAGCATATTTTACAAATTCTTCTTTTCGGTCCAAAAAATAAACATGTAAACAAAAAAGCTGGGGCCTATACCATGAAGCCGTTTTAGGTAGCTAGCCACAGTAGCTTGGTATGTTTTAGTTTAGTTTGTGCCAACACTGGGTTTTAGGCACCATGAAAGCAGCTCAGCTTTTAGCGGTGTTCATCTCAATTGTAACTTGCGCTCCACGCAGAGCCGACCCGAGCCTCTTGGGGGCCCTGAGGAGAATTTGATTTGGGGGAGTCACCTTTGCTTGACGATTATTGACACAAATGTCATGCTATAATGTTACATTATAAATCAAACCAGTGAGGTTATGTATTAATACAAAATAAATACTTAATAAAAATAGATACTTGAATAAAAAAGTTAACTTTTACTTTACTCTTTTACTTAACTCTTTGAAACTTCTGGAAAAAAAACTGTCACAAAACATATTAAATAAATTATATGCAAATGTGCATTAAATGTGCAATGTTCAACAACAATAAAAATAAAATAAACAAACATTAATATAATCAAAAATAGAATGTTACAAAAAATAGATACTACAATAATGAAAGTGCGTCAGTATTCCACTTTTGTTTTTAAAACATTTAACTTTTACTTTACTCTTTTACTAACTCTTTGAAGCTTCTAAAAACAAACCGTCTCAAAACATATCAAATAAATTATTTGCTAAAATAATGAAGAAACTAAGAAATCAGAAACATAACAGCAAGGGTTCAACAATGACAATTATTGTTGAAAACTGAAAATATGTCTCAGCTGTCTCAATACAGTGTAACTGTCCTCAAAATCTTTCCTTCCTAGCTTTTATGGAGGCAAAGTCACTGATGACATTGTACGGTATTGCTTGGCCAACTTTGTTATTAATACTAATAACAGCAAGTCCACTTAGTCTTCAATTACCATCATTATTTACACTCATCAACAAGCAATTCCACACCTAACAACTCATATTCTATTTGCAAATGAGGCATAATTGCACTATGGTGAACACTTAACATGGTGATCTACTGCAGCCTAAATATGAGGCTAGCACCGCTACATCACTCGCCACCATATTAATAAAATTGAAGTCTATTTTCATCACAGAAGTCTCCCCACCCAACATGGTATATTTTCTCATAAAGACCAATACCATCTCTCACCAAAGATCTTAAAGCAGAGCGCACATGCGCCATTTTTGCCTATGAAGCTGGAACGTTACCGACGCTGGAACGTTCACTTCAGCACGTACAGCAATGCTAGCTGGCATCCCTTACACCTATAAGGTTAAGTTCCATTCCAGCTGTTTTCTCGAACTTAAACCAATATCTATTGATACGTGAAACACACCTAGATAAATGTAAATTAATGGGAGACACTTCACTGTTGATGGCGGGAATTTAGCTTTGGTGATGGCTTATATAAGATCATGACTAGCTGCTACCTCAAGTGAGCACAATTTGTGCTGCACAAAACATACTTAAAATAATCACCCAAAACATACCTTTATCTTGCTATTTTTTCTCCTCCTCTGTCCTTTTCTTTTTTATCTCTTTCGGCACCAGAGGGATACGTCCTTTTTTGTGACATGGCTTAACATTACCAACCCGTAACTATGCGCGGTTGCGCACGAATTGTTTATGCACACGAGGTGTCTAGTTTATGCGCATTATGCTGGCAGACACAGCAGCAGTTGTAGGCAGGTATATTGATCACGAAATTTAGAATTTTCTTGTCTTGAATTATTTATTTATTCATTCATGTCACTTAAGTTATTTAATATGTTAAAAAAAAAAAAAAAAAAAAAAAAACGATTGGCCCCAAGCAGCCGCTTAGTTCGCTTATGCCTCGGGCCGGCTCTGGCTCCACGGATAACCTGCTCGGGGGCAGGATACGTTCTGGGTAAGAGATCACAAACCAAAAGGTTTGCAGCCCAATCAGCTGTAAGCAAAGTGAGACAGCTCTGATGCAATAAAGTCACTCTCCCAGTTTCTCTTGCTCCAAATAAAAGGTCATTACATAGAAAAAAATTAAGACAAAATCATCTGGCTTTTAGTGATGATCATAATTATTTTTTATGATTTATATAATTATTATACCCTTAATCCATTAGACATGAGAAATTTTTGTTTAACGCTTATTACGCATTTAGCTTAAATATTTATAAATGCATACAAAATGTAAATGCGCAAATAATCAATAAAGCTTTAAAAATGAAAACGTGAGCTTACATGTTCATCAACTATATAAACTAACATGTTAAACTATATAAACTAACTTCACAACTTTCCCTTGTACTGATAATGCAAAATGTTTTCTTTTAGTTGTCCTCTTTCATGGACAAGGTTCTTCTTGCGGTTTAAATGCATTTATATTCTTCAATCTCTTATCTTCAGCGGAAGATAAATGAACCACGCTGACTCTTTTGTGAGAAGTGAATAACGTTTTTTTCTATATTTTTAAGGCACGTGATTGGCTGTTCACTACTGATGTCACTTTCATGTGAACAAATTCCAAGTTGATTAGTATCATGTTACAAACAAAGCTTAACCGGATTTGTTTGGTTTTGTCAACGCAAACCTAATCTCATAACCCTTTTTTAGTTTGTTCAACTACCACAAAAAAACAAAATCTGTGTGGGGAAATCTTGCATATGTTGCATTTTCCCAGTTCAACATGCAGAAATACAAGAACTGTCCAGTAGAAAACTTCTGAGAATTTTTTGTTTACAACCAATGAACTAAAACGACACTCAACCGGGAACAATTTTAACTAGAGCACACTTTCACAGCATAATCGAGGTTCCACTTCAGTTAGTCATCGCCCTTATTTGCATCCACGATGCAGTTTACTTATTACTACAGTGTGTCACCAGGGGCCCTTGGGATTGTGTTGGCACAGTGTGAACCTATTGGGTGCTTGTTTAACTGTGAGATGTTGGGGATGGGCTCATGGGGTTAGGCCACAGACTTTATACCAGTCCCTGGTTTATAACATACCTGTCCATAGTTGTCTATCCCCGAAACTAATCTATTGAGATTGAGCAAATCAAAAGAGGTCCTTAAAGACTGGCCGATCGACGTCAATCCAACTGCTTGAAGGTTCCTCAGCTCGGTCATAAAAGTGGCATGACTGTCCTTCCATCCAGCCTGAAATATCAAGACACAGCAAATGATTAGTTATGCTTCTAAAGAGATCCTCACATCACATCCCTTCAGGCAGACACATTGATCTGAAACTGGCTGAGGCAATAATGTAAAGAGCAGTGAGGAGTACGGTCTCTCCCTCTCTTTTGGTGAGAAAACTAAGTTAGTCCCCCATCTCTCTTTCCTCAAACACACACACACACACACACACACACACAGAGAGAGAGAGAGCTCTCTGCTGCCACACCGAACAAAATGTCGGCCATGTTTAAACACAAATTCATGCTGGGCAGAATGTTTTCACACCACAAATTTAGACGTGGTGTTTTGAAACGCAAACAGACGAAGCGAGTGATTAAAGTATCTGGAGAGAAATAAAACAGGTTTGGAAAGAAATAAGAGTTTGTAAGATACCTTAATTCCAGCCGGTGCTTCCTCGAAACTCACTAACATGTATCTGTCTCCCCTGCTGGCCGGATCTCTGCTCCTCAGCTGTGGAGAAAAGTGGATGGAAAAGTAGGTTTTTTGTAAGTTTTCAGTAAAGTAAGAATGTGGAGCAGAGACGTGTATTCATTTACCTTCAGGAAAGTCTCAACTGCGCCCTTCGCTATGTCCAGATAGCTAGTGCCCAAGTGGGAGCGCTGGTTCATAGAGGCGGACGTGTCTATCAGAAAAAGTAACACGGGCATTGTGTTGATAATCGCCCCTTCTACATGGACCGAGTGTCAGTGCAAGCGGACAAATGCAGAGCAATCTTTTGTTCGCCTCCTGTCGCTGCTGTCAGCACGCTGCTAGCCGGCTAATGCTAACTGTCTCGCGCATTCTTTCTGTCAGAGTGTATCTGTAGTTAGTGTTGAAAGATCGATGCCTTGTAAACTTAAGCAAACCTCAGACCCTGGGGGGGGGAAGGTTGTTGATTTACAAGGGAAACGGGTGTTGTTGCTGTAATTTGAAAGAAATGCCTAACTTTTATCATGGTAACTTTCTGTTTAGTTTACGTCCATGATTCTCCTCACTCTGAGATCTGCTCGCGGGCTGCAGTGGTTTTATTCTGCGTTCAGCACTTGACTCCGCCTCCCAAGCCCTGCCCGATCAGCCTGCGTCAAAACGCCTCAGCTGATTGGCACCTGAAAATCCTTTATTAGCATATTCTCAAAAAACGAAGCTCTACGGGAGCATGCGCATTTGTAAACATTTTGTTTTGTTATTGCATACACATTAACATTGTACATGCACTTTCGTTCAAATGCAGATACTGAATTATGCATACAAAAATAAAACATAAAAAAAGAAAGAAACTAATACAAAAATAAATAAAAAGTATTCATCAAATACATATCCTACTCTGTAGCTTTTTAGTCTTTATAGCTTGTTTACTCAAAGAGTCTCTAAATCTCTGCTAAAAGTACAGTTTATATTTATAGTTCTTTTTTAATTTCTGTAAATAATGATTTAATGGATAAAATCAGTTTATACTCATTTATATATTACATACCTTTCCATATAAAGAGATGCAATAAGGTTCAACCTTGGAAAGTATGCATAGAAGCACATAGTATTACGATGTAGTGACATGCTATTGTTGCTTTATTGACATTTATTCCTGTTCTATGTTTTTGTTTTTGCTAGTAGTTGTTGGTCTTTGGAAGCCCTTGCTCTCTTTATACAAAGTGACAAACATCAGGAACTTCTTAGAAACAAAGATAGAAACAACAGAAGAACAAATGTATTATGTTACCAAACATCATGAGCCAGCATGTGCATGAATGACATGTTTATTGGTCACATAATCTGTAAAATTATTTGGGATGTAAAAAAAACCTCTGGGAGAACACTTACAAGACAAAACTCATTAAAAGTAAGGGATGCAGACATTTAGTTTCTTGTAGAGATAAGAGAATGAACAATAGTTCTGTGGTGTCTGTCTGCACATGATATGATAAAGCCAGACTATAAATAGAAGAATTTCGACTCTGTGCTTTTATTGTTTAGACCCAAGTATTATTTAAAAATGTTGAGGGGAAAAAAAAGGAAAACAGACTAAACTAACTAAACTAAATTATTAAATTAATTATACAGGCATTGAACAAATAGCACCATTGTACAAGTTTTGGTGCAATTAAACAATGCTCGTCGTCATGCACAAATTTCAATGAAGTGGGGAAAAAAAGAATGACATTCAACTTCCTGTTCTACACATTTGGTATTCGTCAGAGTCAACACTGCACATCGCAAACGCATACATCCGTGATTCATTCAAAATTCGGATCGTCTGGGTTACACGTATGGTTACACGGGCAGAGAGACAGAAGAACGCGCTTATGTATTCAGATGGCATAGAGATCGTGTTTCACTAAACAGAAAATTGTGTGAGAGGTAATCAGCTGACCTGCAGCATCCCTGCTCGTCACACTTCACCGTGCTACAGGTCTAATCGACCTGCGCTCAGCGCTCAGGCTCAGCGTGTTATGCAGCCGAGAGAGAAGGATTCAGGTGACGGAGAAACTACAGCGCCATGGCGGCAGAGAATCCCCGTCCGCAGACTCGAAAGCCCGTCCTGTTGAGTAAGATCGAGGGTTTCCAAGATGTGGTGAATACGGCTGTGATCATCCCCAAAGAGGACGGGGTTATCAGCGTATCTCAAGACAGGTCAGCAGCACGCGTATGATTGAAACCCAAAACAATAACTAGAATTACAATGCAGAATATACGCAAAATACGTCATGTAGCCTATACAATAATCTTATGAGCAGCACTGGCACAATAATATATTGTAACATACAATACATGTGTCCTGTAACGATTTATTCTGTTTTAGTTGAATAAACGATATTCGGAGGACTAAAGAATATGCTTATCATAGAAGGAGTACAAATGGTGGATAATAATGAAGAGGCTGTTATATGCAAACATGATATCCGTTTGCGTGTATTAGCTGTAAAGTATTGCCGATCATTCGCCTGTGGATCTTTTCTGAGTGGCGTATGG
The DNA here is from genome assembly GCA_026230005.1 of Gila orcuttii. NCBI lineage: Eukaryota > Metazoa > Chordata > Actinopteri > Cypriniformes > Leuciscidae > Gila > Gila orcuttii. Next base: position 29,938,400 of record JAPDVR010000007.1, on the reverse strand, counting down.
TTCGTGGGCGAATCCGTGTGTAAGTTATTTGAGAGAATCTTTTAAGTGAACGATTTTGTGACCCATTTGAAGCGCGTGACTACCTTTCCCTGCCAGTTTAAAGACTGACAGAAATGATCAGAAAGCCCTAACTGAAAAAAAAAAAAAATCGCTGATTTGAATTACAAAATATTCGGAGCGACATCGTGAACGAACTGGCCGAACGAAACATTTTGTTTGTGAACGATGGACATTGCCGTCAGTCTCGTTTTCAATAAGAAGGGTAAGCTATTAATAAAGTGTAAAAATGATTAATGACCATTTAAATGATGAATGACCATATAAATTATGTATGATATTTTTTTGGTGAATGGATTAAAGAGTTACTAATATATATATATATATATATATATATATATACATACATTATATATATATATATATATATATATATATATATATATATATATATATATATATATATAATGTATATATATATATATATATAATGTATATATATATACATTATATATTATATATATAATGTGTGTGTGTGTGCGTGTGTGTGTGTTAACTGTTTAGTTTAAACGAGTACTGAATTTGACAGCCAATTTTTTTCATATTTTCTTGTATCTTTTTTTCTTTAAAAAGTAACTTAACTTAAGAAACACCAATGATTTTGGCAGCCCTTATCCTGGCTATGTTTTATTTATTTATTTATTTTTTTTTTTTTTCTTTGCGACCAAATTTAGTTTGAAGTCTTATTGTGTCTGGCCTTTAAGGTGATTAGGACTTATCTTAGCCAGCGACCTGTTCTTAACTGTCCGTCCGGGTAATTTGTGCACTGTATTGCATGTCATGTTGTTAAGTAAGGTTCTGCTAAATACATAAAATTTTATAATGAAGATTATTTATTTATTTGCTTGCTTGTTATAATTTTTAGGACAATCCGTGTGTGGCTGAAGAGGGACAGTGGTCAGTACTGGCCCAGTGTCTATCACACAATGCCTGGTGAGTCCAACACAGTTCCTGGGCAGCTTTTTGAGAGTCAAAACAGCTACATAGTTTTCAACATTATGGGACATGCAACCACATAACTTCAGGAATTTTACTATCAAAGTAAAAAAGTGAAGTGAAACCAGTATGGACATGAACTTCTGCCTGTGTTCATGTTCAGACAGCAGTTTTATTTCTCAGCAATGATGTCACGGTTTTGCTTGCTTTTTAGTTAACTATTGCAGACTATGGCTAAGAGGTCACTGACTCTCAGTTGAGGGTTTATGTTTATACTTGAATGGCGATCAATGGATTTTGTAGGATAGAAGAAACTCATGTTCATTGTCATTCTTATGTTGCAGTGGCTTGTTCATGTATGTCATTTAACCCAGAGACAAGGAGGATCTCTGTAGGGTTGGAAAATGGCACAGTATCGGTATGTTCATGAACCTTTTATTATCGTCAACCAGATTATAAGTGGCACTGCTGCAGAATTCTTACACACACCTGTTTTCTATGTAGCAAAATGTCACTAGCAGGTTGTAAGATACATTTCTAAGCTTCATTAAGCCAGGAGTTTCTCTTTCCAGGAGTTTGTCCTATCGGAGGACTACAACCAGATGACTCCTGCGCGGACATATCAGGGTGAGTCACAAATCTAGTTTGTTTTCTTAACTTAACAAAGATCATGTGCAAAAAGGCCTAATTAGTAAAGCATCTGGCCATTTTGGGGATTAGCTTTTTTTTTTTTCATTTTAATCGGATAAATGGATAGTTCACCCAAAAATGAAGTCTGTCATCATTTACTCACCCTCATGTTGTTCCAAACCTGTATGACTTACTTTCTTCTGTGGATCCCACTGAATTTCGTTGTATGACCAACAAAATATACAAAACAATATATATATATATATATATATTTTTTTTTTAATATATATATATATATATATTTTTTTTATATATACAGGTCCTTCTCAAAAAATTAGCATATTGTGATAAAGTTCATTATTTTCCATAATGTAATGATAAAAATTAAAATTTCATATATTTTAGATTCATTGCACACCAACTGAAATATTTCAGGTCTTTTATTGTTTTCATACTGATGATTTTGGCATACAGCTCATGAAAACCCAAAATTCCTGTCTCAAAAAATTAGCATATCATGAAAAGGTTCTCTAAACGAGCTATTAACCTAATCATCTGAATCAACTAATTAACTCTAAACACCTGCAAAAGATTCCTGAGGCTTTTAAAAACTCCCAGCCTGTTTCATTACTCAAAACCGCAATCTTGGGTAAGACTGCTGTCCAGAAGGCCATCATTGACAACCTCAAGCAAGAGGGTAAGACACAGAAAGAAATTTCTGAACAAATAGGCTGTTCCCAGAGTGCTGTATCAAGGCACCTCAGTGGGAAGTCTGTGGGAAGGAAAAAGTGTGGCAAAAAACGCTGCACAACGAGAAGAGGTGACCGGACCCTGAGGAAGATTGTGGAGAAGGACCGATTCCAGACCTTGGGGGACCTGCGGAAGCAGTGGACTGAGTCTGGAGTAGAAACATCCAGAGCCACCGTGCACAGGCGTGTGCAGGAAATGGGCTACAGGTGCCGCATTCCCCAGGTCAAGCCACTTTTGAACCAGAAACAGCGGCAGAAGCGCCTGACCTGGGCTACAGATAAGCAGCACTGGAGTACCCACAGTCAGTGATGGTCTGGGGTGCCATGTCAGCTGCTGGTGTTGGTCCACTGTGTTTTATCAAGGGCAGGGTCAATGCAGCTAGCTATCAGGAGATTTTGGAGCACTTCATGCTTCCATCTGCTGAAAAGCTTAATGGAGATGAAGATTTATTTTTTTAGCACGACCTGGCACCTGCTCACAGTGCCAAAACCACTGGTAAATGGTTTACTGACCATGGTATTACTGTGCTCAATTGGCCTGCCAACTCTCCTGACCTGAACCCCATAGAGAATCTGTGGGATATTGTGAAGAGAAAGTTGAGAGACGCAAGACCCAACACTCTGGATGAGCTTAAGGCCGCTATCGAAGCATCCTGAGCCTCCATAACACCTCAGCAGTGCCACAGGCTGATTGCCTCCATGCCACGCCGCAATTTCTTTCTGTGTCTTACCCTCTTGCTTGAGGGTGTCAATGATGGCCTTCTGGACAGCAGTCAGGTCGGCAGTCTTACCCATGCTTGCGGTTTTGAGTAATGAAACAGGCTGGGAGTTTTTAAAAGCCTCAGGAATCTTTTGCAGGTGTTTAGAGTTAATTAGTTGATTCAGATGATTAGGTTAATAGCTCGTTTAGAGAACCTTTTCATGATATGCTAATTTTTGGAGACAGGAATTTTGGGTTTTCATGAGCTGTATGTCAAAATCATCAGTATTAAAACAATAAAAGACCTGAAATATTTCAGTTGGTGTGCAATGAATCTAAAATATATGAAAGTTTAATTTTTATCATTACATTATGGAAAATAATTAACTTTATCACAATATGCTAATTTTTTGAGAAGGACCTGTATATATTTTGGTGAACTATCCTTTAAGTAAATATAACTAGTTTATTACTTGGGGTCTTTTTGGATGTTATTCTAAAACATACAGATGATTCATATTCCGGTTCCATTCTTATAACAGCAACCAAAGAACAAAAGACGACTAATCCTTTAATAGCCATGTACATAATCGTAGTCAGGTCAGTTCTGTAGAAACCAATATTTATGCAGGGCAACTTTATTATTCAGTACGTACTCTGAACATTCATCTCTCAATCACAGTGTGTCATTATGGCCTAGAATGACATTAATGTGAAACGGCTAGCTAACCTTCTTTAAAACGCAAGGCATTAAGTAATGCTCTCAACACAGATAAATGAAAACATTAATGAAGTAAACACACAGAGTGAAATAGGTGTATAATAAGTGCTGTGGTTGTAGTCTGCTGGTTCGTTACTGAAATCCAATCTCTGATATTATTTGACTTTCTGCTGTATTATTAATATTACATGTGAGAGCATATTCCCTGTAATTTTTTTGGAATGTGGTAAAGTGCTCCCTTCCTGCTTTGTTTATTGTGTCTTGTCTTTTGTTTGTGTTAGCTCATCAGGGTGTCGTGACTGTGGTGCTGTTCGTCTTAGAGATGGAGTGGGTTCTAAGCACAGGTCAGGACAAGAGCTTTACATGGCACTGCTCAGAGAGCGGACAGCAGCTGGGCACGTACAGGACCACAGCATGGGTGTCTGGACTACAGTATCCATTCATACGCCACTTCAGATATGAAATATCTCACACGTTTGTATTCAGTCTTTATAAAATATGGAATCTGAGCAGTCAGAAGTCAGTTACTGTTACTATTTGCAGTTTGTGCTGTCTTCTGACGACTTGATTTGGTTGAATTTACTTTTGCTTTATTATAGGAAATAAGCGTCCTTAAATTAATACTTGTTTTTTCTGCTTGAAATCACAACAACAAAAACACCAATTATGTGTAATTTATATTACAAATATAACGAGATAAAAGGATAGTTCGCCCAAAAATCAGCCTCATGGTGTTCCAAAACGGTCTGTGGAACATGAGAAATGTCTCACAATGTTTTTGACCATCCGAATGAAATCAATGATAGAAGATCATTAATAGATAAGAAGAGATTCAGGAGGGGTTCTGAAATTTTATAGCGTGGGCTTCTTGACGATCTGTGTAAGATTTGATGTGGAGACCAGACATGCCTTCGTTGGAGATCTTTCCGGACAAGTGACAATCCTGAAGCTGGAGCAGGACAACTGCAGCCTTGTTACCACCTTTAAAGGCCACACAGGTGCTTCTGCAAACAGCACTTACAAATAGACACATTTTTCACAGGTGTCAGCACAATCTTTCACCATTAGCCCAGACACATTTTTCCCTTGGCTGGTCAGGTTGAAGTGTAGCGATTCATTCACACATCTCGAGCACTTCCAGCAAATAAATAAAGTAAATACTTTATTGGGCTTTTAGTACAAACGTAAACATAAACTAAAATATCATTATTTTCCCCAAATTAAGAAGCCTTCAATTTCCCATAACCACAGGATACACAAAATATACTAATCTTCATGCATGCATCCACATAATATTGTATAATGGAAAGAAGTATCCCATTACTTGCACTGCAACTAACCCTGTACACTATAAATGTACATCTTATTGAATCTTTTTAACATTGACCCTGTATGTGTGCAGGCAATGTTACGTCCCTGTCTTGGGATCCTGTGCAAAGGGTTTTATTCTCTGGAAGTTCTGATCATTCAATCATCATGTGGGACATTGGAGGCCGGAAAGGCACAGCCATTGAACTGCAGGGACACAAGTAGGACATGGATAAATTGTTGTCATGTATTTAAGATATGAGACTTAAGAAAGCATGGGTGTCATGCCCTAATATCTGTGTCTGTGTGTGTGACAGTGATAAAGTGCAGGGCTTGTGTTACGCTCCTCACACTCGTCAGCTCATTTCCTGTGGCTCAGATGGAGGAATAGTTATCTGGAACATGGACGTCACACGACAAGAGGTGAGAGAGATGTAGAGCTAGAAAGTATCATCTAGGACAAAAGGGATTGTCTCTGTCAACAGGATGTGTGATATTCATGTTAGTTACATGTCTATTTACATAGTTTCAGCATGTCCTCATCTGTTCTTTATCTCAGACCCCGGAGTGGCTTGACAGTGACTCGTGCCAGAAGTGTGAACAGCCGTTCTTTTGGAATTTCAAACAGATGTGGGATAGTAAGAAAATTGGTCTCCGGCAGGTACTGCACACAGAAACATAGATTGTACATGGCAAAAAATAAATAAATAAAAATAAGATAATAATAATGATTTTAATAAATAGTTTCTTAATGTACAGCAAAATCTTAAACAAAAAATCTAAACATCTTTAAAACAAGATGCATTTATTTGAAAATCTAAAGACTTTTATAGAATATGCACTACAATTTAAAAGTTTTTTTTTTTTTTTTTTTTTGAAGAAAGTCTCATGCTCACCAAGGCCAAATTTATTTGAATAAATTCATGAAAATATAGTGAAACAATAATACTGTGTATTTTTTTATTTTTATATACAGTTGTGCAGCTTGAAATCTTTGTAGAATCATTGATATTTTTTCAGGATCATTTGATGAATAGAAAATTCAAAAGAACCACATTAATTTGAAATAGAAATCTTTTGTAACAGTACAAATGTCTTTATTGTCCCTTCATATTAATTTAATGCATACTTGTGTGTTTTATTTATCTCCAGTTTTATTGACCCAAAACTTTTGAAAAGCCGTGTGTATTGCATTAAAGCCCCCCCCCCCCCAAAAAAAAATAAAAAAAATAAATAAAAACGTAAAGATAAAAAAAAAAACGTGCAATGAAAAACACCTGCAATAGTTTCACTTTGTCATGTCATTATTGCATATAGCAGTAAGAGAGAATCACAATACAGAACTGAACTTTTAATTTAAATAAACAAAAATATTTAAATATTTCAGTGATGGTTTGGATGAACTGAACAATATATAAAAGCGCAAATATATGACTGCTTTTGACAGCGCCTCACATCACGATCTCAGATTCTTGTTCGTCTTCTCACCAGAACACGCACAGAAGCGGAGTTGCTTGCGTCTTCACAATAACAGCTTGTGATTCAGTCTATTCTATGTTGGGCTTGTTCCAATGGTGACAAGTCGGTCTGAAGTAGAACGATTCAGTGTAATTGTTGTTCAATGCCGCTTTATTAAGGCAGAGCGCTAACCGCTATTCACACATTTCAACGCCGATGCAACGGCTGTATTTTTTTTTTTTTTGCTGATCTCCCGCACCCCCCATGCAGTATGCGCCCCTCACACTTTGAGAACCACTGCATTAAAGGGTTAGTTCACCCAAAAATGAAAATTCTGTCAGTAATTACTCACCCTCATGTTGTTCCAACATGAAAGACTTTTGTTCATCTTTGGAACACGAATTAAGATATTTTTAATGAAATCTGAGAGCTGTCTCACTCATCCATATGCTTCTAGGCAATATCATTCTGCCGGTCCAGAAAAGTTAGTAAAAACGTCGTTAAATAATCCAAGTGACTACAGTGGCTCAACCTTAAGTTTATCAAGCGACGAGAATACGAGAAAACCCCCCAAAATAATGACTTTATTCAACTAATAATTTTCTTCTGTGTGAACCGTGAGTTCACGAAAGTGGCACGACGCATGCATGAGAACTGAGAAGATGTTGCAGATGGGTCTCGATGTAGTGTTTAAAATGGTTCTAAAGTGTGCATTTCCTGGATGTCCGAATCCTGAGAAACCAACGAGAACACGTATACGTGCCTTACCAATGCCGCAAAATGGATGGCTTACCTTTCACACTTTCCCATCAAATGATCATGAGCGTCATCTCCTCAGTTCTCGTGCATGTGTCGTAATCTTTAATATAATTTGAAGCAGCTTGATTTTGTTCTCTTTCCCAGCATCACTGCAGGAAGTGTGGCCAAGCCGTTTGTGGAAAGTGCTCCTCTAAACGTTCCACGATTCCTCTCATGGGATTTGAGTTTGAAGTGCGGGTTTGTGACAGTTGTCACGACTCCATTACAGATGAGGAGTAAGTAAAATTGTTATTGTCTTCAATGTTTTGACTATGATAGGATCACCCAAAGCTTTCTTCTTGTCCAGACGGGCACCCACTGCAACGTTCCATGACAGTAAACACAGCATCATACATATGCAGTATGAACCAACCAGAGGCTGGCTGCTCACCTCCGGGACAGACAAAGTCATCAAGGTCGGTCAATGTTCTCACACAAGAGTGTGAGTGTACTGTTTGATAAATTGTAGCTGGAGATTGAAATAATTTTAAAATCTGTGGTGTGTTTACATGCAGCTATGGGACATGACTCCAGTGGTATCATGAGAATCATCTCTATCGTCTGCAAGCTAGAACTAAGAATATGTTCTGAACCTGAACCATGGAGAACGTTCAGAGTTCAGGTCCCTTTCCATGGGCAGCTTCATCTCATGGTGGAAAAACTCAAGGATATCATGAGATTAAACGGATGGTTTAAACTGAGCATGTGCATTGTATATATTTGTGCATGTGGGTTATGGAAACAAACATGTAAATACTGTCCAGTCTAAATCTGCTTAGTTCTAGTTGTTTATAATGACATGACCTAATGTTATGTTGTCTGTGAAATATTCTTTCATAATCTTATGTCTTATCACAAACACAAATGAATCCTCCTGATATTGCATCAAAGCATGCTGGAACTGTTTTTATATTCAAGTGCCTTTACTGCACATCAATCAGTGGTTTTGGCATGGGAAAATACTGTCTGCTATTGACTCTTGGTCATGATCTGTTATTCTTGACTCTTTAAATGTAAGCACTTAATTTTACTGGTATTTTTACACCAGTAAATTTAATAGGAGAATTAAACATACACATAATCACAGATGTTGTTGTTTATACAAGGTCAAATTCAGTGATGCTTTATTGTAATAATATTGTGTTTGGTTTGATTAAAGCTGATGTTTCATAGACATCTCATTACTGTAAGAAACATTCACGGTATTTCATTCTTTCAATGGCAATGGGAAATTCGATGTCTTTCCTCAGGCACAATTTTTGCAGTATGTGAAACTCTACAGCTGAATGGTTATGGCGAGGTTGGTGTTTTTGAAAAGGACTCATTTGACTAAAATGAAAACTGGTTCAATTTAAGTATACCATTGTAGTTTGGGGTCAGTAAGACTTTTTAAAAGGAAGTCTCTAATGCTCACAAAGGCTTCATTTATTCTATTTGTATATATTTTAAAATGTAATTTATTTCTGATGGCAAAGCTGAATTTGCAGCCACTCCAGTCTTCAGTGTAACATGATCCTTCACAAGTCATTTGAATATGCTGATTTGGTATTCAAGTTAAAAATAAGAATTATCAGTGTTGACAGTTGCTGCTCAATATTTTGTGGAAACTGTGATGCATTTATTTTCAGGATTCTGTGAGCAAAAGAACAGCATTTATTTTTTTTATTTGTAAAATTATAAATGTATTTACAGTCACTGTTGATTTTTTTAATGTGTTCTTGCGGAATAAAAGTATTAAAGAAAATCTTACTGACCCCAAACTTTTGAACACCAATGTAAGTAATGGGAGTGAGGTCTTTGTTCACCTTGAATTAAAAACCCTTATTTTTTGTCACATGATAGTCAGATTCTTTTTGTTTGTAATGGCCCTTTAATTCTATGAATATGAATAATTTCAAATCCTGCATAAACATGATTTGATCAGTTATTTTGATAAGAAAGTTAAATGTAAAGTTCATAATTGTTAATAAAAATGTAAATAATGATTTGCCTAAAAGATTCAGAAATTCATTGTTTTTATATTTTATTAAAAATCACAGCAATAGCCACACATTGACAAAAGTACAGTAATTTTTAGTTAATAATTAGCTAGTTAATTTTAAACTTATTTGTAAGTGTATAAGAGGCAAACACACATCTATAATATTTGTTTGTGTTCATCTTCACATTTATTTGTTCAGTTTGAAATTTGTTTACATAGTCATTTATTTTTATGATAGTGCGAATACAGGTTATGGGTAGTGTTGTGCATCATGTTCAGGTGATGTCAGTTTCTTGGCCAGCCTGTTAGGCTAATTCAAAATTTTGGGTTTTATGGAACAGCAGTTTTAGATTTATGAATCAAATAATCTGTTTTTTACAGACTGCAATAATTGTCCAATTCATCAAGCATGCAAACTCAAAACATTGTGATAGTTGAACTCCGCTTTAAAATTCATGTTTGGGGTATGACTGTGCAATTTATGTAGAAAAAACATTTGAATAATGTTAACCGCAGACGCCATTTTACTTTTAAATCAAGAAACTCATACAACTGCCATTCCAAAAATCAGAAGTGCATGTATTTGTTTCTAGCCTTAAATCATTCAATAAAAAAAAATATTTAGGAGTGTATTTGTTCAGAAGAATGGACAATGAGTTAGAAATATTTTAAATATACATTTTAGGTTGTTTTGGTTAGCCTGTTTTGGTTTAGAAATCATGAGCTTCTCACATCTCTGCAATTCTAACCATTATTAAGAATGAATATCACAATCTCTGTGAGGAATGATTCTGCCAATAACTCAACCGATTAACACTTGAATTTCATAGCGAGCTCCTCCAGCGTGGTCATCAGCTTCTGGTCTTCAGCTGGAGAAGACCTGGAGAAGGCCAGAGGCAGATGCGTAGAAACAGCTTTTCTGTCTGCAGATGAATCAGTTTGTGGAAGAGAGGTCAAAGTTCAGTTACATGTTAAAGAGATCTTTAGTCTGCTATACATAAAGACATGTTCAAAAGATGTGAACAGCAAGCTAACACACACTTTCAGCTAAACAGTGCTGGGTAAAGTTACTTTTAAAAGTAATGCATTACAATATTAAGTTACTCCCTAAAAAGTAACTAATTTTGTAACTTAGTTACTTTTTCTCACCTGGTCAAGGCTTGCTTGTTTGGTTTACAATCATAAAAAAGTTCTGTTTTTGGCAAATGTAAAGGCTCCAAAAGTTATGACGCAGGAGAAGAAAGTTCAACACTCTTAATGTGCTGTTTATCTAAAGCCATTTTTGCTAATTAGTGTGGTTGAATTGGATCATCAAAGGTCAGCAGCAAAGACATTGGTTAGTAAAGTGAGATTAATTACATAGAGTATACTTGAGTTATTTAAAATATTTAAATACAGCAGGTTTGTTTAATATTCTGAATTTGCATTTCACTGTTTTTATTCATTTTAAGGGAATTTTGAATCTGTTTTTGTGCAAGTGAGATGAGAAAATGCCTGCTCACATTTAGTCTAGAACTACAATTACCATCATGTTTACCATCGGTAGATCCTTTTCCTATTTAGCACATAAACTCTGGAAGTCTTCCTAACTTTGTCTGGGAAGCAGACACACTCTGTCAGTTTAAATCAAGACTAAAAACACATCTCTTTAACTTGGCATACACATAGAAAATTATACATTCCTATTATTCAAATCAGTTAAATGATTAGTAGGCTGCATAAATTAGGTCAGCCGAAACCGGGAATACTTCCTATAACACCCGATGTACCCGTTACATCATAAGAAGAATGGCATCTACGCTAATGTTAGTCTTTCTGCTTATTCCGAGGTTTACTGTAATCAGCTGGATCCAGGCCATATCTAGACCAGATGGTGGACCTACACCTAGACACGACCACAACGCATGATGAAGTCAGCCGGATCCGGGCCGTATCCAGACCAGATGGAGGACCAACGCTTAGACACGACCACAACGCATGATGTAGTCAGCCGGATCCGGGGCGTATCCAGACCAGATAGAGGACCTGCGCCTAGACACGACCACAACGCATCCCTGAAGTGTCAGCAGAGATTGTGTCAACTAGCCTCTCCCCTGTGAAGGCCTCATCGACACGACAGCCATTAGCACTGATCCTCAACAAACCTGTCTCCATCCCGTTGATGACTCGGATCTTAAACCAGATGGCACTTGATAATAGGGTTGGGCGATGTCTACCAATTTGGTATCAGACGATGTCTACAGTGAAACATCGCGATGGACGATGATATCGCGAGGGAGGGGGGGGGGGTAACATTCTCATTTTCCACTAGATTTTTTCCTCTATATCTCATCAGCAATTTCGATTACAGCAAAATCTGCAGCAGCTGACCACTAAGGAGCGAATGTACAGTGACGTGACATCACTGCCAGATTCAAACTGTGCTTTCGCGCTATGGCCGGCGCTGAGCCAAAGACGGACGCGCTCAGTGCTTGTCATAGGCTATCACAACTGTTCAGTGTTTTTAACCACATAATGTTTATTTTAGGTTTCAGACATTTAAATACATATAATTTATAGCAAAACAATACATTTATAGTTTGTAAAATACACAATGGTGTCTATGGAAGCAGCAATAAACCATTCAAATATATTTGCCGACGGAATTTATTCATATCAGACACACAGTGTAAATAACTATAAAGTCAACTCTATTTTGGGGGGGGCGGGGGTTATCGCGATGCCGGCTAAACATCGTGATGTCTGTCAGCCATCACGATGGACGATGATATCGTCCATCGGCCCAACCCTACTTGATAATATTCTGATTGTTCCAAACCAACCTGACCTCTGACCTATAATGCTGCCTGAATCATAATCCTACACTGTTCGTTCATTGGCCAGAGGAGAACTGGCCCCCTGACTGAGCCTGGGTTCTCCCAAGGTTTTTTTTCTCCATTCTGCCACCTGATGGAGTTTAGTTTCTTGCCACTGTCGCCTTTTTCCACCTTTGTTGCCATTGGCTTGGCTTGCTTAGTTGGGGACATTAAATTTAACATTTAATTTAATATTCAACAATAATATTGATCTGCCTGCATTGACACTATTATTCAAGAAATGAACTGAGCTGGATGATGACATCCCAGTTTACTCCAGAGTGGCTATATATATATATATATATATATATATATATATATATATATATGCTTTGAAACAATCTGTATTGTAAAAAGCGCTATATAAATGTGACTTGACTTGACACAGCGCACACAACGCCTCTACATTACTCACAATTGCTCTCAACATGGGCACAGGATTGCTGTTGCTCAATAAAAAAGGGAAAACAAAGTAACCTGCGTTACTTATTTGAAAAAGATATTTTGTTGTAAATTTAAAGGTAATGCATTACTTTTCTAGTTATTTGAAAAAAGTAATTGATTACATAACACGTTACATGTACTAATGTGTGCCCCCAACACTGCTGCTAAATGACAAATAACTGCACACTTTATAAAGATGCTTGACCTTGGAAGAAGAGGCCACTGGGCTGTCTGCTGGCAGCATCTGATATAGCCAGCCACACCACTGTGTCAGCACCCTGAGCTTCAGTACGGAGCTTATTCTTCATTTTCGCATGAAAATCTGGCATGGATGACTGTACCGCTGTGGACAGAACACAAACCCAAAACAATATTTTAGCGACTGAGATTTCACAATATCTTACTGTATATAACTGATGTAAACAAGCTGCCCACCTGGGGTGTCTGCCCAGCCGGGGTGCATGGATGAGAAGTGGATTTCCTTGTGCTGAGCTGCCAATTGCTCTGTCATGATCACCTGTTGCCTCTGAGAAAGGTCACAGTTTACACTAATCAACTCTAGTATTTTTACTGAAAACATCAAAACAATATATTAAATCCATTAAACATTTTTTTTAGCATAAACTCAGAAATAACATGAGGACAGTGAATCAGGCTGCACGATGTAAAAAAGCATACACAGTGACAATACTAAATGATGGTCATTGTAACAAAAGCAGAGTGGTGATGCTGATGGAATATGTTGTCTTGTGCCACTATTATTTTTTATCATTGATGGACTGGATTGGTTAGCCACTAAAAGTATGAAGGTTTTGTAGTCGATGGACTATGGAAGTAATAATAAGAGTAAAAAAAAATGCAGTGCAAAGTTTTTACTGAAGAAGAAAAAATAGACAGATTTCAATTTGAGTTTATAATTTTTAGTAGTACCTTGTTCTGTGCATAAGCCATAGTCCCGTCAAAAGAGCCTCTCTCAAACTGAAGGTCCTCTACATTCAACTTCTGAACCAGCATCCCACCAGATGACACAGTGATCTGTAATAAAACAAAATGATAATTAATTAAAAAAAAATATTATAAAATAAAATCAAAACAATAATGGTAACACTTTACAATAAGGTTTCATTGGTTAACATTTGTTAACTACATTAGTTAACATGAACTGACAATGAAAAATAATTTTACAGCATTTATTAAATCACAGTTAATGTTAATCTTAGCATTTACTAATACATTGTTAAGTGCAAAAGCTGTATTTGTTAACATTAGTTAATGCACTGAGAACTAACAAACATTTTTATTAACATCATAAAGGTTAATAAATGCTGTAAAAAGATATTGCTCATTGTTAGTTCATGTTAGTTAATGCATTAACTAATACTTGTAAATACTTGTAAAGTATTACCACAATAATAATAAAAAAGATTAAAAATAAATAAACGCATAATAATATATGAAAAGAAGGACATTTGAGGGGAAATTCTGAATCTATCTATACATAAACTTGCCAATATGTCACTGAAGTCATGCAAGTTTTGTAACTAATTACAAACAAATAAATAAATAAACAAACAAACAAACATAATAATAAATAAGTTTTGGAGACATTCTGTTGAAACATTCAAAAAGTTGCCAACATGTCACTAAAGTCTTACTTATCTGGTGTAAGTGTAAATGTGTTTGGAAACAGAGATAAATGATGGCACTGTCTCTGTTTGCAAACGGTGTGTGTTTATTACTCTACTCATTAGGACGCAGGAGAACTGATGCATTTCTTCACACTCACCACTCTTGGATTCTCTGACTTCTTCAGTGTAGGAATCAGTGCTGTCGTCAGAATATAAGTCCCTGTAAAACAAACAAGATCAGTGTGCCAACTGGTCTCTTTTATCTTATCTCTAGATTTTAAGTGGTGACCCTAAAAACATTCTCTACCAGAAGGGATAGCCTCTGACCTTTGTAACTCAGTATTATAAATAAGTAGTAAGAGCTCATACTTTGTGGTCCCTATTGGAAAAATGTTAAGATATGATCAATATCAGATCAGAAAAAAACATGAATTAACTTTCCTACCAAGTGTGTTTGTCGCAAAGTTTTTCTCCAGACCATCCTCAGTCAGTTCTCTCTGATTGACCATGCAACCCGCATTATTGATCTATGGTAATACATCACATTACAAGTACAATAAATTGGAGTGGAGACAGCATGACAATGTCCAGATCACACATATTTTGTTGTACACTGCAAAATGGATAGTTCAGACTAAGAGTTGTCACACCATTTTATAATAGTGATGTAGTTGTCACATTATAATAGCAATATCACTGTGCAATACAGTGATTTTGCAATAGGTTCAGCAAGCCTCTCGTGACTTTTTGCTTTAGCTTACTATGGTACATTGATGTCCAAATTAAAACCATTTACCAAAGCATGCAGATTGTGTTTCTGAGAGAATCCATTGGCAAACTCCCACACTTTCCTGGGGCTGGACATGTCAACTAGGTGAACATGGACATTCTGAAAACACACGAGACAAACTCAGACTAGAGTTCACTGCTTGCATTTCAGACGCATGTGAAATAATGATTTAAAGCATAAGATTGACCTCATTTTTACTTTGCTCCACGATCTCTTTTCGTGCCTCCTCCGCACGATCTTTATTCCTGCACAACAGATGTACTGTACCACCTGAAGAAAAACAAAATCGTTTGAAAGATCTTGGAATTGCTGTGGTTTTTAGTAGCACTACACATCATTTGCCAGTAGAAGTCACTGTTGTGTCCCTTTTGTTGAACCGTTACCGTCCAATTGCCATAACAAAGGTGACAGAATGTACACGATCTTCAGTTATTAAAGAGTAGAACTTAATGGGAGTCGTCTTTGTTCTCACCTCTTTTTGCGATTTCGTAGGCGGCGGCTTTCCCGATGCCACTGTTCGCTCCGGTGATGATGAACGAGCGACCGCTCACACTCACTTCCAGATCCGCCGCGCTGAAGCGCCTCTCTGCTGCCTCATAACCGCCCCTGGTGACAGTAAACTGGACTTTAACTAGATCACTGCACAGACTATCGATGGTGAAATTAGGTAAATTACTGTTTATATGTCAAAGTGATGGGCAGGCTGAGGCGAAAATAGACAGACCGATTATGACTTACTTTGTGTATTCCTGAAGACCCTTCAGGAACCAAACTGTGTTTCGATAGAGAGACATGAGTACGATCCATAGACTGTAAAGAAGTACGATATCACTCGTTTCCACTCGAAAGCGGTGTCATAAACCACGAGCAGCACGTTGGTAATTCAGAGCCCCGCCCCTGTGAGCGGCGTTTAATAACAGATCACATGTTGAATGTGTTGTAACGCAGGGTTGCCAATTCCGTGGTCTTCTACTAATGATAAAACGAGAAGGGGGTAAAACTGCTGGGGTAAAACTGTGGCTCTGCAGACAGATATTATTGCAGGGGTGTCCAAACTTGGTCATGGAGGGCCACTGTCCAGCAGAGTTTAGCTCCAACCCCAATTAAACACACCGTAAACAGCTAATCAAGGTCTTGATTAGCTGTTGAAGGTCATTAGGCATGCTAAAAACTTACAAGCAGGTGTGTTGAGGCAAGTTGGAACTAAACTCTGCAGGGCAGTGGCCCTCCAGGACCGAGTTTGGACACCCCTGTATTATTGGATAAAACTGTCCTATTATGAGTTTTGTGAGGGAGGGACACTAGCCTTTGATCCTCTGTGAGCTCCTTTATGAAAACAAAATATGTTAATGATTAGGATAGCGATTTTCAAGTTAAAATTGTGTGCAACAACAGTGACTGTAAATATGTATTTTAGGTATGGGAGTGACATTTCAGTTTTTATATTTGGACTAGGGTCATTGGGCTAGTTTTGGCCTTTGGATTGGTTTTGTTACGCAGACCTGGCAACCTTGGTTGAACGCGCGGTTACTATACGCATGCGCACTTGCGCAGATTCCTCAGAGCCTGGCAGTGGCTTCATAAAACGATAAACGTGTTATTTGCTCAATTAAAAAATGCGCTTATTTGAAAAAGTTTTAAAACATAAATGATACACATAAATTATTAGATTCAAGTACCACGACATATAATACTGGCGTCGTATTTTTTTAGGCCAAGTCGAGTGTTTCAACCTAAGTATATCTATACATAAGTGCACCGGCGCGCAACTTTCTATCTTGTATATGTTTTCAGAAAACATTGATATGTCTTATTCAGTGTCAGGATGGCCGAGTGGTCTAAGGCGCCAGACTCAAGGTTGAAACCTTCCATAAGTATGGGTATTCTGGTCTCCGAATGGAGGCGTGGGTTCGAATCCCACTTCTGACAGTTCATTTTGATTACAATCGTGATAATGGATTCCTATATAAAATGTATTTTAAATTCATTTACATACTTAAAATGAATGCTAGTGAGCATAAAGGAAATGCACAATTCATTTGTGGTTAAACTATAACATTTAATAAAAAAATATTAATTTTGATATCATTCAATGAATCTGCATTCAAGACGGAACGACAAAAAAAAATCTATGTTAATACATTTTCATATAAAATATATTTTAATTATATCCAAATGTTTTTTTTAACATGATTTTTCATGTGATACAATTTTCAATGGTCTTTCTGTGTAATTATTTCATCAAGTTTGAGAGACATGCAGCCCTGTGTGTAGTCTAGGCTATTCGGTTTTAAATAATGAGTAATAGCCTACAATTACACAAATACAACTCCACTTCCAATCCAGGTCACAGTGTTATCAGTGTCACTAAGGCATATACTGATAAAGTAATGCTCTTGTATTGAACTGCAATGGCTTCGATGCTCCTCGAGATGGCACAAGACAAGGTTTATTCAATTTGTAGAAACTTCAGTAGTTGGGTTCTTGGAAAAAACAAGACTATACATCGCATTAAAAGTAATGTACAACAACAACAACTTAAAGTTTAATTAATAATAATTATTTTAAACCTTGTTAGGAACACTTTTTGAAATCTTGAAAAATCAAACATGTTTCATTTAGGCTAGTAAATATTTCACATAGCCTATGTTGAAACGGTAACACTTTACATAAGATCCCATTAGTTAACATTAGTTCATGCATAACTACTATAACAGCAATAGCCACTTATTATGGTATTTAATAATTCATGAAAATACAACTTGTTAGCTCAGGTCCAAATTTTGATTCAAAAAAGATATTAGTAAATGCTGAAATTATCATTATAACTAAGATTAATAAACGCGTTTCATTTTTAGTTTATGTTAACTAGGTAGTTAATTAAAATGAACAACATTCAGCACGCCATGAAATAAAGAGCTGAGTAGGCGGCGTTAATTTACACCATGCAAATGTTTCTTCAAAAACATCATACAAAAAACATAATTGTTTTCTTAAATGTTTGGTGTAAGAATAATGCCAGCCTTATATAGACAAATAAATAAATAAACAAAAAATAAATCTCGGCCGCGCACTCTTTATCAGCCAATTAATGATGTTGTCTCTACTTCCACGAACAGACAACTTTACAGTTTCGAGGTAGATCCCGTTTGTCAACTTACTACATGAACGAGTTTACTTTTTCTCACACACTGAAAAGGGTGGAATTTAGGCGTGTCTACTTAGAGGCCATGCCAGATAAAAAACCCAATGGATGGGAAACACGGAAGTTCACAAAAACTGACAGAGAGCCTCCACAATCTCAGTTGGAGATCGTGACGGTCACCTGTGATGATGCTGAGGGCGTCTCGGTAAATGTTCTGTTTACAATCTCGATCTGATGGTTGGATTTGATCCCAGACAGCCTGTAAAACCGACGTCTCGACAGGTGAAAGCGATCGATCGACAGGCGATGATGTGAATTCAGACGCTCGCTACTTCAGACGTTTAAATAAGAATCAGGTCACAATGAGTTCCCCAGTCACTGAGGGTCAAGAGCCCTCCACCTCTGCTGGAAATCCACAGGGACTCAGTGTAAAGGATGTCAATCAGATGAGCATGGAGTTCATGATGTTCATGATAAAGGCGATTGTCCTGTGCTATCCCGTGTACCTGACCGGCTCGCTTGGACTCAGCATCAGTTGGATTCTTCTGAGCATTCTGATGTGGGCAATGTGGAAAAACAACCGCAGGTGGAAAGATCAGAGGATCGATACAGCCATTGACTTTTTGGAGAACGAGAAGGACGTGATCAGCACTGAACTCAAGTCCATGAACATGCCAGCTTGGGTGGGTGGTCTTCTTGACATTATTATGACTGACATGTCCTGGGATAGCCTAATACTAATTTAAATGCAGCGTGCAAAATATAAATTTGTGAGTTGATTCTGAAAATGCAAACTAATGCTGGTGGGTAAATACTGTACTGTATTTGTGTATTAGCCTACTGCAGATGGTATTAAACTGTCAAAGGTGTGGCTTCTTGTTGTGTTGCTTTGGTTACATCACACACAAAGATGTCAGCTTGAGCTTTTTAATTAAAATACCCAGCCCTTCATACTTTAAAACAAGAAACTGACACACCCTTTAATGTACTGAAGTTGAAATAAATAAAATCAATGGGTTATGGCGTAAAACCATTTTAGTGGCCCTGTAAAGTTTCAAATTAAAGGGTGGTTCACCTAAAAAATCTGAAGAATGTTAGTGACAACATAAATCAATTATGACAATATTTTCATTTTGGGATGAACTATCTCTACCCAATGTAACAAAAATATAGTCAGCCTGTCTCAGGTTGTCAGGCTGCTCTCTAAAATAACAGCATGAAATTACAATACCTGATCTTTACTGTTGATTTTGATATCTAAAGATTACAAGTCACACATATCCATGATACCAAAAAATAAAATAAAAATGCCTGACTGAAGGTCTAAAAACCTGGTGTTTTCTGTTTAAATAGCCCAACTGAACATCATAAAGTTATTCATGAATATTGATCCTTTCACAAGAAAAAGAAATAGTTAAGTGGCATAAACACTTTTTAGAAATGAATCGAATTCATATTTCATTAAAAAAAAGCTGAAAGGAAAACTGAATTCAAGGTAATAGTTCAATATGGTGAAAATGAATTAATATTTAAACAACTTGAAACAACTTGATCTTGAAACTGAAAGTGTCCAATTATTATGTTCCTTATTCTTTGCCCTGACAGATTGAATTTGCAGATGTTGAGAAGGCTGCTTGGATTAACAAGGTAAGATTAATGCCGCAGAAGTTAATTTGCCCCTTGATATATTTTTGCAGACCTCTAGTCTTTTTCATAAATTTGTCTGCTTGTGGGAGTTTAGACTGTACTATTTCAATATTTCTGCCTTAAATACATGTCTCTAAATGTGCTTGTTTGTTGTAGATTCTTCAGCAGGCATGGCCATTCTTTGGCATGTACATGGAGAAGCTTCTCATTGAAAACATTCAGCCGGCCGTAAGATCATCCAGCCCCCATCTGAAGACCTTCACCTTTACTAAAGTTAACATGGGACAGAAGGTATAATTCCACAATCTGAGGCTCTGTGTCGTTAACTGCGAATAGACCGTGATATCCCACTACTATAACTATTTTAGCAATCATTATAGAGTTTACAACAGTGTATTTGCATTTCAGGCTCCAACTGTTACATGGATACGAGTGTACACACATGAGCTGGAAACAAGAGAGGTCATCCTTGACCTCAACATTGTGTAAGCTATGACTTTAAATGTCATTTTGAAACTGCTAACACACGTATGATTGCTATAATGTGTGTTTTAAATCTACTGTAGTTATGATGCTGATGTGGACATTGATGCAGATGTTAAACCAGCCATCAAAGTAGGAGTCAAAGGGCTTCAGGTTAGTGAAGGAATGTAATGAATGTTAAAATGAAAACTTACATTTAATAGTAATAGATAGGCTTTTTTTCAGTTGATGTTCAAATGTTGACTTATAGTCAGGCGAGGTCACATTTTTGATATACACTACCATTCAAAAATTTGGAGTCAGATTACATTTTATTTCTTATCTTTTTCTAGTCTCTTATTTTCACCAACGCTGCATTTTCATCATCATTACTGCAGTCTTCAGTGACACATGATCCTTCAGAAATGATTCTAATAATATGCTGATTTGCTGATCAAGAAACGTTTATTATTGTTATCATCAATGATGAAAACAGTTGCTCAATATTTTCGAGGAAACTGTGATACATTTTTCTCAGAATACTTTAAAGAGTAAAAAGTTTAAAAGAACAGCATTTATATAAAATAGAAATGTATTGTAACATTATAAATGTCTTTACTGTCACTTTTGATCGATTAAATGTATCCTTGCTGAATAAAATTATTAATTTCCTTTAACGAAATCTTATTGAACACAAACTTTTGAATAATAGTGTACAGGGAGTTTTTTAAAGCTCATCCCACAGAACCCCTCAGCCACAATGTTCCAAAAAAATTTATTATCTGTGTCCATATGTTTGTTTATCATCATTTGAGAGTATTTACAGGAAATGCACCAGCATCTAGGAGAGTCCCCACGGCACAAGTTAATGTATAAAAGTATGATAATGTCTAACAACTATGAATGAGTTATTTTTTTCCCCTTCAGCTTCAGGGTATGCTACGTGTAATTCTCGAGCCTCTGATTGGCCAGGCACCCCTTGTAGGTGGAGTCACCATGTTTTTCATTCGCCGACCTGTGAGTATGGATATTGCAAGCAGTTGTTCAAAGTAAAAAAATAACAAAAGTGTCATGAGTTCATTAGCAAAACATGAACATTTTAATTCAAATTACATTTCCAGGCTCTGCAAATCAATTGGACTGGAATGACTAACCTTTTGGATGGTCCAGGGCTAAGGTGCATTCACAGATTTGAATAGTTTTGATTGTCACTCAATAATATGTGTGTAGAACCCTAAAATGTTGAAATGTCCATGTGCATTTGTTGTATTTATGAAAATCTGTCAGAATAATGTTTTTCTTTTGTACTTGACAGTTCTCGATACACATGTTATCTTAGAAGTATTAAAGTATTATTATTGCATTATTTCATAACTTATGCACTTTGTTAGTTAGGGTTAGATTGTGTCCTTAAATTATGTATATACGTTGTGTTATCAAGCAGTTAACCCTGTAATAAACATGAGCAACTCAGTCACATTAAAACTGGAGTGGCTAAACAAACAATGAAAAAAACAAACAGTAAACTAGCTGGCCACCTACACTCATCTTCAAAACTGCTTCAGGACATGGAATGTTGTCATACGAGTTTATATATAGACGACTGTGTATAGCCTGAAAGCCTCCAGTGTGTGGAGGGATAAATAGGACAGGTAGTAATAATAAGGATTAAAGGTGTCCTTTTTCCAAACATGTTAAATATAAGATTACTGATTACCTTATTGTGCTCTTTGTGCCTAATCTGCCATAATTGTATATATAACAATAACATGCTATCTCAAAACACAATTTTTCATTATTAGTACAAATGTTATTTCTGCTAACTGTTAACTCATACAATCATGGATATACCCATATATCCTGCAACCCGGGACAGATTTGACCTGGCTGTAAGACTCTTGCAGTCACTGAGTAATCCAGGCACATTTAATTGATATGTAGTCTTCCTCAACATCTAAATCTGAATCTCTATTTACTCTTTAGTCAAATGTCAGAATCAGCCATTGTGGACATCATTGCCTCTCTCATGGTTCTGCCCAATCGGATGTGCATCCCTTTGATTGACCAAGTCAAGGTTGACCAAATGAAGTTTCCTCTTCCTCGGGTAAGACTGGCAATGATTGGTTCCCATTACCATAATCAGTCAAAAAGCTTTTTGTGTGTTTGTTTTCAAACTGGAGAATACGTTACACCATGTGAACATCTTTAGGGTGTTGTACGGGTCCATGTTTTGGAGGCTCGGAATCTTGTAGCAAAGGACACGCACATGATGGGACTAGTAAAGGGCAAGTCAGATCCATATACTGTGCTGAGGGTCGGGAACAAGCAATTCAAAACAAAGACCATAAAAGAAAATTTGAATCCACGCTGGAATGAAGTTTATGAGGTAATTATTATGAGCGGTCCTTAATCTATCTGTATAATATTCAAGGTCCATTCCACCGAATGGGTGCCATCGCCATGTGTTTGTGTAACTCTTCCAAGTAAAACATCATTTTAAAACTGAATCTAATAACACATATATTTAGCCATTCAAAATATGTATTGGTCCATCTTAGGTAATTTTATTTTATTTTTTACAAGGTTTTTAAGTGGAGGATGGATGCATTTTCTCAGTCCTGTTACCAAAACTTGTGTCTTTTAAAAAGAATGTTTAAAAACATGTCAACTAATTCCTTTTGTTTTTAACATCAAGGAGATGTTTGTTTTAAAGAAACTGTTAACTTCTGCTGTTCTAAAAAAATATTTTTTTTACTGTTAAAGGCGACTCAAGCCTCAAGTTTATCAATTTTTTTAATTATGCAATTTATCAAACAATTGGATGAAGCATGGACTAAACATAATTAAAAAAATATAGCTTATATAAAATATATTTTAACTTTATTTTATTAATTATTTAAAAAATATATTTAAAGAAATATTTTGTAACAAGAATTAACATTGGGTAAAAGGAATATGTGGCCACATGTGTCTACAGGTTTAACGACACTTGTGAGGAGTTAATGTGAGCCACACCTTACTGGTAAAAAGGTTTCTAAATCTGTTAAATCATGTTTCTATTTAAATCTACTGTTTTGAACAGGTTTCTGTGAGGGTTATGTTTTTTTTTTTTATGTAAGCACAGATCGGATTTGGAGGCACACAACAATGCAAAAGAAAAAAAGATTTCTGAAGGATGTTAATCATATGTCATGTTAAAATGTAGCATTGAAGTGGGTGCAGGTAACATGCTATAGTTTTAAGTAGTTAATAATTAATGTTTTAAATTATATTTAAATTTACATTTGCTGTTAGATTAAAGTGCAGGACACTTGGCTTAATAATACAATGTATTTTAGAGTTAATTTTCATGCATATTTGTATATGTAATGTCCTGGGGAAAGAAATGGAACCCACAAGTCATTTCAAATGGGAAATAGGAAATGCAAAGATATCTCATTAATATTTGATTTCAATAGTTTGTCATTCATGAAGCTCCTGGACAGGAGTTGGAAGTGGAACTTTATGACGAAGACACAGACGCTGATGACTTTTTGGGCAGGTAATGATGATTATGCTCAGATGCTAATAGTCATTATTTTACCCATTTTATGTGACTGAGCGTGAAATGTTGGATTGTCTGCCACAGGTTCAGTTTGGATTGTGGAGATGTGAGAAAAGACAGAGAGATAGATGAGGTGAGCTTTAGAAAGATCACAATCATAATCCTCCCTTACTGATAGTTGATTGGAATGAGAACAAAAAACAAATTATATACTTCTCTGAACATTGACAAAAAAAAGTATTAAAATATACCGTAATATAATTCCGTTTCTTTTTTATCACTAAGTTGTGACTTTGATTTGCAGTGGTACACTCTGGAGGACATTGAGAGTGGTCAGATACATATGAAATTGCAGTGGTTTTCCTTGCTCACAAACCCAGAACTGCTGAAGGAGGTAAGCTTGTATTTATTGCATTTATAATAGTTACCTTGATGGTTATAATATGTGACCCTGGATGACAAAACCAGTCATATGGGTCATTTTTTTTAAATTGAGATTTATACATCACATGAAAGCTGAATAAATAAGCTTTCCATTGATGTATGGTTTGTTAGGATAGGACAATATTTGGCCGAGATACAACTATTTGAAAATCTGGAATCTAAGGGTGCAAAAAAATCGAAACATTGAGAAAATCGCCTTTAAAGTTGTCCATTTATGTTCGTGATTGTGCTGCATTTACTCACAAAAATAAACGTTTTATACATTTACGGTAGGAAATTTACAAAATATCTTAATGGAACATGATTTTTGGCATACAAGAAAAATTGATCATTTTGACCCATACAATGTATTGTTGGCTATTCCCACAAATATACCCGTGCTACTTAAGACTGGTTTTGTGATCCAGGGTCACATATATGCTGTGATGTAAGTGGTGTATTTAACAAAATATGTGTTATGTGAATATCTAAAGAATCAAACTGTGTCTGGGTCAAATTTAAGGTTCTTTTCATATGTTTTCTTCTAATTTGTTTATTTTCACCGTTCAGACCAGTGATGGGCTCGCTTGTGCCATGCTGGCAGTATATCTAGATTGTGCCTCCAATCTGCCTGTGAGTATACTTGTACAATGAGAGCACTTCTAAAAGACTGCCAGCCTATTATAACAAAAACAGCACGTGAAAACAATTGTAATTAGGTGATATTTTCTTCCATGTTCTTTGACTTCAGAAAGAACAAC
The DNA here is from genome assembly GCA_026230005.1 of Gila orcuttii. Lineage (NCBI taxonomy): Eukaryota > Metazoa > Chordata > Actinopteri > Cypriniformes > Leuciscidae > Gila > Gila orcuttii. The sequence continues at coordinate 29,913,363 of JAPDVR010000007.1, read as the reverse complement.
ATGAATTCACCCATAATGAGAAGCATGGAAAACAACCCAAACTGGCTCGGGTAAGAAATTGCCTCAACTCCTTTATTATACGCAGTTTGCAATCATTTCTTCATTTCTTCAAAAACTTAATTTCATCCACTATTGTCCCTGACTTTATGGGGGAAGAATCTACTTTTAAGCTTCTTAGAATCAATCCAGACACAGCTTACATGGGTAAATTAACAAACTTTCCAGATAGTCTTAATGGAATAATGAAAATGTTGTCATCATTTACTCACCCTTGTGTTGTTATAACCCTGTATGTTGTTATTTCAGTGGAAGACAAATAGAGTTTAAAATAAATAAATGAATAAAACTATGGTTTATTGTGTCCAGCTCCAAAAAGGTTCCATAAAATTACACCATAAACACTATAAAAATAGCATATCAAGCTTCTGAAGCCAAATGATAGGTTTGTGCGAGGATTCAACTGAAATTAAAATTCACCGTTAATAAATGAAAGTGAATAAATGATAACCACATTTTCTATTCTTTTAAGCCTTATTGAAAAGTTTGTCTATTAGGCTTACTGGTGAACGAGGTGAATTTTTATTTTATTTATTTTTCTGTTGGTAGGTCAAAATGCTAGATGTCTAGGTATTTGACTCTTATTCCTGTTTGGAATGTAGCCTCCTGCCATCTTGTACTGAATAGAGAGCATTCCAGAGATTATATCATATTGTTTTAACTGTGAGCATGATAAAGTCAAGGCGCAGGTTTTCATTTCTGCTTCTGCTTGTTACGACCTGTTCATCTGGTTTCTACCAGTGGCTCAGCTATGAAAATGATCACGTTAACCACATATACACATCATGCAAATCAAAAGGTGAAACATTAGGACTTTTTCATGATGTGAGTTTCATAATCATAATATCACCTCATTGTCAGAGGATTACAAACCTATTATTTTGTCATTTGGCTGGATTTTTTTTATATAGTAGAGTAATCTGCTGGTCAGGGCATTTTTCTCATTTTTTTTTTGCAGATGCCAGAACTGGTTTTGGCATGATGTGGTTTTTAATGCACCACTTGCTAAATCATCCATAAGCTGCATTCCAATTAGGACGTTATTTTTGTCTCACTGAAGACGTTTTTACACTGATGAGCGTAATTGTTTGTCTATCACTTGACTTAGTCACTACCTGACTTAAATGAATATCTGTGCTAGATTTGTAATAAATCACAAACAACTGGAAAGTTTAAGGAAAAGTCCTGGAAAATCATTGATGGAAAAAGCTTGGGAACCATATCTAAGGGTTACTTGGAATATACATCATCAAAATGTGTATTTCCCTAAATGAGCTTTATTTACAACTGTGTCCATTTTTAATTTCAGCTCACCAGAAAAACTAATGATCCCAACTCATTCGTGGAGTTTTCCATTAATCAGCAAAGTCAAAAAAGCAAGGTATTTAACTGGAATATAATTCTAATGCCAATCCCCTACAGTATCAGATATTTAGAGCTGCAGTGTTTGTATTTGTTTTGACAGATTGTCTATGCCACAAAAGACCCGACTTATGATGAATGCTTCACATTCTTTGTGCACAGTGTGAATAACCAAGTGTTGAATGTTGAGGTAAACCAGGTCTTAAAATAATGCATTTTACAATTTTAAACTTCTTGTCTTTCCATACAAAAGTAATATATAGAAAATAAATCTATATTTGAATTTTTATGTGACCTCAGGTAAAGGAACACGAGAAGAAATCCTCATTGGGCAAACTCACTCTGCCATTGGTGCGGCTGCTCAATGTTTCTGACATGACAATGGACCAGCGTTTTCAGCTTGAGCGCTCCGGAGCCAATAGCCAGATCAAGATGAAAGCTGTTCTCAGGGTGAGTGATTGAACTAAAGCAGTTTTTTTTTCAGCACAAGCCCAAATTTTTTATTTTACAAGCCCAAACACAGTACTAAAACTTAAAATCAAACATTTAAAATTAATATTATTTATTATATTGGTTACACTTAACAGTAAGGTTAAATATGTTAACATTAGTTAAAGTATTAGGTATCACAAACTAACAATGGACTTTACAAAATTTATTAATCTAGGTTAATATTAAAAATTTCAACATTACAATTTGTACAAATGACAATATACTTTTAAAGGATATGAATTAATAAGGAACTATTAAGTATTAATTAATAAGTATGTATTTATTAATTATTATTAACCTAGATTCACAAATGAATTTAAATGGTTGAATGAATGAATTTATTTAAATTGTTGTTCAGTGTTGCATAATGGACTAAGTTTTATAAATTGAAAAACAAATTGAAGGTGTTACCATTATATTTGTTATTCTATTCTTACAATACATTGTGGTTGGCACAAACAATGCTTATCTTTGTTGCAAGTGAATCAGTATTGGTTTCTTTTTTATGTTATATACAGTATATGTAAATGAGAGGAGAATTAAAATTTTTGGTTGGAGTCTCCCTCTAAAGAAAGGATTTGATGCAAATATAGTTCTATTGTATATATGTTTTATTGTGTATTAAGACATGAGTTAATAATGAGTATAATATTTAACAATGACTTCACACCTTTCGCTTCAATTAGATCCTTACGTTGGAGAAATGGGAACCAAAGGTTGTCACTCCACCAGCTCAGGACAAGGCAAAAGTCTCATCGAGCCAAACTCGCCCTGAGCCTCCAACTCCAGTTCCAGTTCAGTCTGTACAGAGCAACCTGAAAGAAAAAGTGCCCGTTTCATCTGTCCCACTCTCCAGAAAACAGACTGTTCCTGCCTCTATGCCATCTACAGTCAGCTCCTCTAATGAACTGCAAGCAGAGTATCAACCCTACCGACGAAGCACTTTCGTGGGCACAGAGGCACTGCATTCGAGCCCGTCCACCCCCAGTCAAATGCGTCGCTACGATTCCAACAGCCTGTTGTCAGACAACTCAATAGCTTCTTCTCGCTTTGATCTAACTGACACTAGTGTCCCTTATCCTGAGTATGTAATATGGTGACACTTACATTGATTTATGTTTTTATTTATATTGCATTTAATACAATACAGATATGAAGCAATGTTTTGAAGTAAACTCAGTTTAACTATAAAGCAGCACAGTGTCTTTATTCAGCTCAAGTCAGTTCAGTTTTGATTCAGTTTAGTTCAATAATAGTGCAAGTTAATCAAATTATGAAACAAGCTTATTTCAGCTATAAGCAAGTCTATAGAAGACAATAGTGTAGTTATTTAGCTCAAGTCAGTTCAGTATTGATTCAGTTCAATAACAGTTCAAATGTTTTGTTCTACAAAAATCTTCAACATTTCACCAATGAGTTTATATGTTAATTTAAAGGGCCATCTTGAATCATCAGGGCAGCTTTGGGCAGATCCATCTCACATTGCGTTATGCCACCTTAAGGAAGCGACTCATCGTGGTGGTCAACAGCTGCAAGTGAGATGCCTATGTCTCCTTTTTTTATATATACCTTCTAATTATTTTGCCACACAATTGAAAGAATCATAAAAACTATTATCTTTCTTCATGACTCCTTAGGGATCTGTTCTCCTGCAGCGAGAATGGCTCTGACACGTACGTCCGCATGTATCTTCTGCCTGATCTGACGTGGAAACACCGCAAGCGCACTTCGGTTAAAAAGAAGACTGTGAACCCTGTCTTCAGTGAGATGTTAGAGCCATTTTTCACTTCTTGAAAACCAAGTATCTTCATTGTTTGAAAAGATCTCTAAAATAACTCTTCATCTCAGATTTGAGTTTGCCGTGTCACCGGAGGAAGCAAGAACCAGAAAGTTGGATGTCGCAGTAAAAAACAATAAAATGCTTCACAAAAGAGAGCGAAAGGAGATTGGAATGGTAAGTAGATAAATAACGTGGATTGACATGAATATATTAGGCAGTGATAGACTAAAAGCATTATCAGCATGTTGACATTAAAAATTTTATTTATATTTTTCAAAAGGTTTTGATTGATATGTCTGAAATAGATCTGATCAAGGGCTCCACAGAATGGTAAGGACTGCAAATGTGGTCAAGTAAATTTGTTGTGGCATTAACTTTTACCACACAGCATTTTTTATAAATATGGCTTAAGCATACAGATGGTTTGTGTTCATGTATAACTTTTTCTCTCAAACAGGTATGAACTCTCTCTTCCCGGGCTAAAGAAGACAAACTAGCAGAACAGAGGTCAACTAGTCGCAAAATAACTAAGAAAATGTATAATTGAATCTTGTACCCATTGCTGAGAGCTACCCAGATGATACACACTGAGCACTTTGACACTGACTTTAAAGGTGATTTGAATACATAATTCCTAATTCTACACAATATTTCCTCTTTTTTGCTTATGTTGACCTCATGTTGTATGACTACATGAGTTTCATGCATTTGCAGTCTTTTTTATGTGATACAATGATTCTTGACATGGCTTTCAGTCTTTTTCCATATTTCTGTCCAAGTCTTCAAAACAGGTTTATAATTTTCTTTATTGCTGTTAACAATACTTGTTCATTAACGTTTTATATATATAAATATTAGTATGAACTCATGAAATGGTTCCTGAATATAGAGACAAGATGCTTTCAAATCATATTTAAAGCATGAAGTATTATTTTTGGTTGTTACAATGGAATTCAAGATTCCTAAGATCTATTTTTCCAACAATATGTCTTTCTTCACAAATAAGAAATATAATTGTATAGATTTATTGTTATATTTGTAACTAAGATGTGGAATAGCAAATATACGTGGATTGTGCCTTAACTTTTTTGAATGTCAAAAGTACAGTATCAGTTGTATGTTGTATAAGTGTGTAAGAAATTACGATAAAACAATTTGAAGTTTTGAAGTTCTTTATTTGCATAAAGGTTTTTGAATGTCAAAAGTATCAGTTGTATGTTGTATAAGGGTGTAAGAAATTACAATAAAACAATTTGAAGTTTTGAAGTTCTTTATTTGCAGTGCAGTTTGTTTAAATGTGCCTGGATATTTGTTTGTGCATATTTAGTGAACATATCACCAGAATTAAAAGACGCAATTTTGTAAACTTTACAGTTAAACATTTTACAGCAAAAACAACAGAAAAATAATTAATTATAAGGCACATACTTTTTCCGTAATTAAAGCCCTTTCAAAATGTAATGATTCAGTAAGAAACAGTATGGAAACCAAACCACGGTTTCATTTAAAAATCTTCAAACTCTCAGTCTAACTGTGTAAAATGATTGATCTTCAAATGATTAAGTGAAAGTGATTAAATATTCAGGATACGCATTATCATCACGAAATACCACAAAAATGGTCGGAGCAGCAGGATTGTCCACAACTGTATCGTACAGGTCACAGTTGGCATTTTTTGCAGGTGGCACAATCATCCCACCTACTCCTTTAGTGTAGTCTCCCGCAAGGACTCTGCAGAGGTACATGTGCTTATGTCCCTGAGCATTAGGCACTGAGTATGTGTTGTTAGAAGAGTAGCTTGCATTAAGTGCAAAGTATGTGCCATTTCCATATGCTGCAGCTGTAACAGGAAAAATGAAGAGATGAAAAATACATATATAACACCACTTCAATTAGAATGATGGAATGCAGATATTATAGTGACTGTAGTAAATGATTTACCATTTTTTCCTGCATAACTGCGATTAAATCCACTCTTATTGATGTGATTGATAGTCTGCTCACTGGTTCCATGAAAGAGTCTTTTCTCATTGTTTTGATGACCATTCTTTTTTTCCATAACACTTTTGTTATTTTGGTAGTTCTTCCACATACCAGGATTCTGGATTCGTTCAATCTATATTTAAAAAAAACGGCGTAAAAACCAGACAAGAACCCCATAATGAATACGAGTATAAAATTGAGTTGTCTGTGAAATTGTTGTGTTTATTTTCTTGTCATTTACAATTTATTGCACTGCCTTTCTAATTCAAAAGATTAGATCCACCTACACCCATTCTAAGAATTCTATCTTAACTGGGGTTGGAATCCTATAAAATTAAATGAACTGTTCATATAACACTAAAAACAATACAATAAGATGAAACGCACCTTCAAGACTTTGTTGTTTGGACAAGTGGCATGAAAGCGCCCCGATACGTCTGTGTATTCTGTGCTGGTCAGTTGCAAATTAAACTTTTGGTACAACTCATTAGGTGCCAAGGCATCCCAATGCTGTGGGATACTTTCAGTAGCTGGAGAAAAATAACTAATTTAATATTAGTTCTAGTGCCATTAGACAAATCATATCCAATACACATCTTTTATTTATGATAAGATAATAATTTACACATTTATTCACTTTAATTGAGTTTTTATATATGTATTATTTTCTTTTCTTGTATTGATAAATGATACTACACAGCAAATACCTTTCAGTCTGTCAATGCGTTGGATGTTCATCTTGATTCCTCCAGTGGTGCTCACCGCAGGACCCTCAGGCAGTTTGACCTGGTACGTTTGGCCTTGGAAGGAAATTCTGATGTCTGGAACTTGGCTGCCGAGGGCCTTTTCCAACTCCAAATTTGTACGTTGATCAAAACTTTTATATTGCCCACCTTGTTCATACTGCCAATCCACAAGTTCACTTGTGTAATCCATTTCTTTTTTGAGTATCTCATCCTCTTTGGCTGTTTTGAGCATTTCTTGGATTTCCTGAGTGGCTTTTAGAACATCTCGGATGAGACCTTGTACTGTGAGTGTGGCCTGTCCTGAGGTCACTTCTGAACCCTTATGGGCTTTGTAGTCTAACCTTATAGTCACATTCATAGTGCTTTGCAGGTCCTGGATTCGCTGTTGGTCTTTGTCTGAGAAGTTAAGTATGGCTGTGTCTGTGATAGACTGGCTCTCTTGTTCCTTAGTGATCATATCCTCTAAGAAATGCTTTGTATTGTCCACTTCTGCTTGCGATGGTCCACAGATAGAAAAAAACACTGGATCTACTTGCACGCCTTCAATAACAAAGTCTTTGCCACCATGTTGTTTCATTTCTTTCTCCCAAGATCCACCGAAGAAGGATTTAGCATATGCTGCAACATACACAAAGTTGGAATACAGAAATCGGTCAAGTCGCGTTTGACATCTTTGTTGTGCATGACCCCATTAAAATGCATTTCTAAACTACACTGTTTTATAAATTAAAATTGCAATGTTTTAAAGGCTTCTCAAAAAATTACATGTCCTGTGAAATTAGGTTGAAGTGAAAGATGAGATTCATACTTTTGATTTTTGACCATGTACTCTCTTTCTCTTGTTTAGCAGGTCCAGTTTCTCGATACTGCATGCTTTTGAGGAATTCAGGGAGCATGGGGGCCTGGAACACAACCAATCTGACCAGCTTGAGAGTGGACTGAGGAGTTTTTCTTATCATGTCCACCACACCATCCATCATGGAGTCTGCTACTTGACCTGGAGACAACCCCGCTTGTCCTATAAGAAAAAGAAAGCAATGTGACTATGAACCATGTTCATGTTTTTAGTGATATAAAAATATCGTAAAAATTTGGGTTGCCAAAGTTAATGTAAGATTTACAGGTCCTTCTCAAAAAAATAGCATATTGTGATAAATTTCATTATTTTCCATAATGTAATGATAAAAATTAAACTTTCATATATTTTAGATTCATTGCACACCAACTGAAATATTTCAGGTCTTTTATTGTTTTAATACGGATGATTTTGGCATACAGCTCATGAAAACCCAAAATTCCTGTCTCAAAAAATTAGCATATTTCATCCGACCAATAAAAGAAGTGTTTTTAATACAAAAAAAAAAGTCAACCTTCAAATAATTATGTTCAGTTATGCACTCAATAGTCAATACTTGGTCGGGAATCCTTTTGCAGAAATGACTGCTTCAATGCGGCGTGGCATGGAGGCAATCAGCCTGTGGCACTGCTGAGGTGTTATGGAGGCCCAGGATGCTTCGATAGCGGCCTTAAGCTCATCCAGAGTGTGGGGTCTTGCGTCTCTCAACTTTCTCTTCACAATATCCCACAGATTCTCTATAGGGTTCAGGTCAGGAGAGTTGGCAGGCCAATTGAGCACAGTAATACCATGGTCAGTAAACCATTTACCAGTGGTTTTGGCACTGTGAGCAGGTGCCAGGTCGTGCTGAAAAATGAAATCATCTCCATAAAGCTTTTCAGCAGATGGAAGCATGAAGTGCTCCAAAATCTCCTGATAGCTAGCTGCATTGACCCTGCCCTTGATAAAACACAGTGCACCAACACCAGCAGCTGACATGACCAGACCATCCCAGACCATCACTGACTGTGGGTACTTGACACTGAACTTCAGGCATTTTGGCATTTCCTTCTCCCCAGTCTTCCTCCAGACTCTGGCACCTTGATTTCCGAATGACATGCAAAACTGAGCAACAGTCCAGTGCTGCTTCTCTGTAGCCCAGGTCAGGCGCTTCTGCTGCTGTTTCTGGTTCAAAAGTGGCTTGACCTGGGGAATGCGGCACCTGTAGCCCATTTCCTGCACACGCCTGTGCACGGTGGCTCTGGATGTTTCTACTCCAGACTCAGTCCACTGCTTCCGCAGGTCCCCCAAGGTCTGGAATCGGTCCTTCTCCACAATCTTCCTCAGGGTCCGGTAACCTCTTCTCGTTGTGCAGCGTTTTTTGCCACTCTTTTTCCTTCCCACAGACTTCCCACTGAGGTGCCTTGATACAGCACTCTGGGAACAGCCTATTTGTTCAGAAATTTCTTTCTGTGTCTTACCCTCTTGCTTGAGGGTGTCAATGATGGCCTTCTGGACAGCAGTCAGGTCGGCAGTCTTACCCATGATTGCGGTTTTGAGTAATGAAACAGGCTGGGAGTTTTTAAAAGCCTCAGGAATCTTTTGCAGGTGTTTAGAGTTAATTAGTTGATTCAGATGATTAGGTTAATAGCTCGTTTAGAGACCCTTTTCATGATATGCTAATTTTTTGAGACAGGAATTTTGGGTTTTCATGAGCTGTATGCCAAAATCATCAGTATTAAAACAATAAAAGACCTGAAATATTTCAGTTGGTGTGCAATGCATCTAAAATATATGAAAGTTTAATTTTTATCATTACATTATGGAAAATAATTAACTTTATCACAATATGCAAATTTTTTGAGAAGGACCTGTATATATAATGCTAAACCAGAATTTGAGAAAATTATGTACTGTATGGTTGTATACTGTAATGTATTGTACAAATAATAAATACAAATATGTTTAAAAACAAACAAACAGGTGAGGTGAAAAATAAATTAACAAAAAATAAATCTAATACAGGTATATTACTTATAGAAATTGTATTCATATGCTTTCTTTACATGTAAGGACAGTCATTGAGTGACATAACAATATCACTTTCCCTCTCATCTGTTATTTTTCCTGTTCTCACCTGTGCCAATAGCTGGGAATGCAATGGAGGTTAACTTTTCCTTGGCACACATTTCCAGGGCCTTTTTAACATGTTTTTGGATCATAATAGCATTGCTTTGTGCTGAAATGTGGATGATCTTTTTACACTGTAAATTCCCCGCTTGAGTCATTATCAGTCCACTGTTAGTCTTGGCCGCTGGAAAAACACATGAACCAGAATTATAAAGCACCACCTGCTCTGTTCTGTGTGCTAAACTGTGTACAATTTCAGGACATGTGAAAAGATTATTAAAAAGTATTATTTAATATGTAATTATTATTATTATTTAATTCTTATTAAATATTTTAGTTTAGGAATTAAAACATGCTTCTCACCAAGCTGCTGGCACTCAGCTTCTACGTTTGGACCAGCCTTTTCCATAATAGCCTTTGATACACCTTGACAGTTTGAGAGTTTGTTTTATTTAAATCTTAGTTCATTTATTCATATCTTATAAAATTAAGCAACAAGCAATTAAAGGCAAAGTGCTTAAAAAGTCATTAGTAAGGTATAAAAGCATCACCAGCCCTAACTAACTCAGAATTAGTAACTTTACCTGATTTCAGTGTGAACTCTTTATTGCTGGAGTTCACAATTACATCAGTTTTCTCTGTAGTAATATCACCATTCAGGACCTGAAGTGTTATTCCTCCCACTGTAGTCTCATGAATCCCAGATTTCGTTGTGACGTTTGAGAAGGGGCCTGTGATTTCATTGTAAAATAAAACAGAACTAAATAATATTGGAAAGATATCATATCAAGGGGAACTGACTTTATACATCCACTAAAAAATACATTGAGACCAATTAATTATAGTTTTGAGGTAATTTGTATATGAAAAGTGAAGTTTTGGGCACCTGTGCTCTGTGGCTGTGTGGGGTTACTCGCTGAGGCAGACTGGCCTATGAACCTTTTGCTGAACTCATCTGTGAATGCCTGTTGTGAACAACATTTAGTATTACTGGGGTTAAAATAACATTATAAGTGTCAAAAATCTGCAAAATGCGGAATTGTGACTCCATATGGATCTAGAAAAGACTGATATGAGATCATATATCACATACCTGAATGGTTTGGATATCTTTGGGGTGAAGAGCAAATACCACTTCCTTCACGTGCTTTGAACTTCTTTTACTGCTAAACTTGAAGGTAGAGTCCAGCATTGTGCAGACCACCAGTGGCTTTGGAAATCCCAGGTTTCCTGTGCCAATGGCAGAGAAAACAATGGAGCTCTGCTGACGCTGCTCTGCCTGACCCAAACACTTATCCACGATATCCTCCAGCATCTGATAAAAAGAGAACAAAAAAGTCATCAAAAGCATCAGATTTTAAATATTAATCTCTAAATCAATCAATGAGTATTACCTTTGTCTCGTTCCCTTGTCCCTGATTCCAATGTGGTACAACTGCATGGAACACCAGTTTGTTCTTCAGGTTTGCACCAGCTGTTTCAAAGACTGCTCCGACGTTTGCAGAGCCTGTGACTTGCTGATTGAGCAGAACCTGAAGCTGTGGACCAGCTGCTTTGAGAAGGGCAATTGAAATAGCTCCTACACCAAGATTCAGGTCACTGTTGAGAGTGTTCACAACAACATCCATCTATACAACAAAAAAAAAAAAGAGCATTTATTTACAAGTGATTAGTTTGCTCAAATCATGCTCCAGCATTCACTTAGGAACAGGACCTAAGAACTTCTTGAACAACAACAAAAAAACTCTTATTTTAGAAAAACTAAATCTCTAGACATTTTGATATTTCAAATACAAAAATGCACATCAGAAAAAAGCAATACACCAAATAATATTATGCATAATCTGTAAATATTTAACTCACTGTTGTATCCTCAATGTTTCCTTTCATAAGTGTGATAGTTAAGCCTTCTTTTGTCTGAAAACTTTGTGATGCCCCTTGAAAGAGCGCAGTTATCTGGTGTTGGCTTGGAGAAGAGCTTGCTTGGTTTTGCTGCTGGCTGCTTGAACTGCTTCCAGCTGTTATGATTTGGGTAGGTGAACTGACCCCATAAATCTTCTTCACAGCAGCTTCTAAAGCTTGAACCGTTTTATCATTATTGTCAACTAGGTGAATCTTCCTCAGCGCAATGTCCCCTTCAACAAAATCACAGAACTCTTTTATAGCTTTCACAATGGTACATGCACAAAGGTCCAGAGGGAAACCAAATACACCAGAGCTAATGGCTGGGATTGCCAACGACTGGAAGCTTTCTTGATCTGCCAAATTCAGACTCTTCTTCACAGCTTTCTTCAGGAGCTTTTCAGACTCCTGAGGTTTTGAAGGATTATATTGTGGTCCTATTGCTAAGATAACATGCTTGCATCGCAGCCGTCCTCCTGCATCAAGGAGAACTGCATCACCTGTTGTCAACTTCCGTTTTTTGACAAGCGTGTCACAGGCATTCTGAAGTTTAGGACCAGCAGCATCTGAGAGTGCTTTTGCTAAACCTCCATCCAGTAGGAGGGTCTCTTTGCATGCACCGACCACTGCATCCGCTTGAAATGAACACATGTCAGCTTTGTTTACTGTAATTTCAATTCCTTCATGTGATTTATATTGATAAGCAGGCTTTATTATCTGTGATTGAACAGTGTCATGTGGGTGGTCATACTCGTCTATTAATTGGACCAGACAATTCATATTTGTCTTGGCACATGTCACAAACACTGACTCTTTCTCCTTGAAGAACTTCTTTGCCCCTGGTTTAACTATTTTCATGGTGCAGTGATGCGCAGATTTAAGCAAGTCCTCAAATACAGGCACACACTCAGAGACATAAAGCTTTGGGCCACTGATCATGATGGTTTCATCTTTGAAGTCCACATTCACTTTACCTTTCACCTCTTCAAGCCAAACCTGCTTTTTCTGATCCTTGATGAATGTGACAACGGTCTTGTGAGCCTTCAGAGTTTTCTCGACGTGTGAGTTTTTCTGAACAAAATCATTTAACTCTTGTTCAACATCCTTGATAGACTCTGCAAAACCAGAAACCACCACCTGGTTGATGGATGTCTGTACTGTAACATTTTTAACATTGTTTTTTATGTGAGAGACAAGGTCTTGCCAATCTGATCTTGTTAGAACACTGGGATCTCCTACACTGAAGCTCAAATGACCCAGATCTGTCTGCAGTCGCTTCTCACCAACATCCAAGTCATTGTCTGTTTTTCCAACAAGCAAAACTCTATTTCCATCAGATTCTAATGCTACATTGATGTCTTTGTTAAAAAACAAAACTTTGGACATTTCCTCCAGATCCTTCTTGTGTAGAAAATCTAAAACAGATTGGTGGAGCTCAATTGGTTTACGAATTAAATAAAGAACAGCCTCCAGTATTTTGTTCTTTGTTTCCAGCATCTCATCTTTTAGACCGTAAAGAGTTAACTTTTGGCTGAGAGCATGGTATGTTATGTCCATTTCTGGAAATTTATCTCGAGTTTGCTGCTCCAAACCATCACAGAGAAGAAGCTTGTAAATGGATGGAGTCATATTCATTTCATCAGTCTCACTACCCTTCTCCCTTTGGATTCTTTGGGTTACTCTCTGAACAGTTTGTCTCAGAATTCCCTCAATCCCGTCCACATCTTCTTTCAGCCCAGCTACAGCTATTGTCCCTTCATCTGTGCAGGGAACCAGTGTGACTGCCTCTCCCACCACTGTATTTTGAATTTCAGGCTGTATCTCTGTCCATGCATCCTTCTGAATGTGGAGCTCAATGGATTTAAAGTTAGACATTGCCACTGAGAACCCAGAGAGGGCATTTTCTGTCCATGTTTGAATGAGTTTTCTAGTCTGCCAGCCTTGGTTAAGCAAGGATGATGAAGGACTGATCTTCACTACTGAGGATTGAAAATCCATCTCACAAAAATGACTGGACATAGCTTGGGTGACTAAACCCAGAGATTTTTGGTTTTCCTTAAAGTGGTGCCATAAAGTCTTATCAATCTTCTCAATAAATTCCTCTGGAAGTCTCAGAGTGGGTCTATCTTTACCATATAGAGCTGTTTGTAGTGTTTTGTAGTATGGCAGTACTCTGAAAGGCTGCTTTTTAATCTGATGTTGATGGTTTATGACTGTTTGCACATCTGAAAAAGCACAAATTTGTATAGTTTATACATATGTCAAAATTACATTCAATAAAAGCATTTTTATTGTAACCACTTTATGTACCTTCAGGATTTTTAAAAGTGATTATTGCTGACTGATCTGTTTCCATTGTAACCCCATCATCTTGTACTTCTCCAAATTTTTCAAAGTAGAGCATGAGGTAGTCTAAGTTTGTGTTCGGAGGTAAGCCTTCAGCTTTCACCGTTGATGTCATCTCAAGTAATTGGACTTTTATGTTTTTCCTCTTAATAATTCCATTGGTTGGGCAGGATATAATGAAGTTTTTTGCATCTATATGGAACAAAATATAAGTAACAGGAAATGTGGGTTAGAGGCAAGGTGATCAACACTCAGAACCCCCCACCACCACCCTCACACCCTCCCTTTCCAGAAAGGGCTAGTATTTTGCATGTACATCTGAAGAGTATACTCTACTGGAAAACACAACCCATGACTTACCCTTGCTATAAGAAAAGGTTACCACAGCACAATTGCTTTCTGGTATCATTTCAATGCTGAAGTCATTTGACTCGGCAGAAGATCCTTTCAGCACATTTTCCACCAGCATTGTCAGAAACTCTTGACCGCTGTTTTGGATGTTTTCAATTACAGCTGATCTATGGGTTGTATCTTCTTCTTTTTTCTCAGGTGGCTCAACCTTCTCTTCTTCTTCTTCTTCTTCTTCTTCACTGTGTCGTTCACCTGAGTATAAAAACATCATTCATCTGAAAAGTTTCGAACAGTGTCTTCAATGGTGCTGAGTGGTGTGACGCAACGCAGCAAAAAACAATAGAATCCATTATAATCAGTGACGCTGTCAACACCGGATGCAATGTGGTGCAACATTTCTCATGAACTGATGCCCCGTTCTATTTCTGATGTACTGCAAGCACCTATGCCATTTCTGACGCAACGAACAATTGGATTTGCAATAGTTACTTTGTCACGTCTGGTGTAGACAGACTGCAACTTCCTGTTGCAGATATGGTGTGTGCTACACAGTGTTAGTTGAGCTGATACAAATATATTTAGATTACTTATATTTAAATTAACTTAAGGATTTCTAAAGATAACATTTATTACACCTGGTATCCTTTTTATGCTAGGGTATCATGTGCAAATGACCATGCTGAATAAAAGCTATTCAGTCTAGTATACTTATCCCTTTTTTGTCCACGGCTATAGAATACTTAATTCTGATTGGTCAATCAAGCCATCCAGTGATGAGATTTTCCAAACATGAATGGTCAAAAAACACTAAACCCCATTCTCTGAACCAAATTTTCAATAGCCCAAACCGATTTGTCAAATAAATCACTCTTTCTGTTAAACCTTAAACAAGTTCAGGCAGTTAGACACCATTTGCAAATCTCATGCACTTTTTGCAAAACTCTAAACAAGGCAGGCAAAGCAAAAGTTTAACACAACTACAATACACTTGTATTTGTTTATACACAACGATTCAAAATTGTTCACACTTATTTCTAATGATGTGATCAAACCAACTGTACAAAATAAGCCAGTTCAGAGTGCACTGTGTTGATACGAACAATAGATGGAAACAATCTGAGATGGAGAAGAGGAGAGTATGTGTAAGAGGTGGTGGCAAAGGAGGAAGAGGTTGAGGACAAGAAAGAGCAAGGTGTGGACAGAGCTGTCAAAGCTGGAACCGGCACACCATAGGGTTTTTCCCTTTGTCTGGCAAGAGACATTATTGCCTGTAATGTGGACAAAGTCCTCAGGCTGGACCCAACATGAAGACATGATGCTGAGGCAGAATGAATCTCTCCCTGACTTTGATTTTGCAGTTGCACAACTCTTTTGAGTGTACTGTAACATGCTTTTCATTTAGAGTTTTTTTATTTTTTATTTGTTTACCTTTTTGGCTTTTGCAGTTGGACTACTGTATTTTTACAGTATGCATGTGCTGAATATACAGACATTCAACACAATATTCAGTACAAAATATACTATACTAGCAGTGGATACAGTATACAATTTATTCACCTTACTACAGCTGTAAGTTGCGATTACTATACCTTTTTACGTAATTCCATAATTAATTTACTGTTACAATATACTTTTTTTCCTGTAACTGCATGCTTTGGGTTCAGTGTTCTCCATCTTTTGATAGTGTCTAATGAATGATCTGTAGTGTTTATATTTTGACTGGCTGTGTGTATGATTTGAAAGCATTGTTTGATTTTGAGCACAGATTAAATGGTTTTGAGGCAATTGTTTGATTTTGCCAGAAGAGTCAGATGCTCTCTGAATGTAGTTTGATGACTTGGTATAGTGTTTAAGGTTTTTCAGAAAGTGGGTGATGGTTTCAAGAAATGTGTTTTAGAAATTCAGAAAAACTGTAATATATAGGGTACAATGAGGATAAAGGTGCACCGAGGTAAAAGGTGCATTTGATTTTAAACTTCTCAGAAACACTACATGGCACAAAATCTTGTCGCAGGACTTTCCTAAACATCGGCATTTCACAATGTAAGTGGAAATGTGGCTGATCCTTGATGCAATCGTGGGCTGCAGTGCAAAGTTGATTCTGAGCTAATTGATCTAATATTTAGTATTTTATAAAATGTTACAGATTAAATAGAATCAATACAATTATTGAATCTATTTTGAGACAAAGGTCTTGTTAATAATTTTCAGTTTTGTTAAAGGTTATTTAATCAACACTTTTTCAACAGCTGAAGAATATGTAAAAGTATGGTATTTGGAGTAAAAAAAAACCACCCCTGCTGTTGGGGCTAAAGGCACAATCATTAACATGATAATAAATAGCTGGCTGACTTTTCCATTTGTTGACATGACATGGTTAGAAAAATATGAAATCTGTTGAATGTTCACCGGTTCCCGCCTCCTTCTTCCCATAACATCGAACATTGCTACAGTCATAAAGATATGAGTTCTGTTGTTCATAAATACCAGTAGAGATGTTGTACAATGAGGATGCTGAAATAGAGTCATCATCAGTGTCCCAATGTGTAGTGAGCCAGGGTCCTTACTGTCCTTACCAGTGTCCAAATTCATGAACACAATATAGCCTACTGATTCACAACCTCGGAAGCTAGGGAGCTGATGAGATTCACGCCATGTTTGCTTTGTCCCTGTTCATTAGTTGCCATGGGCTTGTAGGCTAGACTCCTCCTCAGCAATTAAACGGTAGAATGAGACAGTCTAGTAAGTGTCCATGGCTACGTCACACATGTTCTCGCCCCCACAGTCACAGCACGAAAATACTATTAAAACTTAATTTTGAAAAAATACTTTGTATTACAAATTTTTGTATTAACTGGCTTTCTATTAATGCAATTCAGTGAATGACAGCCATCTGTGATCTCCCAGTGGTTTACATTATTGGCAGTTTAGTGTTAGTGATTAATTTACAGCAAAACAAAAGATAACACATAGGCCTCTGCTTTCATGTCCAAAAACATTATTTTTGTCTTACATTTCATAATAAACTCAGACGAGCTCAGTACCGACTCATTTTCCGTCAAATTTATTTTCGTGAATTGAAATGTGTGCAAAGGATTGTGGGTGATTTGAGGCTGGGAAAGATACATCCAATGCATCCTTCAAAACAGGCCTTCAGCGACGCTTGATGACCTGGCAGCCGAGATATGCAGCCTTAGGATGCCGTCTTTTTGTTGTTGTTCCTTGTCCATTATCGTCTGCTTGCTGGACATCTGAGTATTTATTATTTATTTTTTTGTTATTAATAAAGACTATGCTAAGCATAGATCCTCCTTTTTTTTTCCTTTGCCTCAACCATGCCCTGACAATCATATAATAAAATATCACATTTATTGTTACTACTGTAAAGACATATTACATTTAGATGTACATTTTGTAGGAGCAAAACTTTCAGAACCTTTAGTTAAAAAAAAAAAAATTGTGTTTTTAAAATGAACATTTTCCTGACAGTATATTTGTTAAACAAAATACATTTTATTTATTTATTAAAATAAACAGAAAATAGTAAAAAAAATATTTACTGAAGTGATTGTTTTGAACAAGTATTAACTTAGATATTATGGAAAACATTACTTGAGCTTAAATATTTATATCGATATTGGGGGCTTTTAAGCAAAACAAACCACTTTAATTATTTATTATGCCACAAAATGTGTTGTTCCATCAATGTTAATCATTCAATAATATATGTATATATAAATATTTATTCCTTAACATTTTACTTAAGCTGTGCCTTTAACCCCGTTTAACCCCATTGCACCATTGTAACAACCCTGAGTGTTCTCCTTACCTGATGGTGGCAGTCTGTGGGAGTTTTGAGTCACTCCCCAATGTTAATTGCTAATTAGGGAAATATTTGGAAAAATTTGGTTAGCACTCTCTGTAAGATAGTTTCTCACAGGAGTGGCTCTTAGCATCTCATTGATTTTCTTTCTTATATGTATCTTATATCATGTAGCTTTAATATTTTGTTGAAGCTATTTCGTTTGTTATTTCTTTGTTTCTTTATTTCCCCTAGACTTGTTTGTTATGAGTGGTTATTGTTATATTTTTTTAAAGAAAATAAAAAATTTTTCATTCATTGAATGCTGGTGTTTTATCCCTCGTTTATGTTGAGGCTTGAAACGAGCTGGCCGTAACAACCATACAGAAGAAATATAACTTGTTATGTAATACATCATGCAATGTATTGCAATGTATGCAATGTATGTTAACACTTTTTTTGTGTAAAGTGCTACAGAAATAAAGGTGACCTCATATTCTATTTACAAAATAAACAAATGCAAGAATCAAAAATGTATTTGTTTCTCAAAACATTAGGTTTTGATTTCTAGAAGTGATCAAATTAGGTATATTTACACTATAAACAAATGCAAGAGGGTAAAAATAATTTATTTTCTGAAAACATTGAGATTTGATTTTGCAAGTGATCAATTTATGTAAGTGTTTTTTTCACGCATGATCGTTGGGTGTAGGTAATTGGGAAATGATTGTGGCATTTAATTGGCAGTGTTTTATAAATGAAACACAAGAGCTGTTAGTTTTAAGTGATGTGTCTCCTGCAGAGAACTGTGTTTAGCACTTTGCAAAACGTTTGTTTTACAAATGCAAACTGAGTGTAAAGCATATAACATACTTGCAGTTTTGCCGACTTGGTCTGAAAATTAGGTATATGATTTTTGCCAAGTGGGCCTTAAGTACCACTTTTAGTGTGAAAGCATTTTTTTAAAAAACTGTAATATTACTGTAATATTGTTTTAGTGTTCATCTTATTGCAGGGCTAATTCTATTGAAGCTAAGCTATAGTGAACAGCTGTTTTTTTCTCAGCGGAAACTTTAAAACTGTCTACAGGTGAGGTAAAATTATAAAATTTCAACTCAAATCGATTAGATTCACTCCAAATTATGAACAAACGTTTTTCCATTAACGTTCACAAAATGGTAGCACAAACACATACGTTGTTAATGGAAATTTTTCTGAAATATTTGTAAATGTTATTACTACTTGTTTCAGAACGTTAAGAGAACCATCAAAAGTAAAGTTCCCACAATGTTTGCAAAATTATAAAATAAATAGAACGTTAATTTAATGCGTTCCTTTAATGCTTTCTGTTTAACAACCAAGGAAAGTTTTTTTTTTTTTAAATGGACAACACTCATAAATAACGTTCCCTTTCGAGAGGTCTCTCCTATTGCGTAAGTAGCTTATGCTATGGGAAAACTCCTTTTCTCGAGAATATTGAAGTCTTTATGTAAAACGCATTGCAGCTGCACAGCTGACAGCAATGAGCGAAGGCAGCTCGGTCATTGGCTGTGCTGCAGCAACTTGCTCGAACCAATGACGGGGCGACTCTGAATGTGCGACCAATGAGCGCGCGCCCGCGCACGTCAGAGCCCGCCAAGATGGGCGTGGCCAACAGCTATATATTGGGCGCCCTGTCATGAGAGTTCTTTAGATTTAATCTCCTTCAGCGAACACCTTCTTCGCTGGATCTTCCGGATTATTGAAAGCCTTCGCCGCCGTGGAAAAGCATACCAGCGGGATTGCTACGAGGATGTCGGCACCTTCAGCCGCCTTCGAACGCCATCCTACTGAGCCATCCGGCGCGCTACGCACGCAAGTATTTTACATCTGTTCGCCCCGCGACACTTGTAAAAGAGCAATTTTCGGAGGCGTTGTTTCAAATGCCTTCCTGCGCGTCGTGCAGAGACCTTCTTCTGGACGGGGATCGTCACATCATCTGCGCTCGCTGCCTGGGCCGGGATCACGCAGAAGCTGCTTTGACCAAGGGCGGATGCCCGGAATGTGACGACCTGGGTCTCTCCGCACTGCGGGCTCGCTTCGCCGCTTTCGCCGTGAGTGAGCCCATCGCCGCCACCCCTCTGTTTGAGCCGCGCGTTAAGAAAAAGCGCCGCTCACAGAGGCTTCCTGAACCTGAGCTCAGTGACGTCACGCCGAGCCAGTCTCCGCGTGCTTCACCGCCGCTCTTGCCTTCCCCACCGCCGGTTCAGTTCACTCAGCCGGACCCACACCCCTCTAGCAGAGCGGTGGGCCTTGTGACTTTCGGCGCGTGGATGACAGCTTGTCCATCGACGCTGCATCTGACGACTGGCCGGGCTCCACTTTCGACCCCGCCCCGTCGACGCTAGCTAGCACGAGTGGGGGCTCCACCATGGATACGGAGATTATCCGCGTCCTCTCGAAGGCCGTGGAGGACCTCGGGCTCGATTGGTCTTCTCCCGAAGAACCAACCCGAAGCCGACTGGATGAGTGGTTTCTGCAGGGGCGCCAGCAGGCCCCTCGGCAAAGGCCTTCTCCCTTCTTTCCGGAAGTTCATGATGAACTCACCAAGTCATGGAAAGCCCCCCACTCTGCGCGTCTGAAGCCTTCTTTTTCTTCGTCGCTCTCCTCTGTGGACGGCGTGAAGGAAAGAGGCTACGAGGGAACGCCGCCCCTCGAGGAGGCCATGGCCAACCATCTCTGCCCGCCCTCCACCACCGAATGGAAAGCCAAAGCTTCCCACCCCTCGAAGCCCTGCCGTACTACTTCTGCTCTCGCCGGTCGCGCCTACGCCGCCGCCGGCCAAGCTGCATCAGCGCTTCACTCAATGGCGGTACTTCAAGTGTTCCAAGCCAAGCTTCTCCGCTCCATGGACAAGTCTGGCCCTGAACCCGAAGCCTTCAAGGACCTACGCAGCGCAACTGACATAGCTCTGCGAGCCACGAAGGCCACCGCCTAGTCTATTGGCCGCGCCATGGCTAATTTGACTGTTCTCGAGCGCCATCTGTGGCTGACTCTGACGGAGATGAAGGACGCAGATAAGGCGCCGTTTCTTGACGCGCCTATCTCCACCAGCGGGCTGTTTGGACCGGCGGTTAAAGGTTTCGCCGAACGCTTCACTGAGGCCCAGAACGCTTCATAAGCTATGCGCCTTTTCCTGCCCAAGCGCCCCAGCTCATCGCAGAGCAGACAGAGACCGCCACAGCCGCAGCGGGCTAGAGCAGCTCCCTCCGCCTCTCAGCCCGCGCCTCAGGCTGACGCTCGACGCCGCTCGCGCTCCCACAACCGCAAGCCGCCTCCTGAGCGACGGGGTCCTTGGCCCAAGATTGTGCTGCTCTCTTTTCTTCACGAAAAGAGAGCAGTGCGCCTTATATGCCTTTCCCCCGATCGCGATGCTGCCACAGGTCATCAGGCGGGTCAGAGAGGAGACAAACGCAGTGCTTCTGATAGCCCCACTCTGGAAGAACCAAACATGGTTTCCAGATCTGATGCAAATGCAATCTGCACCACGGCCGATTCCACTGAGGCCAGACCTCCTCAGTCAGGCCAGCGGGATGATATTTCATCCCCGCCCCGATCTGTGGGCCCTTCATGCATGGCCCCTCAACGGGTTCCTAGGAACCTCACGAGCGGAGCGCTAAAAACCATCACTGAGGCGCGGGCGCCCTCCACGAGACGCTTATATGCCCAGAAATGGAAAGTGTTCAGTGACTGGTGTAATGCCAAGGGCCTGAACCCTGAAACATGCAAGATTACGAACGTACTCGCTTTTCTACAAGGGCTTCTGGAGGCGGGCCGCACCCCCTCCACGCTCAAAGTATATGTGGCGGCCATCACAGCGTCACACGACCCTGTAATGGAACGTCCATTGGGAAGAAACGACATAATTATTCGTTTCCTAAGGGGCGCTAGGAGGATGAACCCTTCACGCCCCCCCTCAGTGCCGATCTGGGACCTAGCTACTGTCCTAGACGCTCTTAAAGGGCCCCCGTTCGAACCACTCTGAACCGTGCACCTTAAACAGCTCTCGCTCAAGACTGCGCTCTTGCTGGCACTCGCCTCGGTCAAGAGAGTGGGCGACCTGCACGCGCTTTCGACAAGCGCTGCCTGCCTAGAATTCAGACCTAACGACTGCAGGGTCGTCCTTAGGCCAAAACATGGGTATATTCCTAAAGTGCTCACCACTCCCTTCAGAGCACAGGTTATCTCCCTAACTGCGCTATCGTCTCCAGCAGACGAACACGATGCTAATCTACTCTGCCCCGTTAGGGCTCTCAGAGTGTATTTGGAGCGTTTTGCCCTATTCAGACAGACAGAACAACTGTTTGTATGCTTTGGCGGCCGTACGAAAGGTTCCGCCGTTTCAAAGCAGAGAATCTCTCACTGGATAGTTGAGGCTATAGCGCTGGCTTATGAAGCTAAGGGACTTCAATGCCCCTGGGGAGTCAAAGCACACTCCACCAGGAGTGTGGCTTCTTCCTGGGCATGGTCGAGCGGGATACCGATCGAGGATATTTGTGTGGCGGCAGGCTGGGCCTCACCATCCACATTTATCAGGTTCTACAACATACAGGTCCCGACATTGCATTCCAATGTACTATCAGCATGATGCTAGTTGAACTACGAGTTCGTATCTAGATTATGTATGTGCTTGTGTCACACTGAGCGCCTTCTAGCCGCTCTGTATTTTTTCCACATATAAAGCTCGCCTCTGCTGGCTAGTTGGATGATAACTTTGCTTTTCAGCTCAGGCACCTGCCTCTGGCTATCATAAGGCTAAGTTCAGCACGGCGTTTTGCATGGTGTTCCCATAGCGTAAGCTACTTACGCAATAGGAGAGACCTCTCGAAAGGGAACGACTCGGTTACTAACGTAACCTCGGTTCCCTGAGAGGAGGGAACGAGTATTGCGTAAGCTGCCGTGCTTGTGCTTGGTTAGTTCGCTTCAGTCGTTTTAACCTAAAGAACTCTCATGACAGGGCGCCCAATATATAGCTCTTGGCCACGCCCATCTTGGCGGGCTCTGACGCGCACGGGCGCGAAGCGCGCTCATTGGTCGCGCATTCAGAGTCGCCCCGTCATTGGTTTGAGCAAGTTGTCGCAGCACAGCCAATGACCGAGCTGCCTTCGCTCATTGCTGTCAGCTGTGCAGCTGCAATGCGTTTTACATAGACTTCAATATTCTCGAGAAAAAGAGGTTTTCCATAGCGTAAGCTACCCAGACAGCATTTACATCTGTGCCAGGTCCGTTTTCGAATCAGTAGATTCGCGCAGCAGTCGCACTCAATATGCAGATCTGCACCAACTCTGCGCCAGACTTGTCTGTAGCTTCGACTGTGACAGTCCGTCCGGCGGGTGCGGCGCCGATCCGGGGCAGACCATACGCGCCACAACTGAATTGAGTCCGCCCGGCGGGTGTGGACCGGATCCGCGCAAGCTGCGCAGACCATACGCGCCACAACTGAATTGAGTCCGCCTGGCAGATGTGGACCAGATCCGCGCGAGCTGCGCAGACCGGACGCGCGGGCGCCACCCCGCATAAACCCGTTGACGGGCATAACCGGCTGACAAAAGTGGAAGACTGCAGGCTGCACCGTCTTTGCTAATTGGTAAGTGCATTATACAAGTATAATTGTACATTATAAGTAAACTGCTGTTGATGTCATGTTAGTCTGTTACATAATTATATTAAAAATAAAAGTTTGCAAACGTTTACACTAACATTCTGACAACCTGAGACATGTCAGATAAACTGGGTAGGATAGCCTAGGCGGTTAGCTGGTAGCCTAGTATAGGTTATTTTAAACATCCACAACTAATGTGAACATATAGGCGTTAAGGCTGAATCGGTGATATTTGCTTATATTCACCAAAATTGCCGAATATCGTGTCCATTGTGTGTTAGCTGCAAAATCGAAAAATTATTTTTTCATTGTGTTCACATCTTAGATGGAGAAATAATTACAGAGGGATTCATGGATATCTACTTTTGTTATCTTGTAGGCTAAATCAGAATATACTGTCAATAGCATTAAATTATTTTAGCCATGTTTTTTGAATAAAATGTTATATAAATCAGGCTAGGAATAATATATTTACAAATCCCTCTGTAAATATCTTCATAATAGCTATAACTACAAGACTGGAACGTTTGGTGTATATAGTGCTACTGAAGTGGAGATTGAAGTAAAATAAAGACCTAAATGTGTATTTCGGACTTTTTTTCACCACAAGTCTGAAAGAAGACATGCTATTGAAAACAAATATCTCAAAATTGGCCAGTGAAAAAAAAAAAAAAAAAAACGATGTTTTTGCCTCTGTAGCACCAGTGCTTTGTGCAAAAAAGTTATCGTACAGTTCAGTGCTGCTGCCCTCCAATAACCTGTTTTACAACATTTATTAAATGCAACTTAACTATCACATTGGAAAGTGCTTCCAGGTCACATATGACCGATGTTCTTGACAGCTTCAAACTAATCCGCATATCCTTAACCAATGGTATTTACTTGTAAAATACACTTCAAAATACAACTAAAAGGAAAAAGGAAAGCTTTTTTTTTTTACTTGCACTACACTATATACTACACTATACAGATTTCTGACAGTAGCTGTCAGTGTTTACCAAGGTCTAAGTGGTGAGTCTTTTGTGTAGATAAATTATTTGTCTCTCATTTCTCTGTACTGTGCCCTTTAGGTTTTGTCCGGGTCCTGCCCCCTTTGCAAACTGCAATGTAAGTTGTCTGTTATTTTCAATGTTTTTGCACTTGACACATGGTCTCCACCACACTTGTACTCTCGATTAAGGATTTATTTGTGTAAGCATTTTACTATAATGTCATGTAATAAAGAATCTTTGAATATTGAATCTAATATTCACTCTAAAATTATTTGTTTCTTTGCTTTCTGTGCTTTGTGTCTTACAGGAGCAGTGATGAAGAATCGCATGTCTGACAAAGCCACCAACACCGAGATAAACCAGTATACCATCAGGTGGTTTAATCTGGCATGCGACCGTAGGGGTGGCCGTCGTGCCCCAGTCACACCCATATTAAATGCAATAAATGACATGAGAGTGCAGTGTTCACATTAAGGTTTTTGTTTATTTTTTTTTATTTTTTTTTTTATTGGTTTGTATTGCCTTTTTAAAATAAAGTTTTTTGAAATTTACAAATTGTCTGGGTGTTTGTGTGCCTTAATTGTCTGATAACCTAAATATGATTTACAGACCAGGGCCAGATGAGCCCCAGATGTAAAATATGAGTCATGGATCTGGGCCAGATCTGCACCACATGTCATGGCATTAATAACTGTACTGGGCCAGTGCTGGCCCAGATCTGTCTCTGATCCGTAATTCCAACCTGTTCCGGTATTGGGCCGTTGGAAAGAATTAGCCCGGCCCAGGTCCGTTTAGCGGATCTGCGCCAAATGCTAATGAAGACCTGCCCCAAATCTGGCCCAAATACATTTTGCTGTCTGGGTACTTACCCCTCCTCTCAGGGAACCGAGGTTACGTTAGTAACCGAGTCGTTTTCATGACTTAATGGGAACTTTAAATAAACGTTCTTAGAATGTATTTTTGTTAGCTGGGACACATTGTGGAAGAAAGTGTTCATGCTGGCATGACCAGCAGAGGGCAGCAGAACAGCGTTTATTCTGAAGTATTAACGGGACTTACCCGTGATTGTGTTGACCGAAGAGGTTGATTCCTAAAAAACAAAGTTTTAGTTTTTACTTCATGTCAAAGTATTAGCCTTTACTTCATGTCAAAGTATTAGCCGTTCACGTTACTCTGTTGTGATATTGAATACTCACATGAGGAACTGAAGCGTCTGATAACGGAAGACTCACAATGATTTTCACTGTTTTTTGACCAATCTTGAGCTCATGTGTTTGTTTGTTCAGAACTCGCTGTCTCACTGAGAAAAAACATAAGAACATACATGAATGAACAAACATAGGCTATTTATTTTCATTTGCAGTAGGCAATTTTTATTTTATTTTTTAGATCAGTTTCGTTTCATTGTCTCCTCCCACGGTAACTCCACAACATCTTTCGACATGAAACTTATGAAACTACAAATATTAACGCATCCCTTTACGATTTATGCATGATATAGGGAGTCCGAATTCTTAAGTAGTTTAGGCTTTAACTTCACCTTCCTCTGTTTTGAATCGAACAGTTGCTCTCTGTCCGTCAGAAACCCCGGATTCCACCTCACAGTCGCCTCCGTCGGATTTCTTACTCTGGAAATAGATGATAAGTTTATTTTTTAGTTTGGGAGTGTTGGGGTCCCACTGGCCCTCCACGCAGAGAGCGTATGGGAACTCTCCAGCCATGTCCGTCTGTGTGACTGAGGTGTTTGTCGAACCCAGTGTAAAGGCTTAAACTTTCACTTTTGATTTCCTTGGTCATGCACGAGGCGGGGTTTCAGCTTCAAGCAGAACACCATTTAGTGTTCTCTTTTCGAAACGTGAAACCATCGCCGTTTTGGGAAAAAACTAGGAAAGTAGTAAATAAAATAAAGGTGAGTAAACAGATTATATTTTAGGTTATTGAGTAAATCGACCTGTGTTCGCATTTAATGCATTGAAGGTCCCACAACTATTTTGCTTTCGATTTCAATTCAACGAACTTTTTATGTGATTTTTAACTGTCATTGAAAGCTGTTTTGATAGTTAGTCAAAACGATTAGATGTGTTTGTTATTTCAAAAACAAGTAGCCACTTCATTTACATGGAACTTTAGCCTACTTCCTGATGTAGCGATCAGGATTTGTTGCAGACGACGCGTTTCGGCATCACGGATAATTATGCTTCGTTGCGTAAAACACAGCGTTTATGCTTTAAATTGTTGATTGCAAAACCATAACTTAAACTTGTTTTACTCCCTTAATTTTAGTGTTTGCAAATCGAATTTTATCCGGTTCTTATGTTGTGGAATTGCCAAGTTTTGTTGTTGTTGTGCAGTTTAAAGAGATAGTTCATAAAAATGAAGTCATCAGTGCTCGCCCTCATTCCTGTCTTAAATCATCTTTTCAGTGAAACAGAATGTTAGAGACTAAAAGCCTACGTCATCATTCA
This sequence comes from Gila orcuttii, assembly GCA_026230005.1. Classification (NCBI taxonomy): domain Eukaryota; kingdom Metazoa; phylum Chordata; class Actinopteri; order Cypriniformes; family Leuciscidae; genus Gila; species Gila orcuttii. Next base: position 29,886,479 of record JAPDVR010000007.1, on the reverse strand, counting down.
TTGCATTTTCCATACAATGAAAGTGAATGACGAGGTGTTAAACATTTTTTCAGTTAGCATGAATCTAATTTAATCTAATTTGAACTTTCTTTTTTCTTTTTGCGGTAGGCAGCTGTGGGGGTACCTATTTCTATGGGGATTTGCTGTCAAATAATAGCATAATTAGCTGGTAAAGTGGATTTACTTATTGTAGAGTAAACGAAAGTTATCATGAACACAGTGGCGGAGCCAGCCGGGTGCCACCCCAAAATTTTATTTGCTACTGGCAGTTGCTGATGCTGATTTAAATAAAAATTACGTTCGCCGGCAGCGCGGCGCGCGCAGTTTTCAAACGGACGAGCAGAGGACGAGAGATGGTTGCAAGATACCGAACTTCACCGAATAAGAAAACATCATATTTAAGCTTTTAAGGTTTAGCATCAGGGTGGTTTGCTCCCAATAGCCTACATTAGGCCTAATATACGCATATACAGTATGCCGTGTGTACGTTACAGTATACGTACAAATGTTCTAGCTAATGTGAGGATAGGAGATCAAAACGCAGGCAAAGAAGAGCAGAAACAAGCGATATCATAATGCGATCACTATAGGACTATGAAGCTTTATGGGTGTAGGTTGTTGATGGACTCGATCTACTGTGTTTTGATCATCATTATGAATCTTATCTAGATGTAGTCTTTGATAAAAATGCGATTTTCTCAGCTTTTTGCTCATGTTGCTTTTTATGAAACTTGCCAACATTCAAGTGTTGATTAAAAAAAAGACGCACGAAGCTAGAATAACATTTTTTTTGTTTGTTTTTGTTTTAAAAGCACAGGGTTTGTTCTTTCTTTTGGTATGTTCAGATATTCATACAACAAAATATTCTGGGGTGCCATGAAATTGTAAAAATTACCAAAACCACATTTTTTTTTATACTGGCGAGAAAGAGTTAAATGTTGGTAACGTTAATTGGATGATGATTAGAATATGAATATGATTGGAATGATATTTTAAATTTGTCATATTTTTGAACAGGGTCAATTAAACATGAAAAGAAAGGGAGAGATATCAAAGTTATTTTAAAATAAGCACAAACATAGTCCAGTCATTTTATAAAAAAAATGTTTGAACAAATTGCAACAGAAGCAAACTCAAATAATTTTGTATCCTCATTATGTCCTGAGTAAGGAAACAAAGTCCCTAAGAATCCCATTAGGGGAATGTTTCGAAATCTGTTTCTGGGGATTCACTTTTTATTTTACTTACCTTTTGTCTTCTGCATTCTCCTTACCCTTGTCTCCTGTTCTTCCCTTAGACTCGTCCCCCAGAAACAGTCGCACAGACCCAGCCCCAAACCCCATCTCCTAATAATTAAAAAAGGCTGGTTTCTAAAGTACTTCTTCCTGCCTCTATGTATTAATGCTCATGGGTAGCCTAAATGGGTTCCATTCAGACCTTAACATTAAGTATTTTACTGTTATGTGTCAACAAGATTCAACAAGACATTTTCACCTGCTATACCCAATGTTTAGATCTGTTGTGGTATTTATGCAAATTAGCACATATGTAATTAGATTATGCACCGTTTGTCCATCTTAACAAACAATTAAAAAAAACTTGGAATACATTTTTTGTTTGTCTTGATGTAAGTAATCAACTCAGTAATTTTCATGGTGATATCTAAAGGTTAAACTTTTTACCCTATTCTCGTAAGAAAAAGAATGAATAGGCTATATATATATTTTTTTTTTCTAAACTTTCCCTAATGGGATTCTTTGGTACTTTTTTTTCCTTACTCAGGACATATTGAGGATACAAAATCAGTTTGCTTGTTGCAATTTGTTCAAGGTTGACCCCCATTTTGGCTTAAAATGACTGGACTAACAGGCAGATCAGGTGCAAACAGACCACCCAGCCCTTGCATCACCACTGGCTAGTCAGAGTCAGTGTGGTCAGACTTCAGAACCAGCAACAGGTCAGAGCATCTGCCAGACACAGGCAGTCAGTCACATACCCAATTCAGGAATTTAAGTTGAGATGATTTTGCCAGATTAAAAGGATAGTTCACCCCAAAATGAACAAAAAAAATAATTACAAATTAAATAATTAGAATTATAATTATTATAAATTATTATAAAGAAAGAATTATGTTGTATTTAATCTTCCCAGGATAAGATTTTATATTGATGGGCAATAAAATTGTTTAACTTTTTCAAGGACATGTCTGCTTGATGCCTGCTATATCTAATAAAAGATAAAATAAAAAATATATATATTTTTTTTTTTGTAAATGTGAGTTTTTTTGTAAATAAATGCAGCAGTTCATAACAGGCACATGGGGTATCTTATCTACTTGGTGCTTCAGCTTTGTTTTCTGCAAATATTTTGGATGTTCAACACTTAGACACAAACAGAGTGACCCAATTCCTTCCACAAAGTTTTCCACTGTGTGTGTGTGTGTGTACTGTGTGTACCCCCGAAAGTAGCACTGGCCACCCCATGTATAAAACTCTAGTTCCGCCACTGCATGAACATGTTTGAAGCGGATATCATAACAAATATCACTAGACCTGGAAGATTTTAAAACGAGTGGTTAATTCATAAATCCGTAAGATCTTGCCTTCATGCTGTGGAAATACAAACCGGAAGACAAAACATAACTGTCCGAAATGTCCCCCAATAACTATTTGTTATAAGACACTATTTGAAGGGACAGCCTTTTGTAGTGCGCCTGCCTTGCAACCCGTCTGCTATATGATTTTCTCTGTACTGTTTTAAGACATTATTGACTGTGTTGCGACATGTGACGCTTTATGTGCCTGAGTCTGATTGCCTGTCACTCGACCCGTCGCCGTTAAATGCGCCTACTGTCGGCCTACCCCGATCGCAACCCGTCATTGCTATGTGACTGACTGCCAATCTATTACGGTTGTATGTGCCTGCCGCGCAACGCAGTTACTTGTCACTGGAGTCACTGGCTCACCTTCACCGGCCAATAGTCCTGTTATGTGTAGGCTACCATTAGGAGATTTATTTTATTTTATTTAATATTTTTTGAGCATTCATACACTAATAACAATAATAGGCAACAATAAATGCATTGTTGTTGCCTCATCATTTCCTGTCTTTTGAACAAGAGAAGTTGTTAACATATAACATATACCCTACTTCACTGCTGCTTGCTCATGCACTGCAGTTCAGATGAGTGTAAATCATGCCAGTCACAATAATGTTTAGTTCATATTAATCTTAATTGTAAATTGCTTAATTGTCGCATATAACGACGACGTATCTCCTGCTGTAGGCTAGTTCTCAGTGTTATGTCTTTGAACTCCAGTAGTAAGACGTTATTTTTCACTTTATCCAGTAGCATTTAGGGGTGTGCGATATCACAGTTAACATAAAAATTTTCATAAACACAGTCAATTATGTCTTAAAACAGGTGGGAGAAAATTATATCAGGATAGGCTATTTGATCTGGGCATTTAGTCTTGAAGTGACAGCAGCCTAATATAGCCTACCTGCTGCTCTCTGTGTCCTTAATATTAATCAAACAACAGTAGAAAAGATTTTTAAAAACTGCTCTTGTCTTAAAGCCGTGTGTCCACCAAAGCGTTTTTTCACGCAGCTGGCGTAAAATTCCAATTGTTTTCAATGGGAGCGCCGCGTTTTTTAAACGCCATGAGCGTAACGAGGTGCTGAACGTGTATTTAACGCTCAAGCGCTGAGCGCCCGGCGTTTTTTACTGGTCGCCGAGAGTTGAAAAATGTTCAACTTTGGGTAAAACGCCGCGCTCATCACTGTCACTTTTTACACAGCCGTCCAATCACAGTGGAGGAGGGGCGGGACAAATATCACACCGACCAACTGTCACAACATTCTTTCTGTACAAAGACATCAACCAGCAGAGCTAACCGAACAAAATGGATGAAAAATAAATTTTTAGTATGAAACAAATTATCTACGAAATCAGTTACAAGTAATCTGTGCTGCGTATATTCTGTGTCATAGCAACGAATCGTCTCAACTGAAAAAAACGCAGCGCTGCCAAAGCGCTCTCAAGCGCCCACAGCTGGACGTTTTCAGCAGAGCGCCTAGCGTTCCCTTTCGAGAGGTCTCTCCTATTGCGTAAGTAGCTTACGCTATGGGAAAACTCCTTTTCTCGAGAATATTGAAGTCTTTATGTAAAACGCATTGCAGCTGCACAGCTGACAGCAATGAACGAAGGAGCTCGGTCATTGGCTGTGCTGCGGCAACTTGCTCGAACCAATGACGGGGCGACTCTGAATGCGCGACCAATGAACGCGCTTCGCGCCCGCGCGCGTCAGAGCCCGCCAAGATGGGCGTGGCCAAGCTATATATTGGGCGCCCCGTCATGAGAGTTCTTTAGATTTAATCTCCTTCAGCGAACACCTTCTTCGCTGGATCCTCCGGATTATTGAAAGCCTTCGCCGCCGTGGAAAAGCATACCAGCGAGATTGCTACGAGGACGTCGGCACCTTCAGCCGCCTTCGAACACCATCCTACTGAGCCATCCGGCGCGCCACACACGCAAGTATTTTACATCTGTTCGCCCCGCGACATTTGTAAAAGAGCAAATTTTCTGAGGCGTTGTTTCAAATGCCTTCCTGCGCGTCGTGCAGAGACCTTCTCCCGGACGGGGATCGTCACATCATCTGCGCTCGCTGCCTGGGCCGGAACCACGCAGAAGCTGCTCTGACCAAGGGCGGATGCCCGGAATGTGACGACCTGGGTCTCTCCACACTGCAGGCTCGCTTCGCTGCTTTCGCCGCGAGCGAGCGAGCCCATCGCCGCCACCCCTCTGTTTGAGCCGCGCTTTAAAAAAAAAAAAAACGCCGCTCACAGAGGCTTCCTGAACCTGAGCTCAGTGACGTCACACCGAGCCAGTCTCCGCGTGCTTCACCGCCGCTCTTGCCTTCCCCACCGCCGGTTCAGTTCACTCAGCCGGACCCACACCCCTCTAGCAGAGCGGTGGGCCTTGTGACTTTCGGCGCGTCCGAGGACGACGGGGGAGTGGATGACAGCCTGTCCATCGACGCTGCATCTGACGACTGGCCGGGCTCCACTTTCGACCCCGCCCCGTCGACGCTAGCTAGCACGAGTGCGGGCTCCACCATGGATACGGAGATTATCCGCATCCTCTCGAAGGCCGTGGAGGACCTCGGGCTCGATTGGTGTTCTCCGCCAAGTCATGGAAAGCCCCCCACTCTGCGAGCCTAAAGCCTTCTTTTTCTTCTTCGCTCTCCTCAGTGGACGGCGCAAAGGAAAGAGGCTACGAGGGAACGCCGCCCCTCGAGGAGGTCGTGGCCAATCATCTCTGCCCGCCCTCCACCACCGGATGGAAAGCCAAAGCTTCCCACCCCTCGAAACCCTGCCGCACTACCTCTGCTCTCGCCGGTCGCGCCTACGCCGCCGCCGGCCAAGCTGCATCAGCGCTTCACTCAATGGCGGTACTTCAAGTGTTCCAAGCCAAGCTTCTCCGCTCTATGGACGAGTCTGGCCCCGAACCCGAAGCCTTCAGGGACCTACGCAGCGCAACTGATAGCTCTGCGAGCCACGAAGGCCACCGCCCAGTCTATTGGCCGTGCTATGGCTAATTTGACTGTTCTCGAGCACCATCTGTGGCTGACTGTGACTGAGATGAAGGACGCGGATAAGACGCCATTTCTCGACGCGCCTATCTCCACCAGCGGGCTGTTTGGACCGGCGGTTAAAGGTTTCGCCGAACGCTTCACTGAGGCCCAGAACGCTTCACAAGCTATGCGTCATTTCCTGCCAAAGCGCTCCAGCTCATCGCAGAGCAGACAGAGACCGCCACAGCCGCAGCGGGCTAGAACAGCTCCCACCGCCTCTCAGCTCGCGCCTCAGGCTGACGCTCGACGCCGCTCGCGCTCTCAAAAGCCGTCCTAGCCACAGAAATGAGAAGAGAGAGTGCGTGTCTCGCAAAAGCCGGACCACTCTCTCTGCAAAAGCTCAAACATTACCCAGTCCCCTTACAGGCGGCTGGATATGTCCATACAGCAGTCAATGGGCCAGTCACAGAGCTCGCTCATCTGCAAACAAACACTGTTTTTACGGCGACGCACAGAAAACAAAAAAATAGTCTTTTTCTGCCTGCGTCACTAAGGGTTAACATGTCCACAAAGTGTGCATTCCCAGATACTGTCAAAACAGTGCCAAATTCATTCCCAGCTCAGGCTGCGCTTCCCATGAATGTAGATCACGTGCCTACGGTCATGTACGCACCACTACACACAAGCACTGTTCACACAGTTATAAATTCATCCCCAGTAAAAGCGGGAAACATTATAAAGGTGATGCGTGTGCCTAACACTGTTTATGCACCCCCACTTATAAACACTGTCCTTACAGTGTCAAACACAACCTCCGCTCAGGCTGCGAGTTTTACAAACACAGCGCGCGCTGTTGTAATCACACACGCGCCCATTCACTCAGCTGCTCAGCGCGTGCCCGCGCCTCTGAGAGCTACGAGCTCAGGCGATTCGCTGGCCAGGTCCCTACGTCACAGCGGCCCGCCCCTAGCCTGTATTCAGCCCATATCTGTACACGCAGCGGCATGGGAAAACATTCCAGTTATGCCGAAATGGGTATTGAATATAGTAAAGCACGGATACTCGCTCCAGTTCGCTCGCAGACCACGACGTTTTACGACTGTGGTCGAGACAAAAGTGAGAAAGGAGTGTTCACATGTTCTACGCACCGAGGTGCGCAAACTAATAGAAAAGGGCGCTGTGGAAACTGTTTTCCCCCTCTCTGAGCGGGACAGGTTTTTACAGCCGCTATTTTCTCGTCCCGAAAAAGGATGGCGGTCTCCGCCCCATCCTAGATCTCAGACACCTGAACAGAGCACTAATGATTCGCTCGTTCAGAATGTTAACAACCAAGCATATCCTCGCGCAAGTACGCCCAGGAGATTGGTTTCTCTCAGTGGATCTGAAAGATGCTTACTTTCACATTCCAATAACGCCTCATCACAGGCCGTTTCTGAGATTCGCTTTCGAGGGACAGTCATACCAGTACACAGTACTTCCGTTCGGCCTGTCCCTGGCTCCCCGTACATTCACGAAATGTATGGATGCAGCACTTTCCCCCCTAAGACGAAGGGGAGTGCGAATACTGAATCATCTCGACGATTGGCTGGTTCTAGCACAATCAGAGAGTCAGTTAATAACACACAGATCTTGGATTATCAGCCATTTAGAATGCCTGGGTCTAAGAATCAATTTTGCAAAAAGCATACTATCTCCCAGCCAGAGGATTTCTTTCCTGGGAATAGTTCTAGACTCGATGCAAATGACAGCGCGTCTCTCATCAGAGCGCGCGCTTACCATCCGGCGCCTTGCAATATCATTCAGGGCGGGCGCGTGCGCGTGCCCCCGTCAAACGGTTTCAGAGGATGCTCGGTCTCATGGCCTCAGCATCAGCCGTACTCCAGCTAGGATTGTTGCATATGCGCCCTCTCCAACGCTGGCTCAAAGAGCCGCGTTGGCTCAAAGAGCCCTACTCACGCGTGGCGTTCGGGCCACTTTTTAATCAGAGCGAACCACGGCTGTATAAAAGCCCTGACGCACTGGAAAGCCGCCGACTGGTACCAGTCAGGCGTGAGTCTGGGTGTGAACACAAGGAGAAAGATGATAATGACAGATGCCTCCAAAATAGGTTGGCGGGCCCTTTACGAGGGCAGGCCTGTCTCCGGATTTTGGTCAAACCCGGAGAAGCGCCTACACATAAACTGTCTGGAAATGAAAGCGGTCGCTTTGGCTCTCAGAGCCCTGCTCCCACATCTAAAAACGAACACGTCCTGGTCCGAACGGACAACATGACGGTAGTGTCGTACATAAATCGCCAGGGTGGACTCAGGTCGAGCTCCATGCATTCAATGGCCAGGAGACTCATTTTATGGTCCCAGCACAACTCGCGCTCGCTGAGAGCAGCGCATGTGCCAGGCGCCCTGAACCAGGGGGCAGACATGCTATCCAGAGACAAGATTCTCCCAGGAGAATGGGCTCTCAACCCGCTGACGATTCAGTGGTTATGGAAAACCTTTGGCAAAGCGGAGATCGACCTCTTCGCCTCCAAGGAGAACGCGCACTGCTCTTTTTTCTTCACGAAAAGCACGGACGCGCTCGCCCAGAGCTGGCCGAGCCGCCCCTTATATGCCTTTCCCCCGATCGCGATGCTGCCACAGGTCATCAGTCGGGTCAGAGAGGAGAAAAACGCAGTGCTGCTGATAGCCCCACTCTGGAAGAACCAAACATGGTTTCCAGATCTGATGCAAATGCAATCTGCACCACGGCCGATTCCACTGAGGCCAGACCTCCTCAGTCAGGCCAGCGGGATGATATTTCATCCCCGCCCCGATCTGTGGGCCCTTCATGCATGGCCCCTCAACGGGTTCCCAGGAACCTCGCGAGCGGAGCACTAAAAAACCATCGCTGAGGCGCGGGCGCCCTCCACGAGACGCTTATATGCCCAGAAATGAAAGTGTTCAGTGACTGGTGTAATGCCAAGGGCCTGAACCCTGAGACATGCGAGATTACGAATGTACTCGTTTTTCTACAAGGGCTTCTGGAGGCGGGCCGCACCCCCTCCACGCTCAAAGTATATGTGGCGACCATCACAGCGTCACACGACCCTGTAATGGAACGTCCATTGGGAAGAAACGACCTAATTATTCGTTTCCTACAGGGCGCTAGGAGGATGAACCCTTCACGCCCCCCCTCAGTGCCGATCTGGGACCTAGCTACTGTCCTAGACGCTCTTAAAGGGCCCCCGTTCGAACCACTCCGAACCGTGCACCTTAAACAGCTCTCGCTCAAGACTGCGCTCTTGCTGGCACTCGCCTCGGTCAAGAGAGTGGGCGACCTGCACGCGCTTTCGACAAGCGCTGCCTGCCTAGAATTCAGTCCTAACGACTGCAGGGTCGTCCTTAGGCCGAAACAGGGGTATATTCCTAAAGTGCTCACCACTCCCTTCAGAGCACAGGTTATCTCCCTAACTGCGCTTTCGTCTCCAGCAGACGAACACGACGCTAATCTACTCTGCCCCGTTAGGGCTCTCAGAGTGTATTTGGAGCGTTCTGCCCTATTCAGACAGACAGAACAACTGTTTGTATGCTTTGGCGACCGTACGAAAGGTTCCGCCGTTTCAAAGCAGAGAATCTCTCACTGGATAGTTGAAGCTATAGCGCTGGCTTACGAAGCTAAGGGACTTCAATGCCCCTGGGGAGTCAAAGCACACTCCACCAGGAGTGTGGCTTCTTCCTGGGCACGGTCGAGCGGGATACCGATCGAGGATATTTGTGTGGCACCATCCACATTTATCAGGTTCTACAACCTACAGGTCCCGACATTGCATTCCAATGTGCTATCAGCATGATGCTAGTTGAACTGCGAGTTCGCATCTAGATTATGTATGTGCTTGTGTCACACTGAGCGCCTTCTAGCCGCTCTGTATTTTTTCCCATATATAAAGCTCGCCTCTGCCGGCTAGTTGGATGATAACTTTGCTTTTCAGCTCAGGCACCTGCCTCTGGCTATCATAAGGCGAAGTTCAGCACGCACAGCGTTTTGCATGGTGTTCCCATAGCGTAAGCTACTTACGCAATAGGAGAGACCTCTCGAAAGGGAACGACTCGGTTACTAACGTAACCTCGGTTCCCTGAGAGGAGGGAACGAGTATTGCGTAAGCTGCCGTGCTTGTGCTTGGTTAGTTCGCTTCAGTCGTTTTAACCTAAAGAACTCTCATGACGGGGCGCCCAATATATAGCTTGGCCACGCCCATCTTGGCGGGCTCTGACGCGCGCGGGCGCGAAGCGCGTTCATTGGTCGCGCATTCAGAGTCGCCCCGTCATTGGTTCGAGCAAGTTGCCGCAGCACAGCCAATGACCGAGCTCCTTCGTTCATTGCTGTCAGCTGTGCAGCTGCAATGCGTTTTACATAAAGACTTCAATATTCTCGAGAAAAGGAGTTTTCCCATAGCGTAAGCTACTTACGCAATACTCGTTCCCTTCTCTCAGGGAACCGAGGTTACGTTAGTAACCGAGTCGTTTTCAGCCGGCTAAAAAGGCTTTGGTGGACACACGGCCGTAATAACTGGTGGAGCTTTAATAAGAATTAATGTATATTTAATTTATACAGTGAAGTCTATGTACTGTTTTATTTTACATTTGATTATTCCGTTTCTTATTTGAATGCTGTGAAATAGACCTAGCTGAGAAAATTAAAGCACTGTTTATTTCATTTGAATCTTATGTTGTATTTGTCCTATTATTTGTAATTTGCATATTTTTTATTTTCAACTACAAAGATGAAATAACAAACTAATAGAAGTTAATTATTTTATCAAGATCGTGGATTGTGATTCTGCTTGAAAACAAATGTAATATAATATTTTTGGCATATCACCCATAGTAGCATTTTATTTGATTCCTGAGGCTTATTCGATCCTGAAAAATTTATATGGAACCTATAATTTGGTTCCAAATTATGGAAAGACATTCTAATATAAATCTTGTACAAATTCCATTATGATGTTTTCACTAATGATTCTTTGGTCAGATATTTTTGTATAATTGTCGATACTTCATTTTCCCCCAAAGCCATAGTGGTCTGTGTCCTGAGGAAGCTACAAGCCATGAGTGACATACAACAGTTTCCACTGGTTCCAGAGCAGGCTGCCATTCTGAGAAAGTGTCAAAGTACCTTTTGCCATGCTGTTCAGGCAAAATTTAATTGCATGGCTATTCTCCATAATATGGAAGAGACTGGCTCCTTTGGTAGCACAGGTCATGCCTTACGTGCTGAGAAGAGGTACTCCACAAAGCTGTCCGGCGAAGTGGAAATATCAGTCTGGAAAGATGATCTTACCCGTCATAAAGTGTTTGCTGTGGTCAATGCAGCCAATGAGAAGCTAAAGCATATAGGAGGTCTTGCACAAGCCCTGAGTGATGTTGGGGGACCAGTGGTTAAGAAATGCAGTGAGGATATTATTAAAAAAGAAGGAAAAGTGAAAACCGGTGAGGCAATGCTTACTCCTGCTGGAAATCTCCCTTGTGAATGGATCATTCATGCTGTAGGTCCCCAAGTGCCTCCAAATCCATCCCAGAAGGAGGTTGATCAAGCTGCACCCTTTTTACATAAGGCTATTAATAATATCCTACAAATAGTTGTACGTCAAAACATTCCCTCTGTTGCAATTCCCGCTCTGAGTTCTGGCCTTTTCAATTTTCCAAGAGATCGCTGTGCAGACATTATTGTAAAGGCTATAAAGCAGTTCCATGATTATAGAGGGTTTTATGGCAAGAATGTGGAAATCCATCTGGTCAATAATGATGAACCCTCAGTCCAAGAAATGGAGAGAGCCACTAGAGCGAATTTAGATCCGTCCAGCATCTCTGGCTCATACAGTGGAGCTGTGCAAGGCCATAGCATGCCATCTTCTTCAAGCTACAGTATGCGGTTTGGCAATGTAACGCTGCACCTTAAAAAGGGCTTTATTGAGGAGGAAGAGGTAAGACTAGTAATGTCAAGCACTCAACAATGCTCCGTGAGATTTTGTTAGTTGTCACAAATTTGTGGAATAATGTGCCATTAAGTGACAGAAATATGATATTTTACTTTGCTTCAATCTCCAGGTTGATGTAATTGTCAATACAATTTCCACAAACCGTAATTTGTCCCAAGGAGAAATTTCAAAAGCTATTTTGAAGAAAGCTGGCAGAAAGATTCAAGACGAGATTTCCAGTATAAAAATCTCCACAAATTTCTCAGGTGGTCTCTATACGACACATGGACATGATCTAAAATGTTCAGCAGTATATCATACTGCATTGGCAGAAATGCATCAGCAGGTAGATGGCATTTAAAATATATATTTATCTGTAATTCATATATTTATGCATGTCAATATCTGTACCCACTGTCTTTTGTTGTTGTATGTAGTCTCTTTACAGTGCCGTCTCAGAATGTCTGAGGAAAGCTGCTCGGGGTTACAAGTCCATCTCCTTCCCAGCTATTGGTACTGGTAATCTGGGCTTTCAGAAACGAGATGTTGCTGGAATCATGACAGAGGCTGTGTCAGAATTTGGCAAAGACAACACCAATAAACTGGATGTATACTTTGTTGTGTTTCCAAAGGACAATGACATGTTGGAGGTGACATATGCTAATTGTGTACCATGCTTTTCAGTGATTGAGCATTAATGTAGCAGGGTTTTTTTTACACATTACATTTAATTTTCATGTCCCCATAATTATTAATAATTCTTCAATCAGCATTTGTGTACTAATATGGAAAAAGTGAATACATAAACATTATATTCAGCACGGTTGTTGAAAAATTAATCGAGCACAAATGCAATTCAGCAGAAAATAAACTTTATTTGTTTCTTCTATAATGTTTAGGCTTTTGATAACGAGATGAAAAGGAGGAAAGGACAGGCAAAGTCCCCAGAAGCACGCATTGATGTGACAAGTGAGCAAAATATATTACTGTTTTTATTTACTTTCATGTTTATGATTTCACAGTGTCACTTTTGCCCACATACTCATAAAAACCACTGCAATTTAATGTTCTTATCACTCTTAAATGCTTTCAGGCTTTGCTTCTGTATCCAAAGAAACCACAGCAAATGAAACGCCCACTGTTGAGTTCCTAAGTTCCTGCGGAGAAGCTCGGAGAGCAGCAAAAGAGTGGACAGTTAATATGCTAAAGCCATCAAAAAAACGAACAATAAAGAATAATCATGTTATATATCTTGGACAAAAAGAGCATGAATACCTGCTCTCTCTCCAAACAATGCTTGATGTTCAGATTGAAGAGTTCTTCAGGAGTGGTAATGGTGGCATAACCATCACTGGAAGTCCTTCAGATGTCAGCCATGTGGCAATTGAGGTAGAGTCCATGCTTTGTAAGGCCCAGGAGGACTTCGCCCAAGCTGAAGAACGAGACATTCTGTATTCAGTGGTTCGCTGGAGCTGTAAAGATGAACCTTGGATACAAACACCTGAAATCAGTGCAATTTTGGAAAAGGCTTATCTGGCTGGGTCTGTATACCATGTGGTAAATAACCACAAAGTCAGTTTGATGCACAGGACTTTGGTTGGCAACACTGGGAGAATGAGCACTGTGGAAAGGACATGTATGTTCTAATGCTTTAACTGTAAATATATTGTAGTTACAAAAGTTGATTTTCTCAGCAGCATAGTTGGTGTTGAGTTTGTCTCAAACATTTGATGATCTGATCCAGTCTTTTGTCATTTACAACACAGGCATGTTTGCTCATTTCAAGCCTCTTAACAAATCATTCTATGCAAGAACACATGAGAACAGGAATGATTATTTTGAAAAAGATGGAAGGAAAATCTTCAATGCTTGTGGGCTCACTATTGTAAAGGTGAGTAAGCTGCCATCTCAAATGCATTGCTAGAAATAACTTTAGGCTATCATCATGTTTCTATAGATCAGCTATTGTATCTGCTATCAATACATGTTTATTTGACTAATTAACACTGTTTAGTCCATGTAATTTCTTTTTTTTCTTAATCTCTGTTCAACTATAACATAGGAACCAATGAGAAAGTTAAGCAGTGTTGTGGCAATAATAGGATCTAATGGCATGTGGTTGCACTGGTTGTTGCAGGTGGAGAAGCTAGAGAACATCGCGCTGAAGCAGCTGTTCGACAGGAATGAGCAGAGAGTGAAAGACAAACCCAAGCGCTTCTACCAGCGTGTGCCAGCCCAGTTCTGTGATCTCATCTGCAGAGTAGGCTTTCAGAAAGAGTTCGCCCCTCCGGCAGGTAACACAAATGTGAAGTCATTCAGAATAATAATTCGGTTTTTGTGTTATTCTCTGAAGGCATTTCTCGTAAAAGTGAATTTACTATGTGTTTGTAAGGTACAGATGTTATGTTTGATGTTTGGCATCAGGTTACAATATCTTCATTAAATATGTTTTCCTTCATTTCTAGAGCAAAGGTATGGCAGTGGAATATACTTCAGCAGTACAGTGGACGGAGCCCTGAAGCTGTGGAAGGAACAGGAACATGAGCAGTACATCTACATCATTCAGGCTCAGGTGGTCACTGGGAGAACCACGATTGGCTCTCCAGATTTCATTTTGCCCCCTGCCATAAAGGGAGACCCTTTGGATCGTTATGATAGCGTGTCTGACATGGCACAGACTTGTGTCATCTTCAGCGGTCAACAAGCTCTTCCTGAATACCTGATCATATGTAACAAATCCACCACCGTGTAGCTGCACACAGCAATATGCAATTACAAAGCACATAAACAATAATTATGGCAAATCTGGCCACATGATAAAATCTTATCTTAATAAAATCTTAATAAATAAAAAAATGAAGGTCTTCATAATCATTAGTCTAAATCATATTACTGGATTATTGATTGTAATATATGGCGGTGAAAATTGTTATTATTTTGATGTGCTAAACCTGCTTTAATGTAACCAACTTTGACTAGAACTGCTCCTTTTTTCTTTCAGATAGCCTCTTTTTGAAAATATGAATACATTTATAAATATTAACAGGTGTTAGGTCAAGAAAAATAGATTTCTTGTGATAAGTTCATCAGTTGAACAGAAAATAATGCTTGTGAGGGTAAACAATTTAGCTGGTGGGTTTATGGTTTCAAAGTATATGCTGAAATTAATTAATTAATGCAAAACAAATTATCTCTGACTGTTTATTTTATCAGTAATCAAGGCCTTTCTATTCATGTATGTGATCTGCACAACTGAGTTATATTGAATGCTTTGACTTAAATAAATGCCAGATTTCAACCAAAATTCTCTCTTGTGATGACTTTTCTATACAGAAATGTGAGCTATATATAATGCAACTTTCCTTAGATTTAGATAAGAAAATATTTATTACAGAAATATAACAAGACCATAACGAGACATTTTTTTAATCATTTGTAGTGTAAGAGTTGCTCTACTTATAAAATGATGCCACAATTCTAAAACTTAATTTAAATAAAAAAAAAAAAATCAAATCAAATTTCCATTCTACTAAAAAAAGTAGTACTACTACTACTTTTTTTTTTACATTTCTTAAGGAAACATAGCTTGATTCATATTTAGATTCAGATTATTTATCAGTTCCACCTAAGCATTGTTCCATACAGTATGTCATGATAAAATATTTTCACATTTAAGATTATTGTTTCAGAAGGAAGCTGATGTTAACAAAGGACTAACACGTCACAATATCTTGAATTCACCAGACACATGAAGACTGAAAGAAAATATCTTGCTTGTCACAAGGCCTTGAGCCAAAGCGTCTAAAAACACAGTCACATTACAGTATATTTCCAGAAGAAAGTTATTGCTGAAGTTTGACCCTATTTAGAAGTCAGTGGGTGAGATTCTGGACAGAATATTCTAAAACAAGTACACGTTCACATTTAATTCACATGGAGACCACTCTATGCTATCAAGAACATGATTGTGCTACCGCACAAAGAATACACAATTTGACATCAATAGCCTTGTCTTTACATGGCATGGCCATCATAACAAACTATCCAGTAAGGGTACAGCCATTCTCACATCTTTTTGTGTCAAAGTTAACTGCACCTTGAGAAGAAAAACCACATTGACATCACTTCCAGGAATTAAGAAATTAACCGTTTAAAAGGTTAAAACACTCACTCTAATGCTGTGAGGTATTATAGAAATAGTACTAAACTATATGTTTGTAAGACACATCTGTCTCTCATGCCTTTAAAATGGCCCATTACTGAACCAGCACATGCTGATCTGTGGTCAGAACATGCTATTTCAACCTCCATACAGACACTTCTCATGAGGATGGATAATCCACACACACTCACTCATTCATTCACACAGATCATTCTGACTCTGAGATTTCCATGCCGTCCACCAGCATTGTGTGAATGATGCCATCTCGTCTCTTTCCGCTGCTCACAGCCTTGATGCAGCAGTCGTGGTCGCCCAGAGAGAAGTGCGTCTCTGTGCCGTCCTCAACAAACTCACCCTGAGGAGCAGGAAAGATCAATGTTTTTCTCTTCAATGAATGTTAATTATGGTAGTCACATATGTTGAATAACCAGTACGCTCAGTAGGGCTGTGACCGTCTACTTTGACAGTGTCAAACATCCGTCACTGTGAAAAAATCTAAACTATCTACATTTTTAATTTCTATTTGCCCGGTTGATGTCAGGGAAATTAATTGAACCTGCATTAGATAGTTGTGCAGAACTGTAATTTTAGAGTGAGAGAAAATAAATCCTAGACTACTATGCTGATTTTACTACAAGTAAGTTGCACAAGTAAGCTAATTCAGTCTGATGGGAATTTGTTTTTCCACCAGTGAACCAAGACTGCAATATATGATGTGTTGTTGATCTGAGACTGAATTAAAGACTGACCAGCTGCTGTAGTCACATCCACTTTAAAGAGCAAGACCTTTATTGGGAGGTGCTTAAGTGCCCCTATAATGGTTTTTCGAAAATATTCCCTTTCATGCAGTGTGTAATATAGCTGTTTGTGAATGTAAACATTCTACAAAGTTGTAAAGTCGAAAGTGCAAGATAAATAAAGTTATTGTCTCCCAAAAAGAAAGAAATACTTTAATGTATTTGCTAAAACTAAGACTAGGGTTGTGGTATATTATTATTTCCAAAATAATATAATAATAACAAAATAATATTAACACTTTACAATAAGGTTTCATAAACTAACAAAGAACAAAATTTTTACAGCTTTTATAATCTAGGTTAATATTAAGTTATAAATTTAATATTGTTCATTGTTAACTTATGTTTGTTCATAACACATTATGTTATTGTGAATAAATGTGAAAAGTACAAATTAGCAGAAATATTAACAGTAGAAATTAACATGAACCTAGATTATTAAATGCTTCAAAAAATATTGTTCATTGCTAGTTACCTAATTGTTAAAGTGTTACCAAAATAATAAAAATAACTGCTTAAAAATAAGTGAAAACAAATGAAGCTGCTGGACTTACAGCTGTTTCCATTTTCTGTCCATTGCACCATATATCCATGGTATCTTTTTCTGTTGAGGATGGAAGAGTTTATAAGTGATGAATTAGCAGGTTGCAAGATGAGTGATAAAGATAAAAAACAGCAATATGAATAGGCCTACTGCTTTAATATACTTTCAGTCTTCATACTAGCCTCACTGACTATTTAGTGAGACTATTTCTGCGTTCCAATTCACCTACTTATACTATGCCCTAAAAGTATGTACTGTTTTTATGAAGAAAAGTACATACTTTTTAACACTTATTTAACACTTTATTTGTGTTTGTAGTTCTGATCGAATCTGTTAGAGTGTGCATGGATCTGCACATCAGATTCTAACCAGTAAAAGTCAACCATCCAGGTATCTTTGGAATACTCATTTCAACACTACGATTTGGGACACACTAATTCTCATTTCAAATACTATTTAGGACGGATAGTGTGCGAATAAGAGCGCAGCATGTGACTTACTGTAAATCTAGAACCTCAGCCTTATTTTATGAATTTTTGTTACACTCTTGTCTTGTCTTGTGCTGAGCCTTTCTTTTTGACACTTGACTTGTCCTATTAACTAGATTATTTGTCAGATATTTTCATACAATACCTGTGCATCATTGTTGTTAAAAGCACAAGCCAAATTATCGCAAGTAATGATTAACCTTAATAACATAATAACATTACTGTATATTATATGGTGATAACATGCATTTGGGAGGATCTGAAAAATGAAGAGTTCTTAATATCAGCCTGTGGTCTCCTATGGTTTTAGCAACCTAACCCCCCGTCCCCCTAATATTAAACCAGTCAGATCTTTTTGTTGAGTTGCTCAGCATAACTGTTATTGATAACTTCATATTGGCTTGTTTTCAAAAAGTCCTGACCCAACATTTGTTGCTACTCCCTGGATGAGCCATATAAATATATAAATCAAAGGTCTGGAAAGTCCTTGGAAGTTTCTCTTTCACAGTTAAAGCTCCAGTAGGTAGCTTTTGTAAACAAATATTTGTTAAAACTGTCATTATGTCCTCACAGTAGAATATGAGACAGATAATCTGTGGAAAAATCGAGCTCCTCTGGCTCCTCCCTGTGGTCCTATTGCCATTTGCAGAAATACACCGCTCCCGGTCAGAAACAACCAATCAGAGCCAGGAGGAATGTCTTAGCAGTGTCAATCACGCTCGTGTACGCGCTGATCACCCCTCTCTTGCACAGCGCGAGCGCGTACCGTCGTTCGTGACTCTCCTGTTCGAACTCGTTCATCCAAATGAACGAATCTTTTTTCGTTCGCAAAAAGATTTGTTCATTTCGAACGAGTCTTTTCCGGAGTCATTTCGTTGATTCAACGAACAAAATGATTCGATAAAGATTTGTTCATTTTGATGAACGAGTTCAAACAGGAGAGTCACGAACGTGCATCACAGAACAGAGCAAGGCCAGCATTTGTGCTTATAAAACTTAAAGTTTTTTATTTATTTTTGAAATGACCGATCGTTTCGCTAGATAAGACCCTTATTCATCGTCTGGTATCGTTTAAAGCCCTTTGAAGCTGCACTGAAACTGTCATTTGGTCCTTGAAACGTTTGTGTCCTATTGAAGTCCATTATATGGAGAAAAAGCCTGGAATGTTTTCATCAAAAACCTTAATTTCTTTTCGACTGAAGAAAGAAAGACATGGACATCTTGGATGACATGGGGGTGAGTAAATTATCAGCAAAAGTTTTTTTTGAAAGTGAACTAATCCTTTAACGTTATCTTACTAGCTATTTATAACTTATAGAAAGAGTGCAACGTTATAAAGTTACATGTATTGCAAAATACATAATGATTTGAGGACCAAGTTTGTAGTCAAAGTATGGGCAAGCCATAGTCAATGTAAAGCATATTGTTGATGTTTCGTCCCTATTAGTGAATGTTCCATAACTGTTTATAATCTGCCGTCATCGGTGGTCCTGTTTACTAGCCTGCGCGTTCACGGCAGGCTGCGCTGTGGGGGAGGAGCTGTGAGGGAGGAGCTGTGAGGGAGGAGCTGTGGGGGAGGAGCTGTGGGGGAGGAGCTGTGGGGGAGGAGCTGTGGGGGAGGAGCTGTGGAGGGAGCGCTGTAGCGCAGCAGAGAGCAAGGGGGTTGGACCTGGAAGTTGTGCTTGTTCAAATTTTCAGGCTAAGTCAACATTTTCTCAAAACTCCCTACTGCAACTTTAACAATGTTTATAGACCATGTGTTTTCTAACTAGGTTATATGTTCCATTGGCCTGAGCTGATAAAAGTGCCAGACATCCACCTGCTCACTAGCGCCCCCATCAGGGTAAAACAACTGTTTGAGAATGTTTGTGTTTTTATTATTAGAAGCGCCTCCTATTGTTAAGAACTAATTAGTTAAAGCGATTTGCAATCTTTTTTTAAACCTTTATTTAACCTAAAGTTAATCACTGCTGCTGTGCGGTCGGTCACAGAGGATAAGTGAGGAAAGGCTTTCAGCATTTCAGAGATCAGCTGTACTTTAGGGGCAAAATAGAGGATTGCTTTACACACTGTGTTTATCATTAACAAGTTATCAGCCTATTTCTATTCAAATTAATACTTGCTTTTGGATGCTACATTCTAGTAAAATACAGGAGTGGAGGAAACAAGAGGGACAAACTTCATCACAGATCAATCAAACTCCATATTTTTTTTAAGAACCTATGATCAGGTATTTCTTACCCAGAACCACCCTGCAGTCGATGCCATCCAGGTTGAGGAGCCATGTGCTGGTAACTTTGGAGCGATTCTCCATGTACTTCTTCAGGCTCTGTCCGTTGATCTCTAGAGTGTACTCGTATGCAAAGCCACTCACTGCGTCTATGTTAATAGTGGCCTTCGTGTCTGTGCCACCCACATGAAAAGCCTCCTTTCCAACCAGTTTGAACATCCAATCTCTCCGTATGACTTCCTGTGAAAGTCACGAACAAACCGGTGAGACACCTGCACTTATTTTCTAATCATTATTATAAAATACACGTCACATATTTCTGTATAATCATCAGCATCATCTAGTGACAAATAAAATCCATAATCACACAACTCTCTGGAATACAGATTCTTAACTGCATTATTGATCACATAATTGTCCCTGGTAACCACTTTTCTACATAGATTTTCATCAATTATTTAGTGTGCACTAGTTTGTTTGTTCTTTAACGCCATTTCAGCCTCTCTGGCTATTTTCATTGCGAGAAAAGGTATGGTAAAACTATATCAGGTTTTTACAATCAATCTTTGCTAAAAACTTTCAACCTGTATTTGGTTTAACTTTATAAAAAAAAAAATAAGAGTGGTAAAGGAGTAAAAAAAGTTTTTTACAGGGTCAAAATCAGCACAATCTAATAAAACATGCGGGTTTTGACAGAAAGAAAATGTTGGCGGATCTTCTCCTAATATTATGTCATCCTGGAATGGCCTATTCGGCAACGGGTATAAACAATCTGGTTTAGTGTGCTCTAGAACAGTAGTGTACACTGTCGTTCAGTGGTTTGGTTTAAAAATGCATCCTGAAAACATGGTTTACATGGTGAAAATGGTTTACACAAAAAGTGTCCGGTCACGGACGGCCTTCCTCGCCGGCCCGGGGGCCGGCTATCCGGGGCCAATCAAAGTCCCGCGGCGCTGCGGTATCGTTCCTTCTAGGCGGGATTCTGACTTAGAGGCGTTCAGTCATAATCCCGCAGATGGTAGCTTCGCACCAGTGGCTCCTCAGCCAAGCACACGCACCAAATGTCTGAACCTGCGGTTCCTCTCCTACTGAGCAGGATTACTATTGCAACGACACGGACATCAGTAGGGTAAAACTACGGTCTAAGTGATATATATGTTTCTTGAGCAGCAAATAAGCATATTATAATGATTTCTGAAGGATCATGTGACACTAAAGAGTGGAGGTATGGAAAGCTGAATTATCGGCATCATCACAGGAATAAATTACATTTAAAAAATATTCAAATATAACAATTTTATTTTAAATTGTTTAATAACTATTTGTATTATTATTTCATTATTATTCATCAATTATTTAAAAAAAAACATTTTATAATTATTAATTGGCAACTGATTGCATGATGTACGATAATTATCGTAATTTTACGATAATTTTGACCTCTGTATGATGTGCAAAAAAAAAACTCATAATTTACAATAATTTCAGAATTGTGTGACACTTCAAATGATGGTAGTTGTAATCATAGGGCTTCTATACTCATTGATCTAGCTGTGGATTCTACGTCTACTGTGAGAAGAACCTGAACGTGGTGTTGCGCATTCTTCCATCTCATCTCACGTTATGTCTTCTCTGCCAAACATCGTGGAGAATGACTCTCTGATGAGCACAAGTTAATGTTCTTTTTGTATATTGTATGCAAAGTTGTATATCATTAACATGTCATCTCTGTATGTTTTGCAAGAAGAAGAAAAATTTAAGTTAACGTTCCTTCCGCTTAGGTCAGTTTTTTTCCAAGCTGAGGTCGATATTTTAGCAATAAAGTTATTTTCATGTCGTTTCAAAAAGTTGTTGGTCAATAAATAGCTGTATTCTGTACGTTTGACTCGTGTACGATCATTTTCTTCCAAATACTATAATTTTTACAGATTTCCAATCTGGCAACACTGCAACTGATATTCTACATAGATTTTCAAAATGGCAACACACTAACTGCAACTTTTTTCATCCAATTTGTGTCCATTCTTGGTTTGTTTCCGTTTTAATCATTATTTTGTAATAACAAGTTTTCATTTTGTAATTTGTCATTAGTGGATTCTACAAGTACTACTACTACTAAAATGTTACATGTATTGTCCTCCTGATTGTCAGCTATGTGTATTAAAAGATTTTGACCTTTCCATCAATGTAAATAACCCGTTTTCCTGTGGTTGTGCCATGTTCAAATTCAATCCTGTGCACACCATCACACAAAGCCACTTCCCACACAGCTACAAGATCTCCAGACATCCTCCAGAACCTAACAGAGATATGAGTATAGATATGAGTGAATCGCTCATTTGATCACATGGATAGTAACATTAGTAATAGTCAACACGAGAATAGACTGAAATGAACAGAGAACAGAGAAGATGAGTAACGTTACAGAGTAATTGCAGATGTACACAAATAAATAAAGAGAAACTGGCTTATATAAAAAATCAATAACATTACGTATATACGTGATATAAATAAATAAATGTGCAATGATGAATGTTTGACTTGATTTACTGCAGCAGATCTGTTGTAAATGTAACATACAAATCAGCAGTGGATTTTGAGCGACATAAAAAGTCTTGTTTCATACCCAATAAACGCTCAACATTAACGTTACGTATAATAAAGAATAAACTCTAACAGCAACAATCGCGTTGTTAAACGGCCTTACGTAGAGAAATGAAATAATTGTGGTCTGAAAATAATTTGGTTAACGTTAACCTTAACGTTACGTGACTTACTATTCTTTGGTAAGAATATTTAACGTTAAAAACCTTGACTAAACGAGATCTATGATACTGAACAAGCTGTCGGTCGTTCAAAATACAGATTCAGAGCAGTAAAGACAGTGAGTTAATTAATATATGTAAGTTAACGTTAGTTACCGATCCCAGTCACAGAAGAAATAAACCGTTTTTCTGTATATTTGACAAGGCAGCCGATTTTAACACAACTGTCGCCCACAGCATCAAAACAAAAGCTCCAAAATTAGCCAACAACAAATCTGCTCCAGTTAACAACAGTAACTATAGCAACAGCTTATTCTTCTTCTGTCCTCGGTTCTGTGAGTTTAAACGCCACAGTTGACTTTACTGACATCTATTGGCAATAAATTACGAGCCGTTAAGATCCACGACGTGACGCTGCTGTCACAGATTGTCCAGCTCACAAATGTGATCATACATTTCTTTTCGGGTTTTCACAAGTAGAATATCTTCAGAGCCAATTTAACTATGGACTGTGCGCGATCTTACCACCCATAAACCACAGGAAATGAGTGTAGCGCCACCTGGTGGGGATGGACAACTAAACAATTCACATAATGATCCATTTTTTTTAATCGATTCCTTTATTGGAAGGCCTTTATTGTAGGTTACAGTCCTGTTCTATGGCAAATAACGAAACTAACTCTAACCTAAAAGTACCTAAAATTGGTAAAGTTCACAGTAGGCCTACACTAAGTGCACGTATTGTAAAATATATTGCGTCCCATTTATTTCATTGTAACACAGTGTCCATATCAATTTTGTGCAGAAACAGTACCGTAATAAAATAACGAAACCTGGTTAAAATGTATACATGTTTAAAATATTCCGTAAGCTGAGACATCTTTTGAATGTGTATTTTGATAATTAACCCCCTTCTGTATTCTTTTGACATCTTTGTTATTTATTTATTTATTTATTTATTTAATTTGTTTGTTTGTTCGAAGTTGTTTTGTTGCTATTTGGCTTGTATTTGTATGCCTGCTCATTTAAGTTTTCTGTTTGCTGTTGTTTTGTATTTCATTAAATAACAAAGATAATAATAATAATAATAATAATAATAATAATAAAATAATGATGTAATTTTATTATTATTAATATCATCATCATCATATTATTATTATTATTATACAATGTAAATATAGGTGGAAGACTCTCCACAATACAAATACAATCATACAACAACAACAAACTAAATAAAGAATTGCAAGAACCAATCCCAATACGTCTAGGAAATATTGTTTTAAACAAATCAATCATCTTCTTTATCATTTTAAAATATCATTTTCATTTTGGTCAAGGCTTTTGTCACAAAGAAACCACATGAACCACCCATGGTCAAAAATTTCCTCAGGTTATTACCTCAATTTACTGTAGATATGACGCTATTAGATGGAACAAAAAATAAACCAAATGCTCAAATAACACATCCGTATATAATTATTATAGTTATGTTCAGGTATATTCAGATGCATCCAAAAATATACACAACAAAGTAGGCGTGGCATTCACAGTTCCAGAATTCAATGTCAAAATCAATAAAAGAATTTCAGATAATTTATCAGTAGCCTATATACGGAGGAAATGGTTGCAATCCTAATGGCAGTACAGTGTAGAGGAGACAGACCACTGAGGACTCTGATATGCTCTGATTCAAGCTCATCATTAATGACATTAGAAACAGGTCATACAGAAAGCAGAGCAGATGTGTTGACTGAGATCCTTCTGACATCGTATAGGATTCAGATGATGGGATTAGAAGTGAATTTCTGCTGGGTACCAGTTCATATAGGAGTAAAAGGGAATGAGATTGAGATCGCAGATGAATGTGCAAAGGAAGCAACAAATAAAACTGACATAGACATTAAGGTAAAATATAGCAAGACTGAAATGAAATGATTAATCAAAAAACATGTAAGAAATAGATGGCAAAAACAGTGGGAGGAAGAAAAAACAGGAAGATAGTTTTATAACATTCAAAGAATCGTAAAGGCAGAATAACAGGGAGAAATTGAAATGAAGAAACAATAATTCAAGGCTTAGATTTGGGCATACTGCACTAGTAGGAGACAATAGGGAAACATGAGACAGGAAACTGTGAAAATTGTAATCAAAAGGAAACTGTTTATTGATGTGTATATATATAATACATGTTATATTGATATGTCCTTATAGTATTGAAAGAAATATGTTAATTTACAACCTCAAGAAGATTAAGATGAAATTAGAGCTTACAACGATCCTACAAAAGAAATCATATGAAGATAGTGTTACATTTCTTATACAATATCGGAAAAATTAGAAAATAATCTAGAATATATATATATGTATATATATATATATATATATATATATATATATACATATATATATATTCTAGATTATTTTCTAATTCTGTATTTTTCCGATATTGTATAAGAAATGTAACACTATCTTCATATGATTTCTTTTGTAGGATCGTTGTAAGCTCTAATTTCATCTTAATCTTCTTGAGGTTGTATATATATATATATATATATATAGTATAGTATAATGGGTGATGCCATCTTGATCCACACTCCTAACTAGCAGGTGGCGGTAATGCACCTAAAAGTTGTATGCCAACCGCCATAAACAAGCAAGAAGAAGAAGAAGAAGAAGAAGAACCACATGACGCACAGATGACGCATTACTGTTGCGACGCGACACAGAGATCCTTCGGCGACATTGAGGATCATCAGACTCGCTGGAGTTTCTGAAGTTTCGCGATGTCGTTGCGGTTATTTCGGCTGGTTGTGCCCTCGGGTGCAGCAGCTTGGAAAGCAGTATCGCCTGTGTCGACGGTAAGATTGAAAAAACAGCCTCCACACTCCAGAACGAAAGGTTCATCTATTCTGTCGGGCCTCATGTAGTCCAGACTGAAGGACAACAACAGAACTACAGCTGTGGAAATCACTTCTTACTGTCAAATTAATGCATCTATTCATGTTTATTGAATCAATGCAACTTAGATTGTAACATGCATTCACGTTTGTTCAGACATGACCAGTATATAACAATGGATCTCCGTGTGCGACTGACACTTGTTCTGTCAAAACATACTTGTTTTGTATTTAAGAACTGTGTCAGCAGTAATTAATCGCTTGAATCCATATATAGATACTTAAGCTGATCAGGACATCATATGTAACTTGCTGTCAGACTACATCACCTTAATGGTAGGAAACATAACAGGATATTTCGATACCCTCCAGGGTCAAATCCACACTAGTGCTGTCAGTAACCTGCGGTATGGATGGTGGGCTTATACTCTGGGGGAGAGGACAACCTCCCGCTTCAAGGAAAACAGCAAGATCATTTCCATTGATGGCAACTTGGCATCTGGAAAGGGAGCACTTGCACAAAAATTGGCGGATAAACTGGGTAAGACAATTTCTGGCTCCCTCGTTTTTAAAAAAACTATACACACACACACACACACACACACACACACACACACACACACACACACACACACACACACTCTGAATGTCTTTGGGATGTATTGGAATAGAATATTTTCTAATCTTTACTATTCCTATTTCCTTGAAGTATTCGTTCAGTTTGTTTCTCTCATTAGGGATGCTGTACATGCCAGAGCCAGACACGCATTATGTTGACAAAATGACAAAGGAGAAAGTTCCTCTAGATCAGGCTTTTAATGGAAACTGCAGTTTGGAGAAGTTCTACTTGGAGCCCAAAGCCAGTGACGGTAACTCTTACCGCCTGCAGTCTTGGATGTACCTCATGAGGCTACTGCAGTACTCTGATGCTATTGAACACCTGCTCTCTACAGGTAACCAAAGCTGTTGATATTGTGAATAAAAATGAAAACCCTACAGCATGAACGGATTTTCCTATATAACATTTCTAGTAAGTTGTGGGAACGCACAAACGAGTTTAGGATATTTATGTCATTCTTTCTTCTCTGTTTCCCTTGCTCAGGACAGGGAGTTGTTCTGGAACGATCTCCATTTAGTGACATGGTTTTTTTGGAGGCCATGTTCAAAGAAGGCTACATCCGCAAGCAGTGTGAGTGATTATGTCTGAAATTCATATTATAAAGTATTATAGAATGTAGGTAAAATGCTGTTGGTGATTGAAGTCGTATTGCAACTGATAATATAGCAAAGCTGTTGTTGATTGAAATGAACAGCCTCTGTGTTGGTTGCTATTCTGCAGGTGTGGACCACTATAATGAGATAAAGAAAATCAGTATCTGTGAGTTTCTGCCCCCTCATCTGGTCATCTATGTCGACTCACCTGCTGAAGAGGTCCAGAAGAATCTCAAGGCATCAGGAAAGGTGAGTGTGTGTGTGTGAGTGAGTGAGTGAGTGAGAGGATCTTGTTGGTCCAAATAATTCATATATAATTCATACACAAAATGATTAAATTATGGCTTGATTTAATGTATAGTTTTGTTTTAATTTTGCATAATTGTAGTAATATTTAAAAAAAAAGTCCATGTTTTTGGAGGCTTTTATTTAAGGAGAAATATTTCAGTAGATTTTGATTCAGGAAGCGCAGATTATACAATGATGACTAAGTGACTAACATCACATCAGTGAATTTTAATTTTCATTGCATTATACAGTCATACCTCCAGAATGTTCCTTTAAGCTACCTGAAGAGCATTGAGACTGCATACAAGAAGACCTTCCTTCCTAAAATCAGGTCAGCACTTAATATTCATTATATGTATTAATGTATATAAGTGTTATAATTAATACAAGTACTGTAAGTATTTGTAATTGTATAAAAAAAAAAAAAAAAAAAAAATATATATATATATATATATATATATATATATATATAAATAAAATGATCACACTTTAGATTAGGGTTTCTTACTTTTAATTAACAATTAACCACTCAATAAACTACTAATTACTGCTTATTAATAGTTTTATTTTTGAAAAACTGTATCTCGTTTTCAGTGAAGAGGCAGAGGTTCTTGCCTATGACACAACCCAAGCCCAGGACATTGAGAGGGTAAGGTTCAAACCTGTATGTGGAGCACATTGAGGCAGGCAAATGTCACTGCTCTGTGACTCTACTTTGCTTTTGCAGGTTGCAGAGGATCTTGAATACTTCAAGTTTGAGAAGGGCCCTTGGCTGGAGCAAGATGATGTCACTTTCCACCATATGCGAATGTTGTAAGTGCTTGATTTATTTACATTTCACTCATGTTTTTTTCTTTTTATTTCTTCTTCCGTAGACTTTTGCTAGTATTGGCTGTAATTATTATCTTTCCAGCTTGGCCACATCCTTGAGCACATTGAATAAATGTACCCTTTTCCCATATTTACTAGTGTGGAAGACAAGCAGAGGGTTGCCAATCTGACCTGCATCCCCAGATATCTCCCAGAGGTCACAATCGGTGCTCATGAGTTTGATGCTGCCTACTATGCCTTCAAATCGGTATGTGCCCTCCACTGAAACTGTAACATTAAATGTAAAAGACTGATAATAAGCCACATATAGTTTGTTTTGCCAAACAAAAGAATTTTGAACAATGTTGGTATTCAAACAGCTGACTTTCATTGCATTTATTTTTTCATGCTATGGAAGTCAATGGGGCCCATTAACTGTTTGGTTACCCATATTCTTCAAAATATCATCTTTTGTGTTCAGCACAAGAAAGAAATTCATACAGGTTTGTAACGACTTGAGTAATGACAGAATTTTAATTTTTGGGAGAACTATCCCAAATCTACCTATCCCAGATCTAATTATGACCATGTGCAGCTATGCATATCTTGCTTAAACTATTAGCAATTCCAAAATTCTTATTTTATATTAGTAGTGACGGTTAATATTGACTAGGGCTTGCATGATTCCTTGATTAAATTCGAGTACTTGTTAAAAAAACCCTGTCGATTGCAAAGGATCCATGAAACGCATTATTAGACCACCAATATATTAAAAACATTTAAAAAACATACTATAGCATAGTGCTATTGTGAATTCATAAAGGCTGCGATTCAGTTAAATAAATGTATGCCCTGCGGGTTTAATATATAATTAATCGTCTCAAACTCCATCTCTGCATATGCTTTGAGTTTAGGTTGCTTATAACGCTCATTTGGGAAAGCAATGTGCGCCATTTCATCAGATTTGTAAGATAAGTCATTTCTAAATCTACGCCAACACAGGAGAATACATCATCAATATTTTTCCAAATTAAAGGAAGATTGTTCTATAAAACCATATGATTGCTTTTGATACTTTATTTGAACCAATTATGATTGCCTCATTGTTATTATATAATGTATGAATTAAGTCCTTTTAAAGGTTTGTTTAGGTCTTTTTGTTTAGGTCTATTTTTATTACCACAAAAAAGAAAATTACTCTATTAATCGTCAAAATAATTGATCAATTACTAAAACAATCGTTAGCGACAGCCCTAATATTAACTGTATATATTAAAGAGAGTATGAAAGCAGTGATGCTTTAGGTGCCTCGCTGATGATAGATCTACCTTAAATGATGTTTCTGTCAGATACATTTGTGTACAAGTAATTGCATATGTCCAGGAGCCCAAACAGTGTCCCTTCAAATGCCTGCACAATGATTGAGTGTTTTCACAGAGCAGGAGTGTCACCTGAGGACATTCAGTGATGTCGGTGGCATTACAAAATCAGTAGACAGATAGACTTCTTTAGTGGGTGACAGAAGCACTTTGTATGCCCATTAGTGATTTGATTTGGCAATGTTATGTTGATCTTTGGGAGTGCTGTGTTCAGCCATCAGATTTTTCATCTTTTCATCTGCTCATCTGATCACCACCTTGTCAGTGTTCGTGCTGAAACATATGGAGCTTTACCTCAGCCCAGAGAACATGTGGAAGTGGAGCTCATGAATATAGATTAAATGTCTAGTCTTTTACTCTCTATTATTTTCAGTGCATTTCTTTAAAGGTCACAGTAAAATGTTGCCATTGCACACCAGGGCTTTAAAGAATCTAACATGTGATATGAAAATCTCTCCTTAGCTCCCAGGAAAGAAGTACGCTGAAGGCTATAATGAAGACGTTGGTGACAAAGGCATCTGGCTGAAGTGAGAAACGGCAGTGTCGCTGGAGGGAAAGACATCTGAAAGACAGATTCCTTGTGGTATTTCAACCATTTGTCCGTGTCCCGTGGAGAAAGATGTATTCTGCTCTTCTGCAGCTGAAGATATCATTGTACATTGCTATTAAAACATTTATTGTATATGTTAAAAAACGGTGTCCTTTCATTTCGAGTCAGTGTTGTTCGTGGGTGGATCTTTTTTAGTTAAACTCAAGTTCTGGTTTCAAGGTCATGGTCCAAGGAGGCCCCTGGGCATGATTTTGCACCCATTTATACGTTCCTGCACCAAGGGGTCCAGGGCCCCTGGTGGTTTGTAGGGGCACAGGGCAGGTCAAACTGAATGTGCTTAGGACACTGGTGATCAGCCTCCTTTGGCAGTTTCAGGCCATGTTGCTTTAGAGGCCCCTGGCAATCAGAGGCCATTAAAACTAGATATGAGACTAAAGTACAGTAGTCACGTATTATTATGTTTATATATCGTTGAAAAACGAAAATTATGCAACGAATGTGACATCTAACTGAGGTGGTAGCTATGTAAGGGAAAAATCAATCTGCCGGCCGCTATCTTATTTTGTTTCATTGCGGTGAGACGGTGACTAAACACCCCAATTAAAATACTTTTTGTTTGAAATAGCACAGTGCGAACTGGCCGCAGCTCATTAGACACCTGAAACCAGTAGTTTCTCGTCACTCAGATGAGATGAGAGGAGATGATATGAGTCTGCTGCCGGTAAGAGAGCGGCCGCGGGTCCAGGAATAGAGCCGCTGCTCATCTGTTCCTGAGCGCATCTCACATTACCATCATTTCTCATGTTCTGGCCTTTATGGGTGATTATTCACCAAAATCTGCAATGACGCTGAAATAAAAGTGGCTGTTTGGACAACGCCGGCCTTCAGATTCCTTTAGCTTTCATCAATTTTTACACTCCTCTGAGTCCCTCTATAAAAGGGAGTGGGATTCCATAATTTTAGATTAATTTAATACTTCGGGAGAATTTGTTTTCCTATTGAGCTGAAAATATTTGAGTGGAGAAAAAGACCTAAAAGTTCCAAAATTAGTCTCAAAGGAGATCCTAAAGGACTGTAAGTACAAGTTTATTTCATTGTAAAATGATTAAGAATAACATTGACGTGTGGTTGTGTTCGCCGCCATAATTTTATCATTTGTTGTTTATGTTAGTAATCATGTCAGCTTGGCGTTTTAAATGTGTCATTGCAAGTAGTTTTGAATGGAAACCACCAGAGGGCGCTTAACATAGTTTGAGAATTACTAGTGCTACAAGATACCGGTAACTGTTATTATCTTGCCTTTGTGTTTGCCGTAAGCCCTATATGAAAGGGATATTTCACCCCCCAAAAAATGAAGATTTTAAAAAATGAAGTCATTTATTTTATTATGATTTATTTTCTTCCGTGGAAACAAAATAAGACAGTCTCAATCACCATTCCCTTTATAAAAAAAAGATGCAATAAAAGTGAATGGTTATTGAGGCTGTCAGGCTCAATTCTGGATTTATTTTGAATTTAAGAGAAGAAAGAAAGTCATAAGGGTTTGAACAAGAAGGTAGAATGTTAATTATTGGATGGATGTCCCTTGAAGTTCTTCTTGTCTTGCTTTCCTCAGAGGAGGGCACTGTTGTACTTCCATCCTAAACCACTCTTCAAGTCTCTTATGGATTCATGTCTCACATAGCAGAACACTTTTCACTTGTTTCTTGTGTATTTGACTTTATGAGGCTTTTATTTTGACAGCACTCTTTTAAATACATAAATATTTCATACAGATCCTCCCACAGCTGTTATTATATGCTCTTTCAGTGCAGGTCTATTAATGACTTGGCAGGCAAATAGGACTCTGAATTTAAATTTAAAGTGGTTTGAAAAGTGCTACATTTGAATTAAACTACATTAATGCATTTTCAAAAAGGGTTTAAAGAGGCTGAGCGGTTAGTGAATTTGCTGGATCTCTGTATTTAGTGCTGCTGTGGATGAAGGACTGTCACATTGCTATTTGAGTTGTCGGTTATTGGTGGTGTTATCAGGTAGCTTGGAGGGGTCGTCTGCTAAATGAGGAGGATGGAAAGATAAACAAAGCTATTGTAACAGTGCTGACAGACAATAGACACACAGCAATGCCCTGAAGCAAAATGAATGGATGTAAAATGAATCCTGAATAACGTCAATGACAAAGCAAAATAAACTCAACCTGAAGGATAACAGTGACAGCTTCAACTTCTGTTTACATGCAACATTAGTTTTCTTTATAAAACAGCTTATGAGTTAGCCTACACTAAAGGTTTGGGGTCAGTACGTTTATTTGAAAGAAAATCATAATTTTAATCCGCAAGGATTCATTAATTTATTAAATAATTTAGATTTACCATCAGAAATAAATTATATATATATATATATAAATTCAAATTGTAATTATGTTTCACAATATTACTGATTTTTACTGTATTTTGATCAAATAAATGCAGCCATGTTGAGCATAAGAGAATTCTTTCAAAAACATAAAAAAAATTGTACTGAGTGCTGACCCCAAACTTTTGAATAGTAGTGTATGAATGTACAACAGATTAATTTTCAGTAGCAGTAGAATAAATGTGCTGCTAAAGCAATACATTTGCAGAGTATTCAAAATATCTGAACCTTGACATTGACTATAAACCATTCATATCAAATATGACATATATTTTAAAATACTCCATTATAATTTAAGAAAGAGCCCAAGGTCACATTTAGTTACATTCATCCAGCAGATCTATATCTTTCTATAGCCTATGGTTTTTTGATAGTACGAATTTGAAGATATGATAATTGCTGATATCATCTCTTGCTGAGATCTGCCACACCTGAAAGTTCAAGACCTTTTGTGTCCCTCTAAAGAGAAGCTTTCACACTGCTTAAAAACCTGGGGCCACAATTTCACAGTCAGACCATCACGAGTGGGTCTCCTTTTGACAACTCTGTTTTTCCTCATGTGACTTTAATCAGATTTCACACCTCGTTTTAAATGAATCATTAACATGCCAGGAGAGAACACTATTTGCTGGCTTTGATTACTTGTGTACTCTTGTCAAAGTGATTGTGGGTTATTTTTTAATTTCTGGGGACTTTTCTTCTTTTTTTTAAACGTAAGACGAGTTTTAAGTATAGCTACCAAACAGGAGCAGAATTTATTGAGAACCAATATGCTGCCACAGTATTTATTCACATAAACTGAAACAGTGAATATTAACTGTGACACAACCAGCGCCATTGCTAAACTTCATTGCCCCCTTGTCAAATTTGTATGTCCCCACAAAGATAGTAAAATCACAAATCATCTACAGGACATTGTGAAGTTTCTGTGAGCGTTAACTTAGTTCAGTATACCTATATAAAAACAATAGACCCCATAATGGTAAATACATTTAAAATTAGCTAACAAATAGTAAAATGATGTAAATGTGAGAAAGTTCCTCAAAACCATGCCAATTCCAAATTAGCAACTCAACATACAAACTAGCCACTCAGTAATTGCTTTAATGATATCACCTTTGAGAACAGCGTCAGATAGCTCTCTTTGATGTCTCTCAGTGTCCATATTTCTCATGTTATGTCAGACTTGTTCTCTATGATTTCTACAATGTTACATGCATGGGTTCTAAACTGCCATGATGAATACATTTTCAGCTATTCTTACCCCATCTGCTATCAGATAAATCATTTGTCAAGGCGTTTTCATGTCAAATCTTCAAATCAGGGTATCATGCTTGGCTGAGATTTTCGTCAGACCTTGAAGTCACTATTAAAAACAAGTGCACATATTTCAGCTCCTATTAACAAAGTCTTTCACATACATTTTAATCATCTGGCCTTTAAATAGATGCTTTAATCATATTTCCATATGTTAAACACACTCAATGGGAAAAAAGGGGGAAGTTTCTTGAGGGAATCTCTGGAAATCCAGTTAATTTGCTCTCTGGCTAGAATTAAGCCCGGAGCCATCATAAATTACCATTTCATTAAAATTCAGAACCCAAACAGATTTAAATATTCATGGATTCCCTCCTTTCTCTGATTAGATTTTAATTACACGATATTGTCTTAAACAAATGAGGGACGTTCGCATAAAGGAGCTATTTGTTTTGAGGGATAATGAACACCTGAAAGGTAGAGCTGCTTCAAAGAGCAGAAGCATTTACCCACCGAGACACAAAGGGTCCCTCCGAGCCCTGGGTTTTGTCTTGTTTCTGTCAAAGAAAAAAGACAGAAGGAAATAAAAAAGCACCCTACACACCGAGCACTCTGCGTCACACCTGGTCAGAACCTCCCCAGTTTGTTTTTCAAACCATTCATTCATTCCTTCCTTTCCTCCCTGCCTTTGTTGAAAAATTAATGACCTTTTGTAATTATTCAAAGTGGTGCGATACAGGACTCGTGTACATGATGCTTTATTTTATAATGCAAGTTACACCCATCAGCTTTTTGGCTCTTTTCCCCAATGAGTATTCAGATATTCATGTAAATTTCTCCATTTTAAATTCAAGGCAAGAGAAACATGATGCACCTGTCGTGACCAAGGTCGATGTAGAGGTTGCTGTAGACACGGTGTTTGCAACAGGGTTAAGGGCATTTACTTTCTGTACCAGAATAGCATTCTTGTTTGCTTTTTTTAAGAAAAATGTAAAATTATATTTTTACTCCCCCACTGTAGCTGATCAAATATTTACAAAGCTCTGCATGACCATTCATTCGTTTAATAAAACACCTTTTTTTCTGGTGTCATATCATCATGTTTTTCAGCCATGACGCTGTGATGTTAAACCGAAAGCAAAATAATGAATGCTTATCAACTGATTACTTTGGTTTGAAGCCAGGCTTCAAAAAAAGCAATATCCAAAGGTTACAAATAATTGCTGTAATACAGCAGTCCCATCTTACAGTACCATGAATGCCTCTCTTCACAACAGAGATGTCAGCTCTTCACTGCAATGGCCTCATTAAATTCACTTGCAGGTGAGCAAAGTGTACAATGCTGTGAAGGCATATCAAAGCCACAGCGTGTTTGCCACAATAGTGCTGTCGAAAAATGCGAACGAGCACTTAAACGAGCATGTAGCTTGTTTAGCCCAATATTTATGAAGTTTTCACGCAGAGCTGAATGTCCAGGGTGGCCACATCCACCCATTACAAATACAGCACCACTTTCCCAATAAACAAACAAATCGACTGCTCTTTTCCATAAGGCGGCTGTCTTGCCCACCTAGCACTCTTGGTTTCAAGGAATAATAGGTTGTGATGAGCAGAGATAAATCAGCTCATTCAGGTAATTGTGCCTTATGGGGATTTCCAGCCTTGTGTAATGGCCCTCTTAAACACACCGCATAAGATGACCATGGCTGACTCATCAGGTTTGAGCCGACTGCACACATTTTCTTTCTCAGAAAATATCCTCTGCTTGAAACTATTTGACGGTTTTACTGCCCATTGTGTGCTTGGAGAGACTAAAACCTCTGATTTATGCGGAGCGAGTCAGAAGTGTTGAGCAACACTTTGAGTTATATGTTGAGAGGCATTAATGGACTTTAAAGACTCGAAAGACTCCCTGTGAATGAATTGTTAATAGTTTGCATGTGTTGTCGGGGCTGTTTTAGTGCTTGGTTCACTAAAATAATTATGCAAGTGAGGTTACAATGCAAACACAACCAAAATAGTAAGGCTGAACAGAACACAATTTGCACAGCACAGTGATCTGGGTATTACATTATGGAGGATGCAGCAGACTACTGCTATCTGATATACTTAACAGTGACTTTAAAGCATCGCTTCACCACTGTGAGCCAGACACCTCAAACAGACCCTTAAAAATTATGAAAGTACACATGCATCTGTATATATGCCAATTATGATGCTTTCAGTTCATCATTGGATCATCATTTGATGAATCATTGCTGCCGTGATCAATAGAAAATGTATGCAAACATCTCACCAGATTTACAAGGGTAAACTGCTCAAGTTTTGGACCGAGCAAATAGTGTTTTAAACAATAAGGTCTAATCTGGAATGAAACAAATGTACAGTAGCACTTTATTTCCTGTTCACCATGTGTTGTGTTCTGTGTAATTGCATTAGAGGGCACTGTCTAATGGGTTCAAGTGGAGGCAGAAGAAAAAGAGAGAATAAGAGGGACAATTGAAAATAGTCATGGTTGATTTGAGTTTGTGAAATAGTGTGAAATAAATAAGTTAAATCATTCTACTTACCTCGTCAATAAGTTGATGTCCTAGAGTTAACTGCTTACTTACATACAGTATTACTATCAAAATACAACACCATGTACATATTTACTTATTATAGTAATTACAATAACTGGTTAATAACTAAATACTAACTCTGAACCTACCCCTAAACCTAACCTTAACCCATGTAGTTTATATTACCCAGTACTTTCGTCGGTACATGTACAGTAAGTGCACATACTGGAAAATAAAGTGCAACCAAGGAGGCATGTTTTTGATTAAAAAATGACACTGATTAAATTTAAATCCAGCACAGCGGAAATTGACACCTGGTTAAAATGGTTTGCTGGATTATTATTTTTTTTGTGCTGAGATGTTAAGTGTTTATTGAGTGTTTATTGAATTTTAACCTATACGTCTACATCATGAATAGATTAATTGTTTGTCTGATACTTAAAAGATTAACTAAGAAATGTAATTTTGTTGTCAAACCATAAGAATGAAAGTTATACAGATTTGTTTTAAATATAGCTTTAATGCTTAGATTTCTGTCCAAGAGTTCTTAGTGGAACTTAGCACCATTCTTCAAGAAGTCAAGTCTACAGTTTTTCTAGCTGAAAATCTGCTTTAAAACATCCATTAGAGCTTCAGATCTGGTCATTGGGGAGGTCAGGGAAAGTTGTTTTCTCAACATGGTGCTCATGAAACCAAATTCTAAATTCTTAAATGCATTTAGCAGTTTTTACGGGGGCTCCATCGTCCTGGCATATTGGAATATCACAGGGCAACCACGTTAGGAACATATCAGGTACCTGTTCCTGTAAAAACCTCATATTACTAGGCTGAGCAAACATCAGATTTAATGACTTTTCCAAGACAACTGCCCACACCAGTACAGATCCCTCACTACATTTAAGACCTAACATCTTTTGTCCAGATGTAAACCTGTCCGGGAGTCTTGGTTACAAACGGTTTCCTTTTTCATATTGTGTTTATGTTATTTCAAACATCCTCTGTACTGTCTAATGATCTGTGGTGAGCAGTTTGTTTCCTCTAGAGTGTTAACACTGTTCAGGAATGCTGACTCGATATGGAAATTTCATCAGGCGTTTACAAAGTGTCCTTTAAGGACCATTGGCGATTTTTAAGTATTTGCTGTCTCAATATGTTTCTGAAAAGATAATAAAGGACTGCCAGACAAGCACTGTCACTGGCATCCTTTTCTGAGAAGAACATATCTATATAAGATAAAAGGGATTATTTGAACAACTTTTAAGTTGTATTTCATTAAAATACTGTAACAGTATACTGATGCAATAGGATATGAGGACCGTGTAGAATATTTTCACACATTGTGCATAATTTGACAAAATGACAGCTTGAATAAAAATATGAGATTTAAGAAAAGTGATATTTACTGTACCTTGATTTGTAGTTAAACTGACATTGTTGTCTTCTTGCTAAATTATAAAGAAATATAATTAGATAATTAAAATTAAAAACAAACTTTAATAAGGCCTAAATTGTTTGTTGTGACCGAAATGACTGACACACATGCACACATACACACACACACACACACACACACACACACACACACACACACACACACACACACACACACACACACACACACACACACACACACACACACACACACACACACACACACACACACACACAATAATAACAAGACTAATGACAAAACAAATCCACATGACAAAACAAAAATAAGACAACAATAATCAATTAAACTAGGGTGACCAGACGTCGGGACAGTCTCGAAATCTAAGCTGTTGTCCTGAATCCCGAATCCAGCCCAAATTGTCCCGAAAATTATACTAAAGCAACATCTTGAGTAGTATTTGTCTGATAAAACATTTAAAACTGTCCGTGGAGGTTGAGTCGTCCTGCAGCCAGCCCCCGCCGGCTGCTCATTGGCTGCAGCATGTTTTTTGTTTCTTTTTTTGAAGTTCTACAAAGATACGCATTCATAAGCTAATTTTCCTTCAAAATTTCCCCCCGTCCCCCATCCCGGATTTCAGCCAATCTCATCTGGTCACCCTAAATTAAATCCACCCGTTACACACCCTTTTTTGTGTAATTAATTTCAAAGTGAAAGACCAGTTGTGTTCATCTCAGTTGTCCTTCGATCTTCTCGGTTTAAAAAACAGAACCAAAAAAGATTAATTCCAAAAATTCAGTCCAAAAATGTTTCTCTTTATTCTCCACCCACCTGAGTGAGTAAAGTTCTTTGACAGAGGAATCAAAGCACCTTGGCTGTGGATTTAAGCAAGTTCAATAAACATAGCCAGGCCACACTCTCCTGTGGAGCTGCAGAGGGCATCAAGGTTGCACTGAGTCACAGTCATTTTCAAGATGAACAACCTTGTCCTCATGGTCTAAATATATCTGCTGGATTTCCAGTTGTGCAGACCAGCTCCCTCAAGCCACCCCACTAAGAACAGATGTCAGCCTTCTGTGACCCTGTCAGTAACACACAGCTGGATGGGGCGAGCAGATCTGGAACAGTCTCTGCAGTGCAGTGGCTGAAGATGGTATGTTGTTGTGAGCATTATGTCGGTGTGTGATCCCAGCGCACCGATGGCTGAATTCAGAACTAGGAGGGGAAAGTAGGTTAATGGAAATCATAGTGTGCTCTCACCTTCTCTTCCTCTCTTTCTCATACAGGTTTGCAAAGACATACAGCGGGGTTCATTATGGCTACATTTAGTTGTGCAAATCTGTCTCAATTTAAATGGAAAATTAACACTCTACAAAACACAAAGCTTTGAGGTTTACATTCGAGGACACATGAGGCTGTCTGAAGCCAAAGGAAAAAGGTCTTGCTGCTTTGCTGCCCAGTCAGTCAGTGACTTCACAGGTAATGTGTTCCCATTCGAGAACGTTCACTTCGTATTGCGTAGCTATACACAATGGGAAAACTCCTTTTCTCGAGAATATTGAAGCCATTATTTTAAAACGCAGTGCAGCTGCACAGCAAGCACAGAGCAGAGCGTCTAGCTTGCTCATTGGCTGTGCTGCAGCAACTGCACGAACCTATGGCGAGGCGGCTGAGACACGCAAACCAATCGGGTCGCTTCACGCCAAGTACGCATCAGAACCCGCCAGAATGAGCGTGGCTTATGCCTATATATCATTTCGCCATAGAATCAGATTTAATCTCCTTCAGCGAACACTTTCTTCGCTGATCTCCGAGCCTTCGCCGTCGATGAGCCCTTGCAGCGGAACGAGCGACCTGAATCAGCGGACGCTACACCTTCAATTCGGCGCCGGCGCATCTGAGGAAGATGGCAACGACAGCCTGTCTCTGGCTGCATCTGACGGAGAAGATTGGCCGGGCTCGACAATTGACCCCGCCCCTCAATCCCAAGCCAGCGGAGACGGGGTTAAAAAAAGAGTGGGCCGAAAGCCATCACGAAAGCCGTCAAGGGCCTCGACATTGAGTGGTCTCCGCCTCAGGAGCCCACCAGAAGCCATCTCGACGGGTGGTTTCAGTCGGGGCGTCAGCAGAACCCTCGTCAAAGACCAGCACCCTGCTTCCCCGAGGTTCACGACGAGCTGACCAAATCATGGCGCGCCCCTTACTCAGCGCGCTTAAAGACTTCAGCCTCCGCAATGCTCTCAACTATCGACAGTGCTGAGGAGAAGGGCTATTACACGTTGCCCCCCCTAGAGGAAGCTGTGGCCACGCATCTCTGCCCGCCCACCTCTAGTGGATGGAGAACTAAGGTCGTGCACCCATCCAAGCCCTTCAGAACGACATCTGCCCTCGC
Organism: Gila orcuttii; assembly: GCA_026230005.1. Classification (NCBI taxonomy): domain Eukaryota; kingdom Metazoa; phylum Chordata; class Actinopteri; order Cypriniformes; family Leuciscidae; genus Gila; species Gila orcuttii. Next base: position 29,846,813 of record JAPDVR010000007.1, on the reverse strand, counting down.
CGATCGCGCTTACACCGCCGCCAGCCAGGCTGCATCGGCTTTGCACACTATGGGAATACTTCAAGTGTTTCAGGCCAAGGTCTTTCGCTCTATGGATGAGACTGGCCCGGACCCTGAGGCCTTTGGGGACTTGCGCAGCGCCACTGACTTGGCCCTGCGCCACTAAAACCACCACCCAGGTGATCGGCAGAGGTATGGCCAGTCTGGTTGTGCTGGAGCGCCACCTCTGGCTGAACCTTACGAAGATCAAGGACTGGACAGAACCGCCTTACTTGATGCCCCAATCAACACCGGCCTCTTTGGCCCTGCGGTGAAGGGATTATCCAAGTGCTTCATTGAAGTGCAGAAATCGTGGCAGGCCATGAGGCATTTTCTCCCCAAACGCTCGAGTTTGGCTTCGGGGTGCCCCAAGAAAGCACCGCCCCCTCAGCCAGCCAAGCCCGCGTCGCCGACTTCTGAGCCCCGCCCAGTGGCTGAAGTTCACAAACGCCTAAAGCCTGCAAAGCACTACCCGTTCCCGGTTCGTCAGGCCCCCGACCCAAGCTTGTGTTGGACTCTGAACCTTGAAAGCCCTCCTAGTCAAATGACAGGTGGGAAAAGAGAGGGTTTAATTCCCACCGCGGCCGTAGAAAAGAAGAAAGCTTGTGCACTTCTCTCAGTCCCCTCTTCAGTTCAGGTGACTGGAGATGTTTTAACTGTAGTAAGTGGGCCCGTTACAAAACACACACCCCTACAAACAAACGCTGTTTTAACAGCCACCCAAATAAAGCACAAAAAGAACACTTTTCTATTAACCCCCTATATAACTACAGCCAATGGGCCCGCTGTATATGTTATCCAGAGACAATGTTCCCCCAGGGGAATGGTCTCTCCACCCTCAGATGGTTCACATGATCTGGAGCACTTTTGGCAAGGCAGAGGTCGACCTCTTCGCCTCAGATGACAATGCTCACTGCCCAATATTGTAGATATAATACTGCAGCTGCACTGCATTTTAAAATAATGACTTCAATATTCTTGAGAAAAGGAGTTTTCCTGTATATAGCTACACAATACTTATTCCCTACTCTCAGGGAACCGAGGTTACGTTAGTAACCAAGTACGTTTGTATGGGAACCTCCTTGGGAAACTGCTTTTAGACAGACTTCCAATGCACCATAATGTCATGTCTAATGATCAAGAACAAATTCAAGTGAGCTTATAGAAGCCACAGAGCCACACATTTTTGCATCGGATTAATGGTGTTTATAAGCCGGAGCAAACTTTTCCGGAAATTTTGCTGTGGCAGGTTGTTTCCAACTCCAGAAACAAGCTCCAAACAAACTTCGTTTTGGCCTGTTTAAAAAAAAAAAAAAAATGACATCACACAAGTTTGTTCTTTGATTTCACTTGAATGCAGGGTCTTAAGTGAAGAATGAAAAAGAACTTGAGGGCACTGAGGCCTTTAGAGATAACCAAGAGAACATGAAATGACTACAATGCTTGTTTGTCATTTGTATTGGAATCGTGACCTTAATATCAATGTTGAAAACTGTTGTGCTGCTTAATATTTTTGTAGAAACAATGCTTTTTTTTAGGATTCTATGATGAATAGAAAGTTTAATAAAAAAGAAATCTTAGTGACTCCAAACATTTGAACAGTATTGTATGTGATAAATGAGCAAACTTTACACACTTTTTAAAAAGATGAATTGGGAAAGCAGCACTCTCTATTGAAGCTGTAGCTTTGATATTCAACACATGTGAAATAAAAAGCCTGTCAAGCTTTAAACTCAGTTGGGGACAGTCTTGAGACTTTATTCCCCTCCAGTGTTATATTTGTAAAATCAAAATAGGTTACAAAAGCAATTTGTTTGGCAAGAGCTACCGTATTTCATGTGAAGAGAGATTCTGAATACTCGATCATCAGAAATGTCACAGAGGAGTGTTCTGCTTCAAAAGTGGAAAACTGATGTGCTGATGGCTTCTTTCTGCTCATATTGGTTTCAGTTTTATGTTCACTTTTGTATTGTTTTGTTAACAAATCCATGTCTGATTTCAAGTCTGCTCGACTTCCTCACAACTGAAAAAAAATGCATTATTGACATTCTGCTAAATTGCAATATAATTGCGGTGTAAAACATACTATTCAAAAGTTTAAATACTATAAATATACTATTCAAATGTTTGAATATAACTCTTGAGGAAGAAGTGCACCATTTAAGTCACCATGAAATCTAAATAATTTTTTAGGGATACTGCAATCTTTTACTATAAATTATTTATCTGTATAATTTTTTTTTTTAATGCGCCCTCGTAATCTTTAATCAAAATAACTTCCCCTCCCACTTGCAGCAACATCTTTTCTCATCTCAGATGACATGTTTACTAGCGTGAGGGCGGGACAACCGGTCACTCACATGAGATCACAGCAATAGCAAACCACAATGATCCAACAATCCAATCAATTCCCAATGGACAAAATAAAGTCCCGTCCTAGATATTTTCTTGTTCGAGAAGCTGTTTCACTCGGACATACCTCACAATAGGGAAAAAAAGTCTATCGCAATGTCTGTTTCATGCCAACTTTAAAATACACATACACAGAGCATTGCTGCACTAACCTTAGGGCAGGTCTTACAGTTCACTTCAAAATGACCGCAAGGTGTTTTTTAAGCATATGGAGTGTCAGGTTTGCTGGATCACCTCTGGGGTTCTGTTGTGCTGTGAAATAGACAGTAAAAATAGCTAAAGGTTCTCCCAATCTCCCGTGGAAGCAGCTTCTGAAAGGCCTGCAAATGATGTGAACACCAATATTCTTCAGTTCATTTGATCATTCTTCAAAAATAGCAAAACAAATGTAACCCTTAACCTCGGGTCTATAGTGACCTGGGACGGCATACACTACCCTCCTAGCAAATTATTTTTTCCTTCTTATTATTCCTCAGTCAATTCATTATAAACAATATAACAAAAAAAAAAAATACAATTATTAAAGAATGCCTATTTTTCCATTCATTTTTTTGTAAAAATGGTATAGGGTATATGGTATATTTTTTGTCTGCACAACAATAATTTAATCTTTGATGAAATAAGTGCAATTCACCTTTATTCCACAAGGCAATGTCTGATACACAATGATGAAGTGACGTTTCACTCTCAATTACCGCAGGCAGGAAACAAAAGAAGAGGAAGTATCATCAGCAAAACTTGAAATGGCTCAGCCATTTACTGCAGAGCAAGTACCTAACACAGTCAAATATTAGTGTCACTGTCACTTGATGGTCTGGTGAAGAAGCTGTCAGCGATCAAAATATTGATTTTATAGGTGTTGAAAAGTATAGTTTTGAGAATAGGTATGAGATTGTGAATATGAGCCAGATGCTGAATGTGAAATGAGCTCTGACGAGGACAGTGAAGATGGTATAAAACATCTGCTCAAACTGAACCCTTACAAGCTCCAAAAGGAAACAAAATATGCTTTATTTTATTCTTCTGTAATTGTTACTCTAATATCAGAAGAGTTTTATATTATCGTGACGTGTAGAGATCCATCCCTTATAGATCCGGGTCACTAAAGACCCGAAAATGCAATACTGATTGGCGAAACATTCACATTTAAGGGTTAATATGTGGTGCATGTGGCTAGATTTTAATGTATCCAATTCAGTATTATGAATGAATGAATAAATGAATTAATGAAGGAAGGAAGGAAGGAAGGAAGAATGGAAGGAAGGAAGGAAGGAAGGAAGGAAGGAAGGAAGGAAGGAACAAAAAAATAAATATGTAGCCTATTTTTTGAGAGCATATTTCCTCTTTTTTATCTTCACAGTTCACTTTTGTTAAGCTCTGGGAACACATTTGAAGTTTAAAGTATTATTTAGGTTTTCACGAACAGTTAAGAAATTATGAAGTGATGTGACTGTAGGAAACACGTTTATGTTGAAGCATTGTGGGAGGTGATAATTGTGTCCTCATGCACATCTCACTCCTGTTTGTGGATTGTTAATCATAGAAGTGTCAGTGTTGATTATCAAAATATAAGTGATGACAGGCATTCTAGCTATTACACAAAATTGTCCTTTCAGTTGTTAACTTCACTGTCAAAAAAAAAAAAAAAAAAAAAAAAGACGCAGCAGAAACCTTTAGTGGTGAGGTGTCATTAATCAAGAGCGCTGGACGGAGGAAGAGGGGGGTGAGAAGGTGAGATGAGATTTGGTGCTCACGGCTTATTTTCAGCCTTCATCCTGAAAGCAAAGAATTAATCAAAAGAAAAATATCTCTCACTCGTGTCGGATTCTCGCGGTGCCGCTCACTTCCAAAGTGTCTGGCATTTTCATTTTGTTGCATCAGCATCTGTACTGGCCTTTGGATAATGTGTACATTTTTCGGTAAAAATCTTCCACAAGAGATCTCATTGAAAAATGATTTATCACGGTACACATCAACTGAAATAATATTTATAGTACTCCACGTCCCACTGCCATGCAAACTGTTTGCTTGAGATAACATTTCTGTTTCCCACAAGTGAATAACGCAACACCTGTACTAATTACACCCCCATGTAGAGGAACTGAATCTATCAATGGCCCGAGGCCTGGTTGTTTGATCCAAAATAACCAATACGCACAGCATGAGCTCACTTTACTACCACCTGTGAGCTTAAAGGAAATAGTTCACCCAAAAATGAAAAAATGAAAAATCCAAATTTCTGCAACCCAGAATGTCTGCTGCTCACTATTCACTACATTTATTGTGTAGAAAATGTATCTGCTATAAAAAACTAATCTCATACTCAAAGTTTTTAAAAAGATACAAAGCTGAGTAAAAAAAAATATTTTACAAACTTTTCATAAGTGGGTGTATTTTTTCTTTTCTTATCATTTCTTTTTTTTTAGACCTGTGCTTTTCCCTTCAAAATACTGATAAAATTGTGAAATTAAAAAAACAAAAAAAAAAAAAAAAACAACTAGCACAAGAAGCAATGTAGTTCATTGTATTCGTTGCTAAAGAGTTGATATATGTGAAATACTGTGAAAAATGTATTTTTTTTAAAAAATATGTGAAAAGTCAAGGCATCTGAAGCAGATATTTTTCTCATTTATGTACTCCTTTGACTAACTCTACTGCTTCTAATTACAAGTGGCCTTTTATTAAATTAGTCCTACAATTAGATCTTAGAATTTTTTCTTTTATTCACAACCAGAAGAAAAAGTTACTTTCAGAATCATCACAGTAAAAACAGAACCATGTAAATGGTTAACACCATATTAATATGGATGACATATTTTGCCCAATGGCTTTTCTTGAATGTTTTTTCCTAGTGTCAACATAAATGTTCTTGTTCTCATATCCTGAACTTCTTACTAACGAGTCAATTTCGAAATAATTTTAAAATAATTGCACTTCAAGGTGCAGTAAGCGATTTCTGAGAAACACTGTTGATATTTATACTTTATACTTATAACTTTATAGGCTACTTCATACTATAACTAATAACATTTTTATGAACAGCTTTGAATTTTAACTTATACTTCTTAACTTCTTTCTTAAGAAGATTTTCATGAATCTGGCCCCATGTGCCACGTACAATATATAGATGTGAGAGACCAATTAATGTCACTTGTTTGAAAAGTTTTTTTTTTTTTTGTGTGTTAATCCTACCAATTAAATGTCTTGAAATATCACTTGCCATCACATTCTCCAATAGGAGTACAGAATTTTTATCCATACTCAAATGTTACCTCTTTTATTCAGGAAAAAAATATATAAACAATGTCAGGTATTGAAATATATAGGAATTTCATAATACTCTTCACTACTTCACTGCTCTAGCAAACAGCATTAAGGCATCATGTAAGCCGAGTTGGGCTATCTATTGTGCCTCATATGAAATATTCTTTCTTGCTCTCATCCATGGCGTCCTGCAAGGCTGGGTCTCTACGAAGAGCGGAATCTGCTGTCTCGGAAAACTCTGTGCCCTTGGCCTCATTGGTATGATATGTGCCTTTGTGTTTGTACATGTATCGCAGAATGATGCCGAGGAGGAGGAGCAGGACCAGAACCACCACAGCAATGACAGCTAAGAGAGAGAGAGAGAGAGAGAGAGAGAGAGAGAGAGAGAGAGAGAGAGAGAGAGAGAGAGAGAGAGAGAGAGAGAGAGAGAGAGAGAGAGAGAGAGAGAGAGAGAGAGAGAGAGAGAGAGAGAGAGAGAGAGGGGGTTTATATTTGAAAATAACCTGTGGGCTGCAGCTATAAGGTGCGACTGAACTAAGAACAATTTTAGTCTGTTTATTTCAGGATGTTCACTGAAGTATTACTGGCTTTTCCGTTTAGTGGTTGACAGATAAAGTTTTTTTATAGGAATATTCCAGGTTCATTACCACAATTAAAGGTTTAGTTCACCCAAAATTCTTTCATTAATTATTCACCCTCATGTTGTTTCAAACCTTCGTTCATCTTCGGAACACAAATTAAGATATTTTTGATAAAATCCGAGAGTTTTCTTTTCTTTTTTTTTTTCTTTTTTTTTTGCTCAGCCAGAGATCTTCTAAGGCCAGGAAATATATTGTGCACAAATTACTTCTCATTTGTACAGAAATCATCCAAGCCTCTTTGACCATCATCAATGTTCTGTTCTCATAATGTTCTCATAACTACACACTCTGGAGGCAAAAAGCATCTTTCGCCTCTGACACCCATGCATTCTCAATAAATAAAAAATGTTGCAAGTAACAATAATAATAATAATATTTTATTATGGCATACAGGAGATATTTTATCAGTGCCCAGATTTGTTTTGAAGAGTTCATTAAAGCGTTAAATAGACTGGATATTCAGAAATGAAAATCAATGTTTTCCCCTGCCTGATGCTTTTCATATCAAAGCTCAGAATAGTTGTTAGAAAAATGTTTTGGATTGTGCGTGTTCCTGCTGTGCCATCTAGCACATATTTTTCTGTGCCTTCAAAGTAGTCACATGACATCAACAGCTCAGGTGATTGGCTTAAAACAATTGTGCACAGAACTAAACATACCCATAAGCCTAAGTAGACATAGGAACCAATGGCACCAATAGTCGAGGATACTTTTGGGAAACGTAGCCCTGACTTTTTAAAGTTACATCAACAAAATAATTTTTTAGGGTCAGATCAGGTAGAAATAGTGACTTAAGGCAAAAGCTGCACATTATTAGTGTATGTGAGTTGAGGGCATATTGGATATCTGTACGTTTGTGAGCTGTTACAACACTTACCTCCAACTATGGCTTCAAAGTATGGCCCTGATCGCTCTAAAGACAAAAAGAGAAGAATATTTAAAAAATGGTAATGTATATGTATATGACAAAACAGAATGGTCACATCACATAGGCTGTCCCCTTGTTCATTTTAAAATTTAAAGTGGTTTCACTCATACATTTAGGTAAGAATTTCTAATAGAAGCAGATATCAAGTATTAAACAGAGAAAGGCAATACAGTAGAATAAAGGAACTGTCCTTAAACATGCCAGTTCTAGTTCTGCTGCTGTTCTGCTGATTTTAAGTGTATATGTCTTTACATGTCATTAAGTTTAGTGTTCTGTTTGATCTTTTCTCAGTGGCTAGAGTTCTGAAACATTTTCAAGATGAATGCTTTTTAGGAGTGCTGCAGTGCAGCCATGTACTACAACCAAATCCTTCAACGCCTCACTGATCCATCGCAAAACACGTACTGTTGACTTTCTTCCTGTGTTGTAATAACACACGTGAATCTTTCATGATGCTTTGTTTTTATAGACAGCTGTCTCCCCCGCTGTATTGTAGCGAGACTCATTCTCTCCATCAACATGGGGACAAAAAGCTTGTTAAAGAAAGTGACTGAAGATAATCATGAATTATTGCAAAGGCAACATCTGCTGCCTTGACTTGACTTTCACTGAAGGACAGGCAAATCAAAGATGTTGCTTTCAAAATGGAGATGGATCTAGTGAGACCCCCAAAATATTTTTAAACAGAAAGGATAATGCAGGTTTGACCAAGCAGATGCCCCCAAAACATGAACAATTTAGCTCCCTCATTAGTGTCTAATAACCTGCTACATTGTGATTAAAAGCTCATTGTGATTTGGTGTTTACAGCGAGACTATATTTGGAGTAATTAAGGAGACAGAACATTCACATTTGGGTAATGTGAAGGGCATGAAGGTGTGTTTGAAGGTATTACATCCACTCATGTGATCTTTAATGTCTCATTATATGACTTTAGTAATTAGTTTTCCTTTAGAAAGGGTGGAGTAATATATAAAAAAATAAAAAAAAATTGACAAGCTTACAGAGGCTCTGAGGCAAGAAGTGAATTATAAATCATTCAAGTGCTTCCAGCTCTACCAAACCACATGTTAGAAAAACAAAGACTCTGGATGAAATATATCTCTATAATAGAGTTGGTCTTTATTTCACAAAGGAGACTTTTCCTGGGAATCGTCGTCATTTTAACACCCAGATGTGTGACCTCAAAACTTCATTTAGCTTCCTCTAAGCAAAGTCAAGTCAGTGACATACATTCAACATAGTAAGACATTCAACATAGTAAATAAAAAAAAAATTGGACCCCAGAACATACTGGTTTATTTATTAAAACTGTATAATGCTTTCTGAGCTCTGTGTACTTTCTAGAGTAAATGATAAACTAACTACTGAGAAGAGAAACAAAGGTTATGTTATTTTGAAAATAAAGACAAGCACCTTTTCAGTACAATTACTAAAATTCACCCTATTTATTTTCTAAATGCATGTTATTGATCCAATTGTGAACGAATCATTAATGTATACTTTTCATTTTTTACACATTTTAATTGACCTCATAATTCATAATTCTTTATATCATGAAAAAATAATAAAATTACAGACTTCTCTCTGACATATGATGGACTTCCAGTCAACCCCCCCTTCTAACAATCAACTGCAAGCTCACATTCAGAACTTGCCATCATCTAATCAACAACCAAGATTGAACCAAGACCCCGCCCTAAATTTTTTTCGTTTTCAATAATCCATTTTATTCAGATGCACGTCACAATTTGGAAGAGATCCAAAAGATCCAAATGAAAGTAAACTAATATAAAGCACCAACATAAAGTCCAGGCCTGGTCCTCTCTCATCCTTCACTGTCGTCACTCCTCCTTTTATGCTTACAGAGCTCCTCCTTGGGCCTCGAGACCGGTGTGGTTTATTAGCTCTCGTACCACAGGCCTCACTCCGTTCCCATGGCTCTCTGCCCCGCCCTGCTTGCCACAAGTAGTATTTTTAAAAATCTGTTTAAAACCATATACACTAAGCTGAGATTTAGACTACAGTTGTATAAGTAAACTAATAAAAGCTGTTTGTGTCTTAGTAATCCCCCTGTTAGTGTACACTTTCCTTGCAGAATAAATGAATAATGGCTGACTGCAAATTTCCACAATGGCACTGGCAACTTTTCTTTTGTAATGCTACATCCACACCACTAGGTGTCAGTATAAGCCCAAGACAACTGTGATTTCAACCAGCAATAAACAAAATAGTAGTTCCCCTTTAAAGTTGGCATGAAATGGAAGTTACAATAAGTCTTTTCTTACTTATTGTGATGTATATGTTCGAGTGAAAGTGCTCCTGGAATGAGAAAAAAAAAATTAGGACGGGACTTGATTTCGTACTCTGAAATTGATTGAATTGTAGGAAGTTGGAAGTTGAGAACTAAATGGACACCTAAATGCCAGTTTGCAGTCATTTGTGGGGGATATTTAGAGAACAGATGTTGCTTTGAGGGGGAGGAGAGGTTAATGTTTTTTATTAAAGATTATGAGGGCATTTGAATTTAAAAAATAAATGTTAAATAATAAATAATTTAGAATAAACACTGCAACTTTCTGTAAAAAAATAAGAAGAATTGCCCATTTTGATTTAATGGTGACTTGAAGAATGCTAAATGTCCTATGGTTTTAGCAGGTAGGGAAGTTGGGAAAGTTTGATTATTCAAAAGGGCTATGAAGGACACAGTTATTTTTATGTCTCACAGGTCATATTTTTGTTTTCCATTCAGTGAACAGAGAGGCAAACTGTTGAAATCTATTTAGGACTTGAAGCTGAAGTTTGGAATTTCTGCACCACTAGCTTCACCGAACCAAATTGCAAAAATAATGATTGGTTTCAAATAGAAAATCTTGCAACAAACTCACCACTGACTGAGCCAAAATGAGAGTGATGTTTTGACAACGCCACAAAACAGAGATGCCACACATATTGGGAACATCAACCAACAAATGGCTTACTCTGCATTAAATTGGGATAGAATGTATTTTAATTGCACTATTCACCTTTAAATGTACACAGTAATGTGTGGGATGGGGAGTCTTGAAATTTCAGGCTAATATATACTTATCTTATCATTCTACAGCAGAAATTCTTGGTATAGTGGATGTTAAGTCAGTTATAAAAGATCTTTCTAAGTCAAACTCAGCGTAGAGCCATAACACCCCAGGACGGATTAAATCTCTGCTAAATTTGCCATGCAAACACGAGGGAGCCTGTCTCGCCTGGAGGCGTCCCCTCGTTAGCCTCGTTAGTGAAATCCGCCAGCCGCTGTGACATGGAGGAGGACATCTGTGCTGCGTGGCCAGATCTGAAGAACAGTTTCTTTTTTTTCACAGCCTGCCATGAAACCCGATGGGTTGGACCTGAAAGATGATGAGGGCCAAAGGCATTCCACCCTCTCTCTCACTTCTGCCACACAGACCCAGGGCAGAGCAGACCCAGCAGTGAGACATTTGCTTTCATCACCTTCCCAGAAGTGGAGCTAATCTTGCCCAAAGCCGGCTTTTGAAGCGCACTGGTAATTGTCTCCCGATAGGATGGGCAGCAAAACCACGAGCCAGAATGAATTCCAGTCCCTTCAGTTCTTGGGTGGGAAACGCATTAAGCTGATAATTTTCCAGCTTGAATTAATGCAAATTTCTCATTGTTGCTATGCCCAGTGCCCAAACTGGAGAACTACCAAAGCAATGGCATTTAGCTCTGATCGGAACATTTTATTCATGGGGACAACCAATGATCTGGCTCTCATCCGTTAGCCTCAAACACATTGGATAACAAGGTAAGCAGCCCTAAATAGTCTACTTTTAAGGTTTGGTCATATTAGGCGCACATAAGGCATACAATTTTGTGTGCAATAGCAGGTCCGTTGTCTAATACCAATAGTGTAAAGATATGTAAAACACTGCTCACACAAAAGTCACTTATAACCGTAGCAGTATGACTGGATTTCTCCTGTGAAATTTCGCTGAACAACTTTAAATGTGACTTCATCAGATCTTGAAGTCATTAGATATTTGCCTACCATAAGTCAGAAGACACCTAAACTACTGTTTCCTTTCCTAATTTGCATACAGAACTTTGCATGCTGAGTTGGTTGATTCTTCTGCTCCCTTTAATTTCACTAAGGTAAAATGTTTAGTTTAGTTTAGTTTTTAGTTTAGTTTAGTTTTAAAATGTACCACAAAAGGCCCATTACCTCCCTGGGCATAGCTCTATAGTACATTGTCAAAACCGCAGGAACAGAGGTCCTTGTCTTATCTGTGAGGTGATGAAGTGTCAGGGCAGGCCTTTGTGTTTCATGGTGAGAATTAACAGCTCCTTCGATGTCTGTCAGGAAAGCACTCAACTGTGGCCAACTGCCTGTGCCAAACTGAGAGTGAAAACAGCCACTAAACGCCTGACTAAACTCTCTCTTAGACACTACTTTCCTCTCACTCTTTGTCTCTCTAGCACCTCTCAGATGATGTCTGTTGTTTACTATTCATCATCCTTTTAAAAGAGCAGCTTAAAAATGGACAGACACAGGTGCACTTGAAAACTAGAAATCCATCTCATTCAGGCAATCAGTCGTTCTAATGTCTTCTAATGCACAATTATTCGGCAAGTTGTATTTTTGAGGATTCATTTTATTATTGAAAAACTACAGTGCTCTCAGTCAATCCAAAATATTAATAAACCTCAAACCTGAATATTTAAAAGTGAGGTTTTGGTTTTCTTATGACAATATATATATATATGTGTGCAGAATTATGCAATAAAATGAAAAACGAAAATGTTCTAAATCCATATATTCAAGTTTCATTCCATAAATTCAGAGTTCCACTCAATATATTTAGAGTTTCATTCAATATACTCAAAAATTCATATTATAAATACAATAATTTCCTAAAATATATATAATGTTGCTTTTGACACAGCTCCAATAATCAAGCAGGGTTTCTTAAAATTCTTAAAATTCTTAAAATTAATGTTTGCAAGCGCAATATCAAATAACTATTGTTTTAAACAAAATATTTGCCAATGGCCAGACAAACAGGCAGTCCCAGTCAAAACCACTGGTTGAGCCAATGTTGCTTTGCTGGACTGGCAGGATGCAATGTTTTATTATCATAGAGACAGTGTTTTCTGGGAAATCAACCTTGGTAGTAAAATGTAAGCCCAAATCCTGCTCTGTGAAGGAGCATTAAAAGCTAAGCAGCTTCCTCTTAAATAGCCCATTGCCAATGAGGACATTGACAATAGATGATAACCTGAGGGAGCTGCAGAGCAGCCTTAGCTTATAATGAACCTCTAACAAACCATACAAATGCTCAGTCCTAGTTAATCAACATATTTTAATTAGATACATTTTTCAATGGTGCAGCAGTCACAGTGAGCAAGAATAAGGCAACCGCATAGTCGAAAGTTTATGTATTATCCTGTAAAAATGCCTAATGGTTTTCACACTGTTTTACATATTTTCTGCTCCTCAGAGAAGGTAAGAATGAGAATTCATTCCCACAGTCCTAAGGCAAGGTGTTCAAGGGAGCCCAAAGGAAATGTTTGGTGGTCCTTGTGGAAAGTTTATTAAATAAATATTTATCATGGTAAGGACAAAAACATTGGGAACTGTGATGTATTATAATTATTCTGACATTAATATATAGCCAATGTGTACATGATAAATAAAAATATATAATTGGGAAGGATCATTCGGGTGTCTATGGAAGTACAACTGACCTGCTGTCTTCACAGGAATATATTTTTATGTTTTAAGCTCAGGATGACTTGTAGTAACCATTTATCAGACTTGGGATTGTAAAAAGGAAATATTGATCATAAAGTTATTTACTATGTCTGCAATGCACAGATCCACATCAAGAAAGGCCTCAAAACAGCCTTGAGTGAAAGCATTGTGAGCCCATCAATAAATCTCTCATTTACAGATCAGAAGCTCTTCTCAGATTCTATACCACCTCTATACACCACCAAGGCGATTCAGACCTTTAAATCCTCCTCTTAAACAGGTTTTATGATAGTCATTTCTATCAGACTTGAGAGAACTAGCCACTGTATTTCTGCACTGTATTGTTGGTGATGTGATTGCTTTGCAAGATCATATAAGAAAATAGATTGAGGAGGCTTGTGTCAAGGCCAAAGGATGTTCATCATCATTCACAATGTGATGAAGAATCGTTCTATAGAACCAGAAACCACTGACTTGCACTGTTTTACACCTTTAAGGTGTGCTCAAATTAGTGAAGTTTCATTGAAATTTCATTGTCAAAAAGGGTCCATTGTTGTGTAATGTCAATAATGTAGTGATGTGCGAAGCAAAGCTAACACAGAACTCACTTTCAAACCAAGAAACAGTCTGTTAAATAATGCGACAAATTCGCATAAGCAACTTAAACCTGTTGTGAAATCTGCATTGGGGAATTCTTTCAGCCTCATGCAAAACTTCTGATTGCATAGATTCCAACTGAAATGACTAATTTTGGCAGCAAAAAATTCACAGAACAACAGTAAATGCGACTGAACCTTTATACAGAAATATGCTTTAAACCATTGCTGGATAGTCAGTTAACATGTTAGAAACACACACACACACACACACACACACACACACACACACACACACACACACACACACACACACACACACACACACACACACACACACACACACACACACACACAGTCTGTCCTCGCCCTGTTGCAAGTCATATATATCATAATCTAAACAAGGATATATTCTTCTAAAAAACAAGAAGAAAAAACATTGCTTTGAGAAAAATAAATTCAATATAATTTATTTTTTGTAACTTAAATCTTTGCTTCCCAATTAATTTATCTTATTTAAAAAATGTTTTTATATGTAATTTTTTCCCCTTATTTTTTCCCCTTTATTCCAGGTAAATATTTACATTTCTTTTATAAATGAGCAAACAACCCAATGTAAATTACAGTTTTTTTCCCATTGCTTACACACTAAAACCGAATGCTTAGACCAAAGCCTCAATACCTAAACTTTGTGTAGCATACCTTAAACACAGTGTAACCATAGCTTAAACACAATGACAACTTTGCACTTTGTTTGCAATTCTGTAACACACTTCTTGCGAAACACTACACACGTTTTCTTACAGTTTGTTCAAAAACGAAATCACCTGTTATCATTGGGAAAACACTCTGTTCAAAATGCAAAACTCATCTGGCAATTGTAGGCACTTACACACACACCTGAAAACACTTGCACAGAAAACAGAACACCAATCGGTTTGAGCCTTAGCACTACAAATAGGCCTCAGGTAAGCCATTTTGAGAACTTTGCAAGCATGGAGGCAATGAGAGTCAGAGTAAGAGGAGGACAAAGAGAGAGAGGAGGCGGATGTGGAAGAGGACAAGGACAAAGACGAGGACCAGTGCGGAGACGTGTATCAAATGACAGAGGAGCTACTCTGGTGGACCAAGTGATATATCATGGCCTGTCCATGAGGGAGGCTGGGCAAAGAGTCCACCCTAACCTCAGTCGCTACACAGTAGCATCGATAATAAGGACATTCCGACTGGAGAACAGGTATATCTTCAAGTTTCTACTCCAGACTGTATCTACTGTATGTGTCACATGATTCATATTACCGTACTAACTGTACTATACAAAAATGGGTAGTGCTGTGAAGTATATGTAAAGGAATACCATTGTGATGTTACAGTACTGTGTACAGTTTGAAAGTACAGTATGTGAAAAAGAACCTAACTAATGACATCTTGTGGTGGCATTTTCAACAGAATGGTTTGACGACCTCCTCAAGTTGGAAGGGAACGGCTCTTCACTTAACAAGAGCTTGCCATAATTGAAATGGTGCGAGAAAATTATGCAATCTGACTTCGTGAGTTGCAACAACGCATAATTGCAAATAGAAATGTATTCAACAATATCAACAGGGTCAGCATTTCTACACTAAGTCGCATCCTACAGAAACATAACTTCAGAATGAAGCAGCTGTACGGGGTGCCATTTGAGAGGAACAGTGTCAGGGTCAAGGATCTGCGCCATGATTATGTGCAGGTATGTGTCACTTTACTTTACATAATATATTGTGATGTGTGAATGAGGGTTTATGCTGCCACCTGCCCTGCCTCTAGCTTGTAGTTTTTGTCTATAATGACCCAACCCAGCCCCTACTTCTGTGAAAATATAGACATTGTAGTCACTAAATGTGTTTTCAGTATCACTATTCAATATTTTCTGTTACAGACAGTTCTGGATTTTGATACTGCCACATGAGTTCATCTATGTGGATGAGGCAGGCTTCAATCTGACCAAAACCAGGCGTCGGGGCCATAACGTAGTTGGAAATGGGCTGTTGTAAATGTCCCTGGGCAGCGTGGGTGAAATATCACCTTGTATGCTGCAATTAGTGTCCAAGGAGTCCTGCATCACCATGCCACTCTAGGTCTCTACAAAACAGGACAGATCATTGCATTTCTAGATGCACTACATACAGTTGTGCAGGACATACCAGAGCAGCCCAGGTTTGTTGTCATTTGGGATAATGTTAGTTTCCACTGGGCTGCTCTGGTCCGAGATTGGTTCAACAACCATAACCATTTCACACTTTTGTACCTGCCCCCTTACAGCCCCTTTCTACTGTAAATGCAATCGAGGAATTCTTTTCAGCGGGGGAAAATATATGATCGGCAACCAAACACCCGCATGACTCTTCTTCAAGCAATGGAAGAGGCATGCAGAGACATTGAGGTGGGATCAATCCAAGGCTGGATTCGGCACACAAGGCGATATTTTCCCCGATGCCTAGCCCGGGAGGACGTCTTCTGTGATGTTGACAAGGTCTTGTGGCCAGATCCAAACAGAAGGCGGGATCCATAAGCCCCCCAGTCCCCCACCACACACACACACACACACACACACACGTATGTTTTTTCCCCAATAAAAAATTATCCAGTAATTGTTTTGTTTTTTTAATTTTGTTTTGTTGCTAAATTGGATGGTTTGTGATTCTATTTTTCTTTATTTCTGTAAGAATGCTTGTTTTTTTGTAAAAACTCTTGTTTGATTACTGCAGAAATTCTACTTTTGAGTTTTACAGAAGACTGAGTCTGAGATAATGACAATGAAAATGGAAACACAAAGACTGAAGTGTTTTATATAAAGCCCAATAGGGTGTTGCTGGTGATATGAAAGAGTAATTCAAATGGTGCTTGTCTGTATGGTTTTGTTACAAGATTTCATTTTTAGAAAGGAGTGTTAAGTTTTGAATGCAGTGTTTCATTTTGGCATAGATGTGAGTTGTTAATCTCCAAGTGCTATGTCTGATTGCTTGTGTGTAGAGTTTTGACAAAATGAGCCAAAAACTAGAGAAAAAACGTCTTGGTTACGTATGTAACCCTCGTTCCCTGAGTAGGGAATGGAGACATTCCGTTGTGACGACGAATGTGGTTTCGCTTAGAAAACCTATCAACTTCGAGTATTACAAAACGAGCCAATGGCAAAGAAATGCCATGGGTCTGCAGAATTTGCATGGCGCAACTCCGCCCCACCTCGTGGGTATAAAAGGAGGACCCCGGCAACATGCAGATATGTTTCTTCGCTGAGGAGCCAAGACTGAGCTCAGGCGATCCCCGCGGTACAGCGGAAGTGGCAGGAAGAAGGAACGTCTCCCTTCCCTACTCAGGGAACGAGGGTTACATGCGTAACCGAGACGTTCCCTTTCATTGTCACTACGAGTTCCGTCGTGACGACGAATGGGGTTCCAGTCTAATCACGCCACCTTCACAGCTGTCTTCCAGTGCCCTGCGTAAGTCTAAGATCCCTGTCGTGAAACTGGCACGGACGAAGGACTCCTACTTAACACAGGAATACCAAGGTACACTGGGAAGTATATCCCATATCTCAGAGGAAATATGCAATCAATGCAAACCCAGAGGGGGGGGGGACTTAAGAACAACATATGACCCGGTGGGATGTATATGGGGAACACTGGGGTGTCCAGCCGCAGGTGGAATATTTCAACCCCAGGGGTGGCAAGGTGGCTTGCCAAGGGAAAGACACATGCTCAGAGAGGCTTACAGTGGAAATACACATGTGGGGGTCGCCCAGAGGGGGGACCATGCACACTAGGGCTGTCGCGATAACCGCAATATTGCATTACCGCGCTACTGACAGGCCAACCGCAGAGGAATGCAAGTAACCGCAGCAACCGCAAACCGCGTTTTCTTTTTTCATAAGGCCACCCTTCGTAGTTCGTACCATGTGTATTGAATGTTAAATAAGTTAATAATGATAACAGGACTGTTTATCATGGTGATTTGTACAGAGGATTCGTGGATTAGGACTTAAGCCTAAACAGACAGTGAATGTGATCGACTGAGAGCGTGCGATTACCTGCGTCTGTCTTTGAAGTCAAGTCATGTATATTCGTGAAAAGGTTGCCGTTTCCAAGGAAAGCGAAATATTTGTCGTAGGGTATCATCCTTTTAACGTGTAAGGGTATTTACCATGAATGGCTTCAGCGCTGGTCACCATTACACAGCGCGAGGAAGCCGTTGGGGGAAAGCAGCGAGTCACGCATTGAATCAATGCCATTGGTCTCTATTAAGTGAAGCATTGCTTCAGCTTTGCCCAAAAGTGAAGCATTGCTGGCCAGCTGAGCCTTGAAAAGTGGAGCTCAAAGTTAAAAAATAATTAACACCTTGTTTCATTACATCTATCATTTAAGGAATCAGCTTTTTTGAACGTTTTCGTTGAATGAACGGTTTAACGACTCACTCAAAGACAGTCCGTTGGCGTAACAACTGCGCACTGAGTGACAGTCTTTCAATGCTCAGAGATGCTGTTTAGTTTCGGTTACATTGTTTACATTGTTTTTGTGTATGCTGACCACATCATAACACGTATTTATATAGTAACAAATAAATATAAATAAATAAATAAATAAATAAATAAATGGCGGTAAAACCGCATATCGCGCTATTGAGGCACTCAAAATTACCGCAAGGGAAATTCCTTCAACGCACAGCCCTAATGCACACGGAGGCACCTAGCCAATGCGCAGGCAATGGACACTGGCGTTGACGTCAGCAGTGCTGGAGGAACTCAGGGCTTGTCGGGGAAGCTCACCTGAGGAATATATCGCACGTATCCAGTCCGTGGAGTGGAATGGCGAGCAAGCGAAGACACCTGAGCGGGTCCTAGTACTGGCCGGTTGAAACGAGTACATGAGAGGACACTGGCTCCACTCGGAGATTGTAGAATCTGGCGAATGTGTTGGGTGTCGCCCAGCCTGCAGCTCTGCAGATGTCTGTTAGTGAGGCGCCGTGCGCTAGAGCCCAAGAGGAAGCCACACTCTGGGTGGAGTGGGCTGTCACACCAAGGGGGCATGGTCTACCATGCACTGCGTTCTGTCTACATAGGCGCGGAGAGCTCGTACTGGACAGAGCAGTGCCAAGGCTGGGTCTGCCTCCTCCAGGGGCAGCGCTTGCAGGTTCACCACGTGGTCCCGAAAGGGAGTGGTGGGAACCTTGGGCACATATCCAGGCCGGGGTCTCAGGATCACGTGAGAGTAGGCCGGCCCGAATTCCAGGCATGCTTCGTCAACGGCGAATGCCTCCAGGTCCCCTACCCTCTTGATGGAGGCCAATGCAACCAGGAGCACTGTCTTCATTGACAGGAACTTAAGCTCCACTGATTGCAGAGGCTCAAAGGGAGCACTCTGCAGGGCAGTTAAAACCACTGAGAGGTCCCAAGAGGGAATGAGAGGTCCCAAGAGGGCGGTAGCGGGACAAAACATAAATGTTGCGGGCGGGAGAAAGTAACATAGAAAGTAGTTGAGAACGTCAGTTATAACGACCCACGTATTAAAAAATGGTCGGGTTTAAATCGGGTTCGGGCTCATAATTACAGTTAATGTGTCAGGCCGGGCTCGAACACAACGTGCACGGGCTCAGGTAGTGTCGGGCTGGATTTTTTGGTCCCGATCTAAGCTCTAGTGTTGACCCTTGAGCAGCGCACGAAAGCGGTGCAGAGCAAGGCGTACTGCCAGCAACTCGAGGCAATTGACATGCCGAAGGCGCTGGGGTCCTGTCCAGGAGCCCGCGGCAGCATGTCCATTGCACATGGCGCCCCAGCCCGTGGTGGAGGCATCTGTTGAGACAACAACATGCCTGGAAACTCGTTCCAGGGGCATTCTGAGGTTCATAGAAAGCTGAGGTTCGACCACGGGGTGAAGGTCTGACGGCAGGTCGGAGTAACAGGTACTCGGAGCGTGCCGTGTTGCCATGCCCGCCTCGGGACTCGGTCGCGAAGCCAGAGCTGAAGCGGTCTCATATGAAGCAATCCGAGCGGCGTTGCCGTTGCCATATGCCCCAGGAGCCTCTGAAATAACTTCAGTGGAACCGCACTCTTGCCCTCGAATTGTCTCATGCAAGTCAGCAGTTACTGCGTGTGCTCGCTCGTAAGTTACGCGGACATGGCGACCGAGTCGATTTCCATACCGAGAAAAGAGATCCTCTGCACAGGGCAAAGTTTGCTCTTCTCCCAGTTGACCCGAAGGCCCAGACGAGCTAGGTGCCGGAGCACTAGGTCCCTGTGTTCGCAAACCTGGTCTTGAGAGTGAGCTAGTATCAGCCAGTCATCGAGATAGTTCAGGATGCGAACCCCGTGTTTCCGTAGGGGAACAAGGGCTGCCTCGACGACCTTCGTGAAGATGCGAGGAGACAGGGCTAGCCCGAATGGGAGAACCGTATACTGGTATGCCTGCCTCGAAAGCAAACCGCAGGAACGGTCTGTGTCGAGGGAGAATGGAGACATGGAAGTAGGCGTCCTTCAGGTCGATCGCTGCAAACCAATCCTGCGGCCGCACACATGCGTTTGGCCGTGAGCATCTTGACCGGCAGCCTGTGAAGGGATTGGCCGTAACCCACCGGATTTCTTCGGGACAATGAAGTAGGGGCTGTAGAACCCGGACCTCATTTCGGCTGGAGGGACAGTCTCGATCGCACCCTTCGCCAGTAGGGTAGCAACCTCTGCTCTCATGATAGGGGCATTGCCACCGACCATAGTGGAGTGGACCGTGCGAACTGAATCGCATAGCCGAGCCTGATGGTTTGTGCGACCCAGCGGGACAGGTTGGGAAGCTCTAGCCAGGCTCCCAAAAACTGTGGCAGCAGGGTCATGTGAACCACAGATGTCCCCTCGGTAGTGCAGCGAAGCGGAATGACTGGCCCGGACGTGGACAGCATAGCGGCCCGGTCATTAACCACGACCTGACAGAGGAGGCCAGGGAAGGACTAGTGTTCCGAAGGGGCCTTGCTCTGCCAGGGGTCAGGCGACAGAGGGGGATGAGAGTGGTGCGGCCCGGGGGCGGCACACACTGTCATCCGAGAACTCTTAGACAGAGGGGGACAACAGTGGCGAGGCCCGTGGCCGGCGCACTAGGGGTTGAACCGACTAGTCGATTAGTCGACTAGTCGACCTTAATGCAATGCCGTGACGCTTTAAGCTTGACGTCGACTAGTCGCGTTGATCATGTGACACTGTGATTGCACTAATTTTTATATTAACAACATGGCCGCGTTGCAGACGGCATTCAGATGAAGAGCTCAGAGGGTCATTGCAGCAAGAAAGCAGCATTGGTACATCAAGTGTGTGGAAATACTTTACTAACTTAAAGGGTTAGTTCACCCAAAAATGAAAATGATGTCATTAATGACTCACCCTCATGTTATCCCAAGCCCGTAAGACCTCCGTTCATCCTCGGAACACAGTTTAAGATATTTTAGATTTAGTCCGAGAGCTTTCTGTCCCTCCATTTAAATTGTATGTACGGTATACTGTCCTTGTCCAGAAAGGAAATAAAGACATCATCAAAGTAGTCCATGTGACATCAGTGGGTTAGTTAGAATGTTTTGAAGCATCGAAAATACATTTTGGTCCAAAAATAACAAAAACTACGACTTTATTCAGCATTGTATTGTCTTCCGGTTCTGTTGTCAATCCGCTTTAGTGACGCTGCTGACGTATGACGCTGCTGACGTGTATCTGGTGCGCCCGTGTATTCGGATTCAAATAAATATGGCTGGGCAAAAAAATGCAAGTCTTCCTCTGTGTCGAAATCCTTAGACATGTTTGCGAAGATTGTTTTGTTTCCAGCGTGCGTCTCCCTCAGACTGTAAACGAAACTCGGGCACACCAGATAACACGTCAGCTCATCTTACGTCAGCAGCGTCACTGAACGCCGATCCACAACAGAACCGGAAGACAATACAATGCTGAATACAGTCGTAGTTTTTGTTATTTTTGGACCAAAATGTATTTTCGATGCTTCAAAACATTCTAACTAACCCACTGATGTCACATGGACTACTTTTATGATGTTTTTATTTCCTTTCTGGACAAGGACAGTATACCGTACATACATTTTCAATGGAGGGACAGAAAGCTCTCGGACTAAATCTAAAATATCTTAAACTGTTTTCCGAAGATGAACGGAGGTCTTACGGGCTTGGAACAACATGAGGGTGAGTCATTAATGGCATAATTTTCATTTTTGGGTGAACTAACCCTTTAACACTAGATATTGTTGAAAACGAAAGTAAAAGCATGACGCACGCTCATTGTTTTACCGGGAAATGAGAGTCTCTTTATTAAAATCATTAAAACATTATTTTTTTTCATATATTTATTTAAACATATTAAAGATTTATCTCTAATTCATCCGCAATTAATTGGAAAATTATTTTGTATTTGGATCTGCGCATCACTCTGCGCATCACTCTGCGCAGATGTGAATTTATAGCTTTTTTTCCTCTTTTCTTTTCATCCTAAATTATTATGTAAACAGTGGGCTGTTTACACCTGGCCACTTCATGTGTTTCTGTGATCTGATAGCTGTCTGATCGTGAAAAGACCAGGTGTAAATGACCTCCGAAACGCATTTGAGACGGATTTGAATCCGATCGCTCAAACCGCTTCAGGAGGAGATCTGGGCTGCATTCCAGACGAAGTGTAAATGCATCTGGTTGTTGAAACCACATATGTAAATTGGACTCCTCCCAACAATGCTAAAAATAAACGTATGAGAGCCTGTTCTAGGCTATATGTCATGTTATATTCATTATATGACGAAGCTATGGCAACACGCATAACCACAGATGAGTAGCTGATCATCTATTCATCAAGCCAATGTGCAAACTATCGCAAATCAAAGTGAAAGTAAGTCGCAGATGCTTAACACACAATCATCTTCGTTAAAAGTAAAAAAAACAAAATGATCTTACCAGGGCTGTTGCCACTCTCTCCTATTGCGGTCTTTGATTGTGATTTTAGCTGACGATCAATAAAATGCAGCTCATTACTTTTGCTTTCGGTGATGTGAAGTCCGTTAAATCTGCATATAGCGCGTTGTTTGAAGATCGGATTTATATCCGTTTCGCTAAAACACATTTATGTGACCAGGTGTAAATGGAATCGTTTTGAAAAATCAGATAGCCATCCGATCTGAGAAAACGCATGAAGTGTCCAGGTGTAATCAGCCCCATAAGCTGTCTGTCAGCATCAGTGTTGGGCAAGTTACTTTTAAAAAGTAATTAGTTACAGTTACTAGTTACTTCTTCCAAAAAGTAACTAAATTAGTAACTCAGTTACAAATTTTAAAAGTAACTAGTTACTTATGAAAGTAACTATTGCGTTACTTTCAAGTAAAATTAAATTTGAAATGCTCAAATGTGACCCCACCTCTACCCCTCTTTAACGGAACTTAAAATACATGTGCATGTTCAATTATTTATGATAAATTTGAATATTATAATGAAATGGACACTTAATACAATACATTATTAACAGAAACATGAAACATTGTACACGCATCTAAAAAAAAATGTTGCTGTGGGACAAAGTGAGACTAGCCTCCAATCAAACGCCATGTATGTAGATATTATGTTTATATAGTGGATCAATGCAAATAACACAATAGATGTTTTGGAAATTTTGATATTTATTGCCCCTCAACAGGCCACAACTGGGCAAAATTAAATTAAGCTTGTTAAGCTCGTCGCCATACCTGTCTCTCGTTGACTGACTGGCTTGTGTTGTTCCTTGTGTGTCCTGTCCTGCCCGACTATGCGTTATGATGGGTCGTTCGCAATTCATGAGCGTTAGCCGTTAGTGATGATGGGTCGTTCGCGAATGAGCGTTAGTGATGATGGATCGACTCGTTCGAGAATGAGCTTTTGATGGGTCGTTCGCGATTCGCGAATGAGCCGACTCTAAGAGCCGGCTCTTTTAGGTGAACGTTGGGAGCTGGCTCGCATATCTGAAGAGCCGACTCTATTTTTACAAATTTAGCCTATAGAAATTAAATAATTATGTAATACAAATTGAAATATTATAGTCAAAGTCATTTAAAGAGCCGTTTGTGAGCCAAAAGAGCCGGCTCTTTTCAGTGAGCTGAGTCAAAAGAGCCGAATGCCCATCACTACTATGCGTGCTTTCGAACACCCGCCCAACTCTACCTCTGATTGGCTTACAATGACATTTTACTCTACCTTATAGCCAATCGTGCGCTTGTCTCGTGCTCTGCCCACTAACCAAGGAAGAACAGTAAAAAAAGTATTTGCCTCTCGCTCAGAGATCTAGTTGGTCTGATGAAAAAAAAAAACAGCTTCATCAGTTATAGTAACGCGCCGCATTTTTTGGCAGTAACGGTAACGGCGTTATTAAGATGAGAAGAGTAATCAATTAGATTACTCGTTACTGGAAAAAGTAATGCCGTTAGTTATTCCCATCACTGGTCAGCATCTGTGTAATTGTCTGCTAATAAATTACAAATTGTGGCATGTTGCAAAGCAGTCCCATCTCTTGTGTTTTTATGAATGACGTCAGCGACTAGTCGATGTCGACTAGACTTTGATGTCATAACAGTCGACTTAAAAAAATCTGAAGTCGTTCAACCCCTACGGCGCGCACTATCATCTGAGAACTCTGTGTGCTCAGGGATGGGGTTGTCAGTTCTTTCTTTATCCACATTAGGGTGCTGCCCACCCGGGGGTGAGCAGCGGGTAGTGGAGAACAAAAGATTCTCCCCCTGCCCTCCCCCGGGGGAAGGAGTGGTCCTGCTACCATCTCCTGAGAAGAACTGACGACCATCCCTGAGCAGCCCATCTCAGGAGCGCCGCTTAGCCCGGCGTTTAGTGGGGGGCGGGGCTGGAGAGGGCTGGGGCGCCTTCTTGCGGCTTCCTTCACGACCGGGCCCGGGTGAAGGCTGCTGCTTGGGCCGGGCGGGAGGGGCGGGAGCCGCAGGAGGGCGCCCTCGGCGGCGAACAGACTGTGGAGTCTGCGCGGATGGCAGGGTGGAGGCAGCAGCGGACCGTCGGGGCAGAATGTGCTTGATAGCCTAAGTCTGTTTCAAAGCTCTTTTGTGAGAGGAAAACTCCGCGGATGTTGAAGTGTCCAGGGAGAAACACACTCACTGGCAAACCACTGCACAGGTCAGCAGGAAGTGTGCACTCGCTGGAGATCGCCGTCACACCAACACCGGAGAGTCGCTCGTCTCGTAGCTGACAGTTGATCAGAGATGGCTTGTGGAGTGAAGAAGTAATCTTGCCTCCGAAGCGAAAACATATCTGCATGTTGCCGGCATCCTCCTTTTATACCCACGAGGTGGGGCGGAGTTGCGCCATGCAAATTCCGCAGACCCATGGCATTTCTTTGCCATTGGCTCGTTTTGTAATGCTCAAAGTTGATAGGCTTTCTAAGCGAAACCCCATTTGTCGTCACGACGGAACTCGTAGTGACAACGAAATGGAACTACTTATATTGAAAGTACTTCAGTTATGTAATTTTACACCTGATGGCCATGTATATTACTTGAATAATTACATTTTGGGTTACGAGTTATTCATTTAGTCGGTACGGTAGGCCAGAGCTGAACCCTAGGAAGACTAAGACTAGCATAAGAAGGTTAATCACATCAAGCTATTGCATCGATTTACATCATGCAACACACATGCAGCTCACTGAGCACAGAGAGGGCAGACACCAGGACAGCACAGGTGCAAGTATATATTACACACTGGTGAACTGTAAATTCATAACCATACTGGGCTGAGATTGCGGAGACAGAATGAGGAAACCACATGCTAGTCTCTCTCAATTCCTAAAAGAAAAATGAGACGGAAGGAAACAGGAGTAACGGATGTGACTAATGGAGTGATATTTCAGCATGCCTTGGAGGAGGAGGGAGGGTGGGAAACGTGCTGAAAGCTTGTGCTGTTACAATGAATAGAGGAGAGAGGAACAGTTTTCTGTTATTGAGCTTGGCATAAGGGAATGGACGCTGTAGAAAATGTTATCCTGCTTCACCTCAACACAGCTCTGCTGACATTCTCATCTCTGTTGAGGATTATGTAACAGCAAACGGTATCACACAAATAAATATCACATTGATTTTTTTGAACCTCTAACCCCACACCTAACCACTAAACACAACAATATCAAATATGTTATAACCAGTTCACACCAAGAACGTTAACTATAACGAGAACTATATTATCATCCATTCCTAACCAATGGATGATAAATCTTTGTTTATTATTAACAAACACCAGTTATGTTGTCTGCCACTTTAGATGCCCGAGCTCTTAAAAGTCAGGTGAATTCTGATTGGCTCATAATGAGTGAAAGAATAAATGGTTGTTAATGATTATTATCATTCATCAGTTGGAAAACTAGTTCTTAAAGTGATTCCAGTAATACAGTTCCTCTGTGTTGTTATCAGTATAGTTATAGTGTGAACTTACCTATTCTTATAGAATTAGAACGCATCTTATTATGATTATTAAAATGTTATAGTTATAGTTATTATCACCCTTGGAGTGAGATGGCTTCAGTAAAGTTTGGCATCTGTAAGATTTTTGAAAGTTTTCATCATACTCCAGTCTTCAGTGTCACATGAATGATCCTTCAGAAATAATTCTAATATGCTGATTTGCTGCATTTATGCATTTACATTTCAACAGTTGTGCTGCTTAATATTTTTGTGGAAACTGTGATACATTTTTTTCAGAATAAAATAAACAGTCATTTTGATCTGTTTAATGCATCCTAGAATAAAAGTAATAATTTCTTGCTGACCCCAAACTTTTGAACGCTGGTGTACCTCAACTAATTGGCTGAGGTCAAAAGAAAAGGCCACAATTAGTGAAAGAATACCTCAGAATTGAATTTTTTTTTATAGCAGTTCTTGTAGGAACAGCAACAGTTTTAACATACTAATCCACCCACAACCGTTTGAATTTGGTGTTTATTGGTGCACTAGTTTATGAAAGATTGTTGGATTGAAAGAGGATCCACCAACAGCTGTGCAATTAAAAACACGAGCAGCTTGCTCTTCTTTCTTTACTTATCTAACACCCTAACTTCCTCTCCAAAATCTCAGAAAGACCTTGTCTGTAAGTGTTTTATTTTTCCATTCTGGTCATAACAGGTCACTTGAGTTTGTCAGCATCTCAAAACTTTTGACTCTTTAGACCCTTACGTAAGCTGGTGTGAATTGCCCTTAAGAAACTGTACGCACATCAGAGCGAATCCAACATATTCCTTTGAGCAGCGACACAATGAATCCGAATGGCCTCTGCTGCCTAGATGGCTTCATTCATCATCTGGATATGTCTCACAATGTCATGTGCCATAATCAAAGCTGCATAATTATTATTATGATATTCATTTCTATAGACGGCACTTGCCCTTAAGAAGGTCAGTCTATCATCTTTGGGACCAGGACATCTAATCTTTGCGAGCTGCGAATGTGTGAGAAATAGATTGAGAATCGCAGAAAAATATGTAAGAGGAGGAAATTGCAAATGACCCCCAGGTCACTCGGCCACAGATACAGTTATTCAGTGGCCCAGAAATCAGATTGTGGTGCTGAGGGGGAGGAAAAATCAAATTGAGAAAGAGGACCGGAGGCGACACAGTGCACGTCTATGAAGATAAGAGGAATGTGGAAATATCCACAGGGACCTAAACCTGAGTGTACAGAAAGGGTTTTAAAGTTTTCAGACTTTCCATTGCGAGTTTATAAGTATACAGACATGACATTACCGTATTCATCCGCCTGTCCTGCAGGAAAAGGATTAGGCCTGTTTCAGCGCGTGTGTGAAGCAGCAGCATGACTGCAACAGCAGGCCCTACCTGCATATACACTACTGCTTTTTTCAGATTGCTTTATGATACCTTATTTTAAAGTGCTTTTGGGCCTCTTCTCTGTAGTAGCAGTTATGTTAAAAGTTTTTAATGAAAACCGGCTGTAAAAAACACACTTCCCTTGTCCACTCTCTGCTGAATCATCAGTCCACTGATGTCTGTACACACTGTGCAGCCATATTTTTGCGCAGCGCACGTGCGAGTGATTTCAGTGCTCAAAAACAAAAGGTCCACTAGGTAGCGGACTCGTAGGCTCATATTGTACCTGTGAGGTTCTTAAGGCCAAGCTGACGGAGACCGAAGTTGCCGTCTCTGCGGTAGTTGAGGAATACAGCCAGGGCTGAATTCTGATAATACACTGAATTATCAGAAAAAACTTTAGGTTGGGGACTTGGTTACGGTGGCCCGGTAGTGCACAGCACAAAGATATTTAAAAAGCAAACATAAGTTCACAACGGAAACAAGCCACAACACAACGAAATCAAGCCACATCACAACGGAAACAAGCCATGCAACAAAGGTTGAAAGATCAAAAAAGAGATGGTAAAAATTGGTTTCTTCAACAATCAAATTGGGTTGTCTGCTCATGACAACTGTATATCTTCCCAAAGAGCAAAAAGAAAGAGAACTCCTTGACAGTCTATCAGGTTTCTGTCAGTTTCTTTAATTCTTGAAAAGTTTGTGCTAGATTTGAATGTATTAATGGACGAATACATGGGTACAATCTGTAACTAGAAACAGAAAATCTATCAGGAGCTTTCTAACATCCTTCTGCCTTCTGTTGCTGCTGTGAGGTTCATCATGACCACAACACTGAGTTTAAGCTCACTTGTTTATGGGGCTAGTCATGAGATTCTGAATATGGTACACACACACACACACACACACACACACACACACACACACACACACACACACACACACACACACACACACACACACACACACACACACACACACACACACACACACACACACACACACACACACACAGTTCCGTGGAAGCCTTAGTTAAAGAGCTCTTCACTATTCCCTTCTCTGTGCTTTTCTGCAGCTGATTTCCTCAAACAATCTGGTGTTTCTCTCTTTTTCTCTCTTTCCTTCATGGCCCGAGGTTGCATTTGCCTGGGATTTGAGGCTGAAGTGGTAAACGCTCCTATCTCACCCAACCATATGTCACGCATCTCGCCTCGAAAGAATACCACTCCCTCTCTCCTTTCTCTACACTCTCAGATTACCTCATTCAAGCTGAGAGTCAGTGATTCTCTGAGAGAAAAAGCCTTTTAAATGAGTTTACTAATGGACATGTGCTCTCATGAGCCAGTCAAGTGACTGCGGGTCCACTGAGGTTGATTATAGACAGCTGGTTGAGAACAGCGCCTGGTTTTGTCAGTAATAATATATAAGGCATCCGCTGTTGATTCTCCAACATTCCTCTGGAGGAACATAAGGCTGTATGAATCACAAACAGGAAACTGCTAAATATTTCTGCAAAGATACAAACTGTTTTTAAGCTGTATTTCATACATAACGCTGATCAGTGTCTATGCAATGCTCTTTCAACACACTCATTATTTAACTGAAGACAGCAGGAACTGCATTGCATCAGTGTTTTATTTAAAGAAAAGCAAAATATTGTAGCTGAACACAAATTGTGCAGGTTTGTTAATCATGTTTCTCAAATGAAGCATATTTTTTGTAAAGGCCTTAGAGGCCCTGTTTATTAAGATGTATTTTAGTCGATCGGATCACAAGTGGATGACGCTAAAAACAGATGTAAACAGGGTCTAAAACATTTTGAGCTTGTCGACTTTCTACCACTTCCAGAGGTAGTCGAAACCGCATTTGACCGGATTGCTTTCGTAGTGTAGAGGCTCATGTGGTGAAACAGTCACAAAAGACCGCCTACTCTCTGTCTATTGACCTAATGCCTGAACATTATGGGAAGTGTGCTAACCGGATGGGATTTAAACTTTGTTGGCTGGAGATCCAATTTTGGTTTGAAGGTGAAAAACGTACCAAGCACAATGTTCTCTCACTATTGCTGATTTCTAACATGCACTCAATGCGTGTGGTGTTGTCTTGCGGTTGTCAGAGCAGAAACGAAAGCTGATGCTCTCTATATGTTTTTCCGTCTTCTCCAAGCACATTCATATGTAAATTGCGTGAGCTTATTTGGTCCACTAGATCAAAATTTCTGAAAAAAAAAAAAAACCCATATATTTACCCGCCCATAGATCCTCCCCTCGAAGAAATCGGGACAGAAGTGGTCGAAAGTGGACAAAAGAGACGGATTAAAACACCAGGTGTAAAGGGTATGTGTCTCCCTCGTCTTCTTGTTATCTGATCGACCAAAACTCAACTTAATACCAGGTGTAAACAGGGCAAGAGATACATTTTAAAAACTTTTTTTTTGCATGTATACAAGATGAACGTATTCTGGCCTGTCGCTGTCATACAAATGTCATTGAATTTTAGGTCACAATTATCAGTATTTTTGCTCAGACAAGAGCATATTCTAACTGTTGATGCAGAGTCAGTAGAAACAGAACTAAATGTACAAATAATTTGAAAAACAAACAAAAAAATAATTAAGAAAAATATTTTTTTTTGTCATTTTTAAACCATTGCAAACAAAATTGTCATCAGCCATAACAATTTACTTATGTTCCAAAATCATAAAATCAACAGCTAAAATTCTTCTTATTAAAATAATATAATAAAATATTTTTGACATTATTCTTTTTTTTTTTTTTTTAATTGTAAACCATAACCATCCTCGCACCAATTGAAAAAACAGTCCATCACTGGTTTAGTAACACCACAAACACATGTGCAGACTGTCCTTCACTTAACAATTCCCAATAAAAAAACAATGTCAAGATAAGGTGTCAATGCAAGGTGAATGCACATGCAGCTGTTGTACTGAGGTGAAATAAAGACCAACAAACGTTTTCTTGGCTTTTTTTCCATCACATTCTGGGGGATTTGGATGTGAGGGTTTTCAGAACAGAAGATAAATCAACATTTTGGCTTGCTGTTTTGTTCCTCTGAGGAACACATACACACACTCAGTCAGCGTTTGTCCTGTAGCTGGAAAACATCTACAACCCCTCTGGTTCCAACTTCGTTTCATCCTCCTCCAAAAACAAAGCAAAGTCTTGTCCTATTTCCCTTATTTATTCTCTCTCTTCTCTCAGTTTAGCTTCTTCCCTCAAATGTT
This sequence comes from Gila orcuttii, assembly GCA_026230005.1. Classification (NCBI taxonomy): domain Eukaryota; kingdom Metazoa; phylum Chordata; class Actinopteri; order Cypriniformes; family Leuciscidae; genus Gila; species Gila orcuttii. The sequence continues at coordinate 29,816,079 of JAPDVR010000007.1, read as the reverse complement.
TCAATCTACAGTATCTTCGTCCCTGTTTGATGATTTAATTATCTCTCTTTAAAAAAAAAAAACCCAACAAAACAAACCAAAAAAACAAAAAAAACATAAAAACTTAATCTAATCTTAAACTATAAAAACATCTGATCTAAAATATAATCATTTTCTGATCTGTGGCAAGACTAAATCACAATGCTGTTAGAATGACAAAACAAAAACAAAAAAAAACATACAAGCATAATAGAGTAATAAGATGGGGATGATGACAAACAGCATTGTCATTATTTTGAACACAAACATATGTCTTGACCCTTTTCCAATAGTCACTTGTTTGTTTGTTATTCAGTTACTTTTGGAGTACAATAAAAAGTCAGTATTTCTTTTTTTTTTTTAGTTCTTTTGAGTGTCAGTTTTCATTATTTTAACAGCCTGGACACAAACATCAAATTATCTACTCAAATGAAAAAAAGATGCGGAATGAAAGTATATTTCAAGTGCTAAGACATCCATGAGGTTCAGTTTTTAATAGTTTCAATATGAAATATCAATTAAAATATCACAACATACCGATCACTTCCGGAAACACCAGCATAAATGAATAATCAATGTTAGAAATGCCATCTTAAAAATGTATAAAGATCAATGGTGTAATGAATGTCAGGAAATGTCAGCCCCAGACCTTTTTGCCTTTAAAACTCCTATGGGTGTGGACAATGTAATTCAAATTCCATCCCATTCATTAAAAGGGAGGCTATTTAAATTTTGTCCAACCCTGTTTTGAACAGTATTCATGGATCATGATATGATGTCTTTTTCAATTCCTCTTTGCATGTTTGACCTCATTTCATTGCAGCATCAAGTATTACTCAATAACATGCATTTTTATGCAATTAGCCTCATTATAGATTGCACCTCATTCAAAAAACTTGCCAGGTCATAATATTGGTCTGCTGCAACCCCCACTACTCAGAACTGCCTGCAAGATTGGAAATTTTACCAAGCAAACGGTAGCACTATTTTTTTGGGGGTATGTTTTTACCATTTCCTGATTTGCATAATTCCCTCAGGTGCTAAAACAATGTAAACATCATGTGTAAATAAGGGACACTATCAGCTGGCACAATTCATTCATGGTGAATATTATCCCCAAAGTGTACTAATACTGATTTATGTTGATTATCAAGAGCCTTGCTGTATTTTGACTCTCATGTGCTTGTTATGCTGTCGGCTATGTTTTCACAGCTGGTTGTTTCTGATCTAGTAAACATATTCCATATCTCACATTTATAGCTATGGCACCACCATCACCCACTGTCAAACAGTTATCTGGTATGCCAGTTGTTAGAAACAGTTATGGGAGCAACCATAAGTCAACAAATTGGTTTGATGTTTCAGTTGTTCCACATTACTTTCTTGTGATACAGCACATACTATTTATATTCAGATATTGTACAAGATGGGCAGAAATACATCAAATATGTAGTCTTTATTAATATACCATTCAAAAGTTTGGGGTCAGTAAGATTTTTTTTGAAAGGAACTAATACATATTTTTGTTCAGCAAGGACATATCAAATTGACCTAAATTGGCAGTATAAAGACAATGTTTTAAAAGATTTCTATTGCAAACAATGTTCTTTGGAACGTTCGATTCATAAAAGAATATTGAATAAATGTATCACTTTTACCACAAAAGTATTAAGTAATACAACTGTTTTCAACAATTATAATTATAAATGTTTCTTGAGCAGAAAATAATTATATAAGAATGATTTCTGGAGGATCATGTGACTGAACACTGTAATAATGATGCCGAAAATTCAGCTTTACCATCACAGAAATAAATAACATCTTAAAATATCTAAAAATAGAAAACGTTTTTTTTAAATTGTAATAATATTTCACAATAATACTGTAATTACTGCATTTTGATCAAATAAATGCAGCCTCTGTGAGCATAAGAGACTTCTTTAAAAAATATTTAAAAAATCTTACCAATCCAAAACTTTTGAACACTCACACACGCACACACACATATATAGTAATGTACACTACGATCATATATCGTACATTACATACAAAAATATGACTACACACGCATTTGTACACCACACATTTCATTGCCAACAAACACAAACCACAAGACCTAATTTCAGTTCCACATGGTGTGTGAAATTCAGAGCAGTTTGCTGTTCTAAATGCCACCAGTCCACATCCAAACACACCCACTTGATAACGCTGCACTCTGTTGTCACAGATCGTGCTGACACTCATTCAGTATAGTGCACAAAACTACAGAATACTTACGAACAGGTATGGGTGATGTGTCAAAGTTGCTTTCAGCAGAGGTTGCGTTAAGTGCTTGTGCTGTGGAGTTGGCCATTACAGACATGTGAAGGAATATTTGGCAGTGAGATTGAGGGGGACAGCTGTGAGAGAGTGTTCTCAGGGATGATGAGATGTCTGTAGAAAGAGAGAGAGGGCAATTGCTTCACTCCAGTGTGCTCTCAGGGAAACAGTGAGGAAATAGCAGGAGAGTTTCTTGTTTCTGGTCTGAGATAAAGCACACATAAAAGATTACATCATCCAAATCCCTATGTGAATAGTGAATAATATTTGCACTTGGTTTTCTAATCTTAACCATTATTTACATAAACTATACTGCATGTTTACGTTTTCATTAAGACATTATTTTGCATGGTTATTAAGTTTTCCTATTGTGGTCTCATACCCACAATGTAGGCGATTTCAGGTCAAATGTTGCAATAATGTGAACAAAACCTGACCCCCAAGTTTTTGCTATTAGACCATATAAAGATAATGTGACCCATTGGCAGCAAGATGGCACATCTCCAGCCAGCATTGCACATGTCGATCTGAGGCTTGTGTGGATTTTATGAATCTATGTTATGAAGTTCCTTCACATTTCTGTAAAAAAGCAACAGAAGGTTAAAGCTTGAATGATAATTTCCTGGCTTTTGACCAGGTCAGTGGAGCATATTAAAAAGAATTCAAAGAGGGAAAAATGTAAAAATTACTATTATTTTATATGTACATCATTATAAATCAATAATGACGTGACGGGCAAGCATGACAACATACTCAGAATTTGTCCTCTGCACTTAATCCTCCAAGTTAGTGCAGATGTTAGGAGTAGACATTGATTCTCGATACCACGACCTTTGGGTTACAAGTTTGACTCTCTAACCATTAGGCCACAACTGCCCCATATTAATCTTTTAATCTGTGCTTAATTTTAAGTGGATGAATGAACCTTCCATTTTGCTGATTGAGTCCCCACACACAGCTGTCAGATGTGCAGTCCACTTCTCTAACCCTTATGAGTTTTAAGTGAGTGCGCTCGCTCTACACTATAAATTAGGTCCTGGCAACTTGATCCTGTTGCCATTGTAGTCAAAATGCATATAACATTATATATACATTATTAACATTATTATAACGCTGAAATGTATGGAGTCAGTAAGATTTAATAGAAAAAAAATACTTTTTTATTCAGCAAAGAAGCATTAAATTGACAGTAAAAGCATTTATAATGTTACAAAAGTTTTTTGTTTCAAAGAAATGCTGTTCTTTTAAACTTTTGGTAACACTTTATTTTACAGTGTCCTTGTTACATAATGTTACATGTACTTACCATTAGTAATAACAGTAAATTATGCATAATTACATGAAACTAACCCTCAACCAAATTGTAATCCTACCCTAACCCTATAGTAAGTATGTGTTGTTAATTAATATTACTCAGTAAATGTATAATTATATTGTAACAATGACACCTTAACATAAAGTGTAACCGAACTTTTCATTCATCAAAGAATCCAGAAAAAAAATGTGTCCACAAAAATATTTTTTACAGCAGCACTGTTTTTAACATTAATAATATTAAATGTTTCTTGAACACCAAATCGTAATAACGGAGTGATTTCTGAAAGAGCATGTGACAGTGCATCATTGATTCTGTTATTTTCCTGTTTATTACTGTGAAGCTGCTTTGAAACAACCTGTATTGTATAAAGCGCTATATAAACAAAAGTGATTTGACTTGACAGAAGACTGAAATAATGGCTGCTGAAAATTCAGCTTTGTAATCACAGCAATAAATTAATGCAGCCATGGTGAGCATAGGAGACTTCTTTCGAAAACTTAAAAAAATCTTACAGACCCCAAATTGCTGATACCCAGCTGTTAGCCCTAACATACAGTAAATGTTTAGGTACTATAGACAGAGGTTCTGTCAACTGTAGATCTGATATGTTGTAACATTATAGTGCTTTATGGCATTCGATTAATCTCTATGGCTCTTATTTATCATTTGTTGACCCTTCTGGCTGTTAATAAACAAAGGATGAGGCCTTTAAAGACTCTGGACCTCATCGCCCACAGTGAAACAAAAGAAACCCACACAGTATTTCCTTCTCTCTCCACACAGTGTCCACACCCAGTGCTTCCTTCCTGAAATCAAGCAATTTACTTCTATTTGCATATATCAAATGTATTGTACACTGACATTCTTATGTTTTTAGTTTGTAATATTTGCAGGATAAGAATGCTAGAACTTTTAGATGTTTTAAAAGATGGACCGACAATGCTACTAATTTATAACTTTCTTTGACTCCATGAAGTTGTGTCAATGTTTATGCCTGTGGCTGAATCAAGAGCTCTCATAAATCTTATAGATGATAATGAGAAACTTTCGCTCTCTAATTTAAGATCACTTTTTTACCTTCCCTCATCATGACTCAGTGCTAGAATAAAGCATTTTTTTTAGCTTGTTTTCATTTTTAGCTCTTCATTATTTAAAGATAGCAGTGTTAATGTCAGCTGTGTTTAATTATAAGCTTTATGTACATGCATGACTGGCTTTTACGATTTATACCTGCATGAGTAGCAAAGCAAATTAAATCTACTGTTTTTACTTATTTTTTCAATGTTAGTATCTACTGTAATATATATATATATATATATATATATATATATATATATATATATATATATATATATAGAGAGAGAGAGATATAGATATAGATATAGATATATAGATAGATCTAGATAGATTAAAATAAAAAATGTTAAAACCCTAATTTTCCAGACAAATATACAATGTTTTTGCAAAACTATAGTTTATTTGGACTGCATAGTGAGGAAAAAGCAGCCAGAAAGTTTCCAACAATGAAGTCAAGACAATTTAAAAGCATCCCAAATGGCATCTCATGAAATTGGTTGACATGACCACACAGTATGCAGAATCTAAGCAAAAGGTGGCAACTTTGAAGAAGCTAACATATAAGTTTTGATTTTGGGTAATAATAAAGATTGGACCATTTTATACAAAATTACAGATAGTAAAAAAAAATAAAAAGACAATCATGTCGTCATTCACTCATTCATCCTCATGTCGTTTCAACAAGAACTTTTTTCTTCTGTGAAACATAAAATAGGATACATTGATACATGTTTTTTGCCCATGCAATATGTCAATGGTGTTTAATGTTGTTTTCAAAGATATCTTCTATTGTGTTTCATAAAAGAAAGCCATAAAGATTTAGATCGATGAATGAATTTTGATGAATAATGACGTAATTTTCATTTCGGTATGAACTACCCTATAAGATAAATATAATTCAAAGAGTTGATTGTCAAAGGGTCAAATATTGAAAAAAAAAAACCAACAACAACAACAACAAAAAACAAAAACAAAAAAACAACGTATCTAGAGATATTATTCTCTGTGTGTTTGGAGTATAATGGAATATGTGTGCAGCTTAAATTAGCAGGGCAGATGTCCTCACAACTGTTTGCGTTAATTTGCTGACCTGGCATGTTTTATCTGTCACTCAACACCTTTAAACTACCACAATTATTTCAAGGACCAGACATGAAAGACCAGATATGAAAGAAAGCCAGAGTTTTATATATAAATTTAACACTTTGTTCTGACCATGGGGGAAAAGCTGTGCAGATGTATATAGTAGAACAACTTTTGGACAGTATACTTGCCACCATCTAAAAAAAAAAAAAAAGTATTTGCTCATTTAACACTTCACAACTTAATTTACAACTTAACACACATTAAATCTTACATTTAAATCTGCAAAGCAACTCACCAACTTTTCCTTAACAGTTCTGCAACAAGTTCTCCCTCAGCCTTCAAGCTTGAAAACCCTTCAGGAACAGAAATACTTCCTCGATTCAGGCTGAGTTGTTCTTTCCCTTTCTAACAGGATTCGAATAATATTATGAATCATAGCAGAGGTCTTTTTTTAGACCCGTTATGTTTCAATGTATAGCACGTGAACTTCCCCTTTCAGCCCTCTCCACCCTTAACATACTGCTTTACTAATGGTTTCTTATGTTCAACCAATGGCTGGGCAGGCTCCTCCTCCAAAATAAGGCACAACCGAACAGACTCCTCCTCAGGAATAACACACAGCTGTTGTCAGACTGAGCTCAAGGAAGGGGGAGATGGTTTGGCTGTGAGGAGGGAAAACAGAGGCATTAGTTATACACGAGTTCAGATTAAGTGTATGGTGAAATCTTGCATTTTTGCATCCCTCAGTACTACAAGCCACGCCCTCTCAAGTTACGCCTACTACTACATTATGCCTCCTGCGAAGAAACAAGCATGGATGTCATTGCTTAAATCAATCTTTTCAAGTACATTTATTTTATGTTTTATCTATGAAATGTTTGTAAAGCTAAGATTTAAGTATGAAATAACAGCTATTAGTAAAACAAAATAAATTACACAATCAATTACAGACCTATGGTAATTATAGCTAAAAACGTACCCCTAACCCTTACCCCTTCAATAAAATAAAAAATGACTGTATAGTTCCATAATTAAATTCTTTAAAAATGTAAGGACAAAACAAACAGGATGACTTACGGCATCTGGTGATCTATGTAATACGATTTGCATGCCTTATTATCACTAAGTGGCGATAGTAAAGGTAAAAAAAAAGCCAGAAAGTGAAGTAAAAGAAAAGAGGGCAGGCTGCGTCCCAAATCACATATCACAAGTATACATTCTTCAGTAGGTACATATTTTTAATAAGTAATTACTTCATGACTGCTAAAAAAGTATGTTCTATATAGTATGAGTATGCGTGGTAGCCTATGTAGACATTTTTGTTATTTTGTTATTAATATTATTAAATGGAACTATTTATGAACAAAAAAGGATTCAGCTATATCAATATTCGCTGAGAAAAGCTCATGTATTAAGATAATTCGATAATAAATAGTATATTATTTTAGTGTGCAATTGTTATTGTTATTTTCTCAGTACTAATAATATCCATAATCCTCTTGTAAGTGTGCACACATATATTGTAATGTTCAACACTGATGCTGGCTGCATGCCCTTTCAAAATGTACACCTTTGTACCGCCTTTTCCCCCGAAAGGGTAACATATTAGTCCCAAAGTGTACTTATATGGTGCATGCTACCTTTTGAAAGGGTACTACCCCAGTGACAGTTTTTGTACCCTTTTTCTTAGAATGTATAGACCACCCGTAGTTTTGACTGTCCAGTTATTTATTGTATCAGCTAAAGAAAGGCAGGAAAAGCAAAAGCAGTGGATGAAGGACTAGAATAAATTCATGAAAACATCCAGTCACACCTGCTCATCTTCACACCGGCCAACTGCAATCTCACACCTTGAAAAATAAGCTACAATTCACCAGATAGTCACTGTAGCACCAGCCATCTGTCACTGGATCTACACAAAGGACTTCCATGTGTTAATTCAGGTGTGTTATCCTGCACAGTCATTTAAAATCTTTGATTATCTCTATAATAATGGTACATGATCATCAACTTTCTCTGTCAACTCAGGTTTTGATCCTGAGTTCATGGAGCATGTGAATATGAAAGTGTGTCATAGTAGTGAACAGCCAATCACATGCCTTGATACACAGATAAACTGTAATTCGCTTCTTGCAAGAGAATCAGCGAGATTAATTTCTCTCTTCTTAAGTGATTTGGAGATTGAAGAATATAAAGTACATAAAGGCATTTACACAGCAAGAAGAAAATATAGTTGACAATAAGCTGCTGATTCCAAATCTTATTTGTATTAAATAATAATGTAATTTAAACTAAATGCTTAATAATAATTGTTAAACAGAAATTGCTCATAATGGATTAGGGGTATAATAATTATATGAATAATATATATCATTGCTATAACCAGACTATTTTGTCTTTAAAAATCTGTTACTAGTGACCTTTAATTTGGAGCAAGAGAAACCGGGGGAGTGACTTTATTGCATCAGACATGTGTCACTTTGCTCACAGCTGATTGGTCCAATTTCGGTTTGACATGTCTTACACGGAACATAACCTGGCCCGGAGCAAGTTAGCCATGGAGCATTATTTATGATGATGAACACAGCTAAAAGCCGAGCCATGCACTTCCATGTGCTTAAAACCCAGGGTCGGTACAAACTAAACTGAAACATATATGGCTAGGCACTTAAACAGACTTCATGGTATAAGCCCCTGTTCCGGGGCAGGATATGTTCTGGGCATGTACATCAGACTCTAACTTCAATGTACCTTGAATGAAGCAATTCATCTTAAATGCGATTATTTCAGCTAGTTAAGCACAGTGTGACTATTCATAATAAGGGCTTTAATTATTCATCAAATTGCAACACCTGGCATGCTAAGCAGCAGTATGTTTAATTAAATATTATGAAATTAAGTATACAATATCCTAAAAAACTGTGTGATCAGTATAAATATTTATAAACAAATTAATAGCATTTCTGTTTTCAATTAATTTAACTTTCTTGAGGAGTGCCCAAGAGTCTCAGTGTCATTTCGATTGACTGTGATGTTGTGATATGAATTCAACTCAGTTATGTCAGAGGAGACTGGGATTTTAATTGCTGTCTTTTTCCTCCCTAAAAAATGAGGGGTGACTTGTGACTGCTGGATAGCACATATGCTGTGCAAACTGTTTTTCCATATCTGCTTTGCATGGACCAGATGCTGTCCCATTCTATCCTTGAAATCCATCAATGAATTGACAACATTTCTTCTGCATACAGTGCTTTCTTGAGGAGTGCATATCTGTTTAAAGACTTCTTAATTAACTGTTAATTAGCACAGCAAATCTTACAGAATAAATTAGATTGACTAAGAGAACTGAGACTTCCTGACACAAACTATAAATATACCCCTTTAAAGATTTATCACCTAAAAAAAAGAAGGGAACAAAGGAATATTCTACCACCATTTACTCACCATCACGTCATTCCAAAATCTGTATTAATTTTCTTGCTTGGATCACGAACTGAGATATTTAACCAACTGAGGTCCATTGGAAAACGTATCTTTGGCAACATTTCTGCTAAATTAAATTGTGTTGCTTGTATGTTTTGCAAGTGAGTGGCATTAAAAGTGCTTCCAGTGCATGAATCTGCGACCCCAAACATAACCGATAAGTGTTAAAAAGCAAATGTGAGGGAAAGCACATTTGCTGAGGCAACAATGCTCTTCAGCTTCCTTCTACAAGTTTTTGAGCTCTTTGATTTGTTTCACTGGACTTATAACAGAGCATCAAAAAAGCCATACATATGGACCTTCTTATGTGATGTAAGATTATCATAGTTTACAAATTGTGCACAATGGTAAAACAATTTTGAGGTCATGACAGTATTGTGCAAGAAAGCAAGCAAAAGTAAGTGTTTATTAACCAAAAATATGCCCCTGTAATCATAATTTGTGTGAAAAGGAATAAAAGTTGTTGGTGTTTTACTGCCCTGAATGCATACATGTAGGTGCATGGAGAAGATTGGACATTAGAGTCAGTCAGGGTGACAGAATTTTCATTTTTGTTTTGTCTGTTTTCATTTTACAGATATAGCAAATGTGTTGCAGATTTATTGTGTTGTAATTAATAGGTTCAGTAAGTTCGTTGTGCTAATTAGAAGTTAAATCAGACAACATTAATGATATATGACACACATAAATCAATAAATTCTGAAAACTCCCAGCAAGAACAATCGGTTGTTTGGATAACCAATCCAGCCTCCAATTACACATTCATGTTCTGGTAGCTTTGCATTTCAAAGAAATTTGTCTCGTTTTCAGCCATACAGTCACCACAAAACTCCCCAGAAATCCTCAGGTGTCGCTTAGCTTTTGTGACAGTCATTCTCTTCCATTATGGGTGTTCACAGTAATTACAGAGAACAAGGTCTCTCATTCTCTAAGCCAAGAGTATTTAGACAGACCTCTGATTGGTTGCCAGTGAGAACATTACAGTCTCCTCACACACAGACAGAAATCAATGGTTGGGAAATTGAGCAAAGAAATAATGCTGGCACTTCTATATATGCAACAAGGTGTTATTTTAAATGGTATAAGTAGTTACATTACTTGTTGGTAATGACCTGAATTTGTGTTTGGTACAGGAGTAAATGGTCGGATGTCTTCAGCAGAAATTGGATGAGAAAATAAAATTACAAAAAAATTTAATTGGCTTAATATCTGCTAACTCTTTATTGTGTTGGTTCCCCAACTGACATTCTACTGACTAACTTTGCAAGTACATGTCAACTTATTCTAACCCTAACCCGTCTACTAATACTCTAATAACACTCTAATGAGAGTTAGTAGACATTTAGGTGCAACATTACTTACAGGTCCTTTTTAAAAAATTAGCATATTGTGATAAAGTTAATTATTTTCCATAATGTAATGATTAAAAATTAAACTTTCATATATTTTAGATTCATTGCACACCAACTGAAATATTTCAGGTCTTTTATTGTTTTAATACTGATGATTGTGGCATACAGCTCATGAAAACCCAAAATTCCTATTTCAAAAAATTAGCATATCATGAAAAGGTTCTCTAAACGAGCTATTAACCTAATCATCTGAATCAACTAATTTACTCTAAAAACTCCCAGCCTGATTCATTACTCAAAACCGCAATCATGGGTAAGACTGCCGACCTGACTGCTGTCCAGAAGACCATCATTGACACCCTCAAGCAAGAGGGTAAGACACAGAAAGAAATTTCTGAACAAATAGGCTGTTCCCAGAGTGCTGTATCAAGGCACCTCAGTGGGAAGTCTGTGGGAAGGAAAAAGTGTGGCAAAAAACGCTGCACAACGAGAAGATGTGACCGGACCCTGAGGAAGATTGTGGAGAAGGACCGATTCCAGACCTTGGGGGACCTGCGGAAGCAGTGGAGTAGAAACATCCAGAGCCACCGTGCACAGTCGTGTGCAGGAAATGGGCTACAGGTGCCGCATTCCCCAGGTCAAGCCACTTTTGAACCAGAAACAGCGGCAGAAGTGCCTGACCTGGGCAGCACTGGAGTACCCACAATCAGTGATGGTCTGGGGTGCCATGTCAGCTGCTGGTGTTGGTCCACTGTGTTTTATCAAGGGCAGGGTCAATTCAGCTAGCTATCAGGAGATTTTGGAGCACTTCATGCTTCCATCTGATTTCATTTTTCAGCACGACCTGGCACCTGCTCACAGTGCCAAAACCACTGGTAAATGGTTTACTGACCATGGTATTACTGTGCTCAATTGGCCTGCCAACTCTCCTGACTTAAACCCCATAGAGAATCTGTGGGATATTGTGAAGAGAAAGTTGAGAGACGCAAGACCCAACACTCTGGATGAGCTTAAGGTCGCTATCGAAGCATCCTGAGCCTCCATAACACCTCAGCAGTGCCAAAGGCTGATTGCCTCCATGCCACGCCGCAATTTCTTTCTGTGTCTTACCCTCTTGCTTGAGGGTGTCAATGATGGCCTTATGGACAGCAGTCAGGCCGGCAGTCTGACCCATGATTGCAGTTTTGAGTAATGAAACAGGCTGGGAGTTTTTTAAAAGCCTCAGGAATCTAAAATATATGAAAGTTAAATTTTTATCATTACATAAGGGAAAATAATGAACTTTATCACAATATGCTAATTTTTTGAGAAGGACCTGTATAGTCATCAGAATGTGTTAAAGGGACTATCAAAATAAAGTGAAACCAAAATAGTAAATGTAGCATTTTTAATGTGTTAAACTACTTGAATTTGCACTTAGAGAAAATAGAGCAATTTCTCTTTAGAGAACCCAACTTGTTCATAAACACTACAACACCCCACAACAAACAACCTTGAGAATTATTTTTTTTTTTATTGGTTGTGTCGACAAACTTCCTCTTTTGACATTGGTTTGATGGTTCCCTTTCGAGGGAACTCAACACTGCGTCGAGAATCGACACTTTGGGGACGCTCCCTTAGCGTGCGCCTCTGAAGTAAGAATGAAACTAATCCAATCCTGATTGGTGTTGCGTCATGACGTAACATGTGACGGCACATAAAAGTGACGCCGGCACACACACACATTAGCTTTTCGCTCTTCAGCAAGCACTCTCTGTGAAACTGTCTGTCTTATTTGATGTTGTTTGTCTGTGCTAAGCTCTATATTTTGGCGAGTGAACAATACACTAAGTGTGTGCACCCCTGCCCAAGATTATATATACTGTATGCCACGGGTGGGGACACGCATCAGCTGTGTGTGTGTGTATTGTTTAGGGGCGCAGCACGCACTGTCAGCTCTCGAGAGGGCTGCCTGTGCACACTGCGAAGCACTTCCTATTAGAGTGCTGCGCTCCCGCTTGGCTATATTATTTCCTGATGATGGCCAGGCTTGCGATCCCCGCGATTCGGGTCCCGCGTCCATTGAGGCGGCGCGACGGCTTAGATCGTGGAGATCGCAGAAGGATCTCGCGGATGAGAACGAGACTGCTGATGCACCTTTTCTCTCATCATCCGCAGATTCTATGACACTCGTTCACGACGCAAAAGCCTGCGATGCGGCTTCTTCTGGCCGTGACGAGTGCCCAGTGCTCGAGCTATCTGTTTATAAGGAAGTAGATGTGCTCAGCATCCGGAACGAGCAACATGAGTCACACTCGCCGGCTTATGTTTCTGCTTATGTAGAGCTCGTGGAGGTTGTGATGCGTGCTGTGGCCAGACTAAATAAATAAATAAATAAATATATATATATATCAGCTGGCCACAAAATAAGCAGGATGATCCCCGTCAAAATGAACTAGACGAGAGATTCCTGCAGCACCGTTCACAACCTCAGAGCCGGGGCTTACTGTTTTTCCCAGATCTTTATAAAAAAAATATATATATCTGTAGATCCTGGGAAAAACCCCACTCTTTACGTATCTCACCACATTCATTATATGTTTATTCGAATGTGGTGGGTGCGGGTTATGGCAAGATGCCGCAGATGGAGGAAGCTTTAGAGAGCTATCTTTCTCCTGATCCGGCAGCTTCACTTTAAGCCCCGGGACACCTCTGCACTGGTTGGCTGGGCTTATATGGTGCAGGAAATCGATGTTGCTCTTCCGCCGTTAAAAACGTTTCGGGACACATCGGTTTCCAGCGAACGCAGGCTGCACTGTCCGCCCCACATTTTTGCGGCCAGGCAGCATTCGCGTTCGCCAATCGAGAATAATTTTTCGGTCCAGCCCAGCCGGAAACCTGCTTCAGGGGGTCGAGAACGAATCCCGATTAATACCCGAAGCCAGGCTCGAGAGCCTGGTTCCTTTGGTAAAATATTTAGAAAAGAAAAGGTCAGGCTGGTGCGTGCCTGCACTCTATGACGATTTTGCAGGCGTACCAGGCCGATCTTCTTAGAGATCTAAGTGAGGCAAATATTTCCTGTTGGCCGCTCCGCTATCTCCTTCTGGCCTGTTTTCCAACGCTGTCACTACAGTCGTTGACAGGTTTCAGGAAGCAAAAAAAAAAAAAAAAGAGAGCATTGCCTCTAGAGCCCCTCCTGCGGGAGTTTGGCAACAGAGGAAGCACTCTCAACCGAGTCCTCCAGCCAGAAGGGTGACCGCCAGAAGGGTGACCTGAGGGCCGTCCTTCAGGCGAAGAGGTCCTAATGGTAGTGTAGGACCTCTGAGGGCTTAGTAGATTTTGTAGAAGAATGGCAACGCCTTCCGAATTTATCTATATGGGTCCTGTATATTATAAAATATTATAAAATATGGGTACAGATTGCAGTTCGGTCACCGACCTCCCTAGTTTGCTGGGGTGGTACCGACTGCAGTGGTTCCAGAACAGGCTCGGGTTATGGAAAAAGAGGTACAGACTCTACTGGAATTAAGGGGCCATAGAATGTGTTCCCCTACCAGACAGGGAGTCCGGGTTTTACAGCCGGTACTTTATAGTTCCAAAGAAGGATGGCGGACTGAGGCCAATTTTAGATCTAGGGCTTTTGAATCGTTCTTTGAGGAGATTCAGGTTCAAAATGCTTACTATTCCCATTATCGTGGACCAAATCAGATCCGAGGACTGGTTTGTCACGATGGATCTAAAAGACGCTTATTTCATGTCTCCATCCTTCCATGTCACAGGAGGTTCCTGAGGTTGCTTTCGGGGGCGAAGCATACCAATATCGGGTTCTTCCGTTCGGCCTAGCACTCTCTCCCCACACGTTCACAAAGTGTATGGATGCGGCTCTGGCTCCACTGAGGCTTTAGGGCATCCGTATACTGAATTACATCGACGACTGGCTCATATTGTGTCATGTATCATGTCGCCGGGAAACTGTTTCGACAGACGCTTCCCTCGCTGGCTGGGGCGCGGTCTCGAACGGCCGCTTTGCCAGGGGTCTGTGGCAGGACCATCATCATTCTTGGCATATAAATTGCCTAGAGATGTTAGCTGTGTTCAGGGCTCTGAGGAGCTTCCTCACAGACATCAAAGGTTACCACGTCTCAGTGGTAGCTTATCTAAACCAACAAAGGACACTCAGATCGCGCCCTCTATCCAGATTGGCGCATCAAATCATTTTATGGTCCCAAGGGAAAATATTATCTGTAAGAGCAATATATGTCCCGGGGGTTCTGAATCAGGGAGCAGACATCCTGTCGAGGCAGGGGCTGAGGCCCGGGGAATGGAGACTCCATCCAGAGGTGGTGGAGTTGATATGGCAGAGGTTTGGACCAGTGGAAGTGGATCTGTTTGCGTCTCGAGGGACGTCCGTCCCACTGTCCACTTTGGTTCTCCCTCACTCATCCAGCCCCGCTGGGGTTGGATGCCATGGTACAGGCCTGGCCGAGGCTTCGCCTGTACGCTTTTTCCCCGATCGCTCTGCTCCCGGGAGTCCTGGAGAGGGTCCGTCAGGAGGGCATCAGTCTTCTTCTGATAGCCCTGTTTTGGCCAGCCCGAGTATGGTTTTCAGACTTAATTTCACTCCTGATAGCTCCGCCATGGCAGATTCCTCTGAGGAGGGATCTGTTGTCTCAGGCGGAGGGCACTATATTCCATCCTCATCCAGAGCTGTGGAAATTGTGGGTCTGACTTCTGAGGGGGCTCAGTACCTAGATGCTGGTCTATCATCTGGGGTGGTCGAAACCATACTTATCTCTAGGGCTCCGTCTACTAGGAGATTATATGGCCTCAAGTGGAATGTTTTTCTACTTGGTGTAGAGAACTTGAGTTAGGCCCGGTTAACTGCCCAATGGCTTCAGTTCTGGAGTTTCTTCGAGATCGTTTTTCTGCAAATCTCTCACCATCCACACGTAGGGTGTACGTGGCTGCCATTGCGACGTTCCATGCACCACTATGTTGGGCCTTTGGGGAGGCACCAACTGATCATACTATTTCTCCATGGTATTGGAGGATGAGACCGACAGTCATGTCCAGGGTTCCTTCCTGGGTCCTGGCGGTGGTTCTCGAAGGGCTATCCCTGGCTCCCTTCGAATACCTCCAGTCGGCTTCGCCTAGGACCTCACATTCAAGATAGCCTTTCTCTTAGCTATTTCTTTAAAGAGACTGGGAGATCTCCAAGCCCTGGCATTATCGCCAGCTTGCTTGGGGTGTCCCCCCGGCGGAGTTAAGGCCATCCTGCATCCAAGACCCAGCTATGTGCCTTAAGTGCAATTTTTCATGGCTAGGTCCATGGTCCTGCAAGTATTTCATCCTCCATCATGTGTCGGCAAAAAAGGAGAGGTTCCTTGCCCTGCCAGTCAGAGTTCCGAGTATTTACCTTGAGAGGTCCTCTTCTTGGAGGAGGTCGGACCTACTGTAGTGTGTTTTGGATCACCTATTAGGGGCTCCCGGCTATACAAACCATAAGTAGGCCTGCAAGGTGCGCAATTTGCCTTCACCTTTGGCCGCAAGGGCTCATTCTACTAGAGGCATGGCGTCCTCTAGGGCCCTCCTCTCGGGAGTGCCCCCTTCAGGAGATCTGTGAGGCAGCCGGTTGGGCTACCCCACACACTTTTATCAGGTTTTTAGTCTGCACCTCCCTAGTACGCATGGCGCACATGTGCTCTCGTCCTAGCTAGTGCCTCAGATCAGTTTCACTCTGGGGCAGGCCTGTTTTCGGTGCGTGGCCTAGGGGGCATTCGTTCCCCAAAGTGTCGATTCTCAACGCAGTGTTGAGTTCCCTCGAAAGGGAACGTCTCGGGTTATGACTATAACCCTTGTTCCCTGAGAAGGGAACGAGACACTGCGTCGTCCTGCCACGCCCCTCGAGGCCTGAGAGCGTCTTGCTTCATCGCTAGGCTAATGTGTGTGTGTGCCGGCGTCACTTTTATGTGCCGTCACATGTTACGTCATGACGCAACACCAATCAGGATTGGATTAGTTTCATTCTTACTTCAGAGGCGCACGCTAAGGGAGCGTCCCCAAAGTGTCGATTCTCGACGCAGTGTCTCGTTCCCTTCTCAGGGAACAAGGGTTATAGTCATAACCCGAGACCTTTTCAATCAAGGACAGTCAATCTCCTGCTGTTTAAACTGCATCCGAGGGAGCGCTTGAGTGTATACCATGATCAAAACCTGATCATAAATAGCAACGAAGACGAAATATCATATACATTGATGACAACATAAAGACTTTTCAGGTTGCTCAAGGAGAGACTTAAGTCGTCAAATTACTGACAGACATGAGTAGGCTATTGAGAATCAGGAGATGTGCCCAGTCAACCAGAGCGAGTCGGTTCATCAGCGTTAACAACCCAGGACTTTAATGAGGTACTAACTTAAGACTCCAGTAGGATTTCACCTGCATTCATCAGCTTCTCTGTTTCCTAGCATTTATAGGATCTGGAAAATCAATCTACATCACCAAATTCACTGAAAGCATCACCAACAGCAACAATGCAACATGCAGCTAACTGTTATTATGCACCCAATAGGGGGTGCACTAGTTCCTCATCACAGAACCAGGAGGTTATCATAATTTCACTTTAACTCTATTCTGAGTACCATTCTATTTTATTCAAATTCTACTCTACTACCAACATAACTTTTTTTGCTTAACTCTAAAATTAGATGAATTAAAAAAATTTGTAAAATAGAAAACTGACAGCATTAATGTCTTGAAGGGATAGTTCAGTCAAAAATGAAAATGAAATAATTTTTTTCACTCGTGTGCCGTTCCAAACCTTTATGTCTTTCTTCTATGGAGCATAAAAGAAGATATTTTGAGATATGTCTCAATACAGATATGTCTTTTTTTGTTTATACAATGGAAATCAGTGGTTACCCAAACTGTTTGTTTGCTAACATTCTTCAAAATATCTTTTGTAAATAAAGTAATTGAAGACAGTGTTCATTTTTTGGGAAACTATCCCTTTAAAGTCAGTATGAATTATTTTTTGCAACCCATTTTCCTTCCATATAATTGCCAACATGTTTTTGAATAGAACAGAATATTCAATAATAAAAAAAATATGAAAAGTGGACATTATGTACCAGATTGAATCCAGTTTTCTAAAACAATGCCTAAATAGCAGGCTATTGGTTAACACTATCAATGTCAATGCAAAAGAAAAGTAGTTTCAAAGGACAAATTAATTCCGAAGAAATATTTATTAGATTATTAAAAGGATTAAGGATTATTAAAATTTATTAGAAGGAATATGAAGACTTAAAAGACTTACATTTGTAGCAACATACACTGATGAATCTTTCACAATAATAGCAGGAATGTGCATTAAATAAATGCCAACAATTTTCAACTTGACTTTAGTTTTACTAGGCTGTTTGCAGGTTATTATCATTTGTGACCTGTGAAGGAATCATTGCATAACCAGTCGACTTCCCCTTCAACAATCTAATTATCCCTGTCAGTGTCCTTTTGTCTTCCTTTTCCCTTTTCATATTCCCTGTCCATCCCCCCGCCAGTTCACTTAAATCCCTCATTTCATTTATTTTCATTGTCTCTCTCTCTCACTCGCTCTCTCAAACTCGCATGTACGCGCACACACACACACACACACACACACACACACACACACACACACACACACACACACACACACACACACACACACACACACACACACACACACACACACACACACACACACACACACACACACACACACACACACACACACACACACACACAGCGAAGAGTCAAAGGGCCAAAGGGCTAAAGGCAGATGACTGGAAATCTATGATGTTAGTTTTGGCGCAATGATGGACAACAGCAGTCAACACATGAGTGCCAGCACACTCTCCAGACACTGGCTGCTGTATGGGTTTACATACTTTGTGGGTGTGGTTTATAAACTGGATTGACAACTGTACTGATACCCACTCCAATTATGTGTCACATAGCTTACATAAACAACAAACAAAAAGTTAACATTGAATAGCCTAATTGACATTTTAGAGACAATATTGCCACTTTACTTTGTCTGTTTTTGATCCGTCAACGAAAAAAGATCCAGGTGAAGCAAGTACAATCAACCATCGTGCGTCTCTGAACAACATTCAGTACAATAGTTGTTGATTGAATCAGTGTTTTTGAATGAATCGGTTGAGTGAATTATTCGCAAGTCGTAACTCTTTGGCTACCTCTGAAAACTGAAAAATGCTGCCTTCGGAGGGCGCATTCCATTGTAGGAAGGAATCAAGGCATGTCCAAATCCAAAGTTATCTTCACTTCCTGTCTCCTGAGATACCTTCATCTGATTGATTTTTGAAGGCAGGATATGTTTTTATTCACCTTTGATGTCCCACAGTCCTGTGATTTTAGACAGCTGAGCTAAAAAATAAAGATGGCGTCTGAAAGTTGCAGTTGGTAGTCAGTTTGTGTGTAAATGTACGTTCTTGACCAATGTTTTCACCTTCTGATATCATTTCTAGCGAGACATTTTAGTAATTAAGCATTTGCTCAGTTAACACCAAAGGAGTAATGACTGTCATTTTAGTCAGAAAATGTTTACTTTGTAAAACATTTAATTGGCCATGTATTCTGCATCATTTCATTTATCAAGACCTAATTAACTTCAATACTATCTGACTAATAATAATTACTGTATGTCCCCTTAGTTGCCACAGAGTCTTGTGTCTCTGTGAATGTTCACTCACAACCTGTCTTCCTGTCCATCATGTCCAATTTCTTCTGTTCATTTACTATCAAACACAATTAGTCTGTGAGTAGCAAACACACTAGGTTGTAATTCTTCATACCTGTGAGCTTCAGTTTAGCCACACGGGAGGCAGTCAAATCAATTACAGCATGTGTTTGTTCTCTCTGACACGGCATGGCTGAATAGCTGTGACCTTGCAGAGATATTCACTGTTCTTTGCCTCTATCTTTAGGGATCAGTAATCATTTAAATGGAAATTTCCTCCCAACAGTGTAAAAACTGGGGCAAATTGCTCTCTTCGCTTGACACCAAAGACCACCCAGTGGCTGGCACTGAGTCTTATAAATGTAAACTACTTATCAGTGCAAAAAAAAAGCATTGTTATTTCTTTTTTTTCAAGTCATTTTGTTCCCATAAGACTAAGATTCTAAGATTGTTTTTCACACTAGACTGCCCCCCAACATGGGTTAAAAAATCCTTTCTGTGCTCACTCAGAGGGACAAATAATATTGAGCATATTCTGCAGAATGAAGGGAGGGTGAAACCTTTCATTAGTGCTGCACGGGGTCTCTGGAGCTGTTTAACTCATCGGTGACATCCTGACCTCAGCTTCCTTTCACTGACAAAGTAATTTCCCTCTTGAGGAGCAGTGCGAAATCACTGAATCCACATGTGACATCCAGCATGATATATTGACTTTTTAGTGGAACTTTGGTTTTGGATGGCGTGTAAAAGTATAGGTGTGAAACAACCTTTTACATAACATTGATTACCAATTAGGTCACATTCATATGATGTGGTTTTCAGCACTTTGCAGTTTCTTTGAAATCCATTGACCAATTATTAAAACTCACCTAAGAGACATCTTCCCAGCTGCAACAATGAGCCATATATGTTCAGCGTCTAAAATATGAAAGTTGCTTCAGGTATCAATGTGTGATTCTATAATTGCAGGTGCATTTGGTGTCCAAAGTGAATCTTTTTCTCCTTTTTTTCAAATGGGTATATTTTTGATTATTTTAATAATTTGTTACTCGTTGTCATGGATCACAAGATGTAACAGGCTATAACAATATAATATTTTCTGTTAAAAGTGTCTTATATAGCTGAAAATCATGATTTTTTTATTTTCCAAATTAGTCATTTTTTTCATGTGGAGGGTGCTCTGGGAGTATGGGGTCCGGGGCCCTTTTCTAAGGGCTGTCCGGTCCCTGTACGACCGGTGCATGTTGGACTCTGGCAGGGCTGCCCTTTGTCTCCGGTTCTGTTCATAATATTTATGGACAGAATTTCTAGGCGCAGCCATGGGCTGGAGGATGTCAGGTTTGGGGACCACATGATTTCGTCTCTGCTTTTTGCAGATGATGTTGTTGTGTTGGCCCCATCAGACCAGGACCTTCAACATGCACTGGGACGGTTTGCAGCCGAGTGTGAAGTGGCTGGGATGAGGCCATGATTCTCAGTTGGAAAAGGATGGCTTGCCCTCTTCAGGTTGGTGGAGAATCCTGCCTCAAGTGGAGGAGTTCAAATATCTTGGGGTCTTGCTCACGAGTGAGGGAAGGATGGAACGGGAGATTGACAGATGGATCGGTGCAGCTTCTGCAGTAATGCGGTCGATGTACCAGTCTGTCGTGGTGAAGAAGGAGCTAAACTGCTGCAAGGCGAAGCTCTCAATTAACTGGTTGATCTTAGTTCCTACTCTCACCTGTGGTCATGAGCTGTGGGTCATGACCGAAAGGACTAGATCCCTGATACAGATGGCCGAAATGAGCTTTCTCCGGAGGGTGGCTGGGCGATCCCTTAGAGATAAGGTGAGGAGCTCGGTCACTCAGGAGTAGAGCCGCTGCTCCTCCACATCGAGAGGAGCCAGCTGAGGTGGCTCGGGCTTCTGTTCCGAATGCCTCCTGGACGCCTTCCCGGGGAGGTGTTCCGGGCGTGTCCCACCGGGAGGAGACCCCGGGGAAGACCGAGGACATGCTGGAGGGATGTCTCCCGGCTGGCCTGGGAACGCCTCGGTGTCCCCCCGGAAGAGCTGGAGGAAGTGTCTAGGGAGAGGGAAGTTTGGGCATCTCTGCTTAGACTGCTGCCCCCACGACCCGGTCCCGGATAAGCGGAAGAAGATGACGATGATGATGATGATGATGATGATGATGATGATGATGATTTTTTCCATCATGTATCATTGTGTAATCAAAATATTTTACTTTACTATTCTTTGGGTAATATTTCATTGATTTTATTTATAAAAGCCCTAAATAGTAATTTTCCTAATTCTACAACATTAAATTGTTTAAAAATATAACTTATTCTTATCTTATAAAAAATGTTAAAAAATTTGTGTCCAAAAATCTTGCATCAATTCTGTTACCGTGCCATACTTTGCCTTGGAATTGTGGAATTATCTCCCACAGTTATGCACGGTACATGAAATTATGACACTTTTCCTCACTGATAAGTTCTGAAGCACAGAAATGTATGTGTGCTCTCTCTTAGAAAATATTTTAATCTAAAAAGTTATTTCACCAAGAATCATTTTGTAAAACGTCAAAATTGTTACCACAATATCAAAAGGGAAATAATTTATCACTGATCACACAATGGAGTGGGTTGTTTAAAAGTCTTTTAATCATTTCATTAGTGCCATGTGCTCTTAGCAGTTATTCTAGTAAGTGGAGTTTTTAGCTAAAACGTTTAAAATTATCTTATTGCCATTTTAAGCATTTTGCATGGACAATGTCAGTATTTGCCTTTGGCAAGAACATTAGCCAAGAGAAACTGAAAACTGTCCTGGAATGTATCTGATTAATTACACCCTAAAAAGTGACCTTTCAGTGACTCCATTGAACTGATTTGGGGAGCTGATCCATTCTGATTTCTGTTGATTTCTCACAGCAGATGTCAGCTGACATTGTACGACTGATTCTGTCACACCCTCAGTTAAACATGTTAGTCTCTCTGTGTCAGCTTTGTTCAAAGGAAGGAGGAAGTCAATGCTTTTAGAAAAGGGAGTTACATCAGATTTGCATTAAAAAGGTTTCAGAGTGTCTGTGTTAGAACGGAGCAATAGAACTAACACAACTGAGCCCCGACCAACAGCTAATGTGCAGATATATCAGAATATTGTGTGGCTTTTTGTGAAGCTTACTAATGCATTTTCCAGACTGGTGCTTAAAATTGCCACAATAGAGCAAGTAAAAATTCATCCCTTTTGCTAATGTGCATGAAATTGGCTGATATGTATTCCAATTCCTGTCAGGAAGTCTCTGTTTGACTATTTCTGATGCTCTGTGGAATGCAGTCAGCAATACAACAGCAACCTAATTTTTGGTTTTATGCGTTTTCATGCGTAATTACAAAATTAGACAGTGTGTTAGCACACCATATGTTAATATGATCAAAAGTTATTGCCATGCTAATTTGCCAGAAAACTGTCTGTCCATCTTAACTAATAATGTGTTATATCTAATATATATATATATATATATAGTAATACTGTAGGAATATAAACTGTAAATGGTAAATCATATCATATATAATATTTTTTTAATCAAATGGCTTGATTATATTGCAATATAACTGCCTTTGCTTCCTCAAAAACTGGAAGGCAGTGGGGATATGTTTGATTATGGCTACACAAGTCATTTAATAATACCAGTGAAACAATACTTTGTAAAAATGTGCAGTGTCATACTTTTATGGTCATCATTTCTGCTCCCTGTGGAGTCTAATGTGTTTTTTATAATGACAAACACTGTATATAGAGTATATAGAGAACAATAATATTACACTGATGCATTCCACACAAATTGTTGAAGAAGTGAACTAGCTTTACAATGAAACAATTTAACCTGATTTGTTTTAGCAAGAAAAGAACATGACTACTGTAGGAGCACATCTGATCTCTTCTGGAAGCTGGTTCCAGCTGCGGCTGGCATAGTAGCTAAAAGCGGTCTCGTCATGCTTAGAGTGAACCCTTGGTATTTCTAGCTGATGTGATCCTAGTGATCTGAGTGATCTGTTGGGTTTATATTCAGTGAGCATATCTGCAATGTATTGAGGTCCTTGGCCATTGAATGATTTATATACCAGTAATAATACTTTAAAATCAATCCTATATGTAACTGGCAGCCAGTGTACAGACCTGAGGACTGGTGTGATATGTTCATATTTTCTGGTTCTGCCCCAGAATCCTGGCAGCAGCGTTCTGTATGAGCTGCAACTGTCTTATGGTCTTTTTGGGAAGGCCAGTGAGGAGTCCATTACAATAATCCACCCTGCTGGTGATTAAAGCATGCACAAGTTTCTCTAAGTCTTGACTGGAAACAAAGCATCTAATTCTTGCAATATTTTTCAGGTGATAGTATGCTGATTTAGTTATTGCTTTGACATGACTACTGAAACTAAGGTCTGACTCTAGAGTCACACCAAGATTCCTGACTTGATTTTTAGTTGTTTGACCCCTAGACTGAAGGTATGCGTACACCTTGAGAACTTCATCTTTGTTTTTAAACCCAATGACTTCAGTTTTGTCTTTGTTTCACTGAAGAAAGTTTTGGCACATCCAATTGTTTACTTCATCAATGCATTGGCAAAGGGAGTTAATGGGGCTGTAATCGTTAGGCGATAGGGCTAAGTAGATCTGTGTGTCGTCTGCATAGCTGTGGTAAGCGATTTGGTTCTTTATCATAATTTGGCTCATTGGGAGCATGTACAGGTTGAATAGGAGTGACGAATACAATCGGAGTTATATTAAAAAAAGTCAGTTGCAATGGCAGTGAATGGTTGTTTCTGTTTCAGTCCATAAAAGTGCATCCATCCATCATAAAAGTGCTCGACACGGCTCTTGGGGGTTCATAAAGTCCTTTTGAAGTGAAGCGATGCGTTTGTGTAAGAAAAATATTTATATTTAACACGTTACAAAGTAATATTCTATTTTCTGGCCAAACGGCCATTTGCAGTACTTACACCTGAAGCGCAACTTACGCAACTTGTGACATCGGAAGTAGCGTAAATATCAGCAGTACATTGTATTACTCGCATAAGTTGCGCTTTAGATTTAAGTCGAATCCATATGTTTGTTTGGCCGGAAGCTAGTTATTTTACTTAATAAAGTTTTAAATATGGATATTTTTCTTACACGAACAGATCACTTCTCTTCAGAAGGCCTTTATTAACATCCAAGAGTCGCGTGGAGAACTTTTATGATGGATGAATGCACTTTTATGGACTTTCAAAACAGAAACAACCATTCACTGCCATTATAAAGCTTGGAAGAGCCAGGTCATTTTTTTAATACAACTCCGATTGTATTCGTCTGAAAGAAGAATGTCATTATACACCTAGGATTGCTTGAGGGTGAGTAAATCATGGGCTAATTTTCATTTTTGGGTGAACCCTTTCAGTGTGATCATTTGTAAATGATACAAAAACATATAAGATAAAGGGAACTTGAGGATTGGGTTAGGTAAAAGAATTACAAGTGACCAACAACAACTAAAATAACAAGAAACTGCATGACTTGCAGCTGTAGCTAAACAAACTGGGATGACTTAGATTGGCCAGATTGGAAAATTACCCAGAATCAAATGCAAATTGCGGTATTTTAATGTAATTTAGAAATGCAGCATTGTACTGTAGGTTTTTACAGTACTGTGTTGCTAAATCTACAGCGACATTTAAGCTTCCTATAGTCTCTCCTTGCATCTATCTCTCTCTGTGGGCCATTTTCCCCAATGACTGCTCATATCAGTGCTTTCCCAACCCCTTTAATGGAGCCTGAATGGTCACTGGCCTGTTATTGACCACATGTGGACTCTAATAATCACAATGTAATATTTCTCTAAGGGGGCTGAAGGTGGGCTATAATTTGAGAACTGTCAGGGATCTCTTCAGTAAAACCTTGAGGGTTGATGTGGGACCACATTTTTGTGTATTTCTCTCTGGCATCATTATGTTCAACTGTAAAGGACTAAAGGCACATTAGCAAAATTTTGCAGCCGAAAAATGTCCATTGTCCATCATCAATAGTGTAGCAATGATGAATAATGCACCGATTACTCAGAGGTGACTGCTAACTCCAAACTATTTGCTTTAAATTGAAAAGTGCTGCGAATTCACATGTTCAGTGTTTAACCAAATTGAATGCAATGAGAAATCCGCATGGGAAAATGTTTTGCCTCACACGAAATTCCTGATTGACCGAATTCCTTTTGAGATTAATGCATTTGGCCCGCGGAATCTGGTTCTACAAAAATAAATGTGACCACACCCTTAGACATTAGTGTGTGGAAAAAAGGGACAGTATATTTATTGCATTAATACTGCAATACGATGAATTGCAGATAAAAATATTTTTCTGCTATTGGCAGCAGATTTACCCAAACATAAATACACAACTCAGTTGTTTGCAGTGGAACAACAGATGGAAACTCCACTAAACAGCTGTCATTTTATCCAAACAATATCAAAGCCTGCTGATGCGATGTTTACACATGTAACATTGTCCTAGGCTCTGTGATGAAGTGGTAATAGCCACTAAATGTCTTTATTTGAGTGTGTTTGAGGGCATATGTAACTGGTCCTACTCGACCCACTCAGAGCAGGTTTGATGCGCAAGGCTTTAGCGTGTTCGCCTGAAATGTTCGGTTCATTTCAAGTCTGGTAGGGTAATAAATATTTACACGCACAGCTCTTACTGGCCTACGTCGGAGCAGGTCGAGTAGGACCGTTTAGATTTGGTGCCGTGACCCAGGTGGGAGTGGGGTTTAGGGGGGTGAGTGTAATGGACGAGGCCAAGCCACATACATAAAAATGTTGTTCCAAGCCCCACAAATTTAAGCAACAAATCTGTCCTCATCTAAATCCTTTGAAAAAGACTTAATGTAAGCAAGCAATTCCCTTGCTATTCTCTGAAATCTGTAACTGCAGCACATCATAGGGATGAAATCTCTCAGTCCCTCTGGCTGCACTGATGTGAAACTCAGGCGAACATCAATGAGGCTTATCAAATCCCTGTGCAAATGTCCTCCTGTTATTATCGCTCACAACTTACACCATGACAGAACTCTGTGTTCCCTTTCGTTGTCACTCCGAGTTACGTCGGATGACGACGAAATGGGGTTTCGCTTAGAAAGCCTATCAACTTCGAGTATTACAAAACGAGCCAATGGCAAAGAAATGCCATGGGTCTGCGGAATTTGCATGACGTAACTCCACCCCACCTCGTGGGTATAAAAGGAGGAAGTCCGCAACAGCAGTTTATGTTTTCGCTTCGGAGCCAAGTGTATTCTTCTCTCCACAAGCCAACTCTGAATTATCAGCTTCACGAACGAGTGCCTCGAGTGTTGGTGTGACGGCGATCTCCGGCGAGTGCGTGCTTCCTGCTTATCTCTGCAGTGGTTCATCAGAGAGCGCGTGCTTCCCCGGGCGCTTCAACACGTGAGTTCTCTCTCTAAAAGAGCGCACGCGGCACGTCTTTTTAAAGACGGCTCGCCCGTGCATTTAAAAAAAAAAAAAAAAAAAACGAATGGTTGCGGCAGCTTGGTATCGGACTCTGATGGGCACGAGCGTTGTCTGGTATGTTTGGGCTTGATCATACTAGAGCAGCGCTCGTGGATGACTCATGTTCTCTCTGTGGGAACATGATCATCGCGTCATATAGGTCGAGACTCTGTGAACTCGCAAGAGTGAGAGTCCCCTCATCCACCCCCCGATCTTCGGCTGGTGGCCAGGGTGACCTGAGGGTGTTGGTCTGGAACAAGGCGCCGACTCCGTGTCCGTGACCCCAGCCTCCCCTCAACGGCGGTGCCCGCTAGTGAATAGGTGATTCCCACGAGTCTACCCTCTGGTGGCCCGTGTGTTTCATTTAAAGCTACAGAGGATGATACTATGTTTGTAGCAGCTTCACAAGGTGGGTTTGATTCTCTGCGAAGTGACGACTCGTCACAGCTGCCACCCTCTGGTGTGCATACGGCTGTGCCTGAGTCTGATCCAGAGATGACGGCCATGCTTTCCTGGGACGATTGGTTTTTGGGTAAGGCCGCCGACCCTCGTCCACGGCAAACCCCAATACCTTCCCTCCCGGACGTGCATGATGAGATCTCGAAGTCCCAGAAGACCCCCTGGTTTTCTCGGGACCGCTCGCTGATCTCATCCGCCTTTCCCCCCTCGATGGGGCCGCTGTCACGGGTACACTGGGGTTCCCCCGGCTGAACACTCTGTTGCGATGCTATGTGTCCTCAGAGTGCTTCTTCTCGGCGCAATCCTAAGCACCCGCCCGTGGTCTATGGTTTTCGTCTACATTTGTGGCGAGATCCTATAGCACCACGGGACTGGCAGCCGCCTCTCTGCAGGCCATGGCCATTCTGCTGGTCCTCGACCCAGATGCTCATGGACTTGCACGAGGGCGGGACTGACCCAGGGCTCTTCACTGAGTCGCGCGCCGCCACTGACCTTGCTCTCCGAGCGACGAAAGTGGCCGTACGCTCCCTGGGTCAGGTGATGCCTACCATTCTGTGGCTGAACCTGTCTGATGTGCTGAATGTCGCGCGGCCCCGTCTGTCCGACGTTCCCATATCCCAGGTCGGCCTCTTCGGCGGTGCGGTTGAGAACTTCGCCCAACAGCTCTCAACCGCCCATGTGCAGACTGACGTGATTCTGTCCCGATGGCCCGCCGTCCGCTCAGATCCCTCGGTCTGCCCACTGCCGAAGGCGCCCCCCCCGCGGCTCCCACCCCGCCCGTTTAAAGAGACGAGCCGGCTCTGGAAGCCGCGGGCGGACGCCTCAGCCCTCTCCAGCCCCGCCCCCCGCTACGTGCCGGGTTAAGCGGCGCTCCTGAGACGGGCTCCACAGAGATGGGACTCAGTTCTTCCAGGAGTTGGTAGCAGGACCACTCCTTTCCCCGGTGGAGGGCCGGGGAAAAATCCTTATTCTCCTAAGAACTGACTCTCCCGTCTCTGGGAAGACAGAGTTCTCGGACGACACAGAGCGCCGCCCACAAGCCGTGCTCTCCTCGTCCCCCTCTGTCCCAGAGGTGCTTGACACGGCGTGCCGTCCACGGACCGCTTCGCCCCTGTCCCCCTCTGTCGCCAGACCCCTGCCAGAGCAGGCCCCCGCGGGACGACCAGCATGGTCCTCCCCTGGCCCCCTCTGTCAGGGCGCGGTTGCTAACTGTGCCCCCACACCGGGCCGCTATGCCGTCCACGTCTGGGCCAGTTACTCCGCTTCGCTGCCCCTCCGGGGGGACGCCTGTCGTCCGCTTGATCCCGCTGGTTCAGTTCTTGGGAGCCTGGTTAGAGCTTCCCCGTCTGTCCCGCTGGATCGCGCGCACCATCAGGCTCGGCTTGCGATTCAGTTCGCACGGTCTCCTCCCCGCTTCAGGGGAGTCCGCTCCACTTTGGTCGGTGGCAGTGCCCCTATCATGAGAGCAGAGATTGCCACCCTGCTGGCGAAGGGTGCAATCGAGACTGTCCCTCCAGCCGAGATGAGGTCCGGGTTCTACAGCCCCTACTTCATTGTCCCCAAGAAAACCGGTGGGTTACGGCCAATCCTGGACTTGCGCGTGCTGAACCGCTCCCTTCACAGGCTGCCGTTCAAGATGCTCTCCGCCAAACGCGTTCTCGAATGCGTGCGGCCCCAGGATTGGTTTGCAGCGATCGACCTGAAGGACGCCTACTTTCATGTCTCCATTCTTCCTCGACACAGACCGTTCCTACGGTTTGCTTTCGAGGGGCAGGCATACCAGTACGCGGTTCTCCCTTTCGGGCTAGCCCTGTCTCCTCGCACCTTCACGAAGGTCGTCGAGGCTGCCCTTGTTCCCCTTCGGGAACACGGGGTTCGCATCCTGAGTTATATCGACGACTGGCTGATCCTAGCCCACTCTCGAGATCAGGTTTGCGAACACAGGGACCTAGTGCTCCGGCACCTAGCTCGTCTGGGCCTTCGGGTGAACTGGGAGAAGAGCAAACTTTGCCCCGTGCAGAGGATCTCTTTTCTCGGTATGGACATCGACTCGGTCGCCATGTCCGCGCAGCTTACGAGCGAGCGCGCACGCGCAGTCACTGCTGACTTGCCTGAGACATCTCAGGAGCAAGAATGCGGTTCCACTGAAACATTTTCAGAGGCTCCTGGGGCATATGGCATCTGCAGCCGCGGTCACGCCGCTCGGATTGCTTCATATGAGACCGCTTCAGCTTTGGCTTCGCGACCGAGTCCCGAGGTGGGCATGGCATCAAGGCACGCTCCGGGTACCAGTTACTCCGACCTGCCGTCAGTTCCTCACCCCGTGGTCGAACCTCAGTTTTCTCAGGGCGGGTGTCCCCCTGGAACGAGCTTCCCGGCATGTTGTGGTCTCCACGGATGCCTCCACCACGGGCTGGGGCGCCATGTGCAATGGACATGCTGCTGCGGGCTCCTGGACAGGACCCCAGCGGCTATGGCATGTCAATTGCCTCGAGTTGTTGGCAGTACGCCTTGCCCTGCACCGCTTCCGGGCGTTGCTCAGGGGTCAACACGTACTAGTCCGCTCAGACAATACCGCTACTGTAGCGTACATCAACCATCAAGGTGGTCTACGCTCCCGCCGTATGTCACAACTCGCCCGCCACCTCCTTCTATGGAGTCAGAAGCATCTGAGGTCGCTTCGAGCCATCTTCATTCCCGGAGCCCTGAACTGTGCAGCCGACGAGCTCTCACGGCTTCAGCCCCTCCCTGGAGAATGGCGACTCCATCCCCAGTCGGTTCAGCTGATTTGGGACCAGTTCGGGGACGCACAGATAGATCTGTTTGCCTCTCACGACTCGACCCATTGCGCCCTGTATTTTTCCCTGACCGAGGGCACGCTCGGCACGGATGCACTGGCGCACAGCTGGCCGCCGGGCCGCAAATATGCGTTTCCCCCAGTGAGCCTTCTTGCGCAGACCTTGCGCAAGGTCAGGGAGGACGAGGAGCAGGTCATTTTGGTCGCGCCGTATTGGCCCGGCCGGACCTGGTTCCCCGAACTTGCACTCCTCGCGACAGCACCTCCCTGGCCCATTCCTCTGAGGAAGGACCTTCTTTCTCAGGGACGGGGCACCCTGTGGCACCCTCGCCCCGATCTCTGGAGCCTCCACGTGTGGCTCCTGGACGGCTCGAGGTAGGTTTGAGTACCCTTCCACCTACGGTGGCGGCTACCATCACTTCCGCTAGAGCGTCGTCCACGAGACACGTCTACGCGTTGAAGTGGAACCTCTTCGTCGACTGGTGCTCTTCTCACCGAGAAGACCCCCGGAGATGCTCGATCAGCGTTGTGCTTTCCTTCCTTCAGCAAGGGTTGGAGCGAAGGCTGTCTCCCTCCACCCTTAAGGTCTATGTTGCCGCCATTGCCGCACACCATGACCTTGTCGAAGGTAAGTCGGTAGGGAAGCACGACCTGGTCATCAGGTTCCTGAGAGGAGCGAGGAGACTAAATCCTCCTCGCCCTCCTCTCGTTCCCTCTTGGGACCTCTCAGTGGTTCTAACTGCCCTGAAGAGTGCTCCCTTTGAGCCCCTGCAATCAGTTGAGCTTAAGTTCCTGTCAATGAAGACAGCGCTCCTGGTTGCACTGGCCTCCATCAAGAGGGTAGGGGACCTGCACGCATTCTCCGTCGACGAAGCGTGCCTGGAATTCGGTCCGGCTTTCTCTCACGTGATCCTGAGACCCCGGCCCGGATATGTGCCCAAGGTTCCTACCACTCCCTTTCGGGACCAGGTGGTGAACCTGCAAGCGCTGCCCCCGGAGGAGGCAGACCCAGCCTTGGCACTGCTCTGTCCAGTACGCGCTCTTCGCGCCTATGTAGACAGGACGCGGTGTTTCAGGACCTCAGACCAGCTCTTTGTCTGTTATGGTGGGAAGCTGAAGGGAAAGGCTCTCTCCAAGCAAAGGTTGTCTCACTGGATAGTGGACGCCATTGCCTTGGCTTACCAGCAGCAAGGTCGACCGTGCCCCCTTGGTGTGACGGCTCACTCCACCCGGAGTGTGGCATCCTCTTGGGCTCTAGCGCATGGCGCCTCGCTAACAGACATCTGCAGAGCTGCAGGCTGGGCGACACCTAACACATTCGCCAGATTCTATAATCTCCGAGTGGAGCCAGTGTCCTCTCATGTACTCGCTTCAACTAGCTAGTACCGGACCCGCTCAGGTGTCTTCGCTTGCTCGCCATTCCACTCCACGGACTGGATACGTGCGATATTCTCCTCAGGTGAGCTTCCCCGAAAGCCCTGAGTTCCTCCAGCACTCCTGACGTCGGCGCCAGTGTCTATTGCCTGCGCGTCGGCTAGGTGCCTCCCGTGTGCATGGTCCCTCCCCTGAGCGACCCCCACATGTGTATTTCCACTGTAAGCCTCTCTGAGCATGTGTCTTTCCCTTGGCAAGCCACCTTGCCACCCCTGGGGTTGAAATATTCCACCTGCGGCTGGACACCCCAGTGTTCTCCATATGTTTCCTTCGGGTCATATGTGTATTCTCTAAGTCCCCCCCCCTCCGGGTTGGCATTAATTGCATACTTCCCCTAGCTTGGGATATGCTTCCCAGTGTACCTTGGTATTCCTGTGTTAAATGGAGTCCTTCGTCCAGTCTATGACAGGGATCTTGATTTACGCAGGGCACTGGAAGACAGCTGAGAAGGTGGCGTGATTAGACTAGTAACCCCATTTCGTCGTCATCCGACGTAACTCGGAGTGACAACGAAAGGGAACGTCTCGGTTACGTATGTAACCCTCGTTCCCTGAGTAGGGAACGGAGACGTTACGTCTGCCTGCCACTTTCCGCTGTACCGCGGGGATCGCCTGAGCTCAGTCTTGGCTCCTCAGCGAAGAAACATAAACTGCTGTTGCGGACTTCCTCCTTTTATACCCACGAGGTGGGGTGGAGTTACGTCATGCAAATTCCGCAGACCCATGGCATTTCTTTGCCATTGGCTCGTTTTGTAATACTCGAAGTTGATAGGCTTTCTAAGCGAAACCCCATTTCGTCGTCATCCGACGTAACGTCTCCGTTCCCTACTCAGGGAACGAGGGTTACATACGTAACCGAGACGTTTTTTTAACACTTTGGTAACTATTGGAACTCCAACTCTCATGTTGTTTCAACTTCTCAACCATATTTACCTTTCACTGGTACTGCAGGGACGTCTGCAGATCACTTTCTCAATCAGACAGTGTTTACACTTAAGCTTTTGAGTCTGAAAAGGGACTGGGTAGGTTTTCACTTCAGAACTACTTCCAAATACTCTCTAAATTGTCTTGCAGTATGATGCCATGAGTTTTGGGAGACTTGTAATTTCAGTCGAGCTGCTGTTTCATTGCATAATTGTGCCTGTCGACCCAGACGATTCTGAAATGTTCGGTTCATTTCAAAATTGTTGTTTGCTTTGATTTTTTTTTTATGTCATTCTGAACAGTTAATATCTATCAATTAAATGTCTTAAAAATATCTGAAACTGTGACAATTCCTCATAAAATACAATGTGAGGCTGATGGCCATATAGCAAAAGGTACAATATCCTTCTTTTTATTCTCAATAATGGTCATTAAGGTGCTCCTCATCATAACACTTAAGCACACGAAGGCCGAGCTTGGTTTCTCCAATCTGTAACCTGATGGAGTTTTGGTTCCTTGCCACTGTCGCCTTTGGCTTTTGGCTTGCTTAGTTGGGGGTCATTTAATATTCAACAAAATTATTGATCTGCCTGCATTTACACCATTAAATGAGAACTGAACTGAGCTGGACGATGAAATCATGGTTTTCTCCAGAGCGGCTATATTTATATATATATATATATATATATATATATATATATATATATATATATATATAAATGAAGTAAATAAATAACTTTTTTTACAACAAAAATGAACCATCACTGAACTTACTTAAGCTGGACTGTGATGCTATTTTCTTCTAGAAACAATTTTTTTTTGCATTTTCCTGTTATCTCTGTAAAGCTGCTTTGAAATGATCTGTATTGTAAAAAGCGCTATATATATAGCGCTTTTTACAATACAGATTTGCATATATACACACATATATATATATATATATATATATATATATATATATATATATATATATATATATATGTGTATATATATATTCACATAGAAACAGTTGTTTTACATTGTAATACTATTTCACAATATTACTGTTTTTTTTCTTGTAATTTTAATCAAATAATATTTCTGGCTCCCAGGTGGAAGTTGACCTTTATCTGTTCACCTTTATTTTCCTTCATTTGTTTTTGCTGACAGAAGGCTCTTCAAAGCTATAAGTGGTGACCATTGAGATGTACTTTGCTTGGAGTGTGTTGTCTGATTAAATGGGTCAGCAAATGTCCATACAAACCACTTGATAATAGGAAAACTACCATTAGAGATTCCCAGGTGGCCTGTCTGAAATGGTTTGCAGTGGAATACACATCTACATAACCATACATGGAGGAAAAGCCATGGTGTTGGTGAAGGATGATTGTTGGAAAATTTTGAAAATTGAGAAAAATAACATTTTATTATGTTATTTTAAAGGTAAACTTGGTAACTTTTGGCCCTCTATCGGTTAAAACACAAAACTGCTTTGGAACATTGTTTTGGTTGTGCTCTGAGTGACTGTGTGGATTTATGGTTTTCCTATAACATTCACTGTTCAATAAAATACCTTTCTCACATGTTGAGTAATACAAACGGTATCTCCACGTCACTTTTACAACATCTAAAATCCCTCAGTTCTCACCATCTCCGAAAAGCCAAGCCAATGTTAATTCTTGTTTTATTAATTTGATCTCTGTCACATTCTCTTTTGCCAGCAGAGTCTCCTCTGTTTGGTGTTTGTTTAAAACGGGTGATTCCCCGGAGGTTTAAAATTTAGTGTGCTCCATGTCAATCTTTCACATCCAGCATGCTCTGTGTGTTAAAACTGTGCCACATCATTTGGATTCTACGTGTGGAGCTGCTGCCACTCTCTGCTTTAGTGACAAATGAGGACATCTCTCTACATGAGACTTGAGTGGCTTTAGGGCTACGGTGCGAAAGTCATGCTTGATAAACCCCGGTAAGAGGTGGTCATTTTAAATCCCTGACACTCGGTCTGCCATCACTGATTAAAGAGTGATTGACTGTCACTCACAGGCTCATCGCATGCTTGCACGGAGACCTCGTGAATTCCTAAGAGAGGTATTACAATTCCCAAATCCCTCTGACTTGACAGTACGGTTTTATTTAATGCAATAATGTCAATGCTTAATCCACAGTAACAATGAAAACTCTTTTGATTGAGTGATTATGCCTCATTTTGAGAAAAGCTGATGCAACAGAAAGATGCAGATACATAAACTCGAGAAAATAATATGTTTCTTTGTGAAGCTTACCTCCATTTGACTGACACACAGTCTGCAGATAATAATCCACTGATGATGAGGATTATTTCTAATAGCTAAAATATAATGTGATATTATTATTATTATTATTATCAAAACTCACAAGTTTAAGCAGAACAAACATTTTCAATTGTGATAATAACAAGAAATGTTTCTTGAGCACCAAATCAACATGTTTTCTAAAGGGGATTGAAGACTGCAGTAATGGTTATTTTAAACTGTAATAATTACATTAATATTACTGTATTTTTATCATATACATACAGTCTTGGTGAGCATAAGAGACCACACAGCTGCAGACTTTTATGAGGCAATGCCATTGGCAATGCCATTATAGTCTAGAAAAGTCAAAGAAAGATTTGTTGCATGCAGATAAGTTTTCAAGGGATTTCTGCAAAGTCCTCTTTCATTTTAAACTCTTGTAATTTGTCTAATGCAGAATCACTTTGGAGTAAGCCAGCTGGAAATTGCACCACATGAGGCAAATCAAAGTTTAATGACACAAGTTCCTTTTTTATAATTATTCTTACAATTCTGCCATCAATTTTCAGATTTTCTTGCATATGGAGAATGTATAAAATAACTGGGTATCTGCTTCATATCAAACTGTCATTTTGCTTCTGCTATAGATGAAAAATGCCTGCCACTTCTTCATTCACCAGCTTTGGCAATAACAATTTTCTAATGTGGGGGAAATCAATTTATCCACACCATTTTTCTCTCCAGGTAGCGGAAAAAACAATAGCATATGCATCATACCACTGAGCCATTTTCTGCCAGTCTCTCTGTTGAATAATCCATTTATTAAGCCCTGTGGATGTTCTGATCATTGCACACCTAAATGTATGGGTGGTTTCAATCTGAAGCACAATCCCTAATGTGTGGTGCTTGTTTTGAGTGTATATTTATTTTCAGTGATTTATAACAAGCTGAAGTCTCACATCTATTGAGCTTTCACCATTCGACATATTAATGGATATCTGAGTGATATGAGAAACATGAAACTAGTATTGCTATTCAGGAGATTGTTTACATGGGACACAAGTATGCAGTTCTCTTTCAAGGGAACTCGAGCTGCGCCGAGACGCTGTGGGAACGCCCCTGCGTGATTGCGTCATGAAGCACCTATGAAATCAGTTCAATGGCGTGACGGAACGTCATGTGACGTCATAGTCCAGGAAAATATAAAGCACCCCTGAAAACAGACCGCGCTAGCTTTTGTGCCTTCAGCAAGCGCTCTGTGTGAATCCGTCTCTGTCTATTTATTGTTGTTTGTCCACAAGCATATATATATATATATACACAGTAATGTCATGTCATATACATAAGTAATGCAGATTACTTAATTAGTCCTCTGCATATGCTGTGAGTTTGGGTTGCTTATGACGTTCATTTGGGATCGCAATGTGCGCCATTTCACCAGATTTGTAATGTAAATAATCTAGAAACATACGTCAACACAGGAGAATACATCAATATGTTTCTATACATGCAAACTTTTAATTCATCGTGATTTCAAAATAAAAGTTTAAACCCTCATTAGTGTGCATGTTTTGATGTCCACATGTTATTATTCACGAAATTACAGTGGCTGTAACATTTCTATAGTAAAGAAGTGGCCAAATATGGATGATCTTCCATGGGTCCGCCATTAACGAAGTGGAAAGAGCAAACGTACGGACATTTTGGCGGTTTCTCACAAATGTGTCGCCCAAATACACACAAGAGAAATACATAAACTACCGCTGCATTTAGAACGTTAATATCATTTAACATGCACCATTTCACATGTACTGTATCGTGTCACACATTAAGCATGTGCATGCAAAGAACTCAAAATGGTGATTGAACGGTTAATGCAACAGATACACTGTTAACTATTTGACTAGGACAAAAATAACAAGCAACTCGCATTGCCAGCACGTTCACACATTACAATAATGCTTTTAACCAAAGCCATCGAGCTTCTTGCAGCGTGCAGATAATAGGTGCCCCACATCCACATTCAGTTCTGGTGCGTGGATTATGGTCAAAACAAATATCTTGCATGTATTTTTTACACTTGAACCAGCTATTATGGCACACCCTATTTGCGCAAAGGACGTCAGTCTGTCTGTAGTCCATATTAAAAAGTAGCTAGCAAGTCAAAACTGCACAGTCGACGCAAAACTACGGGTTCACAATACAACCGCCCGCTCTTGCCTGAAAAATAAGGTGAATATCCTCATGCTTACCACTTTCACCTAACAAATCCAAACACTGCTGATCTAACATGGGTTGAGCCTAATTCATTAAAAGCAGATTACTAAAAAAAAATTCTGAATCTCCTCATGATCTACATTCAGAGTTAATTACCTGCTATGTTTGTGCACTCCTTAGTGGCCACTGACTCATGTGAGATTAGATAAAGATATTCTTCAGGAGAGAGAACAGTAATCATTGTGATCACTGACAGTTTTATTGTGGAGTGCTTGGCTGCACTGCATTATTGGTCTCAAAGGACAGATCATGATAAAACCAAATGTGCTCTTCAGCTGTTTCATATCAGGTATGAAAATATTTTTTCTTCATAAAACCATTAATTTTATTTTTTAATAACCAATCATGAAAAGCAGCTAGAGCCTATCATACTTCTTTAATTCTTCAAGCATTCTAAAGCAGACTGAATGAAAGACTGCAGTATTTCCTGTTTCCCAAGTTATTTTTGGAGTTTAAATGATTTACTGAGTGTTAGGACCCAGAGGGAATAATTATAGAGTTTTATTGGATCGTCACTGGGAAGGGATAAGGCATATAATTAGATAAAATGCCAAAATTGTCCTTCAAGCTACAGTATTTAACCAGGGGTTTATAAGATGATGTCTTCATCAGCCATCCCTGCTTAATTAGCTTTAAATACAGAGAGAAATGTTGGTCACCCCGGCACTTATTTAACAGATAAGTTTAAATTATTTTTATTTTTTTTAGACAAGGTACATTTTCGGAATTCGCAAAAATGGGACACCGTTACTGTATGTTCCTCTGTTTGATATACACAGACATATAAAACAAAAATAAAAGCAATGAGATTTATCAATATCTGCAATAAATGTCTTCGCCATTTTAATTGTTAAATTAAATAATTATAGGATTTGAGAATCTGAAGCCATCAGCCATAAAAACAGAAAACAATATGCCCAGCCAAGTGCAATGATTTTTATAGTTCACTATAAATTCAATCATGGCTGCACACTATTGTAACAAACTCCTGAGGAAATTGGTGAAACTTCTGATCTTAGATTATCCACAGTATATAATAATTATAATTATCTTATAATTATAATGAGTCGTGTGTACAGTAGAGGTTTAGAAAACATACAATATTCCATTGTAAAATAACAATGTGAATCTTCATGAGAGATGAGTTGTCTGGAATAGCTCAAATCAAACATGCATGAAAAACAAGACACTTCCAGATTTTGTCATGCTATAGTACACTGAACAACTTTAGACACATGCATTATGGAGCTGTAATGGTTAATTTAACCCTAAACTCTCTTCCTCGATTTAAATAAAGCTATACAGGCAATATCACAGGCTGTTCAGCAAAACTTGTGCTGGACACTCCCCCATCACAGTTAATGAGGCATACAGCAGGTGTAGTGAATGCAAATGATTCTCTCTTTGAAGAGGCAGTCATAGATATCACTATACATTATTTCAATCAAATTTAATGGTTAGATTGAATTCAGAGGTTACCATGTGCAGGATATGATACACAGTAAATGTTCCATAAAGGACATTTTGCAGATGCAAATAAAGGGGCGTCAGCCCTCTCCTGGCAATCCTGACCAATCAGAGAGAAGCACAGCAGAACAGCAGTATTTTCCCAGATAGGTAAACATATGCTGCAATTGTGGGCCACATACATTGTCTGTATTTGAATTCTATGCTTACTTTCAGTGGTTGTTCAATGAAAATGTTATTTAATTTAATTAAAATTAAATAGAAGGTTACTTATCACAATATATTTATGCACAAAATTTAAAACATCCACATGTTTCTAGTGTTACAATTAATAGTGCTTATGATTACCACTGTAGGTTACAACAACAGCTCTTAATCTTGACCCTCTGAGGTCGGCTATCGCGCGGGCGCGGTAGTCTCGCTTTTTTTCTTATCAGTGCAAAAGAAACTCAAAATACTCTGTTGATTTTGATCTTACATATTAATTTTTGTACATTATTAGATCCTGATAAGTGTCTATTTTTTTGTGGATACTCACAATAAAAACAAAGTGTTGTGCTTTTCGCCAAATAAAGAAAAACAAACATGATGCGCGTTCTGCCTTCTCTCTGTCAGTTAAGTCCATTCTGAAACGCGTCCGAAAATTAACTGTAATTCCGCGAATACTTGTCATACAGGCACGAGTGTTTTTCCATAATGAAGCTTGAACTCTCTTCTTTTAAATGAATTAATTTATATAAAAAACGTCTCGGTTACGTATGTAACCCTCGTTCCCTGAGTACAGGGAACGGAGACGTGTCGTCGGGGGAGTTCCCTGACGAATTGGGATCACGCTAGGGAGCCAATTGCCTTCGAGAGAATTAAAAACGAGCCAATAGACATTGGCATGCAAGATTTGCATTCCGCGACCCGCCTACCAGCGCGGGTATAAAAGGCGGAAGTAAACATTGCGCAATGCTTTTCGGTGAGGAGCCGAACAGTGTCCAGTCCTCCGCGAAGGTACAGCAACATGGCAAAGGGACGACACGTCTCCGTTCCCTGTACTCAGGGAACGAGGGTTACATACGTATCCGAGACGTTCCCTTTCGTCCTGGGAACTCCGACGTGTCGTCGGGGGAGTTCCCTGACGAATTGGGATCCCTAATAAAACGCCATGGTGCTGGCCCCTTCCAGCGCCCGGCTAAGCTACCCTGCAGCAGTTTCTCATAAGTTGCGGGAGCTAGCACGGGAACCACACTGCTGTTCCGCAAGACCCGCACAGTGGGATTGGATAACACTGGGAAAGCGTTCCCTCCTTTCAGAGGAGGAACACTGCGGAAGCCCCAGCCTGACTGAGGAAGGCCAGGAATACACATATGTACTAGCCCGAAGGAATAGTGAAACACATGGCAGTCCCAGAGGTAGTCCCAATCCAAGGGAAGTGGGAGCGTACTCAAGGGGACGACGAACGAGTCCGTCAAGGGGAAGACACGGCAGAACTGCACGTGGCATCATGGGTCACCGTAGAGACCACTGGAAAACACCCAGTCTACTAGAAACTCCTAATAGAGGTAGCAGACCTGGCGCCGGGCGGTCCGCCACGCCTGGCACCGGAGGGGTGATGGAGGAACTCACGAGGCTCACCGACGTAGGGTGCCAACGGAGCAAAAGACGCACGTATCCGGCCGAGGCACGGAGTGGCGTAGCAAGCCGACACAACCTATTCCCTCGCACCACTGGCCGTAGCCAGAACTCGGGAGGAAACAGGTTCCACACAAAGGCTATAGAACCTAGCGAACGTGTTCGGTGTCGCCCAGCCCGCAGCTCTACAGATGTCTGTCAACGAGGCGCCTTGAGCCAAAGCCCAGGAAGCGGCAACACCTCTAGTAGAGTGAGCACGCAGCCTGGGAGGACAAGGCTCACCCAGAGATTCATACGCTCGGGTGATAGCATCCACTAGCCAGTGGGCTAACCTCTGCTTGGAGACGGCCTTCCCCTTCTGCTGGCCTCCGTAACTATGGATGTCCCGATACCACTTTTTCACTTCCGATACCGATGCTTTGGCTATTTGCGATACCGATATTAATCCGATATTTTTTATTTTATTCTATTTTATTCTTGAACTAATACTAGGCCTAATAAAATATATGGAAGCACTTTGCTCAATTAGCAACCTAAAAACATCTCACTCAAATGGAGAACAAATACTTCTCCAGTATATAGTCCACAACAACAGTTGATTATGAAAGACTGCCACCCTTTATTCAAACAGGACAAAATACAGGCAGGCAGGCTACTTCAGTAGGCTACTTAAAGCTACCAACAGGTTTAAAGTTAATCATTTAAAATTAAAAAGCTTTAAAATTACCCATTGATCCGTGTGCTTTTGCGTCCATTCGTTTTTCCTTTTTTACCCGTAAAACGAAAAATTAACGGTTGTTGTATTTTTAAAACGCAAAGTTGAACACCAACATTTTAATTTGAACTGTATGCACACCAAAAGCTGCGCAAAAAATAAATATTGACGTAAGTTATATATAAATAAGTTATTTTCTCTATGACCAGAAATGAGTATTTTAAGTTGTTTCCACTGTTGAAAGGAAACCGGAAGTGTTCGCGCCCGCGCTCCGTCCATGCAGTACGCGCTCCACACTCTCCACACACACTTGCTATGCGTAAAAATCTTGTGTAGCATACAGTTTACAGCCTACGGTTTATAAACTGAGGAGACAGATTGCAAAACCGTGTTTATAGTACACCGAAGGTAGTGGGATGGAGTGTCTGTTGTGAGCTTAGAGGGCACGTCAGCCAGAGATGTGTGTGTGTGTGTGTGTGAGTGAGTGAGTGAGTGAGTGAGACAGACTACTGCCTGCTGAACAGAGGGTCGCCGGAAGAAGGATCTGAAGTGCCGGTGTTTCGGCTACAAAAACCCGCCGAACTGATCCGAAACCAGCCCAATGTTTATCCACCCGCCCAAACCCATTTTTTGCCCGCAAAATAGATGGCAAAACCACCCAATATGCGCGGCTTAATGTCGCAGCAAGGGAAATGCTATATTCAAGCATTGTTGGATAGGTATCGGATCATATTTTTTCTCCCCTCCGATCTCCGATCTAGCGTACTGGGCCAGTATCGTCACGATACCGATGCTGTGGATCGGATCGGGACATCCCTATCCGTAACAGACAAAGAGCTGATCTGAGGTTCTGAAGCTTTGCGTTCTGTCAATATAAACCCGCAGAGCGCGGACGGGACAGAGAAAAGCTAGGGCTGGGTCTGCCTCCTCCTGGGGCAGCGCTTGCAGGTTCACTACCTGGTCCACGAAGGGAGTGGTAGGAACCTTGGGCACATATCCGAGCCGGGGTCTCAATACAACATGAGAAAGGCCCTGCCCGAACTCTAGGCACGATTCCTCGACCGAAAAAGCCTGCAGATCCCCGCCCCTTTTGAAAGAGGCCAAAGCTAACAAGAGCGCTGTCTTGATGGACAGGAAATTAAGCTCTACAGTCAGCAAAGGCTCAAAGGGAGGACCTTGAAGAGCTCTAAGTACCAGAGCTAGGTCCCAAGAGGGTACAGAGTGCAAAACACGAGGTGGATTTAACCTCCTAGCACCCTTAAGGAATCTGATGACCAGGTCGTGCTTCCCCAAGGACTTACCTTCTATTGCATCGTGATGTGCGGCTATTGCGGCGACATACACTTTGAGGGTGGAGGGGGACAGCCTCTGCTCCAACCCATCTTGCAGGAAGGAAAGCACGACTCCGATCGGGCAAGTTCGGGGGTCCTCCTGACGGGAGGAACACCAATCGACGAACAGGTTTCACTTCAACTTATAGAGGCGCCTCGTAGAGGGGGCTCTAGCGGAAGTGATGGTGTCTACCACTGCCTGTGGTAGACCACCTAGAACCTCCGCGTCCTGTCCAGGGACCAGACATGGAGTTTCCAGAGGGGTGCCATAGAGTGCCCCGTCTCTGAGAAAGAAGGTCCTTCCTCAGAGGAATCGGCCAAGGAGGGGCTGTCGCGAGGAGCATTAGTTCCGTGAACCAATTCCTGGTGGGCCAATATGGCGCCACTAGAAGGACCTGCTCCTCGTCCTCCCTGACCTTGCACAGTGTCTGTGCAAGAAGGCTCACTGGGGGAAACGCATACTTGCGCAGGTCCCGGGGCCAGCTGTGAGCCAGGGCGTCCGTGCCGAGGGTTCCCTCGGTCAGGGAGAAAAGCCACTGGCAATGGGTCGTGTCTGGAGACGCAAACAGATCTACCTGTGCGGCTCCAAAGACACTCCAAATCAGCTGGACCGCCTGGGGATGGAGTCGCCATTCTCCTGGCAGGGGAGGCAACCGTGAGAGCTCGTCTGCCACACGGTTAAGCTCCCCTGGAATGTGAACGGCGCGAAGCGACCTCAGATGCTTCTGACTCCATAGGAGAAGGTAGGAGGCGAGTCGTGACATGCGACGGGAGCGCAGGGCTAGACGTACTGCTTGCAACTCTAGGCAGTTGATGTGCCAATGCAGTTAAGGCCCCGTCCACAGACCTGAAACTGCATGCCCTTTGTACGTGGCCCCCCACCCGGTGGCAGAGGCATCTGTGAAAACCACAGCATGCCTGGAAACCTGGACTAGGGGCACTCCGGCCCGTAGAAACGCAGGATCTGACCACGGGGAGAAGGTTTGGCGACAGTGCGGGGTCACTTTGACCCGGAACGTGCCGCTGTGCCACGCCCACCTCGGGACTCGATCGTGAAGCCAGCGCTGAAGCGGTCTCATATGTAACAGGCCGAGCGGCGTTACTGCGGCTGCGGCTGCCATATGCCCCAGGAGCCTCTGAAATTGTTTCAGTGGAACCGCTGTCCTGCCTCGAAAAGACCTGAGGCAGGTGAGCACTGACTGGACGCGTTCCTCTGTGAGGCAAGCAGTCCGGGCGACCGAGTCAAGCTCCATACCGAGATAAGAGATCCTCTGCATAGGGCAGAGTTTGCTCTTGTCCCAGTTGACCTGAAGTCCCAACCGGCTGAGGTGGCGAAGCACCATGTCCCTGTGATCGCACAACAATCTCGCGAGTGAGCTAGAATGAGCCAGTCGTCGAGATAGTTGAGAATGCGAACGCCTTGTTCTCTCATGGGAACAATGGCCGCCTCTGCGACTTTCATGAAGACACGGGGTGACAGGGCCAGCCCGAAGGGTAGGACCTTGTACTGATACGCTCGACCCTCGAAAGCAAACCGAAGAAACGGTCTGTGTCGAGGAAGAATCGAGACGTGAAAGTACGCGTCCTTCAGGTCGATCGCTGCAAACCAATCCTGGGGACGGATGCACTTGAAAATGCGCTTCTGCGTAAGCTAGAAGCTAGCCAGGCCTCCAGATACCTCCCCAATGAACCCACCCGGACCACCGGCGTACCCGCGGAGGGGCAGCGAGGTGGAAGACAGGGAGCCGGCTCTGGTGGCATCGTAGCGACCGAGAGCGGGGTCAGGGTGTACTGGACACCCACCTGCTTCCACGGAGGAGCAGACGGCAGAGAAGGCTCGTGAGCGTTCTGCTGCAGACTGCCCGGTGGCGGGGGGAGTGGGAGAGAAGAGGAACGAGGCCCTGCCTCCTCGAGTGCTGGTCTCTGCGCCTCCGGGCCCAGCCGCAGACCGGAGTGACGCAGCTGGGGCTGCGTCACTGCTATCTGCAAGCTGGGAAGAGGGGGACGGGGATGTAACCGCTCGGGGGTGGCACACGCTGCCGTCCTGGCCCTCTTGGACGGGGGAGACTGTGTGCCCATCAGTCTCGACCGTGGATGACCTGGAGGAGGAAGAAGGAGAAACTGCTCTTTTTTTGAAAATGTGGGTACCGCTGACCGAGTGGCCAGCGGCGGAACAGAAAGAAAATTGAACGGAAGATTTTCCACCCGGCCCTCTCCCAGGGGAGGGAGGAGTGCAGTGGCACCCTCCCGAAGAGCAGCATCCGGAACCTCCACCTGGTCGCCCGTCTCAGGGACGCTTCCCGCGCTTCTTCTTTTGGGAATGAGCAGGAGGCGCTTGAGCGGGTTTGGCAGCCCTCTTACGACCTGACCTCCGTCCTCCAGGGTTAGACTGCTGCCCTGAAGGAAGAGCGGCCGCCGGAGGGCGACCTCGGCGACGAGCAGCCGGAGGCTCTACAGCCACGGGGGACGGACCAGCAGCAGTCCTCCTCCTGTACAGGAC
Source organism: Gila orcuttii (assembly GCA_026230005.1). NCBI lineage: Eukaryota > Metazoa > Chordata > Actinopteri > Cypriniformes > Leuciscidae > Gila > Gila orcuttii. The sequence continues at coordinate 29,771,414 of JAPDVR010000007.1, read as the reverse complement.
GTGCCGTATCGCTTCCGACTGCTTCTGGGCGGTGGAGAACTCTTGGGCGAAGCTCTCCACCGCGCCGCCAAAGAGGCCCCCTTGGGATATGGGGAAGTTGAGAAGTTTGTTCTTCTCTGCTTCCCACATATCCGCAAGGGTGAGCCAGAGGTGGCGCTCCTGGACCACCAAGGTGGACATCGCTCGACCCAGGGAACGTGCGGTGACTTTCGTCGCCCGTAGGGCGAGGTCCGTTGCCGCACGTAGCTCCTGCAGCAGACCTGGGTCGAGACCACCCCCCTGCATGTCATGAAGTGCCTTGGCCTGGTGGACCTGCAGCAACAACATGGCATGCAGGGCGGAAGCGGCGTCTCCACACGCCATGTAGACATCCCTGGTCAGACCAGAGGAAAACCTACAGGCGCGGGAGGGGAGTGAAGGGGCACCCCGCCAGGAGGAAGCAGTCTTAGGACACAATTGCATCGCAACCGACCGCTCCACTGGGGGGATTCCCTCGTACCCGAGCGCCGCTCCGCCATCAAGGGTGGTGAGGAAGGAGGAGCGAGGTTGTCTACGTCTGGTCGCAAGGGGGGCCAGCCAAGACTTCCTCAGCTCCTCATGCACTTCAGGGAAGAATGGTACTGGAGCAGGCCGCGGGGCAACAGCACGGCCTGCTCCGAGACACCAATCATCCAGCCGCGAAGGTTCGGGGCCCGGTGGAGGGTTCCAGACGAGCCCGACATTCGCAGCTGCCCTTTCGAGCATAGCAGCCATTTCCGGATCCGGCTCAGCCGCAGCCACCACACCCGAAGGGGGTAGACCCGCTGAGTCGTCACCAGAAGACGACCACTCTTCCTCCGATGCCGCGATCGACATCTGATCCTCAGGCGGTGCCCCAAAGGAGACAAACGGGACCGCACGAGGCGGTGCCGGAAGCTCCACCGGGACACCTGATGGCAACGAGCTACTAGAGGCGTGAGAAGCCCGTGAGGATCTTTCACCAGACGGGACGTTCTGCACGGTAACCCTCATCCGCTCACCAACAGGAATCACCGAAGTAGCCGTCTGCCGAACTGAACCGGCAGATGCACTAGATCGGGGATTCTCTGAAGGGACTCCCCCATGTTTCAGGGATCTCAGTCTTGAACGCAGCATCGCCAGAGTCATGTTCCCGCAACGAGAACATGACTCGTTCATAAACGCTGCCTCAGCGTGCCCTAAGCCCAAACACGAGAGGCAGTGTTTATGACCATCCTCCTGAGGGAGAAGTCGACCGCATCCAGAAACGCACGGGTGAAACGACATCCTGAAAAGGACGCGAAACGCCCGTGTTGCTCTTTTAGATGGAAAGGAAACGCTCTTTTACGTGCCGAGGCACAAAGGGACCACCGCGGCAGACACAACGGGGAAACTGCAAGCCCGTGTGCTGCACTCACCAACCAATACCAGCCGTTAAAACAGCTCTTTTTTTTTTAAATAGAGAGAAACGGCCGGCAACGGGAAGCGATGGCCACTTGAAGCGCCGTCACACCAGCAGCAGAGGATTCCTTTCGTTCCAAAGAAGACTCGTTTAGTTATTTCTCGGAAACACAGCAGCTCAGAGAGACACTGAATGGCTCCAAAGCAAAAAGCATTGCGCAATGTTTACTTCCGCCTTTAATATCCGCGCTGGTAGGCGGGTCGCGGAATGCAAATCTTGCATGCCAATGTCTGTTGGCTCGTTTTTAATTCTCTCGAAGGCAATTGGCTCCCTAGCGTGATCCCAATTCGTCAGGGAACTCCCCCGACGACACGTCGGAGTTCCCAGGACGAAAGGGAACAAATATTCTCAGTTTATGTAATCTGTATGAAAAGAGAGAGATTTCAGTATTTTTCTTTCCAGCTCATTATACCTCATTACGCGTTAATGTGCCACGCCCACGGAGAGCACAATGATCGGTATTCAAACGCAAATGATCTAAGGCAAGCCATTCAAACATGCCAACGCCTACCAGCTGAATTATAAAACACATCGTGTTTAGTAAGTATCTTGTACAGCTGTGTACACAGCGTATCCTTTCGCTGTGAGGAATAATACTATCTAATAAGCCTGGAAAATGTAGGCTACAAGAAGTTCTGGTAGTTTCATTTCGAGGAGCAACGGATCCAGCTGATGTAGTAAGTCATTTATTCTTAAGTGCTTTGTTCTAATCGCGATATTGAATAGTGTCTGACTGTAAACCGCAAAAAGACTGTTTAAATATGAATTACGTGTCTGTGTGTAGGCTAAATGATGAATGAACGGCATGCAGGCGCACGCGCTGTTTACTACAGTTATACAGCGCGTGTCTGTGCCGTTCATTCACTCTCGCATCTACATTAGTAAACGTTATGTTTACATGAACACATCCAAACTATATTGCTATAGCCTACTAAGATAAGTAAAAATAGACTGAAATATGTTTAAATAAAATGTCTGTATAAGCAACAAGCTGCAAATTCACATGTATATACTAATATATCATACACAATATGTTACAGAGTCAGACTAAATATGAATGTTTAGACAAGATTTTGTGATTAGTTTTGGATAGATTATAAAGTTTTGACTGTAAAAAAAAGACTACTGTCACATTAAATAGTTAAGCTTTTGTTCACCAATTTCTGCTTATAGTTAAATATACTATAGTATGATGTTTTGTCAAAAATAAAGTAGGTATATTGAATTATCAACTAAGATGTTATTATAGTGTTTGTTCCAATATTCAAACTAATGAATCCTAACCTTTTTAATACGTATGATAAAATGTATACTTTTTACAAAGAAATACACTTGAAATATTGTTAAAATTGTAATTGTTGTTGTAATTGTAACCTGTTTGTAATTTGTTACAATTTCTAATTGTAAAATATGTATATATAGATAATTTCTTTTGTCCTTGCATTCTTTGGGATCCTGTGACACCTGTGTGAAAGGGCTAATTAATATGCAGCTCATTATAGGGCTCATTATCCGGCCTTTGTCTTCTCAGGTGTGAACACGCCTCCACGCATATTGCCTTTCCAAACAAAAGGTGTCTTATAAAATTTAAATCAATGTACTGTTTTGTGTAAAAGATTAGGCAGGATGGTTCCCTTTCAAGGGAACTCGAGCTGCGTTTGAGACGCGGTGGGAACGCTCTGCGTGATTACGTCGTGAAGCGCGTGTAAAATCAGTCCAATGGAAGCCCACTACGACATAGGTGACGTCATAGACCAGGAAACTATAAAGCAGCCCTGAAATCAGACCGCGACAGCTTCTGTACCTTCAGCAAGCGCTCTCTGTATATCTGTCCTTGTCTATTTATTGTTGTCTGTCAAGCCCAATATATCTATCATTATTATAGCGAGCAAGCAAGATTATAGACGGTGTGTCGTTCCCTGCCCTCGTTATATTACGGGTGGGGACACACATCAGCTTTGTGTTGCTTGTTTGGGAGTGGAGCATGCCCAGTCAGTCCTCGAGGGGGCTGATTGTGAGCATTGTATGAGTCTATCTATAAAGACGCTCCGCTCTCGCCGATCGTTCTTTGAGGAGGACGGTTCGGTTCGCGCTCCCCGCGCGGGTCCCGCTGTTGCCTAGACACGGCGGCGACTCGCATTTTGGGGTTCGAAAACGGATCTGATAGCGTGGGTTGGGACGGGCCCGCCCTATCTCAGCTTTCACCTGCAGATCCAGTGTGCTGCGATTTCCAGTTCCGAGGAATTGGTATCGTTAGTGTTTTGTTAAGAAAAAGTGAACAAAACAAATAAAAATATGAAGAAAAAGGCAGATGTTTGATTTTTCAATAAATAGGCAGCTCATAACTCTGTTGAATAAAGAGGAGCTTTTAAAAGGAGGTTTTTCTAATGCTGTTGCTAGTTAAATATTTACTGGACAGCTGAACATTATGAGAGTGAAAATAAAAAGAGTTTATTAGATGAAATATGTCTAAAAAAACAGGAAAACTCTGTATCTCAGCCTCCTCGTCTGGGACTACTGGTTTTTCCCTATCTCCACACTGAGGTGTCGAGATAGTGGAATAAACCGGTTTTTATTTTATGTGTAACTTAATACCCGAACGTCTAATTAGAGTAATGTTATGGGTATTAAGTATCATGGTATGACAGTGCCTTGGATTATAGAGACGCTTGCGAGCTTTCTCTCTCCCGAGTCGGCGTCATCATTTTTAACCCCGACGTTACCCACCAGCCATCTTTAATAATAAATAAATTTTATTAGGCAGTACTGATGGGTAAAGTATTTAAGGACATAGATGAATGTGAGGATGTCAGCATTGACTCTATTCGAGAATATATTTGAGAATATATATATATATGTATATATGTTTATATGTATATGTTTTTCTGATATAAAAACAAAGAAAAAGAAAGATAAAAATGTCTGTTCTTCTGGACGCTCCGCTTTCAAGAAAACTAAATCTTTCAGTGGCGTTCCAGAGGTTTCTTCCTCACCAATCTATGTTCCTGAAACTGGCATAGAGTGCAAAGAAGAAGACCTGATGCCGAGGCTATCAGGCTTCTAAGGGTGGTCCCCTCCGGGGTAGGGACGGTTTTGAGAAATCGTTTCTCCTCGGCGCCCTCTGGGGTGCGACTCTCTGAGGAGGGTCGCAGCGCTGCCAGTTCGGTTGTTCCCTGCCGGTTCGCCGTTCAGGGCACCGAGGTGTCAGCGTCCCCATACGATCCTCCGAGGAGGGTCGTAGAGCAGTCAGTTCGGTCTCCCTGCCGGTTCGCCGTTTCAGGGTGCCGAGGTGCCTGCTTTTTCCTACGATCCTCCGAGGAGGGTCGTAGGAACTAAGCTAGTTAGAGGTAGGCAAGATCTGAGGACTGTCGTCATCTCTAATAAAGCTTAGACAAGAAGTCTTGTCGAAAGAAAAAAAAAAAAAAAAAAAAGAGGGACGGTTTTGAGAAATCGTTTCTCCTCGGCGCCCTCTGGGGTGTGACTCTCTGAGGAGGGTCGCAGCGCTGCCAGTTCGGTTGTTCCCTGCCGGTTCGCCGCTTCAGGGCGCCGAGGTGTCAGCGTCCCCGTGCAATCCTCTGAGGAGGGTTGTAGAACGGTCAGTTCGGTTGTTCCCTGCCGGTTCACCGCTTCAGGGCACCGAAATGATTGTTCAATCAAATCCAGAGGCCAGTCTCGAGAGACTGGTTCCCTTATCGGAATTTCTGGCAGCGTGGAAACTTCTGCCAAATATTTCTCTATGGGTCCTGCACATAATAGAAAAGGGTTACAGAATTCAGCTCGGTTCTCGTCCGCCCAGATTTCAGGGGTCCTCCCTACGGTAGTGGACTCACAGCAGGCTCTGGTTATGGAGCAGGAAGTACTGACACTTCTTCAAAAAGGAGCTATAGAAAGGGTTTCTCCTCCCAGCAGAGAGTCAGGGTTTTACAGCCGTTACTTCATTGTTCCAAAGAAGGATGGAGGGTTGCGTCCCATTCTAGATCTGCGCCATTTAAACAGCAGAGTTCAGAAACTCAAGTTCAGAATGCTTACACTCAAACAGATTGTATCACAGATTCAGTCCGAGGACTGGTTTGTCACAATAGACTTGAAGGACGCGTACTTCCAAGTATCTATCCATCCTCATCACAGGAAGTTCCTGAGGTTCGCTTTAAAAATGGGGGCGAAGCATACCAGTATCGGGTTCTTCCATTCGGCCTAGGTTTATCACCCCGCACCTTTACAAAATGCGTGGATGCAGCTCTGGCTCCTTTGAGTCTCCAGGGCATTCGCGTATTATATTATATCGACGATTGGTTGATCCTAGCTCAATTTGAGCATATGGCAGTTCGGCATCGAGATGTCGTTCTGTCTCATTTAAAGATGTTGGGGTTGCCACTCAACGCCAAGAAGTGTGTGATCCTCCCAGCTCGGAGGACCACTTTTCTAGGTGTAATATGGGTTTATTTAGGCCAGTCACTCACTGTGAAACAGTTTCAGACTGTGGGTCTCATGGCAGCTGCGTCCAACGTAATTACTTTTGGCCTTCTGTACATGAGACCCCTGCAGTGGTGGCTCAGGACCAAGGGGTTTTCTCCGAGGGGAAATCCGTTTTCGCATGATCAAGGTCACGCGGCTATGCCTTTGTGCCTCGGTCATGTGGAAGAACCTTGGTTCCTCGCCCAGGCCCAGTGTTGGGGGTTTCTTGTCGACGCATAATGCTATCGACGGATGCTTCCCTCACAAGTCGGGAGTGATCATGAGTGGTCGCTCGGCGGAGGGTCTGGACAACACACTGACGATCTCGTATATCAGAGCAGATATCCTGTTGAGGCAGGGGCTGAGGCCCGGGGAATGGAGACTTCACCCCGAGGTGGTGGAGCTCCTATGGGAGATCTTTGGTCAAGCTCAGGTCGATCTTTTCGAAAGGAAAACATCATACGATACAACCCATTGTCCGCTATGGTTTCCCTCACATATCCAGCTCCTCTCGGACTGGACGCTATGGTGCAGGTGTGGCCGAGGCTGCACCTGTACACACCCCCCCGATATCAATGCTCCCGGGAGTTCTGCTGGGGTGCGACTCTCTGAGGAGGGTCGCAGCGCTGCCAGTTCGGTTGTTCCCTGCCGGTTCGCCGTTTCAGGGCGCCGAGGTGTCAGCGTCCCCGTGCAATCCTCTGAGGAGGGTTGTAGAACGGTCAGTTCGGTTGTTCCCTGCCGTTTCGCCGCTTCAGGGCACTGAAATGATTGTTCAATCAAATCCAGAGGCCAGTCTCGAGAGACTGGTTCCCTTATCGGAATTTCTGGCAGCGTGGAAACTTCTGCCAAATATTTCTCTATGGGTCCTGCACATAATAGAAAAGGGTTAAACGGAGTTGTGGAAACGGTGGGCTTGGCCTCTGAGGGGGCCCAGCTCATAGAATCCGGTCTCTCGACTGAGGTCGTTGAGACCGTCCTTCAATCCAGAGCTCCTTCCACGAGAAAACGATGTACATTGAAATGGAAACTGTTCTCTACATGGCGTGGAGAACGTTTTTTAAATCTTGTTAACTGCCCGGTTGGTACAGTTCTCGATTTCCTACAAGACCATTTTTCTCTGCTGGATTATCTCCCTCCACCTTAAAGGTGTATGTAGCGGCTATATCTGCTTATCAACCCTCTCGGGGCTTCTTCTCTTGGGAGAGATCCTCTTATTATTTGTTTTCTCCGTGGTATATTGAGGCTCAGGCCTGCACTGCAATCTAGAGCACCGGCTTGGGATTTGGCCATTGTACTTGAGGGTCTGGCCTTGGCTCCCTTCGAGCCCATCGAGGAGGTTTCAGAAAAATTCCTCACTCTAAAGACTATATTTCTCCTTGCTATTTCGTCTATCAAGAGAATTGGTGATTTACATGCTCTGTCGGTTGCTCCTTCATGTCTGGAATTTTCACCTGGTATGGTGAAAGCATTCCTCTACCCTAGACCGGGCTATATTCCTAAGATCCCACTAAATGTTGGGGGCCCAATAGTGCGGCAGGCCTTGTATCCTCCACCCTTTAATACCCCAGATCAGGAACAGCTTAACCTGTTATGTCCAGTCCGGGCTTTAGATGCCTACGTTCACAGAGCTGCTCTGTGGCGTAAATCTGAGCAATTATTTGTTTGTTTTGGGTCACTCAAGAGAGGATGCCCTGCATCTAAACAGGTGATGAGTAAATGGATAGTCGAGGCTATTTCATTTGCTTATGAAGCGGCCGGACAGCCTTCACCTATGGCTGTGCGGGCCCATTCTACTCGGAGTATGGCGGCCTCTATGGCCTTAATTTCGGGAGTTTCCCTTCTTGATGTGTGTAGTGCGGCAGGATGGTCCTCTCCGCATACATTTGTCAGGTTTTATGACCTTGACCTCTCCACTCCTGGGGCGAGGTTGCTTGCTTCTTAGTGTGCGCAAGGACTTCACACAGAACGGGCATTTGTCACTATGACGTAGTGGGTATAGGGTTCCCACCGCGTCTCAAACGCAGCTCGAGTTCCCTTGAAAGGGAACGTCTCAGGTTACGTATGTAACCCTGGTTCCCTGATAGGGAACGAGACGCTGCGTTTGCCTGCCATACTTCCTACATGCCCTGATCGACTTGCTTCAGGTTTTTCAGAAGCTGTCGCGGTCTGATTTCAGGGCTGCTTTATAGTTTCCTGGTCTATGACGTCACCTATGTCGTAGTGGGCTTCCATTGGACTGATTTTACACGCGCTTCACGACGTAATCACGCAGAGCGTTCCCACCGCGTCTCAAACGCAGCGTCTCGTTCCCTATCAGGGAACCAGGGTTACATACGTAACCTGAGACGTTTTTAGATCATTTTGAAACAAAAATTCTAGGCAACAATACTCATTAGTCAAAAGTCTTGTGGACACATATTTAGTATGTGTTTTGTGGCCTTATTTCAGACACTTTAAGTTTTAGTTTTTTCAATAACCATGCATAAGCAATATTCTCTCAAAAATACAAACATGTACATACATGTTGCTCACATATTACGGTAGCCCTGTTTGTGCTATATAGAGTGAATTTACACCTTTGCCATTAACATGTTTATAAATAACTGAAAAAAGCACAAATGTCAGAGCATGTCAGAACACCTCAAGGACCCCAAAAAGCCCTTAGACCTCAGAGGGTTAATTAACGGATAAACTGTAGATTGTTAAACTACTTTAATTTGAAGCAGACAGATATGGAAATATTATATAAAAACTTGAGATATATAGCACAAAAAAGTTACAGACACTTAAATGAAATCCGTTACAACAATATTTTCACACACTTATTTTTTTTTACCTTACTAGCATATGAATATAGGGTAGAGTGTGCATGCTTGAAGCATATATGTTTACATCAGATATAGTATAATGATATCAAAATATAATGATAATAAACAGCAAGAATCCTAACACAAGGCATTCATCTTTATTCTCTTGAGTTTGTTAATCACACTTACAATTCCATGGCGAAACACAGACTGGGAGAATCCAAAACAAAGTATATTTCCCAAGCTGGATGCTGAGCAAAATGACATTGTGATAAATCTATGAGGATCCACTATTTCAAAGAGGTCTGTTAAGTATAAGATAGAAACTGCTACAGTCCACAGGCTGCTGGGCAGGAACAGGGCGGCCTGTACCATGCCTGTTACTGTGACCCGCATCTGGCTCTTCTGCTGGGGCTGGGAAAAAGATTCACTGCTCTGTCCCATCTTCTTCATATGTTCACGCAGATAAACAAAGGTTTTGCCCCAAGAGATTAATAACGTAATCAACGGACAGGTGCAATATAGCAAATACAAGAAGTTTGCCACATGAAATAAATACAGGTCTACCTCTAAGCTTTCTGCTGGTGATGTTGTGTTCAGTTCATGTGAGGTAAAATTCTCTGGGACGGGCTCAAGCAAAAAATATGTTACTGTTCCCAAAGACAAAGAAAATAGAAGCACTATCTGATTCAGAACGAAGCCGACATATAATATGGCTCTAATATTCCTCTTAATCCAGATAAAGATTGCACGATGTTGAGGAACAATTGACATGTGGTAGAAAATGCTGATCCAGGCATTGCATGAGAAGTTCCCGCAGAAAAATTGATAAATCAAAGCTCTGCATAGCGTTTGAAGCCAGAAAGGTGACTCAAAAAAAAGCATAATAATGATAATTGCAGTGACCAGTTGTTGAAATGTTGAATTGATGAACACAACAATTAACAAGAAGCGCAGTGGATTGCGAAGCGTCACTCCAGAGACTGGTCGCATTAGGCAAAAAAAGAAGATGATGTTGAAAACGGTGGCTGTGAAGCAAAGGGGACTGGAGATCAAAACAAATAGCCATGGCTCCATCTTTAGTGTTGCCTCCAATCAGTTGTGTGCAGCAAATGTCCTGCTCTTTCTGATACACCTAGGCTTTTATTACAACATCGCCAATAAATAAGGTGAAAGTAAAATAGGTTGGTAAATGTAATGTGGCTCAACGGCCAGACATAAGCAAATCACACTCATTCTTACATGGATTAAAACAGATCTACCCACAAGCTCTTCTTGAAATGTTACGTAATCAGTGCAACTGCAAATTTTATTGTTTGAGCTCTCAATACTTTATATATAATACTTGATATATAAATACTTTATAAATAAAACTGGGTTTCACTTTATTTTGATGGTCCCTTGAACACATTCTGTTGACTATAAGTGATGTTGCTCCTACATGTCTACTAACTCTCATTAGAGTGGGGTTAGAATAAGTTGACATGTAGTTGCAAAGTTACTTATAGTCAGTAGAATGTCTGTTGGAGGACCACCACAATATAGAGTTAGCAGACACTACTCTAATGAGAGTTAGTTGACATGTAGTTGCAGAGTTACACTGCAAAAATGTTTTTTTCTTCTGTTGAATCAACTTAGATATTTTATGTGGTTCAGAGAACAATATTTTGAGTTTCTGTTGATCTCCATTGTATTATTTTTTTGTTTTACAATTTCAATATACTCAACATTTTAAGGCAACCAGGTTACTTACTTGTTAGTTAAACTAACAATATTTTTTTTTACAGTTAGTCAACAGAATGTTCAAAAGGGACCATCAAAATAAAATGTTACCTAAAACTGTTTATAAATATTGTATACTGCAGATTGAAGACTTTTATATTTGTATTCTCTCCGATTTGACCGATTTTATCTCCAAAATGTCATCTGATGTGTATTAAGAAAATCGCATTCTGTGATATTATGATAACCAGATTTTGAGATTGCATTATTTAATTAGTGGTGTTTATAATAATACTAATAACTGTAGTTACAACAGGTATAGAGATTTGAACAAGTCTCTAAAATAAAATACTAGGTCAATATACAAATGATTTCTGCCTGGTGGACAAACCAAAACAAACCAAACCAAACCAAACCAAACCAAACCAAAACAAAACAAAACAAAACAAAACAAAACAAAACAAAACAAAACAAAACAAAACAAAACAAAACAAAACAAAACAAATTTTACATTGAAAAAGGGACCCAAGCCGTATACCTTACAGCATCTTGTGGGTTGGCCCTGGCCAATTAGTAACCACACAGAACACACAAGCAACCACATAGCAAGCAGCTTATAGTAGTGGTAAGTTTTCCTCAGGTAAGCACAACAATGTCCACCACTGTAAAACCTTAAGTAAATGTTCATTATTGTAACTCATTGTTCACTTTTGCATATGCATGATGCAGCCGGGCTCCTGTATTAAAGTGTTTAATTAACCATGACAAGATTATGCAAACCTTTATGTGATATTTGCATTAGATAGGATGTTGCATGCAATGTGAAAGTCAATAATGACTTTAATAAAAGGTCTATATTGGCACAAAGGCCCATTGAAGTTACACATGGAAAAAATGCTAAACCATTGTCTAATCTGGCAATTCTTTTGATAAACTATTTAGTTTATTCTGTGATATTAAAAAGGGGGGAAACATTATCTCTCCTCGTATGAATGAAGGAAAGGAATAGTGAATAAATAAAGCAATCAAAATAATTATAATTAAAATAATACAGTGACAGCCACTTTAATGTGAAATGAGACTAAAAACGACATTACCGACTAGAGGTTTTCAAGACATATTATTGTGCTACGATAAAGTGCAAACCATTATTTTCACATCAAGTGTTTCACTTAATGCTCTTGGACTTATCCTCTTCTTAAATAAGTACTTAAAGTACTTATATCTGTTGAATAAAAATCTAAAATTTTCTTTAAATTAAATAAAATTTCAGTAATGAGTACTTGCACAAAAATGTTGCTCAATGATGAAAAAAGTCTTTTTTATTATTAAACATGTATTTACAATATAGCTGTACATTTACATTCATACAAAACAGCCCCTAAAATAATTAATATCAATAGATGTACAAAAGAGTTTAAGAGAGAAATATTTCAAAGGACACTTCAGTTTCAAAAGAGAAAGATAAAGATCTGTCAGTCCAGTCCAACATAATACAACCACTTATTTGTGATAGCTGGGAAGAAATAAATATTATCTGAAAAAAACAAAACAAAAACAAAACAACAAAACAATGCCACTTACTTTACAATGATTATCTTGTGTATTGGAGTAAAGAACAGAAAATATCTGTTGTTTATTTAATAGACTTTTAAGGAAGTGGTTAACCACAGGTAGAAATGTATAAGCATAACAAAATCTTTTCTTCAGAGTCAATACTGATTTTGTATCACAGGCAAATATTAAAGGACTAACTGCTACAGTTACGACCTACTCAGAATTGTATGTGAAGATTCTCAGTTATCCAGATCATTGAATGATGTCTAGAGTTATTCCTGTCATTTAGACACCGTGAACATGAAATTCAGTGATACGACATAGACACCAGATATTATTCTCCGTCTAAGGTGATCTCATGTCACAACATGATTCAATTTCAAAGGAATGTTATCTGATTTTTAGACTAGTGCTCAAAGTTATTTTAGTCAAACTTCAGATGTACTTCTGTGTCACTGCATGCTAATGTTGGACCTTCAGAAACAAGTAAATGGGGTCAGATTGTCTCAGGGAGGGGTGGTTGGCCTATGAAACCGGTTTTGCCCCAATTCACATCTGTGATTGTGATTAACATCGTTAGTGTAACAGAAATTCACAAGTCCTGTAACGTTACTGTGTGCGATGAGGTTAAATGCTGTGGAATTTCCATCATCAGTTCACATATTCATAATGTCAAGAGAAAAACATGTCCAGGTAACCTAGAACAACTCAGCCAATCCAGAATCACACTACTGTTCAAAAGCTTGGGGTTGGTACGATTAAAAAAAAAAAAAGTTTTTGAAAGAAGTCTCATATGCTCACAAGGCTGCATTTATTTGATCAAAAAAAGACAGTCAAAACAGTAATATTGAGAAATATTATTAGAAACTAAAATAACTGTTATATTTTAATATATTTATTTCTGTGATGGCAAAGCTGAATTTTCAGCAGCAAGGATTCTTTGATAGAACATTCAAAAGAAGAGCATTTATTTGAAATTAAAAAAAATATTTACTGTCTTTACTGTAGTTTTTGGATAATTTAATGCATTCTTGCGGAGAAAAACTTGAATTAAAAAAATCTTACTGACCCATTAGGATTTATCCATTATCAATATGGCAGATATTTCACATCATAACACAGATGGGTAATGTTACATTAGACAGCATCATGTTTAAATCTACAATATTTCTGCGCATCTTTTCAATTTCGAATTAAGTCACTTTACTGAATGAGTTTGGTCTCTGTAAGCAGGTTCTTTGTGAAACAAAAATAATTTCCTAAGGACAATTTTTAATTGCTCAGCATTTTTACACAAACTCCTTTCCTTCTTAACAATGCTAAGGCAAAATAACGTAAAATTATAAGCCAGGTTTGGACAAGCTACTGTCCTCGACCTGAAGCACTGTACTATTCAAACAGTGAACCAGGACTTCCTCTCACAATGTTGCCATTTCAAAGATATTTCTGGCAACCTAAAATTTACAGACTTATATGTGTGTTTAGTTTGTCATTTTGTTTAGAGTATAATTAACACTTCAGAATCTGCATTCATGCACTAAAGATGAAAGTGTCATTCTCCATTCCAGTTTCTATCCAGAGGGCATATTATTCAACTAATACAAACACCTCCTAACACACCACTCACATCCCATAAATGACCTAATGTTGATTGATCCAACACTTGGGGCAAGCACTGTGAAAACTACAAGCTACTACTTACACAGAGCAGAAGATCCGCTGCTCCCAAAGCAAGGAAATCTCCAACTAACGATCCTTACTGGATAGAAAGTGCCTCACGGCACGTTTGCTGAAGGAGACACCGGAGGAACTGATAGCTGAACTGAAAACTACAGGGTCGGATTGTCCATCAGATGTAGTACTCTTGCATGCTGTCTCTCATGGAGTTGTGAAGGTGAAACTCTGCCCTGTAAGCAGCTTCAAGGCTACGTTGGTGCTCCTTTTCTTGGAGTCTTGCAGTTCTTTGAGCTTGTCGATGTTGGTAAAGGAAACGGGTCATCACAGCCAGCACACAGAGTGTACTGAAGACTGCAGCTGTCACCACACCTGCGAATCAGAATGGACACTCAGCTTATTTGTGTTTTGAATTGGAAACGGGGCTGTTCACATAGGACTCGTTCTTGAATTAAAAAAAAAGATAAATGGAGACCAATGGAACAGAAGAAAAGGCAGGTTTTTCAAGGTACAATTTTCAATGTAAAAAAAAAAAACATTAAAAGGGTTGCATCCTTTGTGAAAGGCCCCAATATACTTCAAGCGAAAACGAAGAACGAACTGATGTGACGTAATTTCGAACAAAATCAGGCCAAAATGACGTTCATTTGGAGTTCGTTTTGGGAGTTCGAAACTGCTTGACAAAGTGAACTTTCCGGAAAAGTTCGCTTCAGCTGGTAAACACCTTTGCACTACCATTGGTCCGTGGTGATTACATAATAGGTAGGTGTGCGCGGAGGCTCCGCCTTCTTTCACATGGAAATCTTTTCAGGTTCATTTATCCACACAAGATCGTCAACATCAGACGGCCGAGAGTAAAAACTTGAACACACTGGAGAGCCACTTTACAAGAGAAAATTAAGTTGTACTTCAGATGAAACAATACACTGATACCGTTTTCTCAATTTTGTTGTGTGTTTATTTTGTGATTGGGAGGAAAGCGTCCAGCACATACTTACATATTCATCTAACCATCTCTCTCAGCAGTGTGGGGGGTGTCAGATGTTTGCTAACAGTATATCGCTGCCCAAATATTGTGAAATTCGTTTTGAAATAGATCTTCGCCGTGAGTATATCGGGGCCTTTACCCATTAAAAGAAAATGCCATGTTTAAGTTAAACTTAATAGACAGCATAATGTCCATTACAGCAGAAATTATGTAGGATTTCTAAAATAATATTATAAAAAATAAAATAATAAAATAAATTACAGTGACATTAAATGGGCAAGTGAATAAATACTCTAGGGGTGCAACAGTTCAAATAGCTCATGGTTCCGTTTGTATCACAGTTTTAGGGTCACGGTTTCGGTATGGTTCGGTATGTGCTATATTCAGGGAAAAAAAGACTACTGTCAAATAAAATAAAGAAAATAAGAACAAATAATCTAACCACAAGCAAAAGAACAAATAAATACAATAGAGCAAAGATACTAATAAAATAAACTATGCTTTTCAGGTAGGTCTAACATTAGTTTTCAGGTACAGAAATTGAATAAAATAATCAAATGTAAAATAACATTGCATATTTGACTCTATAAATGAAAGATTAATCCTTATTAAAGTTACAAAAGCTATTCAATTCAGAGCTGATTCAGTAGGCCTACATGATACTGTGAGTTGTCTTTCTTGACTGTAGTTAAGTTCACTTAAGGCACAACAGTATATGTCTGCTAGGATACTCATCAAGACGGACATGTTGACATACTTATTGTGTGAATTTGTCCATTCAGGTGCAAGACTTGAAAGAGAACTCAATATTTGTGCACTTTCTGAGATGAGTAGGCTACACACACACATCTTCTCACAGCACACGCGAGTTCTCTTTAGCGTCTTGCTCTTGAATGTTTACATTGGCAAAGCTTAAATGAGTTTAGTTTTAAACACCAATAGTAACGTGTGCAGTTCAGATCTCGCCTGCGCTCGAGCGCTATCAACTCCGCGTAAATGACTGGTCATGTTCGAGCATTTGGCACTCACATTGAACAGAGTTTACAAAGAGAAAGTTTTGTTCACGTTTTTTTGATTATGTCTGTTTTACGCATTGTTATTTTCAACAAACCAGATTATAGATGCGTCATCAGTTTTGAGATCAAACCATGGATCAAACGTGGTGCAAGTGCGTTATGAACCATGGGTGGAGAACGGTGTGGTTTGATTTTTTACCGAGAACCGTTACACCCCTAGAATACTCACACATTCTACAAATTCTCTTTCTCCTTTAATGGAACATTTATGCTACCAACAAATATCTAACAGTCAACAATCCCTTGTGACAATTTTAATGGAGATTTTATCACCATAAATTACTGCGCACAACAAATTACCAATACAAAGTCATTACCCGTTTCTGAAATAAAATCGCCAAAAAGAAAAGATGAACATAAACAATACGTGTGATAGTGAAAGCTCATTTCATACTTCACTGACTGTTACAAATGAAACAATGAAACAGACTGAGGTGGTAAAACAAACCTCCGATTACAGCTGAATCAGGCTGGCTGTCATCTTCACGAAGCCCGTTATCTTTTCCCACCTCCTCTCCATGATCTACAGGATGCATCACACAGAAATACAGCACAGATTAAACTCTAAAGAAATCTGTTTTCTCTGATAGTGCAACGTGTGCAATATGCAGTTGCTTTACATTTTAAGGGGTCATGGTCATCCCTTTTGTTTTTCATAATGCCCAATTAGACTTCCTTTTCATCACTGTTGGGCAAGTTACTTTTAAAAAGTAATTAGTTACAGTTACTAGTTACTTCTTCCAAAAAGTAACTAAATTAGTTACTCAGTTACAAATTATAAAAGTAACTTCAGAAAGTAACTATTTCGTTACTTTCAAGTAAATTTTTAAATGCTCAAATGTGACCCCACCTCCACCCCTCTTTAACAGAACTTAAAATACATGTGTATGTTCAAATATTTATGATAAATCTGAATATTATAATGAAATGGACACTTAATACAATACATTATTAAAAGTACATCCGTATCCTTTCTAGAACAGGCAAGAGCTTTCTAGCCCCGCTGCTCGCGTCAACAGCACCTTGCATCACCCTAGACCTAGCGGTGTGTGTCCACTACAGCGACAGAACTCCGCTCAGTGCCGCTGGCAATGCTATAACACCTCTGCTTTGGGGTGTACCTACGTGTCTGTTGCGAGTGTGTTTAATCTATGTTTTTTTTTTAACACGCGGACAATATAATCATCAGAGATTCACGCGATTACGTTTAGAAATAGACAAACCTTGTTTCCAAATCCACCAAGCAAGTATATCCTGTCAATTTTATAAACTTTTATAAAACCAGCCAATATAATCACAATGAACACATCCAAAATAAAATTGCCTATTTAAGATATATAAAAACTGCAAAGCGTCTAATTTGTAAACAAAATTATTTATGCACGGAAATCAGCATAAACTCCGACACAATCTGTATATTTTTAAACTCTCAAGACAGTTGTTATATAGCCTATATGTTAAATATTTAATTTTGGATGTGTTCATTGTGATTATACTGGCTGGGTTTATAAAAGTTGTACAATTTACAGGATATCTTTGCTTGGGGCATTTGGAAACAAAGCTTGTCTGTTTCCAAATGTAATCGCGTGCATCTCTGATGATTATACAGTGTGTGTTGAAAAAAACACAGATTAAACACACTCGCAACAGACACACCCCAAAGCAGAGACGTTATAGCATTGCCAGCGGCACTGAGCAGAGTTTTGCTGCTGTAGTGGACACACACCATTAAAACAATCAGCGGATGGCGGGCAGGTGCGGCTTTGAAAATTGGTCAAAAACCGTTGGTGCGGATGGATGGCGGACAGATGATGAGTTTTGTGATGCGGTTGCGGATGAAATAATAGCCCATCCGCGCATCTCTACTGCCCATTAACCAAGGAAGAACAGTAAAAAAAGTCTTTGCCTCTCTGCTCAGAGATCTAGTTGGTCTGATGAAAAAAACAGCTTCAATTATAGTAACGCGCCACATTTTTTGGCAGTAACGGTAACGGTGTTATTAAGATGGGAAGAGTAATCAATTAGATTACTTGTTACTGAAAAAAGTAACGCCGTTAGTAATGCCGTTATTTATAACGCCATTATTCCATCACTGCTTTTCATTATATTTCTTCTTTTAAAAATATCCAACATTCAATGTTGAAAAGTAATTTTTGTGTCTAAATCTATTCATCTCAGTTATGACAGATTAGTGATTTTGTCTATATGATTTTGTCTATAAATTTTAATGTTTTTAAAATTCTGCACAGTTCTCCCCATTCAAATGTTTTAATGATGTCCTGTGCATTTTTTAAACAATTTTTATTATAATAAACTGATTTGCATAAATTATATATATATATATATATATATATATATATATATATATATATATAGTTAGATAGGAGAAAATCTAACTAAATCTAAATCTAATCTATTTTTTTCTAATCTAGAAAAAAAAACTTATGTATATATGTATATATCTATTTTTTTTTTTCAGAGCACTTTATGCTTCCTTCAGCAGACAAGCTTTATGGAGATGCTTCCTTCATTTTCCAGCAGGATTTGCTCCTGCCAACACTGCCAAAAGAACCAAAACCTGGTTCAATGACCATGGTATTCCTGTGTAATTACTGTGTGATTTCATGTAATATTCTAATTTTCTGGGATTTTGATTTTGTGGGTTTCATAAGCTGTAAGCCATAATCATCAAAATTATAACAAATAAAGGCTTGAAATATCTCACTTTGCATGTAATGAGTCTATATAATATATTAGTTTCACCTGTTAAGTTGAATTCTTGAAATAAATCAACTTTTTGATGATATTCTAATTATATGACCAGCACCTGTATACATATATATATATATATATATATATATATATATATATATATATATATATATATATATATATATATATATATGGAACTTTTTTTTTAAGTGTTCGCTTTTTAAATCGCATCGATTTTCTCATATCTAACCCAGCCACAGGAGGTCTTTATCATGGAAATTGTAACTATAAAGCCAGATGACCCACTGTCATCCCAATTACCATGGTGAATTAGGAGATGTTTCCCACCAAACACATCCTTTTTATTTGTTATTTAAGTGATGGATATGATGTCAGACAACATTCAATACCAAAAAAAAAATCTTTCAACGAAATGCTACTCATATGATGCAATCAAATGCAAAAACTATCCATTCTCAAACAGCTTGATCATTTCGTACTGATGTCTAAGAACTTACCTAAACGAGATACAGAGGTTGAAAGGTCAGCTAATGCTCCGCAATTTGATTCCAGTAAATGTCCACGTATGCTGACCAGAGAGCTACCTCTGTTCAATAACGCTGCCTTCAGTGGAGCAACGTGGTTATACTGGACAGATGAGAAGCAGCCGGTGAATCCTTTGGACCCAGCATGAGCTACCTCATCATCCATTACATCACTTCCTGTTTGGAAAAAGAAAATAATAAAATGTATAAACGTCAGACGTTGTTTCTGTCACACACATTTACAGTAATTATTTATTAAAAACACTGCTTTCAGCTATTGTGAGCATTTGTTTTAAAAGTTACAATTACAGACAGCCACGGACTAATGAAGTTTCACTGTTTTCAAATCCCTGAATATTCCAGACACAAGCTCACTTCTGCTCATGTGTTTCATGATTGTTAGCAACCTTGAGTGACTGAAGGCTTACTTCAGTTTGAAACCTTTTATCTTTTTTCATTGTTGAATCACCCTTGTTGAATGTCTGGAAAGGGCCAAATTCAAACCCATCAAGTATCATGACAGGTTCTGAATAGTCATGGCACTATGTAGTGGAAGAACTTCGGTATGTATCAAAATATATATTTTTTAATCGATATTACAGATAATGTAAAGGATTTAATAAGTGTCTTTTTAAATAGGATCAATTAGATTAATTACCTGTGACTTTTCCTAAAGTCAGTGACTTCATAGTGTTAAACGCTGCATCATATGAAAGTGTGTACTTCTTATTTTCATGGTCAACCTATAAAACAAAACAAGGGCAGTTGAGTGAATACATGAAAATCTCTAAGAGCTACAGTACAGATGAATCAAAAGGCAATGTCCTACATAACTATTGTATATTGACTGTATATCACTTGTACTGCTTTGTGTATTGATCTCACATTTCCAACAAAAACAAATTCAATGTAAAAAAGCAATTCAATCAACCATATTCCAGTTATGCAAAGCCTTTTGTGTTCCTACATTTGCTAACCATAGCATGTTTCACGTATGCAGTGAAATATAACACCTGAACAAACACGTCCTTTCCCTCCCGCTGGATGTGAACTCTATGCAGTCGCCCGTCTGCCAGGCTGCTCAGGATGGGGCAGAACACATCCGGTCTTTTCTCCTTATGCAGTTGGTACCAGATTTGTAAACTCCCTGAGAGGAACAGATGCATTAGCATATTTGGCAAAAGTTACTTATAGCTCTAGTCAGGGATGAATGATTTTGTTGTGAGCATGTTGTAAATCATTGTGAAAAACCATTTTATTATCCATTTGGTACTTGGATTAGTCAAGCAAAAATTTAAACCATGTAACTCCAGTCATGGTGAATTATGTACGTTCCAATATAATAGTGAGTCATCCTGTAGCGTTCTTACAGAGCTCAGCATATGGACTTTACAGCTCCAGCTCCCAAGAAGAGTCTTGCATAAGTCTAGAAGACAATGTATTTATATATAGACTATGCAGGACCTTAGCAGCTGCTCTTAAAGATTTATAAATATTAATTCCCTGGCAGCCTCTAGCCCTTTTTACTCTGTATTGAATTTGTCAATACACATTTATTTGTCCCTCCTACACACATATAGTGCAGATAAATGGTCAAGGTGCAGGTCGGTGCTGAGATTCCCTCACAAAGTTGGTACAGTTATATCTGAGACATCTCTTGACTTTCTTTATGTGCCAAAGATTACTGCACTTAACACTTTTATGTCAATATTTCTAAAAAGCATTGTGATTGGATTTAGCACAAAAAGAATGTGGGTGGTACTATTATGTAGGAATGAGTGTTGCACAATAAAAATCCATATTTTGGTAAGCTGGGTGAAGGCATGACTAATCTTAAAATAATAGCTCTTTCGGCATTTTACTGCCTCTTCCATGGAACACACAACTTAGTTGAGTGCGATTCTGCTCTTTTCCACACAATGGAAATGAATGGTGACCAAAAGGACAAAAAAGTCTCATAAAAGCACCGTAAATCATAAATCGTCTCATATCATACAGTTTTTGATGTTAGTTACGTTTCATGTTTTTATATATTCAAATATGGAGCATCAAGGTGTCATTGAGGCCAAATGTTCTCATTTTATCTCTAAAACTATTCTGGTAAAAACTAACTATTCTAAAACTTAGGAAGACTTGGAATATAAAATAAGTAATGTGTACTATTGTTATGATATATTTGAGTTTTATTTTAATGTTTATTAATGTTTTGAACAAGCTATTATATTTATATTTTCTATATAAGCTATTATTTTATATTCATTAAAATTATGGTTTCAAAGTTTTAGTTTGTCATTTTATTTTATGATCAGCTTTAATTTACTTTTATTTCAGGTTTAGTAATTTCAGTACTTCAACTTTATTTTAATTGAAGTGTTTAATTGATATGTTGTATAGTTTTATATTTAGTTAACAATAAAAAACATATAGTTATGGTGCTTTTGTCATTGCTGGAGCTTGACGAAAGAATGTCATATGGGTTTGTTTGGAATGACATGAGAACAAATAAATGATAACAGACTTTTCATTGTGATAGTTGAGTGAACTATCTTTTTAGGAGTTTTAATGTGACCTTGAAGAACAGCATGAAATTAGAAGCTTTGGTTATGTGAAAAAGCCTGATCTAGGTTGGCTGTTAATGTTTTGCTAGTTAATTGCGATTTACTGTTAATACGATTCGTACACCTTCCAGTGATCTACGAGGTGACAGTTAAAGAACCAGTTCAGCAGGATTAATCAACAGCCTTGTGGCCTTAATCTAATTAGAGAAGTACACAATCAGAGAACTATAACTTTTTATGTTTCTTTGTATTTAATCTCGTTGTACATTATCCCAGATAATAGGGGACGTGAGTAATTAATTTAATACTGCAATATCCCTATTATAGACATATAAACCTTTCATAAACTAATATGATGTATGACAACCGTTTGGACAGCCGTCTCACCGTTTCGTGCTAAGATGATGGCTACATACTGCTGGCTGAGAGTGTTGACTGTGAGCAGCAAGGCAGGACTCTGAGTGGTCTGGAAACTCAGTGCCATGTTGTCTCTGGTCTTGCTGTACTGAGAGGGGACAGTCAGCACTGTGGCCGACCTGTTCTGTATGACAGAGAATGGCTCCTGAAATATGTAGGTGACCGACGCTCCTCTTTCAAAGGACATGGACACCTCTGTGGACACAAAAACACCAGATGGATATTGTCACTGGCTATAAATCAGACTACACCTGATTTCCTTCAAGTTTTGTTTAAACGCATTAAACAGGGGGTATGTGACTATAGAAAATCTGTGAAGACAAACTCTGAATGTTGGCTTGATAATTCCTTGTCTGAAAAGTGAAAAAAGGGCTGTTCAGCTTTAAACTCAACATGAAAGGCCATTTACAACTCACGTTTTTCCCCATAATATGATGACAGACAGACAGAGGGAGAAAGAAAAAGAGAAAAAAGAAAGAAAGAAAGAAAGAAAGAAAAAAACCAAAAGGAAAGAAAAGAAAGCAAAAAGAAAGAAAGAAGAGAAGGAAAGAAAGAAGAAAAAGAAAGAAAGAAGAACAAAGAAAGAAAGTAGGACTCAAAGCATATTTAACACAAAATTAAATATTCCAGATATTATTGCACTATTGCAGCAAGAATCAGAAGAAATACTTTGGCATTAATAATCATGTTTTCTTCTCTGTCTGTATTTGAACAATGTGCATCATCACAGTGACGAGCACTATTAGACACAGACTATCAGACAAGTCAGACTTTCTCATCTCGTCCTCAGCGCCTTTGATCAGATCCAACTAAAGTACGCACATCTGACTTTCTGACGTCTTCATGAATGCAGATGTGTGGATTTTCCCCTCTTATTTACTGACAGAGATTATAAAACCTAGATTAATTTATATAACCTTGTATAACTACATTTCTGAAAAGGTATGTTTTCAAGTACGTCTGCCAGTATGTCATAACTTTCATTAACAAGAAGCTAGAGCATTCCACCCACACAAGAACAACGGCCAATTCAAACCTAGCAAGGTTAAGATAAGCCAATATTGCTTTGTTGTTCTGTACTAATGGAAGGGCAGCTTTTTTTGTGAACTATTGGATACTTATGTAAAAATAGCTTTGTTTCAAATTCTGTACATCAAGATGTTCAAAAATTCCACTCAACACATACGCCTCCAAGACTTCTGTGCTTCACTGCTCATACAGGCAACATCAAACCTTTGATAGAGCCCAGTTATTCAACGATTGGCAGCGCTTGCCCACTGACATATGGAGCAATTATTTTTACAGTATATTATGCAAATACATAGACGTCACTAAGTCATCCATGAATTCATGTTTCATATTACATGGCAGTTTCATCATGTCTGAGATAAAGATTATGCTGTTGGAAGTATTCATTATTGCAGAATGACTTTCTGCAAAAACAATTCCAGGGTTTTAGGTTGCATCTGATTATTAAAAAGGAAATGCATTTCATATTTCATTAATTTATTTGATTATGTTTATTTGGTACTCACCAAATCAGTAAAAAAGTAGATTCTATCAAATTAAGCATGTTATTAGTTATTATGAATAGTCTTTTTAAGTGCATTCCTTTTTTCTTCTAGCTAATTGTAATTTTCTATGTTTTGATTTAACGGTTATGAAAGGTTTAATTTATTGACATCACTAGTTCAATTTGGAATATTACCTTCTGTGCAAGAGGGTCCCCCGTAAGCGGAGTGAGTGCAGTCGCACATGTAACCGCTGCTCTTCTCAATGCATTTCCCCCGATTGTGGCAAAGCCGAGCTGAGCTGCTGCAGTGACCAGCACACCCTGAACTCACTCCTGGTGTCACTTTGGCCCGTTCCTCCATGTCAAAATTCACTCCATTCATGTTTAATGCCCGAATACATCCGAGAAAGCCTCTTTGTCTTGTGGCTGTGCCCCCTGAGAGATGAGAGAGGAAATTATGGAAAAAAAGAGTAATCAGACATTTTTTTCAGAGGCAGATGCACTAAATGACAACTACTACTGGACTGAATGAAGAGTAACAAACGAATACAACTCTTTTCTTTCAGCAATGCACTTTCAAAAGGTCAGTTTTACCAACAAACAGCTGGTTTCCAAGCTGAAGGCGAAGGTGTCCGTCAGGTGGTGTTTTTGTGATCCGCAGGGGCAGCTGGTCGACCTGCAGGCAGGACTCTTTCACATTGCGTTCGGCTCGAACCCAATGCCACTGCCTGTCGTTCAGCGGGACAGGAGATTTGACGGTCAGGACTACTGGCCCGTCGCCCGTATTAAAGGAGAAAGTCACAGCTGAGGGAGCTGGGTGCACAGGAACATGAGGATTTGAAAGCAGTCTGAACAAGTAGAAAAAATAACACTTCTAAAACCGCTAACAATAAAGCAAAATCTGCCAGGATTCTCAACCCTGCTCCCTGGAGATCCGCTTTCCAGCAGAGTTTAGCACCAACCTTGATCACACTGACCTGCCTGTAACTTAATAGTAATCCTGAAGACCTTGGTTAGCTTGATTTTAATTAACTCTTCAGGAAAAATGCATTAAATTTATCAAATGTCAGTGAAAGGATTTTTAATATTACACACGATTTCTATTTCAAATTCTGTTCTTTTGAAATAATAATAATAATAAATATTTATTGAAAAATTTAACCAACCTCAAACCTTTGAATAACAGTATATTAATACATTTTTAACATTTTTAATTTGAATAAATTAACATTATTTTAAGCATTATGGACAAACATGAATTAACAGTTAACAGTAATATATTTGTAAATTAAAATTAACACTTAAAATAATAAATGTTGTAAAGATTTTTATATTGTTATAGTCATTATACCTAATGTTAAGGTATATAACATATAAAATATATATATGTTAAAAACTTATATAAAAGTACTTATATAAAAGTATTACCCATTACATTAACAATCAGCCAATCATAGTTCAAGGCCCTGCTTCCTCTCAAATTTCTGTCCCTCCATTGATAGCTTTGCAACAACCACTTTGACATCAAAAAGTTAATAAAGAGATCGGAAAACTAATCCATTTGTATTGAGCGGTTTAGTCCAAATTTTCTGAAAATACACTTTTATACACTCTTTATACAGTCTTTTATTTACAAATAAACATTCATCAACCCTCACATCATTAATGATGAAAGGAAGCTCAAGCATGTTTACTTGACGTGTGAGAACCAATGAGTAGTAGTAGTAGTAGCAGTAGTAGTAGTAGTAGTAAAATCTTTATTTGTCCCTTTGCAGGGCAATTTAATCAGCTTTAAAACTCACCATCATACAATTTATTTAATACATCACAAAAACATCACAAACATCACATCAAAAACCACGAGCATTTACAATATTTCTAGCTACTATTAAAGTTCACGGTACCTTTATCTTTGTTTCAGATAAGTATTTACACTCATAACTGCATTTGAATGAGGTTCATTCTCGTGTGTTACGCTGCACGTTTGAGCTTCTGCAAGAACCAATGAGGTGGCATGTCAAGCAGGTTCAGTTGAGCTTCTGTTTACATTCGTTGATCAATGTTTATATGTAAATAAAAGCCTACATTAAATCTGTTCATCATATAAAGTGATCGTGTCTCTTCAGAAAAGTTGGACTAAACCACTCAATTCATATGGATTACTTTTACGATCTCTTTATGAACTTTTTGAAGTGTCAAAGTTTCAGTTGTGTAGCTGTCAATTGAGAGTACAGAACTGCTCAGATCTTTTTCAGAATATATTCATTTCATTCATTTATATTAAAGGGAATAAATTTCTCATGAATTGAGAAATCAAAGTTTCTTTTCACATGTACAAGGTCATCATACTATAAGAAAATCAAAACTGAAAACTTCCTTGTTAGTCCAAAAACAGCTTTTATTGAAACCAAGCCAAGATAACGACTAGTTTTGAAATGTGCCTATATAGGTGAAAGACCGCCTTTGCAGAAGATTAACACCTACTTCATCATCTCAACTTTCGTGTTAGTGAGATGACGAGGAGAGAAGAGCGATCAGGGGATCACTGGACTAAAAATAACATTACCTCCTAAAAGATCCTAATGCTAGGAATGTGGTTATTTACTTTCAACAATGTGAATGTCTCAGTTGAGCATTATTTATTTCTATTCGGTACAGTTCACCTATTCTTTGGTAAATCAGTCGCAATTGTGGCACAGGCTTTTCAAACAGACTTTTACGATATGGACTCGTCAGTAATGCCACAACATGTAAGTAACCAAGTTAATTCTAATTCCTGATCAGTGACCAGTGATTTCTGATACATGTACACAGTCAGATGTTCTTTGTCTCAAAATCGTTTATTGCTGTTTGTGTCAGTAAAACCAGTGACTAAACGGTCAACTTCACATTGTTTCTCTTATGCTGGGCGTACACCTAAAGACTTTGAAAAGATTTAGAAAAGACTTTATAAGATCATCAGCTCACATCTAAAGACCTGGGTTCACAGTTTTTAGCCTCAGACTAAAGATTTTACAAACACTGAATCTTGTAGTGACACTATTTACAAGACTACAACTAGATTATTTTAGCTTTTTATTCCCACCAAATTCCTCCCATCATGCTCAGCAGTGATAGGGGGCTTTTACACTGGGCTCGTTTGCTGCGGTCCGAGCCCGAGCGCGTTTGTTCCCGGCACCCCCCGCAGCGTTGGTCTGGTTTCACACTCAACTTGATTCTATTGAACCCTGGTGCGTTTGCGTGCATATGACGTCATCGCAAACGTGCACGGCGCATGATAGAAAACAGAACGTGGGTCAATATTGTTTTTTTCTTTTATTAATTCGCTGCTATTATGCGCAGTTGAGTGAACAATACAGGTTTGCTGTGGGTGTGTCACATAAGGTGGACTTCTGCTGCTTGCAAACGGACTATTTTGAGGAAACAGTGGATTTTCAACTTTGTTGCCCTGATCCCACGCGCAATGCACGAATAGGCTACACTGCAGGCTCACTCTCGCTCGTATCCAAGGTAAATCATCAACACTATCATCCCTTACAAGTGTTTTATTTAACTGAATACATCACAATAAGCTAAAACGCATGCGCAGGTTACTTTATTTCCTGAACAAGTGCGCACCCGAGTCCGTGTTGCTTTCACATTCACGCGAACCGCGGCACGGTTCGGGAGCAACCGGTTTTTAACCAGATAACAGACTTCTTTTCTTTTTCCACTCTGTCGTGGTATGAATGGCAGTTTACATCAAAAAGACACGGCTACTCTGCCCACAGCTCGACAAGGCGCTCCTCTTTATCCTTGGTCCCTTTTCGCCTACTTGGCGCTCGTTTTGTTTCCACGTCCGTCGACATGTTACTTTGTTGTGACTGATGGTTTACTGTTTTCTGAGAACGATTTTATTGGTTGTTGATTGTTTTTCGTCACTATGACTACGCTAGGACTTGCGATAATATCAAACATGTTTGATATGAAAGACTAGAGAAAGACTGGCATAAATCGGGTCGCGGACTGCAGATTATCACCTCACATTTAACGATCGAGACGACGGGAGTGCGCCGAGACTCCAGTAAGATTCATAAAGACTGCCGGTTTTGAGTCTGGGACTGTGAAAATCCTTTGGTGTACGCCCGACATTAGTTGGAAGAAAATAATCTGTTATTTAAATTGTGATTAATGTATAGAAAATGGTCAAAGAACGCTCTCGTTACAATCGCTGGAGCTGTCAATCAAACAGTGCGAGTTTATCAGTGACTGAGTTCTGCACTCTCGCAAAAACTCCCGTTGCATTCAACAAATCTTTTATTTACATCGTGTTTGCACCTAGTTATGATGAAAGTATTTGTTAGTGTGCAGAAATCGACTTGCAAAGACGAGATCACTGCATTCATGAGCTCAACATATCTGTGATAGGCTACATGCTCATCATAGCAACCTTTCATGCCTTGAAATAAATATAATGCTATAATCAACACTTTTCTTGATTAGTTAACCTTGAGAGCTGTAATAGTAAAAATGTGCTTAAAGTTTTTGAGAGTTCCACATGTACTAACAGATGTTAGCCAATCAGCAGTGGGCGTTTACACGGAAGTCTCAGTGACAGACACACCCCTTCAAACAGAGTGTTCAAATCAAAGGCTAAAATGGCTAAAATCAGGGTAGGAAAAATGCCTTTTATTTCTAAATGATGAAAATTTTTTATTTAAAAATCATACTAACATTATAAGTGCACCCAAGTAAACATTATAAAATAATCAAATAATGCGGTTCGTGACCCCTTTAAATTATTTGTGCAATTAGATTTCTAAAACAGAAACCTTAATATGACATTTCTACAGTCTTAAAGATGTATGATAATGGGACTCACAGCTCAGCTCAACCCTAATAAAGTCTTGAATGCCCATGTTTTCCAGGAAGACCCCGGAGGGGGAAGCAGTCTTGAAGTAGAAGGAGACATCGAGGGAAAGCTCTGCCTGAAGAGCTGGGAACTGCAGACTTGAAGCCGCTTGATAAAAAGATACAGCATTCCACAGGGACTCTAACACGGAGGAAGAAAGATATATGTCATATATTTGATAGTCTGGACCTTTACCTATTATTTTTATAAATAGAATTATCTGCTATTTGTAGTCTTTTTTTCTTCTCTTTCAAACATCAAACCCTGGCATGTTTGACAACAACAGATCAGTTCAGTTCACGTACTGTCACCAGAGCACTGCAGGGGTCCTACGACATACATGGCTTCAGAGCCTAGTCTGTAAGTATCACCAATCAAAATCTCCTGCACTGGCAAGTGCTCCTTATATGAGAGGACACCAGTGTCATTCTCCCTGTAGACAAAAGCACAAATTCAAAACAGTCCTATCAATATATGTATAAGGCAACAAGTCCAAAGAGACAGCATTTAGAAAAAAAAAAAAAAGACTGCACACAAATAGACAATGGTTCGCATTCACTTGTCCTTCATACGGTAGCCTATACATATACTTGTGGGTAAAACTTTTAATGCAGAAATCATGCAAAAATCATCAATTTACATCATCAAAGAATAAACTAAAATGAATCATGAATATATTAGATATAAACTACTGTTAAAAAAATTTGGGGTAGGTAAGATTTTATTTTTTGAGCGAAATTAATACTTTTATTTTGCAGGATGCATTAAATCGATCAAATGTGTCAATAAAGAATGTATACAAAAATATATTTTAAATAAATGCTGTTCTTTCTTTTGAATCTTCTAGTCATCAAAGAATCTTGAAAAAATGTATCACAGTGTCTACAAAAATATTTAGCAGTACAACTGTTTTCAAATGAGATAATAAAAATAAAAATGTTTCTTGAGCATCAAATCAGCATATTAGAATGATGTCTGAAGGATCATGTGACACTGAAGACTGGAGTAATGAAGATAAAAATTCAGCTATGCATCACATAAATAACATTTTAAAATATATTAAAATTGAAAACAACAATTCCCAATATTACTGTTTTTTCCCAATATTACCCAATATTACCCAATTCCCAATATTACCCAATATTTACTATAGTTTCAAAAAAAAGTAAAAACTTATATTTAAAATATAATATTTATATAATAAATAATAAGTTAGTGACCCTAAAATAAGTCTTATTTCAGAGTAAAAAAAAAAAAAAAAACACGGATCTGGTATAAATTCTAAATAAAAGTAGACTAGGCTTATATTAAAGGTGTTTACTGTTTTTCATCCGGTTTTGAGCTTTGTCTGTGCACATAATTACGCAACTTGTTATCAGTGAATGAGACCCAGTGTTAGTAAAAGTAAGGTCCATCATCTCTGTAATCTAACAGACATAATGAGTTGCATTTGCCTTGTTACCATGACACTCTGTCTGCATCACAGTTGCAAAAGTAGTTCATGTCGACACAGTTCTCTTCCAGACCGCAGGAGCACTGCTGCACCCCTGGCTGGTATCCACCCCAGTAGGTTCTCTTCTCTCCTTTGCGGTCCACCCACCAGGACAGAGGGGTGCCATCTGCAACAACACCAGACTTATTCAAGTAATGGAGAACCTGTATAAAGTAAGGCTCAAAAACATGTAACATCGATATTGAATTAATGCACAACAAACTCATTGCTTCCATTTAAGACCTGTACAATTCAGTCCTCTACCTCCTCCCAAAATAATAGACAGTTTCATGCATATTTTCGGTAATAGGCACAAATATTAAAACACAAGGACAAAATAAAACTTTATTTTTAGCGTGTTAAATAATAATGTGGGGTATAGAGACATAATTTCATATGCAATTGACCAATTCACACATTGACATTATAGTGCTTTTTACTTACTGTTACCCCACTTACATCTAGCCTATGCAGCCTAGGCATTATAAATGTAACATCAGATGACTTAAGTTATACATTTTATTGACATAGGTAGTGATGTATCAAAGATGTTAAGGTAAAATTTCAATAAGCAAATAAAAAATAAACCCCAAAAAAAACCCAAAACAATTATCTATGATCTTCCCTACTGTGGTCCATTTTGAACACATGCAGAAATTGAAAAATGGAAACAATTTGTTAAAACTGAAAGGAAAGGTGGCATTAAAAGTGACAATAATTACTTGATAACAGTGACTGGGGAATATGATACCCTTGATTTGTGTTAAAAAGAAGAGTTTGCACTCTCAAGTATAGACTTGGAAGAACTGACAGATCTTTAAACTGACATTTCAATTTAGCACACTAAATCAGAACACTTGTGATAAGGTGTGGTACTGTAATAATGACTTCCGATAAATCTTTGGTCTGCACTGCATATTACCGCCAAGTGGAATTTAATCTGGGCAATAATTATGGTTTCAGACTGGGATGACTGCCAGACTGAAAATAAATATATGGATATTCTTTCATTCTCTGCTAGCTTATGAACTACAAGACATCTGTAACTTAAATAAAACTACATTTGGGATTTCTCTTGTACATTTCAGTATTTGATCAAATCTATTGAGACCAGCCTCCTGAATGTGAGTGAGAAACACTCCCGCGATATTATGCCACGATAATTATGTTACATCATGATAATTCACCCACTCCACTAAAATGAAATAAAAAACTTTGTCAAGACAACAACCCTCAAAATAAATATTTTAAATGTGTTAAACAAATAGAAAACAAGAAATTGTATTTTTAAGTTTTTAACATTAATATAAGTCTTTTACTGCTATATTTAATTTAGATATCAAATAGAACATTTTCATCATGACATATACTACTACTAATAATAATACTTCCAACATAACTCTATTAACATCTTAAAAATTCAATCTTTTTTTGTATCTGTTAAGAAATATTACACGGAATGTTCAACTCATATAATTATCCATTTCAGTTTAATTTAAAGTGTTTTTTTATTCTTCACAAATGTAAATAAGAAGTGCTGGGGAAAGTTAATTTTAAAAGTAACATGTTACAATATTGCATTGCTATCTAAAAAAGTAACTAACTGCATTACTCAGTCACTACAACGTAGGTCATGACTGACCAATAGGAATCTCGCTAGAGAGGCCAATCTACTTCGAGTGAAACTAAAACAAGCCAATACACATTGGCGTGCAATCATTTGCATCAGCTGCGCAGCCTCGTTAGCGCGGGTATATAAAGAGCATCTGCTGCAATTGCACTTCAGTTTTTTGCTTCGGAGCCAACACTTCGATGTTGTTTTCAAGAGTGAATCTGAGAAGACAAGCCTCTTACAACGGACCTCTTCTCTTTGGTGCGGGCGTGACGGCGCAGCAGCGTGAATGTTTTTTTTCTCTCTCTCTCCTTTTTTTATTTTCCTTATTTGAGCAAAGCAAAAAAAGCTGTTATAACAGCTGGTAGGGTGCGCCTCTCAGAGCGTTCAAAAGCTGTTTTTACAGCTGGTAAGTTGCACCTGAGAACGCTCAAAAGCTGTTTTTAAAGCTGGTAAGACCAACACGAGAGAGACCGCGCACAGACAGGTGCATATTCCTGTTTGTGTTCGCAGTGACTGTTCCCCTGCGTGCCTCAGCACCTGTGAGAGCAGTTCCTAAAAGAGCTTGCACAGAAAGGTCGCGTCTTTTTCAAGATGACGTTCTATCTGTGTGTTTCTGGATGCGGTCGTTACCTGGGATCACGGGATGGTCACGCTCACTGCTTCGTGTGTCTGGGCCTTGAACACACTGAAGCAGCGTTCGTGGATGAGTCATGTACCCATTGTGGGAAGATGACCATCTCGGAGCTGCGGTCGAGACTCTCGTTCCTGCAAAGGGGCGTAGTCCCCGTGCATCTGCCTTCGGGCAGTAACACGGGAGACCTGAGGATCACGGTGAGCGCGCTTCCTTCAGGGAACCAACCCCTAGGAACCCTCATCCCTCTCACGCTCTGCAGCCATTTGAGTTACCGAACGTGCTGGACCATTCTCGAGATGTGTACCAGTCGTTTCCTTTGGTGCTCCCCGCGATGACCAGATGTCAGTTGCTACATCGGAGGGTGGGTCAGACATCTCCGCGGATGACGGCTCGGAGCCGCTGCCTCCTCCAGGTGTGCCAGCAGTGCCCGAGTTGGACCCAGAGATGATGACCATGCTTTCCCGGGCCGCCAACAGGATCAGGCTCGAGTGGAACCCTCCACTGTGTCCCGAGCCTTCGAGGCTGGATGATTGGTATCTTGGGGTGGTGCGCGCTGGTTCTCAGCAACCCACCCCAGTGCCTTTCTTCCTGGAAGTGCACGAGGAGCTCACAGGGACGTGGACGGCACCTTTTACTGCCAGCAACTGTCTCGGTAGCTCCTCCTCTCTCACCACCCTTGATGGCGGGGCAGCTAAGGGATACACACGTATCCCGCCAGTGGAACGGGCCGCTGCAATGCAGCTGTGCCCTAACTCCACTTGGCGCGGAGAACCGTGTCTTCCTTCCCGGGCCTGTAGGTTCTCGTCGGACCTATTCGACGAGGCCTTACAAGGCCTGTGGGGAAGCTGCCTCTGCCATGCACGCTATGGCGTTGCTGCAGGTCCATCAGGCCAAGGCACTGAAGGAACTGTACGAGGGTGGTCATGATCCACAAGTTCTCCAGGAACTTCATGCCGCGACGGACCTCGTGCTTCGTGCGACGAAGGTTACCGCCTTTTTACTTACTGTTACCCCACTTACATCTAGCCTATGCAGCCTAGGCATTATAAATGTAACATCAGATGACTTAAGTTATACATTTTATTGACATAGGTAGTGATGTATCAAAGATGTTAAGGTAAAATTAACCCCGCCCCGCCCGTCCAGACCCCCGCCAAGAAGGGCGGCAAAGCCAGAGGTAAGTGGCCCCAGGACGGGCAACCCGGAGATGGATGGAACTGTTCTCTAGGAGACGGTGGCCTCACTGCTCCCTTCCCCGGAAGAGGGCCGGGAGGAAAATTTTTCAGTTCCGACGCTGGCCTCAAAACCAGCGGTACCCAAATTCTCGATGATAGAGCAGCTTCCTTCATCTCTGGGTCTGAAGAGGGCCGGAGAGCAGTGGGAGGAGAGAATCATCACTACTCTCATCCGCCTCTTCTGTCACCATCGGGCAGCAGAGTGCGGTCAGAGAACGCCACTAAGCCGCCTCCTGCACCTCCTGCCCCATGGAACCAGGTAAGTGCTGCACAGCACACTCAGACACCGCTACGGGCTGCCTCCCAGAGAGAGCCGCCCGAGCCGTGTCCCTGTGTTCCAACTCACTGCCCCACTCCGGGTACACCTACGATCCCTTTGGTCCCACTTGTACAGTCCCTGCGAGCCTGGTTAGTGCTCCCCAGACCGTCTTGCTGGCTCATTCGGACTATCAGGCTCGGCTAAGCGCCCGGCGTCCCCCCAAGTTTCGGGCCATCCACTCCACTACAGTGAGAGCAGCCGATGCCCATGTCTTGCATGCGGAGATCGCAGTCCCACTGGCGAAGGACGCGATAGAGCCGGTCCCTACAGCTGATATGAGGTCAGGGCACTACAGTCCCTACTTCATTGTACCCAAGAAAGGTGGTGGGTTACGACCGATCTTGGACCTGCGAGTTTTGAATTGGAGCCTACACAAGCTAACGTTCAAAATGCTCACGCAGAGACGCATTTTCGAGTGCATCCGTCCCCGAGACTGGTTTGCAGCGATCGACCTGAAGGACGCGTACATTCATGTCTCGATTCTTTCTCGACACAGGCCGTTCCTGCGCTTTGTGTTCGAGGGTCGAGCATATCAGTACAAGGTCTTACCCTTCGGGCTGTCCCTGTCCCCCCGTGTCTTCACGAAAGTCACGGAGGGGGGCCTTGTTCCCATTAGAGAACAGGGCGTTTGCATCCTCAACTATCTCGACGACTGGCTCATACAAGCACACTCTCGAGATCAGCTATGCGAACACTGGGACCTCGTGCTCAGGCACCTCAGCCATTTGGGTCTTCAGGTCAACTTGGAAAAGAACAAACTCTACCCTGTGCAGAGGATCTCTTTTCTCGGAATGGAGTTGGATTCGGTCGCACAGACAGCGCACCTCACAGAACAGCGCGCTCAGTCGGTGCTGAACTGCTTGAACACGTTCAAAGGCAGGACAGCGGCCCCACTTAAATTCTTTCAGAGGCTCCTGGGGCATATGACAGTGGCAGCAGCGGTAACCCCGCTCAACCTGCTTCATATGAGACCGCTTCAGCACTGGCTTTATGGCCGAGTCCCGAGATGGGCGTGGCATCATGGCACTCACCGGGTGGCAATCACACTGGCATGCCGCCAGACCTTCAGCCCGTGGTCAGATCCCTCGTTCCTGCGGGCAGTAGTCCCCTTGGAACAGGTATCCAGGCATGCTGTGGTATTCACAGATGCCTCTGCCACCGGCTGGGGTGCCACGTACAACGGGCATGCAGTGTCAGGGGTTGATTTGCCCAACTGCATTGGCACATAAATTGCCTCGAGTTGCTAGCAGTACATCTCGCTCTGAGCCGCTTGAAAAGGCCGCTGCAGGGAAGGGACGTGCTGGTCCGTACGGACAACACTGCGACCGTTGTGTACATCAACCGACAAGGTGGTCTACGCTCCCGTCGCATGTCGCAACTCGTCCGCCATCTCCTCCTCTTGAGTCAGAAGCATCTGAGGTCGCTTCGAGCCATGTATGTCCCCGGCGTGCTCAACCGTATGACCGACGAGTTATCACGAGCTGTGCTTCCGGGAGAATGGCGACTCCACCCCCAGGCGGTTCAGCTGATCTGGAGAGAGTTTGGGGAGACTCAGGTAGACCTGTTTGCCTCCTCAGAAACCATCCACTGCCAGCTGTTTTACTCCCTGACTGAGGGAACACTCGACACAGACACACTGGCACACAGCTGGCCCCGGGGCTTCCGCAAGTGAGCCCCAGTGAGCCTACTTGTGCAGACATTGTGCAAAGTCAGGGAAGACGAGGAGCAGGTCCTTCTGGTGGTTCCCTATTGGCCCATCTGGACTTGGTTCCCAGAACTCATGCTCCTTGTGACAGTCCCTCCCTGGCCCATTCCTCTGAGGATGGATCTTCTGACTCAGAGATGGGGCACCCTATGGCACCCCCATCCAGACCTCTGGAAACTCCATGTCTGGTCCTTCGACGGGACGCGGAGGTTCTAGGTGACTTACCCCCAGAGGTACTTAACACTATCACTTCAGCACGAGCGCCGTCCACGAGACGTGTTTACACCCTGAAGTGGAACCTGTTCGTCGAATGGTGTTCTTCTCGCCGAGAAGACTGTCCCTTCGTTTGTACATGGACAGAACCCAAAGTCTCAGGACCTCAGACCAGCTCTTTGTCTGTTATGGAGTCCAGCAGAAGGGAAAGGCTGTCTCCAAACAGAGGTTGGCCCAATGGATAGTGGATGCCATCGCCTTGGCTTACCAAGCACAAGGCGTGCCCTGCCCGCTCAGGTTGCATGCACACTCCACGAGAGGCGCTGCATCCTCCTGGGCGCTGGCACGTGGCTCCTCACTAACAGATATCTGTAGAGCTGCGGGCTGGGCGACACCTAACACGTTCGCTAGATATTATAGCCTACGTGTAGAGCCAGTCTACTCTCGTGTTTTCACCCTAAACGGGTAGAAGCACAGAGAGGCCCGGTTCTGTCGGCTTGCTGCACCCTACTGTGCACCTTTATTGCCTTATTACCCTTAAAACCTGTCGAGTCCTCCAACACCCTCTGCCCGGACATGGCGGAGCGTCCGGTGCCAGGCCTTTATCCGCTGAATCCTTGAGAGCCGGATCTGGGCTGGGTTCCATATCTGTGACCCCACGGGGATCCCATTTGTGTATATTCTCCACGGCTGCTCCTAAGACGGAAGCCTGTGTCTTTCCCTTGGGCTAAGTCACCCAGTATTTCATATGCAGTACAACCTTCGGGTTAGTCCATATGTATTTTCCACATAACTATTTGAAGAAGTGGCTTCCGCAGCATTCTCCCTCCTAAACAGAAAGGGCACGCTTTCCCAGTGTTATCCAATATCTCACTGTATGGGTTATCACGGAACTACAGTGACAGATACACTCTGTGTAAGCCTCCTCCTATCATCCTTCCAGGCAAGAATGTGTAGAGGCTTGCACGGGGCGCTGGATGGGGTTCAGCGGCTGTGGCGCTTTGGTAGGGATTCCTATTGGTCAGTCATGACCTACGTTGTAGTGACTGACCGATAGGGAACGTCTCGGTTACCCTCGTTCCCTGAGGGAGGGAACGGAGACGTAGATCCCGTCGCCACATCTGCTGCCACCCGCCGGGGTGGCCAGCTTGTCAGGTTGGCTCCTCAACAAAAACTGAAGTGCAATTGCAGCAGCTGCTCGTTATATACCCGCGAGGCAGTGCAGCTGATGCAAATGATTGCACGCCAATGTGTATTGGCTTGTTTTTATTTCACTCGAAGTAGATTGGCCTCTCTAGCGAGATTCCTATTGGTCAGTCATGACCTACGTCTCCGTTCCCTCCCTCAGGGAACAAGGGTTACCATATGTACCCGAGACGTTACTCTTTATGGAAAGTAATGCTTTATTTTTTCACCAGGGCTGGGCTTGCTTGTTTGTTTGTTTGTTTTTAATATCAAACAAAACAAAGGTTCTATTTTTGGCAAATGTAAAGGCCCTTTCACACCAGAAGTGAAATGAATAAGCCTCAGACTAAAGGAAGTGCAAATTCATGCCTGTACAGTAGAGGGCGCAGCTCAAACAAACCTTTCTGCTGTGCTGCCATTCTGGATTGCAGAAGAATATGATGCCGGAGAAGAAAGTTCAACACTCTTACTTCACATTTGTTTTTCTATTTTTAATTGCTAAAGTCATCTTTGCTTTTAGTCTATATTTAGTCTAGAACTACAATAGCCATAATGTTTACACAGCGAACCAAATGCCTCTGCACTTACTCCTGATTTCTCTCATGGGGACTGGAGAGCTGTCAGTCAATAAATGGGAAAACAAAGTAACTTGCATTACTTATTTGAAAAATTAGCTCAGTTATTTTGTTGTAAATCTAAAAGTAATGTGTTACTTAACTAGTTACATACTTGAAAAAAGTAATCTGATTACTTAACTTGTGTTACTTTATATTTAGTAATGAACAATATTTAGCGTGAACAAGGCATTTGCCTACTTAGCTGACTTGTAAATAAGATATCAAACTTTTAACAGCAAGAGAGAGACAGAGAGAAAA
The DNA here is from genome assembly GCA_026230005.1 of Gila orcuttii. Classification (NCBI taxonomy): domain Eukaryota; kingdom Metazoa; phylum Chordata; class Actinopteri; order Cypriniformes; family Leuciscidae; genus Gila; species Gila orcuttii. The sequence goes on along the minus strand of JAPDVR010000007.1, from coordinate 29,733,767 downwards.
CTGATATTTCAAAAGCAATAAAACGAATTATGCTTTTCATTCAAGACTGCTGGATTAGAAGAAAGAAACAAAAACATCTATTTTATAATACAATAGGTATGGAATAATAATCTTTTTTATAGTCTGAAGTGACATGATATCTGTCTCAGGGGAACTGAGATTCATACATTTTTCATAAACTGAAGAAAACTGCACCTGACTCCCTTCAAAAGTTGCACAAACTGAAAAATCTCTCTCTTCCTTCCTGCAGACACTGGATGACCATTATGACCCTTCTCACATACGTTTGGTGAGATGCTAATGAGGCATAATCTTTTTGCATGCCAATATTATCTAGTCATGCACTTATTTTCTCATGATGCTTTGACAGACCAAAATGTATTCATGAAAATTCTCTTCAAGATAGGCATGTCTAATTTGGATTCATGTTACATCATAATTCAGAAAGAATAAAGAGAGGGAAGAAACATTTTTACTACACTTACTGACACAATCAATCTATTATATCTAGCACTGATTGTTCTTTCAACAACATTGATGCATACTGAAACACTGAGGCCCTGTTTACACCTCATATTAAGATGCGCTTTGGTTGATCGGATCAAACGTGGATGACACTAAATACAGATGTAAACAGGGTCTAAAACATTTTGAGCTTGTCCACTTTCGACCACTTCCAGAGGTAGTCGAAACTGCATTAGACCTGAATGCTTTCATAGTGTAGATGCTCAAATGATCTAATGTGTTTGAACAGCCACAAAAGACTGCCTACTCTCCGCCTACTGACCTAATGCATGAACATTATGGGAAGCGTGCTAGCCAGGCGGGATTTAAACTTTGTTGGTTAAAGACCAAAGTTTGGTTTAAAGACGAAAACGTACCAAGCACAACGTTCTCTCACTATTACTGATTTCTAACACACTCACCGGTGTTGGTGTTGTCTTGTGACTGTCAGAGCAGAAACAAAAGCTGATGCTTTGTATGTTTTTCCTACATCCCCGGGCGCGTTCATATGTAAATTGCACGAGCTTATTTTGCCCATTAGATTGAAAGAAATCATACATTTAGCCGCCCATAGACCCTCACCAGGACAAAAGTGGTTGAAAGTGGACAAAAGAGACAGGTTAAAACACCAGGTGTAAACGGGAATGTGTCTCCCGCATCTACTTGGTCCGATCGACCAAAACACATCTTAATGTCAGGTATAAACAGAGCCTGAGAGACTAAAACCAGCACTTACCCCAGGGGTTAAAGAGCCGTGACCTTCTGCAGTGGTAGGCGACTCTCTGCTCACAGTGTTCTGACAGAGACACCAGAGACTTCAGCTGTTCAGATGAGGCGCTATAATTGAACAATTCGACATGTGGCTTCTGCTGTGTAGAGCCTCGTACTCTGACTGCATTAGAGCTGTTGTGACGAACCACCGTCCACACTTTGTTCCCTGCAAAATTTGACAAAACATATTAGTGTTTTTTTTTACATAATTAAAAAAATAGGAGAATTTACTAATATGTTGTGCCAGCACAAACCCTCTTTCGGTATTAAAAAAACTACTGTTAGGATTTAAATGCAGTGAAAAATTAGCAATGAAAAGGTATGGACAGACATTTTTGCAGTATAACCTTACAGTATATGCATTTGCAGGAGTTTCTCTTTTAAAATATGTGGGAGGAGAGAATTTAAATAAATCATGCAATGTGATTTACTAAGATTTGCGGTAGTCAACTTATTGGTATTTCCGCCATTATTTAACGCTGAAAAATTATTATAACCCATTTTGAGCTTGACATGGCGGCGATTAATGGAAATGAGCTGCTGTGTCTGTGCTCTTTAATTACTGCATTGTCAGTAGATCACCCACAGACCTTTCCACTCCCATCTGTCTCCCGCTAATTTGCCGTTTAGTAAATCTGGCCCCTAGTGTTTTTCCAACAATTGCAGTGATATAAAATGTACAAGTATCACAGAATAATGATTCGGTTTATAAATAAACATAATATATTCTTAGGTACTTAAATATATGACACACACACTCACACACACACACACACACACACACAAATTATAATCAGTTAAAATAAAACAAAAATATATAATAAAATACTCAAAGAGAGAAATTATTCAAAAGATTATTGGTAATGTCTTAGTTGGAAGCTGGTACAGTGGTGTGAACGTCGCTAACGAGTGATGAAAATCTCAAGTTCAAATCCTGAAGAAGCATTGAGGGGCTGTTTACAAAACACCGTTTTCAATTAAAAATGTCAAACTTTTTATGCGTTTTGGACGTTCATTTACACGGCAACGGCGGTTTGGGTGCTTGAAAACGCAAACTTTTGAAAACGGGTTTCAAAGTGCAAGTTTTTGAAAACGGTCTCCGAGTAAACAACAAAAACGTGAATCTCTGAAAACAATGATGCCATGCACATTACATGATTAATCTATAGTGTTTGATCGTCATCTAATGGCCTGGCAGCAGAATGCAGTGTTTTAGTCGTTTTTGCAGATCTGTGTGAATGGGGGTCGTTTTGAAAATGGCTTCGTCTGTACGCGGAAAACTTAAAGGAAAAACTTCTCCTTTTTAAGCATTTTGTTGTCTTGTAAATGTACCCTTAGCGTTTAGTAAAACAGCCACTGCATGTCAGTAGATACTGTATACTATTCTGTATCAAGTTTGGGGTGTATTTTATGTAGTATGTGATTAAAATTGTATTTATTTTATTTCATAATCAGGAAATTTGGCAAATAAATTAAGTTACCGGCCAATTCAGAATTTCTGCTAGACAAAACAGAAATATCAGAAATAAACCAGATTATCAAAATCACTGCCTAGATTTAAATATTCTGAATCCCTTTACAACATTCAATCATTGTTTGCAGAACCCATAAAAATAATATAAAATAGAAATAAAATCAAAATTCTCAGTGACTTCTCTTATAAAACCGCATTTTCACTGTAATTTCCAAATACAGCTCACTCCAGAATTAATCTTCAATAGCAAACACGCTGAAGATTAGGCTTGACAGGCTGTCAATTCATAAAGTAATCAGCAGCAGTTTCCTTACAAAAGTCAGTGAACTGAATTCACTGTCTCTTCCCTTGACATCCATTCAATAAGCACACAGGACGAGTCATTCAGTAGGCTACTTGTCTTCTAAAGTTCAAGGCAGCAGTTTAAAGCAGCGAATATACAGAAAACTCACTTCAACAATGTGTTTGATTTTAAGTGTTTGAAAAAACAACTGTGTAAACAGAAAATGTATATTAGCATATTTCAAATGAAGCATTATTCAAGCCAGAAAACTGAGAAAATGCACAATCTTTCAGCCTAGTCACAAATATTTGTCCCAAGCTGTTGATAATGTAATTTAATGTTTTAAAGACATGATGCTTCTTGTCCAGAGTGCGACCCTCTTTACAGTTTGTTTTGCTAATTTTGGAAATTCCTGGTTCGAGGGAATAATCTATGAATCATAAGCCCCCAAATTGGCTAGAGAGTGTATTACCCGCCTGTCATCCCAGTGTATTAAAATCGGGTATCACCCGATTTTCACCTGCATTTCGTAGGTTGGCAGGTGTTAAAGTGCCCCTGTTATGCTATTTTAAAGTTTCTAATGTTGTTTTGGAGTCTCCTACAAAAAGTTTTACATGCTTCAAAGGTCAAAAAACTGTTTCATTTTCTCGTAATATATGCTCTGCTCTGCTCTGATTGGCCAGACAGCTCAGTCTGTTGTGATTGGTCTACCGCGTGTCGAAAACAGAAACACCCATTGCCAGAACAACGTCAGGTGTCCTGAGGCTTACTACACCATAAACTAAACACAGTAACGAACGATGACGTCGATTTTAGCATATCAACCCAAGCGTGAGCCAAGTAATAAAACACTGGAAGAACTAGTTATTCAACCCGAACCTCCATTGCAAGCACAACTCGAGGAAGGCCGTTTCTCAGTGATATGCTACTCAGTTTGAGGTACATTATGAGATGTTGCAACTGTAATTCCTCACCATCAGCATTAACAAGTGCATGTCCATCAACAAACCGATTATTTTACTTATACTTACTTATTTACCGAGTATTTTTCTAATATATTGCAGTGAACACGTGGAACATGTATCAATAACAGTACATACTGTATATGCAATGTATATATTAGCTGAGCACTAGGATGAATGACTGATGTAACATAAACGTTGGTAAAAACAAATCTTGCTCCATGCTTAATCTTTCCTCAAAGTAGTGAGAAAGACAGACAATCTGCATTAATATGCTAATCAGTTGTGGGCCACTATTACCTAAGACTGTGTCTAAGTATTTCAATAAGACAGTAACTATTTTGAACACCATCTTTCAAGAGCAAACGTTTTGCGAATCCTGCATTGAACTCTGAGATTTGAGAAGGAGTCCTCAGTAAAATAAAGGGAACACAGCTAAAGTTTAGGATTATACTGCTGTGGTATTGTGGTAAAGATTCATTTTAACCACTGATTCTTCACATGCTCGTCCTTGGGCAGTGAAAACTGGCTTTACCTTCACATTGTAGAGCACAGCGTCTTCTCGACATGATGCTATCCAGTATCCACAGGAATCAGCTGCAGTGTTTGAGGTTCAAGTTTTCCCTGATGTCTGCGCGCGCAATAAGTGGGTGGGCAATATGCTAATGTTTCATCTTGACGTCACAACGAAACGGCTTATGACTCGTTTGAAAAACAATTCATTTCATTGACTCAGAGTCGACTCTTACTTTTGAAAGACAATAAATTAAAAACTTTGCAGGATGTTTTCATTCACTTAGAGCCATGTTACACACTCCATGAAAGGTAATTTTCAAAAATCCATAATGGGGGGCACTAAATTTCAAACCCTCTCTATAATGTATAAATATATACATTAATATATAACAGTTGTGTCAAATATAACATTTGAGCTGGGGACAGGAATAACTGACCTGTAATGTTGCAGTAGACCTGAATGGGATTAAGAGGGCCGCTTCCATCAGGATCTACAGAGAAATATCCAGAAGTGCTTCCTGCAAGCCTGTAGTGTTCACATGAAGCTTCATAGACAGCTAGGAATGCAAACAGAGAATACAAGATTTCATTAAAGCAGCTGAAATATTTAATAAACAAGATCAAGGCCATTGTTTGAATCTGCTGTATGGTGCTGTCTAGATGTATGTACTTTTAACAGACGTTATCAAAAGATGATTCCTGTTAAAAACAGACTTAGAGGAAAAACAGGGATCTACAAATACAATGTATTTGATAATGTCCATATATGTCATGTTAGTTTCTGTGTCATGTGCATGCTTTCAAAGCATAAGCTCTAATTCAAATACCTAAAGGAAATTTTGATGTGTGACCCACTAATTGTTACTTAGTTTATAAAGGTGTTGTAAATAAAAACTTCTCAGAAATGTTGTGTGTACATTAAATCTCACGTAATAAATATACAGTATGTGTGTTTGAAATGTAGGAATCCATTGTGCAGACCTACAGTTATGGCACGTAGCTCCACTGTATCCTGTACCAGTGCAGTCACAGGTGAAAGAAGACCACGTCTGGGAACACTGGCTGCCATGCTCACAGAAATTATACAGACACCTGTCAGGGAAATGGAAGAAACATACTGTATAAAGAGATACACAAACATTTAGTTCAATACAAATATACTGTGAAAAGAATTAGAACAAACCCAGTGTGACCAAGGGTTACAATGCAGATTTAATTTAAACAGAATATAAGCAGTCAGCATTTATTTTTAACAGGCTCATTTAGAATAAAAGTCCTCAGTCGACAGAGAACCTGCTACATGTCCATCTCAAGTCAAAATCAATTATATGTCAGTATACAATTAAGTTGTCGCCAGCATTGAAAAAGACCTTAATGTGGCCTCGCCGCTCAGACGGCTTCGAACACTCTGTTAAATCAAGAGAATAGTTGGGTGTTTGACAGAATATTTAATATCAAGTGCAGCTGGATCTAATTTAGAGAGAGTAAAATTAATATTTTGATTTGTGTGAGGAGAGTATCAGAGATAGGGCTGATGTGATTGTCGCTTGACTGGAGAAAATGAAATTCCTTTTCAAGAATTTATTTGCTTTTCTATGAAAAGCAACGAGGTTTATAATCTGTAACAAAGGAAACCTTTTACAAATGAGAGAGCAAAAAAAATAAAAAAAATAAACAAAAGCTTACTCAATAGAAGCATTCAGTGTAATATTGGATAACAATAAATGTCATCTTAACCCAGCATAGACTATTTAAAAAATACTGTAGATGAACATTAATTTACAATATAAAAATGTTTAGGATTTGATTAGGCCAATTTCAGCTCATTTCATCCCTTCTGTTTTCCTCAGTGCTGCATGAGCCCTTGATTTATTCCTGACTGTTGTTTTAATGCAATGGCTTTCGATAAACTAACACAGAGACATGCAGAAAATTAATATGCTTTCAGGAGATGTGTTGATTAATAGCGTATTCATTTGTCTGCTTAACTTTCACAATTACCAGCCTTTTAGGCCTGCATATATTATTTCACAGAGCTCAGTTTGCACGTCTGGTCCCTGAAGAGCCCACTTTACGAGGCCTCCACGTGCAATACAGCCATTCAAACAGCCATTAACCACTACAGGGAGAGTCAACTGCAGGCTGGATACTGTTTCAGGTGATGATTTCATTACCTCGGTGCTATTTCTAGTCATGCTTGGAAAAGGGCTTTGCTGGACCATAAAATTATGCCAACCAATGTGCAGAACTGCTCTGGAGCAATAAACCGCCCAGTGAAATTTTAGCGATAGAGGTTGCTAGTAAGGGGACATTGTCTAAAGTAAAAGTCGATGACCTGAACACTTGTTGTTAGGTTTGTGATGTGGAAAAAACAGGATACTATGTGCGTTTTCAATGAATGATGGACAGTCATTCTCCACTGGTGATTTGAACTGGTCATATAAGTCTCATTAAGTCACATAACGGTCACTTTAATACTTCAGTAACATTAAAAATTTAGAACAGCATTAATATTATTAGCAATATAAAGCAATAACTGTAATATAGAGACATAAATCAAAGAACTAACACATATATCAAAATGGGAATTAAAAGATAATTGTGACATGAGAATTAATGACCTTATTATCAATGGGACATGCACAGCAATGTTAAGGAATTTTGAGGGTTTCCAAACTGATGCCAAGAACCCCCAAATATGATGATACCTTTGCGAGGGTCCCTCTCTTCAAAAATAAAGGCAGCTATACACTACCATTCAAAAGCAGCACAACCGTTTTGAACTGTGATAATAAATGAAAACTGGAGAAATGGCTGCTGAAAATTCAGCTTTGCCATTACAGGAATAAATAACATTTATTTTAAATTGTAGCAATATTTCACAATATTAATGTTTTTACTGTATTTTTACTGTATCAAATAAATGCACCCTGAACATTTCAAAAACCTTTAAAAATCTTACGACCACAAACTTTGAATGGTAGTGTACTTTCATGCATAAAATGATTACTTACTAAAATCAGTTCTAGTATACATAACTATTTAAACTATGTGAAACAAATATATTTAGAGATAATTCTTATTAAAAACAAAATCCTTTAATAGGCTCCAGCATCCCCAGGACCCGACAAGCAGTTTTGATAATGGATGGATATTTCTATAGTATTTAACATACTTAGTTATTAAATATATTAAATAAACAGCATATTCAAGATTAACTTTAAAAAATGCTGTCAATAGAATAAAGTAATTAAAATTACTTGTGAGTTCAGTTTGAAAACCCCTGAACTAAACTTCACGTTACTAGCGAAAACAATATCCAAAGGTATTAGGTAGAGGGAGGGGGAAATTTCTTTATAAATATGTATTATATATTAGCTATTCTTTAAAATTATTTACTGTTTAATCGAAACAGAATTAAGTTACAACATTGCCACTTTTAGTTAGTTTGCTCATTTGCAGATATCTCACCCTGAATCGGCTTCCCATGTGTCACCACCTTCAGACAAAATAGGACTACATCATTAAAATAAAGAAATGGATGTCTTCCACTGAGGCTTCATTAAGTTCGAAAAATGTAAGTGCTTTACAAAAGAAAAAAGAAGAAAAAAAAAACAAATTTGTCTCCATGGAGAAACTCTCTTTGACAATATCCAAAACCCCAAAGAGGGCAAAGCGTTGCAGGGGTCAGCTATTTTGGCACATGATTATCAGAGACAGTCTGAGGCTGCATACAGAGGGGACAGAGACGGAGGAAAGGTTCAGTCTAGCAGCCGGGAGCATTCGCCCTCTGGCAGGTGCACAAAAACTGTCACATAGCTCACAGCGGAGCCCCTCAGACTATGACAGCTGCTCATGAATGATTTAGACTTGCCACTGATGGAGGGGTCTTGTCATGTTCATACAAGTTCACCATTAATAAAATCCCACTGTACAGACAAGCCAGAGGGACATGTCCCTGCCGCCAAATTAAAACATACTGAGAGACTGAATTAAATCTAGTACGGTGTTTTGGTTAAAGGCAGGGTAAGTGATATGCTGGTTGAAAGTCTCTTAACATCCTGATAGCAATCACTTAGTTAAGTGGTCTAAATGTATTTATATTGTGTGTGAAAGGCTTAGGACCATAAAATGTTCTTCCAATCATAGACCTCATTCCGAGGACTACGAGATGTGCTACCTGCCAGCGTATATTTTTACATACCCTCACACACCATTCGCGCAGACATCACATGTCATCAGCGTGTGAGTTTTAAATGGCATCAATATATAAATTTATGTAGTTTATATATATATATATTTCATCATACTTAATAAATTAATTTTGTGTCCAGTGGAAGAACTGATTTTATTTATAACTTTTGTTTTTCTACAGAATTTTGAGTGTTGTAAGTAACATTTGACACTACAGTTTGAAAATTTGAGGTCAGTAATTTTTTTGTTGTTGATAAATGTAATACTTTTATTCGGGAAGGACAGATTAAATTGATCAAAAGTGACAGTAAATATATTTATTGTGTTACAAAAGTTTTATATTTCAAATAAATGCTGTTCTTTGAACATTTTATTCATTACAGAATCCTGAAAAAAACGTTCCCATTTCAGTTTCCACAAAAAAGAAAAATTGCAGAACAACTGTTTTCAACAGTGATAATTTTTTATTAATACCCTTTTAAATATATTAAAATAGAAAACAGTTTAAAAAAACAGTTTTTAAATTGCAATACTATTTCACAATACTATTGTTTTACTGTATTTTTGTATTTCAAATAAGTTTAGCCTGGTGAGCATAAGAGACCTTTTTCTAAAGAAAATACAAATTTTTTACAAAATCTTATCGACCCCAAACATTTGTACATAAGTGCATATCCCCTTCATCTTCTACAGATCTATAACTAAAGATCCCACCATCCATTGTTGGCATTTATCTTGTTTACTCAAAGGAAACTTAACAAGGAGACAAGAGGAATCCCCCATTCTCCAAACAGGAGGCCTGTAGACCTGGGGACAGCAGAGGCAGGCCCGGATTAAGAGGACTTTGGGCCCTGGGGCTATAGCAACACCAAGGGCCCCCTTTCTTCTGATTGCCACACCACAGTCTTTTACCGCAATAAATATTTTTTTTTATTGTTATTAAAGCTGCAGTCTGTAGCTTTTCCTCTTTGTCGCCATCTCTGTTCGAAAACTGCAATTGCAGTTATTTGCGGAATTATCAACTTTACGTGGGTTGTACATCGGCATGAAACAGCGCGGATTAATCCAATGTTTTGAGGTGAGTGTGCGGCTGTAAATAACTGCGCCGGTGTGGAAACGGACATTCAGAATCACACATTATACTTTTTTTGGAAGTATGACCAATATTAGAATTTTCAACGGAAAATAACGTCTGAACAAGTAAGTAACATCCACCTTTGTTCTGATCAACTAAGGGGAAAAAAAAGCATTGCAGTAAATCTTATTTTGTAAACAAATAACAATCATAGTGCTATGAAATAAACGGTGTATGAACAGAATCCCTGTTATGCATAAACGTGTCATAATATAACATAATATAAACATCTTACGACAGGAAAATTTTGATATGGAATATCATGATAAAAATTACTCCACATAATTTCTTGGCTCATTTTGGGAACATTTTATTGATAAAACATTTTTACCCCGTCCCCTTCCATAAGTGCATTTACTCCAGATATGAACTTAAAAACATAAAGGTTATAACAGAAAGGTTGCCAAAATCAGCAAAAACATTACTCATACTTCAGTCTTACTTCCTCAATAAGTAGCTACTTAACCATGAATAATTTAAAGGGATAGTTCAACAACATCACCCTCATGTTGTTCAAAACCTGTATGAATTTATTTCTTCTGCTGAACACAAAAGATATTTTAAAGAATGTTGGTAACCAGACAGTTGACGGCACCCATTGACTTCCATAGTAGGAAAAATATAAGTCAATGACTACCGTAAACTGTCTGGTTACTAACACTAGCTATATAAAATATCTTCTTTTGTGTTTAGCTTAAGAAAGAAATTCTTTCAGTTTGAACAACATGAGGGTGAGTAGGCCTAAATGATGACAGAATTTTTATTTTTGGGTGAACTTTCCTTTTACATAAGGTCTTACAGTTAAATAGTCTTTTTTCTAGCTTTAGCAGAGCAGAAATCCTTTATGATATCATTAAAATCCAGTCACTGTCTTAATAAGCGAGTCATTCATTCAACCGATTTGTTCAAACGGCTGTTTGATTCAACAACGAAGCAAACGAGGAGTCATTTAATCATTAAATGAACCCATTTGTTCAAAACGCGGATTATTCAGTAACGAATCACCACTATCAGTTTCAGAGATTGTTTCTGCTGTGGTTTCATTTTGGAATTTTTATCGGCGAAGTGACGATAAACCAAAACGTAACTCTCAATGTTAACTTATTGGTCAACTCATTTATTGTTGCATATATATCACATTAGCAATTGTGCTGATATTTGGGGAAAACTGCGCCTTTACTTGTGATATATTTATTTTATATTATGTAATATTACAATAAGACAAAAACTCATCGGGGCAAAAATGCCTATGTAGACCTTGGATATTGGACCTTGATGTTCGTCAAAAAAAACGGGCCGGGGATTTTTACACGGGTGAGTGGTGGGAGAAAAAACACTGACATTCTGGATTCAGACTGCAATAAAATCACCGACTAGCCCCTATAAATATTGAAAATACCTTACAACTCCACGAGAAATAATTACCATCCAAATAGTGCTTAACTCATTAACTTACTTCAGCTGCTTGTTTACCTTCTTCGACGTATAAAACACGCAGATCGGTGACGACGCAGGAGGGTGAAGATAACTGTGGGCTGCTGCCGCTGCACTCGGGGTCTTCCACGGGCACGGATGGAAGTGAACCAAAGTATTTAGTTAGTTTAGAAATTTTTGCATCCCTTTTCTGTCTTTCGAGTTTGTTTTTTTCTTTTTTTTGCACCACTATCACTTTTTTTTCATATTTTTTGCAGTCTAGCGACAGCGAGTGATTTATAGCCTACCCATGTTCTATCATGAAAGCATAACGAAAAGAGGGGTTTCCCAACGTCATGGCGCAAATTGTAGAGTTAATTTGATTGGGTGGTGAATTATATCAGTCAGGCACATTTTCCAATAACTTCTTGTTATTTTATTATACACAAATCAACCGCCTATGATTTGACAATCTCATTTCCTCCAGCCAATCACGGGCCCCCTAATCCCGCGGGCCCTGGGGCTTCAGCCCCACCTAGCCCTTATGTTAATCCGGCCCTGAGCAGAGGTCATGCGGCTCAGGGTCGATGAGGCTCTGATTCCAGTATGCAGTAATGAGAAGAAGTGCAGAACGCAGCACTGAGCTTGTTAGTGGCCACAACCTTGATTACAAATGAACTTCCTCCCGTTCTAATTAGGGCTCTGCCAATAGCTCAGACTGCACAACCTGAGGCCTTAATAATAACAAAGAAGAGCTCTGATATGTTCAAGTTTCCAAGGTGCCATGAATAAAATCAAATCCAATGGATTTTTTTTTGGTAGACAGATGTAAAACAGCAAAAGAAATATGGATGAGGCATATGTTCAACTCAGAGGAAAACTGCACCTGTCACGAATGCCACATAAGTCAAACTGCAGCTGACTGTAGCTTCCTAGATGGCCTTGCTGGACTGACAGAAGATCAACATGTTGGTTGTTGACAAGGATGAGCCTGACGCAGCCTTGAAAGGCCATCGTGGGATTCAAGCAGCTGGATTTGTTTTGGGATACAGGACATCCTGAAAGAATAGATGAAAATATATATGTAGGTGTGAAATATGTCATTTATATCTTCACAATTTTACACATTATATTCTAAGGTTTCATGTATGCCAACAAAATGCAGAAAGGCAAAATTAGGGCCATTATGAGTATTGCTATATATCCTTATACAGTATGTATATCTATCTATATCTATAATATTGAATACATAAACAAATATTTAATTTAATACATAATTACATTTATCTAGCATAATTCATATTTAGCTCTAGCTAATGTTATTGTTAACTAAAACTACAATTATTTAAAAATAATTGTTTCTGGTAATTGATATGACGCTGAAATAAAATACAAATATTAGATTCAAAGAAATGCTGCCTTGGCAAATAACTGTTAAAAAATAAGTTTAACTTGAACTACAACAATTACTAAAACTGAAAACTAAAATTATTTAAAAATAATTGTTTCTGGTAATTGATATGAAGCTGAAACAAAATACAAATATTAGATTCAAAGAAATGCTGCCTTGGCAAATAACTGTTAAAAAATAAGTTTAACTTGAACTACAACAATTACTAAAACTGAAATAAAAATTAATTAAAGCTGAATAGAAATATAAAAAAAACATCTAATAAGAAATACAAAACAGCACATTAGCTAAAATTAAAATACAAAAAAAAAAAATTCAAATTATTAATAAATACAACATTATATAAATAATATATTTTTGTAATATATTTAATGAATTTTGGTCCTTTCTGGAAATATTTGCATACTCTTTTACCTCCAAAATAGTGTTTGTCTTTTGGTTCCAGGTAGTTGGTCAGCTGGATGGTGGATGCGGGCTCACTGTCCAGGGTCATGATGATCTGCAGACCTCTAGCGTTGAGACTCACTGAATGCCACAAACCATCATTCACCCTCTGACCTGTCAATCAAAATCGGCATGTTTTAAGGAACACACCAAGTGTGTATGACCATGAAACACCTTTTAGTGAAACATACATACCACATTCCCTTACGAAAAAAAAGTATACTTCAAGTTCATTTTATGAAGTTTACTTAAGTAATGTTCAAGTATATTTTTAAAGGGGCTTTCGGCAACTATTTCAACTTAATAAAACCGTTTAGAAATCATTTGGATGGTTTAATAACCTGTTCTGGTGAGAATGGTGACTTTTCCCGCTCCCCCCAGCATTCCTAAGCGGAAAACCAACCTTGCAACATGGGGACTAACGTCCCGGTAAGTTGGAAATAGGAAGTCTCATGAGAAGCGAGAACGAGCGAGAAACACAAACTGCTTTACGGCAATTCGACATAAACACACATGCCGCCCTGAATGTGTATGATGTATTACCCACCTCGGTAGACATAGCTCCACACGATAAAGTTGCTCCGATAATAACAAATGCACATGAGCAGCGGTAGAAAGGGGGAGGAGGGTGCCGCAAGTGATTTTTTTTTTACGACATTATTGTGAAATATACACCTCACAGCTGTAGGGGGAGCTCGCTGAGAAAACATGCGACAACAAAAGTGAAAATCAGCAAAGAAATAGCTAGGGTTGCCGAATGCCCTTTAAGTATAATTATGTAGTAAGTATACTAATGTCAATATGTACTAGTAATAAACTTGTAAGTGTACTATTTTAATACTGCTTTGGACTAAATTGGCCCACTTTTAGTATATAAAAGTATATGTTTAAGTGTACTATAAGTGTAACATCAGTAAACTTTAAGTGCACTACTAGTTCATAATTACATTTCTCATTTGTACTGCAAGTGAACTTATGGGTATACTAGTTTACTATTATACTTATAGTTTACTATTTATATATTATTTTTGCACTTGCAGTAGGCCTATACTACTATGTTCAAATGTTATTTTTTTATACTTCAAAAATACCTTTAACTGTACTTTAATTTTAAAAGCATTTTATTAGCTTCATGCATCCTTTTTATCAACACTTGAATGTTGGTAAGTTTCAAAAAGAAAGGCAACATTTTAAACAAAAAAGTTGAAAAAATCAAATTTTTGTCAAAGACTATGCCTTTATCAGATTCAGAACGATGATCAATACACAGATGGAGTAGATCGAGTCCAACACCCCCAAAGCTTCACAGTTGTTTTCTCTTCATGTGTAACGCTTCATTTCATTTGGAAACATTAAGCAGTTTTGATTTACACGCTGTTTAATGTTTGATGATCACATTATTTTACATTTGAGTGAGCAATCTTCTATCACTTGTTTTAGTTTCTTCTTCTCCTGTGTTTGATCCGGAGATTCTGTACTAGAAGATGTGTCATGGCGCCCCCTAACAGTGAAAACATGGATAGCTGGAAAATTCAGTCAATGGTGGGGACACAGTAGAGTACAATTAAAGTAAATTCCTATGTACACTACCAGTGGACTAGCCTACACAAAAATTCAGATACGCAGAATTAGAAACATATCCGTTTTGTATCAATATTTGAATCAATATTTTCAAACAATGTAAGTTTCATAAGACTGTATATGAAAAACTATGTAAAAAAAGTATATTTAATAGGCTACTCGATCAAAAGAGTTAACACAACTACAAGCCAAGTGTACTTTGAATACTTAATTATACTTTTAAGTATATCTCGATCAAAAGATCGAGTACAAGTAGGCCAAATATACTTGGACTTTTCTCTCAGTATAAGTCAAGTATTCTGAAGTGTAATATTAAGTATATTTCTGAGAAGTACATTTCTGAGAAGTATATAAATGTAGACTGAAAATATGCTTTCTTATTTTTAGTTGAAAAGAAGTATACTAATAGAACACTTGAATAAACTTATTTTTCGTAAGGGTTAAAATGATGTTAAACAAACCACACACATACTATAAAGTCATCCAAGGCAACAATCACTATGAACCGTCAACTCTCACACAAAACAAAACTATGATGAAACAGAGAACTCAATATCACAATACAAAGTGTCAAGAAAGCTAATCTGCTGGCAAAATAAAAAACCTGCCCCCTCGACCCCCATCCCCAAAACATAAATTCTCTTTGAGGTTTGATTTAATTAATTCTGGCCATTATATGTGAAGGGCGCCCAAGCTGTGTGCGACCACTGTGTCTACAGTCTCCCCTGTGCCAGCCATCTGTTTGTCGTTTGAGCTCAAGCGCTTCACTTCTTCTATTCCGGTAATTACAACACTCTCTATTTCTGCCAATGCTCATATGATGCGAGTTAGACCCACAAAAAAAATAAAAAAATAAAAAGGTTTCAGGTAGGATAAAACAGCAGCTTTAAAACAGACTGGCCCTGCACAACAGATGGAGAGCGCCCTCCTTCCCCCTGCTGCATGTCGATTGTTGTTGAACATCAGGATTTCTCACTAGACTGAAACACACAACTGTCGGTTTCAGACACTAATCTTGTTTAGACTAGCATGTGTGTGTCCCTTGATCTTTTGTCCAGAATGCTGAACAAAAATGACGTTATTGCCTTTTTGGGTGACGAGATAAGCTGTAAGTGTTGCCTTTCATACAAATGGTTTTGTTTTGCTCAAGCATCTCATTGGTGAGAAGAGGACTAGAGAAGAGGAGCGTGCCATTCTGTGCTGTGAAAGTAATAGGATGCCTCTGCATTGCCAGGCTGGCTGAATTGAAAAACAGAGACATTTATACTCTTGATCGTTATGTGCACATAATTGCTGAAACTGAGCAGCATTTCCAATTAGACTCCTTCAAAGCAGTAATTTCAGTGGCTAGAGTGTGTCATGCCTAGATAAAAGTGACAGCACTACCATTTGATCACAGCTGCATTTCTGTGTCACTTGCTGAAGCTTTATACCTTTTACAATTTGCCTGGTGCATGTTAAATTGCTGAGCTGAAGAATTAATGTTAAAAAGAATAAACGCTATATCAATTACATGATATAGCAACATAAGTGACTGGGTTTGTTATACTATACTTCTGTTTTTAATCGTTTAAATCGGGCTAGGGGGGCACCTTGCTGGTCTTAGCTGATTTAAACTGGTCTCCAAGCCAGGCCAAGCTGGTTTTTAGCTGGTTTAGCAGTTTAAATTTTCTAGCAAGTCACAACTGTTTCGCAAATAGTATTAACTTTGTCGCACATCTGTCGCCTTAACCACATTTGTTCAACAATATAGAATTGCCGTTTATGACGTCACACAGGTGGAGTAATAACTTCTACTTAGGTTTGGTTCCAGATCAAAGTAATGTCTGATTATTATTGTTGAAAATAATGAACATGGCATCTGCGGATTACTCTGCTATTTTTGTTCCCTGTTATTTTATTTACAGGAATGTACTGCATGTAAGCTTTCTTATTTTATTTTAATCTGTTTAAGTACTAGCAGGTCATACTAACAAGAAACTATGCTTCTGACAACATGTTGAGAGCTGTAGTTCCAATCAAACAACTTTGCGAAGCTGTTTGAGAAAGTTCATTTGAATTACGTTTTTGGGAAACACCGATTCATTGAACTGTGCTGCCAATGACGGACAATAGTTAACTAGTGACGCTTTTGGGACATTCACCCCAGGCTGGGACACCAACTAAGTCCAGCAAACAAACTTGACTGGTTTAAGATGATTTTCCTGCAGGGTTTGCACAAAGTTCCCTCAATGCAAGTATCTAAACTGTATTTTTTGAGAGAACTGGGATTTAAGGTCAAGCTAAAGAAGAGCCGAGACGGGTCTACTAACCAGCTGACACTTCTGAGATCCTCAGAGTTGACGTCTGATGTGTGAGGTGGAGGCGCCCACTGCTGATCTGCAAAATCAGGTAACGTGGCTCCTGACCAGAGATCAGTGGACTGGACAGCAGCAGGCCATCAGGGTTCCAGGTGCGAAACTGCAGGCGCACCGAAAGGCCCTCCAGGAATGGTGCAGGTGCTGGCAGTGACAGAAAGCTGCTGCTGGAGTTCCGAAATGTGGCGGCCACCAGCTGCGGTTCCGAACAGGAAAAGGTCACGTTGCCCTGTGAGAGAAGGGAGAACGCCAAAGCAACGGTTTACATGCAAGCAGGGAATGACCAAATGGCAATGCAGCCTGCATTCAAATGATCCAATTGCATATTTACTGTAGCTGATTGCATCTACTCAGATGACACTGCTGAGGCCAAAATCATGCAATCACAAGATAGTGAAAGAGATACAATTTAAGACTGTCCTTGAAAAAAGAAAAGGAAAACTTCTTTTAAAATCTACTTCTCATAGAAATGTAGAATTTGCATTCAGGACAGTTTCAAAAAAAATATATTCAAGTTTCAAGAAAAGTTTCATTGACTCTAAAAAATGTATTTTTCTGTAATCAAGCCAAAAGTAATAAAATATTTGGCTAAAATATTTACTTTTGAATTTATGCACTTAAAAACATATTGCAAAGAATTTGAATACAGAGATTAAAACATGCTCGTCATAGAGATGGGGTATTCAAAACGTGTATATGAACTGCAGTTGAAAAACTTAAAGGAAAGAACAAAAAGAGTGTATTAAATGAGATGCAATAAAGAAAGCTAGCTAGGTAGCACAAAAGATTGCCCCCCCAAAAAAAAGGAAAAGAAAAGAAATAGGAAACAGGCTGAAGGGTTACATGAGAATTGGAGAGGCTGAGAGCCAGACAGGCTAAACCCACAAAGGCAGCAGGCGGTCTGGATAAATGTCACCAGCGCAGATCCACAGAGAGCAACAGAAACACAGAGAGCACATCCGCAGGACAGAAGCTCACGTAGGCGTGAAAAGGTTACTGCAGTGTGAGGTGAACAGCTCATTGATCCCCGTGCCACAGGGCTGTACAGAAACCAGATCACTGAACTGAGGCCTCGGCAGACCTTCTCCCAACTTGACAGCCTTAAGCTGTGTAACGTCAGTGCTTAATTTGAGCCGGATCCCGCCGGATCCTGTTCCGGAAAATATCAGATTTTGGATTTTTGCTTTTCGGCATTTGTTTTCAAACAATCCAGCATTAACAAGTGCATTACATTTTGACACTGTGTGCGAGAGACAGAGCGAGACAGTGTAAGCACAGCTTTATGTAAACGTATTTGGAGGCTATCTTTTGCTATTGGCCCTCAGCATATATTTTTGACCAATCAGCTTTCTTGAGTTCAAAATCACTCTCATTGGTTGGTGCTTACAGCTAATTGTTTTGCGCGCAGTAAAGCTATGTACATGTAGTAAGAGCCATGCAGGAACCAATGAATGATGCCCTTTTAGTTGTGCCATCACCGTTTATTGACGTCATTGTATGTTCTGGAAAAACTGAAGTTGTATAGTCAGTGTCAGTCACAGCACCTTTTAATTGTCGTTTTTGATCCTGAAATTATTCATTAAGCACTGTGTAACGTGAACATTTTGTTTCTTACAGAGCTAGATGCAATATCATTCCTCTCTACTCTGAAGTGATTGAGTCATGGTTGTCTTGTCATTTTGATTTAGGGAAATAGACAGGAGTGTGATGTGATCATTGTGTGCAAAGACAGTCCAAACGACTGTCTTTGCTTGTTTGCAATGCAAGGGTAAAGGTATTTTGCCTATGTCACAATAAGAGGTAAATCCGACCCTGAGTGCTCAAATGCAGCACTTGATTCACAATCGAGGTGGGGTGGAGTTAGGAGGGTTTTACTGACAGTTTGAGGATCCAATGGAGTTTCGAGGTTTAGTCACAACACAAGCTCTGTTTAATACCTTTTGTTGGTAAAATATTTGCAAAACCCACAGACATACAGTATGTAAAGGATGACCAATAGCAATGGTTAATGAAAAAGAAAAAAGACGAAATATGAAGACACAAGGTTTCTGCCTACAGAGACGATATTTTAAATTGTAAATTTTGTTAATTTATAAAGTAAATGTCTTATAGGTTTTAGCATTGGGGATATAACAATAATAATAATAATAATCATTTTAAATATATATTATTTCTCCTCATTGTAATTGGGCTCCCTGGACTTGCGAGCATAGGCAAGTGTCATAAGCCACTACGTCACAGCGAGTAATTCAAAACACTCCTCTCATTTGTCAAAACTCAGTGTCCCTGAACTACTAACGTTGCTTCGGACCAGTTGTAAACTGTTTGTTCTTCAATGAACAAGAACAATTAAAAAAAATAAAAATATTCCAGGACATCCAAATTTTACATGACATTTTATGTTTTTCTCTCATTTTCCATGCGTTTTCCTGGGCTGTGTTTCCAGATAACGATGGATCTTAGCACTTACGAGCATTTTCTACGAGCGATTTTAAGAACGTTCGTGTTCATTTCACGTGCGTTTCACAAAAATGCACTTAGCACGATCGTGCGCAGCTGTGCTCTAAGTGCTACTTAAGAGTCGCTGTCCGTTTGTTAAGTCCTGAAATGTCACGCTCGTAATTGTAGCACACGCTTGTATTTTGAAATGTTTAGTCTAATTGTTTTCATCTGATGTGCATTTTCTATGAGGCCAATAATCTATAAAAGCACAAACCTAAGGGTGGAGACACCAGCAAAATGGCTGAACCAAAAAAACAAAGAAAATACTTTTTTTTTTAAAGAGGAGGTTAATGTCATTTTAGAGGAGGTGAAGCTATACAACATATTTTATTCAGCAGGTTTAAGGGCAGTCATACAAATAAAACAAAAACAAAAAATCTGGGAGATTATTGCTACAAAACGGACTGCAACTAGGGGCATTAAAAGTTCAGGGAAGGAGGTCAGGAAGAAGTGGCAGGACTTTGCCAGCCTTGCTAAAAGGAAAAGGGCACTGCAGAGGACAACATTTAATAAAACAGGTGGTGGACTGGGACCAATGTGTCCCCCCTTCTCACAGCAGAGGAAGAAAAGGCCTTGTCAATACTTGGCACAAGTGCTTCAGATGGCATTAGTGGTGGTATTGACATCCATGGAGGAATGGGGGTAACTCAACCTGAGCCTGAGTCAGGTCCTTCATGCTCAGAGGAACTATCAGTTTAATCTGCCATCTCCAAGCATCTACCATCTCCTAGTCTTCCAAACAACCCTCCCAGGCCTCAGCCTTCATCTTCTGTTGTCCAAACTGCAGCCACAACACCTCAGCAGTTTGGGAATGATTTTAGTTGTAGTCAGGACATTTGAGAGTGTCCTTACTTAACAGGGAGGAAGATGAAGAGGTGGAGGAGGAGGAGGAGGAGGAGGAGGACGAAGATGGCATGAAAGGACCACATGATGGCCAACCAAGAAATGCCCAATACATGGCTGGGTTTCATGCACGTCAGCAAGTTATTGACATATTTTTTTTTCATCCCTATTTTTCCCAGTCTTTGAAGCAAATTACATCTTTTATTTTATTTTTTGTTCATTCATTTAATTTAGATTAAAATTATTAGATTTAATTATTTTTATTTTTTTCTGCCCTTTTTCATTATTTAATTTATAAATTCATTTAATGATGTACGGTGGGGTCCATTGGACCCCAAATGACTTTTGCTTGAATTAATAAAAATTTTCTCTTTTTCCAAATGGTATGAAACTTCCTACGGCTCTCAACACTTCCTAGATCTACAAAAAAAAATTTAAAATGGAACGTTATCTGTTTTTATGTAGGCGTGACAAAAATAGTCACACTCGTGGTCTTCGGGGTCCATTGGACCCCAAAAAATGCAATTTAATTTTGTAACAGAACAATATTTTTTTTTTTTTACAAATATAAATTTACTTTATTTATTAATGTTTTTACTCAACATTTGTGCAGTTTTTGGAGGATTTATTATATATTTTAAATATCTATAAATAAATAAATAAATAAATACATATTTATTTATCATTGGACTCAAAATAGACAAAATTCATCATCAAAATCAGAAACAACGCAGAACATAACGCAAATCTTTTTTTTTTTACAATTTTTTTTTTTACTGCTTTATTTGCTAATTTGTTATTGTAGTTCAGTTGAAATAAATGATACAATCTTAAACAAAAAACGAGTAATAAAGTGTACAGTAAAGTACAATCAAAACCTTAAATTATAATCACATTGCACTTGAATAAAGTTAAATGTGTAATCTGCCGGTTGTCCTGAAGGTGACGTCATAACTCTGTCTTCTTACGATGCACTTGGGGATTTACGATTACTCCAGAGCACTCGTACACCTACGATGATTTTCAAGTGCTACTTAAGTTACGATGCTTTTGGGAAACAGAGCGTAATATTAAGATCAGTCATACAATCGTTTTTACGATCTACTTATGCTTACAATGCTTTTGGGAAACGCAGCCCAGGACTGATAATTGGTCATTCATTTTCCAGGATTTCCAGGTTTTCCAGGACACGTGAGCCCTGATAAAGTGTGAAACTTGGCACAGTTTGTGCACACATTTCATGATTCTTTCTAATATTGAAGAGGCAGAAGTAATATGTCTGGAGTCTGGACATGATTATAATTCAAAATTAAAGTGATAGGATCACTGCTTACCACACTGTATATCTGAGGCTTTCTTCGTTTAGCCAGGTCAATGACATTTACTCCATTGTAGTAGAGGTTCTCCATGCAGCCATGAAAGTTACGTCGAATAAAGGTTCCAGGTTTCCCTGGCAGTGGGATCCCACCAAAGCTTAGCTGTTATAGAGAATGAATAAAACATATCGAATTTCAAAACATGAACAACATTAAATATGTTTGTTTTCATTTATATATATATATGCAATTTATTCAAAATATTATATATCTACATCAAATTTTATATTTATTTATAAAATGTACACATGTAAAATGTATCCCTCTCAGCACATAAAATTAAACACGGCTTCTGACCATTGTCATGAGACTGGCACATTGTTGTGGTAAACAAAATGCCTGAAGTGTTTGGTATTTTGGACTGTCTTACATGATTTGTTTCAGGCCATGCCACAACATTTCAGTGGGTTTAAGGTCAGGACCTGACTTGGTTATTCCAAAAGAGCAATTTTTCAGACTTAGCCAGTACATTGTGCATTCTGTGAAGCTTCATTGTTATTCTGCTTGAGCCTCATTCTGTTAGGCTCCATCTCACATATGGACAATCTGACATGCTTCTGTACAATTTATGAATACAGTCCAGAATTAATTTTTCCATCAGTTACTCCACTGTACAGCACTGCTGCAGGACAGTTTCAAACTATCTTGAGTGCTTTAGATCAGGTTATTTTTTTTAACACTTTTCCTACATTCCCCAGTCCTGTGATGTTCCTTTGCAGAGAGCACTAGATTCCATTTAAAAACAGAAGGATTGTAGGAGCTTACATTTAAAAAATAAATATATAAATGAACAAGACAATCAAGTAATTAGGAAGCAAAAAAAAACGACAACAGCAGTGTCCTTGCTGCTGAGGGGAATAAAGGTCAGTCTGTGGCCAGGCGGTCTCAGTGGCAGTCAAGCTACGGTATGTCATGTCATTCCTGGATCTTGAGGACACCTTTACTGCTCATACACAGGACAGTGCCATCTCTCATAGGTGAGGTGAACTGCTGCATTTATAGTGCTATTAACTTCAGTGCACCTCATCAGCTGCACTCCAGTTAGCCTTTGACTATTGTAAGTCTGGCTCTATGACAGCCGATGGACGCCTGGGGAAACAAAGATACGAGGGGAGGCAGATAAACCATCACAGTGGATTTATGAACTATATTTTTCCTTCGATGATCAATAATGCATTTTCTTGTGGTAACCTAGCACCACATGGCTATTAAAAAAATCATTTTCCTAGGTCTCCCGAAAGCCAGACCTGTGTGATGAAGACAATACAAATACAATTTTTTTTTTTTTTCTGTGGTACTGTAGTTATTTATCTCAAACACCTGATATGCATCTCTTGGTTGGATCTTATTTGTATTGCCCTCTTTAAAACGCGTACAGTAATTCAATAACGTATTCAATTATTTGTTCAGTAAATTATTTAATTATACTTAGACAATGGGAATTATTTAATTTCAAAATTATATCAGTGTGTTTTATAAACACTACTGTTCAAATGTTTGGGCTCAGTAAGATTTTTTTTTGTGTGTGTGTGTGTGTGTGGAAAGAATCAGTTTCCACAAAAAATATTAAGCAGTACAATGGTTTTCAACAATAAGAAATGAGATAAGAAATATTAGTGTTAGTGTGAGCACTAAATTAGCACATCAGAATAATTTCTGAAGGATCGTGTGAGACTGAAAATATTATATTTTACTATATTTTATTTTATAAATATATCATTTTATTTTTTTATTCAAATGAGACCATTTTGTCTCTCATTATAGCTATATAAAAACCAACATACATCTAGGTCAAATTAATTTAGTATAACAGGCCATTAAAAAGAGCTGACAAAATTTCTTGCACCCTTTTTTAGACTTGCATACAACTTTGACCACACCAGACAAGTTGCACAGGTGTAGAATTTACCACCTCAAAAGGCTTATTATTTTCAAAAAGAGTAAAATAGGGGGTCCCAGAGACCTACCTCATAGTCGACCTCTAGAGAGTCTCCATCACCCTTGGTCCTAAAGTGCTGAGTGTGTCTATCCAAAGTGAAGTTGACCTGTTTGTTAAAACGTTCGATCAGAACAGAGTGCCAGTGCAGATCGTCCAGGATACTTCCTAAGGTGACCACCATTCGAGCACTGCTGGATCTCACCCGGCTGTCATCTGCCAATGAGAAGTTTTTCCATAATGTTAATAATCATGAATAACTTCCAGTCATTAGCATGCACTACCATTCAAAACTCTGGGGTTGGTAATAAAAAAAAAAAATAAATGCAATATTGTGAAACATTATTAGAATAATTTATTACAGTAATTAATTCCTATGATGGCAAATAATTTTCAGCATCATTACTCCAGTCTTACATGACACTCAAGCACCAAATCATAATATAAGAATGATTTCTGAAGTAACATTTCTTATTATTATCCATGTTGAAAACAGTTGAGCTGCTTAATATTTTTGTAGAAACCATGACACATTTTTCTATGATGAATAGAAAGTTCAAAAGAACAATTTATTTGAAATAGAAATCTTTTGTAACATCATTAATTTCACTTTGTGTAATGTTTTTTTTTGATAAATTGAAAGCATTCTTGCTGAATGAAATAATGAATTTCTTTTTTTTTTAAAGCTTGCTGATCCCTAACTTTTGAAAGGTAGTGTATGTATTCTTTATTAACACACTCTCATGAATTCCATCATAATTATTTTTGCTTTGTAACTACAATACAGTACAAACACTACAATAGTCTCCACTCCAAAGTAAATATGGTTAAATATATGAATAATACTTCAACCCTTTGAAATTGTTAGCTTCCCCCAGTACTGTAACTCACCCAGGTTTAGATGCAAGGCCAGCCTGCCACGATGAAGCTCCAGAGTGATATAATCCCCTCGCTGGCCTTCTCCATGCAGTAAAACACCTTCTGCCTGTCGACTCTTAAATCGCAGTGATATAACATCTTTCACCGTGCTCATAGACTTCTGGTTGAATCGGTAGAGCAAAGAGCTTCTGCCATCAAAATCAGCCACATACGATCCTATGGACACATGAGATATTGTATGAAACACTTACTATAGACAATCTCATTGCACTTAAAATGTAAATAACAAATAAAATGATAGTACACAGAAAAACAAATTAACATTTAATTTCACATTAAATATTAATTACATATAAAAAAATCATGATGAAACTAGATGATATTGGCTAAACTAATAACGCTGTGATCTAGGGATGACACCTCCTGAAACAACAAAAGACGAGGACTCTCTATTTTTAGGTTTCTGGTATTCAAGAGAGATTTGCAGGTGCCTTGAATTAGCTGTTAGAAACGTGTCAGGAATCAATTTTTGCAGACTTCAAATCCAAATTTACAATCAAAAAAGCAATAATTAAATTGTGTAACCCAAGGCTGGAATACACTACAGAACTTCTGAATAACTCGGCCGACTTTGTAAATTTACATAAACATTTTACATTAATCATTTAGCATTCACCTTTATCTTTAATTTTAAAAACTGGGCATCATACACTAAATGAATGAGGATCACACAGTCCCAGACTTATTGTTCCGAACACAATAAATTCAAGCAGAAACGTGCCTCATTGCTAGGAGACGCATGACAAATAAGAATAATATGCGTTCTAAATAGGTATGAACTGATATGATAATTGTGCCAATAAGATAACTTTATATTTGAAAGCCAATAGCCGATATATTGGCCGATAAATCTAAATCCAAATTTTTATATAATTTTTGAGAGCCTGATTACAAAAACAAAAGTATCAACATTAAAGCCATGTCCCAAGCACACAATTTTAATGTTGTCATTATAATTGTATGTAGCTCATATGACATCCTTGCACTGCATATGTACAGTCAGAATTAATGGCACCCCTGGTAAATATGATGAAAACTGGCTGTAAAAAATAAATCTGCATTGTTTATCCTTTTGATCTTTCATTAAAAAAAATTGCAAAATTCTAACCTTTCATTGAAGTAAAAGAATTGAAAGTGGGGGGGGAAATCACGTTATTAAATAAATGTTTTTCTCCAAAACACCTTGGCTACAATTATTGGCACCCCTAGAATTTTTTTACGAGGCCCCGGAAAGTAACCGGGAGTACTTTCTTGAAAAACTTCCAGCAGCCAGAAGTCTGACCAGGGAGGTGACTACAGAGTGGGTCAGTGTGTATGCACTATAGTGCTGGTAAGGATTGCATTCAACTTCATGTCTTAAATGGGCGAACTAACCCTTTAATATTTACCTTTTTTAGCACACCAGGGTGACTAGGAACATGACATTGTCCAGCCATGACTTCTTGTTTCACAGGAGTTTAAATATGAGGAAACACAAATGCCAAATCCCCTTAATCATTCATCACAATGAGTAAAACCAAAGAATATAGTTCTGATGTGCATTAAAAGATTGTTGACCATCACAAAACAGAACGTGGCTGTAAGAAAATAGCTAAAGAATTGAAAATCCCCATTTTGACCATCAGGGCAATTCAACTAAAGATGTTATGAATCTACCAGGAAGAGTACGTGTGTCTATATTGCCTTAATTCACAGTGAGGAGGAGAGTTTGAGTGGCCAACAACTCTTCAAGGATCACAGATGGAGAATTGCAGAGATTAGTTGAGTCTTCTTGAATCAAAAAAAAAAAAAAAAAAACTCAAAAAAACCTACATCACCTCATGTTGTTTGGGAGGGTTTCAAGAAAAATATTCCTCACTCATCCAAAAAAAAAAAAAAAAAAAGATTCAGTTGTCAGACACGACTGGAACTTCAAACGGCACAGGCTTCTGTGGTCAGATGAAACTAAAAAAATAGCTTTTTGGCAGTGAACACGCTAGATGGGTTTGGTGCACACAAGGATAAAGAGTACCCCTTGTGTACAATTTAATATACCGCTGGATCTTTAATGTTGTGGGCATATTTTTCTGCTGGAGGTCCTGGACTTCTTGTTCAGATACATGGCATTGTGGATTCTATCAAATATCAACAGATAAAAAATCAAAACCTGACGCCTTCTGCTAGAAATCTTATAATGGGCCGTGGATGGATCTTCCATCAGGACAACAATCCAAAACAAACATCAAAATCAACACAAAAATGTGTTACGGAGCACAAAATGAAGCTTCTGCCATGACCGTCCCAGTCCCTGACCTGATGATTGGAGTGAACTGAAGAGAAGAAGCACCAACATGGATCTGGGAATCTGAAGGATCTGGAGAGATTCTTTATGAAGGAATGATCTCTGATCTCTGGTCAGGTGTTCTCCAAACTCATCAGGCATTATAGGAGAAGACTCAGAGCTGTTATCTTGTCTAAAGGAGATTGCAAAAAGTATTTAATAAAAGGGTGCCAATATTTGTGGCCAACGTGTTTTGGAGAAAAACATTTATTTAATAACGTGATTCCCCCCCCCCCCACACTTTCAATTCTTTTACTTCAATGAAAGGTTAGAATTTTGCACATTTTTTGAATGACAGATCAAAAGGATAAACAATGCAGATTATTTTTTTACAGCCAGTTTTCATCATATTTACCAGGGGTGCCATTAATTCTGACCATGACTGTAGTACTTCACTGTATTACGGCCGATACCGTTAGGCCGATATATCGTGCATCCCTAGTTCTAAAATCAGATGTAAATATCAAACATTTTTGAAATATCCTCAGACTGGATAAAATCAGTCTGAAGCTAAAAAAAAATCTGGTCCATCATACACAACTATTTTTTTGTGAAATCTGTCCACTCCGACTGCCTAAATTGTGCAGACTGGCTCTGACTTTAAATCTGGGCAAAAGTCATGTAGTGAATTCCAGCCAAGAACTGGAGTTCTAATTGAGCTTAGAAAATAGGCTATAAGAAAATGACTAACGTTTCTGCAGATATTAGTAGAGTTCTTACAGGAGCACTGTTCCCCATTGAAGTTTTAAATGAGCAAAGTTAATGGGGCTCAACAGCTCACAGCACAAACAATCAACTCAGCGAATCAAGCATTTCACTAATGTTTAAATCTAGTGTCTGAATGGCATAACATGTCAAGAGATCAAATGCTGCATATTCTATATTACATACTGGTAAACAGAAATGTTTCTCAATTTTCAGATGACATACCTTGCTTGAAAGTTAATGAAGTTTGTCTTGAGATAGTCAAAAAGGCATATGACCTGATGGAAAGAATCTGGTATGACTCAATTCTCTATTACCCCTTTGAGCAATGCATCCAGTGTGACCCATTGTTCCAAGACAGAAGTTTAAACATTTCTATCTTTGTTGTCTTTTATAAACATGAGTTTGGAATTGTCTGATTTTTATTTTTATTTTGTTACTTTTTGATACACTAAAACAGTCTAAATATTCTCAGGATCAAAACACAAAATGGTATTTTTCTCATGCTTGTTTGCAAAGTTGTTTAGTAGAAATCTCTATATCTGTGTTCCAGTTCATTACTGTATAATGCCAATCATGAAGCAAAACCCCGCAGCCTACGGAAAAATGGACAAAGGAGTGAGTTTAAAAAATATATAGAAAATTAATTCCTCCTTTTTTGGATTAGTGCAGCAAAGCAGAGAGCCTGTATATTTTCCAGCACTGAATATAATGACCTATTTTTGATAATAAGCAACCACTCCATTTGGAGCTATGTACGTGGTCTGGGCATAGCAATCTTGCAGTTGTGATAATGACACTTATCTAGTATTGCACCATTCCCAGGTTCAGCTTGAGTTCACAACTGTCACAGCAGTCGGCTGATTAGCATTATGTGATATGTGACTCAAGTTAATCTGAGCTGTTAGGTGCAATCACTGCACTTCCATTGAGCACTAGCCGTCAAATCATGTATAATTAAAAGAACATTTGTGCTCTTCTTTCAAGGTTATATTCAACACTCAAAATGCAGTGTACATAGTCAGACTAGTGCTCATAGATTCATTATATCAACACTCTATGTTCAGATCTGTCATGGGATTCACATGTGAATTCTTTAAGTGTCAGTGGTTGATTAGCCGAGACAGCTAAACGTTTATCTGCAAAGCACACATTCATCCGAGTTTAATACACAGATCATGCCACAGAATAATGAGGAACCTTTACAAATGTCTATGTAATTCAACAATTGATCCATTTTGTGAATCTCGGTATCATTAAAAGGTACAATTCTTTTTATTTATCTAACCAATACACACTGTAAACCCGAATAAGTTGGTAAAACTTAAATTTAAGGCAATCAGTTGCCTCAAAATTTTTAAGTTAAGAAATTGAAAGTTTAAGTAAGCAGAACTGGCAGATTTTTATTTTGTACTCATACATTTTACTTGTTCTTAACTTGAAACGTTTGAGTAAACTAATTCATACATCTAATTTAAAATTTACTTTAAACCTCAAAGTTAACATTTTTATTAGTATAAACTTAATTAGCTATAACAAGCTAGTTCACTAAATGCTAACTTGCTCATTTGCTAATGTTAACAATAGCATGGTGCTTGCTGTATGAGAACAGCAATATAAAGCTTTTAACCAGGGGCGTCACTAGGATTTTCATTTTAGGGGGGCTAAGCCCCCAATGAGGGTATGAATTTTTTTTTTTTTTTTCAATTATAAAAAAAGGTAACACTTTAGTTAAGGATCTAATGCTCACTATTAACCAGTTTCATTAACCAGTTTCATTACCATGCAAAGGCAGGGTTTTATAATCACTGTGGTCCCAAATGTGAGGTAGGACAGATAGGGGAGTTCTGGGTTTCCCCGAGAAAATTTTGATATTTTGATTTCTCTGATCTACATATTTTAAGATGTTTTGAAGGCCAAAAAATTTGGATAACAGCTTTAAAACCATGTCAGTGGGTAGCTGATTATTTTTCTCTCCTCATCAGCATCACACTCTTTTTCTCTTTGTTTTTTCTCAGTCTCTTCATCCCTGTCTCTTCCCCTCCTAAAGCTGAGCTTTGACTGATATAGGCTTTTCATTTTTGTCTGTCAGTGAAGAAAGTAACATAGGGTCAACTGATAGGTTGATTTTGCCTATGAATCATTTTTAAGAACAAAAAAAGGATAAGAAATAGCTTTAAAACCATGTCAGTGGGCAGTAGATTATTTGTCATTACCTGCTCTCTCCTCATCTCCATCACTCTTTCTTTTTTTCTCAGTCTCTTCATCCCTTTCTCTTCCCCTCCTAAAGCTGAGCTTTTTTAATTTACTAAAGGCTACTATTTGTATTATATTCTCAATATGAAGAGTTCAGATGCAAAAGCCTCTAAGTGCCATCTGAAATTTTCTTCTAGAATGATGATTTTTATCAAGCTCGTATATTTAAGTTCAGTAATTTCACTTAAATGGCAATGAAAATGACCTATTAATTGTCATTTAAGTGAAATTACTGAACTTAAATATATACGAGCTTGATAAAAATCATCATTCTAGAAGAAAATTTCAGATGGCTTTTGCATCTGAACTCTTCATATGTACACATTCATTACTAATCTTGTGCCTAACATGATGAAAAGGGCTTTGTTAATGTTTCTTGTCCCCTCACAATGACAGTAAACTAATTATTACATTACATAAGTCACTACATAGGACTATTTTCAGTTCAAAATGGCGAAATTAGACAAACCTAGTTGCCTGATTATTTTTTTTCATTCGTTTAACATTTATAACCTAAAAAAAAATTCACATATGAAATGTTAAGTTTAGCTACTTACATCTTATCTCGCACTTGACCGTACGCGTCGAGTCGCACTGTTTAAAATTCGCGCTCAGCAGCGTCTGTGAACATAAAGCCCGCCTACTTTGATTTGATTGGTCATCTCAAATATTCTGACATTGACGAGCAGTGACAGACCAATGAGGCTCAGATGAACACACACACACACACACACACAAACACACTGTCCTCTGTTTCTGACGTGCTCTCTGCTCGGCGCATCTGAATCTGATTATAACAAGACTGAAGCGAACACGAATTTGTGTAGCCTACATTAATCACACATTTTTAGGGGGGCTAGGCAGAAGTTTAGGGGCTGAAGCCCCCCTAAAAAGGGCCTAGCGACGCCCCTGCTTTTAACATTGTACTCAAACCAAGCCACTTGTCACCATGATGGTAACTCTCCTAAAAGCAACATTAACAGAAATTCTTCTAAATTAGCTTAACAAAACATTAGTCACTAATCTCCCATTTAACATTAATCTTGCACAAAAAAAACATGATATTACACTTAATTAACATTTACTCTCCCTTTCGAGTACCATCGACAAAGCATTTGGGAAATAGAAATCACAGCCCAGTTTCAGTTAAACTTTAGTTCGTCTAAATTAAAAAAAATAAAAAAATAAAATAAAAAAAAACAGTGAAACAGTTCATTTTACTTAAATTATATCAGTTCTGTGACCTTGAAAGAAAAAGAAAGTACAAAAATTAATCTAATTTGTATAATTTAAGTTGGCCCAACTCAAACCAATTAATTATTTGGAGTGTTAGGGTTTACAGTGGACTGGATAAGTGTCTGATATGTAGACATCTTTGTTCGGTTTTGGAAAAGTATTATCAAAGAAAGTCATCAAACGACCTTCATTTAAAGGAGAAAAGTAAAACTGCTGCTGTCATGCAATGAATTATCTGTGTCACCCTAACTCAACACCTGTAAAAAATACTGTGTGACTGGAAAAGGACAAAGGACAGAAGAGGCATGTGAAGATCTTCAGCAAGAATTATGGGTAATGTTATCACCTTCTATACTGTGCCACAACTATTTTATTACCCCTTCTACCAAGACTGCGGAAATTTGCTGTGTGAACTATTGGATCTAGGATGCTTCTGTAATCTAACTCTGCAACACTTTTCTACTCTTTCCTTTTCAACTTTTAACAAAATAATGTTAAAAATAAAACTACATCTAAAACATCTAAATAGATTTAACTGCTGTGTCTCAGAAAATAAAACGCCTGCTGGTCATTTGTAATATATATATATATATTTTCAACATTATATAACATAACATAAATATTCTCACTCACGGTAAGCGCAGCCGTACACAGCCACTCTGAGGCCCATCCGACCACTGAGGCTCCAGTCCAGAGGAACGAAGCGGAGGAACCGGGTTCTGATAGACGGGCTCAGTTTATGGTGGACCACACTGTCTGGATTCACGTTTCCCACAATCCTCTAGAAAAAGAAAAAAAAAGGAGAAGGTTTTCACTTTCTATGAAAATGGTACACTTTGGAGTCATTTTTTTGAAGCATCAGAGACATAAATCTCATGCTTTTTGTAGTGAGAATTATGTGTGGGATTTCCCCCTTTCTGGTCAATGTATCCCTGCCTCTGCTTAATTATTTTTATCCCCGGTGGGGATAAATTTATCCCCCCCTCAAAGTTATCAGTGCTACTACACTAGTGGCGAAACGGATCACAATATTATCACGGATCCGTGGTTTGATTAAAGTCAATTTTATTTTAAAATGTGCTACTTTGGCTTGCTCTGATATAGCTGCCGCAGCCTCTCTGTGATCAGCACTCTGCAGATTTGCTCAATGTCCCGCCCACGGCGCTATATGGTTGGTTACACATCACGAGTAATAGCCTATCAATATGAGGCGCCGGACTAGACAAAAGCGAAGCGAACTGCGCGAGTGGGACCGATGCTGCGTCCCAATTCGCATACTATCCGTCCTAAATAGTATTCGAAAATAGAACTAGTACGTCCCAAATCGTAGTATGTTGAAATGAGTGTTCCAAAGAGACCCGGATGGTCTACTATATCCGGTCAGAATCCGAAGTGCAGGTCGATGCGCACTCTAATGGCTGATATTGCCCACAACCCATCGCGCGTTGGACGAGGATTCGGTTAGAACTACAAACACGAGTGCAAAGTGTTAAAAAACTACAGACAAGGAGGACGCGCGAGTCCGGGCGTTGTGTAGATAGGTTTAGATAAAGGGGTTTAAGTGATTAATTATCAGTATCTAACCTGACGAAAATTTATTTATTCAATGTTGGCTACGTTATATTTTATCTGCAGCAGCATTGTGAACTTTTGTAAAGATACATTTAGCCATTAAATGTTAAATGCATCATTACATTCAAATTGCAAACACATGAGGAGAGTGCAGAGTCTCCGCATGAAAGACCCACGACTGGCAGATGAACGAGCTACTCGTTCTATAATATAGAATTCATAGACAATTGGAAAAGTTTTTGGGGCAAACCTGACCTGTTGAAAAGAGATGGTATTCATCCCTCCTGGGATGGTGCTGCTCTTCTCTCTAGTAATTTGGCTCATAGTCTTAGAGACAAAACATGACAATCTGGGGCTCAGGTCAGGAAGCAGACAAACTGGCTAAACCGACCGTCTGCTAGCGGCCTCGCGTCACCAAGGTCAGATAAATCCCATCACATAGAGCCTCTTTCACCTAGATATCATCATATAGAGACTGTGTCTGTTCCCCGAATTTGGAAATCCAAAAAACGTCCAAACCGATCTAAGGTTAAAAATATAATTGATATTCAACAAATAAAAAATAGATATAATACAGATGAGCAAACGATAAAGCTTGGGTTGCTGAATATTCGATCCCTTACTTCAAAAGCGCTCATAGTTAATGATATGATTTCAGATTATAACCTAGATGTGCTGTGTATGACAGAAACCTGGCTAAAACCAAACGATTGCATTACTTTAAATGAGTCCACCCCCCATGATTACTGTTATAAACATAAACCTCGCCTGAAAGGCAAAGGGGGAGGTGTTGCTGTAATTTATAGTAATATTTTGAAAACCACTAAAAAATCTAGTTTTAAATATACTTCTTTTGAAGTGTTGGTGCTTAATGTAAAAATATATAATGTAAACGATAATTCAAGTTTGAGAATTCTGCTGGCAACTGTATACAGGCCACCAGGGCACCATAAATACTTTATCAAAGAATTTGCTGACTTTCTATCAGAATTAGTACTGGCTGCAGATAAAGTTCTAATTTTTGGTGATTTTAATATACATGTAGATAATGAAAAAGATGCATTGGGATTGGCATTTAAAGACATTCTTAACTCTATTGGAGTTAGACAACACGTGTCAGGACCTACTCATTGTCGTAATCATACTCTAGATCTAATATTATCACATGGAATAGATGTTGATGCCGTTGAAATTCTGCAGCAGAGCGACGACATCTCAGATCATTATCTAGTCTCATGTAAATTACATTTAGCCAAGGCTGCAAAGCCGACTCCGTGTTACAAGTATGTTAGACCTATAACTTCTGCCACTAAAGATTGCTTTATCAATAATCTTCCTAATCAGTTTCATCATCTCAGCATCCCAGATAGCTTAGCAGAACTAGATATTGCAATAGAAACTTTTAACTCTTTCCTTTCCAGCACTTTAGACACAGTTGCTCCGTTGCGCTTAAAGAAGATTAAAGAAAATAGTCCAACGCCGTGGTACAACGAGCACACCCGGGCCCTTAAGAGAGCAGCCAGAAAAATGGAGCACAACTGGAAGAAAACAAAACTAGAGGTATTTCGCATTGCATGGAAGGAGAGCTCGATTGCTTACAGAGAGGCTTTAAAAGCTGCTAGATCTGCTTATTTTTCAACCCTATTAGAAGAAAATAAACATAATCCTAGGTATTTATTTGAAAAAGTGGCTACCCTAACGAAAAAGAAAGCTTCAAGCCCAGAAGTTTCCAAGAAACACAGCAGTAATGACTTTATGAACTACTTCACTTATAAGATTGATAATATTAGGGACAAAATTATAACTATGCAACCGTCTACTACAGTATCGCATCAGACAGTGCAGTGTAGTCTCCCTGAGGAAAAATTTTATTCATTTGTTGCTATAGGAGAGGAAGAATTTTGCAAACTCGTTAAATCATCTAAATCGACAACATGTATGTTAGACCCTATACCGACTAAACTATTGAAAGAGATGCTTCCAGAAGTCATAGATCCTCTTCTTAACATCATTAATTCGTCTTTGTCTCTAGGATACGTACCAAAAACCTTTAAGCTGGCTATGATTAAACCGCTTGTTAAAAAAACGCAACTTGATCCTACAGAATTAGTCAGTTACAGGCCGATCTCAAATCTACCTTTTCTATCAAAGATATTAGAAAAAGCAGTATCCTCACAGCTGTGTTCCTTTCTTGAAAGAAATGATATCTGCGAGGATTTCCACATCAGGATTTAGACCGCACCATAGCACTGAGACTGCTCTCATTAGAGTCACAAATGATTTGCTCTTATCATCCGAACGTGGTTGTATTTCTCTATTAGTGTTACTTGATCTTAGTGCTGCATTTGACACCATTGACCACAACATTCTCTTAGATAGACTAGAAAACTATGTTGGCATTAGTGGAATTGCATTAGCATGGTTTAAATCATATTTATCTGACCGCTATCAGTTTGTAGCAGTAAATGAAGAGATGTCTTATCGATCACAAGTTCAGTATGGCGTACCACAAGGCTCAGTTCTCGGACCACTGCTTTTTACTCTGTATATGCTACCTTTAGGAGATATCATTAGGAAACATGGAATTAGCTTTCACTGTTATGCTGATGATACTCAGCTCTATATTTCTTCCAAACCTAATGAACCTCACCAATTCACAAAATTATCGGAATGCATAGTTGATATGAAAAATTGGATGACTAGTAATTTCCTACTACTAAATTCAGAAAAAACAGAGATTCTAATTATTGGACAAAAAGCTTCCACACGTAATAACCTAGAATACCGTCTAACACTTGATGGCTGCTCTGTTAAGTCCTCGTTGTCGGTTAGGAACCTGGGTGTGCTCTTGGATACCAATCTTTCATTTGAAAGTCACGTGTCTAGTGTCTGTAAAACCGCATTTTTCCATCTTAAAAATATATCTAAATTACGCCATATGCTCTCATTGACAAATGCGGAACAATTAGTTCATGCGTTCATGACATCAAGGCTAGATTATTGTAATGCTCTGCTAGGTGGTTGCCCTGCACGCTTAATAAACAAACTACAGCTAGGTCAAAACGCAGCCACTAGACTTCTTACCAGAACCAGGAAGTACGACCATATTAGCCACGTTCTGTCAACACTGCATTGGCTCCCTATTAAACATCGTATAAATTTTAAAATATTGCTGATTACTTACAAAGCACTAAATGGTTTAGCTCCGCCGTACTTGAGCGAGCTCTTAACGCATTATACTCCTTCACGTCTATTGCGATCTCAAAATTCTGGCCAGTTGATAATACCTAGAATATCTAAATCGACTGCTGGCGGTAGATCCTTTTCCTATTTAGCACCAAAACTTTGGAACAATCTTCCTAACATTGTCCGGGAAGCAGACACAGTCTGTCAGTTCAAAGCAAGACTAAAAACACATCTCTTTGACCTAGCATTCACATAACACTCTATAGACTTTTATAATTCAATATTAGGCTGCTTAGATTAGGTCAGCCGGAACTGGGAACACTTCCCTTAAATCCTGATGTACTCGTTACATCATAAGAAGAATGGCATCTACGCTAATTTTAGTGTCTTTGTTTATCCCGAGGTTTTGCCGCAGCCTGCCGGATCCAGGCCGTTTCCAGATCTGACGAAGGACCTTCGCCTGGACCCGATGACAATGCAGTGCTGAAGTGCCAACTAGCCTCTCCCTATGGAGGATCCCTATACCACTCTACAGATAAAGCCTAGTGGAATTTTTCGGTTCGCGTACCTACCCGAAGTGATAAGATAAAATAAAATTCTGCATCAAAATTTATAGACAAGTAGTTTGTGTAGGCATGGTATTTAAGTAATTACAAACCTGCCCACATATATTCAAAGGCACATAACTACAGAATCAATTCTTAATGCGCATGTGAACGCCATCAGCGTCTATCACAGGTTCACGTTTAAAGTCTGTTTAGAGAGAACGGTGTCGTCTTAGCGGCCCTTAATTTAATAACAAATGATCATTTAGACGGAAGTGAATCAATCAAAACTAACTTTAGCTGGATAAAACATTATTCAAGAACCACTATTAAACTAAACCAATCTTTGTTACCTTAAATTATATGTTTATCTCTGTAAAGCTGCTTTGAAACAATCTGCGTTGTTAAAGGCGCTATATAAATGAGGATGACTTGACTTGACTACTACATTTCTCTCCGTAACGGTAAGAAATTATATTAGATTGAATGGAGGATTTTAACTGTGACGAGATGATTGACAGGGCAGTTTACGGTGATGCACGCGACAGAGCTGTCCGTTAAAGATGACGAAGTAGTATGTCCCAAAGCTTGCCTACTCTTTTGCTACACACTCAAAAGTATGTACTTTTTCTTCACAAAAAGAGTACATACTTTTAGGACGTAGTATAAGTAGGCGAATTGGGACGCAGCACGAGTGTGTCTGCGCGCGAGCGACAGTGCGCGAGAGAGACTGAGTATGTTTTTAACAGTAAATTGACACTGTAGCAACAACACAATAAATGTATTTCATTGAATAGAAAGTTTAAAGAATATTTAATTAAAAATGCAATTAAAACTCAATACAAAACTGTAGGCTATAGGTTTGTGTTTCTGTGCATTGGTGTCTTGGTGTTTGTCCAATAAAGTCAAACATTTTGTTAAAGATTTTAACATCTTTGACAAAAAACAAAACAGTGATTAGTAATGAAATCTTACTACATAAATTCAATCTTATTTTATCCTCCATATTAAAGTTTATGTGCTCGAATTATTTATATGTATTAAACAATATTTCAAAACAACACGTTTGTACTGATTATTGTTGTCCATAAATCGAACTTCCATGCGAAGCGAACTGCGTGAGAGAGACCGAGTGTGTCAGTGCGCGCGAGAGAGGCCTTCTTTCTGTACATTTGTATATGTGTTTTAGAGATTGAATTGAAATCAAATATTAACATCACTGCCCTAACTATTTCTGAATAGGATGTGTACTACATAAATATTTGGAATAAGATGGAAATATAAGGTTCAGATCACTAAAAACATGTATGGAAATGGAAGAGCGATCGGTGGAGTCTGGATGTCATCTACTGGAAAAGTTTGGTACTGCGCACAAAAAAAAAACATTCCTAAAGCTCATTTATTGAGACATCAACCTAAAATCTGGCCCAGAACTTCTT
The DNA here is from genome assembly GCA_026230005.1 of Gila orcuttii. Classification (NCBI taxonomy): domain Eukaryota; kingdom Metazoa; phylum Chordata; class Actinopteri; order Cypriniformes; family Leuciscidae; genus Gila; species Gila orcuttii. The sequence goes on along the minus strand of JAPDVR010000007.1, from coordinate 29,695,867 downwards.
CAGATATGTAGCATTGGTTTTCTTGACGTTTTAGAGTGAAAATGTTTTGCAAATATATATAAAATACAACAATATCTAGCCTATTTTATATATTTTTTTAATTTTCATAAACTTCTAAACTTTTTAAACTTTACTTTTACAACTTTGTTTTACTTCTTTAATAATCGAGAGAAGTGTGCCCATTTAGTACCCTGTTAGTTCGCAGTGCATCAAGTAATGTTAACAAATAAACCTTTTTATTTTAATAATCAATAGTAAACGTTGAAATTAAAATTAGCAAAGATCAATAAATGCTGTAGAAGTGCAGTTCATTATTAGTTTATGTGAACTAATGTAGTTAAATAATGTATGAAACCTTATTGTAAAGTGTTACCGAAATTACAACTGGAAAATTTGCGAGATGCATCTCGAATGAAGGGATTAAGGGACTGTCCGCGGTGCTGAAAAACGTACGTTTTTGGTGACCGCAAAGCGCACGTCGATAATGTGCGGTTCAAATAGCAGATCACGAGTCGAAGTCGCGCGTTTTGATGCAAAAACCGCGCGTTTCTGACGCGTGTTTTCCGTGACCACAAAGCGCATGTTAAGAACGCCTGCTTTTAAGGTAAAAAAAAAAAATAGAGCGCGTTATGATTTGGCTTATTGGCTTATCGTTATGGTTTCGCAATCATTATGGTTTGGCTGTCGAAACGCACTCTTTTGGCGGGTCAGTGTGCAATCAGACGCCTGACCAGGCGTTTATGAATACTTTGGCTTGCCATAAATTCGCCTCATTCACGCGTCCACTTCGCGCGAATTGACTAACACAGATAATGCATCTGTCTTTTCTATCATTTCACTGTAGCTCAGAATCGCGATGTAAAATTAACGTTATTACTTTAACAGCAGCAGTAAAACTTACTGGGAGGGGGATTTAATTCTTGCATGTTTTTTTCATTGTGCATGATCACAGTTCATATGTGTGGGGAAAGATAAGCTATTAGAGTAAAACAATTCTTGCAAATGCAGTGATGAAGTTCATGTTCTCATGATTTATTTTTATGAATAAAAATGTTTTCAAAACATCCCCCCCTCTGTTTTTTTCACAAATCGCACCCTGTATATATATATATATATATATATATATATATATATATATATATATATATATATATATATATATATATATATATATATATATATACATGCATATATACTTATACATGCATATATACATATACATGCATATACATATACATGCATATATATATATATATATATATATATATATATATATATATATGTGTGTGTGTGTGTGTGTGTGTGTGTGTGTATATATATACATATATATATGTGTGTGTATATATATATATGTGTGTATATATATATATATATATATATATATATATATACATACATACCATTGTGTACCGTTACACCCCATATATATATACAGGTCCTTCTAAAAAAATTAGCATATTGTGATAAAGTTAATTATTTTCCATAATGTAATGATAAAAATTAAACTTTCATATATTTTAGATTCATTGCACACCAACTGAAATATTTCTGGTCTTTTATTGTTTTAATACTGATGATATTGGCATACAGCTCATGAAAACCCAAAATTCCTATCTAAAAACATTAGCATATCATGAAAAGGTTCTCTAAACGAGCTGTTAATCATCTGAATCAACTAAGTAACTCTAAACACCTGCAAAAGATTCCTGAGGCTTTTAAAAACTCCCAGCCTGTTTCATTACTCAAAACCGCAATCATGGGTAAGACTGCCGACCTGACTGCTGTCCAGAAGGCCATCATTGACACCCTCAAGCAAGAGGGTAAGACACAGAAAGAAATTTCTGAACAAATAGGCTGTTCCCAGAGTGCTGTATCAAGGCACCTCAGTGGGAAGTCTGTGGGAAAGAAAAAGTGTGGCAAAAAACGCTGCACAACGAGAAGAGGTGACCGGACCCTGAGGAAGATTGTGGAGAAGGACCGATTCCAGACCTTGGGGGACCTGCAGAAGCAGTGGACTGAGTCTGGAGTAGAAACATCCAGAGCCACCGTGCACAGGCGTGTGCAGGAAATGGGCTACAGGTGCCGCATTCCCCAGGTCAAGCCACTTTTTAACCAGAAACAGTGGCAGAAGCGCCTGACCTGGGCTACAGAGAAGCAGCACTGGACTGTTGCTCAGTGGTCCAAAGTATTTTTTTCAGATGAAAGCAAATTTTGCATGTCATTCGGAAATCAAGGTGCCAGAGTCTCGAGGAAGACTGGGGAGAAGGAAATGCCAAAATGCTTGAAGTCCAGTGTCAAGTACCCACAGTCAGTGATGGTCTGGGGTGCCATGTCAGCTGCTGGTGTTGGTCCACTGTGTTTTATCAAGGGCAGGGTCAATGCAGCTAGCTATCAGGAGATTTTGGAGCACTTCATGCTTCCATCTGATTTCATTTTTCAGCACGACCTGGCACCTGCTCACAGTGCCAAAACCACTGGTAAATGGTTTACTGACCATGGTATTACTGTGCTCAACTGGCCTGCCAACTCTCCTGACCTGAACCCCATAGAGAATCTGTGGGATATTGTGAAGAGAAAGTTGAGAGACGCAAGACCCAACACTCTGGATGAGCTTAAGGCCGCTATCGAAGCATCCTGGGCCTCCATAACACCTCAGCAGTGCCACAGGCTGATTGCCTCCATGCCACGCCGCATTGAAGCAGTCATTTCTGCAAAAGGATTCCCGACCAAGTATTGAGTGCATAACTGACATAATTATTTGAAGGTTGACTTTTTTTGTATTAAAAACACTTCTTTTATTGGTCGGATGAAATATGCTAATTTTTTGAGACAGGAATTTGGGGTTTTCAGGAGCTGTATGCCAAAATCATCAGTATTAAAACAATAAAAGACCTGACATATTTCAGTTGGTGTGCAATGAATCTAAAATATATGAAAGTTTAATTTTTATCATTACATTATGGAAAATAATGAACTTTATCACAATATGCTAATTTTTTTAGAAGGACCTGTATATGGTGTAACGGTACACAAACATGAAGGTTCGGTACGAACCTCAGTATTGAAGTGACGGTTTGGTACAGATATGTAGAGCAGGGGGGAATAAACTACCAAATTGCTTATTTTTTCTTCTTTTTTATTATACAGTGGGTTATTGAACAAATTGTGTCTCTCTCTTTAAATAAATTAAATTCACACTCAACAAAACACTCAAAAAATAACAACTTGCAGATAAAATTGCACATAAGGCAGGTTTTGCATTAACTTCTCTAATTCATTTTTGAAATATAATAATTTACAGTTACTGTCACAACTTGTTTTCATAACAAATTTATTTAAACATATAATAACAGATTTAAGACATTAAAGTAAATATAATTAATATATAAGCTAATAGTGAAAGGATCCCCTCCATACGCAACTCAGTTGACGCTGACTTACCAAGCTGCCGAGGAGAGGCTTCAGTGTAAGAATGAGCACACAAAAGCATGTTAACCAGATTAGCATGCTAAGCTAGCTTAATGCTAATGTAGCTTATGGTTAGCCTGATAGCTGAAGAGCCACATTAGAAAGAATGGCATCTGGTTAGCATGCTAACCAAATAGCATGCTAAGCTAACTAGCACAAGGCAACAAATACAGGCTAGGTCGCGAATATCAAAAAATCTGTTGTCACTTCTGTGCGGCTTGGTCCAAAGATCATCCGATCACATTTTGGACAAAATTGAGCAGAATTTGAAGTTTTTCATTTGCTTCAATATGGTCGACAGTCACATTTTTGGGAAAAGACAAATGAGATATCGTCAGAATCGGCATAAACCAAGGAACATAATGACCAATTCAAATCAAATTTCGAACAATGTTTTCAAAAGTTATAACCGTATATGCAAAAATCCTTCAAAATTCTCATGTACCTTCAGGACACGCTGTTGATGATCCCTACCAAAGATAAAGATATGTCAAATAGTTTAAAAGATATTGCAATTTATAACAAAATTCAAAATGGCGGACACGTGGTACATCCAATCCTGGCAAAATCGGTATCCATTGATTTGGCATGACACAAGGAATCCATAAATACTATGATTTTCTGACAAACTGTTCAAAAGTTATTGGCCAAAATAGCCATTTTCCAGATCTCATGACCTGTAGGGGGCGCTGTTCCCAAATTTAGCATAGCCCCTCAGATCATGGTTCCGATGAGGCTTACCAATTTTAATTTCGATTGATCAAACTTTGACCGAGATACAGCCTCTGAACAAATGTTGGGACGACCTCGTTAAGATTGCGACACCATAACTTTTGTAGCAAAAAAACGGAATACTGTACTTTTCAAAATGGCCACTACTGTAATGGGCAGAGTCTAATGTAAGATACTGATTGTGATCACCATAATGAGTGGAATCAGGTGTACTAAGTATCATTTTTCTAGATCAAAGGGTTCAAAAGTTAGAACCATTTTGATGTTGAATTTTTGAACTGGTGGTGGCAGAGTTGGTGCTAGAGAATCCAAAGTTGGTACAATTACTATTCATTACCATCACTACAAGTGTGCCTAATTTCATAATTTCAATGTTCCGTTGATAGGGCTGCCATTGACTCCCATTCGGGAAAAAAGAAAACTAACAGATACAATAGGGGCTATCCCCTTTGGGGCTTGGCCCCTAACAAACAAAATAAACATCACATTTCCATGTCTTATTTTATACCATATTTATGGAAAGTGCCTTATAATAATTAATAACATGCAGGTTGATCAGAAGTTTTTTGCAGAATGCCATTTATGAATACACAAATCCAACTGAATCCAAAGAGCAGTATTTTTTTCAAAGGTCTCAACAGTTTATGTAAATGTCACCTCGTTTTCGTCTACTAGCACATATAATTTGACAGTAATTTGTGTCTGACTCACTTCACAGTTGAGACTTGTATGGAACATAAGAACCGATGACCAAAACACCACATTTACAGATGAATCACCAAGAGAAGATGCCAGCTTTTTTCAAAGATAGACTTTTCCATGTCCCTTTGAGATAAATAACAACATCACAATATCATCACCTCCCCTGGTGAGACACTCGCAGCCCACAAATGCTGTTATGATGCCAGCAAAAACAGCAATCTTATGTTAGTGACTTCAAAGGTCCCGTTTTGTTTTGCTTGCAGACAGACTCAGAAGAAGAAACACTTGATTTTGTTCATTGGGAATTGACTGGATGGTTGGATGGTTGTGGTTTGCTATGTGATCTGCCCTCACGCCAAGAGGCAAGGGAAATTATTTTTATTAAAGAGGGCACATTTTCTGTTTTTTGCCATTTTTTATTTTTTTTTATTGACTATACAAAGATACTCTGATTCAAATCAAACAGTTCAAGACTTTAAGATATAATTTATGTTTCCTTTGTAAAGCAGTTTAGATATTGTTTTCCATTATTAAACGCATCAACTTGAGCATGTTTGTCATTACATCATACGCTCCTCATCGACACTCATTTGAGCTCTCAATGACGACAACATCCTGTCCCTGACTGCTGCTTCCTCTCTCTCTTTCCCCCTCTGAGAGAAAAAAAAGAAAAACAACAATACATCCATCCAATTACCTATCAGCTCACCTCAGCCCAAGGGCACAGCGGAGCTCCCATCAGATCCGGGGAGATGCCCAGGTTACAGGCTGCCCACGTAAACAGCTCCTCTCTACACTTCATTAACTCTATTCCTGTATCGACTCCTGCTAGACCTCCTCCTCATTCATTAAGCCCCCGTGGACTGCTAGCGTTATCAGGGACTCGCCACGGACCGTTTCATCAGCCCTGTTACGTCTGCAACGGTTACATTCTCATGTGATTCACCAGTCATCGTTTCCTTAAACCCAGTGCGAATTCACATCAGAAAGAAAAGCCAGCACAAGATGAGCTCAATTGGAGTGGGTTTTATATTTGCTAGCTGGCAGGAAAATGCTTGTTGGTGCTTGCTACTGTACAGTGTATGTCATTAACTAAAACATAACTGAAATAACAAAAATAAATTTGAAATTAAATATAAATATTTGATTAAAACTGAAATCAGTTTAAGTTGAATCAATAATATGACTCACTGTAAATAAAAACTAGAATAGAAAAAGGAAATTAACTAAAAATTAAGGTAACATTAAAATGAAAACAGAAAAAAGCTACTTCAAAATATAAATAAAAAACTATAATAGTATGAAATAATCCTAAAATAACACAGTAGCAAATTAATGCAAAAAGATTTAATGTCACTTTTCATCAACGGGAAGTGGTTTCTGAGCTGCCCAAGTGTTGATCGGGCTTTCACTGACCCCTTCTAAACAAGAATTACACTCCATCCCCGGAGAAGCAAGGGCCCGAGAGTGTCAAAAATAGACAGCACCTCAGTGCCTCTGTGACTGTGTTTAAACGAGAGCTAAGACAGCAAAACTGTCCCTAGACAATAGACAAATAGTCTCTTCTTTTCCTGCTTTCCTCTCTCACTGTCACCAATGTGCATTGCCTGTGCCTGGAAACATCATAAATGTTTTATTTACAGTTATTCAGCAGAGCAGAAAACAGACAAAATATCTAAAGAGATCTGAAGGCCTGGCAAGTGACGATTTCACCATTGTCTGAGAGCTGTAGGTGTGTTGCTAGCCAAGTGAGAAACTCACACCTGAGGTGATTTTTAGAACACTTCTACTGCGATTCTGATTCTGGCCCGTTATGGCTAAATGAGGCGCAGACTTTTACATCAATTACACTTTATGGGACCCAAATGGGCCAGCAGCCTCATGCTTTAAGGAAGCTAATCTGACGAAACCATGGGCCCTTCTATCGATTGCTTATGGGGCTGCTCAAGCCGCCGTGTAATGTGAGACCTGGGAGGTATGGATGTGAAATGGAGGAAGAGAAAGAGAGATATAGAAAGAAATTAGTTAGTTAGCACATGAGAACCAAATGAAGATGAACTGACAAGCAAAAACGATGCTGTTTTTTAGGGCTGTCAATCAATTCAAAATGATTACATAATATGCAGATTAAGTAAACAAATAATCACTATTACAGTATTAGCATATATTAATCTTTTGCAGATAAAAGTCTTAAAAGAAGATAATTAAAAGGTATTATTTTCTTGTTGCATATAAATGCATTGAACACATTACATTACAAAGTGACAAAGTCAAATGTGTTTGTTTAATTTCCCTTTTTACACATGGATAAGGGACATGATTAAATGTATATAAAAAAAAGAAAATTAACTTAAATGCACTATATTGACAGAACTAATATTTTCAAGATAAAAAATAGCAAATATTTTCTTGCAAATAAGCGACTGAAAGAAAGAATGGGCTGTGTTTTATGTTTAGTGCAACGGATCATGCCTAGTTCAAAAATAGAATTGTATTGTATTTGTATCAATGATAAAAGCATAGAGCATTTACTTGATGAGTTCAAATACTTCATAGCACTTTATTGACAAGTTTTGAAGTTATTCAAGCACAACAACAGTTTTGCTGACGTAAGGTAAAACCTTTATGGTGTTGATCCAATGATCTGATTGAAAGACCTGCCAGGATTTCACAAAATCTGTCCCCTTGAGCAGGCTACATCTACTCCAGATAAAACAAAAAACAAAACTTAAAGGGGTGGTTGCTTGCGATTTCACTTTTTTCATTTTAAATAGTGTGTAATGTTGCTGTTGGTGCATGAACAGTATCTGCAAAGTTGCTGCGCTGAAAGTTCAACGTAAGCAGAGATATCGTCTTTTAAAAATCAGGAAGTTTAATGCCTACAAAAACGGGACTACAACGAGATACTTCCCGGGTTTTATAAGTAACTAACCCATAAATTTACATCAACCCTCCCTCCGGAATTTGCAAAAAAAAGAGGGCATGGCCATATTTCTGCGGCTTTGTCAAAGAGGAAGAGTTATAGTATGAGCAGTAGCCATGCCGTCGAAAGTGTGTTATTTTCACCCAGCTGTCAGGTCTTCTGTGTTCGGTCTGCCTACGGACGCTGTAGTTCGTCAACAATGGCTACAATTTATGTTTGATTATGTTCCAGAAAATTACAATCGTAATTTAGCTCTCTGTGCTGCGCATTTTACGGAAGACAGCTTCCAGAATCTCCACAAATTCAATGCCGGATTCAACAGTTACTAAAACATGAAGCAGTTCCAACTTTAAAACCAGAGGCAGCAGTTGTTGGGCCACAACCTGTAAGTAAGACTTAATAATTTTAAATGTATTTGCATGTATAATTTTAGACGTAATGTTTTAGTTTTATCAAGGACGTAAACAAATGCCAGCGCAGGCTTTAGTTGTCAGGTTGTGTGCAGGTAGCTGAAGACGAGGATGCAGGAACTTCAAAGTAGTTGATTTATTTACAAAATTAACTTCAGGAACATACAGGAACAAAATAACAAACTTCAGGAATTCAGACACACAACCATACAAGGACGACGACCAACAAACACTGAGGGAAAACACAGGGCTTAAAAGAACTGGGACTAATGGGATAATAAACTGAACACAGGTGAAGAAACTGAACACAAACGAGGAGTGGGAAAACTAACAGGACTAAACCAAAAATCACAGAGACAGGGGGAAACCAGATCACAAAACAGAACTCATAACACACTGAAACGTGACAGTACCTCCCCCCTCCCTGAAGGCGCGTCCTCGCGCCGTATAACATCCAAATTGCCCTGGAGGCTGACGAGGGCGTGGTGGTACAGGAACAGGAAGCTGGTAGCTCGGGGAACCGGGGTGGAACAGGCTGTGGACGTGGCCACGGCGGAGCAGGCTGTGGGCGTGGCCAGGGTGGAGCAGGCTGTGGGTGTGGCCAGGGCGGAGCAGGCTGCGGGCGTGGCCAGGGTGGAGCAGGCTGCGGGCCCTCGGGCGTCCAGGGCGGAGCTGTCGGACCCTCCATGGTGGCGCTGACCCTTTGGGTGGCCATGACGGTGAGGCCCCTTCGGGTGGCCATGGTGGCGAGGACCCTTCGGGTGGCCATGGCGGAGATATTTCTTCAGGTGGCCATGGCGGTGAAGACCCTTCGGGTGGGCGCCCCCCCAAAATTTTAATGGAGAAATTGACAGGAAAGGGGGGTTCTGGCAGCAAAGAGGGTCTTGGGCTGGGCAGGACCAGTGGAGGATCAGTGGGCTCTGGCGCAGGATCAGTGGGCTCTGGCGCAGGATCAACGGGCTCTGGCGCAGGATCAACGGGCTCTGGCGCAGGACTGGACGGGGCCAGCACATCATGGGACTCAGGACTGGATGGGGCCGGCACATCATGGGACTCGGAACTGGACGGGACCAGCACATCATGGGACTCGGAACTGGACGGGGCCAGCACATCATGGGACTCGGAACTGGACGGGGCCAGCACATCATGGGACTCGGAACTGGACGGGGCCAGCACATCATGGGACTCGGAACTGGACGGGGCCAGCACATCATGGGACTCGGAACTGGACGGGGCCAGCACATCATGGGACTCGGAACTGGACGGGGCCAGCACATCATGGGACTCGGAACTGGACGGGGCCAGCACATCATGGGACTCGGAACTGGACGGGGCCAGCACATCATGGCACTCGGAACTGGACGGGGCCAGCACATCATGGGACTCGGAACTGGACGGGGCCAGCACATCATGGGACTCGGAACTGGACGGGGCCAGCACATCATGGGACTCGGAACTGGACGGGGTCAGCACTTGCTCGAAGACTGGCTCTGACTCTTGCTCGAAGACTGGCTCTGGCTCTTGCTCGAAGACTGGCTCTGGCTCTTGCTCGAAGACTGGCTCTGGCTCTTGCTCGAAGACTGGCTCTGGCTCTTGCTCGAAGACTGGCTCTGGCTCTTGCTCGAAGACTGGCTCTGGCTCTTGCTCGAAGACTGGCTCTGGCTCTTGCTCGAAGACTGGCTCTTGCTCGAAGACTGGCTCTGGCTCTTGCTCGAAGACTGGCTCTGGCTCTTGCTCGAAGACTGGCTCTGGCTCTTGCTCGAAGACTGGCTCTGGCTCTTGCTCGAAGACTGGCTCTGGCTCTTGCTCGAAGACTGGCTCTGGCTCTTGCTCGAAGACTGGCTCTGGCTCTGGGACAGCAGACACGGGCTCCGGCGCTGGCGGGCATGCAATAGTTTCAGGCGCTGACGGGCAGGCGACGGGCTCGACTGGGTAGGCACAATGCGCGGGTTTGGCAAAAGCAGCACACTTGTGGGCCCCACGGAAAGACATAATGGCTGGATCAAACATTTTCAAAGCCAGATCAGCGCTATTCGACACCAGCTTCCGTGACCTAGGCCAGGTGCTCTCAGCTACGGGTCCGGAGAAATGATGGACCGTTTCCTTTCCAGGCCTGGTTGGACTGACTGGATGGCTGGGTTTGGCTGGGCTGGAGAGACGGGCAGACTTGGGATTGGAGATAGCCCAGGTGGGGATAAAGCTATCCCAACATGTGGCGATTGCATCCCTCCAGTCCATCCCAGTGACGTCAGGTAACGGTCATGGGTCGATATACTGGGCTGCGATCTTATAACACCCTATGATGGTGTCATCTCCCTGGGTACTGTCCGCCACCGGCAAACAAAACTTGCCCGTGAATTCAATCAGATCACGGCTGCTCATGGCCAAAGCTGCGATCTGATCCCAACTCACCCTGATGCCGAGGGGACAGGGTTGGAGCTTTTACTGTTTTTCGATGGTTGGTCGTTCTGTCAGGTTGTGTGCAGGTCGCTGAAGACGAGGATGCAGGAACTTCAAAGTAGTTGATTTATTTACAAAATTAACTTCAGGAACATACAGGAACAAAATAACAAACTTCAGGAATTCAGACACACAACCATACAAGGACGACGACCAACAAACACTGAGGGAAAACACAGGGCTTTAAAGAACTGGGACTAATGGGATAATAAACTGAACACAGGTGAAGAAACTGAACACAAACGAGGAGGGGGAAAACTAACAGGACTAAACCAAAATCACAGAGACAGGGGGAAACCAGATCACAAAACAGAACTCATAACACACTGAAACGTGACATTAGTAGCCACTTAGTTATGCTATTTCGTGTGTCTATGACAAACGCGTACAAACATTTTGGACCTGAATTTGTAATTATGTACTAATTTTGTAAATGTATTATATTGATAAAACAATAACTTTAAAAAACGGTATTACATTTATTCAGTTATATTAAATATTTAATCAGGAGAAAACCGTATCTCAAAAGCAAACAAGCAGCAGTAGCATTTTCAAGTAACAGCGTATCGAAATTCTTATATAATAATAGTAGAATAGAATAATACTAATACAAAAATTTACCATTCAGAAACGTTTTGTAAGAGCCGTGTTTGGGGAGGTTCTGCTTGACTCTTTTCGTTGCCGCTTTCTGGGTCTGATTCTGGCTCAAACTGATACGGCAGTATTGACACCATTATTTACATTTAACCGGAGCACATGCCACTTTCGCCCGTAAAGGTAATGGGCGTGAAGTTTCCGGACAACGTGCGCTACGCAGTTTAGCCAATTGCAACACACTGTCCCAACTAACCAATCTGAGCCCATTGCCTGTTTCTGAGGGAGTGGTTTCATAGAATCAGGAAGTCAACCGGTCGTTCAAATGACAGAGGAGAAACCGGCTTACAATAAAGGTGAAATTTATGAAAAATAAGGCTTTAAAAAAACAAAAAAACAAAGACATGTTATATTGCACCCCATAAACACAATCATGCAAAGAAAAAAAGCAGTAAACCACCCCTTTAAAGGTTTACCAGTTTGAATATGGTTTTGTGTCCTTTCTCATTAAGGACTGTTAGGCCTGTTTCATTACATATAGTTAATTAATTGACATAAATTACAAGATTGTAACTAGGAGTTGTCTATTACGATTATTACAAAATTCATTGTCATAAAATTTAATTTACATGAGGAGAACCATATTGTATTTTTTTTTCCATATTTCACAGAGTTCAGAAAGCTACTTTAAGTGTGGCAAAAATAGGCAGAGCACTAACACTCAGCTCACACCTACTTCAGCTACATTCCTACTAAGTGGTACTGCTCCAGTCATGCTCTCAGTGTGAATACTGTAACTTGCTAATATAGACGCAAAATAAAAAAAAAATAAAAAAAAAAACTGTGTGTGGTGTGAATTAGGCCTTGGGTTATACATTCATGGTGAGAATGCAAGCTTGAAATCTCTTCTGAAAGACAAAAACTATAAAGAAAAAAAAAAAGAAAAAGGTCTTTATGTCATTACAGTGCTGCTTGAAAGCAAAATGATCCATCAGGTCTCCTGGATGTCATGACTATATCAGCCAGTTTTAACATCTGCCATATTGCTAACGTTTTCCAGTTTGATTCCTGTCATTCTAAAGAGCAGATCCTTCCAGTAAGATTCAGTCCAAGAAATTCTCCTGGTAACCTTCTCACATTACAGAGACACTTCTCTCACACACAAACTGTCAGTGGAAAGAAAATGACAAAGGACGGCATGAACACAGCTCAGTAGCTCGAAGCCCCACAGGCTATAAGACGAAAGAAATGACCGTGGTGAGGCCTCCACAAAGCTTCTGCAGTCAGCAATTTTCCCGTCAACGTAGGCGAATCCTGTTTCCCCACAAGGAAATTATGGCAATAAAAGATGAGAGAAGATGAAGACAAAGAATGAAATGTGTCAAGGAAACTCCAAAAAGATACATGTCGACAGCTATTTCTGCTTTGAAGGCCAGTGCTAGTCTGTCTTCAGCTCACCAGGGCCACAATATTAAGACTTAATGTGACATAAGCTCTTGTTTGAATCTCAAATGTTTAACCAAATATCAGCACCTGGATAAAAACTCTCAACACACTCTTATGGCAAATTCATAACTATTTTACTTCTTGGCAATGGAAAACTGGTGGCTAATTCATATGAATTCATATAATTGTATTCGTACGTTTTGGAACTATCTGCTTACGGCCCAGTGACATTATGTTTACGGATGGCCCTTCACTTTTTTCCAAAAATCGTTTATTTTCGTGCAATTCGGCACGTCGTAAAATAGTGAAGTTTTCTTGTGAGATCGACTAGATCATTCTCCGTTATTGACTGCATGGTTATTGATTAAATATGCGAGAAATTCATGCTTTTACAAGACGTACTTGTTTCTTTCTCTCCATCCTCCTCAGTCTCACAGCAAACACTATTACGCTTCACCACACTCAGCAGCAGCAGTGCAGACTGGAGAGAGCAATTATCCGCCACTTTGGGAAGCCCATTCACACCTTCCTTCAGGAGGAACTTTTCTGACATACAGCGGAGGCAAACAAGCTCTGCAGATGTGCAGTCCTCTCTGCCCAAAACCTTTGGCAGCTTTCCTCACCACTTCTGATACAGTTATAGCACTCATCAAGACAAAGAACTAGTTACAGCAAATTAAGAGTGTTTTCTTTCTATTCTTTTTATGGACAAGTCATTCTTTTCATTTATCAGACACTTTCTTTTCAAAACCTTTTCACCTAAACATTGTGAATGTGAACCCCTTGTGAAAGGTGCTGACTAATACTCTTATGCTTTACTCTTGGCTTGTCACAGCTGGCTAAAACAAGAAAAGTTTAGTCGGCAGAGAAAGAAAGATAGGAAAAAGCAAAAGATTCAGACATGCTGTTTTACGTTTACATTATAACATCTTATCAAAAGAGGCTTACATTGCATTTCAAAGATGCTTTTATCCATGCATTTAGGAATGCTAATACAGGGGCGCTGAGGATCTGATGACAGGAAATATTTGTTCACTCTGTCTTTAAATTTTGCTGCTGGGAAAAATATCAGCCTAATGTACCATCTTTGCATAATGGGTTTTCACAATAATGCCTAAAGTATGAGAATATTATGATGTCGTGATAGAAAAAATATATAAGTCAAGGCAGCTGGAGTATTAAACATACACTACTTTTCAAAAGTTTTGAAAAAGAGTTAAAAGGGTCTGTAAGATTATTATTATTATTTTTTAAATGACTAATACTCATCAAGACATGTCTATTACCTATTAATATACAGTAAAAAAAAACATATTGTGAAATATCATTAATAAATAGCTACTTTCTATTTTTATATATTTTATTTAATAGAATTTATTCCAGTAATGCAAACTGAATTTTCAGCATCATTACTCCAGTCTTCAATGTCACATGATCCTTCAGAAATCATTCTAATATGTGGATTTGCTGCTAAAGAAACACTTTTTCTTACTATTAATGTTGAAAACACTTGTGCTGCTTAATATATGTTTTTTTCCAATATTCTTTGATGAATAGAAAGTTCAAAAGAACAACATTTATTTAAAATAGGAACCTTGTGTGACATTTTTGTCACTTTTAATCAATTTAATGCATGCTTGTGTGAAAATGTGTAGATACATAATATTTAAATCTAATCATTGCTTTGCGATAAATGCAGGTGTTGCAATTAATTACTAAATGGATGTCTAATCTTGCATGATTACTATTGATTGCCATCGATAAAAAAATGTCTGTATATTCCCAATACCTCACTTGTATGAATATATATTTATATTTTTTTATATTTATATTATACAGTATAATATAATATAATATAATATATATTTATATAGAAATGCCTTTTCTATAATGCTTGGATGTATTTATGTATAAAAGGGAAAGGATCAAGCTTCCCAGATAGCATGTAATCATTGAAACAATGTTGACTCAGTGTTGACGCGTCAACGCTAATTGCATTGAATTAACGTTACAAAGTAATGTTGCTTTAATATCACTCTTGCACCCTCAGTTAATGTTGAAATAATGTTGGGAATTCAACCAAAAATCAATGGTAATAGTATTGATTCAACTTTACAAAGTGATATTTTATCAACATCACTTTTGCACCCTCAGTTAATGTTGAAATAATGTTGGGAATTCAACGGTAATAGTAATGATTCAACATTACAAAGTGATATTTTATCAACATCACTTTTGCACCCTCAGTTAATGTTGAAACTATGTTGAACAAAAAATCAATGGTAACGCTATTGAATCAACGTTACACTATGATTGATTATACATCACTGCTGTTGAATCAATATTGAAATTAACAAAAATAATCAATGGTAATATTGTTGAATCAACGTTACACTATGATTGATTCTACATCACTGATGCGGAATCAATATTGAAATTAACAAAAATAATCAATGGTAATATTGTTGAATCAACGTTACTATGATGTTGAATCTACATCACTGCTGTTGAATTAACACTGAAATTAACAAAAAATAAGCTTTGGTAATTTGGTTTGATCAATGTTACAATGTGATGTTGATTCTAAATACATTTTGTTGAAAGGCTGAAAAGGAATGTCAAACAATGTTGCCATCTGATGTACCAATTAATGTTGAAACAACATTAATATTTCAATCACACTTCAATGGTGCGTCAACAAATTCCTGACCATTTCAAAATTTGTCGAAAACCTTTTAAAATATAAATGACACCTTTCCAGCAATTGAGTCAATTTATTTTATTCAATCAATCAATGACAACAAATATATTAAAATATACCTTTTTTCTTTTAAAAGAAAGGGGGAGAAATAGGAAAAAAGCATTTCAACCTTTAAAAATAAAATTGTCTTCAGAAGTCTGATGTCATCATAACTACAGGTCCAGCGGTTCAGGTTTATAAAAATCTGTCTTGCATCAGACTACTGCCTCTTTTCCTTTGGGTTCTCTGAAATCTGAAAAAGAAAGCATGATGTTACTCAAGAACAAGTCAATTCAGTTGTCATACATACAGTCACATTCAATAATGTTAATATACTAAACACAATATGATTCACTTTTTTTTTTAAGTCACTGAAAACAAAATATTCTAACTAAAATTCTGTTTATTTATTTCTATGAATGCTTTAATATCAAAAGAAAGCACTAGCAGGGGTGTCGGATTTATCTCCAGCCCTAATTAAACCCACCTGAGGCAGATAATCAAGGTCATCTAATCAATGAACACTTCCAGGTGCTGGAGCTAAACTCTTCATGAAGAGGAACAAACACCTCTGAGCTATAGCCATTAAATTTCTCAGTTCATTTTCTGTGAAACTACAGCATTCAAATAACACTTTTATCTTGTAGAATAAAAAAGATCTTAGTTTTTTTCAATGAAAATTTCTTTAAAGGGATAGTTCAACCCGAAATGAAAATTCTGTAATCATTTACTCACCCTCAAGTTGTTCCAAACCTGTATGAGTTTCTTTCTCCTTTTGAACACAAAATAAGATATTTTAAAGAATGTCGGTAACCAGAAAGTTGACGGTGGCCATTGATTTCCATAGTAGGAAATAAATACCATGGAAGTCAATTGCTAACATCAACTGTCTGGTTGCCAACATCCTTCACTCTATCTTCTTTTGTGTGCAGCAGAAGAAAGACATTCATATAGGTTTGGAACAACTTGAGGGTAAATAAATAATGAAATAATTTTAATTTCAGGCTGAACTATCCCTTTAAAGCTGCAGATTCACCTCATGTAGACCCTAATCTCTTTAAATATCACAAAATAGCCAAGTCAGTCACTTTCTTAATAAACACTAGATGTTTTTTTTTTTATTATTGTGTTTCAGTGGAAACAAGCTAAACTGAATGGAAATCAGTTATTTCTCAAATTTAATACAGATTCAGGAATATGAATGATTACCTGATTAAGCAGTGATAAGATACAGGATATCATCAAGTCCCAGGTCAGGTGATTATGCTGTCGACAACAACTCAGTGTATGATCAATGTCAGCATTATCAGGAGGGTGCTTTTTAATTGTCCATCTTCATCTGCCTTCACTCCTACTAAAGGAGCAATGTGTTCTGCATGCAAACACTGACCGATACAAGACATGGGCTATGTTAACATTCTTGCTCATGTTCATGTCTCTTGCACCTTGAGAAATCTGTTAAATGACATAACATTATTCAGGAAATTCCTAATAAACTTTACTAAAGCAAGATGCATTTTTTTAAGAATGTAGAACAATAGATGCTTTATTGAAACACTTTAATAACTTTGTAATCTAATTACAGTGAGTAACAACACAAATCAAATGCAAATAAGCATGCAAAACAAAGGAACAGAGAAATAAGGTAGATGCACCATTGTTTGAAACTCTGCTAGAGAAGTGGTGTATGTCAGGTGATTCAACAAACAAGAGGTCTGTATAGGATGCACCTGTTTTCTCCCTAATGAGGAAGCATTAGACTACTGAAAAGTGCACATGCAAAGACAAAATGGGCGTTTACCAATCAGTGGCCAATTTCAAACTACAATACAGGTAAATGTTTTTCAACCATTTTTCAACAGACTTGCTAAAATCATGAAGGCCCACCCCTAAACCAAGCCCACAGTGGATTACAGCAAATCGGGTAAAGCGGTTGAAAATGTCCATTGTGGTTTGAAAACGCCCCACTGATCGAGAAACACCCACTAGTGTTCTGCAGATATACGCCTGAATGATCTTGTGCTCATCAACTACAAATCACTGTTAGTTCAATGTCACTGTCTCCACCCATGTGTGTTGTTGGCTTTCATCAAAATGTCAATGCTGATCCAGCACACTTTAAACATTGAAATGTCAATCTCAACCAAAATGATGGTTTAGATCAAAACTCAACATTGTATCAATGTCACCATGCTATCTGGGTTCTTAACCTGTTGAATGACAATTTTTTGAAGAATGCAATTAAAATCAATCAACTGTACCAGTTGTATAAACATTTATATCAAAAGATTATTAAATCAATCCACTATGCATGACAGCACAGCGGGACTGAGAATATGGACCATTTCTGACTGTATATCATGTCAAACATTCAGAGCTTTATAATGAGCCAATTGTGTATCAAATAAAAGTGCCGGTGGAATATTAATAAAGTTGAGAGAGAGTCCTGACATTATTCATGTTCAAAAAAACAAAACAAAAAAAACGAGAAAAACAAAACAAAAAAACATGAGAGTCTGACTAGGTAGTACTGATAAACCAAGCAAATCAAACCTGGAAAATGCAGAGAATTTATTACTCCATCACTTCACACTGCTGAGCATGTTACCTTTAGACTTCTGAGCCACTTTATTCTACATTTCCACCACATTAAAAGCTAATTACATCTTACTCGACTGTAATCTTCTCTTTTCATTAAACACACTTTAAAAATGCCATTATATCTTTAATAAAGCGGCAGTCTCATCGTTTGAATATTATTACAAAGCAGCAATATGAGACACTGAATATTTTTCGTAATTTACAGACATTGTAAGTGTGGAGGCCAAGCCTGAGGACAAAGACAATAGATGCGTTGGTGTCATCAAACCCTCTTCAAACACATGTGATGATTGAGAGGCTGTGGCAGGTTCAACATCATTAGTACATTGTATTTCAGGAATCTCAGATATTGCTGGCAGCAATTCATATGTTTGTAACTGAATTCAGAGTTCAGTTAATGGGATCAGAACTATTCAGCTCATGAAAATAAGCTGCACAGAAGATGTTCAAAACAAGACAATAATTTCCCTCTGCAGCAGCACAGGTGATGCATAATCAATTAAATCAGTAAATATTCAGCCTCAAAAAGAGATTGTCAAAAAGGATAATGACTTCATGTGTTTTCTTGAAATTCAATCCAAATAGGGTGATCAGAACCCAGACACAAAGCAAAGAGTCTTGTATCACCCTGAAGGGGTTTATTTTGCACTAAAGATTTGGTGAATGTACATTACGCCACTTATTACTTACCAAATAAATAAATAAACTGACATGAAATATTGAGTTGAGTTGAAATTATTTGATTATGTGCAAAGAAAAAGACCGAGGAGTGATACGAAAAGCACTGAACTACCACATTGTAGGAAATTGCTTGTCAGGGACAATGGTGAAATATACAGTGAAGCGATCATTACCAAAAAAATATTCAACTGCAGAATGCTGTGACTGACCAATCCCAATTTAGTATTCCATAGTGTGGTGTAATAATTTTGTATAATGACCACTAAACTGTATAATCTTCCATTGCCCCAGATAGCTGATTTCCTATAGCTATGCTAGTTCAATATTACTCTGAGGTAATATTTCTTCCCACATAATATAGATAATTTAGACCAAAATCAATATCTCATTTGCATTTCTTCATTTATTACGCAAGCGGCCAAGTGATAAGTGGGATAGCCTAATGCACAGACAGCCAATTTCACAAAGTAAGGCCCTTCAGGGTGATACGGTAAATTGGTATCAAAATACACACACTTACCCCAACACTGTCCTCCAACATGTACTGTTTCCAGACACGTCCAGTGTCACTGTACAGGAGCATGTAGGCACTGACCCAGTCCGTGCTGCCGTGACGACCTTGTGTGGCCACTGCTGTAACCTCCATTCGGTCCTGAAGGTCAAGCTGCAGCCAGGGCGACCTGTCCGTCGACTCTGGGCTCCAACCACCTCCTCCTAGAGAACCCCATAAGACCTCTGTCAATGTCTATTAAAATCTTATTCAACTTTGAGTGTCATATGGTGTCCTTGCTCAAAAGCAAGACATACAGGAAAGGAAACTGGTAAAGGTTTTCACTTAAGAAACTACATAAATTGATAAAAACTGCTTTTCAGTTGGTTTTGTATTCATGGGGTGAGCTGGTGTCAATCAGTAGATGGTTTCCACTCCAGAATAAGCCAAGAGCCTTAACCTCTTGACCTCACTTAACATGTACAGCATTCACTTCGGATCAGAGAAGGCTGTCGGCACATGTGCTCCATATAAAGATGCATTTCTGCCTCTACAATCCTTCAGCTCAGAACTGTATTGAGAAATTGGTCTGACTTGGGCAGAGAGGTTCATTACTCAAGTACTGCAGACACCACAGGAGCAGATCAGAGCAGAATTTTAAACCGGGGACCTCTGACTTGAAAGAAGCAGCGTTTACACAGACCCCCAAGAGAGAGGAATCATTTAGTTTGTTACAGATGTATGCGGTAGAGGTTGGTCACATCTATAAATAGCTCAGGACATGCAGAGATAGGGCGAAAGCAAAAGCTCAATAATGTATCAAACCTGCAACTTTCTGAAGATGCAGTTTTCTTTTTTGGGCATGCATTAATTGCACATGGATGCAGTAAATATTTATTGTTTTAAACAAAAGTCTAGATACAACATTTATACTGATGATGATGATCTTAAAAATATAATATTAAATATTTTAACTGCATAAAACATTGTATAATAATTGTATAAGAATATTCTCACACAATATACATAAATACATGAACATGTACACGGTGGTTGAAAAGTTTGGGGTCAGTAATTGTTTTTTTTTATGTTTTTGAAAGAAATCTCTTATTTGCATTTATTTGATTAGAAATAAAGTAAAAACAACCATATTGTGAAATAGTATTACAACGTAAAATAACTGAATATTATTTTTAAAAAAATATATTCATTTCTGTGATTATAAATCCAGTCTTCAGGGAAACATTTTGAATGGGACTGTGATGAGGGGGGCGTGGTTTTGCGGAGTTTGCAGCGGGAGAGTGAGGGAGGAGCCGAGCGGTAAGTAAGTAGGTCAAGTGGAAAATGACGAACACCTGTGTCTGATTGCAGTAATTGGCGTGGGAGACCGCATAAAAACCGGCTGGTGCAAGAGAGCGGGAGAGAGAAGGACTGGGGACTCATACCAAACACTCACGACCTGCTGGCTGACAAACGGACTGAGGATCCACATCGGAAAGAGTTTTATGAATGGACTGAGTTTATACAACGGGAAGAGTTTGATAAAAGTGGACTGAGAGCTGAGTCAGCAGGCAAGAGTATTTATGAACTGTGCTGTAGACGTGTCTATGGTGAAGGCGCATGTGGCGCACCTTTTCTTTTGTTTCGTTTGTTTTCCATTTAATAAAGTGTACGAGGCCCCGTTACGCCGACCCTTGTCTTCTTTCATCCCCACACACACTGAACCATCTTTACACTGGTGCCGAAACCAGGGATGGAAGAAGAAGCCGCCACCAGACAGTCTCCGTCCCCATTTGCGGATGTCATCCATGCGCTCGCGGGTCTACACCAGGAACAACATCGTGCCCTGCTGGCCGTGAAGGAGGAACAGGAGCGCCGCGCCCAGCAGGAGGACCGCAAGCTGTTCTGGAGCTGGATAGACTGGGAGGTATGGGCCGGACCATCAACGCCAGCTTCAGCCTCGGCCCAGACCATCCCGCTTCATAAGATGGGTCCGCAGGACGACCCGGAAGCTTTCCTCGACCTGTTCGAGCGAAACGGCCGAGGCCTGGGGCTGGCCGCCCGGGGACAGGCCAGTGCGGTTGATCCCGCTGTTGTTCGGAGAGGCACAGATCGCCGCATAACAGTTGCCAGTCCCAAACCTCCTGGTCTATGAAGATCTCAAGCGCACCATCCTACAGCGGGTCGGCCGGACCCCAGACCAGAGCAGACAGCGGTTCCGGACCCTCGAGCTCGGGGAATCTGGTCGGCCCTTCGTCTTCGCCCAACAGCTCCGGGACGCTTTCGCAAATGGCTGATGGCCGAGGGACGCGACGTCGAGGGAATCATCGACCAGGTGGTACTGGAGCAGTTTGTGGCGCGGCTCCCTCGGAGGACCGCGCAGTGGGTCCAGTGCCACCGCCCGACTTCGCTGAACCAGGCCATCCAGTTGGCGGAGGACCAGATGGTGGCGTGCCCAGGGGTCGGCGAACCTCTTCCAGCAGCTTCTCTCTCTCTCTCTCCCTCTCTTCCCCCTCCCTCTGTTTCTTCTCGCCCTGTTCCCCTCCCTAGGTCCTGTGGGAATTTCTCTCCTAGGCCGGCGCCCCGTTGGAGGACCGGCACCAGGGCAGAGCCTCCACTCCCTGCACCCGCGCTCTCCCCACGCCAACCACTTGAGCCACTGGAGCGGCGGGAAGGACTGGGCCGGCCTGTTGGCGTTGCGGGGACCCTGGTCATTTTAACGATCAGTGTCCAGTGATGGAGGTGGGGACTCTGTTCAGGGTCCCTGACACACCGCAGGCTGCCCCCGATCGAGCTGGGTTGTACCAAATACCGGTGAGTATAAAGGGGGGTACTTTTCAGGCTTTGGTTGATTCAGGCTGTAACCAAACCTCCATCCATCAAAATCTGATTCAACCTGGGGCATTGGATAATAGCCGCATGGTTAAGGTACGGTGTGTGCACGGGGAAGTGGTGGATTATCCCTTAATGCCGGTCACGATCCAATTCAGGGGCCAAAAGCATAGTGTGGAGGCAGCTGTAAGTCAGCACCTCCGACACCCGCTAATTTTGGGGACCGATTGGCCGGGGTTTAAAGTATTGTTGGGACATTTATGTGCGGGTGTTTCTGGGACTAAAAGGAAGCGGGGGAGGAGAGCGGTCGCTCAGGTGGGAGAGGCTGTACCGGGACCATCGGAACCTGCACCAGAGGATCGGAACGCTATTGAAAGACAGGATCTTTCGGAGAGTGATGACTTTCCTCTGGAGCAGTCCCGAGATGAAACGCTTAAAAATGCATTTGATCAGGGCCGCACAATCGACGGACAGCCTCTCCACCCAGACCGACCCCTTTCATATCCTTATTTCGCAATTATAAAAGATAAGTTGTATCGGGTGATCCAGGACGCCCAGACAAAGTAAGATACAACACAATTATTAGTTAAAATTAAAATGCTTTTCCAGACGGCTCATTGTAATCCGATGGCTGGGCATTTAGGACAGTCAGCTACACTAAATCGTCTAATGACCCGTTTTTTTTTGGCCGGGCATTCACGAGAACGTGCGCAAGTGGTGCGCGTCTTGTCGTGAATGTCAGTTGGTAAACCCACTGGCCAACCCAAAAGCACCGTTGTGCCCCCTTCCTTTAATGGAGGTCCCCTTTGAGAGAATTGGTATGGACCTCATCGGGCCATTAGAACGATCCGCACGAGGGCATCGCTTTGCATTAGTCCTAGTGGATTATGCAACGCGGTACCCAGAAGCAGTGCCGCTTCGCAATATTTCTGCCAAGAGCGTAGCGAGCGCGCTGTTTCAATTAATCTCCCGGGTGGGAATCCCAAAGGAGATTCTCACCGACAAAGGCACGCCATTTATGTCACGCACTATTCGCAAACTTTACGAATTATTGGGCATTAAATCGATTCGCACCAGCGTCTATCACCCACAAACTGACGGACTGGTGGAACGTTTTAATCGCACTTTGAAATCAATGATTCGGAAGTTTGTGCAGGAAGACGCCAAAAATTGGGATAAGTGGCTAGAACCCCTCTTGTTCGCTGTACGCGAGGTCCCCCAAGCCTCCACGGGGTTTTCCCCCTTCGAGCTTCTTTATGGGCGTCAGCCCCGCGGGGTGCTGGACGTGCTTAGGAAAACTTGGGAGGACGGACCTTCGAACAGCAAAAATGAAATTCAATATGTCATGGACCTGAGAACAAAACTCCACACTTTGGGGGGGCTTTCTATGGAGAATTTGTTACAGGCCCAGGACAAACAAAGTCGTCTGTACAACAGGGGGGCTAGACTACGCGAATTTGCACCCGGAGATAAAGTACTTGTATTACTCCCCACGTCCAGTTCTAAATTACTTGCGAAGTGGCAAGGACCCTTTGAGGTCACACTGCGAGTCGGGGATCTCAACTATGAGGTTATTCGTACAGACAGGGGAGGGGCACATCAGATTTACCACCTCAATCTCCTTAAAAAATGGAATGAGGCGGAATCAGTGATGTTGGCAACGGTAGTGAGTGGGGAGGAGGATCTTGGTCCAGAAGCGAATTCAAAGTCTCAATCACTCGCTCTGGCCCCCGGTGAAGATCACCTCTCGCCGTCCCAAATCACTGATATACGTAATTTACAAACGGAGTTTGCTGATGTGTTCTCGCCCCTGCCCGGCCGAACGAACCTCATTCAGCACCACGTTGAGACTGAGCCGGGTACAGTAGTACACAGCCGGCCATATCGCTTACCTGAACATAAAAAGAAAGTAGTTCAGGATGAATTGAAGGCTATGCTGGACATGGGGGTAATAGAAGAATCCAACAGTGCAAAACCATTGTTTTGGTTCCAAAACCCGACGGCTCGGTTCGGTTCTGTGTGGATTATCGCAAGGTGAATGCTGTGTCGAAATTCGACGTGTATCCAATGCCTCGGGTTGACGAAGTGCTTGATCGGCTCGGCACTGCTCGATTTTATTCGACACTGGATTTAACGAAGGGATATTGGCAGATCCCCTTAACTCCAATGTCCAGAGAAAAAAAACCCTTCACAACGCCGTTTGGATTACACCAATTTGTAACTCTTCCTTTCGGCTTGTTCGGGGCTCCGGCGACCTTTCAGCGCCTGATGGACAGAATTCTCCGGCCGCATGCTGCATATGCCGCTGCTTACTTGGATGATATTATCATCTATAGTAATGATTGGCATGGCGTCATATGCAGCATTTGCGGGCTGTCCTCGGAGCGCTGCGATGGCTCCCCGGCCTGAGTCGGGCGGTGGGGGTATGTGATGAGGGGGGCGTGGTTTTGCGGAGTTTGCAGCGGGAGAGTGAGGGAGGAGCCGAGCGGTAAATTAGTAGGTCAAGTGCAAAATGACGAACACCTGTGTCTGATTGCAGTAATTGGCGTGGGGAGACCGCATAAAAACCGGCTGGTGCAAGAGAGCGGGAGAGAGAAGGACTGGGGACTTATACCAAACACTCACAACCTGCTGGCTGACAAACGGACTGAGGATCCACATCGGAAAGAGTTTTATGAATGGACTGAGTTTATACAACGGGAAGAGTTTGATAAAAGTGGACTGAGAGCTGAGTCAGCAGGCAAGAGTATTTATGAACTGTGCTGTAGACGTGTCTATGGTGAAGGCGCTTGTGGCGCACCTTTTCTTTTGTTTTTTTTGTTTTCCATTTAATAAAGTGTATGAGTCCCCGTTACGCTTACCCTTGTCTTCTTTCATCCCCACACACTGAACCATCTTTACAGGGACTTTTTGAAAACTTTTGTATAATGAAAAAATAAAATAAAACATGACTCTAAGATGGATTACATTTTCTAGGTGTCATTTCTGTTGTCTCCTTAACTGACCCAGTTAATGAATTAACAAACATGAATGAATGAATTAACAAACAAACAAGAACTTAAACTTACCATCTCTTTTGTTAAGCTTGGCAAAGTACGCAGCCCGACTGTCTGAGAAATGAGAAGAGCTCTGAAAGGAGGTTGCAGGCAGAAGAGATGCTAGAGATCCATCACAGCTGTCTGGATAACACAACAAATATAAAACAGACAAATATTAGCTAATGTGAAAATAAACCCTTTTACTCACATTTTCTTCAGGCAAATCTTTTACTGTTGAGATAATCTTCCGTCAGACAGGTGAGATGGATCTCTTCACTAATAAATCTGTAAAATAATCCTGATAGTGTGGAACTTCACGGCAAATCCATCTTTATGTTGATCACATTACACCTAGTTGTAGGCTAGTCTACATATTGAGAGTCAGAGTAACTGAGTGAACCTTTTTCTTAAGTTCAGACCTGTAGATTTGAGGCACAACCTGAAAAAAGGATATCAATGTAAAGATCTCAGATGAAATTAAGTTGAGCAATTATTTTAATAAAATTAAACAAATACAGGTTTGGCATTGACATGGTTTTACAGTATATGTTTTAAATGTTCTATAATAGTTGTAATGAAAAAAAAGTCTTAGTGGTCAGAAGCTTAAAAATGAGATGGAGAGAAAACAGGTTTCTGGGTCAAGAAAGCAACTGCTGAAGGTTATCTCTACGGTAACAGCAAAATATACCTCCGTACTTTAGTGAAAGTGTCATAATTAGGGTTAAAACTCAGTAGGGTTCTTGACTTTACTGTTTGATAGAAAAGGGTATGTGCTATATTTATCGTGTAAAGTTCACAGACAAGACAATAAATCACCTATTTATACTATACTACGAAAAGAAAAAAGAAAAAATTCTAGCTTACACAATTTAAAAAAAATATATAGTACAAATCTTGCCCATAAAAGAAACATGCTTTTGCAAGGACAATGAAAGTTGCCACTATAGAACTACTTCCCCACATGAAGTGTCTGTCCCCTCAATGAGACCTCCAATGGCTTCAAGACACAAATACATTAAAACCTACAATTAAACACCACAAATGCCATTTTGAACTGTAAAGACAAATGCATGCTTTTAATCAATGAATGAAATCAAAATTAATTTAATTAGCATATTGACAAACCCATCTCGAACCTTCTCCTGGGTGTCTGCTAAAGACGCTCAGCTTCTTTCACTGTGGTTTTCATTATAGCTCCAAATGATGTTAATTACTTCACATTGCAAGCAAATGCCTTGAGGCAGGAAGAAAGATATATGAAAGAGTAATTAAATATCAATAATTACACATGGGATTTCTCGGTCAGCTCCCTACCGGTGTTGCATTCCACAAAGACATTTCCATTTAAAAACATTCTGCTGTACATTATGTTTGCCGTCCAGAGTTACATGTGAGAGTCAACGGCTTGAAAGGGCACTTAAATAAATTAATAGCTATAAACATAATGAAATGATAGTCATCAGTTGTTGTAAGTTCGCAGGGTCAGATACTATACAGTATGAATAAGTACTTCAATCACAAAAAGCATCACAGACAAATGCTGCATGCTCCAGATAACCCCTCCTTTTAAATTTAGACGACATATGTTTAGCTATTAACCTCCTGCTAAGCGTTAACCACTTTTGACCTTCATACGTGAAGTCGCCGCAGTGTCTGAATCTCTCCTCTGTATCATATTCTTATGTTCAAGCTCTCTTGACCTTTGCAGATACCTAGTGAGACCAACAACAGCAGAAAACAAGATCTCTTTCCTGAAAGCTGTCATGAAACGTTAATCGTTAGGAAATGAGAAGCTCTTATTTAAGAAGACCTTACAATCTCTCGTTCTGCATGTATTCCTAAGCAGTGATGGCAGACTCCAATCTTACTCCCTCGAGGTGACAGTAGTACTTCACACAACTTTTTCCAGCATTTCATTGAAACATTTCACAAAAGTCTGAATATTATTCAATTAAATTTTTATTTTTAATGTGATGACCAAAAACATTTTTTGTTCATCCTTCAAAGATTGTCCTCATTTGTAAAAACTAAAAAGTGTCGTGATTAAATAATTTCTATTTTAAAAAGTTTTTTTTTAAATTCTAAAAAGATGTTAAATTGCCACTATGGCCAGCAGCATAGTGACCACCAGCAATCACTATTATAACTACTAAAAATCTATTTTAGTCATATTTTGTACAGAAGTACGTAGGAAAAGTCACAAAGTCTAATGAAAAACAAAAACGTTTATTCAAATTGTGAATGAATTTAGACAGCGAGTAAAGAGCGCTTCCTTTATAATCAATGAAGTTGTCAGTCAGTTCAGCACAAACTCATTGAGTGCGAAAACCCCTGTTTTAATCAATGAATCTGTCAAAACTGCACAACAAAGCTAAACATAAATTCAGCATTTTGAGCTATACTGAGTGGATTCTCACCACCAGTAACTTACAGTAAACAACTTGTTCATTATTTTCAACAGAAATCCCTGTGATTGGCTACAATGCTCAATGCTGCAAAATCTCATTATAAATAGACACATTGACAAACTCACAAGACACAAAACCAGATCACTCTAATTTACTTACTTTTCTGTTCTATTAAACAATACAAATTAAATTTTACACGTAGTAAAACAACTCCGTTAATCCTGCAATAAAAACATATTACTTGCATTGACCTGACCAGTCGCCATACCCTCCCATATCCAATTGACTCTCCTGTTTCTAAGATGCTGCATAAACATTACAAAATGTTCTACTTTGGATGTACCGATGAACATAAGAGTCTCCATAAACTCCCTGGCATCTGAGCCCCTGAAGACATAGTGGATGAATTACATTTTTGAAGGAAATTTGCTGGAGAAGTTAGGTAAAGTCTTATATGTTTGTAGAAATCATTTTACGCTGGACTGCTTCACAAACGAGGGTCAGTTCAATGCTGGATTTGCACAAAAGTTGATTCTAATAAGAGATGGGTCGATACCAACTGTTCGATACCAACTTCATCTCCAGAACAAGTAAGTAGTGCACTTCATTTTTTGTGTGAATGTTTCCAAATCATGTTTCTAAATGTGCTTGTTAGCATGCCGTAAGGCTAATGTGGCTAAATATGATTACGGTATGTAAATTATAACCGTAATTAAACAAAATGATACCTGTCCAACCTCCCTGCAGCATATATTCTCTGGCTCTGTAGGAATCTTACTACAGTTCCCACATGATCACCTGTACAACAATTTATAGAGGATCATGACAGAGCATGCTAATCGATAAGTTGAATAAAGTTAACTCCACAACAACTACATAAATTCATCAACTAACCATTCAGAAACCCCCTGTTGCATTCTAAAAGTTACTTATTCTTGAGTCTCTAGTGTCCAACTCCGGTTTGAACATAAAAAGCTGAACACCAATACAGACAATTTCTGGCATTTTGGCTGTGTGACCTTCTCCAGTTTTCAGAGTACCCAAAGCATGAGCTGTAAAGGCTCCGAAATTATTTCCACCTAGTCCACCGCTCGGCTTGCTCGACGGTCGTTTAAAGCAAGTCGTTTAAAAAGGTTGTGTGAACAAATGATACTGCGGTGGCTGTTGCAAATCACAAATCCAATGATGCTGGTAGTGACGATTCTCTATGACCAATCAGTGATCTGCAGTGTTTACTCATCACATTTTAGTATCGGTACAGCACGCTTGGAACCTCAACTGAGGTGGTATTATTTAAGCGAGTACCATGCAGTACCATACCATGCAGCGGAAAAGTGCCAAAAAGTGAGCCGTACCAAACTGTAGCATACAGTAGAAAAGTACCATAAGTGAGTCATAAAGCACTCTTAAGATCAGCGATTTTTAATTCATATAAATTTACACTATAATAAGGGCTTAATTTGTAAATTGATAATTGCAGAATGAATCCTTTTTGTTTAAAAAAAGGTGCTGTGACTGACACTGACTATACAACTTCAGTTTTCCCAGAACATACATTGACGTCACTAAATGGTGGTGGCACAACTATAAGAGCATCATTCATAGGTTTCTGCACAGCCCTATAGCTACGTTGAGACCAAATACTATTCAGTTGATCAGTGATAATCTCTTTCACCTTTGACGTTGTTGCTTCTTCCATTCCATCAACATCTGATCCTGACTGTTCCCTTGCTCGTGTCTCCCGCTATCCTGATTATATAAGTAGTTACATCTTCAGGGTCGCTTTTGATCAGAAACACCATCAGCTTTATTCATGAATATGGAAAATTAAAATATGTTAAGTCTTTTTGACATTTTGGTGATATTAACTTATTTTTATTAGAATAAATCCTTAGGTATGAACTCTCTCCCAAAAGCAGTGAGCAACAAACCAGTGGTAGTTATGTGGGCACGTTTGTTTGCGGTCCGAGTTACCGGTGCGATTGCTACCGGTTTATTCCTTTTCTAATCCGACCGAAAGAACTTGTAAACACTTGATCGGATTGAAAACCGAAAATGAAGCTCTAGCATAAGTTCTGCCGGGAAGACTCAATAGTTACGTCACACATTACCTTCTCAACTATCCAATCGTGTTCTAATACTCGTGGTATAAGATAGGTACTTACACATGTTCTGAGTTCGCAGATGCTGACGCTTCCATTTAACTCCATCCTCCCCACCACCACCAAGACGGTTCCTTCCCCAAAATTCCTCCCCACCACCACCAGGATGGTCCCTTCCTATACCTCCCAGGGGGTCGGCTGCGCCCCTGCCTTCGTCTTCAGGCAGGAAATGCAGAGTCCGGACCCTCGGATTGCGAGCTATGGATGGGGCCTACGCCAAAGAACTTTATTGCTTGCTGGGCTGTCAATAAATGTATAATTGTTACTATTCTCCTGAGTCTTTCTGGTAGAACTGAATAGACAGCGCATGTGCAATGACGTTGAAATAGCGTAATGATGTAGGCTATGACGAGTGGAATGAGCTGTTCTTCCTGTTGAATAAAGTGTCATATAAATGACTGTCCTGTCATTCTAAAATTCTCCTTTCACTCCTCAGCGTCTGTGAAGTGGAGCAGGACAACGTCCAACCAGTCCTTGTTTCGGATTCTCATCCACAGACGACTTTGGGCATTTTTACTGTGTGATACAAGCAGCACAGCACAACGGTTCATATGCTCATTGTCCCCAAATTAAAGCTTGTGACATATAAATGCGCACATATACCCGATCACATGTTTAGCGTTCTTGTACACACTACATTCAGATTCATCAATCGGAATCAATTAATTCCGATTGAAACAAAAGTTGTGCAAGTAAACGATTTGTTAGGGCTGATTTGTTAGCATTAGGACAGCATGCCTTCCCGACCATGAAATAAATTGAAACTATGGATTTGAAAGCGTGCAGTGATGCCTGGATTCACTTTGATCATGAAAATACAGTGCAAGATACGTGTCAAACTGCCACAACAGTACCGTAATATAATTTTGTAATTAAATTATTTGTGCTTTAGCCCGTGTATCAGCGCGTTGTTACGGGAAGAGTGCATCCACAACGGGAGTTACACATTCAGACAAGCACGGACAAGTTCATGTGTATACAAAACATTATAATGAGAACTCTACAGAATATTGTGAATTAATTGTGCTTTGCCCCTGTGTTGCCCGTGTTTCAGCACATTGTTACGGGAAGAGCGCATTCACAAGGGAGTTAGGCTACTCTTTCTGGCTAGCCCGTAACTTAGTTCACTTGCATTTGTGTCATTTTGTGCAGATAGCCTAAGTTGTAATGTTATGTTTATGTTGTGTAGGTCAAGGATATGATTAATCTCATATAGGATGTGTCGTATAGGACGGGCTTCTGTTTACTGGTGTTCATTCACACTTCAGCTTCACCTCAAGCAGGTAATTTTAGATGTTTATTTTTTGAAAACATTAATGTATTATTGATAATCTAGCAGTGTTTTTTTTTTTTTTTATTGTATTTTTATTATTCTTATTCCTATGAATTAATATTAATTCTAGTAATAATAATAGCGATAATTCATTCACAAGTAAGGGAATGAATTATTGTGTAGTCCGGTCTCTAAAACTGACAAATAGCGCAAATGTCCATAAAACTCAGAAACAGTCATCATGTTGATCCTCAGTGATAGATGGCATGTAGTGCAAATTATTGACCAAATATGCACCTTTTGGTGAAAGGAATAAAAAAACGTAGGCTACATGTTACAAGGCATCACATAGTATCCACAAACTTGCAAGTGCGATGACAAGAACCTTTTCGAGAAAGCCTGTGGCGCCCCGGCTCTCCCTGTGTGCTCGTTGAGCAGCGTTTAGGATTAGGCTACTGTGCCTCCATCGTGGAGTGGCAGATTATGAGTACAGCGATCTGAGTGTGTCAGCACTCACAGGCCGCTGATCCGGGATAAGGCAGGGGAGCAGATCTGCCTGGACTCCAACTCTCTCCTCCATTGTTCCACGTCTCCAGGCCAGTGCACAGCAAGACACTCTAATCTGCCGTAGAGCAAGCGAGGACACAGTGAAAACTGGCCGCCAAGCGATTACAATAATCACTGCATTCCAGCCATCTGTGGGTGGAGAGTTGTGTTCATTTAGCGAATCCATTTGGTTTCAAATAGGCCTAGTGTCCACGACAGGCTAGAGGGAGCTGAACAATGTTTTCAGCTCGATGGAGGAAAAAAAGGATTGAGTGCAGATGAGGTAAAATATCATTCCATTGCTGCAAAACCCCTCTGTGTGACCTGGCTTGACTGCACTCATATCATGTATGTGAAACAGATGTCTGTAATACTGATTTAACAGCCAAATGAAGAGGATCAAGCTGTTTTCATACATTTGAGTGTCTTATTCGCCCGCCGTGTATATTACATATCAGCCGTAATACATCAGAACTCCTCTGGGATTATGCCGATGACACTGTCACACGCTCTAATGGCACAATTCAAGTTATGATTTAACCTTTTCAGTCTTCCTGACAACGATCTCTATTCCTCTAATTTTTATCTACACCATACAGTCTCATTAGCTGTGAGAAATGTAATTCATATTATACCACTACACTTTAAGCATTTGAAATCAGAATCAGAAACAAATATTTTTTTAATCTTTCATATTAAATGCTTTATTTTGATTGTTTTTATTTAAAAATTATTATTTTATTGTATGATTTAATTACTTATTAGCTTCTAATTAAACTCACGAACCCCTGCAGTTCCATCACAAACGCCAGTTTAGGAAAGGCTGTCTTGGCCTAATAATATTTAATGCACTTAATTTTGTTTAAAACAAAGAGTGGAATATATTTTCTTTCTCTTTGTCTTTTTGTTTTGTTTTTGTTTTTTTAATATCAATATGGTACAAGAAAATCCTATTCAAATCGATGTATTAAACGAGTTGTCAAAAGTAATCTAAAAAGTAACCCACTAAGCAAAGGTACGTAGCACAAAAGACGTCTTTTCGACGTCTTTGTCACACATTGAAAAGACGTCCCCTGAAGAGCCAAAATATCAACAAAGTCTACATTTGGAGATTTCTCTCCTCCTTGTTTCAAGATGGCCAGCCGATTGAGAGGTATGTGAAGGACTTCTTGGCTTGCTGTCATCTGGGATCTTTTGATGACACCGAGCTCATGGACCTGTTCTGGAGCGGGCTGGATGCGGATATCGCTCAGCTGATGCCGGGCGACTATACCGGCTGGACCCTGAACCCTTTACTTGAGCGGTTCGGCTTTTACTGTGGGCTTGGCTGATGAAACACCCCGCAAGCTCACAGTACCCCGAGTCACATCTCGCCCGTCCAGCCTGAGTTCCTTCACATCAGCCTAGCCGAGCCTGAGTTTCTCCATGTCACGCCAACCATCAAGCCAGCCATCGGATCAGTATATGGCTGTCCAGGACTGGTTTCCAGCGTGGCTGATCCCCCGCTGATGTCAGCTCGTGTCAGCTCGTTCCTGAGCCCGTCCAGCCAGAGCCTGTCCCAGAGCCCTCACCGCTGGTCCCGTCCAGCCCAGAGCCCTCACCACTGGTCCCGTCCAGCCCAGAGCCTTCGCCGCTGGTCCCATCCAGCCCAGAGCCTTCACCGTTGGTCCCGTCCAGCCCAGAGCCTTCGCCGCTGGTCCCGTCCAGCCCAGAGCCTTCACACATGGTCCCATCCAGCCCAGAGCCCTCACCGCTGGTCCCGTCCAGCCCAGAGCCAGAGACCGATCAAGTCACCTCTGCCCAGCTTGAGACTGTCCACATCCCGTCTGCCCCGCCAGAGTCTGTCCACATCCCGTCTGCCCAGCCAGAGTCAGAAAATTTTCTTGGGGGGGGGGGGGGGGGGGGCTTGGGGGCAGTAGGTCCTCGCCGTGACCGGCCAGGGGCCCACGGCCACCAGAAAGATCCTCACCGCCATGGCCGCCCGAGGGGTCTTCACCACCATGGATGCCCGGAGGGTCTTCTCCGCCGTGGCCACCCGAAGGGTCATCTCCGCCATGGCCGCCCGAAGGGTCTCCTCCACCAGGGCCACCCGAGGGATCTCCTCCGCCAGGGCCACTTGAGGGGTCTTCCCCACCGTGGCCGCCTGCACAACCTCCTCCACAATGGCCCCCTGAACTGCCTAGTCCACCCTGGCCTCCTGAACTCCCTGGTCCACCCTGGACTCCTGAACTGCCTGCTCCGCCCTGGTCGCCTGCGCAGCCTGCTCCACCCTGGTCGCCTGCACAGCCTGCTCCTCCCTGGCCACCAGTCCTCACTCAGTCTCCAGGCCCTCTTCCGTTCCATGGCCCAGGTCCGCCCACGTTCCATGGCCCAGGCCCGCCATTGGAAGGTCCTGGTCCTGGTCCCATTCCCCGCGCGGACCTGGCCCTACATCCCTCCCCCGGGACTGCCTCCGCTCCACCACCCTCCCGAACTGTCGTGTTTCCTGTTTTGTTGGGCGTCGGGAGCCGCCCACAGAGGGGGGGCTATGTTGTGATGTCAGTCTGTGTTCCCCTGTCTTTTCATGTTTAGCAGTTCCCTGTCATGTTTATTAGTCTCCCCAGGTGTTTCAGATTAACCACACCCCCTTGTTATCTTGTGTAGCTTGTTTGGCCTTGTATTTAAGCCCTGTGTTTTAGTCCAGTCTTTGTGAGTCCTTGTGTTGTTACTGTCGATGTTGGTTGTACTGCTCCTGAGTCCTGTTCCTTAGTCCTGTTCCTAGTCTTTTTAAAGTTTTCAGTTTATTGAATAAAGTGAGCTGCACTTGGATCCTGCTTCCTACTTGTTTCAACCACAGGGTGACAGAATCAGTAACTGATTAATTTGTAAGTAATCTACCCAGTACTGTTTATCTGATAAACATTTTATTAAATGTCTTTGCTTTCACTTTTGTTCAGTTTAATGTGAATTTGCTGAATAAAAGCATTAATTTTGGTTTTGAACAGTAGTGTAATTTATAAATGAATCAAAGCTGTGTTTTTTATATCAAAAAGGGACACATTTCTAAATAAAACAATAATGTCCAAATTTACACAGTCAAACTTTAAAGATAGTCAAATCAGTGAATCATTTTTGTATCTGTTCATTTGAAAAAAACTCACAAACGAACTGGTTCAATAGAAAGACAGAAAGGGGAGCACAACGCCGCAGCTTGTTGGAAGCTTTGTTTTTTTGTTGTTGCTGGAAATAGGCAGATTTGTCAAAGGTTTTGACTTCTAAATGTAAACAGACATGCACACATAAAAAAAACGAAAAAAATAAAACATCTGACAATAAAGATGTTTACACAGCAATAAAGGTGTTTACGTGCAGACTGAAATCTGTGTAATGGGCAAAAATCTGTGTGCTGAACATGTTTCACTCCAATATTTTCCATATTACATCAATTTCACTCCACATGTGCACACCTTTAACAGCTTTCTGATGGTTAATTCAGTGTCTCAATGTCTTGAATCCATGTGTTTGTGTTTTGACTTCAAAACCAGAAAAAAACACATCGACTTCCAATGTTCATGTAAACATTGTAAATTCATGTGTGAATTACTGTACACTCTCTTTAATTCAAATCAGTCCTTTTCAGCTAGTACTTGTGCTTAGATCTGGTCTTCATTTACATGTTAGCTGGTAATTCAGTGTCTCTCTTGAACTCTGCTCTCATTTCTCATCATTAATTTTCTAATCACCACAGGATGACCATTTTCGTTAAACTCAAGTGGCATTTGTTTTTGTTCTGCAATCAGTGTGTTTGTGTTAGCAAAAGATTAATTGTCAAAAACAGTCCCTATCCTGCTCTCAATGATAAGCATACGATGCTTTCTCACCCATACACTTGCTGGGAAATGAAAGCCCACTAAATCTGATTCTATCCGCATCCGTCTAGAGCGAGCCATCCATCTTTAACATCATTGACTCCCACTGTCACAGACTGCAGCCCAAACAGATGCTGGCTACATTAATTATATTTCACAATTGTCAGCAGATTAACGAGGACACTTGTGCTCACCAGCATGTCATAAAGTGTCTTGACTGCGTCAAACTGTAACAATCTTTTGACCTTTGTAAGCATTCAATGTAGCCAAAAGGTCAACACTCAATGGTAAGGCTAAAATACCAATTTGTTGAGACTTAAAAAATAAAGTGAGACAGTATTCAGTAAAAAAAAGACTGAATTCTTGTTGAGTTCTAGGGTACAACTGAGACCTACACTGCTGGCCTGTGAGCTGATTAGAGAAAGGAAAAGCTATACTGACAGACAATCTGAGCTCAGTGTTTTTTCCCACAGTCTCAGCACTGAAATGCAGGTTAAACAAAAGATGTGTGTGTGTGTGTGTGTGTGTGTGTGTGTGTGTGTGTGTGTGTGTGTGTGTGTGTGTGTGTGTGTGTGTGTGTGTGTGTGTGTGTGTGTGTGTGTGTATATATATATTGAATGCATCATACAAGTAAAAGAGCAATTTCTTTATGCATATTTTATATGCGCATTTATTATTATCAGTGACCAGGGAAGGGACTGCATTGCTGGTGTCGGCAAAATAGCTTTAGTGTCACCAGTGAGGTGAATTGTGCAGCCACAGTGGCTTGTGAAATGTGGCCAAAAGCTTATATCTCATTGGTGTCATAGTTTGTGTTTGTTTGTTCAAATTTACAGTTTGTTTTTGATCTGTTCTGTTCATGTCTGTTTCTAGATTAGTTTTCATTGTGTTCAGTTCATGTTCTGTGTTCTGTCACCTGTGTTTGGTTCAGTTCAATTGTCAGTTGTATGTTGTTTTATGTTGGTTGTTCTGTTCCTGGTCCTTGTTCCTGAGATTCTGTTTTGTGAAGTTGAGTTTATTTCTAAATAAAGACTGCTGATCCTGTTTCATCTCTGCTGCAACCAACGCTGACAAATTGGTCAGTCAGGTTTTATTTTTTTTAATTGGATGAAAACATCCTGGTTGCGTATGCAACCCACAGGGAACGGAGGACGTAGTCGACGGCCGACTGAATGGGGATCACGCCAGGGAGCCTATCATCTTCGAGTACTATTGAACGAGCCAATGGAATTGGCGTGCGTGATTAGCATCACACACTCCGCCCCCGTGGCGCGGGTATAAATACGGAAGTGGATGCACGCACTAGTTGCTTTTTCGTTTAGGAGCCGAGCGTAACCCGGGTCAGCGGTGGTCCAGCGGTAGTGGCAAGGGGACTACGTCCTCCGTTCCCTCCTTCAGGGAACGGTGGGTTGCATACGCAACCAGGATGTTCCCTTTCAGTCGATAACGTCAGATGTAGCGTACGTATCCAGTCCATAGGAGGGGAATGGCGCAGCAAGCCGACACTTGAACCGAGCTCAAGGTGAAACTGGCTTCATGAGAAGGGAGCCCACGGGAAGCAGCGGTTCAATAGGTGTTACCCAGCCCCCAAAAACACTCATCATAGAGGAGCTCGACACCTAAGTGGACAAGAGCATCTCGGAATCTTTCACAGAAAAATAAGGCAACCACATCAGCGGGCCACTTTGCTTGGAAACAGCCTTCCCTCTCTGCTGAATCCTAACAGATAAGAGCTGGTCTGAGGTCTAAGGCTGCGTTCTGTACACGTCTAACTGCTATGATGCAGACGGACAGAGAAGCCAGGGCTGGGTCTGCCTCCTCCAGGCAGCGCTTGCAGGCTCACCACCTGATCCTACTTACAGGAGAGGTAGGAACCTTGGGCACAATCCAGGCCGGGGTCTCGGTTCATGAGAGTTAGCCGGCCCGCACTCCAGGCACAATACGTTGACTGAAAGCGAGCAAGTCCCTACCCTCTAGTATAGACTAAGCGAGCAGGAGAACTGATTTAACAGAATTTTTAACTCACTGCCTGCAGTGGCTCAGGGGTGGTCTCTGCAGTGCAGTTGCACTTGAGACAAGGCCCAAGAGGATAAAGAGGGGCGCAAGGGTTTATATTACCTGGCTCCCTCAGGAACCTGACGATCAGAACGTGCTTCCCATCCTTCTGCATCATGATGTGCATCAAGAATACAGAGGCAACATTATTTTGAGGGTGGAGGAAAACAGCCTACTCCAACCCAACTTGCAGGAAAGGGAGCACTGAAATGATCGAAAGCTTTCAGGATCTCCTCAGGAGAGAAGACACACTCAACGACTAGGTTCCACTTCTAATGCGTAAGCACAACACCTCTTCAGGGGGTGCTTGCAGAAGTGATGGTAACTATCACATTTTCTGTAATAGCCGCCTGAACCTCCACGTTCAGATGTAGAACCGCCCAGAATCTCCAGGGGAAGAACGCGGGTGCCATCGTGCCCCGTCCCTGAATCAGGGGAAGTCAGGAAGGCTGTCAATGGGAACCAGGTCAGGTTGGGCCAATAAGGGGCAACTATGAAGACCTGTTCCCTCCTGACTTGGCACCGAGGTCCAAGCGATGGGCGCAAAAGACAGGAGCACTGCTCAACATGACATGTGAAGATCACTGCGCTTCAGGAGCATTTCTGCTCAGCACTTGAGTGTGATAGGTTCACTGAGCTTCAGGAGCATTTCTGCTCAACACCTGAGTGTGATAAACTCACTGAGCTACAGGAGCATTTCTGCTCAACACTTGAGTGCGAAGAACCTCACTGAGCACAGGAGAATTTCTGCTCAACACGAGTGTGAAAGAATTCACTGCGGTTCAGGAGCATTTCTGCTCAACACCTGAGTGTGATGAACTTCACTGAGTTTCAGGAGCATTTCTGCTCAACATGAAGTGTGATAAATTCACTGACTTGAGCAGGCGCAAGGCGACCCCGAGTCACAGTTGCCTTTAGGAGGCTCACTGGGGAAACGCATTTCTGCGGGCCCCTGGGGCAGCTGAGAGCCAGTGTCTGTCCAAGGGTTGTCCGCTCGGACAGAAACAACTGGCAAGGAGACGAACCCGGAGAGGCAACTGAGCGGCCCGGAGTGGTCATGACCCAGCTGGACCCCAGGGGATGGAGTCTACACTCACCCTGGCTGTAACTGTCGTGAGGCTCGTCGGCGGCACGATTGAGTAGAGCGGGAAGAGTGAAACAAAGCGTCCTCAGAAGCTTCTGACTCCAAGGAGGAGGTGACGGGTGAGTTGTGACATGCAAGTGAAGCTTGCGCAACGGTCGCAATGTCTACCAACTCGAGGCACGAATGCCCGTGTAGTCGAGTGTCGCCCAGGCCCCCGTTAAAACACGCCCTTTGTACATGGCCCCTCAGTTGCTGAGGGTTTGGCAGCAGACTGGGATGACGTAGTCACACAGGGTGAGCTGCTCTGCCACGGTCACCTCGGGACTCGATCGAGAAGCTAGCGCTGAAGCGGTCTTCATATGGAGGAAGCTAAGTGGCTGCATCTACCATCTACCATACCCTTTCTCACTTCAACAAGCACCAGCTGAACACACACTCATTGGAGAGACGTGTTGGACCGAGTCCACTCCAAAAACTGAAAAAGAGATACTCAACCCGTGGGCGAGATTACTCTCTCCCAGTTGACCTGAAGACCCAATGGGCTCTGAAGCACTCGAAGCGAAGGACTCTGTACTGATACTTCAACCCTCACGCGCAACACACAGGATGGCCTGCGGCGTGGAAGGTAGAGATCTGAAGCACATGTCATTCAGGTCGAAGCTGCAGACCAAACCTGGGCCAGGATGGTCACGACCCACCACTTAGTAGCATGAAGAATGAGTTCATAACTAGTCTTCATACCGGCTGGAGGCGGCTAAATCAAGTCCTTCACCAGCAAGACAAGATATACGTGCACAAGTCAGGAGCACTGCTCAACACAAGGTGTGATGGATATCACTGGAGTCCAGGAGCACGTCTGCTCAACACGAAGTGTGATAATTATCACTGACTTGAGCACGAAGCCGAGCCTGAAGTGGGGCAGCAAAGTGGAGAGTGTGGTGTTAGTGTGCTGCGCAACACTTACCTGTCTCCACTAGCGGCAGTGGGCACGTGAGAAGGCGGAGACCGGGTCCTCGAACACACCATGCTGCCTGCTGGCGACCAAGGGAGAGCTGAGGGGTGTAAGGCTATTTACAGGGTCACACTTGCCAACTGGTCCTTTTGGGACCCAGGAATAGAGAAATTGCTCTTTTTCTGAAAATGTGGGTACCGCTGACTAGTCAGCGGCGGAACAAACACACACAACGGAAAAACTCCAGCCGGCCCTCCCACAGGCCAGAGGGAGTGGATCGGTTACCACTCCAAGAGCAAGTTCTCCATCCCTGAGGGGCCCGTCCAAGTTCGGCGTTTTTGCTGTCGCTTACCACCTGGCTTGGCAGCGCCTGGAGCGGGCTGGGCGCCCCTTCCGCGGCCGGTTCCACACCGGGACCTGGGTGTAGGCTGCTGCGATGGTCCAGCGGGAGCTGAGGCGGCCGCGGGCGGACGCCTTCGGCGACGAGCAGGCGGAGGATCTGACCTCGGCGGGCGGGTGAAGGCAGCAGTGTCCCGCCGGGGCAGGATGTGTCGGATAGTCCACTTCCGTATTTATACCCGCGCCGCAGGGGCGGAGTGTGTGATACAAATCACGCACGCCAATTCCATTGGCTCGTTCAATAGTACTCAAAGATGATAGGCTCCCTGGCGTGATCCCCATTCAGTCGACCGTCGACTATGTCTGACGTTATCGACTGAAAGGGAACAGTCTTTCGGTTCTCTCTGTCTGGGAGTGAAAAGGCCTTGAGATGGCCTTATGTTTTGGAAACATTCATGCTGGTTTTGGCATGGCTACACAGATTGAAATGGTCTACCTGCAACAATAGCCAGAGTAACCAGCCTGTGCCAGTAACATACATTGTCTTATTACAGTAACAACTTGTGCATGCTTGTGCCAGAAACAGAACAGCATCTCCCATCTAAAAAAATGGTCCAAACTGTTTTTTCTTTCCTTTTTCTTTTCAGCAGTAGTGTGGGGACTGCCGTTAGTGGTGTGTGTGTGGTCTCCTTTTGAAAACGTGAGTTATGTCCTAAAGCAGCAGCTCTGCATGCACAACGACCTAGGGATTTGCTGGCCCAGCAGTAAGCAAGAAAATACGGTTCCATTGACAAACCATATGAGAACTTGAACTTCCCATGCAGATTGGGCAGGAATACTTTTTGTGACAGACATGCATCATGAAGTCTAATAGGAACATTACTCAGTGCCTTTATACGTTATTCTCTCCAATGATTTTAAGTAGAAATTGTAGCCAGGCCTATGAAACATTAACCCTTCTTTCAAAGTCAATGATAACTACTATCCATTTATTTATTTTTCTATACCTCCTTTAATCATCCCTTTAATACACAGCTGCAAAAAAATGCATTGCTTATGTGAAAAACTTTGATAGTGACCATACTGCTGCCTTCACTTAAAATAAAAGAGGTTCATGATTCTGTGCATATTTGCCAGAAAACTATAGGGACCTTATTGCCAAGACAACTGCTAAATTGATCGAGAGAAGGTCACCCAGCAGGAAACCTAGCCAAGTTAATTTTTAGCATCACCCAAGCTGTTGATGAGACTCAAGCATAGGATGTAAAACAGCATGTTACACCCGGAGTGCCCCATTGCTCATAATTAAAGGCAGTCAGAAAAGACCCAGTATTTTACACAAGAGGAACCCCTAAGTGCAATACAATATATTGCAAAAAGCTTTTTTAACATCTTTAGTGCAATTTTTCATCTGATGGTTTTCTGGAATATGCCCTGGAGCTTCATTCACTAAGTTTTCACTGTAATAATTTCTGCAATGTTTTCAGACTCGTTTGTATACACTTTTGAATTATGAACCGAAGCCTGAAGAACTCATCCTGCAAGATACACATAAGTTAAATGTCATTTTTGGTGTCAAAACAGCAAAATTCTCTAAAAGGTGACAACTTTGGGCCACTATGAATTTTGTCAGTAATCGCGGAACTTAATTATCAAATGTAAAAAATATATATATATTTATTTTTGGTCTTTTGGAAATTGCATTCGAAACCTTGATTCACTTGATTTGAATGGGCATGACGACTGAATGCCTGGCCTTAATGTGATAATCTCAGAACAATTCATTACTAAATGAATTGTCTTCAATTAGACTCTCACTTGCCCATATTTTTTTGTTATCGCTGAATACACTGCAGTACATTGCTAAACAAATTAAAGCATGATATTTTTGTAACGTTAATAGATTATGATGAATGTCTGTTGTCATTTTCCCACTTTCCACGCCTGTGAGATGAGTTTCGTTTTGGCTACTCTTCCAGCTATCATTTTTCAGCATTATTGGTCAGCATTTCCTCCTAATAGCTTTTGAACAGCTGTTATTCGGTGGCCTCTGCATGCATGGAGCTGTATGGGAGATTGGCATCACTCGGTCCCTAATTAGGCAGCCTGCACTTCACCAAAAAAAAAAACATTGCTCTACAAAGAGATCCGACTTAATAATGCCAACAAATTGCTTTCTGTCTCCCAGCAAAAAAATTTCTGCCTCACGTCTCTGTCTGTGCCAGAATAAAATCAAATGCTTCAGGTAGGTGTGTTGTGTTTGAAATCTAAAAGAGAAAAGAAGATTAGAAATTATAACTTTGCTATAATGCAGAACATGATGAACTGGATGTTGAAAAGATGGATTTTTTTAAACAGAGCTGATGGTTTTGGTATATGAGATTAAACGAGTATACTGACATGCTTCTATAGAAGCTCTGAAGAGAAATGAATGAATTGAGGAGGCTTGCAACAGGAAGATCAAGCTCAAGGGTACATGGCAGAATGCAATCCGGTCTTCTATCATGAAGCACAGACCTTTGATGGCAAGATCAGCCTTTTCTCCAATAAACACTGAGCATGAAAACCTATTGGAATGAAAATAACAGCTAGAAGGCAACATCAAGCATCATAGCACAAGGAAGAAAATAAAGATACAGAGGAGCATGAAGAAAAGACATTAACCACCAGACCAGAGATTATGATTTTATATCTATGATACCTTGTGAAAATGATGGGTAGTAAAAATGTCCCCTTGGCACACAATACCAGATTGAACACATGTGGAAAAAGTAGTTAAAAGACCTATATCAAATTCAGTCAAATTGTATTATGACGGTGCCACACATTGGCTAAGTCACTTAAATCCTCTTCTGCTATTGATTCCTAGTCTGAAATTTGGAGTCTTGACGTCAAGCAGTGCTAGATCATTGTTAACATGTATGCTGGACAGAGTGAGGGAATGCCTGAGGTTACTGTCCTGTGAGCTTCTGGCGAATATCACATGTGTTTGCTTCCATCCCATCAGTCCAGATGGTGGGCCAGCTGGCTCATGGAAATGTCACAAGATTGGCTAGCATTTAGTTCATAATAGGGGGGGGGGGGGTCGGGGGGGTGTAAGGTGTAAGTTTTACTTTTGCTGATGTTCTTTCTTTCAATCTGTGAACCTTTATAGGACATGACAATGTTACCACAACACAGTTTAAGAACTTCAGTGTGACATACTTTGGATTCTAGAACGAAATAAGTTTTTAAAAGGGAGAGGTTAAATCATTTGGAATGGGACACGATACGCTCTTCTTTTTAAAAAAAAGTTTCAAAGCATGTTTTGGTAATCTTAAGACTGGGAAGAATGTTCTTTGATGTGGAAATGTTTTTTTTTAA
Organism: Gila orcuttii; assembly: GCA_026230005.1. Taxonomy (NCBI): domain Eukaryota; kingdom Metazoa; phylum Chordata; class Actinopteri; order Cypriniformes; family Leuciscidae; genus Gila; species Gila orcuttii. The sequence goes on along the minus strand of JAPDVR010000007.1, from coordinate 29,652,720 downwards.
AACTCTCATCAGGTTCTTCAGTTTTACAAATGGAGTGAAACAAGTCTTTCGAAAATCATTCCACTGGGCGTTTGGTGAGAGAGAGAGAGAGAGAGAGAGAGAGAGAGAGAGAGAGAGAGAGAGAGAGAGAGAGAGAGAGAGAGAGAGACAGAGAGAGAGAGAGAGAGAAGCACTGAAGTGGCATATGCTAAATACTTTTGACATTGCATAAGCATACTGTTTAAAACAACAGTATTTGGCTCTCTTCAAACACCCACAATGAGTTACAAGACACTTATTCATACCACACTTCAATACAATCACTTAATACAATCACTTAAAAGTGAATATAATTATATACAAATAATTAAATACTGTTTAAACAATATTATCTCTGTTTTCAGCTGTCATTGCAGGAATGAATTACATTTAAAAATAAAGAGAAAAAAACAGAAAACAGGTCATGGATTTGATTTCCAAAGAATGCATGAACTGAGAAAAAAAAAATATAGTCTACCTTGAATGTAAGCCGCTTTGGATAAATACATAAATATAGCTATATCACATGTGCATTCAAATGGACTAAAATGAAACACAGTTTAAGTTTCAAGATAAAAACAGCACCTTTTTAAAGCTGGTATCTTAAGGTGTGTGATTGGGGGAAAATAGCCACATTTTGGGAGGATTTTAAAATATTCAGAGGAACGCTTCAGGATTAACATTCAGATGGAGCCATTGTTGTAATATTACATTTCTGTTCGTATTATTCCTGTGAACATCTTAGTACTGCAAACTGAGGCACTGTAATCAAAAGGCAAATGAAACAGTATCTAACGTTACTCTGACAATTTACATATTCATGTCTACATATCTTATCTGCATGTGAATCATGTTTTAATTGGAGAGGAATACTGAATGCACACGAAGGAAGGTTGATTGCATGCGTTATCATGGCTGATCTAATTTACTAATATAACATTTACTGGAGTGCTGACTGTATGAAGATTTGAGATAGATTAATACTGAGACAAATAATGGATGAAATAATAGAGAATGCAAGATGTAAAGCATTGCAAACCAACATTTAATGTCTTCAAATAAATGAAACTAGACCAACAACAGTGCCATCCTGCCAATAGCTCACGTAAAGCCTGAGAGCAAAAGCCTCATTCATTTAGGACTGATTATTTTCCAGATTCTATCATCAAAAGATATCAGATGAAAGCAAACGAGTAATGAGAGGCCACAGTCATGTTCTAGTTACTTGTTTGTACTCATCTCAAACGGACAATTCAGACAGTTTTCAAAGCATCGCTCTAAAAGAGTTTATTTCGTATTAAAGTAGCTATTTCAAGCTTTACATTTAAGTAATATTTTGCACTGCATTGCGCCAGTTAATTCAGTTTAATTAAATCTATAGAAACAAACAGCAGAATAAAAATACAAAATAACATTTGACCCTCTTTTTCTTTTATAGCTTGGATTTACATTTCTTTAAATATATTGATTAACTTTCCCAGAAGAAATTTTACACATGCCAATACTGTAAACATTTCGAGAGAAAACTCTTTTAAATAAATCATTTTGTCTCTCATGCGCCATACTCTAAAAAGAACAAGAGAGCAGGCTCTAGTCGAACTCCTGGGAAACTATCCGTTATATATCTTTTTGTGCATTTACACTGAGGGAAGAAAGTTATAGGAACAGCGTGATGGATTTTCACACAGAGAACAAAAGGAGAGCAATATGTGTGCTAGTAACTGTAAATGAACTGTAATATCTGCAAGAGCAATTCATTCTTGTACCAAAAAGCCACAATGACTGAAAAGATTCATGATCCAAAAAATGTTGTTCATCTAATCATAACAAATGAGTGATTCAGACAGCCTTTACAGCGACTTTTATTTAACTGGCTGAATGATTAATATGTTGATCACAATCCTCCTAAGAGGTCACAGCTCCACTGGGTATAGCTATAGCCTATATCTCAGATCATAGATAGATTAGATGCATGATCCACAGTAAGGCAGTCTACAATTATCCACTCTATGATGTAGGCATAGGAAAACTACTAAGCTACAATAATTGCAGACAGAGCACATGTGTGTCAGTGTCAGCGTTTCAGGACAAGCATGGGTTAATTAAAAATGTATCTTTATAAGATTGTGAGCAGAATATATCTGCTGACTATCCACTAACCTGCAGTACAAAAAAAAAAGTCATAACTAGTTTGTCAGCATCAGAAATTCAGCAAAATCTGTCTCATTCTGTTACGTGTATCTCCCTTTACAGGTGTGAAGCAGGGGATGCAGTGATTTAGGCTGAATAAAGCCTTGATTAATCAATATTTCCATGCTCTGATGCCCACACAGCATAAATCAGCATGGAGAATGAAGTCAAGTTTACAATATGGACAACACTGTCAATGCTCTTTGCCGCCTCTACCCTTCCAAGGTGATTTATGTACTATAATCTTAATGACATTCTCTCCATTGTCTCTTGTATCACTTTCCAAGATGAGTCAGTACAATTTATTATCTTTTTACATAAGTTAAAACAGAAGCAAGTTAGTTGTGCATCAAAATTTTAAAAGAAAATCTGAACAGGTACTTTCTCATTTACGCTAACCCTAGTGCCAAACTATAATACAGGAAATGGGGGGGATCCTCTAAAGATTCCCTCCCCTACAAAGCCCACAGGGAATCTGGTCAGCTCTACAGGAGAGCTCCTTTTAAAAAGCCTCCCGCGTTTGACCTCATAAGAAAGTTGAAATAAATGACTCTATCATGCTAATGCCCGACAAGACTCGGCTCTCCCCCACTGAGAGGGGAGTTGTATTTAGAATGTTAAATCAATCCACCTGCACCACAACAGCACTCTGACATGCGTTCAAGCTGAATAAATATCTGTGTCCTGTTTGGGTCAATGCACACATTTTGCTCTTCAAACTTGGAGTCAAACTTCAAAGAGAGAATTTAGACAACTTTTAGCTTCTGTCAGTTATGGATGGGTTGATTGACAACACTGCATGATTTATTCACAGTCTTGTTCTAATAACAACAGCAAGCACTCTTAAAGTCGGAATTACATGAAAATTCAACTGTATGTACTGCATACCATTCATCTTATTGTGAACAATTTATCCATGCATGATTTTTGATCAAAATGTCATAACTTCTGAAATGACAGTCTTCTCTCTGGTGACATATGTCGAACTTCTCCAATCATTGAGTCCTCTTAAATCCCATCCTTTTTTTTATAATCCGTGTTGCCAAGTCCACGGTTTCCAGCGGAATTGGGCTACTTTTAAGTTGATGCCGCGGTTACAAAAAAATTCTGCAGATTGATTTCCACCCCCCGTAAGTACTATTTTGGTGCTCCAACACCGCCAAAACACCCTCCAGACGTACAAATTCATTGGAGAATTTGGCCGGCCGATGGAGAAAATCGCATTGAGCTATTTTTGGGCTACTTTTGTTGCACAGACCTGGCAACCATGCTTAAAATCGACTGCAAGCTCTCAGATCTGCCTTCATTGATTAGACCTGAATACAACCAGGTCGCCAGTTGTTGTTGTTTTTTTTTCAATTTTGATAATGCTTTTCATTGACGTTCTGATGTGCATCACAATATGCAAAAAAACATCTGTCACTCCGTCCATTTCATTGCAACTTTAAAGAAATAGCATGGGTCTAATACAATTTAACCCAGAATTCTCCATTAAAAATAAATAAATTCTTTGTGAGGGTGTATAGTTCCATGAAGAACCTTTTAGTCTTAAAAATAAAAGTTCGGCATCTATATGGGTCCATAAGGAAACTTCAACAACCATGGAATCTTTGCATTGCACAAAAGGTTCTTTATAGTGGAAAACAGTTCATTAGATTATTAAAAAAGTTCTTCACACACACAAAAAAAGCAGTTTTTTAAAGAAATGTCTACTGGAAGGTTCTTTGGGGAACCCAAAATGGATCTGATATTTTAAGAGTGTACAGAACCTTCACAATGCACAAACGTTCTTTGTAACAGAAAAATGTTCCATAGATTAGAAAATGTTTGCCATACTACTAATAAAAAAATATGGACCTTTCTTTGTGGAACCAAGAATGGTTATTATAATTTAAAAAAAGGCACCATTATTTTTTAACGGAGTAATAGTGAATATATGGCAGCACAGTATGTTCTAGAGATGCTATTAAAACATGTTTGCAAGTCTCACACTCTGAACCATGTTTTGCAACAATTCTCAATGACTTAGATCAACTATTCTGCATTATCTCTACTTCTATTCATTTTTTTTTAGGTAAAAAATGCTGGATATTTTTAATGCATATTTTTAATACAATCATGTCCACAGACAATGCCAGAAAACACTGAGCCTCTAGGTCTTGCCTCACTTTGCCCTAGCCAGGTGAAACAAGGCCTTTATCTTGTGTCATGTTGAGACCCTCCACTGTCCCAGTGGTCACAGTAAAAGGGATGTAGTTGTTCTTCCAGGGACACCAGATCTGAAAGGACATCCCCTTGTTATCTCTCTTTGAGAACAGAGCCAGGGGCTCCTGGGAGAGAGAGCACCAACCATTATGTCTGTTACCTGACACAGATGACAAGGGCATGATGGATCTCCAGCTTTATTCTGGTACCCCTGTGGTAAATATGAGAATATCCGTTTGCATGTCCTCAGTGAGGATTCACTTCATCTGATCCAGATCCACAGAGCACATCTCATGCTGAGCAGAGCCATGAATGACTAAGTAAGTTTTTGTTTCATATCATGTAACGATGCAAACGGACTCTGAATACATAGAAATGACAGATATCATTGCCTAGTAAAATCTACAGATACTTCCAGTAGCATAGTGTTTCTCATCTTAATAATACAGGAAAAGGTGGATCTATGAGAGGAACAATTTGCTCTCCTGATTCATGCATTTATAGCTGAGAAGGCACTGTGAGAACGCTTTAAACACATCGAGCTTCACACACATGGCGATCATTCACAGTAATGAAAATATAATAAAGTGTGTTGGGATGACACTGGCAATCATCCCGTGTGGCGCACATAACTCAGCTACAACTCTAAAATAGCATAGAGGAGAGCAAAGAACAGGTAAAACCATAAATTTAACTGATTATAAATGAACAATGGAGAAATCACATCATAAGACTGACACTCTCTTCAAAACAATTTTGAAGTAAGAAATAATAATTTCACGGTAGGTATATAATTTAATTTTTGGATCATGTCATTGCATAATGGATGTTAAATGACAGGACTGGAATCATTTGGATCAGAAGGGTTATCTTGTTTAATCTGATATACATGTTATAACTAGAATAACTATCTAGTTATACTATAGTAATATCATGTTTGAGCAGATGGGAGAGGTTGTAAAATTTTTCAATGTACTTCAACTGGAAGCACAAAAATTAAAACAAGATGGTACAGTATATGTTCCTGCATTTCTGATTAACAGAACTGTTGTTTTTAGAGCTTTTTTTCTCATTTTTAAATTTGTTATTTTTTTCCCAGCTGCTGTGAATTAAAATGCTTTCTATACAATGTTTACTGGTAATGGGGAACTTGCCACAATCAATTAATGCACAAAATGTAAAATGTGCTTTATTAGTGTTATAACCCATCCGGTATTCCATATACAGTATTTAAGCGCTCTCTGTACTTTATATTAATTTAGTCAGTTTAGTAATAAGTAGTATGTTTTTTAAACTACTTTATTTGGTAGCAGACACATATGGGAATATCATATAAAAGTTAATACACAAATAAACAACGAGTTGCAACAATGCCCATCTCCTACTTAATCGAGAAATAATATAAGCTGCAAATAACTGCTTTTTACGCCTCACTTTCCGTGATAACATTTGAAATGCATAATGTCTCACACCTGCTCCACTATCTTTTAGCAGATGCTTATGAGAAGTCGCATCGTGAAACGCGAATGCAGTCATTCAACACTGTTACAGGTTCACCAGATCCAGTAAAAGTTCACATTTGCAGGAATAGTCTTTAAATCCTCTGCATTCTTTCAATAATTTAATTAATTTAAGGATCTCCGATTGTATAGGCTAGTATCAGTATGAAACCATTGGGTCTAATAAAAACGCATTAAAAAAAATCACAAACCAAAGCAACTTTTAATGGGCTACAGTGCTCAACGGCACTGCATGTACTTACAGTGACTGGCGCACATTGCCGAGCTGAGAACGGAGAACAGCGTCAAACTGACAGCAAAAGCCTGTGACTTTGGCGACTGCATCTTGTCCAGGTTTCCCAATGGCAGTATATCCTAAATGTGTATGAAAATAAACGTATTTCCAATACGATTTGCGCGTCTCTCTGTTCTCGTGAGTATTTAGGTGGCTCGTGCCTCTCTACCCTGACACCAGTGAGCAGCTGAAAGAAGCTCTTAAAGACACCCACAGCTCCCCAAACACTGTCATCGTCATCCCTCTAACGCGCACACACTTACACATCGCGCTCCCTCTTTTACCACGCGTCCCTCATTTTCCAAAACAAACACTGGTTGAGCTCCAAATGCATCATAAGTCAGTCCCATATGACGTATAATTTTTTTTTTTTTTTTTGAGGAATAGAGGCGAACGATGTGGAAAAGTGTATGTGGCATATTCATCAGGGCATAGTGATTTCATCAGTGAATTGTGAGCCGGTACACTTTCAGCACCCTGGACAGCTCCGCAGCTGCTTTCCCTGCTGTAGATGTTTAGGAAGATGCTAGCTGGTTTCTAGCTGGTCTAAGATAACCAAGCCACTTAGTGCAAGTGGGTCATTAGTTGGTTGACCAGCACCAGTTAATGTCTAACTATATACAATAACAATATCTCTAACAATATTTTAGACCAGCTAGAAACCAGATGTTTCAACACAAAGCTACCAGCTTAAGCTGAATTGTCCAGCAGGTTGAATTCCGATTGACAACCAAACAGCAGTGAGTTAATTAGGCCTAGTTAGTGTTCCATTGCTTTACAGTTGACATTTTTCCAGGTGGTCTATAAAGCACGAGAAAAACTTCCAGAGGCTATGCGCTCGAAATTTTAACAATTTAAATACAGTTCTGAATATTTCCTACACCCTTTCTCTGTTGTCTGTGTAATTATAGCAACAAGAATTAAAAAAAAATCAAGACATTTTTGTGAAAATATAAATTATTAATGCTAATAACTATTAGTATTAGTAGTGGCCAAATTACTCATCATTAGAATGTCAAACCTGAATTTCATGAAAGGAGAGTATATGTAACTTAACAATAAACAGTACTTAACAATAAACACTAAAGAAGTTGGCCATCAGTGCCACTGACCACTCAAAATTGTGAATAAAGATGGATGCTCAACATATTTTTTAAAGTGTTTGCCATCCTTTGAGCCTATCCATTTAGTCATGTGCACTATTTATTTATTTATTTATATTGTTCTTGGGCTGGTGGTTGTAAACACTTTTGGATCTCATCCATCTTACTCTACTAGACAGCTGGTGACACCCATAGGCTTTAAATGGGATGACAACACCTGCCTACTGACTCAGACAACTGCTCCTCCATTTCCCTTTATGAGGACTAAATGATTCACATGGAAAGACTGAACAGGAAGTGGTGTGAAAATCAATTAATTATGTTCAAATGCCATGAAACAATAATAAAAAGTTTTCGTTTGGCACCTGATGCTTTTAAAGTCAAGAACCAAACTCAATAAAACCGGCTTCATTAACTCATATTTGGTCGCCTTTTCATCTTCATTTGGAGGTTATTCTCATCTGCTCACATTATTCTGACTGCATCACTGGCCAGATCAACAGCAGGTGAGTTAAACAACCTTAATCTAACCCAGTGACTGAAACTAAATCATCACAGGTGATGTGAAAGATTCTTGCTCTAAATAAAGGGGTCAACTTTTTTCCAAGTGCAGTAAACAGGTGCTGTTGAGTGATATTTATTTTTATTATGTACAATTCTACAGCATATATAAGCATTCAAACTAATACCAACTAGTGGAATTAAGAGACATGATAGATAGATAGATAGATAGATAGATAGATAGATAGATAGATAGATAGATAGATAGATAGATAGATAGATAGATAGATAGACAGATAGACAGATAGATAGATAGATAGATAGATAGATAGATAGATAGATAGATAGATAGATAGATAGATTGATTGTGTGGACAGTTGGATGATAAGTATGTTTGTGCAACAGTGGCTTAATGTTGCGGTCAGGACTCCCACTGGGAAGAGTGATAAGAATGTTGTCGCATAAGAGAGTATAAACAGGTTTCACATGTGACAGAATGAAGAGGCAATAACATTAATATTTAAAGTCTTACCCTCTCAGTTCAGATATCTGCTTCTCATGGGTCAAAATATGAAATATTTAAATATTAAGGAAGAAGTCAAGTCAAAGCCAGCACTTCAGTATCTCTTTATCAATTATTTATTTACTGAAAACCATGCATGGTGATATGTCAGATAATGTGTATAGATCGTATTGCTCATGAAACGGTTTGCTTAAACAAATGCATGACCACGCTTGCAGTTTGCAATGAATTGATCTTATTCATGAGCTGTAACAGTTTTTTCTATATTTGCACTACTTCAAATTACATGGATCAATACTTTGATCAATACAATATGCTTTGTAGATCATCAATTGTGTGCAATAAATATGCTTGTGGTCTTATTAGTGCAAAAAGATTCATGATCTCACTGCCACAAAGATGCTAGAATTACGCACTCTATATCTAATCTCCATATGAGGACTTTTCAACCGTGCATGCTAGTTCCTGTTTTCTTCAGTGGTTGTGATGGAATTAGATTTTCAATGTGACGAGAGTCTCTAGAGAATATATTGCTGAAGTTATTGTTTGATAGACTGTCCAATTATAGAATCATAATGAACACTATTTAATTGATATTTAAAATAGTCTGTGTAAAACCACTTTAATGCTTTAGTAGTAGAAGTTGCATTGGACTATTTATTAATGTGTATAATGGGGGGGAATGATTCATGTGCCTGCCTTCTACTGACGGCACTATTTCCACCATCTGCATAAATGCATTCAGTTCTCATTTATCTACCAGCTCAATAGACTCTCCCTTAAGGTCTTACCCTGAGCTTTTTCTTGTTGGATGTCAAGTTATGAGTCTGTACCGAATCATCATTAAATTACAAGGCCACTTTTGACGCTTTCTTCCACCCATACAAATCCGATTCTGGTTGAACATCGCCTTCCTAAAGAGTGAGAACCATGAAAAATGTATTATTTATTCTAAATTCTCAAAGGTTGCTGGATGTTAAACATTTCAAGATCTCTTACACCGCTACTCAGAAACGGATACAATCTCACACCAATGAAGAATATGACTGCTTAAAGCTGTATAACAATCTTATACAATGTCCAATGTTGCTGTGCGAATACAGCTCTTAGGTAATTTCCATATGGTCTTTCATCCTGGGAATACAGAATTCAGAGGTTGAGATTCTGGTTTGATAGATAGATTTATTTGGTGAACTATGGCTCAGCATTATTGCATTTAAAATGCTTATGTTTTTTCTGCACCAAACTAAAACAAAATATACAATGAATACATTTTACGCTTAGATCATTCTCACCATTCACTGATATCCAGAGTCAAAACTAACATTTGATTCATATACTGTTTGTTTTGTTTTTTTTTAACTCTGACCACAATGTTCTTATTGTAAGCAGATTTGGAGTGAAATGGGAAGATTCTCCTATAACTTTTGGGAGGGATGGATTTTGTCTGCTCTGGTCTCCATCATTCAAGCTGCTTCATTACTCACACCTCTCCAGAAGAGTCTTCACCTTCACTGGCCCTGTCAGCACTGAGTCAGATATGTGTGAGGCTCGGAACTACAGACAGTACTCCAAAGGGTACATTTCCTTCATGAGACAGCTGTCTGTGTCTATCTACCATTTGTTACAGAGTGCGTCAGGTCTTAGAATTTGTTTTGTTCAATTTAAATTTAACAGGAAATATGAAAATATAAACTGCAAAGTCTTTAATCAAACTTATTAAAATGTATTTTGAGCTAGAGCTTTATTTTGCTCTAGTTCTTCCAAGCTTAATTGTTTTTTTTTTTGCTTTTGTTAACTAATATTTTATTTTCTCTTTAGCTTGTCTTCAAAGTTGCAGTCTTGTTTCTTTTGTTTACTAGTTCCAGTTATTAATTTTATATAATTAATTTTATTTTTCCTTTACTATTGCACCAGTTATATTTAGTTTCCTATTGCTTTCTGGTGTTCTAGTTTTTGCCAGTTTTTATTTTGCTCTTGTTTTTATCTCTTGTTGTCTTGAGTGTTGTGTTGGTTCCTGTGCGGTCGAGATTCCCTGCCTGCTGGTTCCTTCTGCCTGGCAGTTAGACTGGTTCAGAGTCTGTGTGCAGCAAGTATCAGATCTCTGCTTCATGGATCCTTGCCCTGTCTTCACCACAACCATCTGCCTGGCCTGGTCACGTCCTCTGCAGCTCTTCGACCTGTTGTTCTCTGGAGTTGGTTCCAGCAGTCACCCACAGCTGTCCTGTCGTTGTTTCCTGTTGACCCTTCGGTTTGGATTGTTCCTGCATCACCCTATCTTGTACTGTCTTATGATACTAAATATCACTCTGTTCATTCTGCATCTGGGTCTCCCCTATCTGAATCATGACAGATATCCTCCAATAGAGGACCTAAATTTAGAAATGTATATTTTGGGCACGACGATCTGAAGTCCCACACAACTCAGTTTTTTCTCCCGCTTATATGAGTCACAGTGTGGATTCTGAATAAAACATTTTAGCATATTCAGACCAGTGCTGATATTAACAAACTATTTAAAAAAAAAAAAATGATTTCAGTATTGAAGCTGAAATAAATATTAGATGAATGACAAACTTAGACTTAAAATCTTAAATAAAAATGAGAAATATTCCCTTGGCAGTTAACTGAAATAAATACATTTAAGTAGTAAATATATAACTAACATTTTAGTAAAACACAAATAAAAGCTACAAACAAATATTGAGAAAATTAATACAAATGTGAAAAACACATCATTACTCATAATTTCACAAGATCAAACATAATTACTGAAACTAAAATTGAGATGAAATCTGAAAATATAAAAAAGGTCATTCAAATTAGTAATAAGTACTATAATAAATTATACTAAAAGGTTACTCTTTATTGTAAGGTGTCATTGTTACAGTGTGATTATATAACACTGAGTTATAAGTGCTGAGTAATTTTAATTAACATGTACTTACTATAGAGTTAGGGTAGGATTAGGATTTGGTTAAGGGTTAGTTGCATGTACAGTAGTTATGCATAATTTACTATGGTAAGTATATGTAACATGAACACTACAAAATAAGGTGTTCACTACTAAGATAACATTGAAGCATTTATGAAGGCAAAGCCAATACATTTCTCAATTTGTCAAGTAATTTATTAACAACATATTTAATATTATTATTATTATTATTATTATTATTATTATTATTATTATTATTATTATTATTATCAGTAGTAATAGTAGTATTGGATTTATAATCGTGTTTGATCTACTGCAATTATATTTCCATGTGGCAATGATGGGAAAAAACAGACCTTTTGCCTATAATTACTTTCATCACAAGTCACCTCAGGCCCTATCGGAGCCTATGGCTCTGTGTAAGGACATATATTCCCACTTCATACTAAACAAACTGAATCCATTAGGAGAGGATGAGTTTGTTGACTAACATAATCCAGTCATTCTTCACTTGTGACTCTAGGTTAAAAAAAATAAGAGAGAAATCAAACTCTCACTGGCAAATTTCAGGCAAGGACTCATCCGTTTGATTTATAGAAATGCCAGTGACACCCATAATTTCTGTAATAGCAGTTACTGACAGATAGCATCACACGAGATGGCCGATGTCAGGGTGAGAAAGAAGTAATGCTCAAACAATGCCGAAATGCATTTGCTATTTCAGAGCACAGACACATTTGTTACAGGCTGACACTAAATATTATGGATGGTCAGGCTGGAGATTGTGGCATTCTCATGGTTTTCAGAGACACTGTTCTGGTGCAGAGTTCACTTGGATATGTAAATTACCAGGAATATGTCTGTGTTAACATTTAAAGGTGAACTAATTTAAAGGTGAATACACTGAATACTGAATCATGCAACATCAACATCTTGTAATTATTAAAAGAAAGCAAGAAAAACTCCAGCTTGGCCCTTTTAATATATTTGTCTACTAGTCGATTTTCTGTCTTTTCTGTCATCAAAAATCATAAATTAGTATTTAAAAAGTTGTGTGCACTTATCTCATTGCAAAAACAACTAACAAAAGAGATGTCTTTGAGTTGTCTCTCTCTCCCTCCTGCTGTCCTCAAATTAAAGAAAATATCCAATCTTTGTCTGCACCAACAAAAGAAAAACTCCATGTAAACCTGACATCCACAATCATCACTGTGTCTTATTGCTTATTTTCTGATGTAATTATCTCTGTAGAAAAGAATGACCAGGCTAATATGCACTGACTAATGCTGCCATTAAATGACAAATGTACCATAAAGTTTCTTGATGAAATTAAAGCTCTACATTACTTGCACATCAGGAAAAGTAAATGATATGATAACTGAGCAATATCAAAAACATTACATAAGAAAGATTTTTCCAAATATCACTACGACTTTGATTCAACCACAGTGAAGCCAATCGGTCAACAGCACAACTAACTAACTAACAATGTTCTACATTATACTCATACATACAGCACATGAGAATTTGGCCCTTTTGGTCCTCTATGAATTCCATGAACTTGTTTCCCAAATGATGATTCACACAGTGATGAAAATTCTGTCATTATGGAACGTTCTCATTAGGGAATGTTCCTAGAACGTTATTATTTGGTTCTCAAAATTTAACCAAACGGGAACCAAAAACATTAGAGGATCATTCTGTGTTTGTTGGGTTACTACTAGTTAATAGTAATTAATAACACGATTGAATACTTTGTGCATCTCCGAACAGCACACAATAGTGGCGTGTGTTTGGTCACCAAATGAATCAGTGTTTTTATGGAATCGGTTAAATAAAGGAATCAATGGCTTGATATTATTAATACAGACAAAACAACACTTTTCCCTCATCATGGCTTGAAACGTGAGCATTTAACCCTGTAAAACCTGACATACTGATAGTTATAGTCAGACAAATATAACCTTTAGACTATGTAAAAGAAAATCTTTAAAAACAAAAGTTGCAAAAGTTTTTTATGAAAAGCACAACTTTGTTTTGCACTTAAAGAATATACAAAAAGAATAAACATAAATTGAATACATACTGTAAACACAACAACAAATCAGAAACAAGACACCATGAGGAATCACACATCAATGTTTGCAGAAGTGTTTGAATGTATGTTTGCAGAAGACTTTATTTAGCATAATTTTTACTTGTAAAATAAGTTAATTCAATCTAATGGAACTGTTAGATTAAAGAGAAGAGGATTGCTCACAAGACCCGCCAAAACGTAAAAATGGTTTTAAAGTAGTATTTCATTTTTGCTCTTTTCAAACACCCTGGAAGAATTTGAACACTTCAGAACGTGGAATTATTTGAATACACATGCTTGTTTTGTGTGCATTATGACTCAACAAAACCGAACTGCTATTCTTAAATGCAGCATGCGTCTCTTCAGCCCCCTGCTCACATATCTGTGAAAGGCTTCCAAGTGTTTTAAAAACATTATGAAATAGGACAACATTTTATAAGTCAAAGAATTTTTCATTTCTCTATTTTCATCTCTCACAGAAATTGAGTTGGGTGTGCGGGGGGACAGGTGGGCCGCCAGCTGTTCCTGCAGTACACAGCCATCACCCAGAAGAGCCAGATGGGGAATCTAAACACCTCAGAGAGAGGGCTCCCCTTTGAACGTGAAGGGCTCTCAGTGTCTGCAATGTGACAAATGGCTTTATTTATATGCAAAACTGAAAAGAAATATATTGGATCAGTTTTACCATGCTGAGGATGGGACCATCGCTAAAGGCAACCACGACATCATCCAGCACAGTGTTAGTGTTTTCACACTTCATTCTCCTCTGAGAAAGATTAGCAAGGTGCTGCTGGTGTCACAGTGTATTAACTACAGTCAGATGTGTCTACATGATGTCATGAATGACAGCCACTTTCTTGCGTAATTGCAAAAGTGTCTCTTTTGAGATCATTAAACTATTAAGCCCTAACTGAAAAACAAATTTGCCGTTATCCAAAACAGCAGAAGCAGCAGTAGCGTAATGTATTGTTGTTTTGTGTGCCCGGAGGATGTACTGAGGAATACTGTACATAATAATAATAATAAAAAAAGCATATTAATTCTTCAAAATTTTCAAAAATTATTCAGAATTTAGCAGCAACAAATGAGCCAAAAAAAAGTGGTAATTCTCTGAACCCTTACTCAGATGAACTAATTCGGTTTTGCTCTGTGGGTTTTGCCTTTTCAGAACAATTTAACATTCATTTGGTGAAATGGATGTATGTGATGGAAAATGCTAGGGCAATTACAGATCACGATTACATTAACAAAACAATCATTATACATTTATCAGGATCATTGCTCATTAGCCACAATTGTGCCCAGAATTGAATCAAGATGCCCTCTGCACTTCATTATTTGTCTTTTGCTTGAGGGCCCACCAACAACCATATTCACAAACACCATTAATATCACAATTTGTTCTTGGGTTTCATTTCCACTTGGGAAAAGGGCAGGATAACTGACAGGGCATGTGGGCCATTTCCCATCCTCCAGCACAGTGTCCCATTAACATACCTTGTTTTAACTGTGACTGACATTTCGGTCTGACCCTTAGAATAATGTTGATTTTTCCTCTCGCTGTAGCACTCGTGTTATTCTTCTGGACAGTAAGTTAACAAGAGGATGCTGTAAAGACAGGTTAAAAAATACCAGTTGAAAGTTCATTTTAACCCCAAGAGAGCAACAATATATATATCCTGACAGCAACTCTCTGGACACTATTAGCTGATCTGGATGTGAAGCGTAAAATGCCGCAAGCTGGGTTCGTCAGGAGACATTTGCTGAATCAGGTGTATGTTGTGGGAGACTCTAATGGATAAAGTACCTGGAGCCATTTTGGGAATGAAACCACACAACTGAAGGCTGGAGGGAAAATTCAGGCTTTATAGACCTGAACAATGTCAGCGTGGCAAGCGCAATGTGAAACAACTCTTATCTCGACATAATGGCAGACATAAATCATGTTGCTGTCAGCCATTTGACTGTATAGTGATTGTGCTTTGGGTATAAGTGTTGTACATCAGTAGGTGTTGCTGCTCTATTAATGAGCTTTGTTAACTATAACTGCATGTCACTAAATGGTACTGACAGATGCTCCAGAAACAGTTTAATAAAGCTAAACGGTGCCAACTCGTTGCATACCAAACATTCCATTATTCATTATTACTTCTGTTTGCATTTGTTACATAAAATAACAACAACAAATAAACAAAATAAAAGCTATATTTTAATCACAAAATCAATGATTTCTGCTATTTATCCCTGGAAGAATATAAATAATTTTAATAAATCACACATTTTACAAATGTCTAGTTCTTGTATTCAATGAATTTCTATAGATTAATAAATGTCTTCTTTAATCTTAAAAACAAAATGTCTTTATTGCATCTTTGGTTTATTCCAGAATTCCATCACCATAATTTCCAAAACATAATGAATAGTGATTTGTGATATTTAAACACTGAATTCTCCAGTGGTGCATGTATACTGTATTCACTGTTGAACATTGTTAGGTATGAAAATTTGTTTTTAAGCAGGTTTTATTTCTAAAAGTTGAAGTTGAGGTAACACCGAGCTCATTCTATATGCTACAGTACACAATATAAATACAACAACAGATTTGCCTGTTAAAAACTCTTATGAGAACCCACTTCATTAAGCATCTTGATATTTTCTAAGTCTGTTGAGTGGATTTTTAAGTGCGGCCAGATGTGGAATTGTGAAAGGGAATGACTGCATTCTGTCTTTAATTACCCGCATTAGCATTTGTAACCCAAATCATCTCTCCAAGAATCGCGAAGTGGGTTTATGGCTAACTTATCAGCCACTTTTTGTTTAGATCAGCACTGCACTCATAAAATTTACTTTTATTACTTCACTAAGTAAATTTCTATTGAACAAACAGTCTATAGGTCAGTAGATCACACTGACTGATGTCTCACGAGGCATGGTCCTGTCTAAAGGAGGCTTCAAACCTCCTCAGATCATTGGCAGAGGAAATATAATTAATATTCATTCCTCCTGTCCACAACGACAGAGCTGGGATTCAACATAGCACCACCAAAGCCTGAACTTGCACAACAGAATCGCTCCACCTGATTATAACCTTGATAACAAATACAATTTAAAAAACACTCTCTCTGGCTTACTCTGTGTCTTTACGCTATATCAGATGTGGGTATTTTCTGAATCAGAATAAAGTCCAATGTCTATTTTATGTGTCATTCTTTAATCGATTTGTAATTCTGGAAGTGTTTGATTCTCATCCTTGAAATTTATGTCATGTTTAGCTATTTGTGGATTTTGACTGAGGAACGGTTTTATTTCAGGTCAGATCTTTGCCTGAGAAAGCTTTAATTTTTCAAACTTTATATAACTTCCATTAGATTATTAGGTAACAACTGGTAATAAAAACAGTTTTAAAGCGAAAGTTCTAATTGGCTTGTTGTGCAAATATAATATTCGAATGACTGTCTAGTGGGAGAAAGCTGTTACATGACATACACAAATGTGTAATCTTTAATTGCTGTAACTGTGAGGCTGTTAGTGATGCTAAAGCAAAACAAATGCCCTCAAACAATTAGCAATGTTATCATATATTTCCGCATGACTCTCCACATATGTTTATAAACAGTAACTTAATTCTGGGGCTCGCATGGGCATTTTTTAATTAGGAAGTGCCTAGTATTAGCTTTAGACAAGGTTGATTTATCTTTACTGAAATGTGCAGATTGTTTCAAGACATCATAATGTCAAGGGCGTAAGTTTAAAATAAATCAAAGGTATATAGATGCACCATGTTTTCTCTACACGGTGTAGTTGCCTTCTATATCTGATAAGTTGTTCTTGTATAGAAAGAAAATGTGTATAATCATGTATCTTTCCACTACATATTATATACTAAATGAATCATCCAGGTTCTTGCACGGCTCTTATTCAAATAAAAAAATAAAGGCACTTTAATAGCATTTTGTGTTTAAATCCTTGCTCATTACGATATAATATGTTAAAGGAAACATCTTGATGCTGAAATGTAAACTTGAGCCTCTTTTGCAAACTACTGCTACTTACAGGTTGATCTCATACTTTCTCTGTAGTTTTGGGAGAATATCACAACCTTCAATGAATCAAGAGTGAATCCATCATGCATAAAAAAGGCTTTAACTTGCACTTATTAGTCTATAAAGGGAAATTCAGTACTTACATTTCATCAATGAAAACACAGAAGCGCATACTTTGCATGTTTGATTTGTCAAAGCAAGACAAACTCCTGCATACTGAAATAACCTTGATAAAGGAATGTCCCTAAAGTCAATATGTCCACATAACTCCACCACCATGCCTAATGCAAACAATATTTACATTATAATATGTGCAGTACAGAATCTCAAATCATTCATTTCTCAATATATGTGTGTTTGAATCAAAATGACAGATGACCAATTTCTGAATTGCAGCACTGTTACGTAAAGCAATGTTGTCCTTTATCATTTATCTCGGGGGGTAGTTTGAGGGTTCATGATCTTTTTTAATTCTCAGATCACAGATGAGTGTTAGGACAGACCGCTGTTACACAAGCACCACAACAGAAGAGCTGTCAGTCAAACGCATACACAGCCTGTGACATCAGAGGCCGGCACTGACAGATGGTCAATAAAGCTCTAATACGACCTATCATGCTACATGACAAGAGCAGTGAATATGACACTAGCGGATTTTGTTTCCTAAAGGGCTCATGTCATAAGGAATCAAATCTGCCTTGATCTATTGAGATAAAAGAGTTCAGTGTATAATGAAAACATGCTGTAACTTTAAGAACTCAAATCTTCCTCCCCAGTGTAAAAAAAAACAAAACAAAAACAGTTGCACGTGTTCACACTTACAAATAATCAAATAGAGTACAGAGAATGCGTATTTGGCGTGCTGTCCGGGGTAAACTGTAAACGGGGTAAAAAATAAAGACTGTATTCACTTGCAAAAAAATTACGTTCCCAAAAAACATTGAATTTGCTTACAAAACTGTTGAGTTTTTGGGGGCGAGCGCAACGTTTCTCAGAGGAAGGCAAAACTTTTGCAAGCGAACGCAAAATTTCTCTGGGGAACACAAAAGTTTCACAAGTAAAGTTTTGTGAAGGAATTCAAAACTTTTTTGATCAGTTTCACAGGTGAACGCAAAAGCATTGAAATATATAATTTCCTCCTATCTCGTTTTTTTTTCTTTCCATTAGGGGGTCCATAAAATGGTGCTAAAGGCACAGTCGCCCGATAGGCTTTGAGTATGCATAATTTCTACGGACATTGCAACAGTCTTAATATGTATAATCATACGTCTTTTTAGGAGCGTATTTTTATTCTACATATTAAACATTTTTCAAAATGTAAATAAAAAATGCAATCTAATGCTTCAATCCTGCAGATTTCAATTCAGCTAAGAGGTCTCACCTTGACGTAATGTTCTATTGGTCACACATCTTCATATGACACAAATTCACATGCCAGAGTTCACCAAACTTGAACTTTGGAACAGTGTGAAATTCGCATCTGTCTCCCTCATTCACATGCGTAAAAATAAAAGTCAATAGAACGAAAAGTATAGTGTGACCGACCCTTGACAGAGGAACAATGTTAAGTGTATATCCAACAAAACAAATTCTACATTTGACCAAATGCCATTGGATTCCTTGCTATCATTTTAGAAAGGAACGCGTCAATCACCAGAAGGCGTGAGTGCTTATAATATACTAGTCGCACATACAAGATTACATGAGAACCAATACAAGATTACACGAGAACCAACTTTATTGCTTTAGTGCTATTACACATGCAGCAGAGACACTCAGCTGCTGTCTGCCTACATGCAGAACCTGAGAATAGTAAATGTAGGCAGGATTACATATATTACATATGCAAATCTGCCAAAACTGTGCACTGTATGCGGGAATATAAAACAAGGCACATTTGAAATGTGAATTTATCATTGTTTATGAAAGGCCACTGATGGTCAAATTCCTTCCCACAAGGACAATGAGAGATCTGAGTGCTTCTTTGATGGTCCCATTGCAACTGTTTGGCATCTCATCTGTTTCAAGGACAGCAAAAAGAAAAAGAGAGATAGATTCTGAGTTTTGGTATCTTCAATTGAATTCCAATTTGAAACATTCCACTAATCTTCTTCTCTGATGTATTGCACAGTTGGCTCCCATTCACCAGGAGATTTGTCATAATACCCAGCCAGAGCCAGATTTATTTCCATCTTGTCGGTGGCCTTTTGTCTTGATCTTACACAACATCCCTTCATTAACATAACTGATCCTCACAGGGGGCGTTTTCCATACACGACTGAATGTCTTACTCACGAGCAGTTTAAACCAAAAGACTAGTCATAATATTTGACAGAGAATGCCTGAGACTATCCAAAATGTCTTGATAGACGATCAGATCATATTATGTTTAAAACAGTGGTAGAAACAATATGGATAATTATTTAATATCATGCACTAAATATTTACTTCCTTCTAATTATGTCTTTAAATGAAACGTCTCAGGTTACTATTGTAACCATAGTTCCCTGAGAACAGGGAACGAGACGATGCGTCCAACGACGCCATGGGAACGCCCCTAGCGTGACTGCGTCTGAAGCATCTATGTCAACTAGTCCAATTGAAAGAATGAGCGTCACGGGCGGGTGACGTCATGACCAGGATATGATAAAAGCACATCCGGTGCAAACCGGCATTAGCTTCGAAAATTGCCGAAGCAAGCCGATCGCAGGGATGCAGGAAGTATGGGAGGGTGACGCATCGTCTCGTTCCCTGTTCTCAGGGAACTATGGTTACAATAGTAACCTGAGACGTTCCCTTACGAAGGGAACTCAATGATGCGTCCAACGACGCCATGGGAACGAGAATACCCAAAGCGCCAGAATTCCAAGTACCTGAGTGTCAGTCTGTTGTAACTAAGCACTAAGCACCTGAGAACCTGGGGCAGCATCCAGGTCTAAACTGTAAAATCTAACGAATGTGAGCGGAGAGGACCAGCCCGCCGCATCACAGACGTCCCGAAGAGAAACCCCATATAGTAAGGCTTTAGAAGCCGCCATACTCCTAGTAGAGTGAGCTCGGACCACCAAAGGACATGGCTGGTCCGAGTACTCGTATGCAAGTGAAATAGCCTCAACTATCCACCTACTGACCGTCTGTTTAGAAGCAGGAAGACCCTTCTTAGGTGATCCGAAGCAAATCAGTAATTGGTCGGACTTCCTAAATGAAGAAGTCCGATGCACATAAGTGTCCAGTGCTCACACTGAACAAGAGGTTCAGTCTTTCCTGGTCTGCAGATGCAAAAGGAGGAGGACAGAAAGCCTGCAGCACAATAGGCCTCGGAGTCAAGGTCGGCACCTTAGGGACGTACCCCTGTTTTGGATATAAGAATGCCTTGACCATCCCCGGTGCAAACTCAAGGCAAGTGGGGGAAACCGAAAGGGCCTGAAGGTCTCCAACTCTCTTAAGGGACGAAATAGCTAGCAGAAAGATAGTCTTAAAGGTAAGAAACTTATCTGAAACCGAATCTAAGGGCTCAAATGGAGCCCTAGAAAGGCCTTCTAGTACTATAGCAAGATCCCAAGCTGGCACCCTAGTGCGAGTTGCAGGCCTCAGCCTTAAAGTGCCACGAAGGAAACGTGTAACCAGGGGGTCTCGACCCAACGATGTACCCCCCACCAGGGCGTGGTAAGCCGCAATGGCCGCCACGTAGACTTTGAGCGTGGAAGGACATAGGCCTGACGTAAAGCGCTCCTGCAGGAACTCGAGTACTGTGTTCACAGAACAGTTAACTGGATCCCACTGATGTTGGTAACACCATAAAGAGAAAACTCTCCATTTAAGCGCATATAGTTTCCTAGTAGCTGGGGCTCTGGAGCTTAGAATGGTCTCAGCAGCCTCGGCTGAAAGACCACTCTCTATGAGTTGGGCCCCCTCAGAGGCCAAACCCACAGGTTCCAAATCTCTGGTCGAGGGTGAAATATTGTGCCCCCGGCCTGAGACAGAAGGTCTCTCCTGATCGGGATCTCGAAGGGAGGACCGTCTAGGAGATGGATCAGGTCCGAAAACCAGATCCGACTTGGCCAGCGTGGTGCTACTAGCAGTAGGCTTATTCCATACCGGCGGACTCGCTCCAGAACTCCTGGGAGCAGAGCAACAGGGGGAAAGGCGTACAGACGTAGCCTCGGCCACGTCTGCACCATAGCATCCAGCCCCAGAGGGGCTGGGTGAGTAAGGGAGAACCACAGAGGACAGTGCGTCGTATTCTGAGACGCAAACAGATCCACTTGTGCTTGGCCGTAAAACTCCCAGATTTTCTCCACCACCTCGGGGTGGAGTCTCCAGTCCCCTGGCCTCAGCTCCTGCCTCGACAGGATGTCTGCTCCTATATTCTGGACCCCAGGAATATACACTGCCCTCAGAGAGAGTACCTTCCCCAGAGACCACAGGAGGATCTGGTGCGCCAGTTTGCAAAGCGGACGCGAACGCAGGCCCCCCTGACGGTTCAGATAAGAGACCACTGATGTGTTGTCTGTTCGTACGAGCACATGATGGCCCCTCAGGTCTGGGAGGAACTGCCTCAACGCATTGAAGACAGCCATCATCTCCAGGCAATTTATGTGCCATGAGAGATGATGACTCTTCCACAGACCCTGAACCGAGCGGCCTTCCATTACCGCTCCCCAGCCGGTGAGGGAAGCATCTGTCGAGATAGTAACTCGATGGCAAAGAGCTCCCAACACCGGACCTTGGGTTAAGAACCAGTGCTCCCTCCATATAACTAAGGCACGAAGGCAACGCCGCGTGACCTTGATCATACGAAGTGGGTTTCCCCTCGGGGAGAACCCTCTGGTCCTGAGCCACCACTGTAAAGGCCTCATGTACAGCAGGCCAAAAGGTATCACGTTGGACGCTGCTGCCAAAAGACCCAACAGTTTCTCGAACTGTTTTACAGTGCGTGACTGGCCTAGCTTCAGCTCTTTTGTGGCTGACAGGATAGCAGCTACACGAACGGGCGATAGGATGGCCCGCATTGTCACTGAATCCCATACCACACCAAGGAAAGTGGTTCTCTGTACTGGAGAAAGCACACTCTTCTTGGCATTGAGCCTCAACCCCAACATCTGCATATGAGCGAGAACGACACCTCGGTGCCGAACCGCCAACTGCTCTGATTCCGCTAGAATCAGCCAGTCGTCGATGTAGTTCAGAATACGTATGCCCTGAAGCCTGAGAGGGGCTAACGCTGCATCCACGCATTTCGTGAACGTGCGGGGTGATAAAGCTAGACCGAACGGAAGAACCCGATATTGGTATTCTTTGCCCCCGAAAGAAAACCTTAGGAACTTCCTGTGCTGAGGGAGGATGGAGATATGGAAGTAGGCGTCCTTCAGATCTATCGTGACAAACCAGTCCTCGGATCTGATTTGAGTCACGATCTGTTTGAGTGTCAGCATTTTGAACTTTAGTTTCTGAACTGACCGATTTAACAAACGAAGATCTAAAATAGGACGCAACCCTCCATCCTTTTTTGGAACAATGAAATAACGGCTGTAAAAACCCGACTCTCGGTCGGGTGAGTACACCTGTTCTATAGCTTCTTTCGCTAACAGGGCCTTTACCTCTTGCTCCATTACCAGAGCCTGCTCGGGATGCACCACTGTGGGCAACACCCCGTTGTAACGAGGAGGACGAGAACCAAACTGGATTCTGTATCCTTTTTCTACAATCTGCAGGACCCAACGAGAAATATTCGGCAGAAGCTTCCACGCTGCCAGAAAATTTACTAAGGGAACCAGCCTCTCGAGGCTGGTCTCTGGTGTTACTGAGACAGCTAATTCTGGAGCCTGAAACATCATGGCAGGAACTACCTGAACTGGCTGCTCTAACGCCCCCCTCAGAGGGCGCGGAACCGATGCTGTGCCGCAGCATAGCATCAGCGACTCGCTGGAGACCACTGCGCCCTGAAGCACCAAGGGTGGCAGGGTTGGCAGAATGGTCTCGTGAGGACCCCGAAATGGAACGGGCACCGTATAATGAGGTGTACACCGCTCTACTTCGGTCGGGGCTGTCCTCACAGGCCTGACGCATGAACATCAGGACCTTTTTTTTTTCTGAGCCGAAGTCTTCTTCGCCTGAAGAACGGTCCTCAGATCCGGCTTCGACTTAGAAGACTTCGGCTGAGAGGGTTGCGTCTGTCTCCAGTGTCTACGTGGAGGTGCACGAGACGCAACACTCTCTTTCTGTTGCACATGATATGATGAGCTCGACGGCTGGGGCTGCTCACGCCCAGCAGCCCCAGGGGGCTGGACACGGCGAGGGATAAACTTTTTAAAAGCGTCAGCTTGCTTCTTAGACTCCTGAAATCGCTCGACGACCGCGTGGACTGCGTCGCCAAAGAGACCAGAAGGTTCAAGCGGAGCATCTAATAAAAAAGCTCGATCTTTTTCTTTAATCTCTGACAGATTTAACCATAAATGTCTCTCAGTAGCTACCAAGGCTGCCATAGACCGCCCAATTGCTCTGGCGGTCTCCTTAGTAGCCCTGAGAGAAAGATCGGTAGCACGACGAAGTTCTTGAATATCGTCATGAGAAATTCCCTCACTACTATCCAGATCCCCCAGCAGGTCAGCTTGATACGCCTGTAGCACTGCCATTGTATGCAGACATGCTCCAGCTTGACCTGCTGCCGTATAAGCTTTGCCCACTAAAACCGAGGTGGCTTTAAGCGGTCTAGTGGGCAAAGCCGAGGCTTTCAGGGACGATGCGGGACCAGGCGAAAGATAGCTAGCTAAATTCTGTTCCGCCTGGGGCATCGCCTCATAACCATACTCTTTTAGCCCTCTTATTCTCGAATAAGTTTTAACTTGAGGGCTAAAAAGTCGTGAAGAGTACGGTTTATTCCACGATTTCGATATTTCATTGTGGAGATCGGGAAAAAAGGGAAGCTCTCGTGGTGGAGATAATGTCGTGGACGATAAAAAGCGCTCATCTAATTTACTTTTAGGACGAGCGCTTTTATTCTCAGATGGCCATACAATATTTAATTTTTCTACAGCCCGTGACATAACATCCACCAGCTCATCATATGCTGGGGAAATAAATTGTGAATCTTTTTCCCCCATGTGTGTGCTTTCACTCTCCACACTCATAACATCGACCTCCTCGGAGGAAGAGCATTGAAGTAATGGAGTGCTCTCTCCCCGGGCGGAAGAAACCGCAGAGCGTGCTTCCGACACCGGGGGGAGAGCGCTGGATCTTCCGGGTAAGGAAGGAGAAAAGGCCAAGGGACCCGTCTCCAACCCCTCCGAAAGATCCTTCTGCGATCCCCAGGAATGCATTCTCCGCGCCGCCTCGGCAGACGCGGGTCCTGATCCCTGAGGATCGCGAGCCTGCCCACTCTTTACATCAAAGAGTGACAGGCGAGAGCGGAGCATGCGGAGCGGTAGCATTTCACAGTTTTGACACTCAGCCTCCTCGAAGGCTGAGACCGCATGCTCCACTCCCAAACAAATGACACAAAGCTCGTGTGTGTCCCCACCCGTTAAATAACGCGGGCAGGGAGGAACACACTGTTTGTACATTTGTTTCGCCATAACGTTTCCGAATAAATTGCAACAGACAACAATAAATAGACAGAGACAGTATAACACAGATCGCTTGCTGAGGCAACAGAAGCTAATGCCGGTTTGCACCGGATGTGCTTTTATCATATCCTGGTCATGACGTCACCCGCCCGTGACGCTCATTCTTTCCATTGGACTAGTTGACATAGATGCTTCAGACGCAGTCACGCTAGGGGCGTTCCCATGGCGTCGTTGGACGCATCGTTGAGTTCCCTTCGTAAGGGAACTAATAATGTCAGATTATTGTAATGTGTACAGTACAAAAACAGACAGAAATTTTCAGACTTTTTCACTAAAGTAATAAACCTTAACCTGAAAACTATTGAACTGATGGTTGAAAAATAAAGCGTTTATGAAAGTCTTTGCATCAATAAACTGTATTCTTTATTAAGAAGTTGCGACATTATTGCATGGTGGCACAAAAAAAAATGCTGAGAGCCCAGGACAGCTCATAAACATGTAAGTGCCTGCCAAAGACACTAAATATCCACTGACTGCTCTCATATCAGAGGCAACGGCTAATGTCTCAGCGGTCTAGAGCACAATGTGCAGATGTAAGCAGGTTTCGGTCTTTACTAGCCAAGTGAAGAATCTGACACTTCCACCCCAGAAGAACAGAATCATTAAGTTTAGAGCTGTTTAATGTACAGATTGTACTTAGCTCTGTGTTTGTGTTCATTATACTTAAACATGAGGAAATACGTCTGAAGATGTAAATCTGACTGACTGCGTTTTTATAGCATTTTTATCATTTAAGATTGAAAAAAGAGGTTTGATATCCAATGTAGATGTTCTATTGGCTGTTGTCATGGGGTTCAGCATTCTCTTTCCATGCAAAGTGAGGAGAAAGATCATGGTCTGTTTCACTGTCATTATGCTAAAAGGAAATCTGGTATGAAAGGCCATTTCTTTTTAGAGAATCGCTCTTCTTCTTTACTGGCCGAAGAAATATACTCAAACCATTTATTATCTATTTTCATGCAAGCTGAACTCTGTTGCCCTTTGCAATGATTAAGATGCAAAGGCACATTTTCTGAAAGGAGTTTTTATAAAAATACACTTGCTTAGAGCATATATTTGCAGTAATGTTCATGTAACTCAATTTCCTTGCATATAGTCTTAAAGAAGTTTGCATTAGTTGCTCAATGTCAGCATGTAACATATATCCTGCATAGGTTTTACTCAAATATGACATACAGTACCAAAAATAAGGCACTTTCAAATTGGAATTATGCAAAAGAAATGGCCATGAACCAATGGCATAAAAAGTGCATTGCTGGTGTGTAATTAAATATGATTTTAAAATCATATTTAACTATACACACCAGCACAGATGGATGATTATAAATAATCTTGTAGACAAAATATATTATACTAATTAATACATATGATTAATAATAATTATATTGTGGTCTAAATCTAATATAGTCTCTGACTACACTGGCAACACACCAGTCAACAGTACCACAGCAACAGCAAACTTCTGACTAAAGGACACGAATGAAAATTATAGCGATTCTGTGTAGAGAGTCAGAAGTACCTTGGCAGAAGAAGACTGAATGCACAGTGAGTCATGGTCAATCAGGGGGATTAATTATTCACTAGAGCAATGCATCAGTGGTTTATTAAATTAAATAATGTCCGATGTTCCAGAGCGTTCCAGTAATCACTGCCGTTTCTGATCAATACCTCAACCAACTGCCATTAAAATGATTCTCATTCATTAGAGAAAATAGCCCTTCCTTTGAAGTGCCCTGAAAAAGAGCTGAGTTTTAGCTTAATGCTAGTATTAAGTATGGTAGTATGTTCAAGGGTGAGAGTATTCATTGGAT
The DNA here is from genome assembly GCA_026230005.1 of Gila orcuttii. Taxonomy (NCBI): domain Eukaryota; kingdom Metazoa; phylum Chordata; class Actinopteri; order Cypriniformes; family Leuciscidae; genus Gila; species Gila orcuttii. Next base: position 29,625,895 of record JAPDVR010000007.1, on the reverse strand, counting down.
AATAGGAGGGAGTATTCCCTGAAGGAGGGAACTGAGGACGTAGTTTACGTCGACTGAATGGGATCACGCCAGGGAGCCAGTCATCTTCGACTATTGAATGAGCCAATGAAATTGGCGTGCGTGATTCGCATCACACACTCCGTTCCCACAGCGCGGGTATAAATAGGGAAGTGGATGCACGCACTAGTTGCTTTTTCGCTGAGGAGCCAAGCGTAACCCGGAGTCAGCGGCGGTCCAGCAGTAGTGGCAAGGCGACTACGTCCTCCATTCCTTCCTTCAGGGAACAGTGGGTTGCATATGCAACCAGGACGTAGTATACGTCTGAATGGGATCCACCATTGAAAGCGCCTAGAGCTGCCACCTTCCAGTGCCTAGACAAAGCCTCCTGATGCCCCCGCACTTAAGGTGGGGAAGGACAGGGCTTAGGCCAGAGAAGTCACTGCTCTTCCTACAGGACCACTGGGAAAGCGTACCCTGTACATGGAAGGAAGGGACGCTGCGAAAGCCAATCCTACCCGAAAGGGGGGACGTGGAAAATACACATATGAGCTGGGCGGATGACCGGGCAGTAAAACATATGGAATGTCACTGGGGTGGCTCCAGCCTAAGACAGGGGGGAGAACTCAACCGGACAGTGACGGCAGCAGACTTTGCCGAGGGAAGACACGGGCTCGCCGTAGGGAGCTGTGTCGTGGAACAGTATGAGATCACCGTAGGGACCGCAACATATGGACCCAGCCTAACACAGGTTCCACACTGCTAACGAGTGGTAGGCCAAACACTGGACGTTCTGCCACGTCCGACGTAGGAGGGGTGCGGAGGAACTCAACAGGGTTCGGTTAAGGGAAACTCAACTGGAGTAGAATGGTGCACGTATCCAGTCCATAGGAGGGGAATGGCGCAGCAAGCCGACACTTTGAACCGGGCTCACGGTGAAACTGGCTTCATGAGAAGGGAGCCCACCAGAAGCAGTATAGGTGTCGCCAAGCCCCCAACTCTAGAATATCTGTCAGCGAAGCACTCTGTTAATGTCTAGGCGGGAGCACACACTCATTTAAGAGGAGCTCACCACCTAAGTGGACATGTGCATCTCTGAATCTTCACCAAGATGAAGGCAGCTACCATTCAGCTAGCCAACCTCGCTTTTAAACAGCCTTCCCTCTCTGCTGATTGCCTTAATAGATAGAACCTGGTCTGAGGTTCTAAGGCTTGCGTTCTGTGCATGTAACCCGCAATGAAGTGGACGGACAGAGAAAGCCAGGGCTGGGTCTGCCTCCTCCGGGACAGCGCTTGCAGGGTCACCACCTGGTCCCTTTATGGGAGAGGTAGGAACCTTGGGCACAATCCAGGCCGGGGTCTCAGCTCGTGAGAGTTAGCCGGCCTGAATTCAAGGCACAACTCATTGACTGAAAGCGAGCAAGTCCCTACCCTCTAGTAGAGACCATGCGAGCAGGAGAACTGTTTTAAACATAATTTTTAACTCACTGCCTGCAGTGGCTCAGGGGCGGTCTCTGCAGTGCAGTTGCACCAGAGATAAGGCCCAAGGAGATAAAGAGGGGCGCAAGGATATTCCCTTGCTGCCTCAGGAACCTGACGATCAGGACGTGCTTCCCAAGCTTTTGCATCATGATGTGCATCAAGAAAAGAGGCAACATCATTTTGAAGGTGGAGGAACACTACCTTTTTCCAGGGGGTGCTCACAGAAATGATGGTAATTACCACATATTCCTGCGATAGCCACCTGAACCTCTGCGTCCAGTGTAGGACCGGCCCGGAATCTCCAGGTGTCAGAACGCGGGTGCCATCGTGCCCCGTCCCTGAAAATGTGTTCAGGGGAAATCAGGAAGGCTGTCGAGGGGAGCTAGGTCTGGTTGGGCCAATTAGGGGCAACTATCAAGACCTGCTCCACTCCTGACCTGGCACAGTAGGTGCAAGCGACAGGCGCACAAAAGACAGGAGGAATGCTCAACACTACATTTTTTTGTGATTGTTGAGGGGAAAAATCCTTGATTATGCGGCCCGTTTTCTTTAAAAATGCGATGGAATATGCGGGATATTTATGCAATTTTATGCGATGAAATTGCGGGAACTTGCAAAAATTGCAGGAACTTGCAAAAATTGCGGGAACTTGCAAAAACTGCAGTTTGATGAAAAAGAGAAAAAAAGTGATTCCCCCAACACCCTGTTCTCACTAGGCTACTACCTTAATGTAAAGAGTCATTTCTTATTACTTCCTTTGATAAGCAAGCATACTACATCATAGAAAGTGCTGGGAATATTTAATTTCTCATCTTGTTTTATTTAAGACTGTAACGAGTGTAAATAAGGTGTGGCCCCTTTAAAAGCTGCGCGCTCCCTGTTGAACTGTCTGCAGTGTTATATTGCATGTGCGCCTCAAACACCCCATGTGTGCGGGTAATTTCTGTTTAGTGCAACTGCTTTTATCTTATTTTGTTTATTAAGTAACGATGTGATGGTAGAAAGTGTGACAGACAGTTATACGAGTTTGATTTGGGAATAAAGAGCGAGTTGTGAGATGCCAATCGACTCCGTGAGTCTGTCTGGCCTCTGCAATAACTTCAGCTGTGAGCTATCCCGTCGCGTAATTGCGTCACTTCATAACATTCCCATGGAAACAGGGGGAAATGGCTGCTCTTGTGTGAAGCAAACGCAACATTTTTCAACTTTCTGCTAAGATATATGTGACTTTTTTACTATGAAATCATGCAAGCCCCGCATATTCTGCACGGAAATCTGCAATTTATGCGGCGAAAGTGCAGCGTATTTGAAAAAATGCGGCCCCGCATGAATATGCGGACTTTGGCTGATTATGCACTAAATCATGCGATCACATAATCGCGTTTTTCTGGAGGGACTGTTTACTGAGCTTCAGGAGCATTTCTGCTCAACACCTGAGTGTGATGAAATTCACAGAGCTTCAGGAGCATTTCTGCTCAACATGTGAGTGTGATGAAATCACTGAACTTGAGCAGGCCAGTACCAGCTTTTCAGACCAGTACTAGCTCACTGAGCAGCGGTGGCTCAAAGCGAGGAGAACTGCCACAACTCGAGGCGCGATTTCCCGTGCAGTCGTAGGTCGCCCAGGCCTCCGTTAAAGCACACCCTTTATACATAGCCCTTCAGTCGGTGAGGGTTTGGCAGCAGGCCGGGGTGAACTGTTGTCACACAGGGAGTGCTGCTCTGCCACGGTCACCTCGGGATTCAATCATGAAGCTAGCACTGAAGCGGTCTTCATATGGAGGAAGCCAAGTGGCTGCATCTGCCATATGCCCCAGGAGCCTCTGAAAGTTCTTTCAGTGGGACCCTTTCTCACTTCTACACACACCAGCTGAACACACTCTCGTTGGAGAGACGTGTTGGACCGAGTCCACCTCCAAAACTGAAAGAGAGATACTCAACCCGTGGGCGAGATTGCTCTCTCCCAGTTGACCTGAAGACCAAACTGGCTATGGAGCACTAGAAGGGAAAGACTCTGTACTGATACTACAAACCCTCACACACACACACAACACACGGGATGGCCTGTGGTGCGGAAGGTAGAGATCTGAAGCACATGTCATTCAGGTCAGATGCTGCAGACCATCTTGGGCCAAGATGTTCACGACCCACCACCTAGTAGCATGAAGAATGAGTTTACAACAACTGGCCTTCATACCATCTGGAGGGAGCGGCTATATGAAGTCCTTCGCCAACAGGACAAGATATGCGCGCACAAGTCAGGAGCACTGCTCAACACTAGGTGTGATGAATATCACTGAGTTTTCAGGAGCACGTCTGCTCAACAAGTAGTGTGATGATCATCACTGACTTGAGCGGGATAGCCGAGCCTGAGGTGGGGCAGCAAAGTGGAGAGTGTGGTGTTAGTGTGCAGTGCAACACTTAGCTGTCTCCACTAGCGGCAGGGGGCGCGTGAGAAGGCGGACGACCGGGTCCTCGAATGCACCAAGCTGCCTGCTGGTGACCAGGGGGGGCTGAGGGGTGTAAGGCTATACAGGGTCACACACCACCAGACTGGCCCTCTTGGGACCCAGGAATGAATATGGCATATGAATTTGGTCTTTCTTTGAAGTGTGGGTACCACTTGCTCCGCTTCTTTTGGGAGCCAGCGGCGGAACAGACACACACACAAACGAAGACTCCACCTGGCCCTCACCCGGGGGGAGGGGATGGATCGGTGACCAACTCCAAGAGCATCCTCCTCCATCCCTGGGCGGCCCGCTCCGGAATGCATTTGCTGTCGCTTGCCACCTGGCTTGGCAGCTCCTGGAGCGGGCTGGGCGTCCCTACTGCGGCCGGCTCCATGCTGAGGCCTGGCTGGAGGCTGCTGCGGAGGCCCAGCGGGAGCGGCGGCCGGGGAACGCCCTTGGTGACGAGCAGGCGGAGGAACTGCCACCAGCGGCGGGGTGGAGGCAGCAGTGGGCCGCCGGGGCAGGATGTGCCGGATGGCCTCCGTCTGCGCTTGGGCGGCAGGGAACTGTTGGATGCAGTTCCTCACCACGTCGCCGACAACGTGGAAAATTGAGGAGACCAGGAACCGAACCTTGTCCGCAACCACCATATCAACCAGGCTGAGCCAATGATGGCGCTCCTGGACCACGAAGGTGGACATCGCCAGACCGATCGCGCACGCCACGACACTCGTGCCCTGGAGGGCGAGATCGGAGCAGTGCGGTGCATAGCTGACATTTCTGCATCTGGCTCAGGCAATGTTACACTCCCAGAGGGAGATAACACAGCCGAGTCGTCATCTCCAGAGCCCAGCTCACCCTCCGATGCTGCTATCGACATCTTATCCTCTGAGGGAACCCCAATTGAAACGGCTGATCGGTCCATTACAGAGGGACCAGCACGCTCAACAGGAATTCCATCGGCTGCAGTGTGATGGAGGAGTGAGGAGCCCACAGGGAATTGTTACCGGGCGAGATATCCATCACTATCCTCTGATCACCCATCCCACATGGCACCCGGGGGTGGGGCATGGTAATGGGGACTCGTCTCGCTTCACGGACGAAAGCGAGTCTTGATCTCAACACCGCGACAGTCATATTCCCGCAATGAGAAAATGAGCCATCCACAAAAGCTGCCTCAGCGTGCTGAACATATATATATATATATATATATATATATATATATATATATATATATATATATATATATATATATTAGGGCTGGGCAAGTTAACGCGTTTATTAATTAATGTCGACAATTTTTTATCGCACGTTAACGCAGTTTTTTTTTTTTATTATTATTTTGAAAGTCCGTTGCTCACTGGCTCTGAATACACATAGGCCAACAGTCAAACCATGATCACAGGAGGGGTGGGATGTTGGTCAGACAGCAAATAACCCACCCAAACAAGCAGTGGAGAGAGGCAGGTTCTCTCTGGTGAACAGTTAAAGGGTTGCGCTCCGCGAGTGAATGACAGGCGCTCTATGGATAGTACCTATAAAACCTATAGATAATAACTATTTAGATTCTGGAAACTCACTAACAGCGAGCCGAGGATCAGTCTCTCTTCTAATGATTTGTGCTGCGCGTCCTTTATAAAAAGTTATAGACAATTCAACTTCGGCAACGAGCGGGCACGGGCGCGTGCGTGAGGCGAGCATGACCGCAACAGTTTCACAGGAACGCACCCGCTTGTCGCTGCACCTTGTGCTCGACCACTTCACCTCACTCTTGGCTGATTTATACTTCTGCGTCGGACTTACGCCGAAGACTATACGCTATAGACTACGCGTTGGTTTTCATTTATATCTCTGCGTCGTTGTCCGCGTTGACGCGCAATTACACATGCAGAGGGAGCATGTGAAACCCGGGGAGCGGTTCTAGTAATCACAGCGCTTGCGGTACGCGTAGAATTGACGTTACATTTTTGGAGAGGTGCACGTCAGGGTACTCCGAAGTGTACGCGCGCTACACAGCTACGGGGTGAATATAAAGTATAAATTGTTTTTTTACTCTGTTTAATGTAATCTTACGTGGGAAACCATGGCATGACCAAACCTAAGCTACTATAAGTAACGTTGGTCGACTTATATCTGTAGTAGTGATCATGACCTCTGACTACTACATAGACTGTTTCTGCTGCTCCCTGATAAAAGATACCTGTTGATACCTGTTCAGAAAAAAAACAAGAAAACTGAACTCGTTTTAACAAACTAGATAAAAGGTAATGCCCTGGCAGTGGCAAATAGCTTTGTTTAAATATTTGATTTGATTACATTAATGTTTAAATTGAGATTTGAGATTACTGTGTAAAGGGAATACAGCTAGTATAAAAGCACCTTATTTGTTTAAAGTTATTGCACTTTTGTGTATATAGCAGTACATTTAAATCAAAAGTGTGCAATACACTACTTTAGAAGTCATTATTCAATTTTGCGCATAACAATGCGATTAATCGCGATTAATCGCAAGAAAATCATGCGATTAATCGCGATTAAAAATTTTAATCGTTGCCCAGCACTAATATATATATATTTTATATATATATATATATATATATATATATATATATATATATATATATATATATATATATATATATTAGTTATATATATATATATAGTTATATATATATAGTTATATATATATGAATAGATACCCAACAAGTTTTATATATATATATATATATAACAGGGGCGGATCTACCGGGGTGGCATAGGGTGGCAAATGCAGGGGTGGCAAGGCTTTACCAGCGCGAATCTCCAATGTCCGACTGCAGTGAATGCAGCACGAGATGACGTCAGAGCGGCAAGAGACTGATTTGTTTTGAAAACTGTTTGCTTCCCCTCTCACACATCTGCCGCTCATCACCTGTGTCTTGCCTTAATGTCTTTCCTGTGATAATGCCCCTTATTTCTATCGTACTTCTATCTCCTATTACGTGAGATTACATTGTATGGTCATTATTCCCAGTGGTTAAATTGGGGCGGGGCTTAATCTCGTTGTCGTTTGCGCACCGCTCGCGCATGCGCATCTAGGTGACACGGATAAATGTACGCAGCAATATGTAATGAATGTTCCGCGGGATGTGGAATCGCGCAAAAGTTCCAGAAATGTACAAAAAGTGCCCTGGCCTTGAATGACAAGGTAAGGTAAATAAGATTAAATTAAATAACCAAGACTAGGTTGACCATGTGATTTATCTCAGGACATGTTTTGAGCATTTTACTTCAGACACCGTATGATCACCAAACTGCCAAGAGAACTGCTAACTTAGTTGGCTACTCAAAATAAACTAGCAATCTATTCAGTCAGTATATTTGTATTTGATCTGTGTGAATTACAGAAATATAAGACTTGATAGACCTACTTTTAGCTACCAAGCAACCTTTCCACAAGGATAGATTGATCTTAATTTTTGTGACTTGTGCATACCTTGATGTGAAATGACGCAGAGTAGGCTGTGTGTGTGTGTGTGTGTGTGTGTGTGTGTGTGTGTGTGTGTGTGTGTTGTACTTGTAAAGAGAGAGAATGGGAGAGGAAGTGTGTGTGAGGTGGACCTGGTCACCACAGACCCAAATCTTCTCAGCTGTTGCTACTGTAATATGCTGCACTGTCTCTTCATGTGGCACATTATGTTTGGCACATTGTATGGGCCACTATATCATAACAGGGTAATACAATGTGTAATCAAGTGATGACTGATTAACAGTAATGTAAATGCTAAATGTCCTAATACCTGTTGATACTACAACAATGCAAATTATATGCTTTTCACCTTGCAGTTTTTCACATATCATGTAATACTCAATTTCTCCATTTCTTTGCATAAAACTCTCCAGAAAGTGCCATTTAATGGTTTATTTTTCAAAAAAAATCCCAGGGGACCATACCCCCGGACCCCCCAAGGGAGAGCACCCCCACATAATAATTCCCAATTTAACCCCTGCTTATTCATAATATGAACTGTTTCACATGAAACCTCAAATGCAAGACATGATTCCATGAGATTAAGTTTGTCTGTACGAGTTTGTAAATGGCAGCCTGTGCCCTTTTGTAGTGTGTACATAACATTTCTCATCAAATAGTGATAACTATGATTAAATTCAGTATATACGTAACGTCTGTCATATGTTGCCACCCCTCAAAAATTCCTGCCTCCCTCTCGCCACCCCATAAATGTTTTTCTAGATCCGCCCCTGTATATATATATATATATATATTTATTTATATACACATAAATGTATAGCTCATTCACATGATGCAACAATTGTGACCGTCAGAGAGGAAAAGGGAACGACCTCATCCAGATACGCACAAGTGGCTTGAACGGAGCTTAGGTTTCATCAATAATCGCAGATTGCAACATGGAAGAAGAATTTATTGAATTTATTATTTATTGCTATTTTATGATTTGTTTTTCAACTTAATTTAGAATTTTTCAAAAGATTGAGTGGTTTTAAATTATGTTTTAAGGTTTTAAAGTTAGTTTACTTATTACATACAAGATCATGGAAAGATACCATAGTTGTATCTAACAATGAACAATCATAATGGCAAAACATAAAGAGCATTGGTTTGTGTACATCATAATATGATATTTATAGACACAGGAAAAAAGAACAATAACAAGGCTAAATATATTTAAATAGTTTTTCATAATACCTAAAAAAATATGAGGGATCAAACAAGAGGTAAATTCATCAAGAAAAAGAGGAAAACTTAAAGGAGAAACTTGTTGGGTATAAAATAAAGAAATTAACAACATATTCAAGAGATGACAATATTGGGGTTTTTAATAAAAAGTTATATTGTTAGGCCCTAACGTTATAAGGATAAAACTGTGGGTCACATTAGTAGGGTTTAAAATATGACAACTTAAATCAACCCTAAATGTATTCACAAAATAATGGACAGGTGTTTCTTCAACAATAGGCTACCACAAAATGAGCAAGTTTCATCAATATCAAGATATTTACAGATAGATGAATTAAATGTGTTGTTCATATCTTTTAAGTGTGATAACGTGTCGTAGGTCTCCTGATAACGTCAACATGGCGTATGATGTCCGGATCGCGTTCATACTCAACGAGATTTGGCTATAAAGTACCTACTCTTTTAGCCCTCGTTAAGTAAGTACTCATTGAAATTAAGTACCTACTTACCTACTTTTAATTTTAATTTTTTTATTGACAATTCAAAACAAAAGTAACAGTCAATTGTTACAACGCATACAGTCCAATAAAGCACCAAATGATACATATAATAAAATATATCAAGAATAATAACAATTGAAAAAAAAGTGACATAGGCCTACTTCAATTGGTAGTAGGCTATAGTTAGCATTACCTTTCATACTTTTAAATGAAAATTTTAGAGTATATATCAGTTATTAGCATAGATTTTTTATTTTTAACCAACTTAAGAGACTCAAAATATAAGTCAGTTTCAATTTCTTCCGTATTTATACCCGCGCCGCGGGAGCGGAGTGTGTGATGCGAATCACGCACGCCAATTTCATTGGCTCGTTCAATAGTACTTAAAGATGACTGGCTCCCTGGCGTGATCCCATTCAGTCGACGTAGACTACGTCTGACGTTATCGACTGAAAGGGAACTATAGTTAGATATCACTTGTTATTGTATAGGCTCAATTATTTTCCAGCTGAAAATTAATGGCAAAGAAAATCAAGAATGCCTAATATACATTTTTGAAGTCAAGAAACCTTTACAGAAATTATTTTTGGCAAACAAAACATTGTGCTAAACTGATATAACACCTATTATTATTTGCAGTTTGAATTAATTTGAATTACAGTTTACAACAGCATTACAACAGGGTTTTTTGTTTTGTTTGATTTTTTGTTTGTTTGTTTGTTTTACTACTTGTTAGCTATAAGCTAATTTGTAAAAATGTGACCTTGTTGGAATATTGAAGATGTCTGCCATAGGCTAATGTTATAAAAATTGCAATCAATTGAAAACAGCATCGAAAAGGAAGATTTATTAGAGAATATAACCAACACCAGCAGTTCAGTCCAAATAAAACAAATGAAGGGAAAAAAGATTTAATTTGGGGGGGGGGGGGGGGGGGGGGGGAGAGAGTACCAAAAGGAAAAGAAATAAAGAAACCTATAAGGTTTTAAAGTTTTTCGTTTTTAAAGTATCACATAATAAAATAACAGTTCACTACCCAGTATCTTCAACAGCTCCAACAACTGTCGCTAAAGGACACCGTGCCCTTCTCTTCTGTAAGTGTCATCTCCTAAATAAAAGCCCTGACCACCTTCCCACAACACTTTCACTCTTCTGTTTCCGACCACAGAGTTCAATTAACAGAGAATTTCACGATCCTTCGCTTGGGTTGTCAGGCCTGGAGCAGAGTGACTCTGAATGACTTTGAGAGGCCACAGAAGGATCAATAAGTCACAGACACCTTTCTCAACAGAACTGTCAGGCCTACTAGACACTTTTAAAGCAACAAAACGTGTTCCAGCGTGAATTGCTTGAGCCTATTAATTCAGAGAAAATGAATATATTCTGTGACATTACATTTGTCCTTTTCTGCATATGGATGTCCAAAACAGAACTCTTCCAATTTAGAGGATATTCTGAGTCACTTACAGATGTGTCTGTGGTTCATTGACAGCTAAAGTTCAAACCAACACACTCAGATTCAAATACAAATTTTTGTATTATGTTCAAAATAAATTCTGCCTTCAGTTTAAAAAGCCCATTTTGAAATGGATAGTTTTTTTTTCCAAAATATTTTTATTGAAAACTGAATCGAGTTACATAAAATAGACAACTTTTACAATTTAGATTTTAAACAGAAAACAAGAAAGGAAAAAGACATGACATAACCAAACCAAACCAAACCCACCCCACTCCACCCTGGCTTACTTAAAATCATATACAAATATAAAATATAACAGGACTTAGTCTGGTAAGACCTACAAGTCTGCAAAATATGATAGAAAAGGCTGCCATATGTAAAAAAACTTGTCAGTGTTTCCTCTCATTGCGTATTTAATTTTCTCAAGTTTTAAGAAATGCATAGCATCAGTAAGCCACTGCGAGACTGACGGAGGATTTGGAGATTTCCACTGTAAGAGAATTCGACGTCTGGCCAATAAAGATGTGAATTTGAGAATTTCTTTCTGTGCCCAATTAAATCGATCTGATTTGTCTGGGGTTGAAGGTGTATTCCTATTATAATTGAAATGATGTTGAAGAAACCAGACCAAAAGTTGTGTAACTGTGGACAAAGAAAAAACATGTGGCTCAAATGACAACGTGGGTTAAGACATCTTTCACACTTTGTTGTGGCTTAAAGTCCAGCAATCTATCCCATGGTTGTTGAGAAAAATTAGAAAATTAGAAAAACTTTTTGAAACAAAGTGCCGAACTTGAAGATACCTAAAGAAATGGTTCACAGGTAATCCATACAATGATGACAGATTGGTAAAACTGTTAAAAATACCATTGGAATACAAATCAGCAAAACAACGTATACCTTTGTTATGCCATGTCAAAAAAGTAGAATCAAGAGATGAGGGAGGGAACAAATGATTCCTACACAGTGGACCAACTGGAGATGATGTTACAAATTTAAAATGTTTCCTGAATTGATACCAAACGTTTAAAGTGTTAAGCACCACAGGGTTTTTAACATACAACGAGATTTTGGTTGGAAGAGTATATGAGGGCAGATATAGAGGATTTCGGACCGCAAGAAAGGGCTTCCAGTCTGCACCAAGGTAAATAAGGAAACTCATTCCAGCAGCGTATTTTATGAATATGACTAGCCCAGTAGTAAAATTGGACGTTCGGTAGAGCAAGACCACCACCAAACTTACATTGCTGAAGTAATGACTTACGGACCCGTGGAGACTTCGCACACCATATAAAGGAACTTATCATTTTGTCTAAGGAGTCAAAGAAATATTTAGGTAGAAATAGAGGAATTGATTGAAACAAAAAAAGAAATTTAGGTAAAACATTCATTTTAATAACATTGATCCTGCCAATAAGGGAAAGAGGTAGATTATTCCATCTCTGGAGGTCAGATTTAATTTTGGCTAAAAGTGGGGAAAAGTTAGCAGACAGAAGACCGGAAAATGTCCGTGTCACACTAATACCGAGATACTTGAAGCCAGTGTGACTGATATTAAAGGGCAAGTCAATTTGTTGAAGTAATAAACCCGCTGTATTGATGGGATAACATTCGCTCTTTTGTAAATTAATTTTATATCCAGAGAAAGAACTAAATGTTTTAAGAGTGGACAAAATGGTTGGAAGACAGGATACTGGGTCGGATACATATAACAATAAATCGTCCGCATATAAAGATAAACGATGTTCAACGTCATTGCGAAAAACACCTTTAAAACAGGATGAGGATCGTAACATAATGGAGAGCGGTTCAATAGCCAAGGTCGAACAAAGATGGTGACAGAGGACAACCCTGACGCGTCCCTCGCTCTAATGGAAAATATTCAGAGCGGATGTCATTTGTTTGAACACAAGCTTGTGGTGATGTATATAATAATCTCACCCAATTTATAAATTTATCTCCAAAGCCAATTTTTTTTCAATACGGCAAATAAGTATCCCCACTCTACCCTGTCGCATTTCTTTTCAGCATCTAATCATATTACAAGCTCAGGTAAATCTGTTGTTTGCGCCGAGTAAATTATGTTTAATAGAGTATGAATATTATAAAATAAATGCCGTCCTTTAATAAAGCCATTCTGTTCTTCAGAAATAATACTAGGCAAAACCTTTTCCAAACGAAGAGCAATAGTCTTAGCCAATACCTTTACATCAACATTTAGTAAGGAAAGAGGTCTATAAGAGCCACAGAGGTTAGGATCCTTGTCAGGCTTCAAGAGAAGAGATATTGATGCTTGAGTAAGTGTGGGAGGTAGCAAACCGTTTTCCAAAGATTCATTATACATCTGCAAACGTAATGGGGCCAATTTATCACTGAATTTCTTAAAAAACTCTTCTGTAAATCCATCAGGACCAGGGGCTTTATTTGACTGCATTACTTTGATAGAAAGCAGTAATTCTTCCAAGGAAAGCGGAGCATCCAATTCCTTCACACGATCACAAGCAATAGTAGGATTTTCAAGGTAATCCAGAAACTGATTCATCTTGGTGGTATTTGTCGGAAATTCTGATTTGTACAAAGCAGAGTAAAATGACTTAAACGACGCATTAATTTCCTTAGGATCTGTGACACGTATACCAGAAGAATTCTTAATTTGGGGTATGAGACGTGAGGTCGATTGCCGTTTTAACTGGTGTGCCAATAACCGATTTGCTTTATCACCGTGTTCATAAAAAGTACCACGAGTTAATAATAACATCCGCTCTGCGTTTTTAGATGAAATTAGATCGAACTCTGTCTGGAGATCAAGACGCTTCTTAAATAGCTCTGGGGAGGGGTCAGATGCACATTCTTGATCAAGGTTACCGATAGCTAACAAAAGTTTTTTTATTGGAGTAGGAGGAGAATTAAATAATCTGTCCCCTGAGAAATGCTTTCAATGACTCCCAAAGCAGTGAATATGATGTAGCCTCATTCTGATTAAAAGAGAGAAACTCATCAATAGAATTAGAAATAAAATCACAAAATGTTTTATCTGCCAGCAATAAAGAGTTTAGTCTCCAAAGCGGTGCAGTATATTTATGTATGGATAATTTAATATCAAGAAACAATGGAGCATGATCGGATATTAGAATGCTTGAATAATCAGTTGAAACAACACAACGATTAATACTATTATCTATAAAAAAAGTAATAAATTCTTGAGTAAGACTGATGTACCTGGGAGAAGAAAGAAAACTTTTTGCTTGAGGGATTACGATGCCTCCAAGGATCCACCAAACCACTCTGAGTCATGAAATCAGCGAAGGATTTGGACATAGATGATTGGGACATTGTGCGGGGACTAGATCTGTCCAATACTGGGTCAAACACACAATTCAGATCACCTCCAAAAATTAACAAATGGGTGTTTAAATGAGGTATGCTGCTAAGTAGTCTATTGGCAAAATCAACGTCATCAAAATTAGGTGCATAAACGTTGACAAGCAACACCTTGGTCTGCATTAATGTGCCTGCCACTATGAGATATCGGCCATTTTTATCTGCAATAACCTCACTAGATAGAAATGTAACTTTTTTACCAATTGAAATAGCAACTCCTCGGGCTTTGGAGTTAAAATTGGAATGGTGGATCTGACCTATCCAGGAAGATCGGAGCCTGTGATGGTCCTTAAGTCTAAGATGGGTTTCCTGCAAAAACACAATGTCAGCGCTAAGTCGCTTCAGATGGGTAAAAACCCTAGATCTTTTAACAGGATTGCTCATACCTCGTATATGCCAAGTAAGAAAACGAATAGGCTTGCCTGCATTATGATTCAAATTAACGTTAGCAGAACACATTTAGAATAAATAAGAAAACCAGAAAGCCAGGGTGAGTGACCTCCCCAAATTCCCACCCATACACATACATAACCCCATGAACCCACACATACCAAAACAAAGTCTCCATAAGGGAGACAGCAGTGCAAAACAGGGAAAACTGTCGCCACAAACAGTGACAACTCGGAGAATCACTTAGCTAAACCTAAAAGACACTCCCACAGAGTCAATTGGCATTAAGGCTCAGCTAATACTGATATACCCCATAACCGGTCGACCTAACAACAATAAGAAATAAGTCAAGTGCGTTTGCAAACTAGGCCTAATTTAAATTGTAAAGAGGAAATATAAACACTTCGCTCATCATAACTAAACTTATAAATATAAACATAACATTGGGTTAAAGTAGGGCGTTATTACACCTCGATTTTAGATCACCAAAGAAATTATAAGGAGAGATGAAAGAATCTCTAGACCTACCACAGCTTAGAGCAGGATGTGATGGACATCTTGTCAACAGAATCCAAATATGGATTAGATGAGAAACTGGATAATTGTGGTATTCAGTCTGAGCCCATCTGTCCATGTATAAGATTCATTGAACCCAATTAACTTCCCACATGCTTTGTGAAGGTTTCACATGTAGCTGATTGACGTTGTTCACTTAAGAGATGCACACTCGATTAATTTTGTCTTACTGTGTTGGCTGTAGAATGAAGGGAAAACAACTTCTGTTTTAAAAGGTGATTTCACATTAAATACTACTTTATATATTTCTGCGGGTAAGTGTGGTAGAGATTGAGCGTGTTTGATCCTGCTATAAAGGCAGTCTTGTAACCGGAGGGGGCAAAGATCCTGGCAAGTATCATCACTAAAACTGCTGAGACTGGACAGCGCATCAAACATACAGATACTCACCAGAGGTGTGCATTCCTATTATATGAAAATGACTATGCATTCATAATGATTTTTACTTTCAATTTAATAGATAATGACAAATAAAACCTGTAATTTAAACCTTAGTCATATATTTATTGTCTTTTTTATTGGTGAAAATATAGCGTTTCTCAAAGAATTAACACATAATTTAGCTTTTGTAATTTTTTACCGGATCCAGAAGTTTAATGAAAAGATTTTAATGAGCATTACTTGACCTTGAGCACTTCAGAAAAGCAACGAAAGCAGTAAAACTCAAAGGTGCCCCTGCATCAATGTAGAGGTGGTTGAACTCTGAGCTCCTGTAATTAACTTTGTCTTGCTTTGTGAGGTCACACCACTCAGAGTGACTGTACAGTGCAGTGCACGAATTTCACCATTAATTTAGCAATATGTGAACAACACATAATGTTAGGGCTTGAAGTGTCTTGTCTTGGCTTATGCACCCCCCTGGGCAAAACAATAGCCCGTTAAGCTGCTCTGTCTTTGTGTATGGAATATAAATGTTTTTTTCCTGCCCTGAGGCTTCAATTCACCCTGGGATAAATTTGTGAATAAGCAAAGGTTATTTAAGAGGGGGTAAAATCGCCAGATGTCTCTCTGTCACCGCCATTATCTTTTTTTTTTATCTTTTATTTATTTATTTAAAAATAAAACAGACTCAACAGTAAGGCTTATGATATGCATTTACTACATGGAATCTTAAATACTCTGTTGGATCAGTGTCCAGTTATATTCACCCACTGTTGTAGTGTACCATTATTGCAACTAAGTTTAAAAATCTTAAAGACAGACACTATGGAATGCCAAAGCTGACTTAATTAAAAATAAATAAATACATAAATAAATATACGAAGAAATGTAAAAAAGCAAAAATACATAAATAAATACATAAATAAATATACAAAGAAATGTAAAAAAAAGTACAAATAAATGAGTATTTATACTTTTATTTCCTTATTTATGTATAATTGTATTTTTTCACACATTTATTTATTTTTTTATTTATAATTTATTCATTTCTTTATTTCCACTTTTATTTATTTCCACATTCATGTATATATGTTTTTATGTCTACATTTATTTATTTTCACATCTATTTATTTCTACATTTATTTATTTCCACATTTATTTATTTCTACATTTATTTATTTCTACATTTATTTGTCCGTATGCTAATGAGGGGGGCGTGTTTTACCTCAGACACCAGCAATCGAGCTCAGAGTGGCAGTGCTGAAGCTTTGAGGCCACAGTGACACCTTGTGGTGTGTGACCAAACGAAACGCAAGAGGTGTGCGGACAATATCACATTTTAAGTCATGTATATTACCCTAACTGTATGTAGGGTAGGCTATAATTAAAAATAAAAACTAGACGAAGCACAGTGAAATAGAAAAGAACGTCTCGGTTACGTATGTAACCTTAGTTCCCTGATAGGGAACGAGACGCTGCGTCAAGCTGTGGGAACGCCTCTGCGTTGTGCGTCCTGAAGCACGTATGGAATCAGCCCAATGGAGAGATGGAACGTCATAGGCGGGTGACGTCATCGACCAGGAAACTATAAAGCACCCCATAAACACAAGCGCAATAGCTTCTGATAGGCCTGAAGGAAGCGCTAGCGGGAATGCCGGGAGTATGGTGGAATGACGCAGCGTCTCGTTCCCTATCAGGGAACTAAGGTTACATACGTAACCGAGACGTTCCCTTTCAAGGGAACTCGAGCTGCGTCAAGCTGTGGGAACGCTAATACCCACGTCGCCATAGGACCAAGTGACCGCCATGTGAGAACTAGCGCACAGAGGGCGAGAGCACCTGTGCCCCAGGGGAAGGAATTAAGTCTAGGTCATAGATCTTAATGAAAGTATGCGGTGAAGACCATCCAGCCGCATCACAAACGTCACTGAGGGAAACTCCTGACAATAAGGCTTTAGAAGCCGCCATACTCCTGATAGAGTGGGCTCGTACAGCCAAGGTGAAGGCTGACCAGCCGACTCATAGGCAAGTGAGATAGCCTCGACCACACACTTGCTTATTCTCTGTTTAGACACGGGACACCCCTTCTTGGGTGGCCCAAAACATGCAAATAGTTGTTCTGACTTCCTCACAGGGCAGTTCTGTGGATATAGGCGTCTAACGCCCTAGCAGGGCAGAGTAAATTAAGTTTCTCCTGGTCAGACGACATAAATGGAGGAGGACAGAAGGCCTGCAGAACTGTAGGTCTAACAACATTAGTAGGGACCTAGGGAACGTAACCTGGTCTAGGACGCAACCAAGCCAGGCGAAAATTCCAGGCACAAGGGTGAAACCGACAGAGCCTGCAAATCACCGATTCTCTTTAGAGAGGAGATAGCAAGAAGAAAGATAGTCTTAAACGTGAGAAACTTCTCAGGAACTTCTTCGATAGGTTCAAGAGGAGCTTGGGAAAGACCTTCTAATACGATGGCCACATCCCACGCCGGCACCCTCGTACGAACTGCTGGCCTCAGCCTCAATGTGCCACGAAGGAAACGAGTTATAAGCGGGTGTCTCCCCAGAGAAACTCCACTGAAAGGGACGTGGTGAGCAGCCAGTGCCGCCACATACACCTTTAGTGTGGAGGGGGATAGCCCTGTGGAGAAGCGCTCCTGCAGGAATTCCAGCACTGCACCCACTGGGCCGTTAACCGGGTCCTGCAGGTGTCCTCCACACCAAGAAGTGAAAAGTTTTCACTTCAAGGCATAAAGCTTCCTCGCGGATGGAGCTCTGGAGTGAAGAATGGTCTCAACAACCTCGGTTGAGAGACCAGAGTTCATGAGCTGGGCCCCCTCGGAGGCCAAGCCCACAGTACTGGGTGGGGATGAAATATCATGCTGCCCGCCTGAGAGAGTAGATCCCTCCTGACAGGGGGCTCCAAAGGAGAACCGTCCAGGAGAGAAATCAGGTCCGCAAACCATACTCGGGCCGGCCAGAACGGGGCTACTAGTAGTAGGCTGACCCCGTCCCGGCGAATCCTCTCCAGAACTCCAGGTAGCAGAGCAATCGGGGGAAAGGTGAACAGACGTGACCTCGGCCACGGCTGCCCCATAGCGTCCAACCTCAGAGGGGCTGGATGGCTGATGGAAAACCACAGATGACAGTGCGTGGTCACCTTGGAAGTGAATAGGTCCACCTCGGCGCGACCGAAACACACCAAAGGAGCTCCACCACCTCGGGGTGGAGACTCCAACCCCCCGGCCTCGGCCTCTGCCTCGACAGGGAGTCTGCTACCACATTCAAATACCCAGGAAGATACATTGCTCTCAGAGATAGTAACCTCCCTTGGGACCACAGGAGGATCTGACGGGCCAACTTGTAAAGCCGGCGAAACCGCAGGCTCCCCTGATGATTTATATAAGAGACCACCGACGTGTTGTCTGACTGAACTAACACATGATGACCTCTCAGGTCTGCTAGGAAGTGTTTCAGAGCCTGGAACACCGCCAACATCTCTAGACAATTTATAAGCCATGATAGATGATGGTCCTGAGACAGACCTTGGGCTGGACGACCACTCGTGACCGCCCCCCACCCTGTGAGGGAAGCATCCGCCATTAGCGCCACGCGACCCAGCACAGGACCTTTGAATAGGAACCAAGTTTCTTTCCACATGACCAGAGCACGAAGGCAGCGCCGCGTGACTTTGACCGTGCGGAGCGGATTTCCCCTCGGGGAGAATCCCTTGGTCCTGAGCCACCACTGCAGCGGTCTCATGTACAACAGGCCGCAAGGTATAATGTTGGACGCTGCTGCCATCAGACCCGACAGTCTCTAAAACTGTATTACAGTAAGTAGCTGGCCTAGCTTTACTTGTTTCACAGCTGAGAGAATCGAAGCGATGCGGGTCGGAGCGAGTCGCGCCTGCATCGAAACCGAAACCCAAACGACACCCAGAAAAGTGGTCTTCTGAGAAGGAGATAATACACTTTTCTTTGCGTTCAGCCTCAACCCCAACTTCCTGATATGAACGAGAACGACATCTCGATGCCGAACCACCATCGTGAAAGTGCGGGGAGATAAAGCTAGGTCAAACAGAAGAACCCTGTGCTGGTACACCTCGCCCCCAAAGGCGAACCTCAGGAACTTCCTGTGTTGTGGAAGGATGGAAATGTGGAAGTACGCGTCCCTTAGATCTATCGTGACAGACCAGTCCTCGGATCTGATCTGTGACACGATCTGCTTGATAGAGAGCAACCTGAATTTTGGCTTCCCTACCGAGCGATTCAATAGGCGCAGGTCTAAAATTGGACGCAACCCCCCATCCTACTTTGGAACGATGAAATATCGGCCGTAATAGCCTGACTCCACACTGGGAGGAGGAACCCGTTCTATAGCCTCCTTTTGAAGGAGTGCTTTCACCTTTTGTTCCATAACCAGAGCCTGCTCGGGGCCCACCACTGTAGGCAGAACCCCACTGAATCTTGGTGGACGACACCTGAATTGGATAGCATAATCCTTTTCTATTGTCTGCAGGACCCAATGAGATATTTTTGGAAGGCTTTTCCCCTCTGCCAGAAACTCTACTAAGGGTACCAGTCTCTCGAGACTGGCCTCTGGTGTAACTTGAGCAGCAAACGCAGCGCCCTGTAACGGCACACCGGCAGGGAACAACTGGTTTAACCGCTCTGAAACCCTCCTCAGAGGGAGCGAGCGTCCCTCGGGAAATCGCTCGCTGGGACCGTCTGTGCCCCGGCATTAAGGCGGGGTTGGCAGAACGGGCCCCTGAGGGCACCGAGGAGGAATGGGCACCGTAGAAAGAGGTGAACACCTTTCCGCCTCGGTGGGAACCACCCTCAGTGTCCTGCGCGCCGTGGCGCCAGGACTTCTTCTCAGCCGAAGCCTTCTTAGCTAATATAACTGTCCTCAGATCAGTTCTATTACTGGGAGATTTCGGCTGAGAGTGCCGCGGCTGAGCCCACTGTCCAGCAGGGGGAGCACGAGACGCGACACTCTGCTTCAGCGCCTATGTGATGAGCTCGCAGACGGCCGGGGCTGCTCCCGCCCAGCAGTCCCAGGGACATGAATTTTTAAAAGGGAGAAATTTGTTAAAAGCTGTTGTTTGCTTTTCCTTCTCCTGGAATTTATTGATGACAGAATTTACAGCATCGCCAAATAAACCCAGGGAGGGAGAGAGGAGTGTCTAAAAGGAAAGCTTTTCCTTTCCCCTTTATATTTGTCTGATTTAACCACAGATGTCTTTCTACGGCCACGCAGGGAAAAATCAGCCGCCTGACGCAGTTCGCGAACCACGTCAGCACTGACCTCCTCACTCTCACTCACGTCCCTCAGCAGGTCAGCCTGGTATGCCCGTATTTTTTTTTTTTCATAATAGACATAGCAGCAGACATGACCTGCTGCCGAATACGCTTTACCCACAAAAAATGAAATATTCATAAGAGGCTTGGTGGGTAATGCCGGTGCCTTAACAGATGACGCAGCCTCGAGGGAGAGAAAACTCGCAAGCGTCTCTACCACGCGAGGCATAGCCGAACAACCATATGATTTATCCCCCACCATATTTAAATATGTTGAAGTCTGGGGCCTAAACATTTTCTCTATATGACACCGGTTTTTCCCACGATTTCGACACCTCAGTGTGGAGATTGGGAAAAAAAAAAGACGGCACGCACCGGCGTGGAGGTTGCACTCGTGACGGCGAAATCTCTCATCTAATTTTAATTTAGAAACAGACTCCTGTCTAGTCACTGGCCATACAATGCTGAGTTTTTCTACAGCTCTTGTTAATACCTCCACTAGCTCATCGCTTTCGGGAGTGTAAGGTGGCGAATCCTCCACATCTCCCTTATATATACTAGCAACATCCAGCTCCTCAGAACTGGATAGAAGCAACACTGGTGCCTCAGCCCGAGCGGAAGAAACCGCAGCGCGTGCTTCCGAATACGGGACTGAGGCACTGGATCTCACAGGTGAAGGGAGAGAAAAGGCAGAGCCCGTCTCTAACCCCGCTGAGAGATCCATATGCGATCCCCACGATACGCGTCGTCGCTCTGCCTCGGCAAGAGCGGGACCCGAACCGCGGGGAGCGCGCCCCGAACCGCTCTCCTCGAAGAGCGCCCGGCGGGAGCGGAGCGTCCTTAATGGCAGACGCTCGCAATGCTCACAATCAGCTCCCTCGAGAGCTGACTGGGCATGCTACACTCCCAAACAAACAACACAAAGAACGTGTGTATCCCCACTCGTTAAATAACGCGAGCAGGGAGGGACACACTCCCTAAACTGCTGTTTGTTCGCCATATCTCTCTTAATATATATATATATATATATATAAATTGTTTGTGTGGTGCAGAGTATGTAAGGACAGACAATATTCACACAGGGACAGATTCACATATAGCGCGACTGAAGGCACAGAAGCTATTGCGCTTGTGTTTATGGGGGGCTTTATAGTTTCCTGGTCGATGACATCACCCGCCTATGACGTTCCATCTCTCCATTGGGCTGATTCCATACGTGCTTCAGGACGCACAACGCAGAGGCGTTCCCACAGCTTGACGCAGCTCGAGTTCCCTTGAAAGGGAACACTGGTTCTAAATGCTAAAGGATATCTTTTAATTTATCTTAAGCAAAATGTAAATCAAATAGCCTAGTAAAAGGTCGGTTCACACAGAACCTCGTTTTTGCAGTTAAAATTGCATGACGCAGGTCATTGGAACAAAAAACAGAGAGAGATGTGTTGTTGTTTTTTAAAGTTGAACTTTTAACTTTTAACGCCTCGTTTTTAGAAAGCCATCACTGCATCCGAAATTGCATACAGTCTGAGTAGGTACTACCTTTGTATTTGAACTTACTTGCTCTAGATAGTATGAATGTGGGTAGTACGAATGAAATTCGGGCGTACTACATTGGCCATTTTGTTACTGTCACGTGACCAACTGTTGTGTCGCTTCACTGCCATTAATAAATCCTCTCCCATGGCCTCATGGGATAGTAAAATGTCCATTGAATGCGCACTTTATCTCACCGGAAGTAGTAGGTCATCCGGGGTCTTTTCACGTGTAAAAAGTGATCAGTTGACTTAACTTAAAAAATTGAGGAAACTTAAAATTATTATATAAATAAACTTCATGCTTAATCAAAAAAATTAAGTAATGTGGAATTGTCAAGTTCACATAACTTAATTTTTTCCAATTAACCATTACGTTTATTTACTTAATAATAAAGGGAGAGGAAGCATCACATCACCTCAGACGACTCACCTCAGTTCCACGACTGTTTTCCAGCATCCCTCCTCCACCCAAACTCCTCACTCTCGATTATTCCTATCCTAGCCTATAGGTTCAGGCCAAATTCCGAGCTCAGAGTCCTCTCCCCGGACAGCACGCCAAATACGCATATTGCATACCCTATCTGAATATATGTAAGTGCAAATTAGTGAATAGCAAAAATGTGTTCTGTGTGAACTGGCCCTAATTGTGTATATTTGTATGCAGCAGACTGCTAATGGTTGGTCTCTTGTGTCCATTTAAAGCGCTGTGAGGTGAGAGTTCTGCTGTGTTTTCTGCTCTGAATGGATGGAAACAGCTGTGATTAAGGTTGGCCCTTGGAAACACTAAACGTGGTGGGGCTCTCCGGATCTCCCAGCTGCAGCACACATCTGCCTGCTGCCTTGATGACGGGGAACACAGGGAGAAGTTTGGGCAAAATAAAGGCTGAGCTGTCTCTTGTGAGTTCACAGCATGTTCAGTGGTTTTGTTTTCATTTTTGTTTCTTGCTATTTTCTCATGCAGGTGTAAAGTACAGATGTTGTTGGTCACCAAACATCTGTGACAGTGGAATACAGAATGTTATAAATTGCCACAAACAGGAGAACATGCCAAGACACTAAACATTAACTCAATTTATAAAGTTCACACGCATGAAAAAGTTTCAGTGACATCCTTTCTAACGTCAGTACTTCAATAGCCGTAAAGATCTCCTCTAGCAATAAACTATCTTTGAACATCATGACACTTCAAAGGAAGCCATCAATTGACTAATTCAACAGTATGAGCATCATACAACACTCTGATAATAGCAGCATTAGGATACATGAGATGTGTCCATTAGCAGATGAGAGGGTCTCCAGTGCTATTACTGCTCATTTGCTCAGCACAGTAATACCTCAAATGTCTGTTCAGATCCACAGGAAAATGAGATGTAACATTTGAAAGCGTGCCATCATAAAGACAGCGCTAATGTTATGGTTAATTACCATATTTAGTTCTGCGTAAGAGGAAATGGAGGAAAATGACCTTTAGGAGATGAATCAATCAATTTGTTTATCTGTTGTTACGCACAGCCACATAGAAAGGCAGGGTCATTTGTGATGTCTGCTATGGTGAAAGTAGTGTTTACCCAAAATAGTGGAATATAAAGTAATTAATTCTTCATAATGCAGACCACATAGAGATGTCAGTGGGTTGCTGCATCCGGATGTCTCATTTGTGTTTGATATAAGCAGACTGAAATGGTTTTGTTTGTCACAAATCCCCCCCCCCCCCCCCCCCCCCCTGCAAAATTCTTTCCATTAGGCTAATTTGTTTATTATCATTTCTTTTCTACTACTGAGCTACAAAAATCATCTGATGCAGTCTCATAAAAAGTAAAGAAAATACTTAAAAATGAACTAGGCTTTTAACCTATAAACAGGCCTGACATTACCACATTGCCTAATGGCTTTAAATGGAGAAGTACTGTCCTTATAGAATTAACACACTTTATTTATTTATATGCCTTATATTTTCAGATGATGCCTAAAAGGGGAAGTGTGTAATGTCTTCACTGCTAGCCCTGCCATTAACACTGAATGAAAATACATCTGAAAAACATTCTCATTAAGTAACAGGTCAGAAATCTCATAAATACAATTCAGTATTTCATATTTTGACAAACAGATGTGAATGATCGCTGTAATACACAGGACTTAAATACTAAAACAAAGAGCAGCAGTTCACCTGAATTCACTTGAATCTGGAACAAAGATTTAATAATTGGCCTCCCCTCACACATATACTCTATATACCACAAGCCCAAGGACAATGTTCCTGGTTGCACCAAACAAACAGCTAATGCTGGTTCTGAACAGTCAGCCTCAGGTTTGTGCTCTTCTGCTTTTCTTATCTTGACTGATTTTCTTTAAATCAGTTCAATGGTTTAGTCCATAGAGAGGAGAAAGTGAACAGTTCCAGCAGTGCCATGAGCATCTCTGTGTCACCACTGTGCACCACGCAGCATCTGGACAACAAGTTCCCTCATGATTAAAAGCAACAGCAACCACATGTGCACAGAGAACAAGGACAAACTTCAACAACTGAAGAGAGAGAATGAGTCATCGGGGTTTTGTTTTTAAACAGTTTTAATGTTTGGATTTTTGTGAAGTACAGTATCAAAACTAGATACAAATCTAAAAGCCTTTTTTTGCAAAGCACTATTATTTCAGTTAATCTAACTGGAGTATTACTGTTTGGTATTATTAGTTTAAATGATAATGTAATTTAAATTCATATTGGTTTTCCTATCCACCGTTTTTGCAGAACTTCCTTTATAATGCCTATACAATTTTGACAGTCAACTTTCCCGGCAATTTCGAGCAGGTTACGAATTTGCACCCATGTCAGTCTTCTGCTCTGCTGCACTTCTGTAGCAGACAAATAGAATACTGTAAGTAGAATCAGTTGTAAATGGTATTCCAGAGCCTTGGAAAGAGATGAATAACTGACAGCGTTTTAAAGCTCTTTAAAGCGGGTCATGACTTCCGTGGTCTTTGCAGGCTGAGAGAGTCTCCAGCTAATGGATGAAAATAGAGGCAATATTCAAGGTAAATGTTAAAAAACCACTTAGTATCCATTCGCCATGACTTTCAGCAAAACAAAACATTAAAATGTAAGAAGTGAGGGTCATGTTCAAAGTGTGGAAATGTCAGCGAGATTGAGGCGACCAAGAAACGGTCAGTCATGGGCTCGACAGACCTTGAGCACCCCAAGGAAGTGAAAACACCAAACGTCACTGGTGGAGGAATGTTTGCTGCAATCTTTTAGTGGTATCATCAATATTTCCTATATTGAACTGTTGAATACAGTGAATTTAGGGCATGTCTACTATCTGACCTTATCAGTTGTAGGAGACCGAGGTGTAAAACGTTGAATCAGGTCAACCGGAAGCTGTGAAAACCCGCTTCCAGAGCGCGTACTGTTCCCTTTCGTAGTCACTACGAGTTCCGACGTGACGACGAATGGGGTTTTGCTTAGAAAGCCTATCGACTTTGAGTATTACAAAACGAGCCAATGGCAAAGAAATGCCATGGGTCTGCGGAATTTGCATGCCGTTAGTCCGCCCCACCTCGTGGGTATAAAAGGAGGACGCCGGCAACATGCAGATATGTTTTCGCTTCGGAGCCAAGAGTATCTCTTCACTCCACAGCCATTTCTGACTTCACTTCTACGAGACGAGCGACTCTCCGGTGTTGGTGTGATGGCGATCTCCAGCGAGTTCACACTGCCTGCTGATCTGTGCAGTGATCTGCCTGTGAGTGTGTTTCTCCCTGCTCAACATCCGCAGAGTTTTTTCCTCTCACAAAAGAGCTTTGCACGCGGCACGTCTTTTTAAAGATGCCTCGTCCGTGCACTTCTGGTTGCGGTCGACTTATTTCTGACTCTGATGGGCACATTCTCTGCTCTGCGTGTTTGGGCATTGATCACGCTAGAGCGGCGTTTGTGGATGACTCATGTTCTCTCTGCGGGAACATGACCATCGCGTCATTACGTTCGAGACTCTACTGGCAAAGGGTGCGATCGAGACTGTCCCTCCAGCCGAAATGAGGTCCGGGTTCTACAGCCACTACTTCATTGTCCCGAAGAAATCCGGTGGGTTACGGTGTTGTCTCAACAGATGCCTCCACCATGGGCTGGGGCGCCATGTGCAATGGACATGCTGCCGCGGGATCCTGGACAGGACCCCAGCGCCTTTGGCATGTCAATTGCCTCGAGTTGCTGGCAATACTTTCTTGCGTTGCTCTAGGGTCAACACGTACTAATCCGATCAGACAATACCGCTACAGTACCGTACATCAACCATCAATGTGGTCGATGCTCCCGTCGTATGTTGCAACTCGCCCGCCACCTCCTCCTATGGAGTCAGAAGCATCTGAGGTCGCTTAAAGCTATTTATATCCCCGGAGCCGCGAACTGTGCAGCCGACGAGCTCCCACGGCTTCAGCCCCTCCCTGGAGAATGGCGACTCCATCCCCAGTCGATTCAGCTGATTTGGGACCAGTTCGGGGACGCTCAGGTAGACCTGTTTGCCTCCCACGACTCGACCCGTTGCGCCCTGTTTTACTCCCTGACCGAGGGCACGCTCAACACGGACGCACTGGCGCACAGCTGGCCGCGGGTCCTCCGCAAGTATGCGTTGCCGGCATCCTCCTTTTATACCCACGAGGTGGGGCAGACTTACACCATGCAAATTCCGCAGACCCATGGCATTTCTTTGCCATTGGCTCGTTTTGTAATGCTTGAAGTCGATAGGCTTTTTAAGCGAAACCCCATTCGTCGTCACGACGGAACGTCTCCGTTCCCTACTCAGGGAACGAGGGTTACATACGTAACCGAGACGTTCCTTCCGATTGCCTTATCAACATGTTTGGTCCTGTGCGGCAATAATCTGTGTGTGTGACACAGAGAAAAAAAAAAGCAACAATAAATGGTGTTCAAACACAGCTGTGAAAGTTCCAAGTGCCAGAGAGAACAGCTGTTCATGCATCATTTATCCCACTGGCACCTGAACCAAGAAACATATCAGAATCACTTTGGGGCCTGTAGAAGTTGCCATGTAGTTTGTGAAATCAGTTTTGGTCTTACTTCACTCTGTATTTTGAGATAGGAGGGCTGCTTTAGATCAATTTATGGGCAAAATAGACCATTTTTTGCTTGAGGCTAAACCATTGAGTCACTTTGAGTCAGGCAAACAATTCAAGCCAATTTTCTAAAGGTTAAAGGTCTAAAGGTAAAGACTAGTCTAAAAGAAAGAAAAAAAATATTGTTTTCACTGTGCATAAAGCTTGTATATCTCACTGAGATCACCCTCATGGACCTACAGCCAGTGAGTGATATAGAATAATTGTGCTTTTAGGATTTCGATAGATAGACTGACTGACTGACTGACTGACTGACTGACTGACTGACTAACAACACAACACAACACAACACAACACAACACAACACAAAGTATGTGACGAATATCCATTAATTTGAACACTGGCCATGATAGTGTGTCTTCTGGCTGCCTGGTTCAATTACACACCTTACACAAGAATGAACAGTGACAACCATCCATTATTTGTTCTTTAATTACAAATCACAGCTACAATGAACAAAGATATCTCAAGTGGTCAGGAGAAAGCAAAAACTAATTTAGACTGAGACAAGGAATGAAATGGAATGAAGGGAAGGGAAATATGAAAAATACCTCTTTACACTTATCAACACTTCAATTTCCATTTATTGAGCGAACTATCACTTTATGAAATAGTAAATTAATAGTGAACAATGAACGATACTTTCACAGCATTTATTAATCTTATTTAATGTAAATTTTTACACATACTAAATTTCAGCATTTCTTTTCATATACTTTTTTTATGACAACATGTTTCATCACTTACCTGGACATCTCTCGCTGGACACACACGCACAAACGCACGCACGCATGCGCGCGCACACACACACACACACACACACACACACACACACACACATTCTGATCGGATGGAAATGATGTATGACTTCATCTCTCTGTCATTGCAGCATGAAGAAACCCTGCTAGTTTCGAGTGAAATTACACAGACAGTTCATTGCACCATTTCAGTTAGATGGATTGTGCCTCTTGGGCTTAGTTTATTTTGGGTGAAGTGTTGTCAGACAAGTGGCCCAATACATTATGAGGCCATCATGTTATGACAACTGCGTTCAGAAGCAGGAACATGCTGATGTGTTGAGACAGAACTATTGATATGCCATTTCTATTTACTCATTAATTTGTTCTGTTTGTTTGAGACATCATGTAATATCCACACTTTTGAAGGACTCCATTCTGAATGCATTTCATTCCTCTGATGTTCACCTTACACCAATCATTCAACAAAGAATATGAGGATAACAAGTCGAATTCTGTCTCCCAAATGATTGGGAGCCAATGCAGTCAGATGACTTATTATAACTCATTGTCATCAAATGGTGCAGTCAATGCAGTCAGTGATAATGAGTGTGTGTCACACACACACACTCATTATCGCTGACTGCATTGACTTACATTATTTACATTAAACACCATAACAGGGGAACTCAAAACAGTCACATTAGGAATCATGAGTGCACACACAGTATATATATATATATATATATATATATATATATATATATATATATATATATATATATATATATATATATATTGTGTGTGCACTCAGGATTCCTAATATGACTGTTTTGAGTTCCCCTGTTATGGTTTTTTACTTCCATGTTATCAATCGATGATCTGGAATGAGAGCTAAGTGACTGTATCCTGTTCCAAGACCTATGTTCTTGCAATATTCCTTATTACCTTTTCTGCACAATATACTCACCTGTTGCCACCCAGTATTCTGGGCCTGCCTGATACTTATGAAACTCACCGGTTGTTATCAGACAACCTGCCTGCCAAATACTTACCTATATCCTGTAACCCCCCCCCAGCCCCAAACCCCAGCGCCCCCCCCCCCCCCCCCCCCCATCTTCCTGTTTGGTACACCTGACAGAGACCATTCCTCCATTCAGAATCTCTCCAGATCCTTCATATTCCCAGGTCCATGTTGATACAGCATGTATTAGAGAAATGTCCCCCCACATTCATTACTTTTACTTCAATGAAAGGTTAGATTTCAAAAGGATAAATGAGGCAGATTTATTTTCACATCCTTCTTTGATCATATTTACCAAGGGTACCAATAATACTGACCATGCTGTATATAATCAAGTTTTATGTTATCACATACATTTATAAAAAGCTGAATAAATGGCACTCGCTTGACAATTAATTGCTAACATCAGTTGAATGTGTTAAAGTAGAAAGTGTGCATCACTTTGATGAGATTTTTAGAAGATGATATGTTAAGAGATAAGATATACAGTATTGAAAGCGTTGATAATAATCTTGTCTGTCTCTTTGTAGATGAAAGATTTTTACGTGAAAAGCCAAAAAAAATTAACCAAAGATCACAAGGAAGGATCTCAAAGTGTGCAGTTTCAAGATTTACATTTCTAAGCACTTCACATCAATCTCAAATACTATTAATCAAACAGCATCCAATTGCCCAAACTCTGAGTAAAATATATTTAGCCTATGTGTAATAAAATAAAGACAGCTTCAAAAATGTAACATGTCATTAACTATTGTGAATATGTACTAATTAAGTTGAATGTGCATATTTCTAGACATGTTTTGATGGATGTCTTTTTCATACATTGTCTGATGTATGGTAAGATGCATAGGTAAGATGTAAAGGAACTTCCTTTATGAACTGTTGTGAAGGCTCATAAATATCTATACTTCAGCCCCACAAACTATTTACAGAGCACTTAATCACACATCTTTCTCATACTGTCATTCTGGATGGACAAAGACCACAAAGGGAGCCTAAATGAATGGTGTCAGGATGATTGGATTTGCTCAGTGGACCATGTGAGAACGGAACGATGATTATCTATGTTTGAATTAAATCCAGTTGAGTTAAATACAAATCCAGGTCATAACAGCTTTATTTTAAATCCCATTACAAATGACTTTAATGGTCCTTCAACTGAAACTAAATACTGTATTTTTGTCACAAGTTACAATGAAAAATTTAGTTCATTATTATGAACTCAATGATGAATAGGCCTCATCATTATGTGTTGGTCTCGTATAATGTTCATGAACAGCTGTCCCAGATGATCGACAATGCTGAAAACTATCATTTTAAAACTGAACAAACATCAATATTAGAACAAACATCAATATTAAAACAAACATCAATATTACACAAACACATACAGTTCAAACATTTGGGGTCAGTAAGATTTAATAATAATACTTTTATTAAGATGCATTAAATTGATCAAAATTAATAGCAAAACATTTATAATGTTACAAGATGTCTATTTCTAATATATAACTGTTTATCCATCAAAGAATCCTGAGAAAATGTATGTTTGCAGAAAAACAAATATTAAGCAGCACAATGTTTTCAACATTGATGTTAATAAGAAGTGTTTCTTGAGCACAAAATCAGCATATTACAATGCTTTCTGAAGGATCATGTAAAAAAAAAAAAAAAATTACATTTAAAAAAAACATTATTTTAAATTGTAAAAATATTTCACAATATTGCTGTTATTTGATCAAATACATGCAGCCTTGGTGAGCATAAAAGACAAAAAAAAATGAAAAATTCTTACCAATCCCAAACTTCTAAATGGTAATGTAGGCTACATCACATGTTCTATATTATTATTGATTGTATTCCGATGTGACCGTTTTGAGTTTGACATTTATGAAGCTTCCTGGGTAGAAGACAATCCAGTGTTTAAGTTTGGTCATTACCAGGAGATCAGAGTAGCTACCTTTTGGGATATATTTTGTCATTGGGCAAATATTTTTATTTGACGCAAATATATATATTGAAAGTTTATTATTTTCATTATTTTATACGTTTTTTAAAAAATTATTATTATTTTGGGACGCGCGATCTACCGCCAGATTCACACTACTGCATACTACCACTACTTCAGCCTTGCACTTTCAAGTTGTACTTTGCAAAAAAGGTTGCAGAAAGAGGCAGAGTGTAATCGAGTGAATTTTAAAATTTTATTTTCAGTTCGAAACCTCACAAAACCATGTAGCTATAGAGAACCATATAGCTAAATAAAATAAATAAATAAATAAATGAATATAGCTAATATAAAACCATACAGCTATATGTAAGGAACTCAGCTTTTTGGAAATATTAATAATCAATAATAACTTGTTATTATTAATTATGAATATTTGGGTCAGTTAATTGGATTAACTTGATGTGGCTGAATTAATATTAGAATCAGTTAATCAGTTCGTCCAACGAACTCTTTTGATTATTAATTTATTCTAAGAAAAGGGTATCTTCCAGGGCCACAGAAGAATTATTTCTTAGCATGTACAGCACTTTGAGCAAGTAGCAAAAACCGCGATCGTAAAAGTCTTATTAACTAAATATAGATATTTATATGAATATAAATAAACTAGCAACATACACACATGAATAGATAAATAGGTGAGTGATAGAACGAATTTGAAAACGGAACTATTGAGAAGTTCCATATAACTATATGAGAAGAACATCAGCATTTCATTTTCAAAGCATCAAATCAAAAGTATACTTGCATGCCTGGGTAGCGTACACTATTATCAAAGTTGTTGAAAACTGAAGTTGTTGATGATTCTGCGAGTGTCAGATGTTGAAGTCTCTATCATTTTCTTTGTTGGATGAAGAAGATATGATGAACTTGCATGGTGGGTTAGAGTCGTTGTTACAAACTCCTGAGATTGTCCTTGGTTCTCTGTGAGAGAGTGTCCTCTCTCTTCCATGAGGCTGGATCTGGTTGGGATCCAGGCCTGCTGGGAGGCCTCTGGGCCCCCATGGAGGGGGGAGGGGGTTCCCCGTATCACCTGAAACAATGTTTGCGGCAGGATGAAAACTACCAAGAAGAGGGCGGTCACTGTTGCCTGCCTCTGATATAGCCTGAGAAAGGACCAACCCCTAAGGTTTGAATGGACCAATGAGTAAGGTGACATGTCCGCAAGGGGAACCGGCTCTTAGTTGATTTATGGTCTTTGTCCCCAGCGTGCTTAGACTGTTCATTAAAGCTCAAATAGACATAACAAATTCACATTGCATTCTAAGAGAAGGTGATGTACATCAAAGTATGTGTCATTAAATGAGGATTAATTAGGTAGGAAGCATGATACAGGTGAGGTTATATTGACCGTTGGGTGGTTGTGCAACCACATACACCCCAATCAAACATACCATGCTGTTATAAATAATAGTACATGGGACAGTAAATCATCACAGTTTCTGTGAGGCATGTTCCTTCATAGATCAGAGTAATACCGCAAAGTTTATTTAATTAAAGATTGTCTCTCTCTCTTAAGCATGTGGCGCATGTGGCCACATTCCTTTGAGGTCGTAAAAGTCTGTTATCAGTCTTAAAGTGTTCTGTAACCGGACACCCGGCTGACAAAGTAACTTCATTTGTGAGGTTAGTTTTGGGGGAGAGTTTCATAGACCTTTATATTCATTAAATATAACGAATATGAATAATTAGTGTGTGTCTGATTGGTCCAGACCCTACATTCCCCCCCTTTCGACCGTTGTTGTCCCCCTCAAGGACAACCACGATCGAAGTTGAAAGTGCCGAGAGATCAGACACACCTTTGTCATAGAAGGCTGGAAGGCCATGGTGGCCTCTGGTTGCTCGCGTCTTCTGGAGCGGTGTTCGTTCCACGGCAGTTGTTTAGGACAGTAGCCCAGTACAGGTCTCTGCAGCAGGTGTTGGGGCAGCAGGTGCCTTGACTGGGTATCACCTGTCATTCTGGAGTTAGGGTGAAATTGTGGTTCTTGAAGAAGGATGAGGTTTCCAGCTTTGATTCAGGTTTGGCCTCAGCAGGGCACCGTGTGTCTTGGATCAGAGACTTCAGACCTGCTGAGTTTGAGTAAAGTCATTCTGGAAGACAGTAAACAGCTGTTTCATGGAGTTCACTGTCTGGTTCAGCAGAACGCTGTGGGTGTTGAGAATTACCACAGTTCCCTTCAATGTCTTGCCGATGGTCGGCAGGGAGGCACTCTGTGTTGTGAGTTGCCCTTTTAGCTGTGGGATTTCAGTTTGGATTTCAACCACACGTTGTCTCACGGTGGCTAGGTTCAGTGCGTTGACACTGGACATGCCAATGTTAACAGAGTTCCGACAGCAGCGGCGGTTGTGTCCATCTAGCTCTGCTTGTGTGACAGTCCTTTTCTTAAGTTGGTTCAGCATGTGTTTGACATTGGCCTCAGCGTGGGCGAGGGAGTGGAGTCGAACATACACTCTCTGGGTGTGGGTCCTGCAGTTGGTGATAAGGAGTCCCGGTTGTTCCTTCGGGACGCTGCCTGATACCAGACCTGGTGAGATGACCGACTGCAGCTGTCCTCTGGTTGGCTGGAGGCACAGGAAGACTAACCACAGCAGCATCCTGGAACAGACAAAGGGGAGAGGGAGAGAGAAAGGGAGGAAAGATCTCAGCGACTGTCATCCTTTGTTGGCTAGGACAGTCTTTCCGCTTCGAGGACGCCGGTATGCCACTTGCTTCGGTGGTTCTGGTGCTGCGGTGTGCAGCACATGGTGCGTCATGGGCATACACTGGCATGACCCCCCCTTTTGCACTGCGGCACCACAAGCTTTGGCGCATGTCATCAGGTGCATAACACAGAGTGTTGTCCTGTGCACGCAGCGTGTGCTTGTTGACCTCAGTTGTCTGGGGCACCGGTTGTCGGTGGGTGCAGACGGCGTTCGTGGGTGGTTGGAGGGGTTAGAGGTGGTTTCTCATAGTGTCCATTGGTTTGTCATGGTCTTTGGTAAGCTGGAAGGTTGGGGTCAGGTTAAGCAGAGGCTCTGTGACATTTTGGCACACTTGTGGTGAGAGACTAATGCATGACCCTAAAAGTTCAGAACCACTGTTTAATGGGTTCGCTAGATATGTAGCATAAAATTAGGTGTTTCATGTGTATCTAGCTAGTGATGTGTCTCTTGTATCTTTATCATCTTAGCTGTGGATGTTAGGAGGCTAAGACTTGTGTGGTTCCTAGAGTATTTCCTGGAAAGGGCATAGCCGAGATGAAATAAATGACTTAAGATGATTCTTATGACTAAATTATTTCTCTGGACTTAAATGGTGGTTCACTACGGCTTGACGAAGTGAAGGATAGGAGGAAAAGAGACAGCTTTCCTATTCAAATTATGCTTATTATCAATCCTCAGGACTATAGTTATGCCCTAGTAATTGTTGAAATTACTTGTGTTGCAGGGTCACAAAAATGAGTGCACTTGTTGAAAATAAACACAATCACAAATAAAGGTATCTCTTTTTCCTTTCTGGGCCCAATGGGAAATGGAACCACATTCGAACAAGAGAGGAAATGGAATAAAATCATATAGATGACCGAATAGAAAAGGGAATAGCTGACTGCTATTATTATCAAAGTGGAAATAAAAAAATAAAAAAATAAAGTAAGTAATCAAAACAGCGGTAATGATCTGAATGTGAGAATAATCAGTAGCACTAGTGACTAAACTTTGGATTTGCCTGGACCAACACTCCATAGTGGGTTACAGCGGTTGCGTGTTCGAGACCACACTGTGTGTGTCCCTCCAAAGGTTTAATCAACATGCTGATGGAAATTCTCATTACTATACGAATTCTTCTCTAGCTACACAGTTTACATGTAGTTAAACTTAAGTTTAATTGACAGGGCATTTGCAAATTTAGCCTACAGAGATCAGCCAGGCCTATGCTTAACTAGTGAAGGTGAAATTTAGCTAAGAAGAATTGAAAGTACGGAAAGTGAAGAATTAGAAACCCTAACTGGGGTTAAAGAAAGTATTCTAGAATACTTTGCACTGTGTAAACAAAAGCTGTAATTAAGGCTTCAAGTGAATTATGCTAACTGCTAATTGTAGAAGTTATTATTTAGCTTAGCTTAAGCTGGATGGATGCTAGGTTAGCTTAGCTTAGCCTAAGCTGGATGGATGCTAGGTTAAGTAAGCTTAGCCACCTAGGCTGGTTTGTTTACAAAATGACGTCACGAGTTAGCACTTCCTGTGACAAGTAGTTGTCATGGGAACCAGTGCATGTCAGAACAATTCGACAGTCCATGAAGAATGTCTGCACATTTTAAATGAGTTATGCATGTTTAAACGGGTTAAAAGGGGGCGCCTATACTTTAAGTCTTTCAAGAACTTGATGTTACATTCAGTAAAATGCAAATGTGGTTTGGCATTTGCAAATTTTACTCATGGAACTCTTCTCTTTACTTTACGCAACTTATTCTATTTGTTTACAGAGTAAGGAAATAGATTTGCTGTAAGTCAAAGCTTGTCTAAGCCTATATAGTTACGTCCATCTCATGCATAAATACTGACTTTTCAGCGAGTGAACAGTTTTGATCGCTAGGTAGCTCTCTGCTTGTAGATGCAGCCAAAATTTAGGTGAATTACATCAATCTAACAATAATTTGTAAGGTCTTTACTTTGTAGAAAGGGGAGCATCACCCAAGTCTACGTGTATATAACACTGTACTGAGATTCCTTCGTCAGAAACAGATTAAGCAATACTGCAATTTGGATTCCTTCAACCAAAGCAGAATAATAAATACCGGTACAGTTTACATGCCGCTGAGATGAGATTCCTTTGTCAAACAGACTTACGCTTTAATGCTGAAATTACCGATACCAGACCTTTTAGACCTTAGACCTTTTTCTTTTTTTTATTATTATTTTAAGTAGAGATGTCAATTCCAGCTATCGTTTTATCTGCATTTAGACAAGCCAGCAGCTAGTGATCAAAATGTGTATCGCATATCATGTCCTATTTGGATCGGAATGATCAAATAAGCACTTTTAGGATAACAGTAGTTACGAAGGGGCTCTAGGTCATGCTAGTTTTCCCAGCTCAGGTGGTTTGCTTACTATCTGGCATTAGGGTGACAAATGCCCTATTTGGAGTTTGTATTTTCTGTAACAAGTGATTGTCATGGAAACTAATGTGCAGCAGTGTACATTTCAACCAGCGGGTGGCACAATGTCTGTATGTTTCAAAAAGCAGTGCATAGTCTGTTGGCACGTGAGGCTTACACCTGCATTCAAGATTTTCTTTAAATCAGTAAAATTCAAATTTTACTAATGCAAACTCTTGCTTCCTTTTGAGCACACATTTTCATCTACTTTAAAAGTTTTATGTCCTATGCTGACTAGGAACTTTGTAGCAGAGTCGTCCATTGTGTTCATGCTGTGTGCCTTCTGGTTTTGCAGTTCAGAATCAATGGGGTCTTAGGAACCCTTTCTGAGGAGGCCTTCTGTGTTAGAGGCCTTCTGCATCAGGTCACGCATCGTTGAGTGGGCATTGCGTGGGGGGAGGTGAAAATATGGTGACTAACTGGTTTTGGAGGAAAAGTTTCTTGACGCTGGTGTCCTCCTCCGTCACAGGTTCTTGTAAGTTCCACAGAAAACTCGTTCGGAGTCGGTGGTGGTAGCACAGGCCCTTCTAGGTCTGTCCTGCTTGATGTCTGGGCAGGGCCCAGGTGGGCTGGATGTGTCCAAATCAGATGGAGTCTGTCTCGGTCTCAGTGCCACACCGGTTGGAGACTGCAGGTGAAAATCAATGTCTCGTAGATTGGCAGGGATGTTTCTGACCTTTCACTTGAGATTGTTGAGTGTCACTTCATGTGCCATTTCAGGGTTTGTCTGAGTTACCTTTTCCTCCTGCAGCTGCAGGGGCTTTCAGGCCACTGGCTGGTGAAGTGTTAAGCCGAGGGCTTTGGGGAAGCTTACGCTGCTGATGTGAAGATCAGCAGGGTACGTCTTTCTTGTGTGGTCCATTTGCCGTGGGTTGGACTGTTGCAGCTCTCTTTGGACCACATGGAGTGCGTCAATAATGTTACAGCATCGCTAAGTCAGTGTTCGGACTTCCGCTGCACATTTATGGCTTTAGCTCTCTTTGAGTTCAACCATTTCTTTAAGTTCTTTGAGTGAAACAGTTCTTTACCCGTCGGTTTGCAGGTGCTCAGAGCTGTCGTCCGCCTGAAAACTGATGATCTCTTTCAGTTGCTCTGCTCTGTCAGGGTCCTTGCATCTGTCCTGTGTCCTCTCACGCTGAGCAGGGTTTGTTCTCTGTGGAATTCTGTGGCTGGCAGCATTAGTTCATTTACCTCCTGTTTGAGGCCTGCAGGAGCGCGGCCAAGGAGAAGATGATTCTGGTCAGCTCTTGGTGGCTCAGGCCGGACGTCCGCTTTCGTTGTCGTCTAACTGTTCCTTTCTCTGCCGTGGCAGGTCATTGCCTGCTTCAGGCTGAAGGATGTCCATGACACTGCTCTGCCGGGTCTCCAGGGGGTCCTGGTAGGAGGCAGGGCTGGATGTCTGAGGCCTACTGGCACACTCGTGGGACACGAGATAGAGAGGGCAAAGGCAAATGCAAGTTTCTACTGAGGTGGTGAGCTATGAGCTTACTCATAACAAAATGTTTTGAGTATCCTAGTTGACGTGCTTTAAGCAGCGTCAACTGATGACTGGGCTTTTACATGTCACAACTATCACTCAAAAATGCTGATGGTTCTTCTCACATGTTACAAATAGAATGAAACAGACAAACAAACAAAAAATTTAATTAAATAAAATAAAAATAAAAATAGGATGAAACCAGAAAGGAAGAGGAGGAGAGGAGTGGTTTACCTATTTAATTTTAGCTAGGAGACACAGTGTCACTTATGGGTAAGCTGCTGTTTAGACTAAACTAGCAGGGACACATCAAACATCAGGGTCAACAGAAGAAGAAACAACGGGAAGTGTTTCCAGTTCTGTCGGGGCCTACTGTGCGTTTGTGTTAAACTTACTTCATGTACTTAGCTTGGTGCTAAGGAGTGAGGAGGGGTGAAACACAGACAGGAAGTAGGATGTTAATGACCTGTGTAACTCGCTAAGGAAACAAAAGTCGCTAGATATTGTAATCCTATAGAGAGAGAGATAAGATGAGGATAGTGACTAGTGATCTAAAATAAGGTAAAGGTAAAGTTAGAACATCCTTATAGCTCTGAGAAACTAAAAGGAAAGGGAAGCAAGTAATTTAATTAAATTTCAAATTTAGTTAAGCTCTATTTAGCTGAATATAAGAATTCAGGTCGAAACAAAGGTAAATAAAATAAAAATAAAAAGGTAAACATCGAGTGTTCTCATAGCTCTGGTAACTAGCGTGGAAATTGAATAAGCAAATTGATTTAATTAAATCCCAAATTTAATTAAATTCAACTTAACCGAATAGGAATATTCAGGCTCAACAGGTGTGAAGACACAGAATACGATAGGGGTAGGTTTAGGTAGAAATAAAAGAAACACAAATGAAAACCACAGTATCTGGGTTTCAATCTGAAAGTGAAACCAAGAGGAAGGGGTCGAGAGAGAGAAAGAGAGAGAGAAGAGAGTGGTTTGACCCTCTTATGAGACATGCTTCGTGAAGCTCCGACACCAGGGTGAATAATTCGTCTCAAATCATTCGGAGTGGGTATCACTGCTAAGGTCACGTGATTTTATTAAACTGGGCTTCGTTACGCGTCATAGCTGTTTCGAAATTGTTTTAAATTTCAACGGTTCGTGAACCAGTGTGTATCTGGTCTCTATGTGATCTCGTATCACTTTATAGATTCGTACACATTTAATGACGCATTTGATAAAGGGTCTGATTGACTTTCAAGTCAAGCTTTCATAAAACGAGCCCTACAGTTTACTAGGATATTGTGCCTTGAAAGACACCTCATATTAAACGATATTAGGTAGCTCGCGGATTGCCATTAACTGATTACACCTTTTGATAAAACCTTTGCGATTGGTTTGTAAAAGGTGTTCCGTTGATTTGAGTTTCCGCTACACTTCCACTGTTTTGACCAGCAGGGGTCGCCAGCGAGGGCGCTTCAAACAAAGAATCATTTGTGACGCAGTTGACTCCTTTGATTCAAAGCCTCGAAGAGCTTTGACTCTCATTACTCGTGTTCAAATCACTGTTCAAATCACGCAAAATCTATAGTCTTTGGTTTAAGGTTACACTTTACGCTCTAAAGTGTCTAAGGTTTTTAGGCGGTGCTAAAACTATCACTCGAGGTAGAGGGTTTTACTTGTAAGTTATGCGTGTAAGTTAGGATTGAGGGAGCTATTGGCTACAACCGTCGCTTGTTTACACGAGGGTCTGTGAGATTGGTGCTGTTGTCAGAAAAACTAGATAGGAACGCCTGCTTGCGTTCCGGACGCAATGCCAACCAACAACACAGATCGGCCGGAGCAGCGGACGAGCTGTGCTGAAAGTTTGCACTGAGTCTCTCGCTTAGGCACATGACGTTGCATGTGAGTGACTCTTTCACAAATCAAACAGCACCGTTCTTTCCCAGACAATGGCAAATTAGCCTTCTAGTTAGCTAGGCTAGAATTTATACCACTAATTTGACGCGATTGTTTCATATGAGCGCTTCGGCGGTTTAATATGAATACAATGAAGTAACGAACAACAAGGCCTTGATTGGTGACTGAGGAGCATCGCTCAGATCACCTTCAGAATGCTGAGAATGGAGTTTTCTTCGTCCATAATCTGCTTAATTTGTTCTGGTACCATTTATACGCGCGGCTAATCTGAGATTTCTCCGTCAGAGAAGGCTTAACGTATGCTCGACTTCTATCTGAAATTAGGATTTCTTCGTTAATATCAGGAGTTTCTTATCGTACGATTTAAATATGCATTATAGCATTTGAGAAACTTTCTGCCATTCGTAGGAAGGCATATTCAGGCTATAGTTTTGCTGATTTCAGATACTTGTGCGTGTGTATGAGATGTTAATAACAACTTATGGGACAACATATGATTGATTACTGTCTGCTTGCATACAGTGTTTTATACGATGCCTGCATTCTCCACCATTTGTAAGGAACTCAGCTTTTTGGAAATATTAATAATCAATAATAACTTGTTATTATTAATTATGAATATTTGGGTCAGTTAATTGGATTAACTTGATGTGGCTGAATTAATATTAGAATCAGTTAATCAGTTCGTCCAACGAACTCTTTTGATTATTAATTTATTCTAAGAAAAGGGTATCTTCCAGGGCCACAGAAGAATAATTATTTCTTAGCATGTACAGCACTTTGAGCAAGTAGCAAAAACCGTGATCGTAAAAGTGACTTTGTATTGCACACAAAACAGAACCAAATACATGTTATGTACAAGTTTTAATAACTAAATATAGATATTTATATGAATATAAATAAACTAAACAACATACACACATGAATAGATAAATAGGTGAGTGATAGAACGAATTTGAAAACGG
The DNA here is from genome assembly GCA_026230005.1 of Gila orcuttii. Taxonomy (NCBI): domain Eukaryota; kingdom Metazoa; phylum Chordata; class Actinopteri; order Cypriniformes; family Leuciscidae; genus Gila; species Gila orcuttii. Next base: position 29,585,376 of record JAPDVR010000007.1, on the reverse strand, counting down.
AACTATTGAGAAGTTCCATATAACTCTATGAGAAGAACATCAGCATTTCATTTTCAAAGCATCAAATCAAAAGTATACTTGCATGCCTGGGTAGCGTACACTATTATCAAAGTTGTTGAAAACTGAAGTTGTTGATGATTCTGCGAGTGTCAGATGTTGAAGTCTCTATCATTTTCTTCTTTGTTGGATGAAGAAGATATGATGAACTTGCATGGTGGGTTAGAGTCGTTGTTACAAACTCCTGAGATTGTCCTTGGTTCTCTGTGAGAGAGTGTCCTCTCTCTTCCATGAGGCCGGATCTGGTTGGGATCCAGGCCTGCTGGGAGGCCTCTGGGCCCCCATGGAGGGGGGAGGGGGTTCCCCGTATCACCTGAAACAATGTTTGCGGCAGGATGAAAACTACCAAGAAGAGGGCGGTCACTGTTGCCTGCCTCTGATATAGCCTGAGAAAGGACCAACCCCTAAGGTTTGAATGGACCAATGAGTAAGGTGACATGTCCGCGAGGGGAACCGGCTCTTAGTTGATTTATGGTCTTTGTCCCCAGCGTGCTTAGACTGTTCATTAAAGCTCAAATAGACATAACAAATTCACATTGCATTCTAAGAGAAGGTGATGTACATCAAAGTGTGTGTCATTAAATGAGGATTAATTAGGTAGGAAGCATGATACAGGTGAGGTTATATTGACCGTTGGGTGGTTGTGCAACCACATACACCCCAATCAAACATACCATGCTGTTATAAATAATAGTTCATGGGACAGTAAATCATCACAGTTTCTGTGAGGCATGTTCCTTCATAGATCAGAGTAATACCGCAAAGTTTATTTAATTAAAGATTGTCTCTCTCTCTTAAGCATGTGGCGCATGTGGCCACATTCCTTTGAGGTCGTAAAAGTCTGTTATCAGTCTTAAAGTGTTCTGTAACCGGACACCCGGCTGACAAAGTAACTTCATTTGTGAGGTTAGTTTTGGGGGAGAGTTTCATAGACCTTTATATTCATTAAATATAACGAATATGAATAATTAGTGTGTGTCTGATTGGTCCAGACCCTACATATATTTATTGCAAGACCAGTCTAAAACCTTGGCATGTTTGCATTTCATTTTTCAATTGTCTAGATTTAGTTTTTTTAAACAATATTTTGCAGCATGCTTTGTTCAAATTTATATCGTATCTTGAAGTGAAACAGATGTTTATTATATTATGCCTGTAACAGTTGGGTTCACTAGTTCTAAAATATTGCATAATTGCTGCAGGTTATCTATAACATTTGAGTTCACAAGTTATAATTTATCATTTATAGAGTACATTGCAAAAAGTGGTAATTTTGTAATATTTTTTTCTTAACTCTTAACATTTCTTTAACTCTAGGTGTCAGTGCCCAAAGTTGGGTTGATGTCAGAACCCAACATCAGACTGATCCCAACATCCGGCATCAGACAGTCGTTGGATTATGGTTGAAAAATAAAGTTGGGTTGACATCAGAACCCTCTAGGTGTGTAATGAAGGCAAGTTTGAAGTGAGAACCCAAGTGCAGCTTAATTTCCAAAACGTGATTAAACATAAAACAAAAGGCATGGTAAGGCATGAAACTAGAAACAATAACATGGACAGGGCTTCTCAACAGTGGTACATAAAACAATCAATTCTAGACAAAGACAAAGGCAAACATGAGGGCTTAAATACACAAGACTAACGACTAGACAAGGGACACCTGTGAACAATGAACCAATGACAACATGACACATCAGACAAGGGAACACATGGCAGGATCACATGACGTGAATAAGGCATCACGTGACATACATGAAAGAAGAACAAGGACCAGGGCGGAGCCGGCAATGCAGGGGACCAGGGCGGCACCGACAGTTCAGAGGACCAGGGCGGTGCCGACAGTTCAGAGGACCAGGGCGGTGCCGAAAGTTCAGGGGGCCAGGGCGGCGCCGACAGTTCAGAGGACCAGGGCGGTGCCGACAGTTCAGGGGGTCAGGGTGGCACCGACAGTTCAGGGGGCCAGGGCGGTGCCGACAGTTCAGGGGGCCAGGGCGGCGCCGACAGTTCAGAGGACCAAGGCGGTGCCGACAGTTCAGGGGGCCAGGGCGGCGCCGACAGACCAGGGGGCCAGGGCGGGGCCGACAGTTCAGGGGGCCAAGGAGGCTCGGCCTCTGAGGCCTTAGTCAGGTACCTACTGCCCCTCCCCAAAATTTTCTTGGGACGAGACTCTTGAACGGCGGTAGTCAGGTACCTACTGCCCCTCCCCAAAATTTTCTTGGGACGAGACTCTTGAAAGGCGGCGGCCATCTCGGGACGAGACTCTGGAACGGCGGCGACCATCTCGGGACGAGACTCTGGAACGGCAGCGGCCATCTTGGGTGAAGGTTTGTATGCTGCCCACACACAAACATCATAGCTGTGACGGCTATCATAAACGCCGTATCATCCAGAGCTGACTCAGGCGCAGTGGACAGGCTGGAGCTGATGTGCGCGCTGCCCACACACTAGTGATGTATGTCTCGAGACCGGTCTTTTACGTGGTCTCGGTCTTGTCACGGCCTTGACGGTCTTTGGTCTTGGTCTTGTCTTGGTCTCGGACCTCTCGGTCTTGTCTAGGTCTCGCTGTCTCAGACCAACATAGTGGCCGGGGGATTTACCAACGTTCAATAATGCAACAGTATTTGAATTTTCGTGTGACTCGTTTCGCCTATTTGAATAATGTATATCTTAATGGTCCAGTGGTAGAATTTTCGCCAACCGTGTCAGAGGTTCTGGGTTCTAATCCGCAGTCGTATAGTTTTTTTTTCTCATATTTTTTTTCCTCATCAAAACCGATTATGTTCATCAGTGGTTGTATATCAAGCAGGGACACTTTGTGTGAGGAGAGTGAGTCGCTCGCTGAGGAGAATGGGTCGCCCGCTGCGTGAGGAGAGTGAGTCGCTCGCTGAGGAAAGTGAGTCGCCCATTGTGTGAGGAGAGTGAGTCGCTCGCTGAGGAGAATGGGTCGCCCGCTGTGTGAGGAGAGTACGTATACAGATCCACCGCTGGCCTATCAGTGGGAAAGTCAGTAGCTAGTGGCTATAGTATAGTGACTTCCTACGACAAGTCATTAGTCCTATTTTTGGACCTATGGGCCTGCCATAGTTTGTGTGCATTATGTTTTGACACAAAATTTCAGACTCTCTATTCGTTCTGGTGAAATCACAAAACTTTTGTGATTTCACCAGAACGAATAGAGAGTACACTAGCAGTGTTGTGCCTGAACGCGTTCATTGAACGATAGTTCATGAACTCGTTCATATTTTGGGTGAACGTGAACTGAACCTACTGTATTACTGCCTGGTGAACGTTACTGTGAACTCGTTCATTCTGGTGTCGGTGAGCGGTGAACGGCGCGCTCTCAGTTTAACTTCGTTCAATAGGGTGCCAGATTTCTATAGAGCCTTCCAGGCGAAAACCCTGCTAAAATACACCGTAAACAGGCCTTAATATGTAGTGGAAAAAAAACACCCAATCTGGCAACACCAGCCACCAGCGTCGCACCGCCGCATGCGTGATCAAAACAAAATGCAGCAAGGAAGCGTCGTATGATCATTTAAACCAGTTTTATGACAAGATCGGTGAGGATGGGAAAAATCTTAAATTTCTGTTCAAACTTTGCCCGCCGATAAAATAATTGCTGTCTGTAGTTCTATATGGGTTGTGGCAATCATTTTGAAAAATAATAGCTCGCAGCAACATATGGAAAAAAAGAACTATGAATGAACTAGTTCAAAATTTTAAAGTATGAACTGAACTGAACTAGTTCATTTTAAAATTTGTGAACTGAACTTTAAACTAGTTCATGTAGAAAGTGAACTTTCCCAACTCTGTACACTAGTCTGTTTTTTTTTTCCCCTCCGGTCTCGACTTGGTCTCGGTCTTGGTCTCGAGTTGGTCTCGGTCTTAGTCTCGACTTGGTCTGTCTTGGTCTCGTCTTGGTCTCGATACTCTCTAGTCTTGGTAGTGTCTTGGTCTCGGTTTAGGCGGTCTTGACTACAAGTCTACCACACACACACACATCATAGCTGTGACGTAAGTGCCGTATCATCCAGAGCTGACTCAGGCACGACTGACATGACGTGAACGGTCTCTGGCTCGGCAGGCATGACGTGAATGGTGTTTGGCTCGGCAGGCATGACGTGAACGGTCACTAGCTCGGCAGGCATGACGTGAATGGTCTCTGGCTCGGCAGGACTGACGTGAAGCTCAGGCTGAGGGGATGCTGTGGGTTTGTGGGGCTCCTCATCTCTCAACAAAAGGACAAAGTCCATATACTGCATCAGAGTGCAGTGAGGGGTATTGGCAGGCATGAGATAGTAAATGGATTCATCAAGTCCATGGCGAAACATGTCTTTCAAGACCTCATCATCAAAATCCACTCCATGGTAAAGCCCACAAAACTCCTCCACGTAATCCTCAACTGGACGGTTACCTTGGCTGAGTTGGAAAAGACTAATTGCTGGGTCCATGTTGCTAGTATTCTGTAATGATAGTCCACTGAAGGCAAGTTTAAAGTGAGAACCCAAGTGCAGCTTTATTTCCAAAACGTGATTAAACATGATGATGATGATGATGATGATGATGAATTTATTTGTCCTCGAGAGGAAATTTGTTTCCACCATAGATGCGTACATAATACAAACGCACATAACTTATTAGGAACATGAACTTATAAATACAAAAACAGGAAACAAGAGAGCATACTTGACGTATCAATGACTGATTTCCTATGTATTTAGAGCTCGTATAGATACAGGAACAAAACTCTTACTAAACTTGGCCTTTCTACACATCGGTAACCTATACCTACGGCCAGAAGGCAGAAGGATAAAATATTTGTAAAGTGGGTGTTCTGAGTCCTTTAAGATTTTTTGTGAATGTCGAGACACTAGGGATGCGCGGTATACCGGTACTGCCAAAATACCGGTATATATTATATTTCAAACGGTACAATATCATAATTTTGTTCAATTCGGTATTTGATGCGCTGCTGTTTCGAAGTTCACCGCTAGGCGGCAGTGCGCTACCTAAACTGACGCGGGTCATGCGAAACCGGCAAACGGTGACAACAGAGGAACAGGATGGATCAAACGAAGCTCATTCGAATTTCTACACGCCCGAAATTAATAAATAGAGAGAGCAGTATGAGTGAAATAAGGCATTACTTTGCCTACAAAAGTAATGAGAAAAGTAAAGAAACAGATCTCAATGCACCACTCTGCAAACGGGGAGGCAACACATCAAATCTGCCTAAGCATTTGAATCGTCAGATGACTTGTTCAAAGAGTTCAGAGATCGACAGGTTAGTGACCGTTAGTCCATCATTCAACTGATTTAATTTAGACTTTTATTGAACACTGAACAGCGCACATACATAAGAGCTTATCAATTATATATGATACGGTAAACAGGAAAGCTCAAATCTGCTTGCATGACACGCTAGAACCAATTAAGTTTAGGTCTCATCATTTTTGCACTTTCAAACAAACATTAATTGAATTTGAATGAATAAAGAATAAAAAATTTAATAATATTAATTTTAGTATTAGTGATAGTAAAATGAATGGCATATTAGTGCCGCTGTGGAGAGAGAGAGAGAGAGAGAGAGAGAGAGAGAGAGATACAATTAAGCTACATTTGTCAACATTCATTATAGGGATGCACCAAAATGAAAATTCTTGGCCGAAGCCGAATAATAATGAAACGCTTGGCCGAACACCGAACGCGGTGTTTCACATTTTTTCCATTTATTTTGCCAATTTATTCACCATTGTATTTAATTAAATAGTAAAATAAGCTTTTTTACTATTTTGTCTTGCTTTTCAGAGAAAAAAAATTAAATTGCAAAAATACAATTTATTTAACACTGATTTTTTTTTTGTTATTTAAACAAAGCACAATATAACTTACAATAAATAAATTAGTAAAATAAAAAATATATTTTTATTTGGCCATCTTTGAAGCCCCCCTTCTTGAATAGCCTATGTTTGGCGACTGCTGAAAGAATGTAACCAAAAAAGTGCATTGAAAAGTGCCCAAAAAAAAAATACCCACAACAAATGAATAATTGTCCTAGACATAAGCCTACTTTTGCGGTTTACATACACTTTATCGTGGGCGTTGACAGGTTTGCATGGATTGCCTCAGATCATTTGGGTTTCAATATAGCGCCCGCTCTCCGTGGCGATTTAGCAGATAAGGAGTTGCCATGAGAACGACTGACATCTCTCTCTTTTCATTACATAAACAGAGAATATTTGTTTTCGTTTTGAATTAGATAATTTAAAAGAAGACAATTAAAGATATATTGCCTTTGCCTGTGTGACTAGTATTGGCTGAGTTTTAAGTTTAGAGACGTGCTCCAGGAAAAAAGTTAACGGAGACGGAGAGGGAGAGGCAGAAAGCACACCCTGTTTATTTTCTTTATTTTACAAAAGCACAGTTTTATTTCGATTGTAAGTGGACACAAGTAGACATTTAACAGTTTATTTTTTCATATTTCTAAGTCTGCATTTAAGTGACCCTAAATGACGGAGTATTTAAGTCTATTTTGCTGCTATGTGAAAAAAATCCAGCAAAACGCGGCGGCGCGTTTGTCAACTACAGAGGGTTAAAAGACGCTTTAGTGCTGCAAGTAAGGGTATAACGTCTGCCACAGATGCATCAGATGAGCTTCTCTTTTGTTATCTCCTCAAAGGGGGAGAGGGGGCATGTTTGCTGTATTTATAAAGCGCGCGCCTCTCACTCTACGCTGGTTACTATTTGATCGCGTCATCAAAAACGTCATTGTTCGGTCAAATTTATTCGGTCTTTTTACTTATTCGGCCGAACACCGAAAGTGCTTTTTTTGCTATTTTCGGCCGAATAATTTCGGTTGCCGAACATTCGGTGCATCCCTAATTCATTAGGTAACCTGACCTAACAGTATTATAGCATTTATTAATCTATATCAATCAGTAATTAAATTACCTAAAAATTTAAATGTACTAATACATGTTTAGCATGTTAACATTACTTTATGCAATGCACTAAACTAATATGAACCCAAACAGTAACCAAACCAAGATTAATAAATGCAATAAATGTTGATAATTCTCTGTTGATGTATGACAGCTATGGTTTACATGTCATTTCATTATTCTATTATTATTATTATATGTGAATCTATCATTATAGATATTAACCTATTTTAATTGTATAATTTCAGGGTTTTTTTTTTCTCTCCAAAATCAAAATTCAACCTACTGTATGTTCCCTGACTGATTATTATTTTAATTTTTTTTTTATTTACTTTCTTTGCACATTTGGTAGTGGAGAGTTTCAAGCAGTGTTTTTTAAGTGTCACTTAAATTTTTAGACCTTTTTTTTTTTTTTTACCTGTGGTATCGATTTAGTATCGATACCGAGGTATTAGGTTCTGGTATCGTACCGAAGCCAAAATTGTGTTCCCTTTCGAGAGGTCTCTCCTATTGCGTAAGTAGCTTACGCTATGGGAAAACTCCTTTTCTCGAGAATATTGAAGTCTTTATGTAAAACGCATTGCAGCTGCACAGCTGACAGCAATGAACGAAGGAACTCGGTCATTGGCTGTGCTGCGGCAACTTGCTTGAACCAATGACGGGGCGACTCTGAATGCGCGACCAATGAGCGCGCTTCGCGCCTGCGCGCGTCAGAGCCCGCCAAGATGGGCGTGGCCAAGCTATATATTGGGCGCCCCGTCATGAGAGTTCTTTAGATTTAATCTCCTTCAGCGAACACCTTCTTCGCTGGATCCTCCGGATTATTGGAAGCCTTCGCCGCCGTGGAAAAGCATACCAGCGGGATTGCTACGAGGACGTCGGCACCTTCAGCCGCCTTCAAGCACCTCCTACTGAGCCATCCGGCGCGCCATATACGCAAGTATTTTACATCTGTCCGCCCCGCGACATTTGTGAAAGAGCAAATTTCCATTAAGGCGTTGTTTCAAATGCCTTCCTGCGCGTCGTGCAGAGACCTTCTCCCGGACGGGGATCGTCACATCATCTGCGCTCGCTGCCTGGGCCGTGACCACGCAGAAGCTGCATTGACCAAGGGCGGATGCCCGGAATGTGATGACCTGGGTCTCTCCGCACTACGGGCTCGCCTCGCCGCTTTCGCCGTGAGCGAGCCCATCGCCACCCCTCTGTTTGAGCCGCGCGCTAAGAAAAAGCGCCGCTCACAGAGGCTTCCTGAACCTGAGCTCAGTGACGTCACGCCGAGCCAGTCTCCGCGTGCTTCACCGCCGCTCTTGCCTTCCCCACCGCCGGTTCAGTTCACCCAGCCGGACCCACACCCCTCTGGCAGAGCGGTGGGCCTTGTGACTTTCGGCGCGTCCGAGGACGACGGGGGAATGGACGACAGCTTGTCCATCGACGCTGCATCGGACGACTGGCCGGGCTCCACTCTCGACCCCGCCCCGTCGACGCTAGCTAGCACGAGCGGGGGCTCCACTATGGATACTGAGATTATCCGTGTCCTCTCTAAGGCCGTGGAAGACCTCGGGCTCGATTGGTCTTCTCCCGAAGAGCCAACCCGGAGCCGACTGGATGAGTGGTTTCTGCAGGGGCGCCAGCAGGCCCCTCGGCAAAGGCCTTCTCCCTTCTTCCCGGAAGTTCACGACGAACTCACCAAGTCGTGGAAAGCCCCCCACTCTGCGCGCCTAAAGCCTTCTTTTTCTTCTTCGCTCTCCTCAGTGGACGGCGCGAAGGAAAGAGGCTACGAGGGAACGCCGCCCCTCGAGGAGGCCGTGGCCAATCATCTCTGCCCGCCCTCCACCTCCGGATGGAAAGCCAAAGCTTCCCACCCCTCGAAACCCTGCCGCACTACCTCTGCTCTCGCCGGTCGCGCCTACGCCGCCGCCGGCCAAGCTGCATCAGCGCTTCACTCAATGGCGGTACTTCAAGTGTTCCAAGCCAAGCTTCTCCGCTCTATGGACGAGTCTGGCCCCGAACCCGAAGCCTTCAGGGACTTACGCAGCGCGACTGATATAGCTCTGCGAGCCACGAAGGCCACCGCCCAGTCCATCGGCCGTGCTATGGCTAATTTGACTGTTCTCGAGCGCCATCTGTGGCTGACTCTGACTGAAATGAAGGACGCGGATAAGGCGCCATTTCTCGATGCGCCTATCTCCACCAGCGGGCTGTTTGGACCGGCGGTTAAAGGTTTCGCCGAACGCTTCACTGAGGCCCAGAATGCTTCACAAGCTATGCGTCATTTCCTGCCAAAGCGCTCCAGCTCATCGCAGAGCAGACAGAGACCGCCGCAGCCGCAGCGGGCTAGAACAGCCCCCACCGCCTCTCAGCCCGCGCCTCAGGCTGACGCTCGACGCCGCTCGCGCTCTCACAACCGCAAGCCGCCTCCTGAGCGACGGGGTCCTCGGCCCAAGATTGTGCTGAACCCTGAGCCTCGAAAGCCGTCCTAGCCACAGAAATGAGAAGAGAGAGTACGTGTCTCGCAAAAGCCGGACCACTCTCTCCGCAAAAGCTCAAACATTACCCAGTCCCCTTACAGGCGGCTGGATATGTCCATACAGCAGTCAATGGGCCAGTCACAGAGCTCGCTCACCTGCAAACAAACGCCGTTTTTACGGCGACGCACAGAAAACACAAAAAGAGTCTTTTTCTGCCTGCATCACTAAGGGTTCACATGTCCACAAAGTGTGCATTCCCAGATACTGTCAAAACAGTGCCAAATTCATTCCCAGCTCAGGCTGCGCTTCCCATGAATGTAGATCACGTGCCTACGGTCATGTACGCACCACTACACACAAGCACTGTTCACACAGTTATAAATTCATCCCCAGTAAAAGCGGGAAACATTATAAAAGTGACGCGTGTGCCTACCACTGTTTATGCACCCCCACTTATAAACACTGCCCTTACAGTGTCAAACAAAACCTCAGCTCAGGCTGCGAGTTTTACAAACACAGCGCGCACTGTTGTAATCACACACGCGCCCATTCACTCAGCTGCTCAGCGCGCGCCCGCGCCCCTGAGAGCTATGAGCTCAGGCGATTCGCTAGCCGGGTCCCTACGTCACAGCGGCCCGCCCCTAGCCTGTATTCAGCCCATATCTGTACACGCAGCGGCATGGGAAAACATTCCAGATATGCCGAAATGGGTATTAAATATAGTAAAGCACGGATACTCGCTCCAGTTCGCTCGCAGGCCACCACGTTTTACGACTGTGGTCGAGACGAAAGTGAGAAAAGAGTGTTCACATGTTCTACGCACCGAGGTGCGCAAACTAATAGAAAAGGGCGCTGTGGAAACTGTTTCCCCCTCTCTGAGCGGGACAGGTTTTTACAGCCGCTATTTTCTCGTCCCGAAAAAGGATGGCGGTCTCCGCCCCATCCTAGATCTCAGACACCTGAACAAAGCACTAATGATTCGCTCGTTCAGAATGTTAACAACCAAGCATATCCTCGCGCAAGTGCGCCCAGGAGATTGGTTTCTCTCAGTGGATCTGAAAGATGCTTACTTTCACATTCCAATAGCGCCTCATCACAGGCCGTTTCTGAGATTCGCTTTCGAGGGACAGTCATACCAGTACACAGTACTCCCGTTCGGCCTGTCCCTGGCTCCCCGTACATTCACGAAATGTATGGATGCAGCACTTTCCCCCCTAAGACAAAGGGGAGTGCGAATACTGAATTATCTCGACGATTGGCTGGTTCTAGCACAATCAGAGAGTCAGCTAATAACACACAGATCTTGGATTATCAGCCATTTAGAATGCCTGGGTCTAAGAATCAATTTTGCAAAAAGCATACTATCTCCCAGCCAGAGAATTTCTTTCCTGGGAATAGTTCTAGACTCGATGCAAATGACAGCGCGTCTCTCATCGGAGCGCGCGCTCACCATCCGGCGCCTTGCAACATCATTCAGAGCGGGCGCGCGCGCCCCCGTCAAACGGTTTCAGAGGATGCTCGGTCTCATGGCCTCAGCATCGGCCGTACTCCAGCTAGGATTGTTGCATATGCGCCCTCTCCAACGCTGGCTCAAGAGCCGCGTCCCTACTCACGCGTGGCGTTCGGGCCACTTTTTAATCAGAGCGAACCACGGCTGTATAAAAGCCCTGACGCACTGGAAAGCCGCCGACTGGTACCAGTCAGGCGTGAGTCTGGGTGTGAACACAAGGAGAAAGATGATAACGACAGATGCCTCCAAAATAGGTTGGGGGGCCCTTTACGAGGGCAGGCCTGTCTCCGGCTTTTGGTCAAACCCGGAGAAGCGCCTACACATAAACTGTCTGGAAATGAAAGCGGTCGCTTTGGCTCTCAGAGCCCTGCTCCCACATCTAAAAAACGAACACGTCCTGGTCCGAACGGACAACATGACGGTAGTGTCGTACATAAATCGCCAGGGTGGACTCAGGTCGAGCTCCATGCATTCAATGGCCAGGAGACTCATTTTATGGTCCCAGCACAACTTGCGCTCGCTGAGAGCAGCGCATGTGCCAGGCGCCCTGAACCAGGGGGCAGACATGTTATCCAGAGACAAGATTCTCCCAGGAGAATGGGCTCTCAACCCTCTGACGATTCAGTGGTTATGGAAAACCTTTGGCAAAGCGGAGATCGACCTCTTCGCCTCCAAGGAGAACGCGCACTGCTCTCTTTTCTTCACGAAAAGCACGGACGCGCTCGCCCAGAGCTGGCCGAGCCGCCCCTTATATGCCTTTCCCCCGATCGCGATGCTGCCACAGGTCATCAGTCGGGTCAGAGAGGAGGGAAACGCAGTGCTGCTGATAGCCCCACTCTGGAAGAACCAAACATGGTTTCCAGATCTGATGCAAATGCAATCTGCACCACGGCCGATTCCACTGAGGCCAGACCTCCTCAGTCAGGCCAGCGGGATGATATTTCATCCCCGCCCCGATCTGTGGGCCCTTCATGCATGGCCCCTCAACGGGTTCCCAGGAACCTCGCGAGCGGAGCACTAAAAACCATCGCTGAGGCGCGGGCGCCCTCCACGAGACGCTTATATGCCCAGAAATGGAAAGTGTTCGGTGACTGGTGTAATACCAAGGGCCTGAACCCTGTAACATGCGAGATTACGAGTGTACTCGTTTTCCTACAAGGGCTTCTGGAGGCGGGCCGCACCCCCTCCACGCTCAAAGTATATGTGGCTGCCATCACAGCGTCACACGACCTTGTAATGGAACGTCCATTGGGAAGAAACGACCTAATTATTCGTTTCCTAAGGGGCGCCAGGAGGATGAACCCTTCACGCCCCCCCTCAGTACCGATCTGGGACCTAGCTACGGTCCTAGACGCTCTTAAAGGGCCCCCGTTCGAACCACTCCGAACCGTGCACCTTAAACAGCTCTCGCTCAAGACGGCGCTCTTGCTGGCACTCGCCTCGGTCAAGAGAGTGGGCGACCTGCACGCGCTTTCAACAAGCGCTGCCTGCCTAGAATTCGGACCTAACGACTGCAGGGTCGTCCTTAGACCGAAACATGGGTATATTCCTAAAGTGCTCACCACTCCCTTCAGAGCACAGGTTATCTCCCTAACTGCGCTTTCGTCTTCAGCAGACGAACACGACGCTAATCTACTCTGCCCCGTTAGGGCTCTCAGAGTGTATTTGGAGCGTTCTGCCCTATTCAGACAGACAGAACAACTGTTTGTATGCTTTGGCGGCCGTACGAAAGGTTCCGCCGTTTCAAAGCAGAGAATCTCTCACTGGATAGTCGAAGCTATAGCTCTGGCTTATGAAGCTAAGGGACTTCAATGCCCCTGGGGAGTCAAAGCACACTCCACCAGGAGTGTGGCTTCTTCCTGGGCATGGTCGAGCGGGATACCGATCGAGGATATTTGTGCGGCGGCAGGCTGGGCCTCACCGTCCACATTTATCAGATTCTACAACCTACAGGTCCCGACATTGCATTCCAATGTGCTATCAGCATAATGCTAGTTGAACTGCGAGTTCGTATCTAGATTATGTATGTGCTTGTGTCACACTGAGCGCCTTCTAGCCGCTCTGTATTTTTTCCCACATATAAAGCTCGCCTCTGCCGGCTAGTTGGATGATAACTTTGCTTTTAGTTCAGGCACCTGCCTCTGGCTATCATAAGGCGAAGTTCAGCACGCACGGCGTTTTGCATGGTGTTCCCATAGCGTAAGCTACTTACGCAATAGGAGAGACCTCTCGAAAGGGAACGACTCGGTTACTAACGTAACCTCGGTTCCCTGAGAGGAGGGAACGAGTATTGCGTAAGCTGCCGTGCTTGTGCTTGGTTAGTTCGCTTCAGTCGTTTTAACCTAAAGAACTCTCATGACGGGGCGCCCAATATATAGCTTGGCCACGCCCATCTTGGCGGGCTCTGACGCGCGCAGGCGCGAAGCGCGCTCATTGGTCGCGCATTCAGAGTCGCCCCGTCATTGGTTCAAGCAAGTTGCCGCAGCACAGCCAATGACCGAGTTCCTTCGTTCATTGCTGTCAGCTGTGCAGCTGCAATGCGTTTTACATAAAGACTTCAATATTCTCGAGAAAAGGAGTTTTCCCATAGCGTAAGCTACTTACGCAATACTCGTTCCCTCCTCTCAGGGAACCGAGGTTACGTTAGTAACCGAGTCGGTATCGAGCCATCCCTATGAGACACTATCCGATAAATTGGGGGTAGAGATACCAATACTTTTACTTGCTAAATGAGCATACAACATAAAACAAAGGCATGGCAAGGCATGAAACTAGAAATTTAAAACAGGAACAATGACATGGACAGGTCTTCCCAACAGTGGTACATGAAACAATCAATACTAGACATAGACACAGGGCAATCATGAGGGCTTAAATACACAAGACTAACGACTAGACAAGGGACACCTGTGAACAATGAAACAATGAACCAATGACAACATGACACATCAGACAAGGGAACACATGGCAGGATCACATGACGTGAACAAGGGATCACATGACATACATGAAACAGGAACAAGGAACAAAACCCAAAATGTGACAAGGTGTTAGTGCCCAGGGGCACGAAAGAGTCTTAATCCGCCACTGCCTTTTGTAGATGTTCCTCCCCCAGTATTTACCTTCCTGTATTTGTATTCCCTGCTGTCACGTGGTGTTTGACTTCCGTGTTATCAATCTATGATCTGGAATGAGAGCTAAGTGTCTGTATTCTGTTGAACCATTATGTTCTTGTGGTTATCCTCCTATATTATATACACGCATTATTTAAATAATACATACAGTATTTTAAGATCTAAAATATCACACATCAAAAAAGGGGAAAAGAAATATTTGAATAGCCCAAGACATTTTGCAAAATTACATCTATGCTTCCCCCTCTTGAAAAGCCCCAGCCGCAACTGATTTGAGTAATGTGTATATCAGGTCAATGATCTATAAAAGGTCATTTGCCCCAGCTCTGGAATATCATCTACTAATGCTGCTCTGAAGCAGATTTTCTCAGTAGTCTGAGTAAATTGGAGATAACTTTGTGCGTAAACACTGTGGTTATGTATGCTGCTCACTGTCCCTCAGTTATTAGCCATATCCTCCATCTCAGCACTTCTTTGGATGACAGATCTGCCAGGTGGTGTTCTTCTCACACAGGCTTATTTCTGCTGATTCAGATTTCCCTGACCTTCAACATTACACGCTCACTGACTGAGAGTTAAACAGCTCTTTTTAATTAATAAACCCACATGCCATTATCAAAATATATTATAATTATATTAGATTTCTTTATTATTGTTTTTAAGCAATATACTCGACTGCTTCATAACTAAAGAATATGATGCTATTGTGTAGGTATGAAAATCGTATGTTTCCCTTACTTTCCATGTTGTTAAAAACCCCATTAACCATAAATAACAAATTCAAATGTTGTGTCATGCACAAGAAATGAAGTCATATGTCTGGCAATAATTAAACAATAATTAAAAGACAATAATTAGTTCTCAATGTGACCAGACATCTGTGAGAGGAGCTGAGGCATTAAAGGTGAAGTTTCCATCTCTCTTCCTTAAACCACTGGCTTTCTATCTTGAAGAATGTTTTAACACTGCTATGATTGCTATGATGAAATTAGAATAGAATAGAATAGAATAGAATAGAACGGAATAGAATAGACCTTCTTAAAGGGTAATTCCTTTTTTTTGTTTAAATCAAATCCAAATAATAATATTCACTGGGTTTGTTTGGCACAATTTATGACTGAATATCAACACAATGGCATGAAAGAGAATTAATTAAAATGAAATGCTAAGCATTTTTACAACCCCAATTCCAGAAAAGTTGGGACATTTAGTAAAATAAAATCAAGAATCTGTGATGTGTTAATTCTCTTTAATGAATCTTTATTCAACAGAAAAAAGTCCAAAGAAAAAATTGTCCAATGTTTTCACTGGCCAAATTAATTGTATTTTGTGTATTTGTGTATATATATATATATATATATATATATATATATATATATATTTTTTTTTTTTTTTTTTTTTTTTTTTTTTATGGTTGCAACACGGTCCAAAAAAGTTTTTGCAGTGTGTTGTAGCCATCAAAATCTAAATTTGTTTATGTTTACAAAATACAATTAAGTTGGTCAGTGAAAACATTGGAAATCTTTTCTTTGTATTTTTGTCAGTTAAATTAAGTTTAAAGAGAATTAACAAATCACAGATTCTTGATTTTATTGCATTTTACAAAATGTTTCTGGAAATGGGGTTGTAAAAGCAAAAGAATAGTAAACCAATTGCAGCATGGGACTGACTGCGTTAAATTGTTAATGCCAAGAAAGCTGTGAGATAGATTGTTATTAAATAGGCCTAGTTTAGATTTAATTTTGACAACATAAACATTTG
Organism: Gila orcuttii; assembly: GCA_026230005.1. Taxonomy (NCBI): domain Eukaryota; kingdom Metazoa; phylum Chordata; class Actinopteri; order Cypriniformes; family Leuciscidae; genus Gila; species Gila orcuttii. The sequence goes on along the minus strand of JAPDVR010000007.1, from coordinate 29,569,505 downwards.
AACAAAGAAAGTTGCACTTTTGTCATCATAATATTTCCCTCTGCTTTACCCTGTTTTCCTGTTTTGATATGTTTTGTGTGTTATGTAGTGATGTAGAAATAAAGCAGACTGACTGACCCCATGGGCCAAAACAATGGAGATAAAATGGATGGATTAGAAATGGTATCTGAATCTGTCATGGCTTCCTTGGGACTGGACTGAATGACTTGATTGTCCTTTCCATATAACAGGTCAGACATGGCTTTCCCTGGCTTCATTCTTAGCTGACTTAATTCCATGAGACACATTTTTATCTTTCTGTAGCATTTCTCTCTGTGAGACACACACATACATGCAGGATTTCTGTGGAAGACACTTCTACCTAAAACATAATGATTCCATTTCACAATTATGATTTCAATAATTGTAATATTGAAATAATTCAATAATAAAGTAAGGATGCCACCATAAACATTCAAGCAAAAACTTGAAGCCAAATCTAAGAGCCATTTTTGATTTACCATGCTGTGGATGTAGGGGAGAGTGGGGCACAACCTAACATATTTTGGTTTTGGCTCAATTATTAAAAAAATAAAGTTAGATTCATTTTTTTTACACAAGCAACATACACATCTCTGCTACAAATTAACACTTAAAGTTTTTTTCTAGGACCTACCATTTTCATACTGTTGCACTGAAAGTGACAGAAGTGCAAATGTTACAACTTACCCCATATGCAGGGTTAATTGTAACAGACAGAGGGGCTAGTTGTAACACTTGTGTGTAACACACATAATTCAGTACTATTTTATCTGTATAGTTTGATATTGTTTGTGCATCTGTATAGATAAATATCCATAGATCCATCCCTCATCCTTCTATTATGGATCAATATCATGGATAGAGATATAAAGGCCTGCACAGTTTTGCAATAAATAAATAAAATCATCAAATATTGTAATTGCAATTGAATTTAATTTGTGTGTGGCAGCTGCATGCAAAATTATTATTATTATTATTAATAATAATAATAAAAACAAGCTTAAAATCACAAGGGTTTATTGCAAGGGTTTATAGCCTTTAAACAGGCTATATTTAAATAAATAAACAAGTGATCAATGCATAGTAAAAAAACAAAAACAAACAAAAAAACACATTCCAACATTGTTTGTGAAAGTCCAACAAAGTTAAATATATAAATAAATTCTCAAACCTGAAAAGTTGTGTGGCTCCCTGTTTTCATTTCATTATCATTGTACACTTGGCGGCTTAGTTGTAACACTGTGCTACAACTAACCCCACTGTGTAAAACATATAAAAGCCTAGCTAACAGTTGCTAGGAGTTGCTGGTATGTTTCAAAATGGTGCTTTGTTTTAGCCAACAAGACAGTGATTAAGGTAATATAAAGCTATATTTGGTGACGTACACATCCAACCCAGAAACCGAAAAAAAAAGTATGATGAAAAAATTTACTTCCATGGTGTCAAAACACTCTTTGTCCAGTATCTTCACGAAATCTTATCAAAACTTTCCACAAATTTGCGGGAGACCGGCTTCTGGCAGCGAGAGAAAAAGAGCGGAAACACAACCTGCTTGATCCTGACTAACTATGTAAAAGGTCCGTGTTACATTCAACCCCGCGTTAGGTTGTGCCCCGCGCTCCCCTATATAACATGAAATCTTATTAAAAAAAAAAAAGATTTTTTTTTCTTTTTGAAATAAGTCTCTTATGCTCACCACGGTTGCATTTGATAAATACACTAAAAACAATAATATTGTGAAATATTAAAATTTTAAATAAACAAAACTAGACACCAGACAATGGTAACATGAGGGCTATTTACACACAAAGACTAATGAATTAACAAGACACACCTGAAAGCAATGAATGAGCCAATGACAAAACAAAACAGAGAACCACATGACTAGAAAAAAAACAATGAAAACATAACACAAGAGGAGCAAGGGTAACACATGATATGAGCAGGAAACATGACTAAGAAAAAGACAAGAAAACATGAACAAAACCAAAAACTTCTGTGACAACATGAATACATACATTTTTAGATATATTAAAAAAGAAAAAAGTTATTTGAACGTAATAATATTTTTTACAATATTACAGTTTTTACTGTATATTTTTGATCAAATAAATGCAGCTGTGGTGAGCACACAATGTAAAATATCTGACCAACCCAAAATAAGTGCAGTACAGTAGTGTATGTATACTTCTGTCAAGGTTATGGAGTCTAATTTTGATGTTCTGTTTTATTTCCCTTAGTTTCTGTTTCCCTGCTCTGTTTAGTTCTGTTTTCCTTGGTTTCTGATTATGTCCCTGATTGTTTCTATGGTTACTTATAATTATCAGCTGTGTCTTATTTAGTTCATTGTTATCTCCTGCATATATAGCCTACTTCCTGTTCAGTTCAGTCCTCTGTCGGTTATTTTCTGTATGTATTTCTTGTTTGTTTCCTTGTGTTCTTCTAATGCTTTCCTTAAAGACTATTTAAAATATTCCTAGTTCCTTACAATTTCCTGTCCTCACAAATTTAAACACCTTGCATGATGTGCATGAATAATCCCCAATTAGCACACTGAGACAATTGATTTTTGTAAAATCTAATTATTTTTCTACAAAATATTATCTCAGGTAGAATACAGAATCGTTGTTGCTGCTACAATAACAGGCCTGTCAAATTGGCTATTTATATTAATCTGAATACTTCCTGTTGTATTCAACCATACAATTTAAACACAAAAGACAATTAGATCTTACATTACTTATCAGCAATTGATCTGATTCCAGAAGAGCTATGAGGCAGATAATGTCAGATATTAAGAACAGAATGGATCTACATGGTGTCAGTTGCACGCTCTTGGTGTAAAATATCATTTTGAAGGATATGTTGCTTGGTGTCAGTGAATACTGACACTTTGGTGTGTTTGATTTTGTCCCAGCAGCTGTCTGGTCTAAAAATAACCCCCATTTGCCCAGTAGAATGAATATGGGATTTTCATGCATCTGCTACCTCTCATAACAATTAATCAAGGAGATCATGCCAGAGCTTTAAATGAATTCTCCCTTCCTTGGAGAGTCAGAATGCTTTAACTAATTGTTAGGAAATGTGTGACTGAAAAATAGGCACAGTCCCAGGGTAAGAGCATTCTACACAGAATACAGCCTGTTACTAATGTGCTGTCTTGCTGGATTTGAAAGAATTACCACCATGTTAAATGAGAAGACCATTAAGAAATAACACATCCCTTCACAAAGCAAACAAAGCCCTGTGCTACAAAAAGGTTTCATTTTGTCAATCCATTACTTAACATAACGGATTGCAATCTGGCTTTATAAATATGTCCTGAATCATGATCAGGGCAGCATTACAGACTGGGCATCCTCCATCACAGAGGCCCATAACATCCATTCTTAAAAAAACATCAATTTTCACCCTTGACTGAAATGCTACAAAATACCAAATCATGTGATGAGTGCTTGGTGACTATGAGAAAATGATTTATGTTGTCTATTATTTTCCATGTTTATCTTTTCAAGTATACTTACAAGCCTACATAGGATAAGCAGTTTGAAAAATGGGGGGACGGATGAATGGATAGTATATCAACTACTGTTTTTTATTTAATGTTACTGTAGTTGTCACAATCCTTTGGTTTGCCCTGTGTTGGGAATAACAGTTAAAGACCAAGGACCAGATATGATGAATGAAGACCAGAAGTCAGAAGTGCAGTCAATTAAAGAAAATTATAACTGAAGATAGTTTGCAGTTTCATCAGCAGAAGTCAGCTTCAAGTCTCACAAGGAGGTTGTAGGCCACTCTGCTTACATTACATTTTCACACCACAATTATACCCTTCACCAAGGTCTTTCATTGATCACACTGCTGACATTCGGACACTGGATTTAGGCACGTTGTGACCTTATAGGTCACAGAACTGTGTTTCTAGGCGCCAGCTTGTCCAGGACAACAAGTCAATCAATCTTCCAGGGTTCCAGTTGTTGTCCATCTCTCTAATACTGATCTGTAACAAAGAATGCCAACTCCATTATTATTCTTTAATGCTAGAATATAGAGAAGAGCTAAGTAAAATGCTTTAACCAAGACATGGTATACCACAGGCTGAAGTGACCCCTGTGACCTCAGCTGTCTTGGTCAGATACAGATATGTGTCTTAACACATGTTGGATGCCTCTTCAAACTTTACAAAACAAGTCCACATTTCATCTCTGGAAGCCGGGCTGAATAAGCAAGCACTGTTACTGTATTCCTGGCATGGGCCAGACCCTCAGTCACCTCTCAGATCACAAATACAGACATCAGAGAATACATGAAAAGAACATCTCAACAATCACAATGGTAATTTCTATAACTGACCACCACCATCCGTGACAATATTAAGTTACTTTGTAATTCACTGATAGCAAATTACCATTTTGCAATAAGGTTATGTATGTTACATTTTTAAATAAACATGAAATAACATTAATTAATCTAGGTTAATGTTAATTTTGTTAGTATTCCTTTTTTAATAATGTTAATGTACTATGAACAAATAAATAAAAATGAACAGTAGCAGTAATATAAATCTAGATTAAAAAATAAATGTAACATATTTGTACACTGTTATCTCATAATAGCCAATGCTTTAATGTTAATTCATTTAACCTTATTGTAAAGTGTAACCCATTTGGTGTTAAATAAAAAAAGAAGCTCATATGTATATGTGTTTCTGCTATATTTAAAAGAGGCTGATCTCAAGAAATAGCAATAAATGCAGCATATGCAAACTTCAACCTATATAGATGAAACCTATCAGATATTGGAAAGATAAGGTAAGAAAAAAAGTTAACAAATTGCATTGGTTTCTCTTTTACATACCACCTGACATGTTCTTGGCATTCCAGTCAGTTTACACATGCAATTGTTAAAACTAAATTCTATCAGAGTTATGGATTTTGCTCTTGACTTCCGTGCTGTTTTCATACCTTTTTTAATAATCAACTCAAAACTCCAAAATGTTTTAACCAAAACACTCTCCCAGCTTCTCTTTATGCTCTCTAACAAAAAAAACAGCCAGTCTCTCTGTTCTCAGCTCATTAACAGCTTTTCTCCTTCACGCGCAACAGCTGTGTCCCCACCGCTGAGGAACCTGATAACTGTAGTCTGGGACCAGGTGGCCATCTTGGTTTGTAGTCCCCATTACTGCAACCACCTAGATGGCATATACCTTGCCTCTATGACATACCCTCTCACGGTGCCACAATTTGTTCAATAGATACTCAAAATAACCACTTTTGAAGCAACTTTCAGTTAATCACTTTAATAATTTATTTAATAAGCACTTCTGAATTATTCTGCTTTTAGTATATAACACTAACACTAAATAATATATGTTAGTTCAGGCATATTTCCCAAATAAATTTCCATATTTGATTTGAATAATTTATGTCCGTCCACTTTACACATACTTCACAACATTAAATTGCACCACCTAATTATGTCCAGGATGACCACACTATAAAATGCTTGAGACAAATGAATATGAGACTTGAAAGAAGTGTCATAAATCTCTTATTTTATAGCGTTGGATAAATAAAATAATAAATAACACTCGGAGCCTGTTTGAAAAAAGTGAAATTTCACCACTTATCTCACTAGGCCTGTACTCTCCTGACAGAACAGTTCTACCCCTTTAGTTCTACTTCATACGCAATTTGACTGCATCCGAGGACATGGCCTCTGACTGAAAGTCCTCCAGGGTTCACAGTTTGTAGCAGAAAATACCTTGTAAATTTGACAGGCTGCACTTTAACGTTAATGCAGCATTGATTTATTTCAAATCCACTCAGCTGGAGTTCAGAGTCCAAATACATCCAAATACATCAACACCGCAAAAAGAGGGTGCAAAAAAAGAGATTTTAATTTTCATCAGAAGATATTAGGGGTGGATTGCAGTGCTTATGTGGGAGGATGTATTGCCGAGCTGAAACAAGAATCATGACTGTCATATTACATTCAACTGTTTAGCCATAAAACTCACTTATGGAACAGCAGGGATATCTTTATATCCTTACGCGCAAATCTTACTAATGCTTCCTGCATGCATTTTGCTGCTAAAGAAAATGGTTTTACAGTTTCTTATGCAAAAATGTATGAAGATTCCAGCCCCCTCATTCTTCCGGCACCTGAGTTATGGTGTAAAACAGGTCTGGCGGAGAGCTTTATTACTCAGCTTCTGAAGACTGCAGATCAGAGCTAAATATCAAGCTGAGATCTTCAGCTCAGAGGAAGCAACATTTACCCAGACGCCCCCAGGGGCAGGAATCATTCTGTTTGCTTCAGACTCCTCACACAGCGGAGGTCAACGTCTAAAAATAAGGCAGGCTTGAGTTACAGTTGAGTTTAGTTCCGAGGAGAAATTACTGGGATATGGGTAGAAATTGTAGGGCTTTATGCAGCTGTGAGACAAACAATAAATGATAAACTGTCAACTTTGAATGCCATTAAGTATCTAAGGGTTTCATTAAAAGCAGGTGATATAAGCAACTGTTGATATACAGTAAGCATCACTCAACGTGCATCAGTAAAAATCGAGTTTACCACAATAATAAGCAAACAAGCAAAAAATTTAAATAGCAAAAATACAGGGGTGATTTATATTTCATATAACACCATGCCCTGAACTAATAAAAGTTATGTACTAACACAGGTAATGGATACATCTAGGCCTATTTAGTAAGAAAACTAGGCTTAGGAACTGAGAACCAGTTCTGATCAAAAAATAAAATATCCCAGAACCTATTAACATTTGTTCCGTGAACGGTTTACGCACATAGTCTACATAGTCTACAGATGTCAATAGTATTTTATAAAAAACAAATAAAAGCCATTACATATATAACACAATATTTATTTATTTTAGTAATATTTACTGTAAATATGATTGTAATTTTATCTGTAAAAGTAAAACATTTGTGAAGTAAAAAGAACAAATCATATTATAATTTACAGTGAAAAGTCGTAAACTGATATTTATAGAATCCCCTGTGTGATACTTCACATTTGATGGTTTTTAATAACAAAAAATTAAGAAGAAGGATTCTTCTTATGTTTTTGTTATCAGTTATGTACATTAGGGTTGTATGTTACATCCTTTGTTGATAATTGGATGTTTATGCATTATTTTAGTGTCATGTGTGTATTACCATAATGGTGTTTTGTATTAGTCGGCATAATCTGCTAGTATTTGAAAAAGCTACTGATGAATTTTGATTTGTGTTACATAGTGGATGTCAATGTTAAAAATACAAAAGCAACATATCCTTGCTAATTCAGCAGAAAAGTGCTGTTGGATTTACCGGTTTAAAATGCTTTCTTTTTTCTTTTTTTTCTTACAGTTTAACATTTTCAGGTTGTTTCGGTAAATATGTTTACATTTTTACTATGTAAACTACAACTACAGCTGTCATTATTTCTGTAAAAACTACAGATTTTTTCAGTGTTCTTTAATAATGGTTTTATAATCAAAATGATCTTTATCTTTTTTTTCATTTCTTCATCAAGGTGGAATTGGAACTGTATAATCACTAAATTATTTAAGTTTGCTTACTTTCTACAGTATTTCTCACACTGTAGTATATCCACAAATATCATACAAAAATTATCACAGACTAGCGTTCTGAGAGACATTTAGGTTTTATGTCCAAAGTATGAAGCAGTAGTTTATACCGTGCTGTTGCCGACGAACTGGCTAAACCGCTGGTGACACCAAGTGAAAGGCGGAGGAAGTGCACTTGCAAAGCATTGTCTTTGCATGTCTTAGGTGTTGCTTTCCTTTTCCCCTCTGTATATGTGAAATGGGACAGCCACTAAGCCTGTTCTGCTTTTGAAGTTGCCTTTATACATCCAGCTGCTCACAGAAGCCATAGTGTGTAATGAATGATCAATCTCTGTGTGTTCCTCACTGAGCAGTTTCTTTATAGCAGTTTGTCCACAGGTGCTTTTTCCAACTGAGCAGGACTCTTGATTTATCTAATTAACTGGTCCTAGTGGGCTGGATCAGATGGTGCAGTTTATGGTTGCAGCAAACATCTGAGAACAATAGAACCCCAGAGATGAACAAAACTGGAGCAAGTGGGATTAGATTCATTTCTAGCAGCTGGTGAGGAAAATCATTTCCTTTCTAAACCCATAGGAGAGGAGAGGCACATGCAATCTAATCCTGCGAGTATTACTGACACCAGATATACGTTAATGCATCAAGTTAATAAGCTCTATGATTATTAAAACATAGGCAGACCAAACTGGCACTTCTTCTTGGCTCTAGTTCAATTACAAACAATTAAAAACAACATTGGATGCTCTGATATACAGTAATAAACCCTGACCAATGATAACAGTAAAATGCAATATTAATTTTATCCACCTCACTATGTCATTAGTAATTTCACTATAGTCTCTGTAAATAGCTGATAAACGTTCAGGCAGTATTAAAATCTTTCTTTCATTACTTTGACAAAATTCTCCTTTCAACCGATGTTATCAGAAAGGGAGCACATTTTTCTGAAGTTATGATTATGTTTTTGTTCCTTTGAATATCAAGAGGTTTTTTTTTCTTCTTTTTTTCTGTCACCGTTGATGTGCTTTTCAAGATTTTGGTTCAGAGTTCCATATAATCGCACAATCGTTGTTGTTCATCAAAAGACTTTCTCTCAGAGCACTTCTAAAAACACTCGTCAGGGGGTATAAGAACCAAACCTGCATTTGATTTTTGATGGCTTCAGCGATCGCTCATTGAGATCAATATATTTCCACTTTAGAGAGAGAAAGAAATATGGCTTGTTTTCATGCTAGACACAGTGGTTTATCACATCTGTTTTCTCACAGCTTTTTTCTTTCCTATTCAACCCCCTTTTTGAAAGACTAAGATAGCAATGATTTGAAATTTCATAATTTATATTCAATGAGCATCGATCTGTTTTCTTCTATACTCGGTCTTGCAGGGTAACATCAAGTGCTTGACAAGGTAAGCATGTGAAATAAAGGCTTCACAGAGTGTGTTTCAAATGATCAGAGCAGCTCCACAAAATCAATGCTGTTTAATTATAAATGAGCTCATTAATTGATCTCTTAAGAAGTCTGTTGTCAGCTAAAGGAGATGTCTGTGTTCAGGACACCTTCAGGTCCCAAACTTTTCAGGTTTTACTGGCTAAATAATCACACCGCAAATTTATTTGTTTGTTTAAATTTTAAATAAAACAAATTATTTAATTAAATTGTTGGTTTAATTTATTAAATTGTTGTTTGTTCTCATTTAAACCTGGCACAAAATCATCCAATTCAGTAACATGAATTGAAACATTTAAATAATAATAATAATAAAATCATTATTAACCCATTTGTTGTTTTTGACATTTATCAGTCAACAATCTAAAAAAAATACCAAAATTTGAATTTATTTTAACAATTTCACGTGAAATGTTTGTGTGTCTTAATGGTCTGTGGGTAAAACTTTTGTTAAGTGTGTCAGAATGGTTCTGGGTTCTAATCCACCCTCGTATAGTTATGTTTTTCTTCATTAAAACACGTTTGTGTGCATTTTCTTTTGTGATTTCACCAGAACGAATAGAGAGTCTCTGCAACGGTGTTCAGTGATAAATAGAAGCACTCATCTGTATGAAGTGCATGAGCACCAAGAGAACAACGTTGTCTTCCGCCACTGATAACAGTGGCAATGAACGCTCAGCGTGATTTAAAAAACAACACATTCCAGCATCAGATCGCCTCTTATCTTAACAAAAGTACATTATGAATGCTCTGCTAGTCAACTGAAGATGTTTCATTTGAATTAGGTACATTCGTGCAGAGAGATGTTTCAAAAAGTGGTACAGGGACAATATCACCCCTTGCATAAAAATGGTGGGGACATTATGCCTATGAGTGTAATGTGTGGGACATCATTACATATAGAAGGAAGACAGGTAAAGACACAAGTTGACCTCACAAACAGTCTGTCTAAACTCTGATTTAATTTGACGTGGTTTGTGCGAAGACAAAACAATGGTGACGAGGACAGTTAGTAGATTGTAAAATAAAGTTAAATCTGATCGTTAGTTTAAACTCAAAAGATGGATCCTACTGCATCAGAGCCTACCGCAATTCGACTGCTATTGAACCCGCTATGCTAGGACCAAGCTGGTCGAGATGGCTGTCGGCATTTAGAAAGATACTTCATTCACATTTGGTCCCGAACAAAGAGGGGTGTTTCTAGCTTTAAAGAAGAAGTTAGCTGAAGCCGGAATCCTTGCTTACTTTGACAAGAGAGCACCAACCAAGGTCATTGTGTAGGCACCGGGGCTGTGCTGATTCAAGAACAAAATGGAGAACTGGCCCATATGTTATATCAGTTGAAGCCTGACTGAATGTGAGCAAAGATAGTAGGTGGTAACCACCTACAAAGGTAAGTAGGTGTTGGAGCCACAGACAGGAAACAATGCAGTGGTGATGAACTGTCCTTGAGTAGTTTTGTAAAAGTACGTATAGTGGCCTCGTCGCGCCTCTCACTCAGTGATGGGAGAGAAGAAGTTGGAACACCCATTATCCGACAGCAACGTTTTTGGACCCTTTCTAACTCATCAGAGAGACCTTTTGGTAGTCCACCCCATACTGGACTAGCGTACTCAAGAACTGGCCGTATAAATGTCAAATATATTTTCATTAAAACATCACATGGGAGACCCGCGTTTTTAGCAACACAGAGATAGTGGATTCTAGGACGCACCTTCGAAATCATGTACTTAATGTGCACGGCCCACAACAGATCAGAAGAAGTTTGAACTCCAAGCAGTTTAAAGGTGGAAACTCTGCTAATTAGATGTCCTGATATTACAGGAGAGGAAGGGCAGGGAATGTTTTTGTCTTTCCTGACGCTAATGACCATGTCCACTGTCTTACCTCCATTCATTGCCAATGAAAATTCATGTCCCCATTCCGCCACTGAATCCAAGGCCTTCTGTGTTAACCCTGGTAAGGATCCCATTAAAAGTTCAGTGATTGTTAAATCATCGGCATATTTCACGGGAATTACTGAAGGAGGCAGGCGGGAATCCAAGCTGTTTATGGAGATGACAAAAAGCAGAGGGGATAGAAGTCCCCCCTGGGGAACACCAGCTGAATTTGGGTAGGAGTTAGACACACAGGAGCCCCACTTGACCTTTTGCTGTCTGTTACTCAGATAGCTCCTTACGCTGAGCCAAAGTGGACGTCTGACATTCATGTCAGCTAATGCATAAAGCAGTTGACAATGATCAACTGTCAAAAGCTCGAGTAAAATCAACAAAAACACCATGAATGTCCAATTTAGGATTGCTGTTGAGTGCTTCATGCCAGTGTTGCAGAATATGAATCAGTGCAGTGTCAGTGGATCTGTTCGCCATGAAGTCATGTTGTGATGGTTGAATTTTAGCAACTGTATCCTCCAGAATGGCATCTCTGAGGATTCCTTCATACACTTTTCCAACACAGCTGAGTAGTGAAATCTGCCTAGAATCTGTTGGAAAACTGGGCTTTGTTTTTTTGGGAACAGCCTTGACCATAGCCTCCTTCCATTGTTTTGGAAAAATATTATTGTGCAAGCACATGTTAAAGATATCACATAGTACTGGTGCCAGCTCCTCATGAAAGGTCTTTAACATCCAAGGAGGGATGCTGTCAGGACCAGCAGCCTTTGCTGCCTTCACTTTGCGAAGTCTAACCTTAACTTGTCCAATACTCAAAAGAGGTATACTACAATTGGATAACTTGCAGGTAACCTCTTCCTCAGACGGTGAAATGTGACTTGCATAATCCCACACAGAAGAAAAGTGCTTTGCCAAGTTGTCACACTCATATTGCATGATGTTATGATCCTGAGACACCATATCACTCTTATCTCCTTCCATCCCCATTAATGCCTTCACAGACTTAAACCATTGTTTAGCCGGAACCATAAACCATTGGAGGGCGGAAGCAGCCTGTCCACAGGCCTTATAAGCCTTCGCCAAAAGACCGGATGAAAACTTACAGGCCTTGGACGGGAGGCGTGGATTACCCCGCCAAGAGGAAGCGGACACTGGACACAGCTGCATCGCAACGGCACGCTCCACTGGCGGGATATCCGCATACCCCTTAGCTGTCCCGCCGTCGAGGGTGGTGAGGAGGGAGGAACCACTAGGACGGCTTCTGGCACTATACGGCGCCGTCCACGTCCAAGTGAGCTCCTCATGCACTTCCGTAAAGAATGGTACCGGGGCGGCGTGCTGAGAACCAGTACAGCCCGCTCCGAGAAACCAATCGTCCAACAGAGAAGGTTCGGGACGTGGTGGAGGGTTCCACGCAAACCCGACATTCTCTGCGGCCCGGGAAAGCATAGCCGCCCATTCTGGATCAGACTCGTTCAACGCTACACTCCCCAAAGGGGGCAACGCAGCCGAATCCTACTCTCCAGAGGACTTAAGCTCCCCCTCCGATGCTGTGATCGACATCTGATCGTCAGACGGAGCCCCAAAGGACAGGGCTGGTTATCCATGAGAAGGACAAGCGCGTTCCTTTGGAGGCTCCAACGGCGGCAGCGCTTGTGAGGCGTGAGGAACCCACGGGGATTGCCTCGGCGGGGAAGCCCTCAGATCCTCAGATTACCCTGACCATGCGCCGAAGTAGGTTTATTCTGAGTTCCAGAATAGACACTAGATTGGGGCATAGGCGAGGGGACTGCACCTCCCTTGAGGTAAGCAAGCCTTGAAGTGATCCCAATTAAGTCGTCACGTCGACGTTACATCGAACGCGAGCGACTGAAAAGGAACAGAGCAAACAGTTTCTGACAAAATGCCAACACAGAGTTTGCCACTAGGTGGTGTGGTGGCTCCACAAATGAGACCACAGACACAAATCAGACTGCTTTTTATTGTTGTTGAGTGGTCCTGTTGAGGAAATAGCATGCACTGAGATGTTGTTCTATACATATTTTCACTGTGTTCATAAGATATGTTAAAAAGGTATCTGGAATCATTTTTTTAGGTTAAAGGGAAATGTTAGAGGAAGTTGTTTATCTAGCAGTGGGGAAAAAAAACACAAAAGAAAGTCTATATTCTGAGTTATCACTTGTATGTTGGTAACACCTTGATATGTCATACTGAAAATGACAGTTGAATATGTTCAGCTTTTTCTGTTTACTTCCATATGACAGCGTGCTGCGTGACATCATTTTATCATTCTTTTGTGCATACGGGTCAGTCCAGGACCAAGTTTTGAGGCCACATTTAAAACAACAATGTGAACCGCTATACAAAATAAATAAATAATCAGATCTGAGCAGTAGCCTAATCGCAATTGAGCACTAAGGCTTGCAGTGTGAACGTAACCTCTGATACGCATATGTATGTTAAAATCGTTAATGAAATTACCCTGCTTATAACGTTAATGTAAAAGGCTGTAAAATTACACAGCTATGATTTTATAATAATTTTACAGTTAGCTAACAACAACAAAAGCAAAAACTTCCTATCAGCTGTTTTTGGATGACATCTAGTGGTTGTGCCCTATCTGTGCAACTATGAATTCTTCATAGCTGATAGCTGGGGATCCACAATCCTGCAGCCTTTAGGTGGGTCTCTGGAAGCAAGACTACACTGCTATGGTTTTGGTGACTAGGGCCCACCCCACAGCATACACAGAGATAAACATATCCATAGAAGAAAATCTTGTCTGAGAACAGAAACAACAGTCTCAGCTTTATTGCAATCGATACAATACAGAGAGGGAGGAACCAAAATATAAAGGCATGTTGCCAATCATGACTGATATGGATCAAATAAATTCAAGAAGTGAGAAAATTTAGTTAAGAAATTAATCTGTTACACTGAAGACAAGTGAACATGATATTATCTAAATGAATGAGAATGGGACCTTAACTGGATTTAAGTCAAAAATCAAGAGATAAAACAAATTCCTTGAGCTTAGCATTCAACTGGTAAGTTACAAACTACAAGGAATGAAGAAAAAGGATGGCTGTTAACAAGATGCCTGTTTAAAATAGGGGAAACCTGCATTTTATAAAACTTTTTAAAAATTCACTTTATAAAAAACTAGTATGATGTACTTTATCAAGGAGGGAATTTGTTACCATAAGGGGAAGACGGGGGATGGAAGTAACACTTTTTCTTTGAGCATCAGAAACTCAGTGGTTGTTTGTTGTAGATCTCTCAAACTTTGATACACGGTAGCCACATTTGTGTACTACAAATAAAAAACTCACTTTGATGTGTACTGCACAATCACAGATTATGTGAGTAATGTCAAATACAAAGAGTTTGGTTGTTACAACATTCTGGGGTGAATTGTAACAGCTGGGGATAGAGGTAACAATAGCCGCTTTCCGACCGGAGGGACTTTTGCAGTTCCTAGAACCTAACGTTCCTATAACCCTTTTTTTCGCGTGTTCCGACTGGACTAAGTTGGGGATTTTTTAGTTCCTCAGAGCGTAGTTCCTATAACTCTTTCAGTACCTAGTCTAGAGCGAGGACTTTTTTAGTTCCCTTTCCCTAGGTCTACGTTGATTGGTTTAACTTATAAGTCACGCTCACTGTCAACACATTTTCTTCACTGTATGTTGCAAATCGCCTATGTAGGCTATGCTAACTCATAACTTAAGACAAACATAACGCATTCAACCAGCTAATTGCTAATCCTTGATAAACTTACCCGTCGTTTTGTTTGCCTCCTGCGCTCTGCTCTTCTATCTTCTTCCATCATATTACTTAAGATCATATTACGCTGGAGCCTCCGTCTTCTGTGTTTCTCTGTACAGAACTCAAGCTGTCGTTCGTACTCCGTTATTAGGGACTTTAAGCAACAGCCTCTGGTGGAACGGCAACGGCAGCCGGAAGTAAACGGTTAACTGCCGTAGTTAAAGAACGCAAAAATCACTAAGCAACAGTGAAGAGTACGGCGTAGGGAATAATTTAATAATTTGACAAAATACAAA
Organism: Gila orcuttii; assembly: GCA_026230005.1. Lineage (NCBI taxonomy): Eukaryota > Metazoa > Chordata > Actinopteri > Cypriniformes > Leuciscidae > Gila > Gila orcuttii. Next base: position 29,554,486 of record JAPDVR010000007.1, on the reverse strand, counting down.
TAAAGAAAGTGATTTTAAAAAGCAGGAGAGGGTTGCTTTGGGCATTTAATGATATACATAAACAATTACAATGCCACATACCATAAAACAATATTAACTTTCTTAATCTTTCACGTAGTAGCGACAACAGCAAATCAGCTGTTCTCCCGTAGTAGACAGTTACAGTAGAACGTCGTGAAGTAGCAGTTAAAGTCGCGCATGCGCAATAGAACGCCAGAATGCCGTTGCCGTTCCACCAGAGGCTGTTGCTTAAAGTCCCTATTAAGGTCCCTATTAAGGGGTTGGTTGTAACATTTTTCATGAACCATTACTCCAAACCCCTAACATGATTTCAGCATGTGGGGTTGAGAGGAAGAGAAACGGCTACTTTAGGTTATGTACTAACTCAAATAATGGTACAACAATATGATTGCTAGGAAAAAAAAGAAAAAAAATGTATCTTGATAAAAATGTTTCTTTTCTGAAAATATTGTGTTAGTAATAAAATCTACAATGTTTCTGAAAATCACATGCCAATTCTCATGTGAGCTCAAAAGGGAGATGGGAGTGTATAATGACATCCCCACACAGCTCTTTTCTGACTTGTTAAACTGACATATTGAACTGTGGAAAATTGAGATCTACGTTCTCTAACTGTACAGTGTAAATGTTAAACAAATGGTTACAGGTCACATTTGAGATAAGACTATAAGGAACAAACCGCTTTGCTATATGCTACATGTCCACCAGGTGATGCCAGACATGTATTATTGAGACACATTTCCCCAAAGGGTTGAACTTGATGAGCTGATTAGATATTTCAATGTCGCAACTTTTTTGTGTCTGCCAGTGTATTAAAAATGCGGTGGAAATTTAGGGCACTAGCTACATGAGGATCAAATTAGATTAATTATCTAATGAGCAAGATTTTCAGTGTAATTTAATAAATAAATGAATAAATAAATGTTTATATAGGCTATGTGGTCCAATAAATGGAACGTCATCCTCAAGAGTGAAATATTAGCCTAAAGCACATAAAACTACAATTAAACATTTAAATGTACACTGTGTGGAGTAGGCCAATAAGGCATAGGCTACCTTAGCTCAATAAAACTTGGCGTAGGCCTATTTATTATGGCAGTTAAAAAGCTGTATGCAGTTAAAGTGTAAAGGGTTTGATATGTTTTTCAGGTGTAGCCTAGTCCTAGTGCCAAATTCGGACCCCCACCACCGCCAGATTATTACCCCTCAAAATCCCCAGTATAGGTAGGTTTAGGATTAGGTATGGAGGTGGGGTTAGGGTTAGGCAATCAGTTAGCGTCTTAAACAATTTGTCAGGGATTCGAAATTAGGCACAACAGCGGGACTCCTCCTGGCTAATGACGTCACGCAGCTTCTCAACTGAACAGCGAAGCGCCTGGGATTGAGACGCGCGCTCACGACAGCCTCACATAACGGTTCACACTCTCAAGAGACTTGACTGCCTCTGCAATAAAGTAAGTAGGCTATGATTCATATATATTTTGCCTTTTTTTTTTCATCGGGGTTTTAGATTAGTGTTGCATTGCTTTTTCCGCCAATATCTACCATTGAGTTACAACTTTCCTTGCTGAATTTACAGCTGTGGTTTCTGACAACTCAGTTTAAATCGAGTTTATGATTTTTGTTTTCGTAGTGTTAGACACTAAAGTGGATTAAAGTGGAGCCTGTGTGTGTGAGTGTGTACTGTGTAGGTAAGTTACTGAATGTCCTCGTCAGTTGAGATTTCACAATCCGTCTCAACTTGTCTGAGGTACACCCACCAACCGTCTTTTATCTTACATAAAGAATCTGAACTTACTGTTTGAGAGTTTAAACTTGCATGTAACTAGTTCTAAAAACCTGGACAATATTCGAGAAATGCCAGAACATTTTCTTTTCAGCCATATCTTTCGCCTGTAACTGTATTCAAATTTGATTAGTAGGCTATTAGAACTCAAACCTTCAGGAATCCTCTCATGCCAAACTAGAAGCTCCTCTTAAATAATATATACTTTCTCTGCAGCATTAATGTTTAATTTAACAGTCTGAACATGATTTTCCACCCATTTCTCCTCAAAAGTTATCTGAATATTGAAATAAATGCATATTAAACATGGTCCAGATACTGTTTTGAACACTGTTTTGAGCTCTGCCTGAATTTAATCTTCACAGGATAAAACATTACAAATTCATGTTTAAATATCGCCCTGTACAAGGCTGGAACGCAGAGGAGAAATAGCCTTTTCGGTGGTGGGACCTAGGTGGTGGAACAGCCTGCCAGCACAACTTAGGGCTGCTTCCATATCAGTTTTTAAATCAATTTTAAATTTGTTATTTTTGTTTTGATTACTTGGCTTTGTACACCACTTTCGTCAGTCCTGGGACTGCTTTTAAATGTGCTTTATAAATAAAATAACTAGAACTAGGCCTAGATTGTTTATTGCGATGTCACCAAAAGCAGTGACCATGCATGCTTCAAAGATCTGCATCCTTGTAAAACAAGTTCAGTTTGGAAAAAAGCCAATGATATAAATGTCCATGACAGTAACAAAGCACAGAGATTGTTAAATTGGGTTTGGACTGGTACCATGTTGGCTCGCTAAAATATGATAACATTATACATAGTAAGTTTTGGGAAATGCAGCATCCTTATTTCACAGGCATTTCCTCTGTTTTTCTGAAACAAAAGGTGGAACAAAACAGTCTTTCACAGAACAGATCCTAAACACACACACACACGTTTTCACTTTCAGGAACATTTTGACCCAATTCTAAAGAAACTAATCTCTAAACAAATAGTTTACTACAGATACATTTGTAGTCATATCTCATATAATATGCAACTTAACACAGCTGCTCTCCATTTGCTGATACTTAATTTGCTGCTTATGTTATCTATTTAAGAATTGTCTTACTGTATAACATTGCCGTTTGAATTTATACAAAACTGTAATCCTCCTCACTGAGTGAATTTGCTTTCACTAATGGTCGGTGAGGCTTTATGGAGACCTTCTAGTTTTAAACATATTGAAACATATTGAGTCCAGCCACATAGTGATTGCTTTGTTGGAGTGATAATCTGCTGGAGTGCAAAACAGTTAGTAGGTTCGTAATATGTCAGACTGATGTGTGTGAGACATTCCCAGTAGCCTACAGCTGGGCATTTTCTCTAAAGGCGCTTCACTGTGTGTGCTTTCTTCCCCAAGGTGGTAGCCATGGAAACCACTGATGTGTATTGCTGGAGAGCCTTTATAGTTCATGATCAGACTTAAGAGGATGCCGAGTTCCACTCAAACACTATCCTACTTTAGATTACTAAAAGCAAGCGTTGTTTGATCCTTACGCTTGCAAACTGCGCACTTAAAGCAGCTCAGATGGAACTTGTAACATATTTATGAATAATTCAATCACTTTGCGCAATATTTAAAGCAATCATTTGACAACATAAGTCATTGCACAAAAATAAAAGTATAATAATAAAATAAAAAAGGAAAGAAATTTAGTTCCTTTGATTTCAGGATATAGAAGCAATTGACTGTGTGAACTTTCATAGAGACCAGGGCTTTTTATTCTCTGTTGGTTTTCAGGAGGATGCCACGAATAAGGTAGACATGCCTGGACAAGAACAAATATTTCTGCCCATATTAGCCTTATCTTCAAGACATGTAGTGGCAAAGTGTGGCCTCTCTTAGGTTTAGGATAATAAATGGAACAACGAAATGAAACTGAAATTTCCCATATATGTGTGTGTGTGTGTGTGTGTGTGTGTGTGTGTGTGTGTATGTATATATATATATATATATATATATATATATGTGTGTGTATATGTGTGTATATATATATATATATATATACATACACACACACACACACACAAGCCTGATGAAAATAGTTGTAGAATTTTCTCAATGACTAATAAAATTAAATACATTGAAGAAATCACAGTTATCACAGTTAACAGCAGTTTTTTTTAATATTCTCTTTGTAGATAATTTTTTCTGATTGCACCTCTTAATCAGTAAAGAACTGTCAGAAAACAACTGTCACACAATCAGTATAATAAAATCATTGTTCTTTAGAAAATATTTGATAAAGATTTTTTTAAAGAATTGCACATGGTAACATTCTTATGAAATTCTTACAATTTATCCTGAAACAGAAACTTGGGAAGAAAAACTTGAGACAAGAGGGGGAGTTCGATACTCACCATGGCTGCCCATCGCATTCGATCAGCGAACAACAACACTGTGCTCCCTCGCTGCAGATCTGAGGGCGCACTTATCGATCACAGTGAAGGAGTGTCAGAGGCCACCCTTACAGGTGTCAAAGGTTTCTTTTCTTATTCTTACCTTGAAATCAACGTATTGTTTACTTTTATGTTTAATCTCATGCACCATTTCTTTTTCTTTTTTCCAGCGCCTTCTCCTAGCGCCTTACGACTGGATGTTACCTCATTTGGAGCAGTCAAGGAAGTCATTGCCATTAAGGATTACTGTCCGTCCAGCTTTACCACTCTTAAGTTCTCAAAGGGAGACTGTCTTTATGTTATAGACACATCGGGTGGAGAGTGGTGGTATGCACACAACAGTAAAGAAATGGGATACATCCCAGCAGCCTATGTCCACCCAATCAATTATCGAGACTCCTCGTTCAGTGATAGTGGTATGATTGACAGCCTAGGTGACATTTCTGAGGGAGTGAAAGAAATGGACATCTCAGGGGAGTGGCCAGGGTCCTCCAAAAACACAGAATCTAGAAACGAAAATCCTTTTGTTAATAAACGGATGTCAACTAACCCTTTCCTAAATGGCACGGTGCAAGGCACCTCTGACCAAAACAGTAAGCATAATTCAGCAAATGCTTTGTGTTTTGATAATCTCTCACTTCCCATCTCAAACACCAGCAGCACTGTTAACATTAATGGATTTGAAAGTGGGCTCTTCGACACAAACCATTTTAGTCCCGGCTCAGGGATTGGTCCAAATGTTCGCCGAAACAATTCATTTTTTAGGAGCAAGCGCTGCTACAGCATGTCAGAGCTGTCTGTCCTACAGTCCTTGTCTGATGGGAATCAAGGTTCCTTGAGTTTTTTTGGTGGCATGAAGTCACCTAAACCTGAGCATTATCAAAGTAGAGAGGATTTCAAAACGGCATGGCTAAATCATCGTAAACTTACACGATCCTGCCACGACCTGGACTCCATTGGACAAAACCCAGGTTGGGGGCAAACCCAGCCAATAGAGACCAACATTGTGTGCAATCTGGACAGTGCTGGCGGTGCCGTGCAGCTACCAGATTCCAGTATCAGCATACATATCCCTGAGGGGCATGTTGCACCTGGTGAGACTCAACAGATATCGCTGAAGGCCCTTCTGGACCCACCATTGGAGCTTAACAATGATAGATGTACTACTGTAAGTCCAGTGGTAGAAGTAAAACTCAGTAACATGGAAACCAAGACCCCAGTCACTTTAGAGATGAAGGTGTCTGTTGTAGTGAAGATAGAGAGCCGCAAAACCACAGAGGTGGTCTGTGTAAGAAGCGACTTCAAAGAAGGTCCATATGTCTCGATTCCACATGCATACATGTATGGAGACATAGTTCAAGTGACTCTGGACAATTTAGAACCTTGCATGTATGTTTCTGTGGTTGCCCAAGCACAAACTGTGGCCCCATACAACACGGTGTGGGAACATGTCGTAAAAAAGGTCACTCTTGGGGTATACGGGCCAAAACACATCCACCCATCCTTCAAGACAGTGGTGGCCATTTTTGGCCACGACTGCGCCCCGAAGACGTTGCTAGTGAGCGACATAAAAAAACACTCGCACTCTACTCCACCTGTCATCCTCCAGCTCTGGGGAAAGCATCCGTTTGTACTAACAAAACCTCAAGACCTTCAAGTTGGCGTGTATTCGAACATGTCTAATTTTGAAGTAAAAGCCAATGAACAGGCAAGAACCGTGAGGGGATTCCAGATCAAACTCGGCAAAGTTGGCCGTCTCGTCTATATGATTGCAGCTCGGGATTCTACTGACATTTTAGATTTTACTTTGCGAATTCAGGTCAAGGATGATAAGGACTGTATCTTGGCCCAGTTTTGCGTTCAGACCCCAACCCCACCACCAAAAACAAGCACAAGCTCCGCTCAAAGGCGCTTCCTAAAGAAAAAGGAAGTGAACAAAATTGTACTGTCTCCTCTTGCAGCGACCACAAAGTACCCTGTGTTTCAGGACAGACTAGTCAAAAACATGAAATTTGCTAAGTTGCTAAAAACTGTTATAAGACAGTCCAAAAGCCTGTATTTGCTAGAGTATCTTAAAGGAGATGTGATGGCTCTTTTGAGTGAGGAAAAAATTAAATTTAAAGGACATCTATGGACCAAAGAGTGGTACATCGGATATTACCATGGAAGAATTGGGTTGGTGCATGCAAAAAACATTCTAATCATGGGAAAAGTGAAACCTGTTCATTTCAAAGGGCCTGATCTTATGACTACAGTCCTCTTAGAACAGATCCTGAAGCCCTGCATGTGCCTGACATACATCTACGCATCAGTGCGAACGATATTGATGGAGAACGTGGCGAGTTGGAGAGCATTTGCTGATGCTTTGGGCTACGTCAATCTGCCTCTGGCACATTTCTGTCGGACAGAGCCGGACAGTGAGCCTGAAAAAGTGGCTTGTGTCCTCGAGAAGCTTAAGGAAGACTGCAACGCAGCTGAGGGCAAGGAGAGGAAGTCTTTCCAGAAGGAACTCATGAAGGTAAGCGTTGATATAGATGTAGATCTTTCAGCTAAACTTAAGTGTGTACTGAGAGCACCTTCGTAGAAACTAAACATACTAATTGTATAAAATTTTATATTTTTTAAAAATAAATTAAAAAAATTATCAGTTAAATTTTTCTTTAGTCATACATTAATTAATTTATTATTTATAAGATTAGCAACTGCAAAGAGAATCCGGAGAAGAGTGACGTTATTGAAAATTAAAGGGTAACTAAACCCTAAAACTATTTTTTTTTAGTTAATGATCTGTAAGACTGGGGCTTTATTAATGCTGTTCATTGATTCGAGTACATTTTTTGACATTTGGGTATAAAGTGTTTTAAATCCACAATATATGGTGTAAAAACGTCTGAGTGCTGCCCTCGAAAATCCGCTAGGGGCAGGTCCCAAAAGGGAGCAAATGTCCATAGACCCCCATGTTTAAATGTCCGTTTTCACAGCATAAATTCATGTTTTTACAGGTTGGTCCCATGGACTTTTATTGTATTTTTCGATAGGTTCCGAGGGCCTGACAACTGTGAGAACTAGTTTAGATCGTATTTCGATATAAAATGTATGACAAATAAGGGCGTGGTTAACTTTGATTGACAGCGTGATTGACAGCTGATAACGGGCTGCGCCGAGTGAAATTCCTGAAATTTGACGTCTCGGCCATGATCTGACACAACACATCATACCACCTCTGTATCCTTTCTGAAAAGATTTTCCAAGGTGGCGCCGCCCATAAAACGGCCTCAAAACCGTTCTTCAGTAAGTCTATGGGTGACGTCACAGGCGCTTTGTCCATATTTTTTACAGTCTATGGTCTCAGGTACGTTGGGCTCTGCCCACTTTTCCATCATTTTTCAAATATTGCCAGTGGGTGGAGTCAGGCTCTGACCAGGGGTTGAGTTACCTTTTAACAATTTTTAAATTAAAAAAGCAATTGTGATTAAACCTCTAAATATATCAATATAAAAATGCACATGTAAGAAGGACTTGCCTTGCCTACAACACTCCACCAGTGGCCTTCTCATTAATACCTTGTTTTGCTCATATGTTTTGCTCATATGTTATGAGCTTCAACGATAATTCCAATGCTTATTCTGACAAGTCTTTACAAAGCAGCACAGAATTAAGCCATTTTAATGTTAAATACTCGAGGTAAATGTGTTAAATATCTGTAGGTTGACTTCCTGAAAAGTGTAAACTAATTCAAAAAGAAATTACACACTTTTTCCTTTAAAGTTTTATTTTGGCTGTGATAATGTATGCCATTTAGTGTGTGTGTGTGTGTGTGTGTGTGTGTGTGTGTGTGTGTGTGTGTGTGTGTGTGTGTGTGTGTGTGTGTGTGTGTGTGTGTGTGTGTGTGATTCAATTACTCAAACCAATTTTGAAAAGTCAGAAACACAACAAATCACCTAACAATAATTTAGCAAAATAGGGGTTTTAAACTTTCAACTTATGTGCAACTGTAAAAGTAAACAACCACCCAAATGAAAAAAAAGCATACAGTCGAAATGCGCAAGACTTAAAAGAATATCTTCAGTATCTGATATCAACACGCAGGGGCATATTATATAAAAGGCATGCACGCTTAAGTTTAGTTAATGCTGGGTCTCAACTGAAATAACGATGAGCTGAAACAACATCTGCTCAAAACACCACATTTGTAGTGAGATTAAAATTATGATATTGACAATATACATTGTCACGTAGCACGTCCCTTTGACAAAGTCAGTTTAAGAGCTTGATATCACTGAAGTGAAGCTGGCTAAATGACTGTCAGATACATAGAAATGTTCTTTATGTACTAAAATTAGGAAGGGTCATCTGTGACCATCTTAAATGTGACAACAGACCCGTGAGTGAAAATGCCGGAAGATGTGAGCGTGTTGAAGAGTCTTAGTTGTGCAGATGTTTCCTTTCTTATTGTTAACATCTACACAGAAGCATCAAATATGGACCGAGAGGCGCCTCAAACTCCACAATCCCTCCACACCAACAAATCTATTGCCAGGAGATTGCTAACAGATATGCAACTGTAATTCTCTAGACGTTTTAATAAACTACTTGCATATTCTGAATAGAGAAGAATTCGCATTTTAGAGCAATGGGTTCCCTCTTGAATTCCCTCTGGCTTTTTGATTTATGAATAAAATGAGGTCTGCGGTTAATATTACACAAAAATAATTTACTGTTTTGTTTTACAAAACAAATTACACACAGTCAAATATGAATTTTGAAACCCATTAGAAATTCCCATAGGGAAGCCGTGGTGAAATAGTCTTTCGGGTTACCTAAAAAAATGGACATTCTGACTGAACAGCTTTATAGAACTTTGCAATTCCATTTTTAATCAGTAAAAGTTCCAGTTGTAAAACTTTTTCCTGGCATATTCTCCAGTCTGGGCTTTATTTAGGCTCAGATGAATTTAGAGACATGCCTCAGAAGAACGAGTGAATGTCTCTAAACTTTTTGAGTCTTTGATTCCCCACGGTCTCCTCCCATTTCCCTTAGGCTATTGTTCGAGCAGAAGAGTGGTTCTGTGTAAATGGTCAGAGATTTCCGACAATAGTTTATAAACAGAAAAAAAAGAAGACAGAATGGTTAGCTTATATAACAGGAAATCAAAAGAGACAGGCAAGAGGATATATAATGAAGTATGAGTAATATCATAAAATCAGATGTTAAAGAAGATGAATTTAAGAGAGAAATGTACTGAAAGCATTCAAGTAAATGTGTGTTCAGCTGTCTTATTAATGAAAGCTGCATTGTTTAGTGCACATGCAGTGTTAAATCAAGGCTAAGCAAATGTATGAGCATGCTAACTAATTCACGTGTTATGTTATGTGAATTTAAAGAATATGCACTGATCAAACTTGATTTGCTCAGACAGGCTTTGTGTAATAATATATAATTAAATTCCTGTAGTAGGTCAACAGGTAGATCATGACGCTAACAATACCTGTCAATTGGGTTCCGACTGAACATATACCGAATATTTTTTTTTTTCAGCATGATTTCACTGCAAGTCACTTTACTGAGTAAAAAACACTCCGATGCGCTACTTAATTCACAATGTGTGTATTTACAGACTGTTTATAGGTCAAATTAACAACACTTCTTTTGGAACTGTTTAAATTTTCCAGAATATTAATATAAAATAAACTTTTTCTGTGCCAAAAGTAGCCAGCTAGGTTCACTGGGTATACTTTGAATCAATGTATCATCAGTAAGAAAGAATCTGCACACCAAAAAAATAAACAAATAAATCATGGAAATAAGAGGCTCCGAGTACTTATAGGAAAGTCCAATGGACTGAAACATTTTTTTACTTTTCATTTTTTGTACACCTCAATTTAAAAGCCTCTTGTCTGCCATTATTTGTTTGTTTCATTATTATTATTTTATGTGTGGATTCCAGCATTAAGAGAAATTTAGAAGAGAACAAAATAACAAAACAATGAAACCAGCTTTGGCATATTTGTGTGCAAAACAATGAAATGATTAGGAATTAAAATCATTATAATAACAATTTGCCCTGGATCATTTTCTCAATATATTTTTAAATGATTACACATTTGGATATTCTGTTTTCTAGTTATGTTTACTTGACATTCTTGTCATTTCTGAGGAATTAACATCTGGTTCTGGATTCTGTGACAGTCAAAATCCTGAGCAGCAGATTTTGTTTGTCTTTCTGTTAAACTACTGTGTCTCTGGAGGGTTTACTTAATAAGTTCCTGACTGTGACAGGGGTCAGAGGTAAGACACCTTAGGAAACAGGTGCACATGAAAGTCCTTATCTTTCTTTAGCTAATAATACACACAATCAATGTGTACAGAGTGTGATACTTTCACACACAATATGCTTTCTATTTCACTTGCATCCAGACAGTGAGTGGCAAATTCACTGCTTGTGCTACAGGAGAGGAGTGAAGATTTTACCGATCACAAAAATGTATCTTCCTTTTAGCACTGACTGAATGTACAAGTCAAAAACATAACGTCCTGTTTGTTTGTAGAACTAACATCTTTGATAAGATACAAAGCATCCAAGACTCCTGCTATCTCATTGCTCTGTTTGGAGCCTGTTCTGGGGCATCAGCGCCGTGTTCCTCCCCCTCTGAGCAGACTTCCTGTCATTCCAAACATTCCAAGCCACGGAACTGGAATCAGAGATTAGTGGGTTCAGGGCGTGTAACTTTTAAACACTTGCTGCTGTTGTGAGACCATATTTGAGTGCATGAAGAACACCTGCACTTTTGACAAAGGCATGTTCAAATGCTAATTTGACTGATTATTTTCTTTATTGTTTAAATTAAGTAGGGGTGCACCGAAATTTCGGCCGCCGAAAATGGCATTGTCGGTTTCGGGCCGAAATAAAAAAAACAGCCGAAAACGTAAACCGAAAATGGATGTCACCCGCCTCTCCCATCCGTGCGCAAGCGCTTAGGTTTCACTCACGGTCAAGCTGTTATCACGCGTCTGCCTATCAAAGATAGGGATGTCTCCCGCATATTGATAGCGGCTCCCTGATGCCTGCAAATTAATTCAAATCTCCCGGAAGAGCGAGCGAGCAAGAGCTCGTGCTCCAAACCGTGTAGCGCGTGCACGCCAGACAGGGAGAGAGCGAGAGACCTTGCGTGTGTGTGCTAGTGTGCCACATGAAGCGCATGTAAGACCCCCAGTCCAATTTTCTGTGTGTATAGCAGTTACATTAAAATTTGCGTAGCACTGCACAACTGTGTTTCCTAAGGCTACATAGGCTTACATGTTGTTTACAGTTTGAGTTTGGATTAAGTTCTAGTGCTGTTTTTGCACTGTTGTTTTGCATTGTTTTGCACAGCAATTTAAAATGTAAGTAAAAAATTGTTTACATGCAGCAGCAGAATAGAGGCCCACTGCCATTCTGTGATTTTGTGTGCAGTTATTCAGATAATTGTGGATCTTTTTGCACAACTGTTAAACTATTTTATTTGATGGAACATAAAACTTGAAGAAGAATATTATTTGGTATTATTATTTATATTTATTGTTAAAAATATTTTAGGTTTTGTACTGTATATATATATATATATATATATATATATATATATATATATATATATATATATATATATATATATATATATTAGTATACGTTTTTAAAAGAAGCCATTTTCGGCTTCAGTTTCGGTTTTCGGCCAAGTGCGTCCTAAATTTTCGGTTTAGGCCCAGAATGTTCATTTCGGTGCATCACTAAAATAAAGCACTAACAAAGTATAAATGTCACATGTCATCATCATCAGTCAACAGTTATGTAGATTAGTGAATGTCATATATTCAAAAGGCACAAGTCCTTATTCAGTTTTTTAAATGTCAGAACAAACTAAGGGAGAAAAGAAAGTCACGATAATAAGACAGAACACTTACCAAAACAACGGCCGGATATTCCACCCAAACATTTCCCTTGTCCATGGGGCCTGGAGTCACTCTCATTATGTTGTGCTCACTGGAACATGCACGTCGCTTCCTGCATATCGCTACATTTATCAAAGCACCCTGGATGATGACTTGAGCTCTTGATTGGTCCAGATCTTCTGAGGCAGTACTTAGAAAAGCACTAACACTATCTCAGGTTTGTAGTTTGTGTTGCTGTGTACTCTTGATGAAGGTTACTTATTAGAACATGCTTTATTTAGCAACAACTAAGGGGAAAAGAAAACACTTTTTTAAATAGCAGATGACATGGTATGAGATTATGAAAGCAGATAAACAATTGTACACAACTACACACTATAAATTTCAGTTTGATTTGAACTATTTTACTGTGACAAATATTTGCATTATAGATTCAACGTCATTTACGATTTTGGGCATGATATTTTAAGCATAAATGGGGTAATGCATTGTAACTAGGGATGCACTGGTAATAAAATTATGCCCGATACTGACCTACCATTATTTTTTATATGTTAAAGGTGATAACCAATAAATGGTCAATGTTAAAATTCGTAACTGAAAACAATGAAAACTAAAATAAACCATTTTAAATGTTACAATAGTGTTTACAATATTGAAATGTACAATGGATATTCCTTTGCTAAAGATTGCATCTAGACAGTTAAATTTTTGTTATCATTTACCCTCATGTCGTTCCAAACCAGTATGACTAATAGAACATATTTTGAAAAATATCTCTCTTTTTTGTGCATGCAAGGAAAGTCAAGGGGTTCCTGTGTGGTTTTGACCCCACTGACTTTAACTGTGTAAATAAAAACAGTTCTTCAAAATAACTTATTTTGTGTTCCACAGAAGAAAACACTCATACAGGTTTGGAACAACATAAGGGTGAATAAATTATGACAGTATATTAATTTTTGAGTGATCCCTATAACACCTTTATGAAATTCTAACTCAAGCAAGTGTTAGACCATTGCAAAAGAATTGCACAATTAAATTTCCATTATATGCCAATCACTAGCATATAAAGTGTCTCTGGGTGTGCACAAGAAAAACTGGGTGTGCCACATTTATTGTCAGATCAGATTAATGTGCAAAAAAACCTTGACCCGGCGTATCACTAACTTTACAGAATAGACTGGGCTGATGTGTAAAACTATACTCAGGCTCGGCACATAAACATAATACTATATATAACTCAGGGCTCAACATTAAGGCTTTACATGTGCTTGTCGTTCGAACAAGTAAATCCGTCATACACTTGTCCAGAAAAAAATGGGATTTTTTTTGTGTTGTAAATACAATTTATTCTGAAGCAATATTCTCATCAGTGTTCAGTCAGCTTTTACATATTTAAGTCTGCATATTTATGATATTTTAACCTTTATAAAGAGTATTTTTCTTTCATTTTAAATTCTTAAATTTGATCAATAAATTCAATTGAAATAATAAGAAACTATATGGCTGTTACCAATCAAATTAATTAATTTACACTGAAATATTACAACTGCATTAAAAAATGTTATGAGAATGTTTTAAATATTTTTTTGAATATACAAATAGAATGATAGCCTACTTTTAAACACGAAACTAAACCACCAGTAGGGGGCGACAGGTGACCGCCTTAATGAGTGAGTTATTGAGTCATTTATTCAAATGATTCGTTCAAACGGCTGAATAGTTCAGGAATGAGGAAGTTGTTTAATCGGTCATTGATTCTTTGACTCAACTGATTCATTCAAAGCGCTGAATCATTCAGTAGGCTAATGCGGTTATGTTTTCCGGTGAGATGCGCTGTGGTTCTATTCTGCTGTGATCTTTGTTTTGAACTATTTTCGCTGGTCAAATAGAACAAAAACAGTCGATATTGTGTCTAAAATGTAAGTGACTTGATATTAATTACTTGTTTAACTGTCATATGAAATCAGTGTCACATTTTCTCAGCACTCGTGTGATGTTGCTTAAAGGGTAACTAAACCCCTGGTCAGAGCCTGACTCCACCCACTGGCAATATTTGAAAAATGCTGGAAAAGTGGGCAGAGCCCAGCGGCGGGGGCGTGCAACTGAGACGCATCTCTCTGTATGGAACCTGCCTACGTCACCAACAACCGCTACGTCACGAACCACCGCAAACATCCAATAGGAAAATTCTACTGCAGTAGCCACCGTTCAACCTGAAGAGGGCAGCACTCAGACGTTTTTACACCATATATTGTAGAATTAAAACACTTTAAACCCAAATGTCAAAAAATTTACTGGAATCAATGAACAGCATTTATGAAGCTCCATTCTTACAGATCATTAACTAAAAAAAGTTGTTTTAGTGTTTAGTTACCCTTTAACTGTATCATATGTTATAAATATAAAAACTCCACATGAATTTTTTAACCGCTGTATTTTTCTTTGTTTGAACTGCGCTCATTGTTTCCATTTCTCCTGATGAGGCGCGAGCCTCAACAGCACAACCTTGTTACCGTCAGACAGTCAGCGGCAAGGCCGGCGCTATGGGCGGGCCTTAGGGGGCCGGGCCCGCCTACAGAGCTCCTGTGCCCCCCCCCCCCCCCCCTCCATCCAATTTGCATTTAATAAATTATTTTACAAATAATAATAATTTACGTGCAGTATTTATATATTTATTGATGTGTATTTAAGTGTAATGTTTGACTCACAATCTTATAAAAAAAAAAACACCCGGAAGTTTGACTGATTGTTTACAAAAAAGGGGTTTCCCGCTGAGCCGCTCTGACTGCAGCATCTCGGTAACGTTATAGCGACGCAACGTGCTCGGTTTTGCCTGTTCAGAAACGAATGGAAAGAGAAACTCATGAGGAGCAGATTCCACTCCCAAAAACGTCGACTTCAGCTGTATTAAGAATGTGAGTAGGCCCGTTGTTTTTATTACTCTTCGTAAGTTGCACCAGCCGTGGTGTAAATTATGCATTTGACACTGATATGCTATATGTGTGTGAGTGTGTGGTTGATTTAGCCTAATACTTAACTTGAGATTTGTGACTATTAGGCTGTTATTATAGGAAGTTGGCTTATAGCATGCTGTGTTCAATTTATAAACTCTCCCGGAACACTGAATGTCCCGGTTTTCAAAAGGCTATGAGAATGTCCCGGTTTTCGAAAGGCTACGATGAATATGTGCCGGTTTTCGAAAGTCTATGTGAATATGTATGTTCAAACAGCGCGCACGGCAGAGAGGTAGAGAGCGCAAGACCTTGCGTGCGTGTGCTAGTGTGCCGCATGTAATGCGCATGTAATTCCACCTGTAATAATTAGGCCCCCCCAAGAATATTAAATGCCCGTCCATTGATTTGTTTCTGCCGCCGGCTCTGGTCAGCGGCTGTTTGCGGATTGTTTGGCAGTCCGAATGTCGGCAGATATTTTTTTTAACGATAATAATTTAAAAATTAAAATACATTTTAAATGTACAAATATTGCAAGTAAACAACAATTGTCCAAGTTTAGAAAAACATTTTATTAAGACTTTAAAAAATAATTCTGCATCTATTTTTAGGTGTAGCCACCCGTGGCTACGCTTATGATGCCAATATATACCAATAGAGAAAAAAAATGTGGTATGCATTTCTGTATCTTTTTTTCAGGCTCTTCTGAAGATGGACTGTCAGGGCCTGGTGGCACGGCTGGTCATGGACTTTGTGCTGTTGACCACAGCGGTGGAGGTTGCGGGACGCTGGAGGGAGCTTGCTGAGAGACTGGCTAAAGTGTCCCGGCAGCAGATGGAAGCATATGAAGCTCCACACAGGGACAGCAGAGGACAACTGGACAGCGAGGTAAAACAAATTCACAACGCACCCAAACCTGAACATTCTGTCATCATTTACTCACCATCATTTACTTTAGTTAGTGTGTAATGTTGCTGTTTGAGCATAAACAACATTTGCAAAGTTACAACACTCAAAGTTCAAAGCAAAGGAAGATATTTGCTTTTCAAGAAATAGTTTTTTATGGACTACAACGTAACGGCTGGTAGGGACTACATGACATTCCTCCCGGGTTAGTGACATCACTAACCCATTAAATTTACATTGACCTCGCCCCCGGGAACACGCAAGCAGTGTTGAGAAGAGGAAGAGTTGTTGTAGTACAGCACTTTTTTGAGTCTGCATCCTCACATGCAATACAGTACATAACACAAATGCAATAGCATGTCACTCTGTAGGCATTTTACAACAGTTCCCATACGAGCGATTTTATAGATTATCATGACAGAATATGCTAATCAAAGACTTGATGATAGTTAACTCCACATCTGCAACATAAATTCATCAACTAACCATTCAGAAACATCCTGTTGCATTCTACATGTTGTCACTTCTTCTTGAGTCTCTCCATCATTGTCCGACTCTAGTTTCAATATAAAAGGCAGAACAGTTTCTGACATTTTAGTGCTTGTCTGCGTGGTAATCGGAGCTGTTAACACACACACAAGCTCTTAAAGCTCCGCCCTCTGTGCCAGGAGCAGCAAGTCATTTGCATTTAAAGGGACACACACGAAACTGCCCGTTCTTACTGACCCTCAAAAAGGGACAACTTTAACATGCTGTATAAAATGATCTGTGCAGTATTTTGAGCTAAACCTTCACATACACACTCTGGGGACAACAGATACTTATTTTACATATTGTAAAAAGGGGCATTATACCATTTTTACAGCTTTACACCTTTGCTTATATGAGGTTGAGTACATTTTTGGGTGAAATATTATTTTAAAACTGACTGGCTATCAACTAAAAGACAAGGCTATACTCCTCCAGGAATTTCACTTAAGAGCATGTTTGATTAATGACAAGTCATGAATGATGATTTTGGAATGTGGAAGCTCTGTTATTCTGTGCTGGTGCTGATAGACTCTCAGCCTACAGAGTAGGATTAAATTGGGAGGCACAATATATCCCACATCTAATGGCAATTTGTTACTATTTTACGTTTTGCAGAATTTGTGGCTAATTCATATGATCTCATTCATGTGATTTTATACAATCGGCTTACGCCCCGCTGATGAATTTGGGGTGTGCTTAGGGCCTTCATGCTTACCTTTTTTTTTTTTTTTTTTTCTTTTTTTTTTTTTTTCGTACGCTTTCGTACACATCACATTGTACAAATTCACGCCAAATCACCACCTTGTAAAATGCATATATTTTCTTATGAGATTGGGTTGTAAAAAAGTGTTGAGTTTGTTTGCACAGTTTACACAGTGTTTAAAACACATTGAAATGCTAAGGACGTGGCTCAGATTGTAGAACATTGACATTACAGACAACTGTGCAAACAAAACACAGACACAGATTATGTAAACAAAAAGTTAAGAAAAAGTATATCAGTAGTACACTGCAAAAAAATGTAATTATCAATAAGTTATGACAACATTTTTTTACATTGCTTTAACTCATCAAAATAAGTTAAGCAATTTGTAACTTTTTAAGTTATACAAGTTATACTAGATTCAACTCATTTTTTTTAAGTCAGTTTAATGTAATTTAAGTTGGAATGACCTAAACATCCAAGCTGATTGTACTTACAAATTTAAGGCAGCAACTTTTTTTTACAGTGTATAGAATGTTGAATCTTCTAAATTGTAACAGATGGTTAAAGAACAATGTCCTAATGAGATTAGTGCGAGAGACAGTAGCTGACATATGAAAAGTTTACAAATCACGTTAGTCAAGCTCGCTTCAGCTGACTCTCAGCTTATCCACGTCTACCATTAGGAATACGACGCCCAGCACAACATTCTTATTAAGCTCCTTCAGTATTATCAACAGCTATCGCGCTTCTCAGGATATAATTACCCTCCTCCATTCCCAGCTCCTCCTCTCGTCCAGTCAGAATTGGCATTCTGATTCCCCTTTGAATCGGACTAAATTCTCGAATTATGTTGTACATTAAGGGTATGTTTACACGACAACGATGTGCTTAAAGCTGAGACGTTTTTCCTTTCAGTTTTCCGCGTACAGACGACACCATTGTAAAAATGATCCCCATTCACACGGATCCACGAACACGACTAAAAGCTCTGTATTCTGCTGCCAGGCCATTAGATGGCAATGAAACACGTGATATGCGTGTGCATGACGTCATCGTCTTCAGAGATTAACGTTTTTGCTGTCAACACAAAGACCGTTTCCAAAAACTTGCACTTTGAAACCCTTTGCGTTTTCAGGCACCCAAAACGTCATTGTCATGTAAACGAACAGCCAAAGTGCATAAAAAGTTTTACCCTTTTAGTTGAAAATGGTGTCGTGTTAACAGACCCTAAAATGTTTAATTAATGATTATCTGCAATACATTCATGTTGGTTGTGTTCTGTTTACCCTAAACGGGGTCGCACACCGGACGAGAAGCACAGCGCCGCACCGCATTGCGTCTAGCACAACTCGAGGTATCGCACACCGGATGAGCACTTTCTTAGTTTATGGCCAGCAATATTGTTATGTTTAAGGACATTATGGTACTGAGATAATGTCTGTACTATGTTATGATTGTACTGTACAATTAAATACAATCGTTGCTAAGTCTGCAGTCTGAACACTTTACCTCAGAGCGTCCGTTAACTGAATTAATTGAGAATATCACCTGAAAATCCGATAACATCAGCAATTTTTATTCAAGCAGCTGATTTCTCTAAATGAATGTAAAACTAAATGTATACTGCAGCACAGGGTGAAGTCAGTATATACATTAACGACGATTTGAGACAAATAAATGTAACGAACTCGGAGACAGATGTAATAGCAAGTAAAATGATTTATTGAGGATCACAAATGTCAGAACACACACACACAATACGGCGGCGAAGTGACACAGGGACTTCGATGGGCTGATCAGGGTGAAGTTGATGGCGGGTGAAATCAGGTCCGTGAAGTGCAGGGTGAACAGATAATCCAGACAGAAAACGATAAACCAAGAGACAATTCCAATACAGCACAACACGAAGACCAAGACGCCAGACAGAAAAAGGTACTCCACAACGATCTGACAAAGACAGGACGAAAACTGTGAACATAAATAGGCACCGCTGATCAGCTGCAGCTGGCGCCGCTGAACAGATTCAGCTGGTGCTGCTGATCAGCGGCGGTAATGAGACCACGCCCACACGCACAATAACAAACACACAAGACGAGAAGGAGCAGTGAATTTATGAACCGTGATAATAAATGTAAATTTAATATAAAACTATGTAAATAGCGCTTTGTGGCGCGGCAGGATTTTGAACAAGGTCCTGAGCCGTTGCTGGGCGCCGAATGACGGCGCCGGTGTGACCACTCATAGAGAATAATGTGTTCCAATTTTAAAGACGTGGCGCTGCACAACGCGGCGCTGCGCTGCGCTTCTTGTCAGGTGTGCGACCCCCTTAAGGGGGCCTTATCCATGCTAGGCTGCATGGATGCGCAGGGAGTTCTTACCAAGAACAGAAACCATACCACCAATCCAAACTGTATGCTAATTGTCAATCGTATTTGACAATAGTGGTCCTCCTGACAGAACTGGGTTTGAGCAGCGATTACAGGAAACCTGATTAAATTGTTTGCATCTAGCTCAGAAAAGGAACCAAAATGTTCTACCAACAATTGATGAGATTATGAGCTTCCTCTTCTTTTGTTTCACCGGCTTGAGGAATTTGCACACATTCACTCTAATGGAGAGTATACAGATTGGGTATAGACGCCTGAATATCATGTGCATGCAGGTTTACATCAAATTATTATTATTTTTTTTTTTTCCTCTCACTAAGGCTATGTGGAAACCTGCGTATGACTTCCTGGTCACATGGGCAGCCCAGATTGGGGACAGTTACAGGGATGTGATTCAGGAACTTCACACTGGATTGGACAAAATGAAGAACCCCATTACCAAGCGCTGGAGACATATCACTGGCTCCCTCGTCCTTGTCAACTGTCTGGATCTCCTACGGAGCTCCGCCTTTAGCCCCTCCCCTCAAGATGACTGTGCCATATAAGAACTGCCTACACCAACTGACTTTTACAAGACCCAGATACACCTGATTTCAATTTATATTCCTAAAGGGCCCCTATTATTCTCATTTACAGGTTCATAATTTTGTTTAGGGGGTCTAGATTAAAATTACATGATTAAATGTTCAAAAAACAATTTTTTCTTTTAATTTACATTGTTACGGCACGCCACCTGTTTTAGTTTATTTTTTTTAAAAAACCTGCCTTCCGGAAAGCCCAGTCTGCAGTGATTGGTCTACCACTTGGAGCGTGTGTCACAAATATAATGCCCCTTACCATAACCGGCGCGTTTTAGCTTCTGGTGCTGTAAACAGGCACTGTAAAGACTACTGTAAATACGCTATGGCGTCAGTTTTGCTGTATCAGTTCGAGCCTGCATCTGATAATGACAGTCAAGAAGAACAATCTGATTTTTTTTTTTTTTTTTAATTTTTCCATTTATCAGATATGATACAACTTTCTCCATTATGACATTAAACTGCATAGTTCAGGAAGGAGTCGTTAAAAAATGGTGAGGCCACAACAAAAGTTTGTGGTTATACTGCTGAGAAATAGTGTTTAAATACTGATTCTTTGCATTTCTATGCTTTTGTAAGTCCATGTAATGATGTTTTTCCCTTGCACGCAGTAAAAAAAAAAAAGATAAACTCCAGTTTACATGCACACACATTTATAATAGGTAATAGGTCCCCTTTTAAAAGCCCCTTTTGTTTGTACAATAAAAAATTGTACATTCGACCAATTTTGTATTCTCTGATGTTTTAATACAAAACAAAGGCCTCTATCTCATGGATATGTAAAACTTCAAATGTAAAATAAGATATGATTGTTCAAATTCATTATTTTATACTTGTAAATTTTTTACAAAAGATATGCTTTTACATACTTGTACATTTTTTCACTAATACTGTAATATAGGGCTGTACGATTAATTGTAATTGATTTTCAATTTTGGCTTCCAACGATTATGAAAACAACATAATCGAGGTAAAACAATTATTGTGCCACTGCCACATTCAGTCCAGGGCACCTTTCTTTCCATCACAGAACACTTTCATTCCCCCCTAATTAACCGAAACTTAACATCCAAATCAGCCATATACACAAGTATTGTAATCTGCAGTCTACTGTTGCTAAACTGCGGGAAGTGTTTGATAATAAACAGTGTTATTAAAAGCACATTATGCCGCTGTTCCCCAGGTGGCTTTCTGTGTACACAAACGAAAATAAGAAAATGGGCTTCAGATACACACATAAACGCGTACACACACACAAAAAAAAAAAAAGTCAAAATGCCTTTTTGGAAAGTATTTACGTAAACACAGTGGGTTATGTCTTAAGTAAACGTACAGAGTTGAGGAAGAAAATGTGTGTGTAACAGTATATTGGATTTGTGCATTAGCTTTTAAAGTGACAGCAGCCTAATAAACATGATGCAGTCTGTCATTAAATGTGCTCTAAGCGATGTCACACGTTTTTTAGGCCGAAACATTTTTTGTCACATACTGCAAACATCTCCTCACTATCCACTAGCTGCCTGTCCCCTGAACACACTGTAAAAAAACACGGTCTCTGTAGACAGCCCATGCTCCACAAATGGCAACAAAAACAAACTGGTCCAACCTGGACCACGAAACATAACAAACAGTGTTCCAGCCAATAATGACAAGAATGATTTGGGGTTGGGGGGTCGAAGGGGGGTGTGGGGAGTGGAGAAGCATGAGGAGGGAAGTTAGCTAGAGGAGAGATGTCCACGACAACGACAAACGTTAAAATTATATTCTCTTGAATTTTGATATGGCCGACACACGACCAAAGAGACGATGTTCCGATGAACAAATAGCAAAGAAAAGGGAAAAGGAGAAAGAACTCGCTAAGTCCCGAATTTACATCTGAAAAGCCTGTTTCAGGAAGCACGGATGGTAGGGGGAGGGTCGAGCTAGCCTCCGTTTTGTTTGAAAATACTTCGAACGTCAACAAGAAGTGACGTCAACCAACATCGCTTAGAGCACCTTTAATGATAATCAAACAACAAATGATAAAGGCAAATCACTCCTGATCTTGACTGAATAACTTAGCTTTAATAGGGATTAATCTATATTTAATGTGTACAGACTATGCTGTGTCATATAGCCTATAGTGTCATTTTACATTTAATTTATTATTTTTTGTAGACTATTACGTAGGCTATAACTACAACTGTTAGTAGGCTATCTTTCTGAAAATGTAAAACACTATTTATTGAATTAGTATTTTCGTTCTGTTGTATTTATTTCCGTTTTGTTTGAAATTGGTTTATTTGTTATTGTATTGTTGACTCTTCACTTGTCTTCTGTGATTGTTTTGAGGCCTTTTTTTTACATTAGTTAACCTAGTATTAGTTTTTCCTGAAGTATCGATAATTGTGAAATTTCACTAATGTTTAAAATTAGTCGATCGTGAAGACTTTGATCATATCGCCCACCAATAATTACGTGAAATAATCTTGACCAAAAATAATCGTGATTATGGTTTTTGCCATATAGGCTAATCGAGCAGCCCTATTGTAACCATTTTTCTCTTTTGTCTTTATGTGTTGTTTTATAATCCTAACTTGTATGATAAACTGCCTGTTTCACTTTGCTCTAAGTGTCTTATGAAGGCCTAGGCTATACTTCAATTTTAAGTAGTGGTAGGCCTATAAGAGAAAGTAGCGAAATATAGCCTAAACTTAAGCACACATCAGCACATGTAAAAAAAGAAAGAAAGAAAAAAGCTTCTGATCATCAACTGACAAATAAAAATGTTTACTCACCATTAGTGGCTGAAGGTGATGAGAACGTTTCCTTTGACCATTTTAGTGCTGTTACTTTATTTCAGCGTGTTTTCCTTTTGTAAACATTTTCCTCTGATAAACGACATTAATCTTAAAGGTTTCTGGCTGAAGGCCATCATTTGTACTGCAATTGTAATGTAATTTTCATTTATTCTGCTGAATCTGCTCAAACTGAAATTCACAGCTCACGAAATTTCAACTTTGTTGCGTAGCGGAAGTCGAAACTTTTTCGCCTGTGTGAGAAGCTTGCGTTCAAGAGGTGAGTACGAGTTAAAGTGTGTGGAGCTAGAAGTATAGGTCTAGCTCTAAGTAAAATGTCCCTAATGAGAAAATTCTAAATTCTCTGACAAAATGACCAGTTATCATTGTTTGATGTCAATGTAGCCAGTATTAAAGGGTTAGTTCACCCAAAAATGAAAATGATGTCATTAATGACTCACCCTCATGTCGTTCCAAGCCCGTAAGACGTTCATCTTCGGAACACAGTTTAAGATATTTTAGATTTAGTCCGAGAGCTTTTTTGTCCCTCCATTGAAAATCTATGTACGGTATACTGTCCTTGTCCAGAAAGGCAATAAAGACATCATCAAAGTAGTCCACGTGACCTCAGGGGGTTAGTTAGAATGTTTTGAAGCATCGAAAATACATTTTGGTCCAAAAATAAAAAAACGACGACTTTGTATTCTCTTCCGGTTCTGTTGTCAATCCGTGTTCATGAGTCCGCTGACGTAAGACTAACTGACGTGTTATCTGGTGCGCCCGAGCTTCGTTTACAGTCTGAGGGAGACGCACCCTGTAAACAAAACAATCTTTGCAGACATGTCTAAGGATTTCGACACAGGGGAAGACTTGCATTTTTTTTTAACCAGACATATTTATTTGAATCCGAATACACGGACGCGCCAGATAACACGTCAGCAGCATCTTACGTCAGCAGCGTCACTGGACTCGTGAACGCGGATTGACAACAGAACCGGAAGAGAATACAATGCTGAATAAAGTCATCATTTTTTGTTATTCTTAGACCAAAATGTATTTTCGATGCTTCAAAAAATTCTAACTAACCCACTGAGGTCACGTGGACTACTTTGATGATGTCTTTATTGCCTTTCTGGACAAGGACAGTATACCGTACATAGATTTTCAATGGAGGGACAGAAAACTCTCGGACTAAATCTAAAATATCTTAA
Organism: Gila orcuttii; assembly: GCA_026230005.1. NCBI lineage: Eukaryota > Metazoa > Chordata > Actinopteri > Cypriniformes > Leuciscidae > Gila > Gila orcuttii. The sequence continues at coordinate 29,530,264 of JAPDVR010000007.1, read as the reverse complement.
ACTGTGTTCCGAAGATTAACGGAGGTCTTACGGGCTTGGAACGACATGAGGGTGAGTCATTAATTACATAATTTTCATTTTTGGGTGAACTAACCTTTAATTATTCATGCGGCCTCTGTAGTCCAATGGTTTATGCTGTCATTTCAAACAGCATAGATTGTTAATAAAATAGTAGTTTTATTAATTATTTTATCAATGCAAAAAATTATCACTTTGTTCATTCAAAGTTTAAATGCATGAATAAAATAAAATTGTATTATATTATTTATTTATTCTGTGGTAAATAAATGCTAGCATCTATTCTACATATCTGTATACAGTTTGCATATTTTTGCCATGCCTTGTACAACATGTCACAGTAGATTTGGTTACACATTTACTGTGCACATTCTGAGAGGATACTATTCTGATGTAAATTATACATTAACCAGCATCTGACATGCTGAAAATAATGTTTCTTTCATGTCTGTCGACCTGTTCTCCAAAGAGCTTATGTGGTATCAAGTTGGCTTGAATAGCCACATTTGTAAAGGTTAATTGTTTAATGTTAAACTGATGTGTCTGTATCAGATCCTTCATATATTGGCTTTGTGTGTGTGTGTGTGTGTGTGTGTGTGTGTGTGTGTGTGTGTGTGTGTGTGTGTGTGTGTGTGTGTGTGTGTGTGTGTGTGTGCTTTTTGAGCCACAAAGCCATCACATATATATATATATATATATATATATATATATATATATATATATATTCACTCAAATATATTTGTTGCAGTCCTTGTGTAAACTTGAACAGCATTCAAACTTCATTTTCTTGCTGTGGCTACTGAGGGTTTTACAAATGTCAAGTATTATGTGCAAATTCCAGTCTTATCACTCCAGCATAATTTTTCTCTCTGCTTGACAGGCTCTCCCAAGAGAAATTTTGACGAATGTAAACAGTCATCACTGTGGGTCTAACAAAAATGTGCGTACATCTGCCCATGTAGACACAGGCATGCAGACAGCATAGTTCACGTCACAAGACTTTCATCTGGGCCCTCTCTCACTCTCTGGGGGGGGGGAACCATGCTTCTGACAAAAATCTGAAAGCGTGTGTGTGTGTGTGTGTGTGTGTGTAGCTGGGGTATCAGGAGCCCCGATGCAGGTTGTTGCTGTGGGCCCCCTTGAAATCGCGTTCTGGAGCAGGGGGGCTCCCCTCAGATGAAATAATGTTCGGGGTCACCCTCAGTTGAAATCTCGGGGCCTAAAGCCAGGGTCCCCTATAATCACCACCTTTCACCCTGCTAGCAACAGCCCTATGTGTGTAATGAACATGTAGAATCAACTGTGAAGATTTTATACAGTTGTACCTGCTATTCCAAAGATACAGTCAAGCAAGTTGTCTGTTTATGAATGTGTCTGCATTTGCTGTGACATGCCATAAATAAACTGTTCCTCAGTTGGGTGAGTGAGCACTGGAGTTTTTTTCTCCTCATTTCAGGAAGACAAAGACAAATGACTTTCCTCCATACATTGCTTCATTTTTATTTCTCTTTATGCTAATGCTAAAAAAGAATGGTGTTTTGAAATAGTTCATGATTGAATGTTACATCCTGAGTCATTTTCGTACTACCTAAATAGGCAAATGGGTAAAAATAAGGAATTCTCATTCCCAGTAATTTCTCCTATATTTCCATCACAAACAGTTGTAAGCCTAAGGTTTACTCAGTAAAGACAATCTCTTGACACCCAGATTGTTGCCCAGTAAACCGTATCTGAGTTGTGTTCAATGAGTAATAATTGTATGATACCCTAATTAAACCTGCATTAATGATTATCATATGTAAAATAAACTTTTGTCATTTCTGTGTTGGTGATGCAGGTTCCTTTGGGTTATTAGATATTTCTTAGTAGGTCTGATTAAAATTCGGAAAGTGCTTTTAACTTTCCAGTCTATAGTTTGCCAATTCAGTGCTCCTTTTCTTAATAGCCTAATTGCACCGATCTGTTGATAAAAACTTTGGCCTATGGATTTGTCAACAATTTTAATTACCCGCCTGAATTAGTGACTTAATGACTTTTCTCAATTGTATGAGGACTGGTTTTAGACAGTTTTTTTATTTGATAGCATGCCACAACACTCATCCATGAAAAGTGTTACATTGCTTAAGTTTTTGGTCTCAGAGGCCCCGGCTACAATGTTAACAAATGCAATAAGGTTTAACAACCAGTCTCTGACCGGTGTACACATAGAGATAGGCTACTCTTTTTTATTGACCGTGTTTTTTCCGGGGTCAATTTGAAAGGCTGGGTTTTGATAAACACCCTGTACCTACTATGAACGGCAGGTGGCGCTACATACCAACAATAACAATATCCGCAATGTAACTTTTATGTAACCGAGATAGGCTAAGACCGTGAGATAACGCTCGTTTTAGAAATTATTTTGGCCAGACGAATTACAAATTTAATCACTTTGAAGAGGTAGTTGGTTATGCTATAATTATTCAAATTTGCTGTGGAAATATAGAATCCTTGGCCTATCTTATTTAAATGATTTCAGGAAATGTTGAAATACGTGTCTAAAATCATAAATGTAGCATTTGTTCCTAACGTGTTTCTGAACAAATCGGTACAACCTTGTTGACCCACCCTGTTTTCTTTACGAATGCAACACATCTTCCATGAAAACTAGGAATAACCTGTGTCCTGTGCACAGACTGCTGAGGAAGGTTGTGTGGAAAACCATTTTAACATTTAATCCTTAGAACCAACTAGTAGTGAACTATTTGCTTAAATTTTATTACTGGCCATACACTCTTAACATACACAAATTAAGGTTTATTGGCATCGATGGTTCCATGAAGAAACGGAACCTTTCCTTTGCACAGAAGGTTCTTTATAGAGGAAAATGGTTATTTAGATTAAGCTATTCAAATGTTTTTCCACAAAAAGGAGAACATTGTTCTTTTAAGAACTTTTTACTAAAAGGTACTTTTCAAAATCACTAACTAGCCTATTATTCATTAGATATAGGCATAGACTTAATGAATAATTAATGAGGGACCATAGAATTATTGAAAAATAATGTACATTCTGTGTGTGCGTTATTGTTTTTAAATTATTCATTGCCAATTAGCCTATTCCATAGTTATTTAAGCACAACATATTTTATGTAGGGTTTCTTTATGTAGACTCAAATTGTCTATGTAATGTGTTTTACTGTAAAAACAAAGAATTAGTAGGCTAGTGATTAAATAGCCTACTAAGTCCTATCTAAAAGTCTCATATTTAATAGCGAAAAAGATAGTCATTCGTGGACTACCAAGTGTTTAAAAAAAATAATTGCTAGTAACAAAAACGTATACCAGTTAGTTTCAGTGTTGGGCATGTAACTTAAAAAAAGTAATTAGTTATAGTTACTAGTTACTTCTCACAAATAGTAACTGAGTTAGTAACTGAGTTACATCATTATAAAAGTAACTAATTACCAGAGAAAGTAACCATTGTGTTACTTTTTAAAAGAATGTTCAAATAGGCCTATGTCAAATAATTTGGATGCCCCCAGTATTAAATATGTTAAATTAATGAAATGGACACTTAATAGAATAAATTATTATTATAAAACATTGAACACTAATCTACACTATTTTAATCTTGCTGTTGGACAATGTGAGAGACACCTATTAAATTCAATATATTATTCTAAATATTATCATTACTATAGTAGAACAATAAAACATAATAGATGGTTTATACTTAATATCGCACAGACCACAACTGGCCAACAAATAGGCTAAGTTTAAAAATAAATTATGCTTCTTAAGAAATGTACCAAAAATGAATAAATAATAATAAAAAAATATACATACTCTTTGTAGTGCATATTAAAACGATAAAACTGTTACACAACTTCACAACTAATAGACATACTGTAGCCTTAGTATTTTCTTCCTCACAAAAGTAAACAGTTTGACATGAAGTGCTCTCTCAATGTAATACTGAACAATTTACCAAAAAATATATAATAATAATAATACAGTATAGGGGAGGGGGGGGGGGGGTAAAACCTAAAGAGAACGTTCCCAGAACGTTCCCTGTTATTTTTAGGTTTTATTTTTATAACCTAAACAGAACCTTCCCAGAACGTTCCCTGCAGGTTATTTTTTTATATTTTATTTGTATAACCATGTAAATTAATTAAAACGTTGTAGATGATACCAATAGGCTATAGAGATTATTCTAATGCTGAAATTTGTCATTTATTTATAAACAAACTATATAATGCTCGGACACCCTCGGTCACTCTTGCGCATTGTTGAGCGCGCTCGCCGTGTTCGCTTCGCTTTTGCCCACTCCGGCGCCTCATAAACACACACACACACCAGAGAAAAAACTTTGCAGGTCCTATGGCGGAGAGAGAGCATACTCGGATGAAAACCGCATCAGTGAGTTTAATTATAGTAACGCCACATTTTTTTTGGCAGTAACGGTAACTGCGTTGTAACGGGGGAAACAGTAATTCGTTTGATTACTCGTTACTGAAAAAGATAACGCCGTTAGTAACGCCGTTTATTTATAATGCCGTTATTCCCATCACTGGTTAGTTTAAAGGAATAAATGGCTTGCCATAAAAGAGGTTTGTTTTGTCAGTTTCCACATGAAATGCGGGCGGAGTTTCTCCAGTGTGAGGAGCAGCTGCTGCAGGGCCACTGCTGGCTTCCATTCATTATCATGCATTCGCTTGTGCCCATCACCTCGTGAGTAGACACGTTCGTGATATGTCTAAAACACATTTCTGATCACATTCATTCATCGCTAAGAGACTGAACACCGAGACGTCTGGAGGAATTTGAAGCAGTTTGTGTTGGGAATGTTGATGTGAGCTGTTACTGCGGAGACTCTCCGCTCACTGAGGAGTGTTTACCGATCACGAGATGATCTCACGCGCACTGCAATGATCACTCCATCACATCCCGTCTGAATTTGGTCGAATCGCTGGTGCCGAGGGGGTCTGCTTTGGTTTTACCCCTGCTAACGAGGAGATCAAAATGGGGAACAGTTTCTCCAATATATCCGCGTTTCAGTCACTCCATATAGTGATGCTTGGTTTGGATTCCGCAGGGAAAACCACGGTCCTTTACAGACTGAAATTCAACGAGTTTGTCAACACTGTACCCACAATAGGATTCAACACAGAAAAGATCAAGCTTAGTAATGGCACGGCCAAAGGAATAAGCTGTCATTTTTGGGATGTTGGTGGGCAGGAGAAACTCCGGCCCTTGTGGAAATCTTACAGTAGGTGCACTGATGGCATTATTTATGTGGTGGACTCAGTAGACGTGGATCGACTGGAGGAGGCCAAGACAGAGCTCCATAAAGTCACCAAATTTGCTGAAAACCAAGGAACACCGCTTTTAGTCATAGCTAATAAACAGGATCTGCCGAAATCTCTGTCTGTGGCTGACATAGAGAAACAGCTCGCGCTCCAGGAGCTCACGCCTGCCACTACATACCACATCCAACCGGCCTGTGCCATCATCGGTGAGGGGCTTCACGAAGGCATGGACAAACTGTATGAAATGATAGTCAAACGACGAAAAAGCCTCAAACAGAAGAAGAAGCGATAACTTTCTTAGCCTGAACCTGCCTTTTTTCCATTGCTGATTGCCTGAGTCATTGGGTTTGCCATTACAACATTGCATTGTTGACATTCATCTGAATGGTTGGTTGTTCTCGAGCTGGATTTGTGTTGCATGTGATTGTGATGGTGCAGGTGAACCAAAAAAAAATGGAAATTATTTGTTTAATAATATAAAAGGGCTGGTCCTGATTAAGCTGCCATTTATTTGCATAGCCTGGTCATCAGTTTGAAGGAGTTCTCTGAAGCACTGTGAAAAACGCTGTAACATTTCATGGAATGCTTGATATCTTATTTTGACTCTTATGGAAGAGAGTGAACTTCTAAGAACATTATCAAGAACTGTAGCTTCAAAATCCCAGAAGGAAATTGGGGTTTGAGGACCTTGTAATTCACAAAATTACTGTAACTTCACAGAGCCTGCAGTGATATGAGACCTCATGAAGATACAGGAACTCAAGTGATGGACATGGCATTGCCTGCAACACGGTCCACCTCTAAGCACTTTTTTTCTTACCAAGATAGTAGTGTACAACACTGTAGATCAGGTATTAAACTGTCAGTGTATTACAGAGTCAAAATGAAACCTGAAGTATTTTTCAATTAAAATGTGTTAAAGCAAACCTCTTCTCTCATGTTCTTTTGCATGTCGATCTGAGGGTAAAAGGTGAGGTCAGCTCAGCTGTATGGTCGAATTGTTTTTTTGTTTGTTTTTTGTTTTTCTCCAAAGAAATAGTGATAAGATTGTCTTATACCAATATGTTAGATATTATAGATATAAATTCACTGGAAATTTCACAAGTATGAAACAAATAATTTGGGCTTTTTCAGTTTCTTACAGAGTTATAAGAGCTACCAAGCTTTAGAAACATTTAAAGAAGCCACACTGATAACTTCAATGCATAAATTATAGCTTAGCCTATTACTTAAACGTATTTATGTACGGCTAAGTTTGAAATCACAATTCCACTCTCAGGACTATATTTACCTTCAGCACACTTGAAGTGAACAAAATTTACAAACATTTTATTGATAGGTGAATTGTTATCCTTTGATATTATCTACATATTTTACAGTTTTCTACAAACACACACTCACATTAAATTTAAGATGTTTTTCACAAATAGTGTGTATTTGGATACCCATGCTCTTTGTTATATTAGCTCAAGAGATTAGATTCAATTTGAAATAGTAGTAATTATACAATAATGTGTGTTTGCTTTTTGAGCGTGGTCTTTACTCATCAAATTTCCCATAAATTCACACTAAATAAACATACAAGTATAATAAAAGCATTTTTGTGGTTACAAACTGAAAAAATAAGATTTGTTTTTTCTTATTAAGGGTTTAGCTGCAGTAATTTGTCTTGATTTGATGGTGAGATGATAAGAGACTCACTATACATGAAACTTTGATGAAGATCAGGTTTCACATGAGGCTTTTGTGGAGACAGAAGGCAATTCCCTGTGCACCTCCAAATGGAGAGCAGAAGATTATGCCATAATGAGGTCATGACGGGGATCTTTACATTTTGTCTTGTATGTAGACTAGTTCTTAATATTTAACTTTATCAGGTTAAGTTCAGGACCATGTTATATAGCAATAGTTGTTTTACTAGCCCAGTATCCAGCAGTATTTAACAGAATGCATAATGTGGACGTGAGGAATATTGACTCGAAAATATACAATTTTGAATTTATAATTGTTTACATTCAAGTCAATTCAACACACCTTCGTAAAGATGGACAGGTCAGCAAAAACTCCAGAAATCTCTCTCAATCTTCTGTCAGTAACTGTTTCAGCCGAGATGTCTCACATGATTAAACTGTAGAGGAATTTCCTCTTACAAAGATAGAAATGGTGACAAAAATAAGCAACTGTTGAGTCAGAAAAAAATCTTGTTAAAAACTGCAACAGAGCATTTTAATGTTTCCACTCTGCAGTCCGCTCATTATTGCATTGCTATTCTGCATGTGTTGGAACTAAAACTGTTGACAGAAAAGTTGATTGTTCTGGTTATGATTTGAAGCAACAAAAAAAAAATATGAGTGTCAAACTCTGTCCAAATCAGAAGAAACCTAAAGATTGTTTAAGAACATTTAAGATGTTGTAAATGTGTGTATGTTTTAAATTGTGTGTGTTCCTTCTCTTGTGGAACGTGCTGATGGTCTGTTTTCTCAGCTGCGTTTTGGGCTTCTGTTGGCTTTTATTGTTTTGAAGTTTGACTTTATACAAATATAGTTTAGTATGTGCAAATAAATTCATGAAGCTATTAGGCGGCCCATCTTAGAACCAAATGTTGCCCTTCTGTCAGTCAAATGCACACATCTGGCCTTATATGTGTAAATTGTGCAAGAGACTGAAGGTGCCTGAAAGAAAAATGTGAGATGTGAGTGAGAAATCTACGGAGGAGGGGAAAGCTGTTTACATTTCCCTCAAGAGGGGGATGGGGACTGAGACACATAATGGGTGTGTATCTGTGTCGGGGCAAGGGTGGGTGGGTGGACATATCCAGGTTCCTTGAGGGAATAGCACAACAGAAAGAAGAAACCTTCAGTAAATGGCTGCAAATCAATGCCTGTGACCTCCCTCTCACGGGAGAGAGAAGTACAGTGTGAGACCCAACCCCCCTCTATGACCATCAGGCTAGTTACCACAAAATAAGTATCAAAAAGCATTTAGCATTTACGTTCCCAATGCATTGATAAACTTGCATGTATGTGCAAATACATTCCATTTAACAGTCTCATAATGACGTTTTACCATGGGTTTTCCCGAATGTCAATGTAGTGTCAGTAGAGAAAACAGTATCAACAAGTAATCCAAGTAAAACAACAGCTTATTTCAAACCTCTTATTTTGCCTATTACCTTATCCAGCCCTGTGGATTGCACTCTCCCATTGGATCTAGAGTCAGGTCACCCTCCTTTCCCAGCATGCTTGGCTGCACATGCAGACTTTGCTTGGGACAGTTGTGCTTATTTATGATCAGACAGCTTGATAGAGACATTTATCAGAATATCTGCAGTGAAAAACTTGAGTTGTAAACTGCTATGACTCCTCTCAACTGACTTTTATTCTGCAAGGATGCATTCACTTGATCAAGTGAGAGTAAAGACATGTTTAATGTTACAAAAGATTTCTATTTTAAGTAAATGCTTTTCTTTTACATCAAAGAAACTTGAAAAAAAATTCCTACAAAAATATTAAGCATGCAGGACAATTGTTTTCAACATTGATAATAAGAAATGTTTCTTAAACAGCAAATCAGCATACAGCAACAGAATGATTTATGAAGGACTGTGATGCTAAAGACTAATGATGCTGGAAATTCAGTTTAGGATTAAATAAAACATTAAGTATGTTAAATTGTAGATTTCCTTTTCTGATTTTACTGTATTTTTGATGATCTAATAAATGCAGCTTTGGTGAGCATGAGATTTCTTTTAACTATATATATTTGTAATTATGCTTACTGTAGGCTTCAGAGAAAGAGACCTCTGGAACACCCCACCTCTCCCCCAGCACAAAATACAGCAATTAATCTATGAGAAACAAAGTGTGAAAACAATCTAAAACACATTGCACCAGCAGTCATGAGGAGACAAATTAATTAGGTCTTTAATCTAATGACAAAGGGTGCCTGTCAGACTCAGAATAAACAAACAGGCGTTTGACATCACCAGTCCACTGCACCGATGAGCAGAACTGAACTACTGAAGATCCACACGGCCTTAAGAAAATAGAGCAATGAAGAAAAGATCCATGATACATGACTTTATGCTTTATTCAGAAAGCTGGAAATGAAATATTAGCTTATACATCCTTCAGGCATAAAAGGCTTTTGAAAGGGTTCCCTCTCTTAAGCCTTGACTTTGTATCATCGTAACAGAAACCACAAATGGATGTTTGATGAGTGTGAAACAGCAGCTACACCCAACAGACTTTTTGTTCTGGGGAGAAATCTGGGTCACATCCCACACCCACCTCTTCTACTATTTTATGTTTTAAGGCCATTATATAATCATTGTATTGTTTGTTCTTAGTAGGATGTCTAAACTATAACTTTGGGACATTAGAGAATCAGATGATTAAGCTGAAATTATATATTCATTTGATAACATTGCATATGAAACACTTGTGATAATAACATTGGAAATTGTAAAAGGAAAATTTCAGCTTCAAGCTAAATCAGCATTACTTTTGGCATAATGTTGATTACTGCAAAAATATTTTTTGATATGTCTCCCCTTTTCTTTAAAAGAGAAATAGCTCAAATCTGGGTTACAGTGAAGCACTTACAATGGAAGTCAATGGGGCCAATCAGCAAGCATTAAAATACTATGTTTCTGTCTAGCCATAAGATATAGATAATATACTGGTTAATATATCAGTGTGAAAAATACACTTTCTAACCTTTTCTGTCTACAGCTTTACCTAATTATACAATTTTAATGCTACGATTTTGCCATGAAGTATAATGGCTAAAACCGTAAATTGACCCAAAAAATTATGAAACAAAAAAACAATGACAAAAAAAGAACATCATCTTAAATGAACTGATCGCTGGTAGATTTACACTGAATGCAGACATGCAACAGACACATGATTTTGTTTTGTACTACTTTATGCAGACATCTCAATGCCACCTCTTCTTTCCTTGAGAACGTGAGAGGGCCCAAGCTGGGGAACTCCTTTCAGATGGAAATGGAGCGACTTTTTGTTGCTCTCTATTGTTCCCTCTCTCTCTTTCTCTGTCCCACCCTATCTGATTCTTGTTCCTAATGTGCCCCTGTTCTACTGAATCAAACTCAGCAACACAATGTTTGACAATTTTTGCTTTGCGGAATACTGTGGGTTCATGTTTTTGAATATTTCCTACACTGAAACTAAAAAAGATGTCTGTATTTCTCAGTTTTTCTGAACTCAAATTATCCTGAATTGAATTGTCATTGTGCAACAAGAACTTCCTGCCTTTTACCTATCTTTTATTCAACAATATAAACTCATTACACAATAACCGTGGAAAGCCCCAGACACATAAGGTCCTGCTTTTCCTTATGTTTACCCTGTTATATTTTACTGTATTACTGGTTTAGTGATCAAATGCCTTGCATATAAATAAAATGTCACTAATCACTAACTTCCACTTACTCAAGTAATATATTTACCATTTTTCTCTTTAACAGCTAGATCTTTAACAGCACAATAATAAGGTACACTACTGTTCAAAGGTTTGGTGGCATCATTTTTTTGCCATAAATGTTTTTTGAAAGAAGTATTTTATGCTCACTAAAGCTGCGTTTATTTTATTAAAAAAAATATAGTAAAAACCGTAATATTGTGGAATATTATTACAATGTAATCAACTGTTTTCTATTCAAATACATTTTAAAATGTAATGTATTTTGTCTTCATGGCAAAGCTGAGTTTTCAGCATCATGTTCTTTTTAACTTTCTGAATCCTGCAAAAATGTCACATGATCCTCAGAAATCATTCTAATATGGTGAATTGGTGCTCAAGAAACATTTCTTATTATTATCAATATTGAAACAGTTGGGCTGCTTAATTTTTTTGTGCAAACATTTGTTTTTGTTTTTCAGGATTTTTTGATTAATGGAAAGTTGAAATAAAAGCATTGATTTTAATGTATTAACAATGTAAAAGTCTTTAATGTCACTTTTGATCAATTTAATGCATCCGTGCAGAAATAAAAGTTTTAATTTCTTTAAAAAAAAAAGATCTTACCCCCAAATTTTTAACAGTAGAGTGCATATTTGAATTGCTTGCTTAAAAGGTGTTAAATATTATATAGTCACAGATCATTCAAAATCTCAGGTATAATGTTACTAGTTCCTTCATTCTGTCTGTTTTATGACCGTTTTTGGAATGCAAAGGAAATTGCAAAATTGGGAAAATTCTCCATGATGACACATACAATAACGTGTTGCAACCAAATTCTCTGTACATGATTGTGTTTGAAATAGGGAAACTGATTTGACCTAACATATACCATTTGACAGACTTGATGTGAGGACATTAGAAAGTTATTTTAGAGGTTGTGTCTCAAGAAGTGTGGGTTATTATAACATCTCTCTAACACGTCAGCTCTACATTTTTCACCGGGAATTCTCTCAACTGAAGGTTGTCTATATATATAATATAGCCTATATAATAATAATATTAATAATAATAATAATAATAATAGCCTATAAATAAGTTCAACTTAGCCAATTTATTCTGACTCACCTTCAATATGACAGGCAGTCAAAGACCCTACTGTGAGGTTCATGCAGCTTCCCAAACACCACTGTTACATTTTTTTTTTTTTTTTTTTACGTTTAGGTGGGGTGATGCACCTGTTTGCCTGTCTGATAAATCTCCTTGACGTGTACAAGATTCTTTCATATATTTAAAATGAAAACCTGTCTTTCTCTGTATTATAGCGGAGGCTGTATATTGTATCATATTTTGAGTAGACCAGTTTAACATGTTATGTAACATAATGGATATAACGAAGAGCATGACTTCCTCTCATTAACAGGCTCTTCTGGTTTTCTTGCCCTGAGCTCACCGCCGCTATTCAGAGCAACATGCCTAATGATGTACAAAGTGTTCAGTGCCAGTTTAGGAACTATACAATCTGGATTTGGGTTGGAGAGGGGGGTGGTCAGAGATCTGCACAAAAATGCCACTTACTTGGGGGTTGTAGGCCCCAATGAGGAGACTTTTTGTGAGAAGTGTCACAGGTCAAAGGTTAAAGTTCTACGACTCCATGCATGGTTGAGTAAACAAACCGGCTTTGGATGCAGCAGTCACACTAATGCTTGAGAGAAAGATAGAGCCATTGCATTCCGGGAGGAAAAAATAATCATTTGTTAAGCTTATGCTTTAAAGAAATACAAAAACGAAAGACAAATTAGAAACATCAAGAGTCAATCATGGAAAATATACATTTATTTTGTAATGAGTGGTTAAAAGGTTTGACATTAAGTTTTAATTTAAGACAGAATAATTTTTTTTTTTCTTGGTTTGTTTTCACAACAGAAATGTAATGTATGTTTGCATTCAGCTATATAATTTAAAACTTCAGTGTTCAATACTGACTAAAGGCCAATTCACAGACACTTTTGTCCGATCAGTGTGTAACCCCTGTAGCAGCATAAGTCTTTTGGCCTCTGTCAGAGCTTGCTTTTGCCAATTGAACATGCTGAATCAGAATTAGAATGTCTGAGAAGTGACGTGCTATAATCTGGTAACTGTCGGCGTTGGTCTGCGGTGTGAATTAGCATATACCAGCCTATACTGGAGATCTACCTTCCTGCAAAGTTCAGCTCCAACCCTGATCAGACAGGGTTCATCTCAATCAGCTCCCTAGCTTCCGGGGTTGTGAACCAGTATATCGTGTAGACCAATTCTGGTAAGGACAGTAAGGACCCTGTGGCTCACTACACATTGGGTCACATTGATGACTCTTTTTCAACATCCTCATTGAACAACATCACTACTATTTATGAACAACAGAACTGATATCTTTCTGATGTTATTTTTTACGTTATTTAAAGTGCATTATGATAAATACTTTGCTTGTTACACACGGGCAACATTTCAGCCTTATAAATTATAAATGTGAACAACAAAAAAAAAATTTAAACTAGGCGTTTTGAATGTTTAGTGTGCATCTAGTATTTTCATCATTTTCATAACTTAACAAGAACATTAGCAAACTGTTCTTAGAACATTTTTTTCTTAGCTTGGATGGAAATAGAGGTCCATAAAATGTCAGGAGGTTTTCAAATTTTGCATTAGCTGACTGATGCTTGTTATACTATGATCCATAATACTGGTGGAATATATATATATTTTTTAGCAGTTAAATAATTGATGATGATGATGATGATTATTATTATTCCTGGTTAAAACTTAAACACGACTCTGTGAACTAAATGTTTGGTGACCAGTCCTAGACTGGCATTGAGCCATGAAGCATCTCCATAAATACATCAGTTTATGGAAGTATCTCCATAAACTCAGTTATAATAAATACATGATTAATGACTGCGCTGGATTAGTCTCATTATCTCTGTCTAAACTCTTCCACATGACCCCACAGCACGGTGACAATTGAGTGTAAAGCAGAGCAAGGCATTTTGATACAGAAACCTTTGATTGTTCAAAAGGGGATGAGAGATGTTGTAAGTAATAAAGATGATCTGATGATTTCTTCATCCACTGCATAAAATATTTAAAATCGCTCAGACTATAAGAACACTATCTGTGGAAATATATCCTCAACATAACTCTCACCTCTTTCTTTGTAACACCATCCAAAATAAATGATCAGCTCATTGCAGCTACAGGATGTGCTAACATTTCTCAATATGAGTGACTCACGTGTGAAGGTGTAAAGTCAGCACTCACACCTTTACAAGCTGCTCCTGGCTAAGAATTCTAAGCTGAAACATTCTATGTTTACATACAAATACTACAATTTTTTTAAAAAGACGTAAATGCTAACCAATGCTGCATTCATCACCAATGCTTTGTGCCGGCAAAGCTGGATTTTCAGCATCATTACTTCAGTCTTCAGTGTCACATGATTTTGAAATGGAAAACTTTTTAACTTTCTTTCCTGTCAGTTTGATCAATTTAATCCTTGCTGAATAAAAGTATTAATGTCAATCTTACTGACCACAAACTTTTAAACGGTATAGTGAATGAATGAATGAGGCATTTATATAGCGCTTTCATATGTACTACTGTACAACTGTACAACTACTGTACCAAAGCGCTTTACAATCATATCAGGGAATCTCTCCTTAACCACCACCAGTGTGCAGCATCCACTTGGATTATGGGCTCACCACACACCAGCTACAGGTGGAGAGGAGAGAGAGAGTGATAGAGCCAATTTAGGGGATTATTAGGAGGCCATGATTGGCAAGGACCAATGGGTGGAATGTGGCCAGGGCACCAGGGATACACCCCTACTCTTTTACGAAAAGTGCCATGGGATTTTTTTAATGACCATAGAGAGTCAGGATCTCAGTTTAACGTCTCATCCAAAGGAGGGTGCTCTTTGACAGTATAGTGTCCCCATCACTATACTGGGGTGTTAGGACCCAAACAGACCACAGGGTGAGCGCCCCCTGCTGGCCTCACTAACACCTCCTCCAGCAGCAACCTGGTTTTCTCAAGAGGTCTCCCATCCAGATACTAACCAGGCTCAGCCCTGCTTAGCTTCAGTGGGCAACCAGTCTTGGGCTATAGGGTGATATGGCTGCTGGCATAAGTGTATATAAATTATTATTTAAAAAATCAGTTTTCAAATATGTGTCCTGCAAGGGATTGATCCATGAGTGGCATTCATTCATATTGCCCAACATGATTCCCATCTACTGAAATGTGAGAGAGAGGCAGAAGGATCTCGTAATGACATTCAGCTTTGTTTATGATCAGCCCACTTTCACAAGAGTGAGAGGGAATCAAGAGGTTGACATGGCAACCGGTCCATCTGGTCACACTCCAGCTGTCTTGAGAGAATTGTAGGGTTTCAGTGGGGGAAACTATTCACAAGAACGCCTTTAATGCAAAACTCTGTACTTCCTCTGAAGCCACAGATGACACATGTACAACAAAATTAATTTAGAAAAAAAAATCTATTTCATTGTAATCTTGTTACGAAAATAACTTTGTATTACAAACTAAATATACTGGTTGGATAGGCTTAAAATAAATAACATTTCCATTGTCTTTCATGTGACTCAATGACTTCTTTGGACATCTTTGTGTGATGTCAACATTAAATTACTTTTTGAATATTTCAGGCTTGATGGAGCCACTTAATACAGAACTTTTTTCATATAATACAACACCATATGCTTCTGTAAACACTGACTACTTTCTTCTCCAAAATTTTTGCTACCGTTGTCTGCCATGCTTCTAGTGACTGTCCTGCCAGGAAAGGTCTTCTGTGGTCAACATCTGTCATGCCATCTTGCTTCCATGAGCACATGCAGATTATATATTTACAGGGATCTATTAGCTCTCTTGTGGTTTCCCATGTTTTTGTTGGTCTCAGTCTGCAGTTGGTCCTCTGCTTCAAGCTGGACAGATTGCATTTTTTCACTGTAAAGATTAACAATGTGTTGTTCTGCATCAAAGATTATGTTTCAGACCAATAAATACACAGTTTATACAACATCACAATCATATCAGACTGACAATTTACAGTGTGTTAAGATCCAAACATAGATCATTAGAACAAGCATATTTTACATACATTGTACCTTTGATCTTGAATGAACCATATCTTTGTTGGTGGTATTTCATTTAAATAACTAATTTTGCTAAAAAAAAAATAATGATTTCTAAAGGCTTTTCCAACATTTGAGCATTGAGCATCATTTGTTATATTTAGCTGTGACAGAATTGTGGGTGGGAATGTGATTCATTTGGCATCATAAATGCCATTAGTCAAATGCTGACCATTCATCCACACTTTTTGACGACTCTGAAATTTATTTAGCAAATTCTGTGGAAAATCGTGAGAGCGCTAGGCGGCTAGCATTGCTAAATCAATAGCATGAGTCACTGGCTCATCACTGGAGCAAGTATTGTGACTCATCTTTGTACTTTAAAGATTTGGACATTTGGCGAGTGTTAAATTGTGTAACAGTGAATTTATACATATTCAGACAGATGATATACAAAAATTCTAATCAAACCAAAAATATTGGTTGATGAATATCATGGAAGAACATTTAAATTCAATGAATGATCAAATGGCTGAAAAACGTTTCTCCAGCATCATAAATAAAAATCTAAAGCTACTGACTAGGTAGCTACTGAAGCCCTAAATTAAGTTACCTTTACTGGCCCTCACGGGTAAACATTTCTCATGGAGGAAGGGAAAGAGTCATTCATTGTTCCTACTGAAGCAGGTAGAATGGCCTTTCTTTGTACTACAAAAACAACAAGAGTAGACAGAGAGAAAGAGACTCCTTGTACAAAGGTTGATTCATGGCTGAGACACTATTAGTCAGTAATAGAAGAACAAATTCAGCCTGATGAAAGCTGGGAGGTGGTGGGGGTGGAAGCAAGGAGGAAGATGGGACATTCTGCCAGGTAATGCAACAGGAACTCATCTTTATGTCCTTTTTATAGTCTCACAACTGTATTATAGAAAGCTTGTATGAGCAACCTAAGAACTGGAAGACTGAAGAGTTATGTAATATTTCTGTCCTTGTTATAATGATAGAGAGCACTTGTAATAATGACTAAGCTAGGAAAAGTCAGGAAATGCTCATCCTATAAACTAAAATCTACACCATTATTCCTGAGTAAAAAAAAAAAAAAACATTAGACATCGAAGAAACATTATCTTGCTACATTAGATTAAATTATGGGCGGTTTTGGGAACTACAACAAAGAGTTATTTGTTCTTCTCTTTGTTCTCCTCTTTTTTTTTCAACCACTCCCTCTAAGGAAGCAATTCCCACACATGGACAGCCTAACTGAGACACAGCCCCGGTCATGTGGGACAGGAGGGTCAGAGGTGGTCATAAAGGGGTCCCCAGCTGGAGAACGTAAATCCAGACAGGCTTTGACTCCCAGTCTTCATGGGTTGCTTGGTTAATTAGCTTTTCTCTGTTTTAGTTTGCACTGGGCTACATTTTCTCAATGAAACGGCACTAAATATGCTTTAAATTGCAGGCTATATAGAGCACATTACATAGTTTGACCATATGAAATATTATTTGTGGGGTATCGTGGCCTCAGTATACAGAGATAGGGAGAGCACTCAGACATGTCTTTGCTTGCTTATGTAGTGTTTGTGTTCTGAGTCAAACATTATCCAGTCTGAACAAGCGCTCTGGGTGTTTCTCAATTACAGGGTGTAGCAATAATAAGAGCCTGACTTTCACAAACACATGTGTTGTTTACATTCGACAAACAAACCTGCAAGGCAAACACATGCAGTTGGTATTTCATTTATAGCAAAAAACAGTAACTAAGTGCATTATCGGGATTTATGATGTCCGTTATCTTGCCGGTGTGATCTCTAAAAAGATTTGCCATTTTAAATCAGATAATAGCTTATCAGCTAACATGAATGTTTAGTTTACAGTTATGTTCAATGTAATTTTAAGTTACTGAAATGAGGTTTGCTAATAAGATATAAAGACAACATAAATGGATATCTAATTGTTACACAGAAGACAGAAAAAATTTCTGACAGAAAAATTAAGGTTTTTGTTTGTAAGGAGCATGTTTATAGGCTACACAAAGAAATATTGAGGGTAAAACTGAACAATTAACAGAAAAGTGTCACAAACCAAACATTTGAACTGTTGAACATTTGTGCTTGACTCATTGCTTTAACTAAAACAACATTTGGATGCAAATGCATGTGTAATTTCGTTAATTAACATCACATTAATTAACTAATTAATTAACACCACATTTATTTGCAATTTTTCTTGACCAAAAAAAATCATTATATTTACAGAGACTAAGTTGATGTGTAGCCGCATTTACTGTGAACGGAGTCACTCTGAGATGCTGGAAAAAACACATATCTGGCACGCATGTGAGTAATTAAAGCACTGTGCTTCACTCTGAAACTCGCAGCACATACATTTATTTAATCAAATCACAGCGTTTGTGATTTGACATAGCACTATGCTATATTATGATTTTTAAATGCCTTTAACATGTCATGCAGCCTTAGAAAATGGTCCAATAATGAGTTTCATGGATTCTCGTCCATGGAATGCGCCAGTTAATAGACACGGGTAAATTGCAATCGAGGATTTTTTTAAAACTGAGTACTCAAATTTAATCGAGGAATAGGGATACAGTAGGCCTGAATACAATTCTGCTAAAGTTACACAAAAAATTATTATATAGACACTCAAAATTGTATTTATAATTAGCAGTTCCATCAGCTTTATCAGTAAATGTTTTAAATCACTTATCATTTTTTAGCAAAAAAATAAATAAATTGTTTGATGGAAACTTGGCTATTGTAGCATTTCACTGTTTACTACACCGTTATTGCTGTCTTTAGAAATATTAATGCATATTTATTAGAAATCGCAATGTCTTCTTTTGTTAAAATATGTATTCTTTAAAAAATATGGCTTTATATATTAAAAATGCTGTCAGATTTACATGAAAGATAAGTATAGGGATTTGTAAATCACATGTTTAAGAGAATGTGGTTAATGAGATCATATTGCAGCAGGAGATTCAAACATAATCACATCAACCCCGCAGCTTCTCTTTTACTGCAAGCCGCTCTAAACCAAAGGATCAAAGACAATGTCTGATTTGCCACAACCTGCTGACTATCCAAAAATAGCAGGTATATTTACAGATAAGCATATCTGATAAACCTGAAAAGCCCAAAATGGCATTTTAAAGTCAACAATGTTTTGAAGGAGATGGAAAAGATTACAGACAAACTTTAAAGTCAAACTAAGTAATACTAACTGATAGATTCACACAAGCTGTTCTACAAATCCCCAGCAGAGTAGATAAAGTATCCTTTGACCTCTTTGTATTCCTCCATTCCAGATATGTTCTTGTTAACTTGAACTAATAGAACTTAAATTCTCATGAGTGAACTGAACAGAAAACATGGTTCTATGGAAGGATGGTGCCAACTGGTTGGTCTAATATAAATATGAAAAAGTTCTAATCCTTTCTAGTCAATTATTTACTCTGTCCATAGCACCCTTGACGCAGTTATTTCAATGGCATGTCGTAACACACACAAGTGTGTTGTGTAATTATTGCGTATAATCTAGGCACAAATCCAGGCCTACCACTCCTGTTCTCTGTTCATTCATTATGTTCAAGGAATTATGTCTGTTGAGGTCAGACTGGAATCTTTAAGTGTTTGCCATAGATTTAATAGCTTGCATCTCTTTTGTTTGTAAACAGTGCTTTGGAAACCAAACACTCTAAGGTCCATTCACAAAGAATGCGTTTTTGTATTCCACAGCACTGCTTTTCCATTGTTTTTTATGTAAAGTGCTAGACTGGTGTGTTTGACCATTGCCCTCGCATCTTGCCTCTTTCAGCGTCTTGCTCTGAAACATTTATTCAATGATAAAGGTTACACATTAACATTTCCAGAGGTGCTGTGTATGTACGGCGACGTCTGTAGACCTATGTTCATGACCACCCTATCTCTCGTGCCTTTATCCCAGCGGCAAATGGAACATTTTATGGCACTGTTGCATTTGTTAATTCTGTAAATTCAATTTGTTATTTAATTTGATGGTGCTGGAATTTGAATCCAAAACATGGAAACAGAACAACTTCAGTTTCAATTAACCATTATCACACGGCGAGCAATTTCAGTCATGCTGAAAAGTAGAACCATTACGAGTGTGATAGCCCATTGCTTTTATACAGCAGTTCAATAAACAAGAAGTTAGAAGGCTGTGAGCAACTTACATTTAGACACAATGTTGGCAGTTACATTTACCGCTAGCGAAAACAGTTCCAAACGAAGCCACTTCAGAATCTCAGCGCCTCCGAGCGACACAACAGTAGTGGTGTTTCTTTCAGGAATGAATCAGTGTTCTTGAACGAATCGGTTGAGTGAGCGATTCGATTAATCATTCATACATATTATGAATGTGTTCCGTATGAATGTATGTGACACTTTTATTTGCGTCATTTCACTGTCATTCATAACTCTTCTCCCATGACCTAATGGGATAGTAAAGTCAGATGCATACTTTAGAATCTTGCCGGATGTATTAGGTCATCCTTTTTGGCAACTGTTTTATAAATACGGTGAATTCAGACATTCTACTCTTTTTACATACTGTATAGTATAGAAGTATGCATATTCGGATGCAACCGATGTTTTTTTATGTTGTTTTAACATCAGTTGTGGTTTTCCTTGCTTTCCAGTACATTTATTTGTCAGTAAAGTTGAACAGAAATCTCCAAAAACAATTCTTATAATTCTTAAAAAAGCTTTTGATATCTTCCAGTTAAATAATTTCACAAGTTTATATATGTGAATGTTCCCTATGGTAAATTGAGTCCATCTGCCAACATGGCAGACGTCTCCATCCACCACTCATTGGCATTTATTAGATGCCTGCTTTCCCCCTCCCCCTCCATATGTCAAGCTTATGGCTGTTGTCATGGCAACAGCTGCCCCCCCCCCCCCCCCCAACCCGCCTGCTCCCCATTGGCTGATACAGACATTGCATAAGCAGCAAATCCTAAGGTCTCAATCAGTCAGTGTCAGTGTGTGTGTGCTGATGGAAGCATTTGTGTATTTTTCTCATGTGTTTGACCCTCTGTATACATTAAAATGTATAAATTTGGTACAGTGCAACATCAGTTTCCATTAGTGTTGATCCTCCTGGCCTTTGAAGCAATACAGTGCTGTATTTTGTCTGGGGTCTAGCCCCATGATACCTGACTTTCATCAAGGAAACTGCATCATTTGATTGTTTGGTGAAAGATGGACAATTTCTCCTACTTCTGACAAAGTACACAACACCTCATAACAGAGCAAGTGGCTGCAAAGAATCTACGCATGTCACTATGGTAAAACAGAAACACAAATGCTTACTGAATATTCTTACAAAATACAAGAATACTTGTTACTACTTTCTACTCAAGGACCTTGACAGAATTGTAGTGGAGTAAAAAGTATTATATTTGTATTTCAAATGTAATGAAGTTAAAGTAAAAAGTTTCCACAAAAAAAAAATAATACTCAAGTAAGATACTCAAAAAGTGAACTTAAGTACAGTACTCAAGTAAATGCACTTTGTTACTGTCCACCTCTGATCATAACTTCATTTAGTGTTTTCTAAACAAATTATAACAAAGGATAGTTAAAGCCTAATGACACCACACCAACATAGTTCAGAGATGAACTTTAGCAGAAATACTAAATAAAGAATAATAAAAAAAAAGAATTCACATATCAATGACACCATAAACCATATCAATGTAATACATTAAGAATAAATACAATTGAGAATTAAACACAGTTGTAATTCATAAAAGACCCTGCATTTGAAAGTTAACACTCTGTGGCTCTCTGGCCATGGAGGCCAAACCAAGGTCAGAGAAGATGAAGGTCTGCAGCTGTGAGCTGTAGCTCACATGATCGTGTGTTGTGGTATGCTCACATCACCTCTGGAATGCTGTTCCATTCAGTGAACAAAGCTTTACCCCTGCTTTCAGGTTCATCCACCTCAGAGGGGAGGAGAGTATCGAACATGTTCTGAGTTACTGGAGCACTCTGACCAGCCTGGGAACATGTTGGAATGAGAAATGTGAACTGCCTTCTCATTAGTCAGATCCTAAGGCATGTACTGTAAAAAAGATTTAATGGATTTAACACACCCGCCCCGAACTTACGTAGGTCATCTTACATGTACAGTTGGTGACGAACATCCCACCTAACAAAAATATGCTCTTAGAATGTTTTGCTAACATTCCTGTCAAGTTATGAAAACATTATGAATGTTTTTAAACTTTCAAAATGGGCAGATTTTTTGTATTAATAAGGTTTTTTTTTTTTTAGTTTATGTGAAAATGTTATGAAAACGTTATTTCTGAAAGTTTTCTGAACGTTAAAACATTCGTTTTTTAACGTTTTGAGAATGTTTTTCTTGTGAACGTATTTTTATTTAATGAGTCTAATATAAAATATTTAAATAGTTTAAATTTATTTAAAGCTGTAGTCCATAACTTTTTTGTGTTAAAAATGTCTAAAAAATTATATAATGAGCGAGAACATCATTTATCCATTTTCCAAACAATCCATTTTGTTTATTAGTAGTCTTATTCACTACGGTAAACCTATAATAAGTGTTTATATTTGGATTATTTTAAACTGGTTCGGGTCGTACCACTGCGGAGCAGCATACCTGCTTGCCTCGTCATAGACATAAACAGAGAGAAGTAGCTCTGGTGTGGTGAATAACTGAGTCACAGCAAAGAGATGAGTCCAAGCTTTAGACCCAAGCAATCTGATTGGTTCAAAGCACGTTTTATGGGTAATCGCTGGAGTGCCTGGTTACAAATCAGTCAAAATCACTTTGTTATATATGTAGTTTGAATTACGTTAAAATTACCATTAATGTCTTTTAACTTATATGTTTCAGTATATAACTGAAACTAGATTGTGAAATTAAATATTTCTTGTTCTTATTGTTTTTTTTAGTTAGCTTACATAGAAGCATACTGTAGCATAGCTATCCGATGATCTAGCAAGCCGAATCCTATTCCACATGACCCTTACTATACCAATCTTTTTAAGAGATAGAGAGATCTTTCTGATTTATTTGTATAACTGATTTACCTGGATATTGGATGGATGAAAGAAAAAGACAAACACAAGTGAAAATTGTTATGTGGTATAATAATTTAATTACAGCCATAAATTAAAAAAGCCTTGGCATGTCAAATTAAATTATATTTTGCTTGTATCAAAATAAAACATTCAACAACTTGATATTTGAAATATTACTACAATTCAATTCAATACAATAGCTGTCTCTTTCTGTAAAGCTGTGTGAACCTGTGAAAAGCGCTATACAAATAAATGTATTGATGGCATGAAAACTGCTATACCTGCTTAAATGTTTATGCAAACTGGTTTTATCTTATCTTGTAGCAGCGGGATTTAGCAGTAGGCCTTCATAGCAGTGGGATTTAGCATATTACACATAGCTACCACATAGAGCTAAAACAGCTCACGTTAGCTACAACAAGGTATTGCGAGAACAGCTTTAGATCAGGCTCATCTCTTCACTGGGACTCATCTCTTCACCACACCGGCTATTGTTCTTCTGTAAGACACATGCAGTTCTGTTTATTAAACACTAGAGCGCCAAAAGTTACGGATCAACTCAAATTTGATTTTTTTTTTGAAAGAGGAGCGCCTTCTGTGCATTCACTCAAAAAAAATGTTTGCCTCTTGTTCAGTTTAAGTATTATAATGAGCTAAAGTAACACGATTTTTTAACATTTTGTCACAACTTAATTTAATTGTCTTCAATCAACCTAATGTATGTAAAACTTAAGTTTACTTAATTAATTTGTGTTAAAAGTATACATGAATAATTTTGTTTTGACATAATTAACTGCATGGTCTGTATATTCCAGCATGCTTTGCAAGGGACTGCATTACAATAAATGTAGGGATTAAAGTGTTATTTTATGTGTTTTTCAGTAAGGGAAAGATGTTGTTAGTTAATGTTACTGTGTTATGTTCAGGCTGTGGGCATGTGATCTATGCTAATGTCAGGAGTGACACCAGTCTTTTCTTATTTGTTCATTATATACATTGTGTATAATGATGAAGGAAACTACTTATAATTGATTTTCCAATTACATTTTTTTTATTTAAGTTTGACAAGCATATAAAGTAATTATATAAACGTATTAGTTTCATTTAAACAGTGTTTAATCAAATTGAGTTGGACCAACTTAAATAAATTGAGTTAGACACACTTTATTTTTTATTTTATTGAGTTGGACCAACTCAATTTTGCCCAATTTAATAAAAATGGACCAACTCAATTACAATGGCCCAAATTGAGTTGGACCAACTTAAATAAATTCGGTTGGACCAAATTTTTTTTTTAAATTAGTTAAATTAAATTAAATTGGCAAAAATGTAGTTGGTCCGCCTTTAATAAATTGAGTTGATTCAACTCAATTTTGACCAATTTTGGTCTAACTCAAGTTATTTAAGTTGATCTAACTCAATTTTTAATTAAGTTGATCCAACTCAATTAAATTTATTTAGGTTGAATGAACTATTTTTTTTTTTTTAAGTTGGTCCTACTCGATTTATTTAAGTTAGATCAACTTAATTAAATTGGTAAAAACTAAGCCTAACTAATGTACATATACTCACTAATAAAGCAAATAAAAATATAAGGAACACATAACATATTCATCTGAACACCGCTCAGCAGCACGGGTGGCGTCGGACGTGTAGACTTTAACAGTAGACTTTACCGCTGCTCATGTATTTCGAACTTCTTTTTACTCAAAAGAGATGAACAAAAAAGAACTTCGCTATTGTCAGCGTTGGTTGCAACAGAGATGAAACAGGATCTAAGTGCAGCAGTGTTTACTGTGAAATAAACTCCAATATTTACAAAACAGAACAGAACAACCATAATCACCTCAATTTATCTACACAATAGCTGGATCAACTCAATTTATGTTAGTTGGACAAACTCAATTTAATTAACAAATATTGTTCTAATAACATTTTCTCTAAATGTTATGAATGTTCATCAAGTAAAATCAACATACAGTCATGGTCAGAATTAATGGCACCCCTGGTAAATATGATCAAAAATGGCTGTAAAAAATAAATCTTCATTGTTTATCCTTTTGATCTTTAATTAAAAAAAAAAGTGAAAATCTAACCTTTCAGTGAAGTAAAAGAATTGAAAGTGGGGGGTAAATCACATTATGAAATAAATGCTTTTCTCTAAAACATGCTGGCCATAATTATTGGCTCCCTGTTATTAAATACTTTTTGTAACCTCCTTTTGCCAAGATAACAGCTCTGAGTTTTCTTATATAATGCCTGATGAGTTTGGAGAACAACTGACAAGAGATCAGAGACCATTCCTCCATACAGAATCTCTCCAGATCCTTCAGATTCACAAGTTCATGTTGGTGCTTCTTCTCTTCGGTTCACCCCACTAATTTTCTATAGGGTTCAGTTTAGGGGATTGGGACGCTCATGGCAGAAGCTTCATTTTGTGCTCAGTTACCCATTTTTGTATTGATTTTGATGTTTCTTTTGGACCGTTGTCCTGATGGAAGATCCAACCACGGCCCATTATAAGATTTCTAGCAGAGGCAGTCAGGTTTTGATTTTTTATCTGTTGATATTTGCTAGAATCCATAATACCATGTATCTGAACAAGATGTCCAGGACCTCCAGCAAAAAAATAGGCCCACAACATATAAGATCCAACAGTATATTTAACCGTAGGCATGGGGTACTTTTTATCCCTGTTTGCACCAAACACAGCATGTGGGTTTGCTGCCAAAAAGCCCTTTTTTCGTTTCATCTGACCATAGAATCCAGTCCCTTTTGAAGTTCCACTCATGTCTGACAACTGAATATGCTGGAATTTGTTTTTGGAGGAGCGAGGAGGATTTTTCTTGAAACCCTTCCAAACAACATGTGGGGATGTAGGGGTTGTTTGATATATTTTGTTTAGGCTTTCTGACCCCCAAGACCAAGTAATCTCTGCAATTCTCTATCTGTGATCCTTGAAGAGTCTTTGGCCACTCAAACTTTCCTCTTCACCGTGCATTTAGGCAATATAGACACACGTCCTCTTCCTGGCAAATTCGTAACATCTTTAGTTAATTGGAACTTCTTAATTATTGCCCTGATGGTCAAGTTGGGGATTCTCAATTCTTTAGCTATTTTCTTACAGCCATTTTCTATTTTGTAATGCTCAACAATCCTTCGATGCACATCAGAACTATATTCTTTGGTTTTACTCATTGTGATGAATGATTAAGGGAATTTGGCCTTTGTGTTTCCTCATATTTAAACTCCTGTAAAACAAGAAGTCATAGCAAGACAATTTAATGTTCCTAGTCACCCTGGTGTGCTAAAAAAAGGTAGCCTAAATATTAATAGGAATATACTTCAGAGATATTTTACATGTAAAAAATTCTAGGGGTGCCAATAATTGTGGCCAACGTGTTTTGTAGAAAAACATTTATTTCGTAAAGTGATTTCCCTCCCACTTTCAATTATTTTACCCCAATGAAAGGTTAGATTTTTGCATTTTTTTTTTATTAAAGATCGAAAGGATAAACAATGCAGATTTATTTTTTACAGGCATTTTTGATCATATTTACCAGGGGTGCCATTAATTCTGACCATGACTGTAGTAGAGGTGGGTAGTAACGAAGTACGTTTACTTCGTTACATTACTTGAGTATTTTCTTGGAAAAATTGTACTTTTAAGAGTAGATTTAAATGTGGGTTTTACTTTAACTCGAGTACATTTCTAATGAAAAAACTGTAGCCTACTTTTACTTCGTTACGTTGGGCGACGTTCCCCTGGTTACTTTATTTTAATGCAATAGGCTACAATTTAGGCTTCATGTTGTTAAATGCATAGTTTATTCCAAGCGCGCTGTATCTTTTTTTCTGGGGCATGAGCGATGCTCAATTCACAAATGCATCACTCTTTTGAGTCGATTCTGTTCAAAGACTTCATCAAACAATTTGCCAGATCTGTCTTGGTTCGCAAATCAGTTTGAATGATTTGTTCAGTTTCCTTCACGCACTAGATTGTCTGAAGCAGTTTCACACTCGGAGTCGTAACAGGAAGTTTTAAGAACACCAAGAGCGTTGGATGAAGTAGCCGTGGACCTGCAGTCAAGTGAAAGCAAATCTGCAAATGCATCATATTGTTTGCCAGCGATAAAGATCTTTATTAGTTGAACATCTTCGTATGCTGTGAATGAATGATTGCACAGGACGATAGTCTACATTCGATTATATTTCATTCAGGTAACATTACAACCAAACAGATTATAACGCCACGATAGCACTACTACAAAGTATGACATTACCAGTTGTTTAGAAATATACCCTTAATTTATACATTTAATAAGCTACCACCACAGTTTATGAAATGAACACCCGCCATCATTTGTGTATTGGGCAGTGGCGTGCCAAATCATCTTGAAAACGAGCGCCTTTGCCTGCCTTAGACAGTTAACCAGTTTAAACATGCTTGCAGAAATATACATTTGATTACATTTTGCAGAACAGACGGAAGAAGATCCGTCGATGTGCATTTGATCGTTGTTTGTGTTCAGTTGTTCAGTAGCGGCCATGAGCGCGAGCACATGTGAAAAGTTTTAACTATTCCTTCTCTGTGTCAATGGTTCCCTGCCTTTAAAGCTCCAGTAGGTCACTTTTGTAAACAAGTATTTGTTAAAACTGTCATTATGTCCTGACAGTAGAATATGAGACAGATAATCTGTGGAAAAAATCAAGCTCGTCTGGCTCCTCCCTGTGGTCCTATTGCCATTTGCAGAAATACACCGCTCCCGGTCAGAAACAACCAATCAGAGCCAGGAGGAATGTCTTAGCAGTGTCAATCACGCTCTGTACGCGCTGATCACCCCTCTCTTGCACAGCGCGAGTGCGTACCGTAGTTCGTGACTCTCCTGTTCGAACTCGTTCATCCAAATGAACGAATCTTTTTTCTAGTCATTTCGTTCATTCAACGAACGAAATGACTCGAAAAAAGATTTGTTCATTTTGAACGAGTCTTTTTCGGAGTCATTTCGTTCATTCAACGAACGAAATGACTCGAAAAAAGATTTGTTCATTTTGATGAACGAGTTCGAACAGGATCACGAACGTACATCATAGAACAGAGCAAGGCGAGCATTTGTGCTTATAAAACTTAAAGTTTTGTATTTATTTTTGAAATGACCGATCGTTTCGCTAGATAAGACCCTTATTCATCGTCTGGTATCGTTTAAAGCCCTTTGAAGCTGCACTGAAACTGTCATTTGGTCCTTGAAACGTTTGTGTCCTATATTGAAGTCCATTATATGGAGAAAAGGCCTGGAATGTTTTCATCAAAAACCTTAATTTCTTTTCGACTGAAGAAAGAAAGACATGGACATCTTGGATGACATGGGGGTGAGTAAATTATCAGCAAAAGTTTTTTTTAAAAGTGAACTAATCCTTTAACGTTATTTTACTAGCTATTTATAACTTATAGAAAGAGTGCAACGTTATAAAGTTACATGTATTGCAAAATACATAATGATTTGAGGACCAAGTTTGTAGTCAAAGTATGGGCAGGCCATAGTCAATGTAAAGCATATTGTTGATGTTTCGTCCCTATTAGTGAATGTTCCATAACTGTTTATAATCCGCCGTCATCGGTGGTCCTGTTTACTAGCCTGCGCGTTCACGGCAGGCTCCGCTGTGGGGGAGGAGCTGTGGAGGGAGGGCTGTAGCACAGCAGAGAGCGAGGGGGCTGGACCCAGAAGTTGTGCTTGTTCAAATTTTCAGGCTAAGTCAACATTTTCTCAAAACTCCCTACTGCAACTTTAAATGCCTTGAATGCAAAACTCTGCACATTCACTTTATTTCGACATTTTCTAATAATCCAAATGTAGTTGTATTTCTATTACAAACCAAAGGACAGGCAATGATTTTAGGCCTACAGATGGCAGAAATAATGCTTGTCTCTTCTGTTTTTGTTGCAAAGATCTAATTATGATAATATAGTCAATTATACATATCTAAATAATATCATGTTATATATATATATATATATATATATATATATATATATATATATATATATATATATACGTATATATATATACGTAATCATCGATTACGTCGACACAAAAAATACGTCGACGCAAAATATGCGCGTCCATTCGTCAGACCCAAAACAAAGATGGCGGCGCCGGATAGTAATAGCAACACGAGTGGCTCCTCCTCAGACTATCAGAAGTGCAAGGCGGCACGCACTCGTTCCTCTAAAGCAGTGTTTCTCAACCTCTCCTGCAGGGACCCCCTGACAGGACATGTTTTTGTTTTAACCCTGAAATGGCACACCTGATTCAATTAGTCAGCTACACATTAAGCCTTTGAGCCTTTAATTAATTGAATCAGGTGTGCCATTTTAGGGTTAAAACAAAAACATGTCCTGTCAGGGGGTCCCTGCAGGAGAGGTTGAGAAACACTGCTCTAAAGTACACACAAACACACGAATGTGCGTCAGTATCGAGTTCTCTTTCGGGCTTGAACGAACCATAACACACACAAATTATGCCAAACTGTCCGTTTTGTCGAGTGTCCTCATAAGAGCAGTCTTAAATGAGTAAAATAAAGTATTTTATTTTAAAGAGTAAATGAATATTTAAAATGTATTTTAATTTTTAAATTATCATTAATAAAATATCTGCCGACATTCTGACTGCCAACCAATCCGCAAATAGCCGCTGACTGGTAATACGGTTGTGCTGTTGAGGCTCGCGCAGCCTCATGAGGAGAAATGGAAACAAATGAGCGCAGATCACACAAAGAAACTTAATGAACATAGAGCGGTTAAAAAAATGAATGTGGAGTTTTTATATTTATAACATATGATATGATACAGTTAAGGAACATCACAGTGACCACGAGTGCTGAATACCATCACGATTGAAAATATGACACTGATTTCATATGACAGTTCAATAAACAAGTAATTAATATCAAGTCACTTACATTTTAGACACAATATTGACTGTTTTTGTTCTATTTGAGCAGCGAAAATAGTTCCAAACAAAAATCCCAAGAACCACAGCGCAGCTCACCTGAACACATAACAGCATTAATGAATGATTCAGCCGTTTGAACGAATCATTTGAATAAATGACTCAATAACTCACTCATTAAAACGGTCACCTGCCGCCCCCTACTGGTGGTTTAGTTTCGTGTTTAAAAGTAGGCTATAATTCTTTCCGATATGTCATATTTGTATCTTCAAAAAATATTTAAAACAATCTCATAACATTATTTAATGCAGTTGTAATTTTTCAGTGTAAATTAATTAATTTGATTGGTAACAGCATAGTGTCTTATTATTTCAATTGAATTTATTGATAAAATCCAAGAATTTAAAATGAAAGATGAAGCATACATTTAAACCGATTTCTGGATTTTTACTTGGACAAGAGAATGGCCGATTTACTTGTTCGAAGGACAAGCACATGTAAAGCCTTAATGTTGAGCCCTGAGTTATATTTTATATAC
Organism: Gila orcuttii; assembly: GCA_026230005.1. Lineage (NCBI taxonomy): Eukaryota > Metazoa > Chordata > Actinopteri > Cypriniformes > Leuciscidae > Gila > Gila orcuttii. Next base: position 29,499,815 of record JAPDVR010000007.1, on the reverse strand, counting down.
TGTAGGCCTAGTATTATGTTTATGTGGCAAGCCAGTTTTACACATCAGCCCAGTCTATTCTGTAAAGTTAGTGCCGGGTCCGAGTTTTTTTGCACATTAATTTGACAATAAATGTGGCACACCCAGTTTTTCTTATGCACACCCAGAGACACTTTTCTGGCTACGCTAGTCTCAACTTTCAAATTTGGTCAGTCAAAGAAAATTAAACCATAACTAGGCCTACTATTTTGTGGTTCTTTAATGTGTCGTGACAGATTGCACTTTTTTCAGTAAGCTAGGCCTATGTGTTTTCAAGGCTTCAAGGTTTTATTGAATGCTACCTCTGACTAAGAATGCATTACTTTGCACTTGTATAGTCTTTTATTTTGGAATTTTAAGAGCAATAAACATATATTGCAATGTTAAGTAAATTGCAATGTTAAGTAAATGTTTTTTTTCCATTCAGATATGTAAATCAACATGTATAAATTGCTATTAGTCAATTAATGGGGAGATAATCGATAATCGAATCGAATCGAAATCGAATCGGACTGGAAAAATGAATCGTTAGATTAATCGATGCATCGAAAAAATAATCGCTAGATTAATCGTTTAAAAATAATCGTTTATCCCAGCCCTAATATATATATATACACTGTAAAAAATTTCCGTAAAAATACAGCACAATGTACCATATAAATTTGAAGGATTTTTCCGTATTCGTCTTTTACAGGTCTTTTACCCGTATTTTGAATTGCGCGTTGCATTGTGGGAACTAGAACCTGGCGACGCGAAAAGTTTAAGATGCAACCGCCATTGCACAGGCAGATGACCGCGGCCAAAGTTGCTTTTTAAAGTCGGATTTCGGGTGTATGGAAGCCATTCGGACACTTCTGTGGTAAAACCCGAAAATTATGTTTTGCTAAATGTCAAATAAGCTGTTAACGTAACGTTGTTTAGTTGCCATCTGGCATGTTAGGCAAATGAATGTCAGAGCCGTCGCGTTTATCATTTTATGCATATCGTCACACATTGAAATATTTAACTTAGTTCACACTCGCGGAGGTTCCCTGATTGTAGGTGTGTTATAGTGTCCTCGTTGTAATTGGTTTATTTACTTTTATTTGTCGGTGATGCGGTTTATTTCTTGCCGAGCGCGTCCGTTAACCAGTTGTGATAAAGTGCAGTAACTTAAGTTATTAACGTTAGTGTTTTTGGAGCAATCGAATGCCTTCAAACAAAAGCTACCAGAGAAATCGTCAAGAAAAGTAAAGGCCATTTAATACTTGCTTGATTTAAAAGGCATGAATGTACAACGTGAAGAGGCTGTGTGTGAAGATGCAGTAACCGTTACAGCTGGATCAAGGAAAACAACACCACCACCTTTTCTGCCAAATGAGGTAAGTTAACATTATGTTTACGTTAGACTTCTTGTTTTTGTTTTAGACGACACACAGACATTATACACACACACACGTGACTTTAAACCCCAAATAATGACCTTGAAAGATTAATTTACATATTCATGACTGCTATTATCTAACTTACTAAGTTACACTTCTGCCTGTAACGTTAACGTTAGTCATTCTTTACCAGATCCCTCCTCATTAGTTTGTTTCATAGAGTTTCTGTTGTTTTCTTATCTATTGACAGGACTTTGCTGCTGTAGTTTGCATCCCAAGCACCACCTGCATGCTCCTTATGGGTTTGTATCTTGTTTTATTAGCATTTTTTTTATTAATCATTATGAGTGTTCAATACTGGCAACACACATTTAAATTTAAAGTCTGAGGAAAAATGTTGATAGAAAAAGTTGGTTGCTGAATACCCCCTTCAAAGATATTTATGCTTAACGTTTTGGTCAGTAGAAATACAAATTGTATAGGTTAGATTTAAACAACTATGTTTAAAGCGGTTTTCTGAAGTGATCGTGTAATGGTTTTCATTTTGTAATATCTTTTTTTGTTTAAGGTGGTGGACATTCAGGATTGCTGTCATTCAAGAAGTTACTCAGTCGGGGGTAGTAGGCCGTCGATTAACAAAATGCTGAAATATATTTTAAAGTATGTCAGTGAGCCTTAATCGTCTTATTTTACGTTAAAATATATGCATTATGAACAAAGAACCGTCATTATTTCCGAGCAATAGGTGTTTTTGTTAATCCTGTCGACATCTAGTTGTGAATGGGGTTTCCTACACTGCTTGATCCACGCTGTGGATGCCACCATGTTTGTGTCGTTGCAATAGTAATCCTGCTCAGTACGAGAGGAACCGCAGGTTCAGACATTTGGTGCGTGTGCTTGGCTGAGGAGCCACTGGTGAGAAGTGTCCATCTGCGGGATTATGACTGAATGCCTCTGACTGAACGAAGTCAGAATCCCGCCTAGACGGAACGATACCGCAGCGCCACGGGACTTTGATTGGCCCCGGATAGCCGGCCCTCGGGCCTGACTCTACCATTAAAAACTGCCAGGTCCCTATCACCGCTCGGCTGCGGTAATGTTTAGGTTTACCATGTGGGGAATCCCTCACCTAACACAGCCCAGGCTTGTCTCTTCCTTGATTAGTGCATCAGAAGGCACAACTAGCTACCATCCAGCATTTTGGCAACGCAAAGTAATAAACTCATAGTAAGAGTATATCACTTGGTTGCTGGTTGGCGGGCAGTGGAAAATAACGTCTGTTTTGCCATCCAGGGAGCGTTTTCCTTGGAATGTGATGTCAGGTGAAAACTCTGAATTTCCAGCCTGTTTGCCCGCGAGGATCACTCCTTGGTGATAGACAGGGATCGGCACTTCCTCATCAAACAGATCCAGGATAATCGACCTGATGAACATCTACATCCAGCCCCGAACCATCTACCTGTGTCGGCACGGAGAGAGCAACGACAACCTGGAGAGACAGCTGGGCCGTGATGCAGGCCTCTCGCCGTGAGACAGACAGGTACGGTTAACTGTAGACAGAACCATTACAGTACACGGTAACTACATTTGAAACATCATGATGGATAGGCCACATACTGTTCCCTCCCCTCTGTAGTTTTTGGTGGCTAAACCCGAGTGCAGTCCTACCAGGACCTGGTCCAATCAGTCCGATGGCTCTGAAGAATTTACTACACATTTCTTAGTGAGTGATGAGTTTTCCCCACCTAGAATCTTTGTTTTCTTTGTTTTGACACATTCTGTATCAGTAATACTGTTTTGTATTTCTTTTACAGCCTTCATCTTAACTGAAGACAAGAAGAGTGCCCCCCCCCCCCCCCCCCCATCCATGTTCCTCTGAAAAACCTTTTCCCTTCGCACTTTTTAAAATAATTTATTCAGTGGATGGAATTGTTGTAATGTGAAAGGTAAATTGAAAATTCTGTCAGTATTTACTCACCCTCATGTTGTTCAACCCTGTAAGACCTTCGTTCATCTTCGTAACACAAATTAAGATATTTTTGATTAAATCTGAGAGCTGGATCACTCCTCCATAGGCTTCTAAGGGATTGAAACTTGCCAGCCCCGAAAAGTTATTAAAGATATCGTTAAAATAGTCCAAGTGACTACAGTGGCTCAATCTTGTTAAGTTTATCAAGCGACGAGAATACTTTTAGTGCACAAAAAAAACAAAAATAACGACTTTATTTCAACTATTCATTTCCTTCTCTGTGGGCCTCGACTCAGTTCACTAGTGTAACAGCGTAAGCTTCTGTTGTTGTACGTCACACGCATCACACACATGACCAGCGTCGGCCAATAGTGAGCCTACGTGTGACGTAGCACTACGCAATCACACTACGTTAACTGACTAGAGGCCCACAGAAGGAAACGAATAGTTGAAATAAAGTCGTTATTTTTGTTTTTTTTGCGCACAAAAAGTACTCTCGTCGCTTGATAAACTTAAGATTGAGGCACTGTAGTCACTTGGACTATTTTAACGATATCTTTAATAACTTTTCGGGGAACAAGTGTCAATCCCTTAGAAGCCTATGGAGGAGTGATCCAGCTCTCAGATTTAATCAAAAATATCTTAATTTGTGTTCCGAAGATGAACGAAGGTCTTACGGGGTTGAACAACATGAGGGAGAGTAATTACTGACAGAATTTACATTTTTGGGTGAACTACTATTTAACAAAGAGTGTCATGAATTAGCAGACTTGAAACAATTTAGAGATGAGAAACCATATATACTTTTCCCTTTTGTGTTTTTTTTCCTTTATATTTTAGTTTTAGTTTTCATGGAATTGTTGTTGATCTATAAGTAAATAAAAATATTTTTTAATCACAGAAGATTTGTTTGAAATGTTTTCACCAAGAGTTATTATCAGTGTACACTGTTAACTAACAGAAAAGTAAAATTTCTATTTGCTGTAGGTATATTGCCTAAATTCATCTGTTTTATTTTTACTGTAGGAAAACCATAAATTAACAGAAATTTTTCATCTTTTAATTACGGAACAAAGTCCGGGTAATGAGCTGCCAGTACATTTTCTTTTATTTTACGGATTTATTTAATATTTGCGTTTTTATACTGTAGTTATATCATTAAATAACAGAAAGTGTCCTGTTTTTTTACTATAGATGCACCATTAAATGACACAAAGTGTCAGTTTTTTTACTATAAATACATCATTAAATGACAGAAAGTGCTGTTTTTTTTTACTATAGATACACCATTAAATAACAGAAATTTTCCGTTTTTTAATTACGGCACAAAGTCCGGGTAATGAGCTGCCAGTACTTTTTCTGTTATTTTACGGATTTATTTCTTAGAGTGTATATATATATATATATATAGGCCTATGATCCGAAGTAAAAAGCAATAGCTGAGTAGTTTTTTCATTGGATACTTTTTACTCTTACTCAAGTAACTAAGATTATTACTTTTACTTTGAGTAAATATTTCTATAAGTACTTGTACTTTTACTTGAGTACAGTTTTTGGATACTCTAACTGGTTAGGACGTTCCATGAATGTTGTTGGCCTACTCAAAACGTTTTATGAAAATAGTTCTGAGGATGTTATTTTAAGAACATTTTTTTCTTAACATTACGAGAACGTATGTTATAAGAAAGTTCCATACACATTATTTTAAGAACGTTTTAGCCTAACATTTTAGTAACTTTTAAAGCTTGTTAGTGAATGGGAACATTCCCTGTTAGTGATGATGCAGGGCAACAACTCACTGTGTGATGTAGCCTATAGAATGCAGTTATAGAATGCCGCTAAAATTCAAGATATTGGGGCAAAAATGCCCCAGTATGAGGTTTTGGCTCATATTGAAGAGTGCAATATCTAAGAACATTCAACAGTTCAATAGATAAGAAGTTAATGTGTTATATTATAGACACAATATTATCTTTTTTTTTATTTTTTTTATTTAGTCACAGACATTAAAAATGTCTATCTATCTATGGTCTACGTATCTAAGTGTATACGTGTCTTTGACATGTGAGAGTGATGGAATCTGCTAGTCAAACTCCATTTTGCATATATAGACCCGGAGTCCAAAAACAGCTGTAACTGTCATCTCAAACATGTCAGTCTGGGATTTACACTTGCGGGGGTGGAATGGATCAGGATTCAGGAGATTCCAAACATTCCCTCTGGCTTTGGGGAAACATTTGAAAGCTCGACTCCTCTCTGAACACCACTTCCAATTGCCCAAGAGATTCGGCTGTTGTGGTCTGTCTGTCACCATGGCTCCAAGCTTGTGTTTGACTCTACGCCTGCATCCAGTGTGAAATCTGTTCATTCAGCACAGTCTGACACTGACTTCAATGTCTCGCTGTCAAGAATTTCTTGTGGAAGTGCTCTGAAATCCAGTGCTCTGAGATCCAAGTGCTATAGGCATATTGTAGTTTCCACAAGTTCTGATTATTATATAAAGCTGAAATTACACAGATTCTGTAATTAAAACATTACTGAGAACTGCTTATAGGCCTACATGTGACTGACATAAACAACAGATCTACCTGTGAAGTATTATTGATAGATAATGTTTAGCAACTTAATGTAGGTACAGTGCAAACTTACATGATCAACAGTCAAGGTTTTTGTAAACATCCCTGCTTCACCTGACTATCTTTCACCATCAAAAAGGTACCATGGTATTACCATTGTTTTCCTGTAGAGGTCACATGTGAGCAACAAATCTGTCATCTTTCTAGTTCTCCTACTGGTTGTATGAAGTATTACACACATTCACTTCACCAGCACGTTTAATACAACTTAAAAGATGCCCACTACACATCAAAGCGACACAAACAAGTCCTTATTTACAAAACCGACAACGTGTAGGTACTTATTACTTCATTCAACATATAGTTGTGCAATTAGGCTACCTGTCCCATTTGTAATTGGTAAGCTAGGCCTACATGTGGCTCTATCTTTTGTTTAAGTGAAAGAACATCGTTTATAACAACATTTCATTTTTTTGGGAAATCTTTAAGATACGCTTGTCTGTATAAAATCTGGTAAGAAAAACAGACACAAATAAGAGTTGTGTCCTGTTGAATTGTCATGTAGGCTATGTAGCCTAACTACGTGTTAACATCTCCCCATCTAGTGGTCATAAATGAAAAGTGCGAAACACCTCATACTGAAATAAATCAAGACATTCCGGTGAATGTTTATGTACAGTGAGTTTGTACATTTTTGTACACTAACGGTCAAAAGTTTGAAATAACTAATAGCTTTTATGTTTTTGAAAGGAGACTCTTATACGGTGCATTTTATTTCAGCAAATAGGCTATAGCCTACATTAAAACAGTAATGATGTGAAATATTATTAGACAATTTAAAATAGCCGTTTTCTATTTTAATGTTTAAAAATGTAATTTATTGCTGTGATGCCATCATGTCAAAGCTGAATTTTCAGCATCATTACACCAGTCTTTAGTGTCACATGATCCTTCAGAAATCATTTTAATATGATGATTTCAATAGTTTGGGCTAAGAATACTTCACAGGAAAGCTGCCACAGGACCAAAAAAACAAACAAACAAAAAACAATAAAGGCCTATTAAAACAGTTCTTTTAAATTGTAATAATTTTTCACAATTATAGGCCTTCTGTTTTCACTGTATATTTGGTCATACAAATGCAGCTTGGAGAGCAAAAGAGACTTTCAAAAACATAAAAAAAAAATCTTAATTATTTAAAAAGTTTGATTGGTAGTTTTTATGCACATACTGTAACTTTAAGAACGGCTTTGCTTCATCATGCATGTCTATAAGATTGAATTCATGAAGGTTTTCCATATATTCATTAACGTTTATATGAAAGCACAACAGTTACCACTTTGAGTTTGAGTTGATTTGTCATGTATTTGTAACGTGTGACATTAGTTAGTAGTACACAATCCAAAAACGAATTCCACACAATCTGGTTGGTAAAGAGTTTTTATTTTTGTACAACCTATAGGTAAAGCTATTTCACATCTTCTACAGAAATATAGATTAGTATTATTATTGGAATAAATACATTCAGAACCTCTCATCTATGTGCAGACATTATAAATGTGTTGTGTGTGCATTTGCTTGTGCATGCGTGTCAGTGTGAGTTTGTGCAGCATTTTGTGGGTATGTGGTGTTTTTTTTCATGCAAAGCGTTGCAGTATTATTAACTGAACAGAGCCTATTGCTTAAGACTAAACTACAGCATTAGTACAAAGAAGGCCTCAGCCAAACTAAAACAGGGTCTAGCTGTCAGTTTGTCTTTGGAATATAGACTGATTCATGATTTGAACAACCATCACAACCTATACTAAGCAAATGTGACCCTGATGATATTTATAGTAATGCACAAGCGACTACAGCCACTGAAGTCTATGAACAGACAGAGCTGTTCTCCGCTGATGGTACGTTACAGCCTAACACATGCTTAGATTTACAAACTAGCACAATATACCTGATGAGAATGAACGAATAAAGCAAATGACTCATAATAAACGACCTGCCTATTCTGGCAGTTGTGACCTGACATCTGAATATTATAAATACTCAATACCAAATTTTGTAAACATAATACAGCATTAATTCGGCACATTGAAATATTGGTTACCATGGGCAGTTTATACACATATACAGTCAAGTCAGTACAGTTTATATAGGATTATGGAGAAAAAAAATTCAAGTTATAACATATATGGAATGAGCATAATGCTATTGCATTATGGCACAAACACACCACTTGAGTAAAAATCAGTAATAAATAAAATCAATAACTTTGTCATGATGATAAAAAAGAACACAAATATGAGACGTTCTGCTTTAAAGTTCCCCTCTTCAGATGAGATCACACTGAGCAGTACACAAAAGGCTTTAGGAGTCTGTGCTTCAGTTATGTGTTGACTCGTGATTGTCTGGTAATATTGGTACGATACATCAGTAGGTGTGCAGTAGGTGAGCTGTGAACCGAACAATCCGATCAGTCATTTGCATTCAGTTACATTTACATCCCAACTATATGAGACAAAAAAATTATAAAAGCAAAAAAAATGCTGATGCTCAATATTAATTAAGTAAAAGATAAACGAGGAACCCTGTGTGTGGAAAAAATCAAAAACAGTAAAAACATCTCCTTCCGAAACTCATTTGCTTAAACATGTCAAATACTTTGTTCGTTTGTAACATGAATTCGAGTTAATGTACTTGGGATGGTCAGTGACAAACTGCATTGTAACATTAGATTTAAAAAAACATAATTTCTGTGCTTAGGAAGCAGGTCGTGTAAAATGTGTGAATGAAAAAATGATGTTAATTAAAATTAGTGGGCATTTTTATATTTGCTGTTGTGTTATATGAATAAAATAAAAAGATTTTATAATACACTAACATTCAAATATTTGAGGTTTGATAAAACATTTTTATGTTTTTGAAAGAAGTCTATTATGCTCACCAAGGCTGCATTTGTTTGATCAAAATACAATAAAAACAGTCATGTTGTGAAATTTTATTGCAAGTTAAAATGACTTTTTTATATATTTAAATACTTTTAAAAATATCAATTATACGTGTGATCATTACTGCAGTCTTCAGAGTGACATGATCCTTCAGAAATCATTCTAATCTAATTCTAAATTTGTTGCTCAAGAAATATTTCTTATTAATGTTGTAAACAGTTATGCTGTTTTTTCCAGAATTCTTTGATGAGTAAAAAGTTCAAAAGAACAGCATTTATTTGAAACATTATAAAAGTCTTTACTGTCACTTTTGATTAATTTAATGCATTCTTGCTGAATAAAAATGTACTAAAAATTGTTAGTGAGCCCAAACTTTTGAATGGTAGTGTAGTAGGTCACAAATGACAAACATTTGCATTTATGCTTCAGTCTCTGTGGAGAAAAAATAAATTAAAGGTGAAAACCCATTATATTATACTTTAGTATTGTCAAACAGTGCAGAAAGAAACTAAAATGTGCTTTGTTTTTCCAATGATTTGCTCTCCATTGCAGAATAAGCCCTCCCTCACAAACCCTCCATAATTCAACAATCATTCATCAATCACTGTCTGCCGACAGTCCAAATCAATCATTTCTACATCAGACGATACTTCAGGCCATTCTCATCTAATCTCATTCTGTCTTGGCACGAAAGGAATATCTGATGAATTCTATTGCAAGTGGCAAACAGACACAGCAGTGCAAGCCAAGAAAATCACTGGTTAAACTTAGTGAATCGTCACACAGCAAAGGTCAGATTCATTGATTTAATTATAAAAAAGTCTTGCTAAATACATGAAAGAAGATTTTGTTGCATTGAATTGCAAAGCACGTAATATCAAGCTAAAAAGTTACAGTAAGACAAGTAGATAGATTTAGGAATATTTCAGTAATTTAGTTTGTCTTTTTTATTGTTTTTAGTGGTATAAATGGTTCAATGGTCAGGATGTTCAAGCTGTTACAACCTTTTAAAAACCTTTTCAGTTCTCAATTTGAAGGGGTTTGTGGTGGTTAGTCATTTTGACTGTTGACTCGTAAGGATTCAATGTCTGTGACAGATCACTAATGCATTGTGGACTTTTCTTGTTAGCATTAAAGCTATTTTTCCAATATCAATATTTCATGTAAATATTTTGCTGAACCTGAACTGTGGTTCTTAGAGTTCTTTAGCCTACAGTATATTTGTGGCTTCCTTTGTGGAATTTCCTGTGTGCTTTCTTCACTGAAATGTATTTTACCTCTACACTAGAAATGTGGCTGATCTCTAGCCTGAGAGGTTTTTTACAATAGTGTACAGTGAAATATAAATGCATCTAACAAAGTGTGACTTATAATTAAATAGTTTTGGGGTAACAGGTAGGATGATGAGATGTAACAGAAAGATGACATCTAAAACAGAGCTAAAAATGCATTATAAGAGTTGCGTAGTATCAAATACACATTCACAATTTTTAGTATAAATGAATATTTTTCCTTCATAATTTAAAAACTAATGGTTATAGAAAGAAACAAATAACATAAAATGTAACATAAAAGAATTTCATGGATGTGACCAAAGCATGATGATACTATAAATGCTGATCTCTGTTTAAAAACCAAGTGTGCTGCGCGTCCTGAAAAGTGAAGCCAAAGGATTTTGATCGCCCCCTGGTGTCTGGCTTCAGTATAGGTCTTAATCTAATCTAATCTAATCTAATGGGACGCAAACCAAACAAAAAAATCCAATTACATTTCAAATATGTTTTTTTCCAAAGATGGTCTCTGTCATTTTAGGAAGTTGTCATCACGCAGACGTATGTTCAAGTGTTTGTTTTCCCAATAAGTTTGATTTTAGTTCGATTTTGAAATTAGGGCGTACCATTGCGATTGAGTCTGCGGGAGTGGGAGTGTTGGTGGAACCTTAATGCCGCGGCTCCACCTCAGGATCCTGCGCAGACTCGGGCACCGAACAACGTAATCGGCAAAAACCATTACTGGGATATTTTGGCTTCATTTTTCTACTGTGGAAGGAAGCGGAGACACGCTGTCCTTTTTTATTTTTACAGTCTATATTTAAAAACAATGACTATCCAGAATGATACCTTGGGGTGCCTGGAGTACACATTGACCTGCTCATTGTCCTTCCTCTTTCCTTCTTAAATGTTGTGCTGAGTGAAAGAGGACATCAAGAGCTGGTCGGAGTGATGGCTCTACAGGTACGTGATACTGAAATGGCTGCCAGCAGACTTTATTCCTGGATGTATTTGGGTATTGTGTGTGTTGAGAGAGCAGCAGGAGCAGAGAGGAATGGATGGATCCATACAATGCCTTTTTCTCACTGAACCAGCTTTACTCAAAGCGCTCATAGTTTCGAGTTTGTCTTACTCGTGGTACCATGTCAATCAACAGCCTGCAGGAGAAAGGAACAATGGAATAATCCACATTAGAGACATTATAGTGCGGATGAGTAATGTCTTGAAGTTATGGAGAAAATGTTCTGTATATAAATAGATGATCGCAATAAATACACTTACTTGACTCCATAAGCTAGAATGATGAGTCCAATCAGGACCCCAATGGTCCCATCGAGGTACCAAATGTTGGGATAATGCCTAAACACCTCAGCACTAATGAGGATGGAAAAGCCCATGACACCTCCAACCATGGAATTGAAGCCTTCAGAAAAAAATAGAAAGAAGAAAAATGTTATGTGTTATTATGAATTTTATCTTCATGACACATTCATATAAAAAATAAATATTAGAGGAAAAACTTAAAAGCAAATTAGAAATGTTACCTTGCCAACTAACCGAAATAAATAAGTTTAAGTATTAAAATCACTAAGACTAAAACTGAAATAAACATAAATGAAAGTTAACTAAAATCAAATAAAAACAAAATGACTAAAACTTAAACGAAAATTAAAATGAAATCTGAAAATATAAAGCTAAAAGCTAATCAATTCAAAGTAGTGTAATTGTATATAAATAACATTGATATAGTCACTGGGCTATTTACTATGTTCATAGACAAAGGACAAGGAGGCACCATCCATGAGCTAATAACCTGACATGATTTGTGTGTGTGTGTGTGTGTGTGTGTGTGTGTGTGTGTGTGTGTGTGTGTGTGTGTGTGTGTGTGTGTGTGTGTGTGTGTGTGTGTGTGTCATACCATCAGTGATTAGGGCTCTGCTGGTCAAAACCCTTCCCAGCATGAACTTGGCAACAGCAAGAATGGCACACATGAAGCCACTGACGATGGAAACGCTGAACAGGAAGTCATCCTGGCAGAGAGACAGACAGTAAATGAGACAGAAAGAAGAAGTGTTCACAGTAGAAATGATACAGCGTCCATATGGCTGAATTATTAACTGGGAGTGAATGCACAGGCAATGCCAATATGGAGATGTTAAAACTAGAACTCTTAAAGGCCAGTGGAATAAAATAGGGATAAAAGTATAACAATATAAATAGGTCTTTCAGTTGTGCATCTGTAAAATGGGGCTCTTGAGGCGACGTAGGTATGAAGTGCAGTTAGTTTTAAGCACAAGTGAAAAGTAGCCAACTTAATATTTAATAAGGAATTGAAAAAGCATGAAATGACAAGGATTAGGCTAGACATACAATGAAGACTCACAAAAACTGATTTAAACATGAAGGCTATAAATACACAAAGCTAAACCAAAACATATATATATATATATGTGTGTGTGTGTGCGTGTTTGTGTGTGTGTATGTGTATATGATAGATTACAGACATTAGGTGAACAAACCCATTAACTCTTACGGAACAAAAATATATGGGAATATACTGCAAAATATAATGCGATATACTGTATTATATAGTACATTTCCATATATGGAAAACGTCTCGGGTTATGACTATAACCCTTGTTCCCTGAGAAGGGAACGAGACACTGCGTCGAGAATCGACTCTTTGGGGACGCTCCCTTAGCGTGCACCTCTGAAGTAAGAATGAAACTAATCCAATCCTGATTGGTGTTGCGTCGTGACGTAACATGTGACGGCATAACCGGATGCATAAAAGTGACGCCGACACACACACACATCAGCTCCGCGATGAAGCAAGACGCTCTAAGGCCTCGAGGGGCGTGGCAGGACGACGCAGTGTCTCGTTCCCTTCTCAGGGAACAAGGGTTATAGTCATAACCCGAGACGTTCCCTTTCGAGGGAACTCAACACTGCGTCGAGAATCGACTCTTTGGGGAACGAATGCCCACTAGGCCACGCACCGAAACAGGCCTGCCCAGGAGTGAAACTGATTTAGGCACTCAGCAGGACGAGAGCACACGTGAGCCAGGCGTACTGGGGAGGTGCAGACTATAGAACCGTACAAAAGTGTGTGGGGTAGCCCACCGGCTGCATCACAGATCTCCTTGATGGGAACTCCCGAAAGGAGGGCCCTAGAGGACGCCATGCCTCTAGTAGAATGAGCCCTAACGGCCAAAGGTGAAGGGAAATTCCGCACCTTGTAGGCCTACTTATGGTTTGTATAGCCGGGAGCCCCTAATAGGTGATCCAAACACACTACAGTAGGTCCGACCTCCTCCAAGAAGAGGACCTCTCAAGGTAATACTCGGAACTCTGACTGGCAGAGCAAGGTTCCTCTCCTTTTGCCGACACATGAGGTGGAGGATGAAATACTTGCAGGACCATGGACCTAGCCATGATAAATTGCACTTAAGGCACATAGCTGGGTCTCGGATGCAGGATGGCCTTAACTCCGCCGGGGGCACACCCCAAGCAAGCTGGCGATAATGTCAGGGCTTGGAGATCTCCCAGTCTTTTTAAAGAAATAGCTAAGAGAAAGGCTATCTTGAACGTGAGGTCCTAGGCGAAGCCAACTGGAGGTATTCGAAGGGAGCCAGGGATAGCCCTTCGAGAACCACCGCCAGGTCCCAGGGTGGAACCCTGGACCTGACTGTCGGTCTCATCCTCCAATACCATGGAGAAATAGTATGACCAGTTGGTGCCTCCCCAAAGGCCCAACATTTAGTGGTGCATGGAACGCCGCAATGGCAGCCACGTACACCCTACGTGTGGATGGGGAGAGAATCGCAGAGAAACGATCTTGAAGAAACTCCAGAACTGAAGCCATTGGGCAGTTAACTGGGTCTAACTCAAGTCCTCTACAAAAATATTCCACTTGAGGCCATATAATCTCCTAGTAGACGGAGCCCTAGAGATAAGTATGGTTTCGACCACCCCAGATGATAGACCAGCATCTAGGTACTGAGCCCCCTCAGAGGCCAGACCCACTTCCACTGGTCCAAACCTCTGCCATATAAACTCCACCACCTCTGGATGGAGTCTAAATTCCCCGGGCCTCAGCCCCTGCCTCGACAGGATGTCTGCTCCCTGATTCAGAACCCACGGGACATATATTGCTCTTATAGATAATATTTTCCCTTGGGGCCATAAAATGATCTGATGCGCCAATCTGGATAGAGGGCGCGATCTGAGTGTCCTTTGTTGGTTTAGATAAGCTACCACTGAGACGTGGTAACCTTTGATGTCTGTGAGGAAGCTCCTCAGAGCCCTGAACACAGCCAACATCTCTAGGCAATTTATATGCCAAGAATGATGATGGTCCTGCCACAGACCCCTGGCAAAGCGGCCGTCCGAGACCGCGCCCCAGCCAGCGAGGGAAGCGTCTGTCGAAACAGTTTCCCGGCGACATGACGCCCCTACCACTAGCCCTTGGGACAAGAACCAAGGTTTCTTCCATATTAATAGGGAACGAAGGCATCTGCGCGTAACCTTTATTATACGGAACGGATTCCCCTTGGGGAAAAAAAAAAAACCCTTGGCTTTGAGCCACCACTGAAGGGGCCTCATGTGAAACAGGCCCAAAGGAATTATGTTGGATGCCGCTGTTATGAGGCCCAGCAGTCCTTGAAATTGCTTTACAGTGATGGCCTGGCCTAGCTTTATCCCGGACACCGTGGCCAGGATGAATTCGATATGAGCGGGAGACATACGTGCCCGCATCGTAACCGAATTCTATACCACGCCCAGAAGAGTAGTCTTCTGAGCTGGGTCCAACACATTTTTCTTAGTGTTGAGCCTCAACCCCCGGTTCTGAATGTGGCCAAGGACGACATCTCGATGCCAAACTGCCATTTCTCGAGACTGGGCCAATATGAGCCAGTCGTCGATGTAATTCAGTATACGGATGCCCTGAAGCCTCAGTGGAGCCAGAGCCGCATCCATACACTTTGTGAACGTGCGGGGAGAGAGTGCTAGGCCGAACGGAAGAACCCGATATTGGTATGCTTCGCCCCCGAGAGCAACCTCAGGAACCTCCTGTGACATGGAAGGATGGAGACATGAAATAAGCGTCTTTTAGATCCATCGTGACAAACCAGTCCTCGGATCTGATATGGCTCACGATAATGGGAATAGTAAGCATTTTGAACCTGAATCTCCTCAAAGAACGATTCAAAAGCCCTACATCTAAAATTGGCCTCAGTCCGCCATCCTTCTTTGGAACTATAAAGTACCGGCTGTAAAACCCAGACTCCCTGTCTGGTAGGGGAACACATTGTATGGCCCCTTAATTCCAGTAGAGTCTGTACCTCTTGTTCCATAACCCGAGCCTGTTCTGGAATCACTGCAGTCGGTACCACCCCAGCAAACTAGGGAGGTCGGTGACCGAACTGCAATCTGTACCCATATTTTATAATATTTTATAATATACAGGACCCATATAGATATATTCGGAAGGCGTTGCCATTTTTCTACAAAATATACTAAGGGAACCAGCCCCTCGAGACTGGCCTCGGGTGTTTTCCGAGCACTATTCTCGACTTCCTGAAGCGGAGGACCGGCAGGAAAAAAGTCGATACAGATTTTGTGACCATAGTCAGTGCCCTGTTGCAAGCTTTTGGGGCTATATTTTCTCCTCACTTAGATCTTTAAGAAGATCGGCCTGGTACGCCTGCAAAATCGTATAGAGTGCAGGCACGCACCAGCCTGACCTTTTCTTTTCTAAATATTTTACCAAAGGAACCAGGCTCTCGAGCCTGGCTTCGGGTATTAATCGGGATCCGTTCTCGACCCCCTGAAGCGGGTTTCCGGCAGGGCTGGACCGAAAATGATTCTCGATTGGCGAACGCGAATGCTGCCTGGCCGCAAAAATGTGGGGTGGACAGTGCAGCCTGCGTTCGCTGGAAACCGATGTGTCCCGAAACGTTTTTAAACGGCGGAAGAGCAACATCGATTTCCTGCACCATATAAGCCCAGCCAACCAGTGCAGAGGTGTTCCCGCACGGTTTGTTGGGCAGCGGCGGGGCTTAAAGTGAAGATGCCGGATCAGGAGACAGATAGCTTGTTTTCTCTAAAGCTCCCTCCATCTGCGGCATCTTGCCATAACCCGACTCTCTCGCACCCACCACATTCGAATAAACATATAATGAATGTGGTGAGATACGTAAAGAGTGGGTTTTTTCCCAGGATCTACACATATATATTTATATTTTTATAAAGATCTGGGAAAAACAGTAAGCCCTGGCTCTGAGGTTGTGAACGGTGCTGCAGGAATCTCTCGTCTAGTTCATTTTGACAGGGATCATCCTGCTTATTTTGTGGCCAGCTCATATATTTTATATATATATATATATATATATATATATATATATATATATATATATATATATATGTTTATTTATATATTTATTTAGTCTGGCCACAGCACGCATCACAACCTCCACGAGCTCTACATAAGCAGAAACATAAGCCGGCGAGTGTGACTCATGTTGCTCGTTCCCTATGCTGAGCACATCTACTTCCTTATAAAAGATAGCTCGGGCACTCGTCACGGGCAGAAGAAGCCGCATCGCGGGCTTCTGCGTCGTGAACGAGTGTCATAGAATCTGCGGATGATGAGAGAAAAGGTGCCTCAGCAGTCTCGTTCTCATCCGCGAGATCCTTCTGCGATCTCCACGATCTAAGCCGTCGCGCCGCCTCAATGGACGGGGGACCCGAACCGCGGGGATCGCGAGCCTGGCCATCATCAGGAAATAATATAGCCAAGCGGGAGCGCAGCACTCTAATAGGAAGTGCTTCACAGTGTGCACAGGCAGCCCTCTCGAGAGCTGACAGTGCGTGCTGCGCCCCTAAACAATACACACACACACAGCTGATGCGTGTCCCCACCTGTGGCATATATATTATCTTGGGCAGGGGTGCACACACTTAGTGTATTGTTCACTCGCCATAATACAGAGCTTTGCACAGACAAACAACACCAAATAAGACAGACAGTTTCACAGAGAGCGCTTGCTGAAGAGCTAAAGCTGATGTGTGTGTGTGTCGGCGTCACTTTTATGCATCCGGTTATGCCGTCACATGTTACGTCACGACGCAACACCAATCAGGATTGGATTAGTTTCATTCTTACTTCAGAGGTCCACGCTAAGGGAGCGTCCCCAAAGAGTCGATTCTCGACGCAGTGTTGAGTTCCCTCGAAAGGGAACTAGTGCTTATATTTTTCAATATACTGCAATATATGCATTGACCATGTACAGTATGGCTTTATATTAATACATATAAAATATTTATGAATGAAGACGCATTACATTTAATATTCAAGTTTTATCCTTTATTGTGTACATATATTGCACATACATGTTCCCATATAAATATGAATGTATGTTCACACACAGATTTCTAGTTCCCAGCATGCTTTGCTTCTGACTGTTAAAGGAGAGCAAATGTTAAAATGAAGTGTTATTTAATGTGTTTTGCTCAATATTAATGCAGGAGGGAGATCTGTTAGTGTTTAATGTTCTATTATTTTAAAAGGTCATTTAAAAGGTTTTCTGTGGTTTTTGTGGTTACTATTGTGCTGACGAGAAGAGCCTGTGGTTCAGTTGACGATTGGCCAAACATCAATAAGACTGTAATTACTATATTTTAAAAGTAATAGCTATGCTTGTCACGGTCACCACCTCCTTCACTACATTTCCCAGCATCCTTCTTGGCCCACACCTGCACCTCCTTCACAATCACCTGCACCTGTCAGCAATCTCCCCAACCTGTTCCCTCATGGTCTAATCTCGTTTTACCCTAGTGTGTGAAACCTGAGGAACTTTATCTCCCGTGTCTACTCCTGCGTTCATCTCCTGCGTTTTTCTCCTGCGTTCATCTCCAGCGTCTGTGTCCTGTGCTCTCCTCTCCCTAGTGTTGACCATTTACCTGTTTCTCTGCCCATTTGCTGCAAATAAACTCCATCACCTACTGTATTTCTCTGTCTCCGGGTCCTCTGTTTCGTAACAGAAGACTAGACCTAGACAGATTGCAGCACAATGGACATTACTGCTGTTGCCCTGCTATGCCTGGAGCAGAAGTACCGCTCCATGGAGTCTCACACCAGGGACTTCTTGGAGTTGGCCTGCCTAACGCACTATCCTGACCGCTCGCTGTGCATGTTCTACATTGCCAGCCTCAGCGAGCAGTCCCGGGCACGCCTCCCAGGGAGTGGTCCCCGTGAAGAATTAGCTGCATGTGTGGAATGGGTGTTGGTAAACAACAACTCTGCTTTCACCATCGGCATCGCAGAGTCTACCAACGCCCCTCCACCAAAACCAGAGTCTCGTCCCATTGAGTCCGCCCGTCCAGAGTCTCGTCCTGCCGAGACCACCCGTCCAGAGTCTCGTCCTGCCGAGACCACCCGTCCAGAGGAAATAAACTTAATCAACTTCGCCTCTGAAGTACCCTGTCTTCCTCTGGATCTTCACGTCATGTCTGCCGAGCCTGAGTTTCTGAGTTTATACATCCTCGACCATGGTGGCCAGACCAGGCTCCCACAGAATGGCCACAAAGGCCGATCCGCCATGGCCGCCTGAAGGGTCGTCTCCGCCCTGGCCGCCTGAAGGGTTGTCTCCGCCCTGGCCGCCTGAAGGGTCGTCTCCGCCCTGGCCGCCTGAAGGGTCGTCTCCACCATGGCCGCCTGAAGGGTCGTCTCCGCCCTGGCCGCCTGAAGGGTCGTCTCCGCCCTGGCCGCCTGAAGGGTCGTTGTGCCCTGGCCGCCTGAAGGGTCGTCTCCACCATGGCCGCCTGAAGGGTCGTCTCCGCCCTGGCCGCCTGAAGGGTCGTTGTGCCCTGGCCGCCTGAAGGGTCGTCTCCGCCATGGCCGCCTGAAGGGTCGTCTCCGCCAAGGTCGCCTGAAGGGTCATCTCCACCATGGCCGCCTGAAGGGTCGGCTCCGCCCTGGTCCCCTGAACTGCCGGCTCCGCCCTGGTTGCCTCCTGCACAGCCTACTTCGCCCTGGTCTCCCGAGCTGCCGGCACCGTCCTGGAGTCTGCATACCAGGATGCCCGCCCCCCCTCCCTGGTTGCACCATCTATGGCGCGAGGACGCGCCTACTGGGAGGGGGGAGTACTGTCACGTCACCACCTCCTTCACTACATTTCCCAGCATCCTCCTTGGCCCACATCTGCACCTCCTTCACAATCACCTGCACCTGTCAGCAATCTCCCTTGTTATCTTCACCATAAAACCCCTCACCTTCCCTCATGGTCTAGTCTCGTTTTACCCTACTGTGTGAAACCTGAGGACTTTTATATATCCTGTGTCTTCTCCTACGTTCATCTCCAGCGATCATCCCCTACATTCTTCTCCAGCGATCCTCTCCAGCGTCTGCGTTCTGTGTGGGCACTCCTCTCCCTAGTGTTGACCATTTACCTGTTTGTCTGCCCATTTGCTGCAAATAAACTCCATCCCCTATTTCTCTGTCTCCGGTTCCTCTGTTTCGTAACAATGCACTCCTCAGCACAGTGATAGTCTCTTGACTAATTAATTTAATACAAGCAGGTGTGCTTGTGCTTTTGTTAACTAGCTTGAAAATATGAAACATTAATAATGTAAATAATGAAAAAAATATAAGAAATATATTACATTATATATTTCTCTGTGTGTTTATGTTGCATGAGTAAATATATCTGCAATATATTACACATGCAGTACCATATCAGATCACATATATATTATAATACTATATATTATGAAGATTATTAATGAATATAAAATTACATACATTATGATATATTAGTAAATATATTGTCACATATTTTTCAATATGTGAAAAGCGGCAATTCCTTATGTATTATTCAGTATAGTGCAATATATTATTCTGTTTTTTTTTTTTAATATACTGTTAAACCATTTAATATATTTATCATTCATATATGGGACATATATTTTCTTTTCATAAGGGAGAGCATCAAGAAAAAGGAAAACAAAAGGTAAAAATAGCTATTATAAATAATAAAATGTCTCTTATCAGTCCTTGGGCCATTTTCAGGTGCAATGCCTGAAGTATCGTCTGAACTACAGCTTTTTTTGTCGCTCTTGTTTTTTCTCTTTTCTCTCCAAAGTAAGAATGTCAGCTTTCCACCCACACAACATCCAGAAGCACTTCTCCTACATTTCTAATAAGACAGTTTGTTCAGAGACCTTCATCTCTGAGTAACAGCTGAGAGACAATGAATGTGTTTAAATTCAGACTTTCATCTTTTAAGCTGTAGACCGGCAAGTTAAGACTGACAATTTGGATAAACTGGACAACACAGATTTCAATAAGGCCACCTCAGAGATTCAGTGTGATGGCTATTTGCCAGTGAAGCGTGCTGACATGGAGAGGCCAGGTCTAACAAATTTGAGAAAGGAGCTGAGGGCTGATAGAATGAAAAAAAGGACAGCACATTAAAGAAGGTGGAAGCCCATTTCCGATTCATCCATCCTAATGCAATGATAGAACCAAAAGAAAAGGTGGCTTAAGGCCAGCACAAATCCATCACTAAAGCTGTAGGAGTGATGTTTCATTAGCACTTATGGGGCAAAACAAGGCTTGAAAACTCAGCTTTTCAGGGAAGAGGTGGCATTCACACATTCAGTAGTGACTTTATAATATGACAATTTTAGCATGTTATTGAATATGGCAATGCTAATGTATTTGGTCTGCAGGACTACCCTACAGCAAACCCCTGAACCACACTAAAGTCTTCATGAAATCAAAATTGACCCCTATTTACTTATTAAGCACACATTACTGGTCTTGAGGTGAACAATTAATCTGTGCAAATTAATACTCAGAAAAAAATAGTTTGTCATGGTAATCTTTAATCAAAATCTAAAAAGTTACTTCCGGTCTGGAATTTTACAATAACGTTAGTTTGACGACTTGGGTTGAAAACGTTTAACCACTCCCCTCCAACTGTTAAGGTCCTTGCACACTGATTCCGAAATTCTCGTCCGAAATTTTAAAAAATATGTTAAAAAATATTTACGACCTCACGTTGTGTTAATCACATTTACACACTGCCTCCAAAACTTTCATCCGTCATTAAAAAATTCGGACCGGGTTCGATTTCCTGCGTTTTTCCCATCCATAGCAAGCATTTTGAGAGGTGTTTTGACAATTCAGAGCCACCGAATGACGAATACGAAAAAACGAATATGAAAATTTCGGACTCAGTGTGCAAGGACCTTTAGTCTGCTATAAACCAGAGATGGAAAGGAGGTGCGCTAAAATAAAACCCTGGCCTCTATTCAATATTCCGTTTCACTAGGAAATATGTCACAACACTGAAGTAGAATCAGTTGCTACTTCCGGTTCACAGAGAATTTAAATGTTGAGTAAGCAATTTCATTGGCTCCAGGATCAGCAAAGGCCAATCAGCTTTTACCATGCGGTAATAATGGTGTCACTAGCAGATTGCATGTAAAAGACCTATCAGCCTGCACCCTCTAGAGTTTCATGACTGAACTACACACACACACACACACACACACACACAGACACACACTTTAAATAATCTACTATTATTATTTGTACATTCTTACATTGCTAAAGTCTACAATTTGATAAAACTAGAACTGATGTAGCCATTTAAATAATGTTTTTAAAATAATGGCAATGGCGAATTATTATTATCTTTTGTTACTAGACATAATGCAAATAGTCTATGTTAGTAAGTTAGTATTTACATTCAGTGGAAGCACTGTTAATTTAGTATCATTAGTTCCCTTTCGAGGGAACTCGAACTGCGTCGGTGACGACACTAGGGGAACGCCCTTCAGCGTAGCGCGTCTGAATTTATGAATGAAACCGAATCCAATCCTATTGGCGTTGCGTGATGACGTAGCGTGTGACGGCATAAGCGGATGTATACAAAAGCACGCCGGCACACAGAAATGTCAGCTTTTTGCTATTCAGCAAGCGCTCTGTGTATGTGTGAACAAGTCTGTCCTATTTGGTGTTGTATGTCCTGTTAAGCTATCTTGCAATAAGATTCTGTGGCTGGGATCTCGCGTTTGCCGAGGCAGCGCGTAGGTTTAAGGTTTGCCTTGCAGTTGCAATACAGAATCTAGTAGCTCGGATCTCGCGTTTGCCGAGGCAGCGCTTAGATTACGAGTGTATTTTGCATTAAGATTCTGTGGCTGGAATCTCGCGTTTGCCGAGGCAGCGCGTAGGTTTAAGGTTTGCCTTGCAGTTGCAATACAGAATCTAGTAGCTCGGATCTCGCGTTTGCCGAGGCAGCGCTTAGATTACGAGTGTATTTTGAAATAAGACTCTGTGGCTGGAATCTCGCGTTTGCCGAGGCAGCGCGTAGATTTAAGGTTGCCTTGCAGTTGCAATACAGAATCTAGTAGCTCGGATCTCGTGTTTGCCGAGGCAGCATGTAGGTTACGAGTCTACTTTGCAGTTTGCTGTGTGAGTACGAGGCATGAACAGTCAGCTCCTGAGGGTGCTGGCTGTGTTCATTGAGAAATAACTCGCCGCACACGTGCGTTTCGGGTATCTCAGCCCTCGCGCCTGTTGACTTTCTTCTCGAGAGATGAAAGCCAAATATATTGTGTACTACTCGAATCTCGCGTTTGTTAAGGCAACGCGTTACGGGTCTGCAATAAAAGGGACACACGCGATCTGATAAATAATACTGTTTAGGTGCAAGGCATTCACAGTCAGCTCCTGAGGGTGCTGGCTGTGTTCATTGAGAAATATCTTGACGCGTACAGCCGTGCGCTGTCAGGTGTTTCAGTCTCGCGCCTGTTGACTTTCTTCTCCAAGGATGAAAGCCAAATTATAACGGCTCGAATCTCACGTTTGCCGAGGCAGCGTGTAGGTTACGGGATCGTATAATTAAATATAAAACAGTATTCCAGTGTTATGGCTGCATTTAATTCCGAGGAGTTAAAGTAATTAAAAATTGTATCTGAATTAGAACTTGGTTAGATATTTTAATTCAGCCTACCATCTGAAGGAGAGTATGGCTTCTAGAGGTCCCCCTCAAAAAAAAGAAAAAAAAAAAGAAGCTGAGCTTGGGACTCTAGGCGGCGCTCTCGCCCAAAGCCTTTCAGGCCAGGAAGGCGAAAGGGAAGAGGTCCTAACTCCTGTGAGACCTCCAAGGGCCGCCCCCCCGGAGAGAGAGCGATCGAGGTCCCCTCTCTCCTCGGGCCCTCAGGATGCTGGCGTCGGTATCCCGCCGTCTCTGTCGCTTCGGGTCACGCCAGCTTCCAGCGAGCACACGCTGCTTTTTCTGCCCCGAAGGCCTGCAGTCAAACAGCGTTTGGGTTCGCACATGGTGGGTCATTGTCGGTTTTCCCCTGCCGGTCATCCGCTTCAGGGTGCCGTCAAGTACTCGCACAAAACACTGGACACCAGTCCCGGGGGGCTGGTTCCTTTGGTGAATTTCGTAGAGGCATGGCAAAACCTCACAAATATTTCTCCATGGGTCCTGCGCACTGTAGAAATTGGGTACAGACTGCAGTTCCGCGTCCGCCCACCAAAATTCAACGGGGTGGTTCGGACGGCAGTGCACCCAGAGCAGGGTCTGGTGTTGGAACAGGAAGTCAACTCGCTGCTGGGAAAAGGGGCCATAGAGCATGTTCCCCCACCAGTCAGGGAGTCCGGGTTCTACAGCCGGTACTTCATAGTTCCAAAAAAGGATGGAGGGTTGCGTCCAATTTTAGATCTGAGGCATCTGAATCGGTCTCTGGGGAGGTTTAGGTTCAAGATGCTCACTATTCCCACCATCGTGAGTCAAATCCAATCCGAGGATTGGTTTGTCACGATAGATCTAAAAG
This sequence comes from Gila orcuttii, assembly GCA_026230005.1. Lineage (NCBI taxonomy): Eukaryota > Metazoa > Chordata > Actinopteri > Cypriniformes > Leuciscidae > Gila > Gila orcuttii. Next base: position 29,475,818 of record JAPDVR010000007.1, on the reverse strand, counting down.
ACGCCTATTTTCACATCTCCATCCTTCCATCACACAGGAAGTTCCTGAGGTTTGCTTTCGGGGGGAAGCTTACCAATATCGGGTTCTTCCATTCGGCCTAGCACTCTCCCCTCGCACTTTCACCAAGTGTATGGATGCAGCTCTAGCACCCCTGAGGCTCGAGGGCATCAGGGTGCTCAATTATATCGACGACTGGCTTATATTGGCCCAGTCGAGAGAGCTGGCGATTCGGCATCGAGATGTCGTCCTCGCCCACATCCAGAGCCTGGGGTTGAGACTCAACACGAAGAAGAGCGTGTTGGCACCAGCCCAGAGAACCATGTTCCTGGGAGTGGTGTGGGACTCGGTCACGATGAGGGCACTATTGTCTCCTGCTCGGATCGAGTCTATCCTGACCTCAGTGTCCAGGATGAAGCTAGGCCAGGCTGTCACTGTCAAACACTTCCAAAGAGTGTTGGGTCTCATGGCAGCAGCGTCCAGCGTGATACCTTCTGGCCTGCTACATATGAGAGCCCTGCAGTGGTGGCTGAAAGCCAAGGGGTTTTCCCCGAGGGAAAATCCGTTCCGCTTGATAAGGGTTACGCGCAGGTGCCTTCGTTCCCTTTCAATGTGGAAGAAACCTTGGTTCCTTTCCCAAGGTCCCAAGTTGGGAGCATTATGTCGCCGAGTTCCGTTTCAACAGATGCCTCCCTCACGGGCTGGGGCGCGGTCATGGAAGGCCGTTTTTCGAGAGGTCACTGGCAGGACCATCATTTCTCTTGGCACATAAATTGCCTAGAAATGTTGGCGGTGTTCTGAGCTCTGAGGAGTTTTCTGCCAGACCTCCAGGGTCGCCACGTTCTCGTGAGAACAGACAATACGTCAGTGGTGTCCTATTTAAACCGCCAGGGGGGTCTGAGGTCGCGCCCTCTCTGCAGACTGGCGCATCAGATCCTCCTGTGGTCCCAGCGGAGACTGTCGTCTCTCAGGGCGATGTATGTCCCGGGGGACCAGAACCAGGGAGCAGACATGCTGTCGAGGCAGGGGCTGAGGCCCGGGGAATGGAGACTCCACCCCGAGGTGGTGGAGTTAATATGCGAGAGGTTTGGCCCAGTGGAAGTGGACCTATTTGCGTCTCGAGAGACGACACACTGTCCACTGTGGTTCTCCCTTTCACATCCAGCCCCACTGGGGTTGGATGCCATCGTGCAGACGTGGCCAAGGCTGCGTCTGTACGCCTTTCCCCCAATCGCTCTGCTCCCAGCAGTTCTGGAAAGGGTCCGTCGGGACGGGGTCAGCCTACTATTAGTAGCCCCGTTTTGGCTGGCCCGGGTATGGTTTTCGGACATCATCCTGCTTCTGGCAGGCCCGCCATGGCAGATCACTCTGAGGAGGGACCTGTTGTCTCAGGCGGGGGGCTCAGTTCTCCACCCTCGGCCCGAGCTGTGGAAACTGTGGGTCTTGCCCCTGAGGGGGCACAGTACCTAGAAGCCGGCCTGTCAGCAGAAGTGGTTAAAAACTATACTCACTTCCAGAGCTCCCTCCACGAGGAAGTTATACGGCCTTAAGTGAAATGTTTTTTCCATTTGGTGCAGAGAGCGTGATCTGGACCAGTTCACTGCCCAGTGGCTTCAGTGCTGAGTTTCTCCAAGACCGCTTTTCTGCCGGGCTTACCACGTCCACACTCAAGGTTTATGTGGCTGCCATTGCGGCTTTCCACGCTCCTCTGAGTGATGGTCCTCTGGGGAGGCATCACCTGGTCGTACGCTTCCTCCGTGGAACCTGGAGGATGAGACCTGCGACTCGCACCAGGGTTCCCTCTTGGGACCTGGCAGTGGTTCTCGAAGGGCTGGCCGAGGCCCCCTTCGAACCATTGGAGTCGGCCGAGGCCAAGAACCTTTCGTTTAAGGTGGTCTTTTTGTTGGCCATTACTTCTCTGAGGAGGGTAGGAGATCTCCAGGCGCTCTCTATTTCCAATGGGTGCTTGGAGTTTGCTCCAGGCATCATTAAGGCCATCTTACATCCCAGGCCCGGCTATTTGCACAAGGTGTCATCTAATGTGGCACCGCCTATGGTTCTGCAGGCATTTCATCCTCCACCTCATGTGACGGCGGATGAGGAGAGACTTCATCTGCTCTGCTCTGTCAGAGCACTTCGGTATTACATCCAGAAGTCCTCCTCATGGCGGAAGTTGGACCAGTTGCTGGTGTGTTTTGGGTCGCCCAAGAAGGGGCTTCCCGCCTCTAAGCAGACCATCAGCAACTGGATCGTTCAGACTATTTCCCTGGCCTATCAGGTGCGCAATTTGCCTTCACCTATGGCCGTGAGGGCTCACTCCACCAGAGGCATGGCGCCTCTAGAGCCCTCCTTTCATGGGTTCTATCCATGATATATGTGAGGCGGCTGGCTGGGCCACTCCACACACATTCATGAGGTTTTACAGTCTGGACCTTCCCTCTACACCCGGTGCACGAGTGCTTTCTTCCTAAGTTGTGCCTGAAGACAGCTTCACACTAGGATGAGCGGGGTTCGTTGTGGTATAGTGGGTATCTCGTTCCCCTAGTGTCGTCACCGACGCAGTTCGAGTTCCCTCGAAAGGGAACGTCTCGGGTTACGTATGTAACCCTTGTTCCCTGAGAAAGGGAACGAGACACTGCGTCGGTTCCCACACCTCACCCCGCTTGGAGCACTTGCTTCATAGCAAAAGCCGATATTTCTGTGTGCCGGCGTGCTTTTGTATACATCCGCTTATGCCGTCACACGCTACGTCATCACGCAACGCCAATAGGATTGGATTCGGTTTCATTCATAAATTCAGACGCGCTACGCTGAAGGGCGTTCCCCTAGTGTCGTCACCGACGCAGTGTCTCGTTCCCTTTCTCAGGGAACAAGGGTTACATACGTAACCCGAGACGTTTTCACTTTTTTCATTTTAGAACTTAAACTTATTTTATTTAAGTTAGGTGCCATGGCAGCATTCCTAATTTTTATGAAAAATTTTCAATTTTAAGTTTTTCATTAAATGTTTTTTATTTGTTTTTAGATTTATTTTAATCAACAAAAATGATTTAGATAACAATAGCAACCCTTGGTGTAAGTCACTCATTCCACTAGTCAGGAAATTGGCAACATTTTTCCTCTAAAAATAGACACATTTAATATGATTTTTCACATATTACAGATTCATCATGTAAACTGCAGAGGACAGTGATAAAAACTAATCTTGACCCTCATGCTGTGCTGCTGGAGTGAACCATAACAGATCCCTGATACCTATTATTCTTGTCGTCTCCATCTATGTCTAAAACCAGATTACTGCCGTTTCCTCACACTCATTAGCATTTCATAGTCTGGAAAGATGAAAAGGGTGGGAACTGCAATTTACCAGCCAGAGAAATAAACACTGAGTGAAAATACTCATTTGCATTTAGATTTTCTTTGATAAGAGAGGTGATAGCTTTAGGCTGTCAATGAACAACAGTGATTGATTGTGTCACGGAATGGTAAAATAGTGAAGCGAGGATTCAAGTGCAGGAATAAGGATATTTATTAAGTAATAAAGAAACAAAACAAAGCTACAAACAAAACTGCCCGTGGGGGAAAACGAGACAGGCATCTGGCAAAAACAGGAAACACCAGGGAAAATAGACAACGAACCAGCACGGGACTGCAAACACAGGGAGACTAAATAGGGAAGCAAACAAAAGAGGGAAACGAGGAAGGCAGGTGGGGCAAATTAATCAATAATCAGATAACAAGATGGGAGGGGCTAGACAACTGACAGGAGAGCACATGGCACAAGGAAATACATGACAAGCCATGTGCTCACAACAAACCAGACTATACACAAACACATGACAAACCGGGAGTGTCAGAGCTCTGTCACCAAACCAAGATATAAACCAGACAGAAGTGACAGAACCCTGACAGATTGTCATTAAAAATGAATAGTTTTTAGCTTCAAGCAGTGTATAGACATTTTTTTCACTCTACATTATTTCATAATGTTTTGTTCCTACCTTACATGTTTCCTCATTCAACATAAACAGAGAGTATTTTGTGATGCAGAGATAAGTAGAAAAGTCTCTAGACCTTGGCACGGATTAAAATTGTGTTGGTAGAAGATCAAGAAAATCTTGTTCAGTAATGTCACATTATGGTGTGTATCAGTGCTCAGAGATTTATCAGTGGTGTAAAAGAGATGAAAATAGGGATAGAGATTAACTCGCAATACCATTAATCACCAACTCTGAAATTATTATCCCACAGCTCTTTGGAAAGGTGCCAGTCTTTGATTAATTAACGGACAAAGACCTGTGTTAGCTGAGACTGCTGGGGAAAGCCACATCTGACCTTTGAGATGAAATGGCCATGTCCCAAATGGCACACTTCATATGCCCTTTCGGTCTTGTGGACGTACAATGGCTGCTGCGTGCGCATATAAATATGACACCCTGGCACTGAACTCACCACTTCAGGAAGAAGTTTGGTGGCCAGATCATGGATGGCCTTCCCCAAAATACACATAGACGACAAGATGAAAATCACTCCCAGGATCACACATGCTCTGTGGATGGAGAAAAGCAGAAAAGATATGTTGATAAAATTATTCAGTTAATCAAATTTGATTATTTTATATGTTTTGAGTATATAACTGATATGATGCATAAAATGTCTATATTTAAAATAATATTTAGAATCTCACTGTTCACCAGTCAGAAAGATTTTTTTTAAAGAAATTATTCAGCAAAGATACATTAAATTGATAAAAAGTGACAGTATATAAATAATAGGGGTGTAACGGTTCACAAAATTCACGGTTCGGTTCGATACGATACACTTGTGTCACGGTTCGGTTCGGTACGGTTCGGTACGTTTCCGATACAGCAAAAAGAAAGAAATGCCAGAGAAATTTCCTTGTTTTCATTTTTTTTATTATATTTGTATTAAAACTAACATCATAAAGTATGATATTTTTTTAACTTTGAGCAATGATGGAGCTATACTTGACTTTTCTTAGGAGCATATAAAACAAAACAGCTCCTTGGACAAAATTAAATGTAATATTATAGTAGTGTGGCGAACAGGACGGCCGAGGGACGTGAGAGAACGGCGCGAGGCCGGTGGTGCGATATTGCTAATGAGCAGCACCTGTGAAGCACACCGGTCTCGCATCTCTCACGGAGGAGCGGAAGCATAAAGGGGGAGCGACGACGTTGATGATCGAGAGAGGAACAGGCCTGTATTTTAGTTGTGTTTGGTTTTTGTATTTGTATTTTATTTTAGCCAGCAGTCGTCCGCGAGGGGCTGCAGACAGTTATGTTTATTTTCGGTAGCCAGCAGTCGTCCGCGAGGGGCTGCTGACGGTATTTTGGTTTGTTTGTTTTATTTTAATAAAGTTTATTTGAATGTTCGGCGGTTCCCGCCTCCTTCTTCCCTGAACATTGTTACAAGTAGGTTTATTTTAGTTCAGATTAACATTTGAGGGCAGCAATTGTATTCATAATGTCAAAATAAAACCGACGTGATGTTACTTGAAAGCATTATAGCCTACTATTCCTGCCAAACTTCCATGGTTACAGTTAGTAGTGTTACTAAAGTAAATCCATGGTGAATATTGCTGATCTGTGGACACTGGATAGTTCATTCATGGCACAATGTTTCTTCCTGGTTTCCACGTCAGCGCTGTTTGATCCGTTAATAACGGAGAAATGCGAATGTTTCTCACTAGATCTCGCAGCGATGTTATTACTTCAGTGGCGAAGTCAAACGCTTTCTTTACTGGATGTCTCAGCGCTGTGTAGTAACAGTGCTGCTTGAATAAGATCGGCTCGCGCTGCATTGGCCCAGACTGATAAACGGTCCGTCAACCACACAATAAACGAGTAGCTCAGTTTCGTTCCGCTTACATTATTTTGCCATTTGATGTTGGGCAATGTTGTGGTCACGCCAGCGTCTCTCACATTATAAGCGCGCTTGCCACGCGCGACGCGCCTACATTTGAAATAACGAAATTTTGGTCGGCAGGAAAAATGGTCCAACGAACCGTTCGGTTCAAAAATGCGTACCGAAAACCGAACCGAAAGCCTCGTACCGAACGGTTCAATACGAATACGTGTATCGTTACACCCCTAATAAATAAGGTTGCAAAACATTCTGTTTCAAATAAATGTTGTGCTTTTGTACTTTCTATTTATCAAAGAATCCTGCAAAAAATGTGTCACAGTTTTCACAAAAATATTAAGCAGCACAACTATTTTCAACATTGATAATAAGAAGAAATGTCAGTTGAGTGGCAAATCAGCATATTAGAATGATTTCTGAAGGGTCATGAGACACTGAAGATTGGAGTAATGATGCAAAAAATTCAGCTTTGCCATCATAGATAACAGTTAAATCATATATATAATTGATCAGTTATGTAAAATTTCTTTTAAATTGTAATAACATTTCACAATACAGCTTTAGTGAGCATAAGAGACTTCTTTCAGAAACATTATAAAATCTTATTGACACCAAAAGTTTGAACGGTAGAATATATTAAACCTATTCTTTGTATATATGTGTAGCTAATGTAGGTTCAAGGTTGAAGCAAAAACATTGACTTTTTGTTATTGTTGTAGTAAACCTACAGACACCTAATCCATTCTGAAAAATATGAAAACTGTCCACAATGCATGTTCATATTCCCTGTGTGACAAGCGGCCACTGGTACACCTACAGAGACCTGCAATTCTTCTCTAGTATTGTGATATAAATCTCCCACTCTGACAAATCGACCAGAAAAATGAGATTCACAATCTCCGAACAGACCTAGGATGAAACCAGCAGCACAAACCTTTATCAACATAATACATCTCAAATTGAGACAGTCAAGGTGAAAGCCAGAAACAAGGCAGATCACTCAACAGACTTGACAAGCAACCATGTTCAGACTTTAAAAATGTTGCATTGACTGTTGGTAGAATTTTAATCTAAGAAAATTGTGTTCTAAGATGTTCCAACACAATTCTTAATGTACTAGCTTTACAAGGAACAGCCCTGCCAGTGAATTGCGTACTTATATTGTAATATGTTTGGAATATATTTTATGAATGTTGGTCACAGAGGAAGCATTATTTATTCTTTTTAGTGATTTGCTGCAGGTCTTCTGTACCATGAAATGCCCTACATACCACAGACAGCTCATCTTTTGTTTACTTACATGTATTCTCTATGGGCAGAGTGCACTGCTGCAGCGTTGCTATAGCGCCACAGCACTATAATGGAGGAAAGAACATCTAACGTCGCATCAAACTGAAAAACAACAGTGATTCTTCAGTGCAATAGAAATTATTCTCAAAGCATCTCACTATGTCACAAACTGAAATCCAGTGATATATTTAGTCTTATAAAAAAATTCCCAGAGCTGCCTTTAGCACAAGCATGTTAACACTATTTAATAATATTTATACATAGAATAGTAACTGAACATTATATACAATAACACAATAACACACACTTCCAGACATCTTTGCCTAAAGAATAAAACGCAATTCATTCCTGCATTGACATTGATGTAACTCTAATATGATCCCTGAGATGTAGGGGTAATTATTTTTCATGACAAATATATGCATATATGCAATAACACTGAAAATTATACTTACAGCAAATCCAAAAGCTGATGCACTGTGTCTCATGAAGGATACAGCTATGGGAAGAGCAAAAGAACAGAGAAGAAGGAGAAAGAAAGATATATCTGTCAATTAAACCATAAAGATTACACAGTACATTTTAACTAGTGTAAAGGAGCTGATGTTGTTTCAGAGCTTTAGCTTATTCTGTCATTTCAAAAATAAAACATTTTTGTCAACAACACCACATTAGAATTAAAAAGTAGCAATTTGGTAAATAATTTTAAGGCAACGTAGTTACACGTTACTACATGTACTTACTAGTTATAACAGTAAATCATGCATAATTACAAGTAACTAACACTAAATCAAACCCTAACCTTAAAATAAAGTGTAACACAATTTAGTTATATTCTATACCATGGTACCACAGTATTTTTTTGTGTTACACTTTATTTTAAGGTGTCATTGTTACAGTGTAATTAAATATTTAAGTACAGTGTAATATTAATTAACTACATATACTTACTATAGGGTTAGGGTAGGATTAGGATTTGGTTGAGGGTTAATTGCATGTAATTAGGCATAATTTACTGTTATTACTATGGTAATTACATGTAACATATGTAACAAGGACACTGTAAAATAAAGTGTTACCTTTTTTTGTAAAGTAAAACAATGACTCCCACAAAAAGTATATCACTCAAAAATAAATAAATAGATAAATAAATAAATAAATAATGGTAACACATGGCATAATAATGGTAACATAATGGCAACAAAATTAAATTTTACAGTGTCTTTGTTACATGTTATGTGTAGTTACTATAGTAATAACTCTAAACCATGCATAATTACATGCAATTAACCCTAAACCAAATCTTAAACCTATAGTAAGTACAAGTAGTTAATTCATATTTCTCCGTACTTAAATGTATAATTACTGTAACAAGGACACCTTAAAATAAAGTGTAACCTAAATAATAATAAAATAGTAATACAACATAACATCATAATATAATATAATATAATATAATATAATATAATATAATATAATATAATATAATATAATATAATATAATATAATATAATATAATATAATAAGCTATAATACAACAGACAAATTGCTTTTGGAAAGGCTGAGGGGATTGTTACTTTTATGTAACATCAGTGAAATGTACAAAAAGAGAAAATGCCTTCTGTACATGTTCAGCTCTGAGCCCAAACTGATGGGTCATTCACAGTACAGATCTGTTGTACTTGTCAAATCCCTTGTTAGATTTATCGGTATCATAATGCAGAGCCAAGTCACCCCACTATTTGCATCTATTAAAATGTGAATGGAAAAAGGCTGCCCACTGTGTTTTGACTTTTTAGACAAAGCTCTCTGACTGTAGAGATGTGAGGCTCTCCATTTTACCAACCGTGAGCTTGCATTTGAGAGGCTCTATTTGCTGCCCCCCTCTTGAGTGAAGAACTCTCACTGTTCTATTGATCTCTAACTTTGAAGACAGACTCGACCCCCACGTGTCATAGCAACAGAGGGGCTGCTCACCGCATGATATCTTACACTAACCTTGAAACAAAACAACAATTCTGCTCCAGATCTGTTGTTACGTATGGAAAACATGTAGAGATTTTTGGTTAATTAAAACAACTGATAAAAACAACTGGGGACTTTTTCAGAGGCCATAACAGATGTTGATGTAGTCAGTATATTATAATATATAATATCCAACATCAACAACATCAGAGTGGTGGCATTGTGGTCAGTACATGAGACCCGGCCGGGTCGCTCACCACTCAATAGTTTGGCCCAGATATATGCTCCCATCCCATTCTTTCTCTTCCTTTCCTAACTCTCAATCAATAAAAATGTGGCAAAAACAAGAAAAAACTACTCTTAAAAATAAAGGTTCTTTATTGGCATCTACTGGTTCCATTAAGAACCGTAACAATTTAAGAAACCTTTCCATTCCACAGTGGAAATTTTTTGGTGGGGTGGAGTGGAGTTCTTTACACTAGGGAAAAAATGGTTCCTTTAAGAACTGTTCATTGAAAGGATGTTTGGGGAAGCAAAAATGGTTGGTTCCATGGCATCGCTGTAAACCCCCTTACCAGTGGCGGCTGCTGGTCTTTCAAAGAGGGGAGGCTCATTTTTTGGGAAAAAAATACTAAGTAATAGTGGTTACTATCCTTTTACTACACCTATAACCATACAACTAAGGTTACTGTGGTAAAACCATGGTAAGTGTTGTGGTTACAGTCAGGTTACAGTGCATTTACAACAAATGACACATTAAAACTACCAAAAATGAGGTAAAAGCACGGTAAGTTTTATGATGACTGTCCTTTACTACACGGTGTATACTAAAGGACAGTAATCACAAAACTTACCATGCTTGTAGTAAAGGACAGTATTCACAAAACTTACCATGCTTATAGTAAAGGACAGTAATCACAAAACTTACCATGCTTTTTTGTTAAACTGAAACAAGGAATGTGGTGTATAATTGTGTGAAATGTATGATAAAAATTGGCTAGCAATTTTGCCAAGCAAATACCAAGAAATAGGTTGCAGCAGTTTGTCTTTCGACTATACTTTCAAATTTCGCGATGGGACTGACTGAGCTCAAATAGCTTCCACGTGCTATTCTATATTCTCTCTTAACTGTTTATTGTACAAAATCGCTGCCAATCAAAAGGGGATGCAGTCCTCCAATCATCACGCGGAAGCCCAGAGTCCAGGCCCGCCCACTCCTCTATTCACCCAGAGAAGCTGAGCGTCCGTGTGCGGGACATAATCGCAGCATTTATCCAATGACCGTCTAGTTTCGAAGCACTGAAAAAAACTGTTCAAAGCAGCCCCATTGAAGTCAATGGACGCTCGGCTTCAACAGGGAAATGCACTGTTTGACGGTTCTAAGCATGCGTCAAGACCGCCGCCATCTTGGAACAGGGGTCTTGTCATAGGAAGTAGCTTGGTAACGCTGAATTCATGGATGATGCCGGACTTTTGTGCTGCGTATGGATGTTCACACGACTGAAATATAAAAACCAGACAGCAAGGGATTACATTTCACAAGAATGTGAAATTTTGTACATTTTTTTAAATTTCTCTGGACTCAATGATAAATACATGTCTGACCGTTGGAACGAACCAAAACAACTAGAAAATCGCATTCATGATGATTTATGGTGATTTTATTTCCATTAGACCTTTTCCTACATTGACGCTGATGCATTAAAGAGGAGGGGCTCCCCTTTTCCATGATGGCGGCTCTATTGACGCATTCGTTCCAATGAACAGCCGTAGCCAAGGTGACATCTAATGTATATATCTATGGAATAAATGAAGGAAATCGAGTCAGCCGACTGCTATATGTAGCTGATTCTGAACGCACTCGTCTTTGAGATTAACGTGTTGTAACACATTTTTAGTCAAAAAAATGTTAACACAATAGTACATATTTGACCTTTAATTTTTTGACATTATATGGAAAGCTGAGCTTCCCTTGCAGTCTTAAAGAAATCCCCACTGCCCCTTACCCCTTACCCCTTTTGGAACCTTTATTTATACGAATGCAGTTGCACAGCAAAACAAGTAGCTCTAGATTCCTTGAATTTCTGCATTTAGCTGATCAACAAAGGTCCCAAAACTATGGCAGAAGTGTCATAATACTAGAAAAAACAAAAAGCTTACAAGCTTAATTCCAAATATGCAATTGTTTGCTGTTGGCATCTGTAAAATTGCCAATATGAGCAGACAAAAAAAGTACAGGATCTGGAAAAGATAACATTCACATTCTTACTGGCCTATTTGCATATGAAATATTCCCCCAAAACTGAGCACATAAGCTGGAATGTGATGATCAAAGAACCCAGTGAGTGTAGTTGCAGCAGAAGAAATATGCCTGAGGAAGAAGGTCAAAATAAGTGTAAATGTCTCTAGTCCTGCATTACATCAATAATAGTAGGCTATTAGTATTAAAAAGAGAGAAAAAAATCACAGAATTATGTCTTTTTTGCTGATGAAAAATGGTTTTGTAATTACTTCAACAAGCACATATGGGTGTGGTGTTCAGGTGTCATTAAGCCCAAAGTATACTTCGTTTTTTATGTGTACGCTAGCTTATGTGTACAGTCAAACGCCTAGCCTATCAAAGTATACTCCATTTGATAGCATGCACGCACACAGGCGGCCGACACATGCGCTCTAGAAAGTTTCATCTTTGTCCAGTGTCTGCACTATTTTTCTTCAGAAGTTATGACCGATAAATATGTCTTTGTATTCTTTTAAACTGAAGTTGCAATCTCATAACCCCCTCAAACAAGCACTTGTCAATGTCGGCGTCTGTTGTTGCAGTCTCCGGTATTTTGTTGTTGTTTTTGTTCTTTAGTTTCGTTTTTCTACTGTGAAACAACAGTCCAGGCCAGTGTTGCCACCTTGTGGAACTGATTAGTGCAAATTTAATGCGCATTTGCATTTAAAAAAAATCCAGTGGCACATGTACTATTCTGGTGACGAAATATGCGTCACATTCACTCTAAGAGGACCTTCACGTATGCATAAAAATCGAAGTATACTCTGGCCTTTATACATTTGTTTAGCGTATCTTATAAAGGTTTGTCCAGATCTTTGACAAATGCAGGTTTGACTTAGAACACAAAACGAAAACTCCCTGTAGGGGGTTTGCTAACAAGATACAAGACATAACAGGATAAACGCTGTTGAGGATGAGACAGAGGAGAGAGAGGGAGATGGCTGGCACATCTCTGATTTGCACTCAATCACTATTTCACATTCAATCTCTTCCAGACTCAGATGTATATGCTCCCTTTTAGGGAAACTCAGTTCACTCAGAGGCCATATTTACAACGCCTCCGGGCAGCTATTTCAGGCATGCAAGACCAACTCCAGTTGTTTTTATTAACATGTTTAGATTTTACAAAATTACTGTGCAGATTTTTTCAAGAATTACTTTTTGCTGCTGATTTATACACTCACTAAGTTTATTAATAAAAAAACAACATAGCTATTGAATACATTTATTTATTATTTAAATGTGCTAACTGTAATCTTACACTGCAAAATGATAATTTACAAAGGATTAAATTCATCACAATTATTTAATAAATGAAGCACACACAAAACAAAAATGTATGACAAAGCCCTAAAACAGACAATTAATCGTCATAATCGTCAAAGCCCTAAAACAGACAATTAATCGAACAGGAGTGGAACTAATGATTAACCATGGAAACAAACTAGCAGAATGAACTCAGGAAAACCATAACAGGGAACAGAATGAAAGCTAAACCAAAACACAATGAACATACTCCTGACAACAAAATGTCCTTCTGTAATGAACGAGGAATGGTGGGAGAACCCCTCTCTCAGTGCTTCGGGCTGATAATGGCCACCGCTCCTGCTTTTCATCACACTAATCCACGTCTCAGGGGACCGGAGCTGACTGAGGATGTCATTCCTCTTGTAAGACTGTGTGTGCTATGAATTTCAAAAGAAGGCAGCCAGAGACGTCAGTGAAACAGAAAGTAGGATTTGCTGCTTTTCTGATCAAATTTCAAAAGGCAGAATTGTTTAAAAGCTGTCACAAATATATTGCTAATAGTTAGCATACTATTCAGAAAAGGATTTTCTGAGTAGAAATCCAGTACATTTCTAACAGACTGGATAAAACAATCCAGTGTCTCACTAATTCGACTGTAATCTATTTGAAATCAATCTTAGGAGCGTCCAAGAAAGCGTCACTTTGAAAGAATCAATGGACTTAAAGGAATATCAATATAGAACATGCTCCACTTTGAGTCAGGATAGTTACTGAGCCATCCCACACAGGCCTACGTGAATAATCAACATTTACCTCAGTCTGGTAATTTCTGCAAAGAACATAATTAACAATTCCAATGCAAATTAATGCAAATTCCTCTACCTCATATAGCAGCCAAATTCAGGGACACTGGCTATCACAACAATGCTCTTCCTCAGCTCTGAAGCAATATGTTGTCTTTAATAATTCACAACCTACAGTGCTGGACAATTTGCCACATGCAGAGTGGAGTTTACTGCACTCCCACCCCTCAGTGCAACTCACCGGCACTGCCATCAAATTAAAAGAATTGGATTTGAAAAACGGTGGAGTTTAGGCTTTATATTAAATATGATCATTAAAAGGCATTAAAAGCGAGTTAAAGTCGTGTGCTCTGTGGGTGAGACTAGCATTAAAGAAGCTTAAAAGTGTACACTGAGGGTCTAACATCTTGCTATTATTTGATTTATGTTTCATATAACCTGATTTCTGGAAACTCTCTTACCACAAACAAAACTAACCAACCAATCACAGATCTCCACTGTCTTATTAGAAAGAAAAAAGTACTAATGGAATCTGAGGGGAAAACAGCATTTGCAAACACATTTGCAGTATTAGCAATATTGTTCAAGAAGGATTAAGGCACTTTGCACATTCATAAAGTAAGCTGTAATCTTCCATAGAATATTTGTACTTTAAGACCTTTAGTCAAAGGACAAATAAACAGAGCGAATATAGTGAAGCAGTATGTCAGTGACTTATTGCCCCAGTGACTTGACTGTGTATATTTAGTTTTGTGTTCAGCTGGGAGCTGGAGGAAAAGTGTGACTCTAAAATTGATGTTTATACACAACAAGAATTTACACTTTGCCTTACACACATTCATTTAGCATGTCAAACATGAAAATAATTGCAAGTGTATCTGTCTGCTTTTCACAAAACTACAAATCACTGCACTTTAGCTTGCCAAATTTGAATTTTATATGACACTTTAGATTTGCTTCAAGTCATTGATCAATGTGAATAATTATGAACTGATATATATTCATCTCAATATAATATAATCTCAATTAAAAATAATAATAATATGTTAGTAAATAAAATGTTTTTAAATAAAAACAAAAGCTTTAGACATCATTTTTTTTGCCATTGCATATAAAACTTTATTAAGAATGATATTATTAGATTAACATTTAAATAATTTTATGTAATAGTATAAAATGTGACGTTTCAATGAAAATGCTACTTTTCCTGTGATTACTGATTATTGGTTATTTGAACAAGTTGGAGATAACTCTCTTTTATACCCTTTATCAATACAGTATTCCCCTTATTCTCAGCATTATTCACAGATTCCAGGTATTCCCTCTTGTGGGACCCGCCACACGCCCGACCCGACTCCTCTGTGGTACCGCATCCAGGCTCCAGAGCCCTAATCTAGGTTGATTTATTGAGGTCACACTCACAGCACATGCAGCTCACGTCTGAGCTCGGCTTCCAGGAGCCCCTTGAGACCTGAGACTCCCAGCCAATATGGCCGGTCGAGCAGATTTGCTTGGCTGCCGTTTATTAACAGGAAGAGAGCCGCACCTGCTTTCTGCTGCAGAATGCTATGACATTTATACTAACATAGGCTTATATATGCCAGACTGAGGGTGTTTCTGAGGCAATTTTATGGTTTGTATGTGTGTTTCAAGGCATTTAGATTTAATGACGTGTGTGTGAATCATGTGACAGGATTGGCATGTCCACAGACATATGTGATCCCCAGTCAGTTGTCACACTCACGTAAACACTCCAATAGTGTGTGGCTGACTGCATAACTGGATGAATTCTGCAGGACTGAAAAGAATAATCAATGTCACTTAATATACACAGTAAATATTATTAATAATAGAAGTTGCAATGAAAATATTATGTTTAACTGCTAAATGCTTGACACCTGAAGCTTGTGATTTTTATTGAATGTGTCTGAAATAAGAATGAACAAATTAATTTAATGGTCACTGCTAACTGAGATACTGAGAGAGTAGACAAAATATCTAACTGGACTGAAATCATTTTTGCAATTACATTTTTGGATGGCAGATAACTTATACACTCTTAGACACTAATGGTTTCTGATTAAAGTTTCAGTCTCCGGATGTCAAAAACAAGATTAGTTTAACTACCTTGTTTAAACAGATAGGATCTGCTTGTTGGTATAATGACTTCATATTACTCAAAAGCTTCTATGGTGTATTTTAGAGCAGCCTATTAGACTAAGGCACAGTGGAAACTATAACTATATCGGTAGATAAATATTTAAATCACTAAAAGTACATTTTAAAATGAATCTCTAAACAGTGAAACATTTTAACGTAATTCTTTATGGTGAATTTGAAGGGCTTTAGGGCTCTACACTGAAGTGTGTAATAAACCAAATAACATCATCAAATAGAACTGAAAGGAATGCTAAAAGGAGTCAAGTTGACAACGCAGTTTTCTAGGGAATCGTTTTATAATTAGCTTACCAATATATTAAAGACAGAACAAAAGTATTTTAACATTGAAGGTTGAAAGCTGACCTGATGAGCTGACATGCTTTAGGAGCACCTGCTCAGCACGTGAATGTGCTGTAGGCTACATAAACACATGTCTGACGCCATGACAACAGGCTTCCAGAGGAACAGCTGTTCCTGTCCATATTTTAACATCAGCAGTACAGGAGTTCAGGTGAAATAGACTGTAATGTCCTAGTGTTAAATATGGTGTCCTTTCATGCATTCCTAAATTATGTATTTAGTTATATTTAACTACAATGTTTTTAGGGCAACAAGCCCTAAAAGGCTTTTTTCATAGGCTACTATAATTCTAAAAAACAGATTTTTCAGCTGCATACATTTCTATGAGAAGCATTACTTGAAACAAAATTATTGAACCTCAGTCTAGGCTTATTAAACTGCACTAGCCAGGGGGAATTCAGGACCATGGACAGCAGGAGTCCACTAGGTGATGTTTCCTACCTTTGAGCTAGACAATGAGAAGAACACATAGACCAGACAAATATACAGCAGGAACATATATGCGCTGACTGATGGAACTGAATGCTGACAATACCAGTAATACCGTCAGTGGAAAAAGAGCTATTCCATCACGCCTCATTTTCGCAAGAAGAAAAGCCCACGGTGGTGATTCTTGTCGAAACTAAGGCAGAAAAGAAAAAAGCTTTTAGCACAAGTTTAGCATTGCTAACGAAGGGCTAATAAGTTTTTCTCAAACAAAATGTCAAAACTCTCCACATTCACAAGAAAACCCACGTTGGTGACTCTTGTTTGAAGGAAAAGGCATAAAAGAAAAGTTTTTAGCTCGAGTTTAGCACAACTAACAAATGGCTAATAGACTTCTGAACATAAGTTCTCGCCCCTGTCCTATGCCATGTGGGTGTTTATGGTATACTCACGAGAACTGTCCGGTGTGTTTGGAATTGTGTTTGGCGCAAGGCTGGATCTCTCCAACCCCAATACATGTGTGCACTGTCGACAGCACTATCGTTCCACACTCGAGTGGCGTGCAGTGCATGCTCGGCGGAGCAGTGGTGAAACACGGACCGCTCCTGTCTTCGGGTGCAGATACAGATGCAGTGATCGCTGTTTTTGGAGGCCACAGATAATTTTTCACGACAAAGTTCCTCTAGCTACCTTGAGTCTGAGCGAAACTTTGACTTTAGGGGGATGATTGGATGCGGACGAGGAATGCTCTGACGATTTAATTTTTTTCAAGCAGGGCAGATCACGGCTCCCCCGGGGTGGTGCGTGGAAGTGAAGTGATGGCCCTTGCATGGATCAGTATTGGAGAGCGACAACAAAGATTATCGGTTGATTAGCCTGCTCTCATGTATTAATTTGTCGAAACAATCTAAATGTATTAGAACCATTAACCTCACAGTCGGGTACATCAGTAGATTTGCCAGATGCATATTGCCACAATCCACCCGGGGCACAGAACATTTTCTGAGGTCTCTGTCGAAGGGATTGCCTACAAGTTTTAGGTCCCTATAGCGCCGCACATATCTGGAAGATGTGCAGAAGAGGTGTTGGATCTGCTGTGTCATCAGAGCTTAAGAGCTTTCACAGGCTATCAGGCTAAGGGTCAACATTAATGACACAGACAACAGCAGGAATATTAGGCTGCTGTCACTTTAAGACTGAATGCACAGACGGAATATACTGACACACATCCGGTTTCACTTATGACATAACCGAAAGTGTACCGTTCAAGCGCAAGTAAATGCGAAAGAGGAATCAATTCAGTGTTCCAGTGCTGTCTGAAACATGCCTCTCTCTCTCTCTCTCTGCATATGAGTGCTTCGAGTGTAGATAACAGCGTGCGAGTCCCGATTTTCGCCTCTTTTTCCGTGTTTAAAATCGTTTGAATGTGTAAATTGGCAAGACAAAACACGTCTAAATGATAAACTTTCACTCTATGATGGGTAAACTTAGCAGTTAATATGTGAATCACATGCATGCCGAACTGTGGGGCCTGGTCTGTACGGATGACAAATCAACTGCGATCCGTTGCACCCCTAATAATTAATGAACACACTTATCATCATGATTGATGATCCTACTCCAGTAAGTAAACGTGTCCCTGTCCCCAAAAATGTTCCCACTTAAAAGCGCTTCCCTCCCTGTTTTCTGGAGCGCATCATTTATTTTCACCACACCTGCGCAACAGTTATGTGCACCCCTGTATATAACTACTGTTCCCAGAAGGAGGGAAACGAGGTAAAACACCTCTGAACCCCGCGCAGTCTGAGGCTCGGTGAAGAGCTGGACTGAACAAAGGAAATTATGCATTCGACTACATTTATATGCTGTGGACAGGTGGCCCCGCCCACGTCGTCATGCGTCATTGGCCTTTCAGGTGTGAATAAAGGTGTTTTCAGCAGATGGCGCAAGAGCGCGATATCCCATAGTCAGTGAGAGTGTTGAGTGTAGAGTGTTGTACCTCTTTTCCCTCCTTCTGGGAACAGTATTTATATGCATAACTCAACGTTATTGCTGTAGTGCATGTGCACATGTAAAACAACTCTTAACTAAAAAAAAGGATCATAACAGCAGGCAAAGAAATTAATTTAAAAGCCAAGATATTATAAACATTTCCCAAATGGACCACCACAGTCTTTGGATACCATCAAGAAACATCATTCAATAGGCATTGACATTCTCTAGGGAATGAAGTTCCCATGTGTGTCGAGCAATGATTTGCCATTGCGTCCAAATGATTGAATAAATTTTTAAACATAATTCAAATAAATTAACAAATCGAAC
The DNA here is from genome assembly GCA_026230005.1 of Gila orcuttii. NCBI lineage: Eukaryota > Metazoa > Chordata > Actinopteri > Cypriniformes > Leuciscidae > Gila > Gila orcuttii. Next base: position 29,457,080 of record JAPDVR010000007.1, on the reverse strand, counting down.
AAACAAATATGTCAAGCAATTTTTGTAAATAAATTCAGGAGACAAATTATATTTGTGAAACAAATAGACACAAAGGAGGAAAGGAAGAAAGAAAGAAAAAGCTTCTCGAGTCATTCAGGCACAGTTTCACAGTGACTAATGATGTGTCCCATAAAAACCAGCAGCATATCTGCTATATCAGGACACTGGTTCCATTATCAGAAAACAATTTTGTGATGCCAGTCCCGCCTAAATGAACTGGAAGGAGAACTCAACACCGAGACTTAATGTGTTTAGGCAGGTTCCTAATGGAGCAGAATGGCAGACATCTGCAGTGCTCTGCTCAGGTTACAGGGCTACAAATGCATCTCATTTAGCCAACCCTTTCTTGATGCTTTAAGCAGGTCCTGCAGAGGGACAATACCATTATATACTCACTCAGCTTACAACAGCGGGGATGACAAATATAGGACAAAACAATAAATCATCATCATCATCATCTTATGTATCATCATTATCAACATGGTCAAAATAGTTTCAGGCAGCACAACATGTTGATAAGGTGAGAAGAACATGCAGAAAATGGGGTGTGACTTTAGGTAAAATGTGTTGCTGCACTGAAAATGTCACCAACCACGATCCTTTTAAAGGTGATGTCACATATCAGTGATGATTCACAAGTGAAAGGGAGTGCCTAATAATTTACAAAGAACTGGGCTTATATGTGAGGAACTGAAGAGACCAATAGGGATAGCATTAAAGTACTCGCAATGTATCTAAAGTGAAAACGTTCTCCTGAATGCTTGGTTGAACTTGATATAAGACGCCTGTCAGCAGGACAGGAATAAAGACAGACAGCTGGGAATAAAGTTCAACTGCATTGAATAAATCTTCTCTGTCTTTTGGCACTGTGTGCTTGTTTAGTCCATTATACTGTGAAACTAATAGCTGTAGTGCATGTCAGGACGAGGCTGATGAACGAGACAGCAGCGTAAAGATACAGCACTCTTATTGAAGTTGTTCTAATGGGCGATATTATATTTCACACACACTATTTTCATAACCCCTAATTAACTCTGACCAGCGCTGTATGTATTCGGAGAACTTGGACTCAGCTGGCTAAATGACAGTTCAATTAAAAAATCCCATTCGTAATGTAAAGTTATAAGATATTTGATCAAAATTGAAATGGAATAAGACACTGCACCTCATGTTGAAAAGCACGGTGATACAGCACAACACATTTGTTCATTAAAAAGGCTGAAATTGCAAGCTAATGACTCACCATTATATTTTTTCACATTCAGTATTATTTTGGTACCGAGCAGCAAGGGTTCACATTGGAAGGGCTTAATTAGAATGAAATTGTATAGTTATTATTCCACATATCATGACTTATACTAGAATACTGAATTCCCATGAGTGCCACATTGATCCTGTGACACCAATGTTGTCTCATTTTTTATAAACCCAGTTCAGGATACACATATCATTATAACACATCTGAATATCCCCATATTTGCTGCTTAACCTAGACATTTATATACAAATGTATTCATAAGCTTAGCAACCTTGTGTGTTGTTATTTTTCCCAGGGAACCCAAAATTAAACATTTTTAAAGAATTTTAGAAGACCTGGAATATACCGTATGAATTGTATAGACTGCTTTTTTGATATTATGATGCATTTATGGTGGGTTTTTTTTATCTTCCCTCTTAAACAATGCTTTAAAAATGTCTACTTCAATATAAGCAAAACACTAGTTTGTAACAACATAGATTTTGAGTGATCTATTCCTTTAAAAATTGCTTTGTGTTTTTACAGCCAATGTAATGTGTGAATGTAGTGAGCTACTGCAATATGAGGAAGGTGACACTGAAAGAACAAGAGAGACGATCATTTGCATAAAAGGCAAATATTCTCTGAGCTCATTTGGCATTCAGCCAGTAAAAAAAAATGATTTAAATTAGTTAGTAGATACTGCTAAATGTTGCTATGTCCTTAACAATTACTAAATGCGAAGAGTTTTCTAATACTAAAAGAGTGGATTTCATCACCAGCATGAAGAATAACCAGCCTGGTCTCATTGTTAATACGTAGTATTAATACGTAATTTTCAAAGATAGAAAACGTACGTTTTATACGTTTGGATAGATGCTGAAACGTATGATACGGACGTATCTGCAACAATTAAACGTAACAATATTACGTTTTTACAGCTACAAAACGTTAAATATTTACGAATCTTTCATATCATTAAGATATCTGTATAATTTACCCTTTACCGTTTTATAGATAAATGGAAGATCCCTTAACCCTGCTCCCAAACCTAAACATAACGTTACCCATTTTAAACAGAATATAAAAAGGACAGAGATGTGTACGTTAGGGATTAACAATAGCATTAAAAGATTTTTTTAGCAGCTAATCCTACTCCTACCCCTAAACCTACCCATAACAATTTCTTAAAACTATAACGTTATAGGCTACAAATGAAGAAAAACAACATACGTGTAATCACAAAAATTTATTTATTGCGAAAATGTCAAAACCGGTACCAAAAGTCGTTCACATGACGATGTGTTGCAGTCACAGTCCTCTCTTTCATTATAAAATAGTTTTGAATGAGGTATAGAGCAGAATTTAAATTATTAATCCATGAAAAAATTATTACGTCTTCGCTCTGTGTGAAGGCGCGCGCGCTTCTCCGTTTCAAATGTAGTTTACCGACTGAAATACGGCATGTCGCAATCTGTGGCGAGAGCCAATGAGCGTTTGATATCACTGCCGTAAAACATATCGTAACGCTTCTTGAGGGCGCAGTTTTTGAATTTGAATTCATCACGAGCGCGGGACAGTTACCAACTGCGCTGCTGTGATAGCCTGTGTGAAATGAAGATGAAGATCACTCACTGGATAAAGGGCTGAATTTGGATCTCTTTCTTGCAAACGTATGGATTCTAAAGATTTGGATTATATCAAGCTAATAAAAATTGATGTCTTTTGTGAATTTATGTTGGGTTTTGGTGTATTATTGTTCTATTCGAGAAAACGCATTTTGTGTCTCACTGTAAATAACGTTAAAATAAATATTACAAAATGGTTAAACGATTAAAGAAGGTATTTTTAAGGTTTTAAAGTGTATTCTTGTTTAATTGCATGTAGGCTAATCCTCCGAAACGAGTTTGCAGCAGAAAGCACGAACAGAGCGAAATGTTATTAGCCTATTTCTTGAGTAAACTCAACTGCATTTAATAAATGCGACTGAAAACGTAGGCAAATTGATAAGACATTTGAATGCAATGGAGCCAAAACATAAACGTTAATGCCACGATTTTAATATGCATAAATAAGAATACGTACAAATATGTACGTTGGTAGAGTTGTTCATACGTAAATAATTTACGTTTTTGTGCTGTTAATACGTAAATATTTTACGTTTTAGTGCTGTAAATACGTCAGTATTATACGTTTCTGTGTGTATAAAACGTAAGTAAATGTACGTATGGTAGAATTACACTTTACGTAAAAATACACACGTATTCTCATAAGATCACGTTGCAGCAACAATACTAACCCTTCATTAAGCTTCACCCACCTTTATTTACTTTCCCTAACTCTTATCAAGCTTTTCAACAAGCACTTGTTCTACTCTCTGCATTGTTCGTGAATTAACTCAGGAATCAATCAATAATGATTACTTATGCTTATTGCTTTATGACAGTAATAACATAAGAGAATAATAAGAATGATGATAAATTATAAAATAAAAAAAAAATGGCTGGACTTTTCACAGTGGCCTGGATGAATGAAAACATTAACAGACAGAACAGTACACATATTACATTAACATAAAAGTCATTGTAAAGTATTGCATTGCTCCCTCAAATTATATATAAAAGAAAATGTAAAATAAAATAAGACTTATAAAACCAAATCAGATGGGATAGTATATTCTATGCAGCTTTACTGTCTGCGGCTATATTTTTTGTTGGGCTAAAAAAAAAATATTCTTATTGAAACATCTGCAAAGTTAGGCTTTTTTAAGATCCATTTTTTTGTGTTATCAAACTTCTCAAGCAACAAGACAACATCTCTAGCAAAATGACTTGAGATGTTGTCAAATATTTAATATTCTAGAAATCATATAAAAGTGACATCGAATATAAGAGGGAAAAAATCTAGAACTAGAAAATCATGTATACCAGGATTGAACAACAATAACGGGCACTTATTGTGAAGTCACTGCTGGAGAGAGATACCAAACCACTACTACATGACAATGACTGATGAAGCAGGACAAAATATCAAGCTCTTTTGATGACAGTGCTTTAAAGTAATTATAGGTAAATCTGGCTTAACACTGAAATAACATCCATCTTATGGAAGTAAAGCTACCTGGCCAATGCAATTCTTTTACACAGCATCTGATCAAAACAACTGCGCAAATATTAAAAAACGCACATCTCCAATAATTTTAAAGCCGTGACATCTGCTGCAGGTTGATTATTTCTATCTAAGTGCCAATGAAAAGCATTGTTTAGCTTTAATCATTTTTATATATCAAATATACAGACAAGTAATAGCTGGCACTGGCAGACATGTTATTAATGTATTTTCCTGCTAGTCAATTCAGCTTAACTACTGAACAAGACTAAAGTGGAGACTCATTTCCTTATGGGAAACATAATATATATAATCACTCTGAATCTAAAATAAGTACAAAGGAAGACTTAAATCTTTTTCACAGAAATACTGCCCTAGATTTTTCCAGCTCTCATTAAAATATTTGAGAACAAATTAGACATTTAAGCAGAACAAGGGGCTTTATGTTTAGTGTAGATGTTTTTTAACTTAAAGTATCAATTAAAACAATCATGAAAAGATGTTTCAAATAGTGTTAATTACAGAGGACTCTTAATTGATGATTTAAGAGAAACTTTTCTTTTACCTAATCCTTTCCTTAAAAGGTTTACCCAAAAATTAAAACTTGTCATCATTTACTTGCCCTCACACTCTCTTTCGGATGTTCATAAGAGAAGTTGCAATATGAAAAATATCTTTATTTTGAGTCTTTTAATGAATTATTGATCCAATTCACCAAAGCATTCTGAATGATTTCTTTACAAATCAGACAGATCCAGTTCTCAAGGTCAATTCACTAACACAATGATCCACAACGGTCAATACGTCTCACTAGACTATAAGATTTTCACAACTTTGAAATTTCTGTCTGTTCGTCACACAAAGCTATTGTAATACAGAAGACCTTGGATATAGTGAATGTTTTAATATGGACATCTTTGATATTTGACGATATGATATTATTACATACTTTCATGTTTAATGGGATATTTACTTTTCTTTCTAGTGATAAAGTATGTTCACATGCTGTCTAATTCATAAAATTTAATAAAAAATAAAAATAAAAAAATTAATTAAAATGAAATCCATAAAATGATCCCATGTTGGGTACCCCTAACAGGTTAAATCTAATAAAAAACCCTTTAAGGTACTTTATAGAACCTATACGGAAGAAAATACATGAGGGTGAGTAAATAACACAATTTTTTATTTTTGAATTGACTATCACTTTACCATTTGCTGAAATATTCCACTAGAGAATATCCTGACTAGCACTGAATGTAAAGCTGGTAGAGCGAGCAAACAGTTCCTGCTGTAAGCCTCAATAAATCCCTGAGCTTTCAAATAAGATGCATTGCCTGAACATAGGTTTTATTTTATAATTCCCCATGAGTTAAGATATTCAGCATATCATATGAGTTCCCAATTCACTTGCATGAAATATCTGGAAAAAAATTATGTATTCAGGCCAAACCACAAAAACAAAGCAGGGTGTTCTTCTTCTTCTTCTGAGAATCCAAAGATGGTCATAAGCCCCACACCACTGGCATCACAAGAGTCATGATGTCTGTTCAGTGAAGAATGATTTTTTACAGTGAGAGTGTGACTGTGCAATATAACAGTGACAGTGTAGTGACTGCTGCCACATGCCACACCATTATGTCTTAATAAAACACAGAGGACAAGTTAAACATGCTGTTTCAGCATGAGACATTCAGACACGTGGACAGATGAGCCATGGGTTTTGCGAATTAAGGCTACGGAGGCATAGAAAATCGACTGGTAAAAACTGTAGAACTTGTTTTAAGTTCTAAAGTTTTTGTAGCTTTTGGAAAGTTCACAGTCTCCGACAACACAGTGACTATTGTCATCTTAAATGTCCAACAACCATACGCTGTATCACTATGGACAACTCGTGATAAACAGACTGTCTGCTTGGTATGGGCAAAATGTCAACTTCCTCTTCTCCGTTAAACATCATATTACGAAATAAAGATTACAAATAGACAGGGATGACATAATGATGGGCATGTGTCAGTAGGGTGTCATGTGTGTCTGTTTGCAAGGTGTATGTGAATGTAGATGACTGCATTACAAAGAGTATACATTACAAAAGCTATGGGGATGAGAAATTGCTTTTCTTCTTCATTTCAGGGCCGTAGCATTAATCTTAATTTCTCTGAGCTCATGTCTTCCGACAATTCTTCCTTTTAAATTAAATTTTACCTAAGCTTTTCACAAGACTTGAGACAAAAGCAAAAATGCCAAGAAAGAATGAACAAAGATGGTTAGGTAGAATGAGGAAGAGACCTTGGCAGAAACCAAGACTCAGATGGGGGAGTCATCGTCATCTGGCAAGCAAATCCTGAAACATCCTGTCAACCTTCTACATTTCTCCTTCGCTTCCTCTTTGTGCATGTGCTTTATCTTCATACACTCTATATTGTGTTTCTAAAAGCATTGCATAAATATGATTTATAAAGCACATTCATTCTAATGATAAAATGCATGGACAATACATCCTAGTGCTCTCTAAATCAAGGGTGTGAAGACAGAAAAAGCATCAAAGAAACTAGGTTGCTTGCAAATCTTCAGATCATTGTATAGATATCTGAATTTTGACATTTTTAATGAGTATCTGATTCTGCAGCATGTTACACCTCCTTTAAAATTAGCAACATTTCTGGACTGCATGTTGCCTAAATCTTATGAGCAGTTAAGAGGCTAATGTCAAGAAATGCCAAGGGGCCCCAAATATGTTGAACCCACTGAGACAGACCTAAATTAGAAAAAAGGCAGCTAGTGTGTGTGAAATACTATACATGATATTATAATTAAATCATTAAAGGGTTAGTTCACCCAAAAAGGAAAATTATGTCATAATTGACTCATCCTCATGGTGTTCCAAACCTGAATGAGTTTCTTTCTCCTGTTGAACTAAAAAGCAGTTACTTTGAACAATGTTGGTAACCAGAAAGTTGAGGGTATCCACTGATATCCATTGTAGGAAAAAGAAGTACTATGGAAGTCAATGGCTACCGTCAACTGTCTGGTTACCAACATTCTTCAAAATATCGTCTGTTGTGTTCAACAGAGAGAAAAAAAACTCATACAGGTTTGGAACACCATGAGGGTGAGTAAATGATGACATAATTTTCATTTTTGGGTGAACTAACCCTTTAATAATTAAATAAAGCATTAATAATTGGCTTTCATTGCACTAAATTCCCCAAACAAATGTTTTTTTTTTATTCATAAAAATATAATTTGAAAAATATTAGCTTTTTTTCAATCTAATATCAGAATATGAGAAACCTTTTCAATATTTTTCAAATTTATAATGTTTAATGTTTCATAATAAATTGTTTCAAAGCAGCATAAAATCATACAAACTAAAGGCAATCAAAAAGTCATCTGCAAGACAGCTGAAACATTAGCAGGCAAAATAGTCTATATTGACAAAATAAAATTTGTTCATACATTTGATACAGTTCTGAATAATTTATGGTGAATTCAAATTTTTTTGTTTGCCGATGAGGTAGGTTTACCAGAAACTTTGTATGCTTTATAGTTACAGTTGCTCAGTTACTTTATTTTTTATTATAGAATATAATAATCAGGATAAATTTTTGCAAAAGTGTACTGTCCCCCAGCCAGCGTATAAACTTCCTGGGAACAGTTATCGACTCTGTCCAGATGAGAGCTTGGCTCACACCAGACCACGCTCTTTCCATCCAGCAGCTAGCTGCTTCATTCAGAGCGGGCTCTCTCAGACCCCTCAGAACGTTTCAAAGGGAACTGGGCCTTATGGCCTCAGCATCGTCAGTACTCCGGATAGGTCTACTGCATATGCGTCCCCTTCAGCGTTGGCTGAAGTCCCGAGTCCCTGCTCATGCGTGGCAATATAAAAATCACCAAGTTTGGTGTAAGCATGGGTCTAGTCTCGAGGCGGAAGGTAATTTTAACGGATGCCTCCAACCTAAGTTGGGGGGCTCTGTCCAAGGGCAGGCCAACCTCCGGCCTCTGGTCGAGCTCGGAGAAGCGCCTAAATATCAACTGCCTTGAATTGAGAGTGGTCTTTCTAGCCCTGAAAACCTTGCACCTGCAGGACACCACGTCTTGGTCCGACGGACAACATGGCAGTGGTGTCATACATAAATCGTCAGGGTGGCTTCAGGTCGCACAACTTGTACATCATGGCCAAACATATACCGGGCATACTGAACCAGGGTGCAGACATGCTATCTCGAAACAACGTTCCACCCGGGAATGGCCTCTCCACCCTCAGACAGTTCATCTGATCTGGAGAGTCTTCGGCAGGGCAGAGGTAGACCTCTTCACCTCAGAAGACAACTCTCATTGCCCAATATTCTTCTCAAAGAGCAGGGATGCCCTGGCCCACGAGTGGCCCAGCCTCCCCTTTACGCATTCCCTCCGATCTCGATGCTTCCTCAAGTCATCGAACGGATCAGGGAGAACAAGCGTGCAGTCCTCCTAATAGCCCCTCTCTGGCGGACCCAGACATGGTTCCCCGAGTTGGTGCAGCTGCTCGATGCAGCTCCCTGGCCGATACCGCTGGGGAGAACCTCCTCATGCAGGCGAAAGGGGCAGTCTGGCACCCCTCCCCCGACTTGTGGGCCCTTCATGCATGGCCCCTCAACAGGCATCCGGGAGCCTACCGGAAAAAGTCCTAAGCACTATCACTGAGGCTAGAGCCCCGTCAACGAGACGCCTATACGCCCATAAATGGTCAGTGTTTACTGGCTGGTGTGCAGCTTGGAACCTTGACCCCTACTTGTGCGATGTACCACTGGTACTTTCTTTTCTTCAAGAGCTGCTGGACGCTCAAAGTATACGTGGCGGCCATGTGGCTGGTCAGTCCTTGGGAAGGAACGACCTGGTCGTGCGCTTCCTTAAAGGGGCCAGGACGCTTAACCCGCCTCGACCTCCCTCTATACCTGCCTGGGACCTATCCACGGTCCTCAGGGCCCTTAAGGGAGCCCCGTTTGAGCTGCTTCAGTCGGCTGACTTAAAGCCTCTTTCACTGAAGACTGCACTCCTGCTAGCCCTAGCATCGGTCAAGCGAGTGGGCGACTCTCTATGAACGCCTCATGTCTCGAGTTCGGGCCCAACGACTCCAAAGTCGTCCTCAGACCAAGACATGGTTATGTACCCAAGGTGCCCTCTACTCCGTTCAGAGCCCAGGTCATTTCGCTATCGGTGCTTCCCTTAATGGAAGATGATGGAGAATTAGGTCTGCTCTGCCCTGTTAGAGCTCTCAGAATCTATCTGGAGCGTTCTGCCTCATTCAGACAGTCGAACAGCTCTTTGTATGCTTTTGTGGCCGTACCAAAGGGCTTCCGGTCATGAAGCAGAGATTATCACGATGGATACTGGACGCTATCTCTTTAGCCTATGCTTCTATGGCCCTTCAATGTCCCATAGGCATCAGGGCTCATTCCACAAGGGGCATGGCCTCTTCATGGGCTTGGTCCAGTGGTGTTCCAATTGAAGACATTTGTGCCGCGGCCGGCTGGTCTTCGCCGTCCATATTTGTAAGATATTATAATCTAGAAGTGCCAGCACTGCAGGCACAAGTTCTTTCTATTTAAAAAGAGGTCTTGGCCCCTGAAGGGCCCAAACCTCTAGGTATCCCTTCATGGGCTCCGACATTGTCTGGTCCCCGTAGGGCTCTGACTTTAGTTCTACTATAAGCCTTGGACTGCTCAGCCCCAGGCGATAGCTCAGAGCAAAGTCGTCAGCTAATAGCACGGAGTTTAAAAATGGGTTCCCATAGCGTATAGCTATGCCATACGAAGTGAACGTTCTCGAAAGGGAACGTACTCGGTTACTAACATAACCGAGTACGTTCTACCTAACCAGAAAAATAGAAAATAATGTTTAGCACTATGACAGCAAACACTTACACTACATAAAATCTTTATCATGAAAATCTTTATCTTCAGTGACTCAAGAGGAGGGTTTTCATTTACTGCTTGTTACAGCAAAGCAGCATGACCTACACAGATCATAAACTACTTCACATGCGACCACTAACATCATCAATATAATGGAATACAATTTTCCAGGAATTACCAAAACACATCCCAACTACTAAGCCTAAATGATTTAAAGGGTTAGTTCACCCAAAAATGAAAATTCTGTCAGTATTTACTCACCCTCATGTTGTTCCAACCCCGTAAGACCTTCGTTCATCTTCGGAACACGAATTAAGATATTTTTGATGAAATCTGAGAGCTGGATCACTCCTGCATACTAGTCCATAGGCTTCTTCAGGGATTGAAACTTGCCAGCCCCGAAAAGTCATTAAAGACATCGTTAAAATAGTCCAAGTGACTACTGTGGCTCGATCTTAAGTTTATCAAGCGACGAGAATACTTTTTGTGCGCAAAACCCCCCCAAAAATAACGACTTTATTTCAACTATTCATTTCCTTCTCTGTGGGCCTCGAGTCAGTTCACGTAGTGTAGTAGCGTGGTGCTTCTGTGTTGTACGTCAGTTAACTTAGTATGATTGCGTAGAGCTACGTCACACGTAGGCTCACTATTGGCCGACGCTGGTCATGTGTGTGATGCGTGTGACGTACAACAACAGAAGAACTGCGCTATATCACTAGTGAACTGACTCGAGGCCTACAGAGAAGGAAATGAATAGTTGAAATAAAGTCGTTATTTATTTATTTTTTGCCCACAAAAAGTATTCTCGTCATTTGATAAACTTAAGATTGAGTCACTGTGGTCACTTGGACTATTTTAACGATATCTTTAATAACTTTTAGGGGCTGGCAAGCTTCAATCCCTTAAGAAGCCTATGGAGGAGTGATCCAGCTCTCAGATTTCATCAAAAATATCTTAATTTGTGTTTCGAAGATGAACGAAGGTCTTACGAGGTTGGAACAACATGAGGGTGAGTAAATACTGACAGAATTTTCATTTTTGGGTGAACTATCCCTTTAAGAACTATAACTCAGCAATGCCAAAAATTTGCAGTTGACCAGTTCTATCCTATACTTTTACTGAAGACTGCTCTGGCAGCTTTAGTCTCAACTAGCTGCCAATCCTGATGGATGCCACTGCCAAGCTAGTCTCACATAGCCAGGGCTTTGACTCAACAGCATAAGGTCCGGTCCACATTGCAGCTTATTTTGGCCAAAAACGGCCCACTTAGACAGGAAGATTTTCATGTAGCCTACTGTTCCGTTTAGGGCCAGGTTAATCTGAAATTTATTACACCAATAGTGGCTTGAATTATTTTAATAATAATTTTGGGACATAACTGCAAACAGCTGTACAGAAAATGTTTAATCAGAGTAATCATAATTCCGTCAGCCAATCAGCCTGGAACTTGCCAGACTGAGGAAGTAGTATTTTCCAGTATTGTGTGAAATATGCATCAGACAGTCGGTGAACAGACTGTGGGCGGTCTGTGGGTGATTAAGACTAGTCCTAACCAAAACTAGCTGAACATCCTGAAGACTGCCTGCCACAGCCAGGAAAAGCATCACCATGAACTTACTGAAAGCGGCCACAGCCAGGATTAGCGTCACCACAATGGAGATCCAGGACACCCACAGAGCTTTCTTCCTGTAACTCTGAGCTTCATGAGGCTTCAGTCGCATGCTGCTCTCCAAGAGACCTGTCAAAAAAGTAAATAAAACACTGGTTAAAGGCCATTATATAATTACATTAAGTGCTCTATATGGAAACAAACAACAGGAGCTGATTATTTACTCACTGGACCATGACAGGCATTGAGAGGGAGAGGGTAGAGACATATTAAAGAGCAGAAATAAATCTGCACTGTCGGGGAATGACTCTGTGTTTAATTAGCAGAGCAAAATGGTTTCAACCACATTTAGATGCCACTAATAAATTCAGTTTATCGTGTATCAAGTCACAAATTATATGACTTTAAATGCTGTTTGCTAGCAGCCCTGCGAGATCTTTAGCTACTAGAAGATGAGACAGCGATTAAAAGCCTGTTTCCACCTCTGAGTAAAATATTAAAAGGTACTTATGACTTCATATCGTGTAATGTACACTACAGTGTTTAACAGTATTTTGCTTATTTGATCAAAACTAGAGTAAAAATAGTAATATTTGTATGATTGTATATGACTAATATGATTTGCAGCTCAAGAAACAATTCTTCTTTTAATGTTTAAAACACTTGTGCTGCTTAAATTTTTTATGAATAGGAAGTTTATCTTTTGTAAAATATTTTGTAATATAGGCCTACTGTAATAACCCCCAGTTTCACAGACAAGGCTTATGCCTATAGTCCCAGACTTAAATGAAAGTTTGCGCTGTTTTAACTGGGCTTCGTTTTTTGTCTCAAGTTGCACACCAGTAATGTTTTTTTTTTTTCTAAGGCATGTTTCTTAAAGCTACTTAAATGCCCTAATTGAACTAAGGCCTAATCCTGGCTTAATCTAAGCCATGTCTGTGAAACCGGGCCTTCATGTCTTTACTCTCACTTTTGATCAATGTACTGCATGTTTGATGAATGAAAGTATTAATATCTTTAAAAAACAACCAAAACTTCTGAACGTTAATGTAACTTTTATATCTCTCAATATGACTTTGTGAGATAAAGTCACAATTAAGAGAAAGAAAGTGACATTATTTCTTCATTTTAAATCTTCATCTTTGTCTCACAATTAGCCTACCTTTTTTTTTTTTTTTTTGCTCCAAGGCAGAAACAGACTTCCACAAACAACAGCATACCTTACAAGGTGTTAGTTAAATGTTTAGCTGAGATACTCCACAGTATGTGCGAGACAATACATCTGTGTCCCTCAGCAGAGTCTTTATCTTTATCTCATTATTAGAGATATATACAACACCACAGGTCACCAATTTAATCTGTGAGTGTAATTATGAATAAGACTAAGTGAACAGAAGCCGCATAACCTGTTGACTGTCTATTGTTAAGCGTCCAAGCAATGTTTATATTGTGCTGTGTTTGCCAAAGAGGTAAAACTCAAATATGCCTTTGTCATCTGTTCAAAATGAATGGCAGCTATGTCATCGTGACAGTGGGAGGCTGTGTATCTTCCCCCATGTACACCAAACTGATCTGTCAGGCCTGTGGAAGTCACATGCTGAGGGTTATGAGCACAGAGTCAATAGGTTGTCAGTCAGTGTGATTGTAAAAGCTGAAAAACAGAGCTGGGGAATGTGGCCACTCACATGATTTATTTCATCAGTAAGGATCGGGAGCATTTGTTGCACTCACACAAATGTAACCCATAAGTTCCAAACTATTTCCTTTCCAAACCAAAAAGTTTGTCCAGATCTATTACCACACAAACCTTTACACACAGTACATTTGTTCAGTTTGTACCTTCCCATGCAAACTCTAGACTAGGCACATAAAATGAGCTGAAACTCAATGTAAAGGGCCTGCCCCCACTCCATCCGTCTGCTAATCATGTGGAAGCAGGACATCCACATGACCCAGCAATTCTTCCATGCTTAATAAGGTTTGCATGAAAGAGAGAGAAACATTCCTCTTAATGGCTTAAAGGACATCGGCTAAAAGATTTGCTTTTTATTAAACTTTTAGGAAAATCTGTAAGTGGAATTAAGCCATTTCAGATTTAATGATGTAACTTGGAAAAACAGGATATGCTTCCCTTAACAACATGCATCATTTCTGACAACTGTTCAAATTCAATGAATAAATATGAAGAAACTGTTTTTAATCCATATTATTTTAGTTTAAACAACTGTGACCCATTTTATGTAACTGCAGTTAAGTAGAAATGTTTTTAATATTTTCTTCAAAAGACAGTAGTGCCAACAATTCTGACTGCCAACTGGCATGGTGGTTTAAAGTCTACTTGCTTTATGTGTGTGAAGAATTTACTAAAGGCAGCCAATGCGAGCTCTATCCTAAACTAGCTGTCCATCCTGATGGCTGCCACTGCCAGTTCAAGTAACTGCAAGTCATGAGCAAAAAGATATTTGACTAAATGACAAAGCTTGATCTGCATTGCAGCTTAGACAGGAAGAAAGTGTTCGAGCAGCATGTAAAGTGAACAACCAGTTGTTGTATTATTATATGAAATAGTCAGATCACCACTAGTAGAACAGCATGAATTCCCTACATCCAATCCATCCATAAATTCCATCCTCATCAGTCTTTTTCTTAGACTTCTTAGATTTTCTAAGACTTCTTCTAATGCCCTCACAATTTCACCAGTGGAGAATTGAAGGGTCTTATGCATAATTCAGTGGCTCAAACTGATTGCACACGGGGGTGCTACAGCATACAGCAACATTCAGATCCTGCAGGTGCAGAGTAATGCTGCTTCTAAGAGTGGAAGTGCTGATATGAGATAAGATGCACCTCTGTCTGAACGTCTCCACTTGAGGTGTGAGTCAGCCATAGATTCGGTTTGAGCAGAAGTAGAAACAAAGTTTCCAGTCTTTAGCCTATAGCAGGACCGTAACCAACATACAGTAGATGGCCAGATCATAAACTATAACATTTGTTCCTCCCAAATCATGAAAAAGTGGTTTGAGTCTGTGGCAATAACATGCAGGTTAACAAAAGCACTTCATAAGTCCACTGCTAAAGTCAACTAATTCCAGTCTAGAATTCTAGAAACTGCTAAGAAAAATACAAATACAATTAATTCAGTCATTTGAATCGCCTTGAATTTTATGTTTTGACACAAACCATTAAAATTATATAACCACTTTACTGCCAAAACGTACAAAAATGAAGTTACAAAACAGGTGTGAGGACATCAAATAAACGTAACATAAAGTGCTAAATGACACATTCTGTTGTAAATGTCAAATTTCGAATTGCAATAACTTTGTATTTGCAAAACCCCATGTGGAGCTCTACAGCTGCTCTTAACATTAACATTGCTGCTCCATTGAAAGACAAAACATGTCCATCTATTAATTTAAAAGCTATTTAGCTTAAATGTGTTGTTAAAACATAACCTATCCTACTCTTAAACGTGCAAAACCAGAAAGGATGTTCATTTTCAGGTCCGTTTTTTAACTTACAGCTACTGTGATTTTTTTTAATTTATTTTTTGTGCTCACCTGAATTATTAATAGGCTTAGCTTCAAGAGCGCCTGCGTGCTCCTTTTGACCGCAACCTTTGCGAGCCTCCTTAGTCTTATTCACATCACATCCCAAATAAATTCTACTTTAAAGAATACCATTGTCTTTTAAATACATTTCTGAAACAACTCCACAAAAGTACAGATTGATCTGTTAGAGAGATGGTGTGTGTTTACCTTGTCCCTCAACGCTATCTGTGATTTTCATCTCCTGGTCCCGGTCCATATTGAAAGGATCGCCCTGGCTCCCTCTTTTGGGTAGGTTCGGATCCTGAGCAGCGGCGCATTGTCCGTTTCGCACAGCCGACGGGTCCACAATAGTCGGATTGGGAACAGGGCATGGATCAGAAGTAGTACTGTCTGTCATGTTTGTTAGCTTTTTTGAAATCAGATGAAGCCCTCAATAAATGATCTCACGTCGAAATGCGACGCGCAGCCATCCAGTGGCAGCATTAAGGGTAACGGAGCAGAGATGCGGAGATAAACGCAATCTGCCCAGCATCAGCAACGGACCCCCACCCCACCCTCCCACCGAGAACAACTCCAATCCGAGCGCAAGAACTGTAGCCACCCAACTGTAATTTGAAATGGGGTTAGTTTGGTTAAGATGCTGTCTCGCTCTCTAGACTCAACAATGACTTTTCTTATTTGCACGTCATCTGATCGTAGATACAGTTCAGTTGTAGTTCCTCCTTCGACTGACACAGATTTGAGAAACGTTTTTTTTTTTATTATTATTATTGTTTTATAGCCTATGACAAAGTCAGCAGCTGCCACATAGCCATCCTTAATCCATTATAACGAAAAACTTCATATAATCTTGTCTTTTTTAAGTTTTGTTATTCTATTCATTCAAGGAACATGTTTGTTTGTAGGCTACTAGTAGGTTAGTTGTGTTTGTTGGCTAAGAAATCACACAAGCACTTGTTTTAAATGTGATTCAATCTGATATTTAGTAGCCTATCAATTGCTTTATGTCTACATATAAGTGACAGTTTAATTTGAATAATAATTCTGTCATAATTTACTCACCCCTATGTTGTTCTAAACCTGTATGAGTTGCTTTCTTCTGTTGAACACACAAAGAAGATAGATAACCAGACAGTTGACGGAACCCATTGACTTCCATAGTATTTAAAAAAAAAAGAATAGTATAGACCTGGTAGAAAATAATTGGTAAAAAAAATATTTTAATTTTCGGGTGAACTATTGTTTCGGGCAAAGATAGCTGGTTAAAGTGCGATGCGAGACCCACCCACGCGGTCTGGAATTTCGTGTCTGGGTGAACGATTTTCCCCATGCAGTTTTCAGTTTCGAGTTGTTGGATTTGCCAAGGTGACCAACAGAAATCTGTTTGGTTTGAAAGTGACTTCTGTGTGAGCTGTGCGTCATAAAATAACACACTATTGACACTATTGACAATGGACATTTTCCCGCAAACGAAAGCTCCAAACGGAATAATAAAAAAAAAAGAATGTTAAAGCGCCCGGCTGTGCACGTAACCAAGCAACGGACATGGTCGCAAAATAGTGTACCTGAGCGACAGTACTATAACTTTCACTCCCTGCCCACTTTTTTTTTACAGACTCTTGGCCCAAACCTCTCAGGTCAGGATGTCCTCGCTGCAGTTTGTAAAGCGAACACCTACTGGATTAAATCCAATACGTAGTGGATGCGGGATTTTCTTCTTCTTCCCTAAAATAGGTAAATGCGCTGTTTTTTTTTTTTTTTTCAACAAATGCCTGTAGCTTCTGACGTACTACCTCCAGTAACCCCTAGAGGACACTGTTGTGCAGGTCAGGATGGAAAGTTATTAGATAAAATATTTCCTAAATGTATCAAAACAGACATGACATGGTTATTGCAGGCAGCAGTCTCTCCTTATAAATGTTTAAACCTTATTTTTAATGTTTGTTAATTTGTTTTAACCTTTTGAATTTGTTCAGACAATACATAACATGTATACAGGTACAGTATGTATTCACAAGTTATAAAAAGCGAATGGTGCTGGTTGGTGTCTCTCTTCCAGGGGTTTTCATTGGGCCATTTCAAAAGACCGGACTCAGGGGTGGGAATATTTGTTTTCTGCTTCACACACTGCTGAACATTCACAACTGCACGAGGAGTGAACATTCAGTTTGCAAGGCTGTCAAAACTGACTTAAGAATTGAGCTCTTCATGTCAGCAGAATGAAGATCGATATTCATAATCATATTTTACCAAAGGAATGGCCCGACCTGAAACAGGTAGGTTGCATAAGGTGTGAAAGTTATCTTTAGTTATGGGTCATCATGGGTTAACCAGGATTAAGTGGCTTATAACATATGTCTTTTTTTTTTCTTCTTTTTTTTATTTCACTTGCCAGTTGCCTTGCTTCTTTAGATAAGCCTCTGTATTGCCCCTGCTGGATATTGATATGTTTGGGTCAGCTGTACATTTAAGTTAATGTAATATAGGCCTATAGAACGTGTGTCTGTCCAAATATAAAGGAAATCTGCTCTTCCAATTTTTAGATTATATGTTAATGTTAAAAATGTTTTTTTCAATATTAAAAATGACACGACAAGACACGGCCACAGATTTACTCATAATATGTATGCAACTGTTAAACATTAATGAAAGGGTTAGATCACTAACCTTGACCTTTATTGCTTGTTTATCTGACCGAGCTAAGGAAGAATTCTATTAATCATTTATCATGTCTTAACAAGCAAATTAAAGCCAAGTGTATTTATTTATTCAATCAATTATTGCCATAGCAAAAGTTTAATATTTTTATAGCATAAAATGACATTATAAAATTAACTTCAATATTGACATTTGATGTTTCACAGAGGTATGGATATGATGGATTCATTCAACTCCACCATCATTGCAAAGTAAGTTTAAAATCTGCACTGGAACATGAAAAAAAAATCAATTTATAAAACTTTTATAAATGATCATTGCTCACAGAGAAAATCAGCTCAATTTGCAGTTTATTCTGATGATAGTGGAAGAACACCAGGTTCTGCATGCTTGGCCATATATCCAGCTGGCATGAGCTCTTCCTGAGATGTGTGTGTGAGTGTGTGTGAGTATGTTACGACCCCCATGAGGAATGAGTGGGCAGCGGAGACGGATCTGATCCTCCACTCAGAGCAGGAGGATGTTAAAACTTCTGCCAGCCTTTTTATGTACCTGCAGGCCTTTAGAGTAATTGAATTGTTCTGTACTGTGTTTCTGCTGGTGTCTCTGGTGGTTTCTGGTCGACTCAGACTTATTCTGTTCTACGTTGCAATAGGAAGAACTATTTTAAAACGGAATAAACAGACATAATGGGGGAAAATGCTCATTAAGCAGTCCAGTTTGTTTTGCTTGAATTCCTAATCAGGCAAAACTGGTTTTCTTTTTAAACATTTTCTTTAAAAAATACGTATTTATGAGATTGTGTGTGTGTGTGTGTGTGTGTGCGTGCGTGTGTGTGTGTGCGTGTGTGCGTGCGTGCGTGCGTGCGTGTGTGCGTGCGTGCGTGCGTGCGTGCGTGCGTGCGTGCGTGCGTGCGTGTGTGTGTGTGTGTGTGTGTGTGTGTGTGTGTGTGTGTGTGTGTGTGTGTGTGTGTGTGTGTGTGTGGAAAAAGAGGACAGCAGCCCTTCCCTGGGCTCCCTGTAAGAGCAGCTGTAGAGCACCACATGGGGTTTAGCTTCAGTAAAGTAGCAGAATAAAACCGGATCATCTTGAGCACAACAATGCGGCTGCTGCACATAACATACACATAGACTTTAATAAATCTTACCATTTCAACTGTGCCGTATAAACGAATAAGCAAACAATAATATAGAGTGAATGACTGCAATAATGATAATAAAACAAAAATAAAACTTTTTTAATAAACTGTATTTGGTTGAATGAATGACACATACTGTATTCAAAGAAAATCCATATTTTTTGATCTTCAAATAAACATTGATTCCTGATGTAAAATATGCTTGTCATGCCAGAAACTTTGCACCTCCTCTCATTCCAAAGTCCTTTGAATTGTATTACTGTGTGAATTTGACTTTGCTCTCCACTGCTACCAAGTGGCTGAAAATACTAACTGTCATGTAGCAATGTGTCAGAAATTCACTGAAATGTCAAATGGAAAATGTATTCTTAAAAGAAACACCATGGGTTTTCATGTACCAGGGAGAAGCTAAAATGATGAAGGATGGAAAATTGTTCAGAGTGATCCAGGAGAACTGCTGGGATGCAGATGCTCGGATTGTGGATATGGACAAACATGGTAAAGAGTGAAGCAGTGTTCAAATTCGGTTCTATCTATCTATCTATCTATCTATCTATCTATCTATCTATCTATCTATCTATCTATCTATCTATCTATCTATCTATCTATCTATCTATCTATCTATCTATCTATCTATCTATCTATCTATCTATCTATCTACTGTCTGTCTGTCTGTCTGTCTGTCTGTCTATCGTCCGTCCGTCCGTCTGTCCGTCCGTTTGTGTGTGTGTGTATAAATATACTTTAATTCTTATTCACGTTTATTTCTACTTTTTATCTACAGAACAGTTTAACTTTAGTTCATTGTTTTATTTATAACAGAGATTTGTTTTCATTTTTTTCAGGAGTGACAGTACAGGCCCTATCCACTGTGCCTGTGATGTTCAGCTACTGGGTAAGAATCAGTGTAAAAATTCTCGGTTTCAATTACACTTTTCTCCCCATAAAACCCCATATTTACCTATTTTACAGTAAAAATTATTTTTGATGCTTGTCTATTATTTCAGTCTAATGTTCCTCTGCATTTCTTAAGGCCAAACCCCATGACACACTGGACCTGTGTGGGATTCTGAACGATGATCTGGCTGCTACAGTGAAGAGATACCCAAAGCGTTTTGTTGGGCTGGGCACTCTGCCCATGCAGGCCCCTGATCTAGCTGTACAAGAGATGAGTCGGTGTGTGAATCAGCTAGGCTTTCCTGGAGTGCAAATTGGCTCCCATATAAACACATGGGACCTCAATGCCCCAGAGCTATATCCTGTCTATGCTGTAAGTGCATTTGCCTTTAGTAGAACATGCCACATTCACAAAGTATTTGGTGTCTTTTTCTTTCTTTCTTTTTTTTTTTTGTCAGGTAGTCATTCAGTTTTGTCTCTGTGTGTGTAGGGCATTTTAAAAGTATTTTGCCTCTTATGACAGGCCGCTGAGGAACTCAACTGCTCGATATTTGTGCATCCGTGGGACATGCAGACAGATGGCAGAATGGCAAAATACTGGCTGCCTTGGTTAGTTGGTGGGTTTGATTGAGTGTCTTGACATGGGACATTCTACAGTTTTAATAGCAGATTGTGATAATTTTTATTGAATCAGTTTTAATATCAGCTTTATTGAAGACTAGTATATATGCCAGTCATTGTTTGACCCCACTTTATTTATTTCTGACAGGTATGCCAGCAGAAACTACAATGGCAGTTTGTTCCATGATTTTTGGAGGTGTTTTCGAAAGATTTCCCAAACTTAAGGTCTGCTTTGCTCATGGAGGTAAAAATATTAATTCTATGTTTAGATAATCATGATTTCATACAGCAAATCAGCTGAAATGATAACCTGACCTATAAAGACAGGTGTTTGTTTTGTTTTTTTGTGATGTGGATGTGGTGTTATAGTTCATACTTTGTGTTCCAGGTGGTGCTTTTCCATACACCATTGGCCGAATTGAGCATGGCTTTAAAGTGCGCCCTGATCTTTGTGCCGTCGACAACAAAATCAACCCACGCAAATACATAGGATCTTTTTACACTGACTCTCTAGTGCATGACCCACTTTCACTGAAGTTACTCATGGAAGTCATAGGAAAGGTAGATATTTTAATGCTTATACTGTACCAGCAGTAATGCTAAATCCCCCGGCAACACCGTACTGTTGAGATACAACAATGTGCAACGTTTCATGTGCAGGAGCTTTGTATTCTAGTAATAAAAACTATGCAGCAAAATACATATGATGCAACTCTGTTTTATGTGCTATTTTAGTTTTAATAAAGGATTCTGCTTTTTGCAGGATAAAGTGATGTTAGGAACAGATTACCCATTTCCACTGGGGGAACTGAAGCCAGGCGCATTGATTGAATCCATGGATGAGTTTGATAGTTTGCTAAAGGTATAAGAAACTTCTATCTATCTATCTATCTATCTATCTGGCCGGTTACCGTAAACATGAAAGCCGCTCTGCGCTACTAACGTTAAACCTGTCAAAATATAAATTATGTGATTATCTGAACACACTAGGTTTTATTTCAAATTGCAAATACATTGAAATTCTATGTTGCTGCTAAAATATTCAGTTTGGGTAATAATACTGTGATTAAGTTAATAAATATTAATTGCATGTAGAGCATACTAATATCCAAATGCATTTTACAGCTTATCTTCATTTTACTCTTTTGTTTAGGATAAACTGCTTGCTGGGAATGCTCTGGAATTTTTAGGACTGTCAAGCAAACAGTTTGAGTGACTGATCAGTTGTCTATCAGAACAGAAGTGATTCGACCAGAGAGCTGGATAATGAGAATTAAACCATAGGTAGAGTTTGGGAGTGCAAATGATTTTGTCTAAGCTATGGGGAAAAAAAAAATCTTATTGTATTTGTCTTATCTTATCATTTTAGTGTAGAATGAGTAAAGCTGTTTGTTGTTAGGATGACAGACAATTTCAAAAGTTTAAAAAATTTTAGGCTGAATAAATTTGTTAGGCTGCTCTGCCTCAGCGTCTAACAGCGCATGTCAATGTCAAAGTGATCGAGATGGCCAATCAAAATCAAAGAAGGCGGGTCACAACACAACAAGAGTTACTGGAAAGACATACAGTATACGAATAAGAGTGAATGTGTGCAGATTTTAAAATAGTTTAAATTGATTACTTGATAACTATAATTAGACCTAGAACTTTTACCATTCTTGCTTATTTATTCATTAAATCCCCTTAATCCTTTAATTATTTAATTCCATTATTATTAGGCCTATTATTATTATTATCATTTATTAAATAGGCTAATAAATCCCCCAGCACAAAAGTGAAACTCCGCATACGAATTAAATCTTACTTGATTTGCTTTATTTTTTATTGATTTGTGTTTAATTAGGCTATGACACCCTTCTGTCTTTTTTATTATGTTTACATAGTCTTGAGAATACATTTACAGTATAGGATGTATAGCCTATACATAGTACAGTTCTCTAGAAAAAATATTTTCTTGTTTTCTGAGTAGACCAGTGTTTTTTTTTAATTATTGGTTACTTTTAAAATTATTATTAAATTATGAAATGTAAAATGTATTAAATAAATTATGTTGAACCACAAAAAGTAATATTTGACATTATATTGATCTCAGATCTCTGAACAATTAGTTTCTTGTTCATGTCAGATACTAATTTCTTATGGATTTATACAAATTGCATGTGTTTTGGCACATGTGTGCAAAAGAGTAAGTACAATTGTCTACAATTTGCACAATGACTAAATGTATATGGCTAACTGATGTATATGGCTAACTCATCAAAACTCATGAGTTGATTCTCAGTGAAATTTTCAAACTCCTCACAACTTCTTAACATTCTTTCATCGTGTGAGCCATCACATGCAAAATGATTCATTCAGAGATCGTAATCTGTCAGACATGTTATATTCCAAAAATATTTATAACATAATGTTTGTAATGTTTGCTAAATTGGCAAATGGCCTGCCGTTGCAATAAAATTGAATCCCAGTTCTAGGTGTGAAAGTGTCCAATGCCCAGTGGCACCAAAGAGTCTTAATCTGCCACTGAGTGTGGCTCACACAATGACAAAAACACTTTTTATTTTGGTGCCATTGGCCAATTTATTGACACAATAACTAGGTTTTGAAGCATGAATTAAACGTTTTGGGTGAGTCACTACATTTTGCAAACATGCAATTGTGTGATATCCCAGTAAACAGTTGTAATAATTGCACTTACAGTTTAGAGAATGTTAAAACTGTTTAAAAAAATGTGCCAAAGAGATTAAGAAAAGCTGTAATACTATATATATACACCTATGAATGTTTGTCACAAAAAGCAAAAGGATGATACCGTTTAAAAAGGGAGTCTGGTGTTTGCTTTGAATAAATCACTAAAAAGGCTTTTGATAAAACATTTTTGTCTTTCAAAGTATTTCTTTAACCACCCAGTTTGTGTACAACTCTAAGAGTCATGACATCATCATTCATACTAGCCTATCTATCTATAAATACAGGAACGTCTGTCTGTCTGTCGGTCTGTGTGTGTGTGTGTGTGTGTGTGTGTGTGTGTGTGTGTGTGTGTGTGTGTGTGTGTGTGTGTGTGTGTGTGTGTGTGTGTGTGTGTGTGTGTCTGTGTGTGTGTCTGTGTGTGTGTCTGTGTGTCTGTTAATCACATATCTCTCGAACCGTTAGTCCGATGGATTTCAAACTTGACAGGTGTCTTGCTACGGGCACGAGTAAGTGCAGTGCCGAGTTTGACGTTGTTTGGATTAGAAATGCAAAAGATATTGTGTTAAATATATCGGTAAAAGAAGCACACATTGAAGTTGTGGTTTAAAAATAAACATTCTGTCAGCTAAACATTAAGTCAGCTGTTTACTTCTGAATATTGTAGTTATTCAGAAGTAGTTAGTTATCAGTAGTTAGTTATATATGTAGTTCAATTTTCCATATTTATTGTCATTATGTCAGTATCAGTATTTGCTTTTTACCATGCACAAATAAAAATGTCACTGAACTTTTGCTGTGTAATTGTAACATTAAGCACTCAAACACACCAAACCAACAA
This sequence comes from Gila orcuttii, assembly GCA_026230005.1. NCBI lineage: Eukaryota > Metazoa > Chordata > Actinopteri > Cypriniformes > Leuciscidae > Gila > Gila orcuttii. Next base: position 29,432,814 of record JAPDVR010000007.1, on the reverse strand, counting down.
TTACTAAAAACACGCACAAAAAATGTGAACGGGCATGTTATTCGCATATCTCTCGAACCGTTTGTCCGATGGATTTCAAACTTGACAGGTGTCTTGCTACGGGCACGAGTAAGTGCAGTGCCAAGTTTGACATTGTTTGGATTAGAAATGCAAAAGATATCGTTAATTATATTGGTAAAAGAAGCACACATTGGCTTTTGCCGCTCTAGCCGTTGGCCACTCTGGCTCACACTGCACACTGAGTGGCCATTCCCCCAAAATAAACATTCTGACATTAGAGGGTTGTGGTTTAAAAATATCTGAATATTATATTTTATTCACTGCCATCATTTGTAATAGTCTATTCACAAACTGTTTGCTCAAGCGTATAGCGTTTTCTCGGAGTTCACTGCTCCAGCCAAGATCTGAACCTCCCCTGAATCGTTGTGCTTATTCATTTGTGGATGTTAACTGAATCTGTAAGTCAGCTACACTGTTTAATTCTGAATATTATATTTTATTCTGGTGCGCTTAACGTTATCGTTTTCTCAGAGTTTAGGCTCCTGTGTAATAGTAGCCTATAGGCTATTCAGCAACTCAAACATACCAAACCAACAATTACTAAAAACACACAAAAAAAGATTTTGCACGGGCATTGCACTATCTATCTATAAATTACAGGAACGTATGTCTGTCTGTGTGTGTGTGTGTTTGTCTGTTGCAACATCTGTCTGTGTGTCTTTTAATCCATATCTCTCAAACCGTTAGTCCGATGGATTTCAAACTTGACAGGTGTCTTGCTACGGGCACGAGTAAGTGCACTGCCAAGTTTTACATTGTTTGGATTAGAAATGCAGAAGATATCGTTAAATATATTGGTAAAAGAAGCACTTAGAGGGTTGTGGTTTAAAAATAAACATTCTGACATATTTGTAGTAGCCTATTCACAAACTGTCTGCTCAAGCGTAGCGTTTTTTCGGAGTTCACTGTGTAGCCTGCTCCCTGAATCGTGTAGTTCAGTTTTCCATATTGTATGTCATTATGTCAGTAGGCCTATCAGTATTTGCTTTCTACCATGCACAAATAAAAATGTCTCTGAACTTTTGCTGTGTAATTGTAACAATGATCACTCAAACACACCAAAGCAATAATTACTAAAAACACACACAAAAACTGATTTTGCACGGGCACTTTGCACTACTAGCCTAAATATAAACTATAGAACTATTAATGACGTTGCTGTGCCTAATAAACTACAGTTCCCAGCAGCAACGCTTTGTGAAACTTACGTCAAGGACGTGACGTATGTGAAAATACGTGACGCTCGCCCTCTGTTCGTTTGCTGGACGGTAATGGCGGCGTGCCGGGGATCATCGTCCAAATGGTTTTTCACCCGGGAACAGCTCGAAACCACCCCGTCCCGTCGCTGCGGAGTGGAGCCAGACAGAGAGCTGTCCTATCGACAGCAAGCCGCGAATCTTATTCAGGACATGGGCCAGAGGCTAAATGTGTATCCTTCATATGCGTTTTTCAGTAGCAGGCCCATTTGTGTCTTTCGCTGCGACTGTTTGTTTTACTTTCACACCTGTAATATCTGTCATTTCAGTTTATCATGAATATATGTAATAGTTGTGACCTCGGCTGAAATTATTAGAGATTGTCAGTTTATCCTCGTTATGTTAGCAGCTCGTACATATGTTGTGCGCAGGCTGGTGCTAATTAATGTTAATGTTCTACAAATGACTGACGTACAATTTGTATATTTAGGTTACATGTTGGCTAGTTTGCTATAACTACGTCTGTCTAATAATATGCTAATAAGCTATTTGTTACTCGATTTGTGTTTATGTTCTAGTTGCTAATGCGCGCGACAGCACGCATCTCACGTGTATGCCAATAACGCGAGCAGGCCGGTTACCGTAAATATCAAAGCGGCTCTGCACTAATAACGTTAAACCTGTCAAAATATGAATTATGTGATTGTTTCGGTGTTGTTAAAAAATATATGTTGGCTTTGCGGCCACCTTGTATCGATACGAAACACGAATACGTAGTTGTAAGTAAATGGCTTAAGTTAAGTAACGTTTTCCTTAACTCTAAAAATCAGTTCTCAACTCACAATAAATACTGCCATTGTTTACATGCACAGATTTTATATGTACCACTCTTTCACCAAATTTCACAGAAATGTAAGTGTTTCCATCCACACTGCCTGCATCCATTGCATGTAGCCTTTTTAACCATTTGAATATTCATGAGCTTCTGTGTTTCATTTCATCTGGAGTGTAAGAATGTTTCCACAGTGGTGGCATTGCAACCGTTAATGCAGTTTTTAAAATTAAAGTGGAATGGAAACATAGAATTTTGTGTTAAGTGAGAGGCACTGGTAATATCTGGTCTACTCAGCTGTGATGACATTTTTTTTATTAGTTTCTTGAAATCACACTGGTGATGCTTTTGTCTTAAAGTGCACCCTAAAATGAATATTTTTTCATCAGTTACTCACAATCATGTCGATCCAAATCCGTTAGTCTTTCATTCATCTTTAAACACAAATAAAGATAATTATAATGAAACCTGTTGAGATTTATGTACCTCCATTGAGTCCATTCATCTAAAACATGCGAGAACCAGCGTCATTGGTTCCAGCAAGTCAAGCAAACAAACATGTTTGAGCTTCCGTTTACCATATTTGATGTGCTTTATGTGCGTTGATAAGTATTTTTATGAATAAAAGCCTAATTAAATCGGTTGTGTCTCTTCAGAAAACTAATCTGCTCGATTCATATGGATTTCTTTTACAATATCTTTATGAACTTTTTAAAGCATCAACGTTTTGAGTGAATGGACTTTTAATGGTGAAACCGAAATTTCTCAGGTTTCATTAAAAGTGTCTTCATTTGGGTTTCGAAATTAACAAAAGTGTTATAGGCTTGGAATAAAATGGGGGTGAGTAATAGAGGATTTCATTTTAGGGGGAAAGTCTTGCATCTTTCAATGTGACCATGTAATCTTTTCTTTCCTCTACAGACCATCTCCCCAACAACTTTATTTCTGGCTGCAAAGGTCGAAGAGCAACCACGGAAACTCGAACATGTCATTAAAGTAGCGCATGCGTGTTTAAATCCACAAGAGCCTCCACTGGATACAAAGAGTAATGTAAGTCATGGGTATTATTATTGATTTTATTTCCTCCACCTTTTCATCATACTGAATAATTTCCGGTACACTTGCCTCCATAAGAGTGTTTAGATTCTGTCGCTACAGAATCAGGCGTCTCACTAGTCAACTCTAAACAACTCGACTTGGATCATGGGTTTCTCGTCTGCCAAATGTTTTTTTTATCTGTATACATTTTTTTTTATCAGATGTATGTCACATCCATTAATTAACATTAATGGGTTAGTTAACCCAAAAATTAAAATTCTGTCAGTATTTACTCACCCTCATGTTGTTCCAACCCCGTAAGACTTTGTTCATCTTTGGAACACAAATTACGATATTTTTGATGAAATCTGAGAGCTGGATCACTCCTCCATAGGCTTCTAAGGGATTGAAATTTGCCGGCCCCGAAAAGTTATTAAAGACATCGTTAAAATAGTCCAAGTGACTACTGTGGCTCAATCTTAAGTTTATCAAGCGACGAGAATACTTTTTGTGCGCAAAAATAACGACTTTATTTCAACTATTCATTTCCTTCTCTGTGGGCCTCGAGTCAGTTCACGTAGTGTAGTAGCGTGGTGCTTCTGTGTTGTACGTCACACGCGTTACACACACGACCAGCGTCGGCCAATAGTGAGCCTACGTGTGACGTAGCACTACGCTATTACACTACGTGAACTGACTCGAGGCCCACAGAGAAGGAAATGAATAGTTTAAATAAAGTTGTTATTTTTGTTTGTTTTTGCGCACAAAAAGTATTCTCGTCGCTTGATAAACTTAAGATTGACCCACTGTAGTCACTTGGACTATTTTAACGATGTCTTTAATAACTTTTCGGGGCCGGCAAGTTTCAATCCCTTAGAAGCCTATGGAGGAGTGATCCAGCTCTCAGATTTAATCAAAAATATCTTAATTTGTGTCCCGAAGATGAACGAAGGTCTTACGGGGTTGAACAACATGAGGGTGAGTAAATACTGACAGAATTTTCATTTTTGGGTGAACTAACCCTTTAAGGGTTAGTTCAACAAAAGTGAAAATTCTGTCAACGTTTATTCACGCTACACCCTGATGAAATGAAATGTATGATGAAATTAATGTATGCTTTATTCACATATGAAGTTTGGTAAGCACATATAAATAGACCACATCAAATATGGTCAAGAGAAGCGCAAACGTGTTTGCTTGATACGCAAGAAATTATGAGGTTTGATCTTGCCTGTCATGCAAGCACTTTTGAGCTTTCTTTTGACCTTATTTACAAGCTTGGAGCGACATAGGGTAAATTATGACACAATTAAAAATTTTGGGTGAACTATTCCTTTAACTACTCTAACTAGCCATTTAAGGAGGACAGATTAAACAAATGCCTCTATTTCTCGACTTTCCCGTTCATGTGAAACTCACAGACTCCCTTTGATTCTCCAGCAATGATGTAAATGAGGCTTACAACTGAAACTGGATTAGTGAGACACTGACAATAGACATCCAGTGTGTCAGTGCTAGGACAGAAATCTCCCTTGAATGAGGAAAATATTGTCTTGAGGGTCTTAATTTATAAAAAGTCTTAAATTGTGCAGCAAAAAATTTGTGTTGCCCGTGATTGGAAGAGTGCCGAGAATTATGTTTATTGGATGAAGATACAGAAAGACACATTACAAGCCTCATGTAATGATTGTCTATTGAACTTCAGGCATACCTCCAGCAAGCTCAAGAGCTGGTGATACTTGAAACCATAGTGCTGCAGACTTTAGGTAAGTCTATGGAAGGAGGTTCCTTTGAACTGAATATTAGAGTGAACATAGAGGCTTGCTGACAGTGGTTCACCTTTGAAAAAAAGTTTGAATTTAAAAAAAGCATTTCCACTGAAAAGTATATATCATCATGGCTAAATTTAAAGACAGAATGATGATGTTAAGCTTTGTTGCAATGAAGTCAAATTGATTTTCATTTAATCTTGGATCTTCTGATTATTTTGCAACAGGACACATGGGTATCAATGATTCTGCATTGTTTTAAAGGCTTTGTTCTAACTAATGCATGATTCTTTCATGATCCACAGGTGTTGAAAATTGTGTGATTCAGTTAGGAATTAAATTCATGTGCTTTATATTGCAGGCTTTGAAATAACAATTGAACATCCACACACTGATGTTGTGAAATGTTCCCAGCTAGTCCGAGGTATAGACTTTACTTCATATGCTCTCTGCAATCACCATTAGAAATTAAACAGTGCTGACTTAAATCTATTAATCTGAACTATTGGCTTTTAAACTATGGCTAAGCATGCAGTTCATGGAGAGGTAAACCTCACTGATTTGAGTGTAATTAGGTCTCATTTTTACTTGAATATGGAGTTTTACTCACTCTTTTGGCTTTCTCTTTCTCTCTGTTTACTTTCACAGCAAGCAAGGATCTGGCACAGACTTCCTATTTCATGGCTACCAACAGGTTGTTATCCAGAACCTCATTTGTTGCACTGTGACTGCACACTATAGCTTCCTTTACTGCAGGTTACCCTACCAGTGTCCAACACCCTCCTTGCACCGGTGGCTACTGGGACGCCCCCCCTCTCAAACATGCCCTCAGATCGGGGTGGGGAGGGGGTCCGGCGGCACCGGCCCCGGTTGCAGTGCGGTGTATTGTACGAGGGATCATTGTTGGCACAGAGGGGTTGAATGCACAATGTGAAGTGTAGTGGTGCTCTTGAACCTCACGTTTGCTCGGTTACAGAAGTGCATTTGTCTAAAAAAAGACACTTTGGTAGCCTGAATAGCAGCTAAAGATTACACAGATGTAAACATTACATAGAAGTTCTCACGGTAAGTACCCAGAGCCCTTTGTTTTTTTCTTATGATTTTGTTATTCTCAAAGTGATAATTAAACCATCTTATGGTCTTTCGTATTTAATCTATTTAGAAGTATTTTTTATTTTATTTTGTCATTCAATGCCTGAATTGATTTGTGAGATGAAGACATCTGTTGTGCTTCCATTGTGATGTACCTGTTTTAACGCAAGCAAACCCATTAAGGACCTGTTTGAATTTGTAAATTGAAATAATTGTTTCAGTGGCTATGTATTTGTATACGCCCTATAATCTGTAAAAAAAAATTGTCTATATCAGGTGTGTAGCACAAGGTCCTTAAAGGGTGTAGTCTTCCTTGTAATTTAATCAAATAGAAGAATTTGATTTTGTGTGTGTTCCCCCTCATTGTTTATTTTTTGTCTTCATTAAGCTAGGTTAGTTGTCATTAGTATTTGCCCATTTTTTGCATGAGGATACTGCAGCACTATATGCGATGTCTGAACATGGGTCTAGAGCAGCATATGCTTAACACGTGGTTTGCATATAAAAGGGATGTTCTCAAACAAGAGCATGTTACCCAAAGGACGAGGACTTCAACTGAATTGATAAATCAGTCACAGTTTCATATAGCCAATGACAGTTGATGGATGATCTGATCAGTTTTATTCCCTTGTGTGTTTTTCCTTGCAATTTTTTTATTCTTTCAAGATAAAAGTAGAGGCTGCATTGTTTTTTATCACAGATAGCTAATGCATTTTATGAATGTTGCAGTCATAATTTGTTTGTATTTGTTGCATTAGCATTGAACAGCTCCTCTTACCCCATGTCCAAACATTGATTCTGTTCTGTAGCACAAGGTTACCATCCAGCTTTGACTGAGGCATCAGTTTATTGTTATTCATTTTCAAAAGACACTAAAACACATTTAAAAAAAAAAAAAAGATTTTGCATGTTGGTTAAGAAATGTACGAGTCTTCATGGCTTCTTCAGGGACTATTGATGCAGTTTTTCTTCTGGCATCAGTATAGCTGAACAAGTGACTAGGCAAATTCACAGAGATTAAAGAATAAGCACTTAATGAGGCCAAACAGCTTTATGCCTTTCATTACACAGGTTTACATTTCTTATGTGGTAAATATGGATGGTAACCATATGCTTGTTTGCTTCACTGTTCCCTATGATTCTGTTGACTGCAGGCCTTTACACCTGTTATTAAATGTACAGTTGTATGTCAGTAGTATCAAGTTTACCCTTGATTATGAGTAACAAACCTATTATTTTTTTGCTAGCACAGTTTTTATTCCTCATAGTAGAATTTATTTTACAGAATCTTTTTTAGACTTTTTACTGCTATTCTAAACTTCAAATGTAGGTATGCTACAATCGATCAACTGCTGATCAGAATTGGCTGACTGCAGTCTGACAGTAGGCCTTGTAGACCATTTCCTCAAGCCTTTCTGTGTATCCTTGTATGGATATGTTGAGTAAGCCTACTTGTTTTTGTTTTTTCAACTTACAATCAGTATTGGATGGAAAACAAATCTTGATCAGAGCATCCCTACTCGTGTTGTCGTTTGCCATTCAGATTGTACCTTTTTGTAGAGCACAAAATATGAACAGTAGATTTGGAGAAAAAATACTTTTATTTTAATGTCTAAATTGTAAAATGTGACTAAATTGCATGCCGCTATATCAAGTAGTTTCCGAACTGTGCAAGCAAATTTTGGAAGTATGTTGCTCAAAATTGGGGAACATCTTAGTGCCTATAATGCTTTCTTAATCTTAATAATAATTTCTAGATGTTCAACATTGCATTCCATCTCTTCAGCAATTGATCATTTTGTGCTCTTTCTTTGTTGTCTTTTTTCTTCCTCCATGACGTCCTGCTCTTGCAGTCTGCACCTCACCACCTTCTGCTTGCAGTACAAGCCCACAGTCATCGCCTGTGTTTGCATTCACCTGGCTTGCAAGTGGTCCAACTGGGAGATCCCCGTTTCCACTGATGGAAAGCACTGGTGGGAGTATGTGGACAACTTAGTTACACTTGAACTTCTTGATGGTAAATGGACATCCCCTAAATTAACACATAAGGCTCATTTTGTCAACCATGATTTATATTCATTTGAATTTTGTTGTAGAACTGACCCACGAGTTTCTGCAGATACTGGAGAAGACACCTAGCAGGTTAAAGAGGATTCGTAACTGGAGGGTGAGCAGTTAGACTAAATCATTCATTTGGTGTCTTTACATTGTTAAATGTAGTTAAATTACACACAGTTGCTATATTTATTTCTAGGCTACACAAGCGGCTAAGAAGCCCAAATCAGATGGTCAGGGCTCAGATAGCAGCTCTTTAGCGGGACCCTCGTTAACCCAGGACCTGTCCTTGATGGATGCCCTTCCTGGGGTCTCTACAAATACAGCATTCTCCAAAGCCTCCACGTCTTTCCCAGTGACCCTTCCAGGCAACTCAAGCAGCAGTCTTTCTCTTGATTCTATTGCCAGCATGCAGGGAACCTCTTATACTTACACCGCCCCCAGTGACTGGCCTCAGGACCAAGTACGCTCAGACCTGTATTCTGTCAAACAACTTCCCCCACACACGTCTATGCACCCACGTCGGCCTGACAAAAGTACAGAGATTAACCCTGCCAAACACGAACACAAGGCCAGTGGTGGTGCCAAGCACCAGGCACCAACCTATCCTCCACCTTCAGCACCCACACAGAAAATGTCTCTGGACAAGTACAGGGAGAAACACGCTGCTGAACTGGCGGTGCAGAAACGTAGGCAAGAGCAGCAGAGTGTGGAGACTGAGGTCTATGTTGCTCCAACACAGACAGATTACCGCAAACATTTACCTCAACTGTCTCACGGGCAGCAGGGAGCAGGAGTCACCACTGCCTCGCCCCTGAAAATGAAACTGCCTGTCCCTGGGCAGGACAAAATCCTGGACAAACGTGAGAAAGGCAGCTCTTTAAAACTGCGTCTTCCAGTCCCCTCCCAAACCGAGAAAGGGGGATCTAGTAAGGAGGAGCTAAAAATGAAAATAAAGGTGTCCTCTGAGCGGCACAGCTCCTCAGACGAGGGTGCTGCAAAGAGCAAACATTCCAGCCCGCTTGTGAGCAAGGAGAAACACCGAGACCACTCAGCCCATCGTCACCATCACAAACACGGCCACTCGCACACTCACACGCATAGCGGCAATGGCAGGAGCATCCTCGAGGCACCCGCAGCTAGTTCGGCCCTTAGGAGCCCAATAGGTTCTGTTGCCGATGGTGCAAGCTCAGCTTCCAGTTCCTCACGCAAGAGGGTGAACCCCGACGCCAGCCACAATCACCATTCCAAAAAGAACAAAAGCTCCAAAGGCGGTGCAGGTAGTTCCTCTCATTGTTCATCTGTTCAGCTGTGTGTGTCATCTCACAACTCTGTTCTTAACCTTCCCTTCCCCCCTCCCCCTGTCACATACCAGGTGGGCTACGGACATCTCAACACCCTAGTGAAACTGGACAGGAAACCAGTGGAGAGCCATGGCCCTGAGGGCGCCGGCCTAGCTAATGGCCAACACACAGACTACAAAGATACTTTTGACATGCTTGATTCGCTGTTAAGTGCCCATGGAATGGACTCTTGAACTGATAGGAAAAGAGGATAAAATATAAAAGAAAAATCAAGCATAGATTTCATTATTAAGAAGAGAAAAAAACAGGAATGTGAAGAGTAAGAAAATAAAAATGCTTCCCGATCTTCTGGCAGTTCGGTAAAGTCTCGCCATCTCTGTGTAACTGCTGCTTTTTTCTCAGTATTCCCTCATGAACAGTCAGTATGAATGCTTAAGCCAGTATGTGAAATTCAGGGCCATTATAGTTTAAAAAAAAATCCTTACGTGATAAAAATAAGTAATGAAAGTTTTGCCACAGTGAAAATTTATAAGACTGAAAGCAGCCTCTAAAACGACTGACGCTCCTCTCGTTTGTTAGTTAGAAGGAGTGCAGAATCAAGATTTAAGTTCTATAGTTCCTTGAATGTTTTTTTTTTTGTTACCTTCCCCTCATCTGATACCCTCTGTATGAGCTGCATGTTTAAAATGAAAGGGACGAGTTGTTTACAGAATGGAGAAAAATGTACATACATTCTTGTATGTTAAAAGCTGTACCATAACTTCTCAGGTTTGGAGCTGCTTGTAAAATGTGTGTGTGTGTATATATATATATATATATATATATATATATATATATAATGTGTGTGTGTGTGTGTGTATATATGTGTATATATATATATATACACACACACACACATATATGGGGGTGGGGGGGATTTTTTGACTCAGTGTTAGAATCTATCGTTGGCATTTCTAGCACAGCCTTCCAGTGATGTTCCATGTTCCAGAAGAGGGTAAACTAGCAGGCAATCTACACCCTGCCAATTACCTGGCATGTTGTCAGAGGCCATGCAATTTGTACCTTTTTTGACCTTCAAGATGACCTTAAGCTGGATGCCAAAGGTTGTGCCTCAAAAAGTGTAGTTCTACAAAGTTTACATAACTTTCGCTGTGAAGTGCATTTTTATATATTTCTTGGCTTGAAGCAGTAGCCCATTTGTGCAACTCTGTAAGTCAATAACAAGTAAGAAACTGGTGGGTAAAAAGAGATTAATTTCATTATCACAGTGCTGACCCAAAGAGATCTGGGCTTTCACAGGCCCTCAACATTATTTCTGAATGGATGAATGGTTTTGATCTTTTGATTTTGACTTTTTTCGGTGTGAGGCTATTGGTAAACGAGGCCGGCATTTTACAAACCATCATTTTACTTTTGATCACTGAATTGCAGTTGGATAAGGCAAGTGCAAACAACCCTGGCGCACCCCCCCCCCCCCCCCCCCCCCCATTTTATTTAGATTTAATAAATGACATGGTTTCCACTACCTTAACCTCAGTCTTTGTGTATTTGATCATTTGTGTTAAATGCTTATTGCCACGTTTGTTAAAGGGGCATTCGGCAACTATTTCAACTTAATAAAACCGTTTAGAAATCATTTGGATGGTTTAATAACCTGTTCTGGTGGGAATGGTGACTTTCCCCGCTCCCCCCAGCATTCCCAGGCGGAAAACCAACCTTGCAACATGAGGATTAACGTCCCGGTAAGTTGGAAATAGGAAGTCACGTGAGAAGCGAGAACGAGCGAGAAACTCAAACTGCTTTACGGCAATTCGACATAAACACACACGCCGCCCTCAATGTGAATGATGTATTACCCACCTCGGTAGACATAACTCCACACGATAAAGTTGGCCGGTTCCGATAACAACAAATGCACATGAGCAACGGTAGAAAGCAGGAGGAGGGTGCCGCAAGTGAGTTTTCTTACGACATTGTTGTGAAATATACGCCTCACAGCTGTAGGGGGAGCTCGTTGAGAAAACATGCGACATCAAAAGTGAAAATCAGCGAAGAAATAGCTAGGGTTGCCGAATGCCCCTTTAAATTACTATTTACAGTTCTTTAATGTGTTTTAGTAAATTACATTTTCCCCATGTCAAATGTTGGGTCACATAGTCAATTTGCTTTGTATCATTGATTTAAAATGTTACTTTTTGATTTGGTGATTAAAGTTTTCAGTTCACTGGTCTATTGCAGGTTTGGCTGTGATGAAAGATGAATGGATGTCTTAACAGTTCCTCTGCTGACGGTCGTTGCCTTGGATCTCTGCAAACAGAAAAAAATTCCCACTGTTAGAAAGCACACAAGAAATGTGTGGAAAACATAGACTAAATATATACAGTGGATTTAAAAACTTCACAAAAATAACCAAAGCGAATATTTCTTCCTTTTTGAGTAAAAGAGCAATGTACCTGGTTAGGCAAGCCTGGACAAAGTGCTTTGCATGTGTAGAGTAGTCATCAGACAGAGAAGGCATTAAGCCCTTTCTAGCTCCAATGTAAAAAAGGGCTGCCATCTTGTTCATGTGTGCAAGGGGTGGTTTTCCTGTGGCCATTTCAAACACAGTGCAGCCAATGCTCCAGATGTCTGATTTCCGTCCATGACCTGTCTCACTTATCACCTCTGGTGCCATCCAGTATGGAGTACCATGTACAGACTTCAAAAGGTCACTCTTACTTCCAATTGAAGTCTGAAGACAGCTAAGACGACGAGCACAACCAAAGTCGATTAACTTGATCACTCCGGTGGGCATAAGCATGATGTTGTTCCCCTTCAGATCCCTATGGATAACCCTGTTGGCATGAAGATAGGCAACACCTTCCAGAATCTGTTGAGTGTATAGAACAAAGACCTTCTCTGGCAATGGTCCAAACCGGCTCAGGATATTTGAGATGGAGCCGCCTGGAACATACTCCATGAATATGCTTACAGTATTCTCACAGAGAGCTGTTCCCAAGAAACCAATTATGTTAGTGTGATGAAGGTTCTTAAGAAGCTCCACCTCTCTCTCCAGGCGATCGTACTCTTTTTCTGCCATCTCTGAAGTTGAAGCATCCAGTGCCACCTGTTTTACTGCAATCAGCTGACCTTGACTGGTTAGCCCACAGTACACCTATAAATTAAGATATAGAACAAAATGAGAAACATAAAACCCTTATATCAGATTGTGCTTGGAGAACATTTTGATAATCATTTTTATTTTAAAGCTAAAAATGGTGCTTTGAAAGGTTTATCATTTAAACACCTACTGTCCCATAAGCTCCTTTACCCAGAACTTCTCCTTTTGTCCATGTAATAGCATCATGTGAGCAAGATCCGAGAGTGCTGTGTAGTCCGCCTGAGGAAACACCCTGATGGATGAAAGAAACTCAATGTGATGAGCCATAGAATATCGACTTAAGGAATGGGGTAGTCATCCCTGCTTTTAGAGAGCTACCATCCTGCAGAGTTCAGCTCCAACCCCAATTAAATGCACCCATACCAGCAAATCAAGGTGTTCAGGGTTATTTGAAATTGCAGACAGGTGTATTGAGACAGGTGTAGTCAGCAGGAAAGTAGCTCTCCAGGAGCATTGCTGGCTACCCTGACACTATGTACACGTGAAATATGTTAGAATGTTACCTCATTTAGAAATGTATTAAATTTTGAAGGCAAGTTATGTTTAAACTCTGTGCCATCTCCCTTTTCAGTCTTGAGTGTTTCAACATCTCTTTTCTCAAGTGAGATCAACTCCTCTGCCAAAGACCACTGCAGGTCATCAATGAGAGGTCCATTACTGGCTTTATCTAGAAACCTCTGGTGCACAGGTGATACCGTTCCGTCACTTGTCCATGTATTGATCAGTGGCTGCGTGGGCAATCTGCTCACACATGATATTTCAGATTCACTTTTAACACCTGCAACCATTGGAGTCTGTTCTTGATGTATTATGTCCTTAATGAGATTTGTTTTGGGCACAGTGTTGGAAAGTACTTCTTCAATCACTGACAGTATGGAGCTACATTGTCTTTCTATGCCTGAAATTTCCCTCCCGTCACCCATAATGATGGGCATTTCAGATTTCTTCTGGACAGTTCCACAAGTAGAAGTTATAATGACATGGCATTTATTCTCTGAAGGAGGAGGGTGTTTCTTCATCCCTTTGGTAACATTATCCCTCCGCTTGAGATGCCTGCACTTAGCTCGACTGGATCTCTCAAATTGCGCTTGTTTCCTTCGGTTAACCTCCACTGTTTTTTGGCCCCTCGGTTTTCCATTTATCTGTCTTTTAACTTGAAGCGCTGTATGAACCTGTCTTGCTTTCTCTGCAGAACAGTCTACTCTGAGATTTTCATAAATTGGAGTTGCAAACATTTCATAGATTGCTGGACCTTCATCTCCCTGACTGATCTTCAGAAACATGTCATTGTAAGTGACATAATCGACAGCAGACCTTGCTCGCTGTGCTACTCCTGATGCAGGCTTTTTGGATGCTCTTGCACTTCTCGGATCTCTGTGAATTTGCTTTTGACTGTTATTGTTTACTTTCTTGTCATCACTTGACCTCATGTGTTGAAAAGGTTCAGAGATCCTTCTTGTTGTTGGGCCTTCATCTGCTGTTTTTTTGCGAGCTATTGTAGGTGCTCTTGGCAAATATTTGTTAGTAGTCTCTCCTGCAGTTACTAGGATTGTGGGTTTACTTTCTCCTAGTTGCAGCTTTGATTGAATTGAATTTAGCCTGTTTCTTGTACTTTTAACAGTTCTTAGATTTATGTGTGCCAGAACATTGAATGACTGGTTTGTCTGAATAGATGTTTTGCCTTTCCTGTCATTTCCTTTAGTTGTCTGAACTGGTTTGTTCTTTTCATCTGTAGTTTGTTCTACTTCAGAAATATCCACAGTGGTAAAGTGCTTCTCATCTGCGATAAAACAGGATTCTCTGACTAAAGGTTGTATTTCCCTGACTATGCTTTTGTGTCCTTTAGAAACAGAGCAGCAGTCCAAAGTTGGACACTTTCTGTGAAGATCCTTTGAATTTTCAATTGTTTTGGAAGACTTGGAAGATCTTGTATTAGCCTCGATCTCCCTAACAGTCAATGATTCGATAGCTGTATACCCTTTATTGTTGTCTGAAATTATATTGTTTTTATCTTTTGTGGTATTGCTAATTACAGAACTGACTAAATCCTGAAAATCCAAATAGGTCCCTAATTCCAAATTGAGTGACTTCTCTAATCCCACATGTATCTTGTGTTCATCTTGAGGCACAGTCTCATCCTCCTCTTGGCTACTACTGCTGCAGGAGTTGCTCTCTTCACTGCCCGCTCTGGTGCCTCTGGATCTTCGTGAAGACTGGCTGGAGATCCTTTCCAATCTTCGTCCAGATTGTGATAAGATGGGCAAGATGTTGCTTTGTTTTAAGATCAGTGGGTGCTCGAGACTTGAACGTGCAGAACCATCCGTGTATCTATTGTCCAGAGGAGTGAGATGTTTGTCTGTCCTTGAACATAGAGTAGGTGGCGTCTGGTAATCACATCACAATAATTAAAATATTATTAAAGTCAAGATGTTTTACTTTTATTATTTGTATTTATTTTGATAAGATTTCCCTCACCTTTTGCCTGTTATTGTCATCCCCTGTGTCAACAGCTCTAAGCCCTGTAGTTAATTAAGAAGTTGTATAAGTTTTATTATATGCTTTCCCTTCATGTGACAACCTTCTCAACAGTATTTTTCATTCATGGCCATCAAAATTTGCACACAGACACAACTTAAAAGTAGAGTTACCTTCAGCCCCATTAACTAAGCAAGTACATGTCTTCATTTTTGGTCACACACACCAACCACAAGGTAGGCAACATTCTTTTTGTTTGAAAAAATGCTTCTTGAACATCCTGTAAGCCTCACCCTTATAGATCATACAAAGTATTAGTGCAGACGAGGAGTAGTTTCAGAGCAGCTCCGTGGAAATGTCCATAACATTACCCCAGCACTAGCATGCTGTAATTCTACTCCTCATCTGCACCAATACTGTCACCTGACGAAAAAGTTCCCACACTCATTCTTCTCAGGCTATCTTTGATCAAGATTCTGGGGTCTGCTGAAATCAGACATTGGGGGTTGAAGATGCACAGCAGTTGGATAATCCTGTCACAAAATCAGAACCACAAACGACTACAAACCAGTTGCTCTCACTTATGATGAAAATTATGGAGAGCCTGTTCTTCATGCTTTACCTACTCCTACCTGGATGAAGGTACCTCTGTCAGGATTCTTTTATCTGAGATTGTGACTTCTCCAGCTTCTTTCAATTCATTCTGTTTTTATAACTGTAGGACAATCTCCAGGCAATACAAGTAAATGTCTCCTGGATCACAGACTACCCTAATAATACAGAAATGACTAACAATGGCACTACTTCCCTTCTTGTTCATCATATATGCAGTCCATTTCTAGTTTTTGTTATCTGCAGATGTTCTTTGGAAACTCCTCCAGTCTTATCAGCAATATAGAGAGCAATGTAGAATTTCTTGAGCACTGGGAAAGCAGCGAAACTATGTAACATTCAAGGTAATCTGGACTCTTTGGGGAGCTACACCAGGGCTCTATTGATTCTGGCTATGAACACATCTCCATTGTGAACTCCATAGTGCTCCATGATCTGTAGCTACCTTCTGGATTGCATGCAGTTTTACTAAAGGCAGACGCTGGCAAAATGATCAGATCACTGCTTACATTCTACGACCTATCGACAAATGCCGATTGAAAATGCAGTCAATGAGAACAAACTGCAACAGACGCCGACAGGAGTAACCGACTAAATTTGATGAATGTGTCTATTGGTGTTGGTTGACATCTGTCGGTGCCGTATGTATAGTTTGTTTGCACATCACATGACATCACATCACTGCGTTGCTGTGGCGTGAAATGCAGATGGAGGGCAGGAAGCTATTTTCTACATAGGAAGCACTATCACAAACTCAAAATGCCTGTTTTGCATCGTTTATGATTGCTCAAATCCATCAAACCGAGAAACCACAAGGAGCTTTTATCGTTTACTTAACTTTTATTGTTAATTTACTTTAAAAGTTGTCGCCTTTTAATGGTGTTTTGCATCTGCTGATACTGAAATTAATATGGATACCTGCTTACCTTTTGTTTTGTTATTGACTTGGTTAAATATTCACAATCTTCAAGGTATTGTTTGCAGGGAAGAGAAGTTATTTTATCGCATTGCATGATCATGAATTTCTGTAAAAATGTTGATCTGGTTACCGTGAAAACAGTCACGTGCTGCTGCTTATAAATGTGTTCAACAAGTGTTGACTGAAGTTTTATTGTTGTCATTGTAAAAATTCACTTTCCCATATGGACACGGAGGATAATCGGAGAGGGTTACATTCAGCGGACAGACACCGACACACTGTTTTTGTATTTATTATATCAAATGACAACCAAAATCAAATCCACAGAAGCTTGTGAACCATTTTGAAGTGGCTGCGTGCAAGTTAATTCACAAGCCGAGTTGACAGTCATACTCGCAAATGTAATGTTAATTATGAAACCAAACAAAATACAAAACTTTCAAAAACACTATCCGGCGTCTTCCCGTCACCTCCTCAACCTGCTTCCTTTAGTGTTTTTAAAGGCGGAAAAAAGCATATTACATTGTTCAGTTTTCTCCCGGAGCGATGATATGAGTTCCATTGGCAATTCTCGATTCAGCGTGGAGGACCTACAATGGCGACATTTTTCACAATCACGACAGAAAATCGAAATACTCCCCTAAACTCAATAGCAGAAAGGCAGCGAAATATAAACAAATCAGACCCAGAACTCAACACGGCGTGACGGCAGCTTCACATTCTTGTGAAGACAAGTCTTTCAATTCAGTAGAAAAATTTCTCCTCTTCATAACATAAGGATCACGTCCAACATATGTTGTGATTTTCTGTTTACCTTTCTTAACCAGCACATTATGGACTTTCCTC
Organism: Gila orcuttii; assembly: GCA_026230005.1. Classification (NCBI taxonomy): domain Eukaryota; kingdom Metazoa; phylum Chordata; class Actinopteri; order Cypriniformes; family Leuciscidae; genus Gila; species Gila orcuttii. The sequence continues at coordinate 29,415,456 of JAPDVR010000007.1, read as the reverse complement.
CATCTCATCCATTCTGCTTTTCACTTCCTGCCCTCCATCTGAATTTCGCTCGTCATAAGAATCACATGACTGCAAACAAGCTATAAGCCTTAACTTATGGACCAACTTGCATTTAAGCTGATGCATGTAAGTACAGTTTTAATATTTTACTGTGCTTTTTTTCCCCAATGTAATCTGTCAAACTACATTCCAGGAAGTGCATTTATGCATTATGTATGTATCTTTCTGTATGTATCTATTTATCTGCTTCTGTAATTGTTTAATACAAGATTTTTTTTCACAGTTAACAACTGTCTATACTTACTGTTATGAATGTTAGCCCGTGCTTTCAGCAGCACACTTGCATCAAGAAGAGGGTTCATCAGCATTGGTGCAGATTTGCTGAGCTGAGTGGCATGAGCAGCAGGGAGAACGGGTATTGAGGAGGAAGTCAAACTGAGTGATGGATGCGAGGGCCTTATTTTGCCCCAGTCTTTTCTACTGTTCCATATGCTGGGTAAGGATGAAGTCCGACTGAGTGAAAAATTTACATTAACATGTTCATACTTTTCAAAGCATTTAAAAATGAGCTATATCCTCTTTTGAAATGTGCTGAATGATTCTGAAAAGTAAGGGCAGAGCTAAATCTCTCTCTCTCTCTCTCTCTCTCTCTCTCTCTCTCCCTCTCTCTCCCTCTCTCTCTCTGTGTGTGTGGATAATGGCACACCCTGGAAGCATAGTCTTATGTTGATGACGGCTTGATCCTGTAACCGTACTCCTCTGTACGGTCTTTGTGTAGAAATGAGAGGGAGCCACTGAATGGACATGGGGTTTCATGCAGGCAGATTGTTTGTGAGGGCAGTTTGTTTGTGGAGTTTATGTATACACAGCTGCTGGTGTTGGTGTTTAAGTCTGATTTGTTGACTCATGATTGGCTCTCTTGTTTATCTAAATGCTAATTTAGTTTGAGGAAGTGATGAATGAGTGTGTATGCAGTCAGATGGCTAACCTGCTTCGTTTCCTCTCATCTTTGTCTTGTCTGATGTCCATCTTTGGCTCCATACCGCCCTCAAAGCAAATCCTGTTATCTGCAGAGACATCCAAATCCACTCTGGGTGAAAAGGGTCATATGAAACGTTCCCTATCTTGGTTATACTGTGGAGCTAGTATAAAAACTCACAAAAACTAGATCCACTATCCACAGGCAACACTAAAACCAATACAAATTCATTCAAATTAAATCCACCAACATTTCAAGATCTATATATCATCGTACATGAATATTATGAAATGAAATGTGTTTGTCAAAATGTCCTTAGAAGCATTAATCCTTTTATCATATACACATAGACATCACTTTTCATGTAGTTATCAGAAAACTATTTTATATATATATAAATATATATATATGTATAGATAGATAGATAGATAGATAGATATACAATAAGAATAGTTTGGAATAATGGCTACAGAAAATTTAGTTTTGACATCGCAGGAATAAATTACATTTTAAATATATTAAATTGAAAATAGCTTTTTTAAATTGTAATACATTTCCTAATATTACTGTGTATACTGTATTTTGGATCAAATAAATGCAACCTTGTGAGCACTTCTGTCAAAAACATTTAAAACATCTTACCTACCCCAATGAGTGAGTGTGTGTGCGCTCAAAAAATTACCTTTCATAAAGTTTATCCTCTCTAAAGTAGCCCAAGCCTCACTGAACCCAAATGTTTTACAGTTCCTCTGAGTCTTACATAATCCTCATCTGCGAGTGTCAGAGGTTCTCTGCTGATGACTCTGTAGCCTGAGTCATTCGAAATAGAGGAACCCAGAAAGCAGAGACAGACACACCCCTCCCATTGTCATGGATCCTCTGAGGGATTGGCTGAGAGTCTGAGGCTGGAGTGTGTGTGAGTGTGTGTTTCAGGGTGGTGGTTGCTGCCAAAGGGGGTGGTTTAAAGCCCGGTGAACACAGAGAATCACTGTCCTTTTGGAATGATTCAGCAGGTGTACAGTACCTCAGACATTCTGTATTCTGTCTTCTAGGATGAGCATAATTAATGTTTGTTAAGTCTATTCTAGCAACTCACCTTGGTGGATGTCTGCATTGTTCTTTTGTGCAATGATAATCTCAGCTGATTCTTTCTGCAAAAAAGTAAAGTCGGCATTAAACAGAAGTTGCAATAGTCTTTTCCTCCCTATTCTGATCTATATCTGAGTGAAACGGCTTCTTGAACGAAAAATACATAGAACTGGACTCGATTTTGTCTATCGGGAATTGAAGCATAGACAAGCAATAAAAGCATTGCCTATGCACGTTGTAGTCTTTGACAAAAACGTGATTTTCTCGACATTCAAGTTTTGATAAAAAAGAATACATTAAGCTAGATTAGTTAATTCTTTTGAATATATTTCATGTTCAAATATTCATACAACAAAATATTCTGGGGGTCATGAAAGTTTTGTGAAAATTATCAAAAATGCTGGTGGTGACTGGCAACTTAAAAAAAATGCTGGCAGGGAAAGTTAGTTTATGAGGGCACATAAATAAAAAAATAAAAAAGTGTATGGTTAAATCATTTAAAATAAATACAGCAATATTTCCTGAAAAATTAGAATTGTCAATTCTGATTTCATGGTGACTTTAAAGTTCAGTAAAGGAAAGGTTTTCAATGACACACCTGGTATGCAGCAAGAAACAAAACTGCATAAAAGCTTTGAGGTTGACTGTCCCATACAATAACCTCTCACAGAATCCCACATTACTAATGCACCTGTTGACTACTGACCATCTGGAGGTGGTCCGTTCAATTAACTAACAAACACCATCATTAGCCAGCTGTGATGCCTGTGACCAAGGCTCAGCCAAATGGAACGCAAATGAAGGGCTTAATTAAAAAATTTCAGAGCAAATAAACTACATTTAATTGGTTTTGCCTTTACAGTCCCACTGAGACATATTTATTATTTTATGCTGTAATTATATTTGTTTGCTTTTGTTCACACAGTTCACATGGATTTCTGTGGGAGACACTGCCAATATTCACTGCATTAATGAGTAAGTCGTGTTAAAGCACCTGACCTTCATCTTATCTGAAACTGGTGTGCAACAGTCACGTGTAGGAGGGCAGCTGGAGTGTACAACAGGACTCGTTGACCAATTAGACACGTCCAGACACGTGAATATTGTATCTCCAAAATACAATACAAACACTAAAATAAGTAAACGCATTGAGAACATAAACAGGTTTCTAAATAATTGCACTACAAATAAATAAAAATAACACTGTATAATCAAAATGCTCATGAATAAAACAGTGATTTGAGAACATTAGTGCATATTACATTAGTTATAGTTGGCATTGCTGGGACCCTTACATTCACATGCTTGAAAGAACTTTTATAGGTAAAACATTTATAGTACTATTATGCACCATGTAGATCTCTTCCACAATTTATGAAAAGCAAAGTGTTGAAGCATGCAGTGTTTTACCTGTTTGCATTGAAGACTCCATTATTCTAAAGAGATCTTCCTTCTTGGTGCTCTTGATCTGAGAGACGTACCACAGAGCAGTGTGACCACTCCGATCAATGATCCTTGTGTCACTGGAAATCAGAACATGTGGATCAGTGACGATTTTTTATGAGAGAGGCCTACGAAATCAAATACCTTACCTTTGTATTTTATTTTATATATATTACAGATCTAAGAAGTAAAATTAACTGTAAAATTAAATAAAATTGAAATTGGATTTCTTACACCTGAAGCGACACAAGTTCTTTCACCACTTCCACGGGTTGATAGTCCCAGGGCATCTCCAGTCCTTCAAACAGATCCACATCCCTTACAGCCAGCATCAGTGGGGTCAGACCATCTCTGTTCTGTTTATTTAAGTCCATCAAGTCTGTCCGGGCCTGCAACACATAAACAATATAAGACTCATTTGTTATAATTCCTTCCAGCAGCCATTGCTTGAGGTGAGTGTAAAAATATCTCAGGACAGATGTCCAATACTGATCCATCAGAGATCTCCCAGTGGAGTCTGGCCTGCTTTGTTTGAACCTAGGGTTGATATCACATTTCAAACAGTCAAATGGCAAGTGTAAGTTAAAGTCTGAGCTGCTCACCATCAGGTCCTGTAGACAGTAGAGATCTCCCCACCAGGCTGCTAGTGAGAGCTGCCTCTGGTGCGGTACGCCTCTCATCATAGCCATCAACAGCTCCCCCTGGAGTGCTGGTTGACTAACATGAAGAGCTGTCTGGTTGCTATGGTTACACAGTGTAGCATCAGCTCCTCTTTCCAGAAGGAAATGAATCACCTGTGTTCAAAATGTATGTATGTAGTCTGAGCAATGCATATGATGGTGGTGATGGCGCGGCCGGGGCGCTCTCTCTCTCTGCTCGTTTGCGCCCTGTCAAGCGCAGCAGTCATTCTATTACATCACTCACCGATCAAAAAAGGCTTTGGCGGGACACAAATTTGCTTTGGCGGCCGCCAAAAAGCGGACGATCTGACGGGTTTTAGAAGATTAAATACAACCCGAAACTAAAAAACAGAACCGGCCTCTATTTGAGACCGGCCTTTATTTAGCTACCCAAACCTGTCGCCACACCAGGCGTGTAAAAGAGACAGGCGTCTATTTGGGACTCGGCTATTATTTGAAGTTTTACGGTAATCTACATTTTTGACACAGCATTAGCAGTTACTTTAATATTTTTGTTCCACTTGTGAAAATCGTTCAAAACGAAGCAACATCAAAATTATATGTTGCCATTCCGCTGTGAATGAGTCAGTCATTTTGAACTAATTGGTTGAGTAAATGCTTCAATGCATTTCAACTCAAAAACAAAAAAATGCTTCAACTCATAAACACTACAAGCCACATAAACATAGACACGACAGCAGCGTTTTGGAAGCCCTATCGTCTGTGTAAACTACAAAAACGTAAAAAGTGACGTCATGCACATGCATATTGCGTTCAGTAGCCGTGTAGTGTTTTTTTTTTTTTTTTTTACAAAGTGACATCACCAACTACTGCCCTGGCAAGCATAATGCAGCATTTTTAGTCATTTTCACGGATCCACGTTAACGGGGATCGCTCTGAAAGCGGCGGAAAACGAAAAAGAAAAACGCAAAGAAAAACTTAATTCACCTTGACTCTCACAGTGCATGGGCATTGTTCTCTAGCGCAGCGGTCGGCAACCTTATGGCACGCACCACTGGTCACACGAATGGTTTGTCGAATCTGCGCACCAGCACAGGTTAAAAATCTCACACTTTAGTATATCACCTAACTTAATAAAACAAAAGGCAGTGTGACTTTGATGAATAGTTACCTCAAAATGTACATCTGAATGCAAGTTCGAGCGACTTTAATTTAACTAAATGAAATTTTGCCTATACATTTCTTTAGCTATTGTCTCATTCCAGTGATTATCCCTTATAGGTTGCCGACCCCTGGTTGTACACTCGTTATTGGGGTACATTATGAGAGCGCACTTGATAATTGCCAGTTGTTTTGAACACTGCTACATGGCTGTCCCCTTAAATAAATAAAGGTATAGAGTAGAGGGTGAAATCATACAGTCTTTTTCATTCCTGAATGAATGTTTAGAATGAATTGATTGAGTGAATCAAAACATGTCACTTGTCATCACTAAGTGGTGTAACGATGTAACCTGCAGAAAGTGTCACTGCAAAATCCTCATAACCAATGCACAGACACAAACTAAAGGAACGATACAAACAATTCAATTCAGTGCCCCCAGTGATGCTGGGCTGTATATTAGTATCCTTATAACTAATTGTGTAATCTTTAATGCAGCTATTAAATAAAGAAAACAGGAAGTAGAAAGGCTACTAAGTGAAATATAATGCCCATTATATTACATTCAATGCAATACACTCCATTACACTACAATAGATTTACTACACAGAAGTCAGCTATAGTTTCTGCCTAGTTTTCATATCACACTAATTCTCACCCTAGTAAAACCCCTCCTGCATGCACTGATAAGGGGAGTGCAGCCTTGTGAATCATGAGGCAGGTCAATTTCTTCCCAGGAGTAGATCCCTTGCTCCAGCCCCAGAGACACAGCCTCAAGCTCTTCCTTCAACAGCTGCTCCACAAAGCTGCTTCTTTCATGTTTATTCATGCTCTAGTGTTCTGGCAGATGCACAAACACAGAAATTAGCTGCAGTTCTGGTGCACTAGCTGTAATGAATACCTTCCTCAGTATTCACAACATGTAAAAGTGCTGCAGTAAAAATTGTGCAGTTCTGTCTTAAGAGTGCAGTACAATACTATTTTAAGTATTTTTTTAACTTATGATACATTCCAAATAGTTTTTTTTCTTGCTTACTTATTAACACCCTAAAGCAGCTCATAATTGTCTAATGAACAAAAATGAATGATCATGTATTTATGCATAAGAAAAAGAGAAGCTCTTGTGAGCCAAAAATAACAATTTATAATGCATAAAGTTATGCATCATAGAACTTCCCAAGACAAATTATTTTATGTTAAAGTAGTACTTATTAAATAAGAGACTATAAAAAAAAGGTCTTGTTGTTGCTTACGTACATTAAAACCAGCAAGACTCACCAGTGTCACTCATCCGTGCCTCTCTGGATTGAAATGTTTGAGTTAAATTAAGTTAAATTAGTTCCAATGTTTATGTCCTTGTGTTTTAAGGGTCAGTCCTTTGTCTTCATTGCGTCTTTGCCTGAAGCAGATTTGAGTTTACAGCCTGTTGCCAAGGAGACTCTGCTAAGGAAAGCTTTGGCATGAAAACAATGAACTCACCATGAGACCTTTGTTTTGGTTTCTAAGGGGAAGTGTGCATTTTGTATATTTCATAATTCTTAAAGACATATTGTTTTATTCCAATATTTTACACCTGTTCCAAAAAAAAAACATATTTCCCAATCAGCATATAAACTGTCTCTTGTATCCTCTTTGCGTGTGTTAAGCAGAAGCTGTCCTGGGAATCATTCTATGGAGATACAGTTGCATTGATTGACCTTCACTGAGACCAACAGCCTTTATAGGCAGAATTACACCGCTCTTTAATTCTACTGCATTAAAGGATCATATACTATGATCCACTTCACTGATCATGATCTAACTGAATCTTTGCTATACCTTTTACAGTACTAACTGGAACACCATCACATTTTAGATTTAGTGGGAACATTTTTAGGTTTAACATTAAAGGTGCTCAAAGCGATGTCGGGTGACATCACTTCTTGTTGACGTTTAAAGTATTGTCAAACAAAACGAAGGCTAGCTAGACCCTCCCTCCTCCTCATCCGTGCACTAACCCCCCAAACCCTTCTTATCGGTTATTGGCTGGAACAGTTTGTTATGTTTTGTGGTGCGGGTAAGCCCAGTTTGTTTTTGTTGCCGTTTGTGTAGCCTGAGGTGTCTGCAGAGACCGTGTTTTTTACTAGTGTGTTCAGGGGACAGGCAGCTAGTGGATAGTGAGGAGATGTTTGTTGTATGTGACAAAAAATGTTTTGGCCTAGAAAACGCGTGACATCGCTTTGAGCACCTTTAAGTATCAGACATCACATAACATAGCCTACAAGACTTGAACACACACAGAACCCAACGACCTCTAGTGGTCACTGCGGATTTCACACACTATTATAGAATGCAAAAAAAATTTTTTATCACTCCAGCAAGAAATATTTGTTTGGATAATTTAATTTTCCACTTATATGCATTTTTTTTTTTTTTTTTTTGATTGGTTGATGTATATTGTTTTTACTGTTGCATTGTTTGGCTTGCTTGTTTTGTTTACATGTGTCACGGGTGGTTGCAGGAAGGCAGAAGAATGAAGAATAAAATTCCAATAGAAGTTTAATGAGGATAATACAAATAATAATCAGACAGGCAAGGCAACACACACTAAATGTAACGTAGACCGAACACTGAAGGACTGTGAAGGAAGAACTTAAGTGGTGACTCAAACAAGATAGTTAATGACGTGCACCTGAACAGAATGAACTAATAACAGGAACCATAGAAAAGGATTTTCGGGAAAATTAAATAAAGGAACACATGATGTGAATGAAAACAAACTAAAAGTCCATGATAACTAAGACAAACTGAACATAAATGTGACAATGTGATCGATGAACAAATCAGATAATACAGATATAAACAAAAGTTTCTTCAAGAAACTTTCTTGAACACTTAAATACAGCAACAATGGATGACAGCATTACAAAAGAGAAAATATTATATAAATACAATAATACACAATTCAATGTACAGAGACAGTAGATCAAGTTACACACCATTCAACAGTTCGTCATACAATTTCACAGTTTTGACACTTTTTTGTTTTTAGCCTAATTGTTTTTAGTGTCATAATTAGGTCATTAAAATCACTAAGGAAATTATTTAATTGGGCTTACATTTATGATAAAATATTTTGCAAATAAAATAATTACATTTCCTATGTAGGCTATTCTATATTATGATTACAGTACGTGAAATAACAGATTATGTCACACAATGTTAAATCAAAGTCCAATTTTGATTTTGAGGCAAAGAATTTTCACTGTAAACCCAGATTTTGATTCAACTCAAAGAGATTGAGTTCATATTACTTAAATGTGTCTAATTTGTTGACATTACTTGTTAATTCTGATTAAGCTGAACTTTTTCATGTCCTTTCTTATTGTAATTATGTTTTTAAGTCCAATCAGTAGTTTCTACTCAAACAAAGTACTTAAATATGTGTCATTCCTTTACATTAATTATGAATTCTGAGTAAACTGTACTTTTTAATGGCCTATCTTATTGTTTATGTGTTTGAGCTCAAACAACTCAATATCATCAGGTTTTGCCTGTTACTATCAAGACTGGCTGCAGCCTGGCGCTTCCCGTGATCATGCCGACTCCGAGGCGTGTCTAACGGTAAATTCAGAGGGTCAAATACAAAATATGAAATCATGAATTATTTTCCAGATGGAGTCACGGGTAAGTTCGTGATTTCTGGATATTGTTGTGTCCCTGGTGTTAGCATAGGCTACAATTGATGAAACCTCATTTAAAACTGCATTAGCGTTGGTTGACATTTGTTAGCGAATATTAGCCATACATATATTTTTCTGATTTCTTGATGTTATTGGGAATGTGAAGGTGACGTCACACCGTGTTGCATTATGGGTCCGCCGCCATATTTACAGGATCGCGCCCGCGCCCTATCCCGCTGTATTTGAATTTGTGTGTTGGAGCCTGCGTTTCTTTTACTGTCGAGATTTTAATTAACGCCAATATAGTTGGTCAGTGCTGCTCGATCAAGAACTGCCATAGCATGTCACACGAACGTTCATGGAGGAAACTGAACAACGGAATGCGTTTTTCAGCTTTCCTTCTTTGAAAAAACAACAAGGGCAGCAGGTCGAGGATCTGACGAGAAGACACCGCAATCAGGAGGAAAAACTTTACTTTTTACAAAATCCCTGCATCAACGAGAGTGTGTTCGCTGCATTTTTCCGTAAGGTGAGTTCTCTGGCCTCTAACTTTGACCTAAATACAATATTTTAATTTCGCTCTCATAGTGATTGTCTTAAACCTCGATGTGTCGACTTCCAGAGCAACGCATTGTTTATGGCTATTAACATATAATGTTCCATTTGCATCTCCTATCACAATATCTGAGACATTTATAAATATTTCTTAGAAATATCTAAGATAAAAAATTATATTTGAAGAAGTCACACACTCAATAGTTTTAATGTGTTATCTTTTGTTTATCTTCTGTTCCAGTCTCTACTAACTAACATCATTATGTGTGTGTGTGTGTATATATATATATATATATATATATATATATATATATATATATATATATATATATATATATATATATATATATATATATACATATATATATATATATATATATATATACATATATATATATATATATATATATACATATATATATATATATATATATACATATATATATATATATATATATATATATATATATATATATAGACACACACACTGCTACGCTGGAGCCGTCAGACAGCGTTACAACATGCACGGAGATGAGAAGGGTATGTATGGACTTATCTAACTCTGGGGGATACGGTGAATAAGACAAATTCCAAATAAGTCGGCGTGTTTCTTTAACTTTGAGTAGCCTATGTGTAATGGAGTTGAATTGGCTAAACTAACTCCTGAGATTAATTACTTGCCACACATTAACGTTACATTAGTTTGCCAGGTTTTGCTAGTTGATCTGTAAATGAGGTGTGCAAATAACTACCTGTATGCATAATGTCTTGAACACTGTGTGTGAGGTAACATGTGGGGTCCAGAACATAAATGCCTCTGCTGTGTATTATTGATTATGTGTGTGCACATGGTGTTCATGGTAACGGTAACATATGGACCCTATTTTAAGTGTGTGATGTTCTCTCTGCTCCCTCAATCCAGCAGGCCTTCGTGTGTGACAGAAGTCAGATGCCTTGTCCTCAGGGGGCTTCCTGTCATAAAGTCTTCACCGCCAACCGGAGATAAAACACAGCACTTACATTCACCGTAAGTGATTTCCACGCATTTTAAATGCTTGTTTTAGTTCAATTTGTGTCCGCGTAGAGGTGAAGCATGTCCGCTCCGCAGAGCAGACGGCGGCGGCTGGGCTCGCTTTCCGGGTTTACAATCTTTGTGCACTGTGCACGGCACCAGTCTGGTGCAGAGCGCATAAACCCAACGTGTTACGGTTTACCTCCCTGCAGTGTTCGTGTGTTTGGTTTCAGATCAGACACACGGGGCTACAGATTAGGTGTCCCTAAGAAACCGCGTATCTAACAGTAGGTTAGCATTACATAAATAATTTACACGCAAGTTTTATTTATTTTTATACCGTGTATTCTCTGTGTAAATTCATGTCCTGAACCGAGACACCCGTACCGTTTTGGTTCAATAAGAATACATGTACCGTTCCACCCCTAGTGTTCACCCCAGATCATTTGTGGATGCTTCTTGCACCTGTCCTGAGTGATTTTCTGTTGCGGTCGCTGCACTGGGCAGTGGGTGGACACTGGGTTGGGCAGACATGTGGGCTGTGTACCTATAGAGGGTGTTTGTAGCACTATGTTGTCATGTTGATGTGATTATGCCCTGTTCCTTTTTTCAGGATGTTGATGATGAGGAAGGTTCGTACAATGATGTGCCAGTGGGGATCCTCTCCCATGAACAGGAAAACATCATTCCATACACGCAGTCCCTTCACCACACTGCATCCTCAGTGGGAATCATCTTGGAGGGAAACATTTTGATTGATGTTGAGAGCCTGGCCCAGCCCATGTACATTGTTTTCGAACTTACCTATGCACTGCATCTCAACTACTCAAAGTACATGAAGAACAGTATTACATTATTAATTGATTTTATAGTTTAAATCAATAGATGAGCAAATTTGAAGAGGCGCAGTACAATTTGTAATGATTGGAGGTAATGAGGAAGAGATTTTTTTATTTTTTTTATTTCATGCCATCAATGAGGAAACTACACACTACAAGCCTATTAGGCCATGGCTTTGTTTCTTTTGTTGCTGAAAAAAAGACATGTTCAATAAAAAAAAATGTGATCAGTATAATGTTGCAGTTGTATGTATTTACACAGCTCTATTGATTGAAGATATTTTGAGTTTAAGGAACTAAAAGTTAAGTTGGGTCAGTTAAAATATACAATTTAGTTGAATTGGTAATGGAGTAATGCTTACTTAACAAGCTGCATTAAATAAATGGGTGGGGAATGATTGTTTAAACTAAGTATCTTCAGTTACTTTAACTCGGTTATTAGTACATTCAACTTAAATGTTCTATTCCATTCCATTATGGGCTTAAGTACATTGAACGTAGTCCACTTCACTTATTCAACTAATGCTTCATTACTTAAAAATTTTAAGGCAACGAATTACCTTGTTTTTTTAAGTAGATTCAACTTATCCGGGTTTACAGTGTTTATTTCCTTGGTAGGCTACATGTAATGTTACGGTATTTTTTTAAAAAGCACAGTCTTGTGATGATGCATAAATGAGTGTAGCTACATAATTTACATGATAATTCCCCTGCTATTGATTTCTTTATTTTGGCACTTTTTAATTAGCAAAAGAGTACTGGGGCACTTTTGATGAACTCTCGCTGTTGCAGTCACGGCCAGCTCTGCTGAGAGGCGCTGTTGGACAGCAGAAGCGCGCGTGGAAGGAGCGGCTCGCCGTCAGTCAGAGCGCGTGGAGCCGCAGGAGGTGGAACTGTCCAGTGCTGATGCTCTGCCAACAATCAAGGTGCACTCTACTTCAGCTACTAACAGCCACCGCCGACAACAACAAAACTGTTGTTAAGTGATTATATATGATATGTTACGCGATATTTAAAACGGTGTCCAGGAGTTTTATCTGAGATTGTTTTCAGTGTCAACGCTTCTTTCGCCCAGCCAATAGGAAGGGAACGTACGGGCTGAACGGCTGGCAAGCATCGAGACATTTTGATTGTTTGATTGATGCATTCCTCTGCAGACTCCTGGGTGGATGACTTTATCTGCTGACCGGAGAGAAAGTTTCGTTAGATAAAATCGGTATCATACACGATGGTGGATGCAGCTGAATGTTGTGTGAAGGTGATGTGCCGATTCAGGCCACTCAACGAATCGGAAATCACCAGAGGGGATAAATACATACCGAAATTCAAAGGAGAAGACACTGTGGTGATATCGGTAAGATGTCTTTAGAGTCTACAGATGTTATTAAGGCGGACAGAAAGTCCCTATCTTTTTCTCACGATTTCATTTTCTTCATTTGTGCAGGAGATAGCTATATGATAGTTCATCTAATGAACTTTAGATAAATATAGCCTTACGTTATCTATTGTGACTCATTTGTGTGATCATTTCATATCGGTCTGGATGAATCATCCGATCGCTCTTTCTTTTCAAAAGGTAAGTCCTGAATTCAGGACTTGCTCGTACAACGTTCTTAGTTTTTTTTTTTAGACAGTCAAAAATTTGATTTGAAAAGCAAAGTCTTTTTTTAAAATTGTTGCATTTTAAGTTATTTATATAGTGCTTTTATAAGCATTATAGCATCGAACATGCTTTCTTTTGTTTTACTTTAGCAAAATTGTTTTAGTATGAAAACAGATACAGTACAAAAATGTCAAACATTATTAACAAATATAACAAATAATATATTTAATAAATTGCACATTATATAAAATACCACGTGGCACTTTGCCAAAAAACATGGTTCCGAGATCACAATTCATATTTTCATTTTCAATCCATCTTCATGAGTTGACTCTTGTCTGAACTTTAAATTACACTTTGCTCAATTGATGTAACAGTGTGAAATTTTAGTTTGGAGGATAGAATTCACAAAAAAATTCTCACACTCATTGTTTTCATGTCTCACCACAATAACTTTGTTTATTTTAATATCATAATTTTCTTAATGGCCACCAGATGTGACAGGTTTTTGTAATAATAATTTGGAATGGCAAGTTGTTTGTTGATTAAACTTATTGCATTCTGCTTTGTTTTGAATGTAGAGGTAGTGCTTGTCAGCCATGTGTAATGCTTTCACTTTAGGGCTTGGAAGTATTTGTGGTTTCTTTGGAAGATGATTATTATGGGTCAGAGCCTAGCCTCGTTTATCTTTTAATAACACAATATGGTAGTGATTAAATTAAAGAACATTTGATACCTGGAATGCAGAGTCCGAAAGACTGTTAGTGTGGGTGTATGACATGCTATAAATAAGCTGGAGTGTCGACGCAGTAAGATACTGATGGTTTTTATGTTTTACAGTAAACCTCCAGAAATCCCTTGTGCAAACACAATAGCCCATATTATCCGACCCATTGAAATGGTAATCAGCATTACCATGTCTAATCTGCACAGAAAATCGAGCGTAGCAGGTATTAGACTTCTGCTTCTGATGTAAATTCTCTTTAATGGTGCCCTGCAGGCAATGCACAGCCTGATGGTCCTAATGCCAGACATTCAGCTTTAGGATACAAGTGTGGTTTTGAATGGAGATCTGGTTAATATATGTACATTTATTACTGTCAACGTTTTACTTCCTGCATCTCATTAGTGACTGTTGTTTAGTAGTGAACCTGTCTGTGTGGTGTCACAGAAAGTCTAATCTTAGCTTTAATGCAACAGATTGTAAACGGTCAAAACAAATCCAATTCATTTGTGGGGGAAGGGTGAATTTCACACCTCCCCCAACAGTTCGGATGAACGAGTAATAAAAAGAAATATCTATCTATCTATCTATCTATCTATCTATCTATCTATCTATCTATCTATCTATCTCTTGATGAACTGGAAATTAAAATAAATGTCTATCTCTATCTATCTATCTATCTATGATGCAAAAGAATATTTGGTCAATTAAGAATCTTAAATATTACCATCTTCCGCATCGTGAAATGAAATGTATTTTTAATCCACCACTGAATTATTGATTAAAATGTATTGATATAACATGGACTTAAAATGTGAAGAATTATTGAGTATTTAATTATAATAATTAGTAATCGATGGCATAATATTATTATTATTATTTGTTACTAAAATGTATTGTTTTAAACTCACTAATTCGTCAAAAAATTCAGAAACTTTGCGATTATTTTGAAGAAAATAATTTATCTTACAATATAATTATTTCTTTAAATATGTATTATTTAAAAAAAAACAAAAGTAAGTAAAGAGATTGCACGGTTTGTGTTTGCGTATAAACTCCTTTAATGACTGTCCACCACGAAACAATTGCAGGGAGATTTATTGGACATTTTGTGACCGTGAGAAATCACTAATCATTTGCAGCATGTCAGTCTCAGGCTGGATTTGATGTTTTTGCATTATAAGGGTTGTCTAGTCAGCTGTGTTTAATGTGGGTGGAAACATCTTATTATATGTGCAAGGCCACAAAGAGGCCTGGCTCCTGCAAGTAATTTACGTTGCTGTAGTGACAGAGGTGCCATTTGAGGGGCCAGGGCTCGCAGGGAACGTTTAGGCTGATTTAGTGGAATATTTAAGCAAGTCCACTGAGGATTGGGACAATCTTGTTTGATAGTCACATTCATGTTGCTTGTATAAACCCTTCTAGGTGCCTGTATTTCTATTTCTCTTTTATATTTTGACATCACCACCCTTACATTTACTGCATTATTAGATTTATTTGTCATGCACATCATTTATATATTTTACATGTAGTCTGCTATTTCTATTCTACAAACCCATCTGAAATGGACAGGAAAAGATGCATTATCCTTTCAAGCATTTGTTCAGGAAGTATAGGTTTTTGATTGAAGCTGGTAAAATACTGAGCACTCTTGGAAAAGCCTTGATGGTCCCTAGATAGTGTGCATAAATTATTGACTTAAATGACAATTCCGGCCAAAAATGAACCTAGGGGTAAATAACACATGGGTAGCGAGTCAACCGTTCTCTGGGATGCGTTTTCATGATAATCGAATGTACCCAGTTTTAACGTTAGTTTTAGTTTAACCACAGATTAGCTTATAACGCTAGTGTATGGGGCATAGAATAAGTAAAAATAAAAATCGCTAGTTAATACCACTAACAAGGCTCAAAATAACCCCACACTAACACGGTAGCATAATGAGGGTCTCTACCTGCAAACCGAAGCATTGAGAACTTTGTAAGTGTACAGAGAGTTTAATAAGAAGATACTTTATAAAGACAGTACACTTCACATATATAGGCAGGAGCCATCTTTGGAAAACAGGAAAATATAATAAAGGATGTTTTTATAAAGGATCTTTCATAAAGGAAAAAGTATTCTGACTATGGCACATATGAAAGCCAAATGCAAGATTTAGCGTACATGTCCTTGTCTACTTCTGTAAAGTTTCATCTAAGATATTTGCTATTCACTAAATATAAAATACTTTTAAAAACATATCTGCCTTTTGAAAGCAGTTTTCCGGTAATTCTTTTTTATTACAATTATTCTACAAAGATTAATTAAATTTGCATAAGAGTATTTGTCTCAGAAAAGATTGCCTATGTGCTGAAAGAAAGGAGAGAGATGGAAGGAAGAGATGATTTTACAGCAATTATGTTATTCTCCTCCACTATTGGCCAGGAGACAGGTGCTGACTGTCAGCCAATCAGTGCTTTTCTTTTTGAGTGGGATGTTGTTGTTTCCGTGGTGATGGTCTGGGTTTGAGCAACAGCTCTCATTTGTGTCTTAGTGGGAATGCTTGACCCCCTACCTGCTTAATCAAACAGACAGACAGAGAAATCATGCGTCTGTGTGAACGCTGCAGAACTGCTGTCTGCGTGTGCTTAGATAATCAACAGGGTAAATGCATGTCAGGGATATTTCATTTCATCTGTTTTAGGTCAGCTGGTCCGTATGTTGGATTTATTGATGTTTTAGTAAGGCATCTCTCTCTCTCTCTCTCTCTCTCTCTCTCTCTCTCTCTCTCTCTCTCTCTCTCTCTCTCTCTCTCTCTCTCTCTCTCTCTCTCTCTCTCCCTCTCCTCATATGAGAGAGTATTTGTGTGCATATGGGCGGAGGAGGATGTGGAAAAACTGCTGTCAGCAGTACATGAGCTCCCCATGATATCTGTGTGCATCTGTAAAAATAACACGGTCACACTTTAATATTAGGGGGGTCATAAATGTTAGGTACAGTGTGTTTATTGTGTTCATGTTGTATTGCAACACTGCTAATTGAGGTGTGATGCGGGTAAGGTTAGGACAGGTTTGGTGGTGTGGTTAAGTTTAAGGGTGGGTTAAATCTGAAGGAAGAGTCAACAGTGCGATTATAAGTTAATTAAAGCTGTAATTACAAGCAAGTATTTTTGTACAATGTAATATTTACTCAATGAATGCAATGTATCAAATGATTAATTTAAATGTTAGTAGTTAAAGACAGTTAATATAAAGTGGGAGTGCTAAAAATAGATCTTGGTTAGCTGATTTTGCACTATATGTACAGTAAAAGACAGTATGCAGCTTACTATTTTTATATTACTTATTTATACAAAAGTTTAACCATAATGGTTAGACAAAAAAGGATAGATTATGTAGATTATCTAAAAAGTACACAAAAACTTATGGAAAAAAGAATGGAGAAAGAATTTCTGTACAATTCGAACAGAATTGCAAAAGCTTTTGGGTCACTTATGATTAGGGTCCAATTCTCACTATTATATGACTTTTGCCTCATAAACTCCTATTTACTGCTTATTAATAGTTAGTGAGGTAGTTGCTACGTTTTAGGTATTGGGTAGGTATTAGGATATGGGATGTAGAATATGGTCATTCAGAATAAGGCGTTAATATGTGTTTTGTAAGTACTAATAAACAGCCAATATCCTTGTTATGCATGCTAATAAGAAACTAGTTAATAGTGAGAATTGGACGCTGAACTAAAGTATTACCAGCTTTTGTAGTAATGAATGTTTGCAAACACATTTCCAACACTCTAGCATTATTAATTTATAGTTTACATAATTGTTAAAAATATTCCACTGCGCATGGTTCTTTCTTTGGAGAATTATTTCTCATTGCACAGCAGTTTCAAAGTATCCAGATCTTACCAGCAGGTTCAAGCTTCAGCTCAGAGAATCAAAACAAAAGAGAGGGATGTGTTGGGGGCTCAATAAGATTGACTGGCAGTTGGGGGAAGGGCTGTATTCATCACAAGGTCCTTCTTATTTTCTCTTTAACAATGTATACCACTGAAATCCTCTGGGGAACTTCATAAATAGCCGTTAGTAGAATCTGTGTAGCGTCAGCAAAAGAAAGAGGCTGACTGACCTCTCGATGCAATAATGCATAAATGAATATGATATATAATGAAATCAAACTAGTTTATCTGCATTTGGCTAAAATAATAGAAACTTAATAGAGAAACTTTACAATTTCAGTCTTACTGATAAACATCCAGCTTTTATCATTAGCTGTCTAACAGAGTTATTATTCGTAAGCACTGTGTGAATGTAGCCCTAGTTTCTATTCAAGACATCGTTCCATACTATGTGTTATGAAATATGTTGTAGCAATTGTCAATATCAGCAAAAAAAGGGGGTCTGATTTACTCCACATTCACAAACACATACAGTACATTTTCATCTACAAGTTTGGTATTTTTTACTGAACCATTTTACTTGTTCCTGTTCATTACTTGCATCTTGACTAGGGATGGGCATGATTAATCGACGATCGATTATTGATCATTAAGAATTTCGTCGATCACGTTAATTTGTTATCGATTATCATTAAACTAATGCTGCTGCGTTGCATAGTGTGAGTGGAAAGTGAACGTGTTCCCCGGGCTGGTCAAGTTAGCGCGGAGGTACCTGTGCATCCCGGCAACGTCAGTCCCCTCAGAGCGGGTGTTTTCAGCGGCTGGACTGAAGCCTTGTTTACACTCGACGCGTCCGCACGAGCGCGAAGGTGAGCGCGGCAAAAATTACGTCATTGCGGTATTCGGTGTTTCACAGGCGAGCGCGTCGAGTATAAACGCCTCGTCTGTTTGGGGAGGTGCGCGCGCAGTCTGCGGAGACTCGCGCTGCAGAGCCAGGCGAAAGTGTAAACGAGGCTTGACGGTCAGGTTGCGGTCGCGTCTGACCCCAGATCATGTCATCAATATGCTTATCTTTCTCAACAAAAATCAGTAGACTGGTGTAGAAGTTGTATGTGAGTTACTAGTTATTTTTTATGAGGCTTTGTTAAGTAGCCTAGCCTTAACAGTTACAGTAGGCTATCTCTCTCACCCTCTTTCTCGACTCCGTTCTTGGATAGTTTTGAGTTACATTTGGACAAAACCTGTCAGATCTAAGTATTATTATGTTTTTGGTTAAGTTATTGTTTAAATGATTTGTTTTATTATTTATTATTTTGGAACAAACGATGGTCTCTGTTTAAGAACGCCAACTCGCAGCTGCAGGTTCCGTTGCTTTCGAGCACCGCAGCGCATATATCTTCAAGTTTAGCCTAGCCGAACGTCCAGTTTTACTGCCACAAGTGGATCATCTTGTAATAAAGATCTAATCGAGGAAAAACACGCTGTATTTTTGTATTTTCATTGCATTTTTAATTTATAAAAAGTTAAATCAATAATGAATTTGAATATTAAAATATTAATGATTAATCGATAGTCGATCGTTAATTCTCCCGACGATCGACTAAGAAATTTTAATCGAATGCCCATCCCTAATCTTGACTAATGTGTTTGTCTTTTTAGGGCAAGCCTTATATCTTTGACCGAGTCCTTCCTCCGAACACGTCACAAGAACAAGTATATGATGCCTGTGCCAAACAGATTGTTAAAGGTTGTATATACGTATAGTTGCATGAACAAGTATGAAAGGTTACATTTTACAGACCTGTAAAGAAATGAAAATGTTTGAAAGTTAAAACACGAATCTTGCATTTCAGATGTGCTGGATGGCTATAATGGGACTATCTTCGCTTATGGCCAAACTGCATCAGGGAAGACTCACACTATGGAGGTAAGGCAGAAAAAATATATCATATAACGATTTGTATCTAGTTCAAATATTTCTATTGTAAAATAACAAAGTAACCTTTCAGCACAGAGTGTCATTATGCTCAGTCACAAAATGCTCTAGATTGATGAATATCTCTCAGCATCTTTCATGAAATGACTGAAATGCCAAACTGCTGCAACAGCGGCAAAATGCCACTTAACTGCAGGTGTTGCCTTGGAAACAGCCTGTGCTTGCAGCAGACGTTTTTAATATAAAGTCAATAAATTCAGTTATTTGAAAAATGTTTCTGAAAATGAATCATTTTGTAACCACTGAAAGGTGCAAATTAGCATGCCAAACAAGATGTCCTCATACCGTTTTTGCGGCAGCTCTGTATATTCCAATGGCATCGCTGTTGAAGAGTAATTAGCTGGTCAAATAGATTTACTAACGAAAGTTATCATGAGCATTGTAATGTTTGAAGCGGATGACAAATGTCAGTTGACCGGGAACATTTTAAAACGAGCGGTTCATTCATAAATCCGTAAGATCTTACCTTCATGCTGTGGAAATACAAACCGGAAGACAGAACACAATAAGTGCAGCGCTGAAAAGGGGCGGGGCGGGTATGCATTGACATCACTTTCCCGCCGGAACAGTCCCCCTCATCCGGACTGAGTGGCAAAGGAGCTTGCTGTGTGACTGGATTTAATAAGGGAAATTGCGAAAATCCGAGTATAATGAACGATTATCACTTTAAACTAAAGGTTGGACTTGATATAGTGTTCCTTACAACTGACCAAAGATCCAGTGATCCATGGATATTGACACGCAGCCAGGAATCGTGTTTCCTGACATTTATATGTGCCTGATTTTGACGCGGCCCGGGGAAATACATAAAGCAAATTTGCCTGTGAATGCTTTATATAAATACAATATAGATAGGTCTAAATCCGGTTGATCACTTATATAAATGTTATATATATCATAAATTCAATCAGCCCTAATACTTGTATAGTTTTTTGTCAGTGTTTATTTAAAAACATCCAATTATGGTAAATATTGAATTGATGAGTTGTCAATACAAAATATAACAATACAATATATGGGGTATGATTTTACCCCTAAATTCAGCATATTGACACAAAATTATACCTGCAATACCACCTTTCGCTGCCTGGAGTCCAGTTGTTTCTATGAATTGCAGTGATCCATTTGTTTCTCTTTTCTGTAACTTTCGGCAGTCTGTAAAAATCTAGACCAGATTTCTTGTTAAATCTATTTATACAGCCAATCTCAAAGCTCTTTCCCCGTTTAGATGTGTTTTGTGTGTTTTTCGCGGCATTCACGCTGAATACCAATGTTAACGCTCAGTCTTTTTGCCACTCAGTGGGCTTAACCGCAGTCACTCCGGCCGACGGTGACGTCATGCGCATACCCTCTATAGTAACGTAGACGGGGAAGGAAATTCTTCAATACAGTGCTTAGTTTTTACATAAGTTACACTAACTGGCAGAAATAAGTGCCATCTTAACGAATATTTGCTCTGATTGTCCTCTACAACATGCACACAGGGACAGCTCCACAACCCCCAGCTGATGGGCATCATCCCTCGCATTTCCCAGGACATCTTTGACCACATCTACTCTATGGATGAGAACCTTGAGTTCCATATCAAGGTATGGACCATTTACACAAACTGTGATGACACGTTTCTAGGGTTATTAACATTGTTTATTATATTTTCATTTGTAAAAAAATTAATGTACAGTTATAAGACTATACTGTACTTTGTTATATTACTTTGGCATTACATTTATAACACAATGGCTGAGGGAGTGATGGCAAAAAAAATATGTTTTTCCTCTTTTAAAAAGTCATAGAAACGCTATCGTGGATTTTTATCATTTGCTGTTGGATCAAATGGGACTGCAGAAATTGTAATTGAAATTTCCATTTACCACTATAGAAGTTTACCCAACTATGATGACTTCTGCTTCTGAGAACCCCTGAAATATGGAAATGGTCCATTAGGGAGCTGAAATTAGTCAACATTAAATCTGCTTGTGTATGTTCACATGTGAAACTATCAATTATTACATAGTTTTTAATCAAATGCACATATTAACAATTAGAAAAATATAAAGCTTAGTTGTTTAGAAAAAATATATCTGACATAAAGTGATATACAGTTTATTCAGTAATAGGGTATGTTAATAAAGTATTGGACTGTTGTTTGATATAATGTCCATTTAATGTAGAACTGAATCATTAGTTTTCAAAGTTTTTTTTTTTTAAGTTTCAATTTAAATTTTAATATTTTGTTAATTCTTTTTTTTTTTACAAAAAAATTAACAGACACCCATTTATCACAGGTGTCTTATTTTGAAATATACCTGGACAAAATCAGAGACTTGCTTGATGGTGAGATAAAAACAATCACTTTCTTCTTCATCGTATTAAGATTCTTTTAAAAATAATAATGTTTATTTTTAATGGTGTAAATTACATTTTTGTTGTCTAATCCTAAAGTTTCCAAAACCAACCTGGCTGTTCATGAGGATAAGAACAGGGTGCCCTTTGTGAAGGTAGGACAGATGGACAATACAGTGTTTTTCAGTCACAGGCATGAACCAAACACTTCCTTGATGTGTTGTGTATTTTGATGCTGTTCTGTTGCCAGGGTTGCACAGAGCGTTTTGTGTCCAGTCCAGAGGATGTCATGGATGTGATCGACGAGGGTAAATCCAATCGTCATGTGGCTGTCACAAGTGAGTGACTATTTAACCTAATTTCCCTGAATATAATACATCACATTTTGAATCAAACATAACCAATGTACACTGTTATCTTGACCTTGTTACACTGTTTTTACCATAACTCAAGGTCCTCTGATGTTACATTGTGTTACAGACATGAATGAGCACAGCTCCCGCAGTCACAGCATTTTCCTCATTAATATTAAGCAGGAGAATGTGGAGACAGAGAAGAAATTGTGCGGAAAACTCTACCTGGTGGATCTAGCAGGAAGTGAAAAGGCATGTTTTTATTGATTTATTTTTTCTTTCTGTTTTTGTCTTTGTTTTTGTATGGCTCTAGCTATATATGTCTATCTCTAGCTATATCTTATAAAGCAGTACCACAATTGTATATATATATATTAGTGCTGTCAAAATTTTTCAGTTTAATGCGTTAAAAATATTTTTAACGCAGCATCCATTTTTTTTTACGTCAGCCTTTGGCTAGCGTTACAATATATGATCACACTCTCAGTCTTAGAATTATAGTTCAAAAATCCTGACAGAGTCATAATAAACCTACAAATAGGTTTGAGAATGATATAATATCTCCACACTCTCTCTTCACCTGTGTGTCTCTCTCTCACACACACACAGGTCAGTAAAACTGGAGCAGAAGGATCTGTGTTGGACGAGGCTAAAAATATCAATAAGTCTCTCTCTGCTCTGGGGAACGTCATCTCAGCCCTGGCCGAAGGAACCGTAAGTGCTAAACCGGTCTCATCTACCCAGACGTTTTCTTTTTTTCCTTTCTCTTCCTCTCTTCTCTCTGAAATGCTATTCGTGTACATCTTGTGTACAGAATCTAGGCCATGTATACTCCTCTCACAGTACAAAGCAATACATTTGCGATATAAATTATTTATGTCTTGCCTTATCTTTCTCATTACAGAAAACCCATGTGCCCTACAGAGATAGTAAAATGACCAGGATCCTTCAGGACTCTTTAGGTGGGAACTGCAGAACAACCATCGTCATCTGTTGCTCTCCTTCTGTATTTAATGAGGCTGAGACCAAATCCACTCTCATGTTCGGCCAGAGGTGAAGCCATTTTATGCCCTATAATATTTCTCCTAAAATTAAGAAAGTCTGAAATTCAGTGCTGCGGTAAATATGAAACAAACATGCGCGTATACAAATAATTTCCACTGTACTCTCTTTCATGCAGGGCCAAAACCATCAAAAACACAGTTTCTGTTAACATGGAGCTCACAGCTGAGGAATGGAAGAAGAAATATGAGAAAGAGAAAGAGAAGACCAGAGGTCTGAAAATCATCATCCAGCGGCTAGAAAATGAGCTCAAACGATGGCGAAAAGGTAAATAGAGAAAATGGAGAATGCACACGGCCACCGCAAATGATAAAACATCACTTTGCTGTTACAGACTGACAAATATTTAACTGATTAGAAAGATATTTTTATTGAGTTTAATAGTTTTATTATTATATTTTATTGTTAATTAGGACAATGAGAAACATTTCATTGGAATGATGTTTGACATTTGAAGCAGTTTATTTGAAAATACTGTAATGGTTGAGATGCGTATCATTTGGTTTTCTGCAGGGGCCAGTCGATTTTTTGATGTAATTGTCTTAACAAAAGCTTTGTTTTTTCCGATTTGAGTTCTGAAATGGACCCCACAATGAGGGGAGCCAGTTATTTCTTCCTCTGTTTGCTTAAGACTTATTAAGGTCATAGCCGATTTTACTTTTTGAGTAAAATAATGATGTTTCCAAAGAGGAAATTAAGTTATTCAATAGTATATGTTAATATATTGTTATATTGATGAGAGCTTGACACAAATTGGCTTTCATGTAAACCATGTGTGTACTGATAACAAACATCCAAAATAATTGACAACGATAAATACCAATTAGCACTAATTACTCAGATTGTGGAAGGGTAAACACATAATGACTCAAAACAGAAGGCCTGTCATTAAGTGAATGCATGTTTGCTACAAAGCACTAATGTATATGGCTAAATATATTCACTTTCTTTTAATATTTTCAGTTACATATTCAGCCTCAGACCTCAATCCAAAGCTTTACTTTCTTTCTCCTTCTCTGAATCCTGAGATGTGTTTGTCATTCTCTCAGAATCCCCATGAATAGTTTTTTTTTTCTCTGTCAGTGTTATCAGCCCCCCTCCACCTCTACTGCCCAATAAAACACACAGATGCTGAGTTCAAGATTTCTCTACCACCTCAGACTTATAATGCCCAGAGAATGAATGTGGCTCTGACTCTTTTTGCAGCTGTTCTTTCATTTACGTCCAGTCAGTGTTTTTCATCATCAGGTCTGCAGGACTGTTTCCTGAAAGCCTTGTTCATTTAATTAGTTAAGGAACCAGAGCCTTTGCTTTTTTATTTTTTATTTTATTTTGTTTTGACATATTTCATTTTATCTTCAGGTGAGACTGTACCTGTTAATGAACAGCACAGCAATAAAGAAACAAAGAATTCTGAAGCTGCTCCCGTAATTGACACTTCGGCTCCGCCTCCTGAGCCTCTTCCTGATTCAGAGAAAACCCGATATGAGGAGCTGATCAATGACCTATATCAGCAGCTAGACGACAAGGTGATAAATACTTCTCACACACTGTTAGAAATGTGCATCAGGAAGTGCAAGCCTCACAATTCAGTCCTTCCTCTCTCTTTCCCTCTTTCACCACAGGATGATGAGATCAACCAGCACAGTCAGCTGGCAGAGAACCTGAAACAGCAGATGGTGGATCAGGATGAGGTGAGTCCGCCTCAATACAGAGATGAACACTCATGCACTCTACAATTTATGATGTCACACATGTCGTCCCATGATGCCTCGCCTGCAATGGGTCTGAAGGAACCATGGAACAGCTTTACTTATGTAGCAAATTAGCTCAAAGAAGGGAATCTATAATTAATAATTAATCATGGTTATGATCGAGTATTGCATACATATTTTTAATCGCCCAAAAAGAAATGCATAGGCCATGTATTTGTATCTCTATATATAGATAATTAATCATAACGAATTATAATCAATTATGAATATACAGATAGGCTATCAGTTTTCAGCATAACCTTTAACAGAATCAATTTCACATCGAATAATCTGTTCGTCCACCGGGCCGACCGTACGATCTTCTTATCAATTCTCAAGGAGGATTATTCTTCTTATAAACTCTCAAGAAAGGTTATTCTTCCGATCATGAAGAATAACTTTTCTGTTCTATAACTAAAGTACTCAACAATATAAAGCTTGTAGCTTAAGATCACACATTTAAGAGACTTTGTTAGGTGAGCATCAGACAGAGACAATCAAGTGTATAATGGGTTTTAATTAATGAAACTATGAAAACATACGACTAACGTTACATTTAAACAAAGAATACATATAAACAGAATAACGAAAGTAAAGAAAGAAAGAGAGAGAGATCACAGAAGGGCAAATATCACAAACAGAGCCAGCAAAGAATCAAATCACCTTAAAGCAGGGGCAAACAATCTTAAACGCATCTAAATCTCAATGGAAATAATACTTGCATGGATCTTTGGTGCTGAGCAAGAATGAGTGTGTGTGTGTGTGTGTGTGTGTGTGTGTGTGTGTGTGTGTGTGTGTGTGTGTGTGTGATGATCCTCGCTGGGTCCTGAGTTTGAAGCGCTCTTTCGGTTCTTCCGAAGCGCGTGTAGTTCGCGGGAAGTTTAAAAGTTTACTTGAAAGTGAAGTTGCCGGAAATTCAGGCTAAGTCCATTTCACTCAGAGATCGAAATGAGTAAGCACAAGACTAAAAACAGGCAAAAAGCCAGAGATAAGACTAAGACAAAAAGCTAAGAAAAAGAGGTAAGACACAAAACAAAACTCGAAGAAGCAGAAGCAAGGATGAGCCGCCGTCATCGTCCTTTAAGGAAAGCTTAGCCCACACCTCTTCTGGGTGAACTGACCATTAACACTCAGAAAACTTTTAGCGGGAGAGACTTTCTTTGTCTCCTTCTGACAGACTCATTTGCATGGTTTATGATGGTGTCAGAATTCGTCATTTCTACTCCAAAGGAGTGAGAGATACGAGACCGGTGCGTCGCGCAGGTGTCGCTCATCGTGCCGCTCTCTCACGGCCCTCGGCCTCGTCCTGCTCGCCACTGTGTGATTTAAATGAATGAGTCCAGTAGGTTAAAAGCTTTTCTAAAGCTTAGAATGAATAAGTCATCGTGATTTCGTCCAGACGCTACACTTATTTAAACATGCATAGGTGATGGAATGTTTATCAAAACAAGTGCTTGAGGTAATTATTAGTTGAAAATAATTGATGTTACCTGTTGAGCTCTATCATCTCACTGCCTATACTTAGAAATTCCCGTCCGGTACAAAGAGCATCTCTCAAGCGGCTGCAAAACAAAATTGCTCCTAATTATTCGGGTGGAAATAAATGTTGTTCCCATGGAAACAGTTCTGCAGCATCTCTGTTGGGGTTTTCTCCTCTTTTGAAACATTTGGACATATCTTTGTATTCCCATATTTCTGCATCTGTATCAGTTTTGCTGATGATTCTAATTAAATCTTACTGAACAACATAGCAGTGACCTCACATGTTCTTCTAATGAACTGTCAACTGACACCTTTTACTTCCATGTGAGGAAATAATGCAGCACATTTTTCATTTTTGAGTCTATTCTGCTCACCAATGCTGCATTTATTTGATCAAATACAGTAAAACATTAATATTATAAAACATAACTGTTCTATATTTTTAACATATTTTAAAATGTAATGTATTCCTGTGATGGCAAAGATTAATTTTCAGCATCATTACTCCAGTCTTCCGTCACAATCATGATCCTTCAGAAATCATTCTAATATGCAGATTTAGTGCTCAAGAAACATTTCTTATTATTATCAATGTTGAAAAAGTTGTGCTGCTTAATATTTTTGTGGAAACGTGATACATTTTTTCAGGATTCTATAATGACTAGAAAGATCAAAAGAACAGCATTTATTTGAAATAGTAAGGATTTTGTATTGTTACAAATGTTTCTGTCTTTGATCAGTTTAATGCATCCTTGTTGAATAAAAATATTAATTAAGACTCCTATCTTTACCTTTAACTTTCACAGGTGGGATGGTTGCCATTATATCATTAGAACAAAAATATCTTAGTAAAAACCTAAAGTAATATTGACAAACCACAGTATATATCATTTGAAAGCTTAAAATATCTAGGGGTTGACTGGTAGTGTATATATTAATGACATCCACAAAGAAGCAGGAATTCGACAGTCCTATGACTAACATAAATGTGCGACTTCCCCGTTCTGCATCCACACAGTTAATGGCATGCACACGGCGTGACTATGAGAAGATCCAGGAAGATCTGAGCCGTTTGCAGCATGAGAACGAGGCAGCAAAAGGGGAGGTGAAGGAGGTGCTCCAGGCCTTAGAGGAGCTAGCGGTGAATTACGACCAGAAAAGCCATGAGGTGGAGGAGAGAGGCAAGACAAACCAACAGATCTCAGAGGAGCTTGTGCAAAAGAGTGTAAGTACAATGAATAGAAGGGAAAGAAAGAGAATGAATATCATGAAAAGCTCATGTAACTGAAGAATTCATTGATTATATGCTGTTATTGTCTTCTAGGTCACTCTGACTGGTGTGGAGAGGGATCTGTCTGCCCTGCAGGAACTCAGTAGACATCACAAGAAGAGATCAGCAGAGATCCTCAGTCTACTGCTCCGGGACCTCAATGAGATTGGCAGTGTTATTGCCTTGAATGACCACAAGGTAAGAATACACTCCTTCATAAAAAGTTTAACTGCACAACACAAAAGCCCAAGAATAATGGGCTTATTTATTTACAAAAGATTTATATTTTTATTCATATTTTTATTATTTATTATTATTATTATTTTACTTTTTTTTTTTTGTATTCTGAATGCATTATACAGTACTTCCTTTTTTATATAATTTGTAAATTGCACCTCAATTTTCATCAACCTCAAGAATACACACGTCACAAAAACATTGAGTACAACAACACATGTGAATATGTGGATATTTACAAAAAGCATTTATTATGATTTTTTATGTTTCTGAAAGAAGACTCATGCTAACCAAGACTGCATTTATTTGAACAATGTTATTGAAAATACCATTATATTTTGAGATTATTTGATGAATAGAAAGTTCAAAAGAACAGCATTGATTTGAAATTTAATTTTTTGTGTAACAATGTAAGAGTCTTACTCTGCATCTCAATGTCCATACTATCCATCCTAAACAGTATGTGAGATTAAAATAAGTGTGCCACAAAGCATAGTATGTTAAAAAGAGCATGCCAGAAGTCCCTGGATAGTCTACTATTTCCGGTGGATTTTCGAAGTGTGGATCCGTGCACACTCCTAAAGGCTAATATTGCCCACAACCCATTGCGCTTTGAAGGAGGAACTACAAATAACAAATAAAAAGTGTTTTAAAAAAAATGGCGGATATGCGCGACTGACGGTGAGAGGTTCAGATAAAGGTTTAAGTGACTAATCAAAATTTAACTTGATAAAAATATATATATATAACGTTATCCGTGTTATATTCCATCTGCAATAACAATGTGGACTTTTATAAAGATCCGTTTGGCCATTAACTTTTAAATGCATCATTATGCATTAAAAAGAGGGGAATCTTCACATGAAAGACTTGCGACTGTCATCATGCTTCTGTATTTCTCTCAGATACGGTAGGAAATTTAATTTAATTAAATGTGGAGGATTTTAACTGTGGCAAGATGATTGACAGGCCAGTTTAATGTGACATGATGCAACAGAGAGCAACCGTTAAAGACGCAATTGTATGACATGATAGTATGTCCCAAAGCTTGTCTACTTTTCTGCTACACACTCAAAAGTATCTACTTTTTCTTCACAAAAAGAGTACATACTTTTAGGGCATAGTATAAGTAGGCGAATTGAGATGCAACAATATCTCTTTTCATGACAAAGCTAATTCAAATAACAGACTGAGATCTATGCTGCTTGTTTGGTTTCTCTCTCTTTATTAAGATGACAGAGATGAACGGAGGAATGGAGGAGGAATTCACCATGGCACGGCTCTTCATCAGTAAGATGAAGTCAGAAGTGAAGTCTCTGGTCAACCGCAGTAAACAACTCGAAAGCACACAGACCGACACAGTGCGCAAAATGCAGGCCAACGAGAAGGAGCTCGCTTCCTGCCAGCTCCTGATCTCTCAGGTACGCATGGCTCCATCTAGTGTTGGTTCTAGATCAGAATCCTGTATATGTGATTCCTCCCTTTGAACTTTTATCTTGTATAATGTCCCTTTGGATGAACTCATTACAAAGTTTTTAAAGGATACATTATTATTGCTTTAAATGTATGTGTATACGTTTAATTGGTATGTAGGCTATGTGTCATTTCTGAGTGTGTGCTTGCTTTTAATGCACCTAGCATCAGGCAAAGATCAAATCCCTCACAGACTACATGCAGAACATGGAACAGAAGAAGAGACAGCTGGAGGAAAGCCACGACTCACTATCGGAGGAGCTCGCTAAACTCCACGCACAGGGTCTGTGTGTAGTTAATACTAAACAATGCATTGATTTACAAAGTAAAATTGTTTCACTTAGATCCAGAAAAAGCACAACTTGTTCCTTTGACAGAGATTTCACTGTATGTTTAAAATAATCTATTTTTTTCATACAGAAACGATGCATGAGGTTTCAGTCTTGGATAAGGAAAAGGAGCACATGAGCAGGATGCAGGACGCTGAGGAGATGAAGGTGATGTACACAAACACATTTGTCAGATAGACTTAGGCTGCTAAAATCTCACCATTGGTTGTCAGGCTCAAACAAGCAGAGCAGTGTCATTGAGGAACCAAACAATGAATGGGATAGGATTGAAGAAAGTATTTAAGCATATTTTAAGCTATATAGATACTGTTTGGCTATATAGAAAAGGCCAATTTTGCTGCATAGAATAAGAAAATATTTTATTATTGAAATCCATTGTTAAATGAATAACACTCTACACAAAATTGCCCTAGAAGATTCACATAGACAGTGCCATATAAGTGCCATTTATATTAATACGAGCAGAAATATGTATATTCTCTGTGTATCTGCATGTAGCAAGCCCTAGAGCAGCAGATGGAAAGCCACAGAGAGGCTCATCAGAAACAGCTCTCACGTCTGCGAGATGAAATTGAAGAGAAACAGAGGATCTTGGATGAGTTTAAGGAGTAAGAGCTTAATCTCACTTTATTTTCTGACTACTCGTGGTCAATTCAATAATTGAATATTATGAATATTTTTTTCAATTCATCTGCTTGTGACTGGCATTGGTCTAACACTGTATGCAGTAATATCCTGTTATCTGATGTCAGTGTGAACCAGGCTCTTCAACTTGAAAAGAAGCAGCTCCTGTCTGACTATGAAAAGCTCAAACAGGAGGAACTGAAGAAGGACGAAAGACTGCAGAAGCTTGTGTGAGTCAACTGCTCATATTGTTTAGGAGAGATTAAAGGTGCAGTAAGTGATTTCTGAAAAACACTGTTGGTATTTGAAATCAACCCAAACAAACACACCCCTCCCTTCCTTGATCCGCCCCCAAAATTAGTTGTTTGTTGTTAGTCACCAGCAGCACACACTCAAAACTGTTACTCGCATATGGAGCAGAAATATCGGAACCTCTGTGTCCGTTTTCAGGCCTTCCTGCTTAGGTCTTGTTGTGGTTTCTCTCTTTTGTAAAAAATCACTTCTCAGAGATCGTTGATGCCAGAATTTTTTAGACTTTATTTTAAAAGACAGCTCCAGATTTTTGCCCTGTTCACAAATATATACCATACATCCTTTTCCAAAAATGGTAACACACACTATAGATATTCTTAAGTAAAGATTTTTCACCATGTGACACTAGAATAGAATTGTCTGCTGTGAGCAACATTCCAGGCCTTCTGCAGGCTTTAGAAAGTCAAACCAAAGTCACCAAAAGGGAAAATAATAGGGTACAAACATATAGCTATATTATATTAAATTACTTATTTTCTAAATAATAAAATCTTCTACAGTCTCTTCAGTGCTGGAAAGCTTGTCTAATATTAACACAGGTCCTAAAGCTCTTGCCTGGTCATAACCCTTATTTTCCTAGTGATAGTTCTCTGACCTTTTCTCTTTTGTAATGTCTCTCAGCCATCTCTCTTTCTACAGTCTTTCTTCCTGATTGTCTGCAAGTTTGTTGTGCTGCTCGGTCCGATTCACTTTCAACAGAATTCCTCAGAAATTGCTTACTGCACCTTTAACCAATCTCTGAGCAGTTAAAATGACAAATTCTTCAGTGTATGTTTGTCAGGCATTTGTAGCTCTGAGCAATTTAGAAAAGATGCATTTTGATCAAATTTGTTTTTGTTTTAATTAGTGTGCTGAATGAGAAGAGAGAGCAAGTCAAAGAAGATCTCAAAGGTCTGGAAGAGACTGTGGTAAGATTTAAATACACAGCATTCCCTGAGTTTGTATCTCCAAGTAGTTCACTTTTGCATAGCTGTTTTTCTTATATGGAGCACTTGTTTCGATCACCGTTCATGCTGTTCTCTCTTCCACAAGGTCAAAGAGCTCCAGACTCTCCAAAACCTGCGTAAGCTGTTCATCCAGGACATCAATAGTCGCATTGGACGAGTGAGTTTCCAAACTATTCAATCCAAATATTGTTCCCTTCATTTATGAATTTTCTTTTTTCGTGTTGACTTTGTGATAGTATTCTCTGACCAACAGCTGCAACTGTTTTTATTAATGATACAAAGCTAGACAATATCAAGGAAAAACATTAAGACAAGGTACTACAGGCAAAATCATTGTTTTTTTTATGCACTGGCCAATTTTGAGATTTTGCTTCCAAAACATGTTCTTTCAGACTCATCCAAAATACATTTAATAAAAAAAAGTTTACACAATACATATATTTAAATTCTTTTTTATCATGCATTGAGCCAGAAATCTCCGTCCAATTACATACATCAAACTTTCAAGCTTTGATTTGTACAACATTTTATTCTTCAAAACATGGTGAAAATATGTTGTTTTTGATAATACATGGTGTGATCCAAAAAATGTCAACAAAATAAAAAAGAATTCTAAACTTGTCTTTGTCCAAAGTTCAGTTTTTTTTTTTCAAGAAATGTATGAGTGCAAATTTAATTCGGTAATTATAATTCGCTCACTTACATATTCAAACAAACTTTCAGAAATATTGCAATAAAAAAAAACTTTTCTTGAAGGTGCTCTAAACGATGTTGGGTGATGTAATTTCTTGTTGACGTTCTAAGTATTGTCAAACAAAACGGAGGCTAGCTAGACCCTCCCTCCTCCTCATCCGCGCACTAACCCCCCCAAACCCCACCCCCAAATCCTTCTTGTCGGCTATTGGCTGGAACAGTTTGTTTTTGTTGCCGTTTGTGGAGCCTGGGGTGTCTGCAGAGACCGTGTTTTTTACTAGTGTGTTCAGGGGACAGGCAGCTAGCGGATAGTGAGGAGATGTTTGCTGTATGTGACAAAAAATGTTTTGGCCTAAAAAACGCGTGACATCGCTTAAGGTGATGATACACAGGGCAACTTTTCGAGCAATATTGCTGGGCAATGTTGCCATCAATGGGCAACCAGATGAGACACAGGGCCCACGACCGATCTAAATTATCCAGATAGAAATGTATTTCCCATTTTCAATTTGAAAGTGCCCAAGCAACAATCGCTCTGCAAGATTGCCCAGCAACATTGCTCAAAAAGTTGCCCTGTGTATCATCACCTTTAGAGCACCTTTAGTGTAATGTGGTTAAATCAACTTAGGATGTATGGTGATATCTACAGTGTTAGTTAAAATGTTTACCGTATTTACCTACGGTTCAAATGAATAGTGTAACTGGCCACTGTATCAAAAACTTTTTTTTTTTTTTGTAGAGTATGGAGTTGGACGCTGATGAATCTGGGGGAAGTCTGGCACAAAAACAGAAAATAATTTTCCTGGAGAATAACCTGGAACAGCTCACTAAAGTCCACAAACAGGTATATTGAAATGTAATATAGTATAATTAGTAGTTCAGTATATAGTTATCTATATTCTTTAATTTCTATGTATCTGTAGCTGGTACGTGATAATGCAGACTTAAGATGTGAGCTGCCCAAACTGGAGAAACGCCTGCGTGCAACTGCTGAGCGTGTGAAGATCCTGGAGTCTGCTCTGAGAGAGGCCAAAGAAAGTGCCATGAGAGACCGTAAGAAGTACCAGCAGGAGGTGGACCGCATCAAGGAGGTCATCCAAGCCAAGAATCAGGCCAGGAGGAACCACACTGCACAGATCGGTCAGACCCATTTCTTCTTCAGATTTCAATGTTGCATTATATCCAGTAGAGAGCGCCACATACTCAATAGTACCACAATGTCTCCTGTTACATGATGACCAAATACTCTCATGCATTGCTGTATATGTCTCCCATATATTATGAAGTAAATTCATTCACTTAACTTGATATTTTCAAATTAATATACATTTACTTCTATCTGTAAGTTAAACGTATTTTAAATGCGTTGCATTTTGAACCACACTTTTTCACTTTTGTAGCTAAGCCTATTCGTGCTGGACATCATCACCCAGTGGCTTCTGCCTCACCGGGCCACAGCGTCAGAGGAGGAGGCGTCCCAAGCCCACGCCGACCCCACCAACACCAACCGCAGCACCAGCAGCAGCTGCTGCACCACCATCACAAGAACAAGTGAAAAACACACCACGTATGTTTGTTTTAAACAGTCTTTTGTTGCTTTTCCTGCTACAACAATATGTTTTGCTTCATTTAAGTTATGGAGTCATGTCATGTTCCTTCAGATGAATGTTTTTTTCTTCTTAATTTGACTTTGGAACAAGCTAGTGTGATTCTGCTTGGCTTAATGTGGAAATGAACGGGTCAGTGCTGAAAAATGCTGCTAATTAGGTTTCAACAGCATGTGATGCATCTGGGAAGCGCTAGTGACTAGTTGGAAAGTTGTGGTGTAACATTAGTTACTGTGCCAACTGTTTGACTAAGATGGAGCGACATGGATATAATAGCTACAAAAGATCTGCGCCAGAATGCTTGGGAAAGTCAGTGAACAGTGGACAGACTCTAGTGCCATCTGGCATTCATTGAAATGTTGTCAGAGTTTATGCATCTATTTCAGGGTAGGTCACTTTTTTTACCTAATCATGAAGATAACTTTCTTCATGTTCTGGGTGGCAAGAAAAGCTGTTTGTTGGCAATGTAATGTTTAGGGTGCTGAAATGTTTACTAATATATGTTTCCTGACAGGATTCCTTGCAACATGGTGTGTCTAACTTTTCACACTTCCAACAGGGGACAAAAAAAGACCAGTTGGATACTCATCTATTCGCTGAGGGGGGAAAACAACAACTGTCATCTTTTACGAAGACTTTTCAGGTTTACTTACTGTCCTTACCATGACCTCCACGCATTCATCCTGTTTAAGTCAACTCCCTTCTTCCCTCCTTTTATTCATCAGCCCTGAATGGAGATCTGTGGACTCATCAATGAATAAACAAACCCAGACACACACTAAGACAAAAGGATATTGGCTTTTAAACAGATATGAAGTGCTATTTCATCGTGGCTTTTTCTCTCTTCTTTGGCTATTTTTTTGCTTTGAGTCGCTTTGTATTTGAAAAAGTCTTCAGTGTTGGAATTACATTCTGATTATAGTAATTCAGCTCATCTTTCATCACAGATGCCAGGATAGTTTCCATAGTAGGAAGACTTGAAAGATGAAAAGTTGTCACAAAAATCGGCATTGGAAGTTTTTACAACCTCAGGAGTAACAGAGCCTGTGTGGTTCTTTTAATTGGCACTAATTCTATCAGTCTTAATGGCCAGTGAGAACATGCGGTGACATGACTGGAATGTAGTTTAGGAACACACACGTTGCTTCAAGCTTAATTCGTCATGATTTATAATAACTGATATTACTGGATGTTAATTTTTATATTTATTTTTGTATACATTAAGTATTGGAATTGAGTTTATTTTATTTGTCTTTTTTAGATTATTTTAATTTCCTCACATTAGAGCCAGCTGATTATGTGTACATGTTTTTATACAGATATCGGTGCTTTGAAAATATTCTTTACTGTAATTTATACCGTAAGGTGCTCTGGAGCAAACAACAACTGTAAAATATCAGTACTGTAAAATATCAGTAGTGTAAAACCAGGAATCATTTGAAGATATCTTTGTTGTTGTAAGTAATACTATTGTTACTTAAACTGACATGTTTTAAAGGGCATGAAATGCAATTGTTTAAAGAAAGCCAAAGTCAGAGACATAAGAGCAGCACATATGAAAAGATCAGATGCGTTTAAGAAAGCAAATGTGGAAAGATTTTACAGCTGATTGTTAATTAGATATTTATATGCTCAATTATACTGCATAATTTAATTTTGTTTATTTTTATATAATTTTATCATTATTTATTGATATTGAGATATGATAAAGAATTGTTAAAAAACCTCCTTGAGAGAGATATCACAGGCTTTTTAAAGAACCACAAATATTGTTTCAATGAATATTAAACCATGCTATCATGCCATAGCTATTTACAATCCTTTGCTACTATAAAACGTTGCCTACTGTCTGGTGTTAATTGTATCTGGTAAGATTTTAAGTCTGTGCGCTCAGCTTGGTTTCACAATCACATCACTTGTAACTACATCAGTACATGAAAATGTTAATATGATGTAAACAAAATCTTGTTCAGTTTACTGTAAAGGCTGACCAACTCGATAATAAGTGTTGTGAGCACTTTATTGCATTCTCTTGAGGGATTGTGTAACTGACAAATTAAAAACACACAAATACATTCACAGAAATTCATCATGATTCCATATGAGGATTTCCCTGCAGGCAAATGAACTTTGCTCATCATTGAAATAATTAGTTTTTCCTCTTTTGAAGAGTTACTAATGTAAAGTACTCAAAGCCCATAACTTAACAAGGTCTAGTGTTTTTGTATGTCCTTGGGATGTTGTTTTTCCATGTAGCTCTATGGTGGTGAGTTACTGTAATGCACACAGTGACCTCTTAAAATCGTGTTTGTCTTCAGATTGTTGTTCATAAGTGTTTCTAACGTTTATGAAAAGTGCTATGAACTTTACCTCAGCAGTGTATGGAGCATCTGAAAATGAGATCAGAGGACAATAAATGAACTTCAGTTGCTTTGAAGGAAGTGCCACAACATGGATATTAAATGATTGCTAATGTTTGTTCCAAGATATCAAGCTTAAAGTTATGGATAACACAACAGGGTTTCAGCTACACTGACACTCATTTATCAGATATTGATGTGGAATCAATAAAAGGTTACTAAATGTATCTTTCATCAGTTTTGTCTTTTTCTCTTGGCAAACAATTTTACTTCTATAGCTATAGTTTGTGAAACATACTTTTTATATCACTATAAAAAAATATATTTTTTTGTTTTTGTTTACAATTGAGTTTTAAAAATAAAAACCACTTGGACCAATTTAACGAATCATTTAGATTGTGAATTACTGCAACTGATTTATTAAAAGATTCAACTCAAAAGAAGATGAGGAATCCTGACGTCGGCAACCAGTCGACCAATCAGAGACTTTGTTTGAGAGCGCCGGTCCGACTTGAATGTGCGTTCTAGGCGTTCCGCGCCGCAGTCATTGGGGTTTCTGCTGCTGGAGAGTCACTCAACAGTAAGGTTGCTTTGAGCTCTGCTTTGAAGTTGGACAGTTAAACCCTGGGACAAACAAACGCTCGAGGTCTTCTCTGTCTTCACCAACCCCAAACTCATGAACGGGAACGCCACACAGACCGCCAATACAGTTAGTGTGACTTCTTATTTACGTTTAACGTTAGATACTTTTAGTGTCAGTTAGGCTAAATCTTTTTCCCAATCCTTAAACAAGCTACCTTCGTTCACTGAGAATAAACTTAAATTTGAGTTCCCTGTCTTCATTCCATTGAATATAACTGTTAATGCTGTTATATAGACACAATTAAATATTGTGTACAAAAAGTAATTTAGCATTTAGTGATGTTTATATGTTGCCACTGTATGGGGTAAGTTGTCACAATAGGAATCCGCCGTTTATTTATTCTTCAGTAGCCTAATACAAAATATTACAAAATTAATTACTATCTTAGAAATGTAATCTTCTACAACATGCCTGTATTTAAAAAGTATGTAGACTAGTTAATGGATTTTCAATTATGAAGCAAATTAATAAAACAAAAACATGTAAAGGTTAGGACTCAAAGGGAATATTTTAAACAATTTTGGCCAGTGGTAATTTATGAATTTGTATTAGATTACAACACACGTGACATACCTCAAACTGACCTTTAAAAATATATATATATTGTCCTTTAAACTAAGGACATTATTACATCATTATAAAAAATAACTGGAATTTTAGTTTGAATGACAGAATAAGCAAAAATTGTCCTTATTGACAGTATTTAGTCACTGTGACCACCATGAGCATTGCTTGAGAAAACCACGATTTGTGACTTAAAGGGTTAGTTCACCCAAAAATGAAAATCCTGTCATTAATTACTCGCCCTCATGTCGTTCCAAACCCGTGAGACCTTCGTTCATCTTCGGAACACATATTAAGATATTTTTGATGAAATCTGAGAGCTTTATGTCCCTCCATTGACAGCCAAGTGATTGCAACTTTCAAGGCCCAGAAAGGTGGTAAAAACATCATTTAAAAAGTCCATGTGACTACAGTAATTCAACCTTAATGTTATGAAGCGATGAGAATACTTTTTGTGCGCACTTTTTTTTTAAAATAACGACTTTATTCAACAATCTCTTCCATGTCATTCTCCTAGTGCTGTTGACGTAGAGTAAACAGCGCAGCGCTTCTGGGTTCTAACTAGGCTCACTGTCACTGTTTACACTACATCAACAGCATAGGTGAATGACATGGAAGAGAAGAGATTGTTGAATAAATACGTTATTTTGGGGGGGTTTGCGCATAAAAAGTATTCTCGTTGCTTCATAACAGTAAGGTTGAACTACTGTAGTCACATAGACTATGTTTTTACTACCTTTCTGGGCCTTGAAAGTTGCAATGACGTTGCTGTCAATGGAGGGACAAAAAGCTCTCAGATTTCATCAAAAATATCTTAATTTGTGTTCCGAAGGAAGATGACCGAAGGTCTTACGGGGTTGGAACAACATGAGGGTGAGTAATTAATTACAGAATTATCATTTTTGGGTGAACTAGCCCTTTAAAACCCTACATAAAACAACTGTGAGAACTAGCCCAGCTGCCAGTTGCATAAACATAGCTAGAACTTAAATCTGTCTTAATAGCTAGCCATTAGGGCTAATTAGTCTTACTTTTCAGATTCAAATTAGACCAATTTACCTTTTTATGTAACTGACTTAAATAAAATGATAACCCATCTTGAAGAAAAAAAAAGTGAGATGTCTAACTTGTAAGACCAGTGGTGAGGCACCTGTTCTGGAAGCAGTTGGTGCGTAACTATATAGTGGTTACACAGCTGCTGTGTGGCTGTTCACACAAAAGGATTAATAAAATATATCTTTAATATACCTCAGGACAAATCTCTTGACTGAGAATATCAAATCTGTTACACCTCATTTAGATGTTACAGAAGGTCCAACTTGTTATTGTGATCAGTGGCTCTCATGTTGCCCTCTGCATATCTTCCTCCATTTGTAATTTGTCATGGGGTTGAGGAGTGATCGAGAGCCCCTCCTCTCTTCTTACCTCGGCTGTCACTCATCTCTGCTCTCATGTAGAACTGGAGGACACTAGCAGATCACAGGCAGGATTGTTCTCTTTGATGTGGCCCTCAGCTCCTCTAAATTTCATTGAGGCTCCGTCTCTGGCTACGGGAAAGCTTCCATTAGTCTGTCAGCGAAAGCTCAGTCTTACCCGGGGATCAGATTCTGCTGTCAGCTGCCATGTATCAGTGCAATCGAGAGTCAGACTGTCATTAAGAGTGTGTTGAGGAGCCCACAAGATAGAGATGAGCTGGTCACGTCCTGCCATTCAAACCTTGGTGTGCTGTACGCCTCACTAAACCCAAAGACTGAAGGGTTCTCCCTCACCCATTTAAACTTTGTAAAAACTCTGTCATTTAGCTGTTTTTAATACATTTTCGTGTTACTTTGTGTGGACTGGAAAAAGCAGTAATATAGTTTCCTTATGTCTTGAATACCTTGAACATTTTAATATTATTTATATACTCTCATAGTATTAATTAATATTTTGAAGTGGCTTTTATTTTTATATTTTCAGTTTTAATTTTCATTAAAAAATATTTTTCCTTTTTTATACAAGGTTGCACTACTCCCCAATGTTTTATGTGTTATGTAATTTTTTGTTTGTTTGTTTCTGCATGCTAGTCACGTCGATCTCATGACTTTGGCAAAAGTTTTTTAAGTATTTATAAACTAGGAAATTTTGCCGAACTACGTAAGGCCCCACAAAATTAATTCCTTTTAATGAGGCCTATTTCTTCATTTTCTTATCAGGACTGTTGCAGGGCTCGCAAAATTTGAAAATCGCTGGTAGCCCTTCGGGCAGGCACTCTTCAGATTCTGGTAGCCCGAAATGGATTTTACTAGCCCAAATAAAAAGACAATTTTTAATGTAGAAAATTGGTTAGGAGTCAAACATCAATCAAAAACTTTTTCAAAACACAAATATCAACAATTGGATATAAAATAATCAAATTAGAATCATCAATACAAATATGCATCTGGTTCTAACTGAACTGAAATTTGTGTGACCAGTATGGAACATGAATCAGTCTGTGGCTCAGCCCCCAATGAGGGTATGACTAAAAAAGTTAACACTTTAGTTTTGTGTCTAATGCTCACTATTAACTAGTTTCATTAACATGCAGATGGCAGGGTTTTATAATTACTGAGGTCCCGGATGTGAGGTAGGCTAGTTAGGGGGGTTCGAGAAAAAAATTATTTCTCTGATCTACATATCCCAAAAAATTGGATAACAATAACTTTAAAAACATGTCATGCAGCTGATTATTTTCCTTATGTCAGTGAAGAAAGTAAACATAGGGTCAACTGATAGGTTGATTTATGAATAATTTTCCTAACATTCCTAATTATTCCTAACAGAGGGCCGTAGACAGGGCTTTATTATCAAAGAGGTCCTAAATTTAAGGTTGTCAGGGGGTTCAAATTTTTTATTTCTCTGATATGTGCATTTCAAGACATTTGAAGGCCAAAAAAGGATAAGAAATAGCTTTAAAACCATGTCAGTGGCAGTAGATTGTCAATACCTGCTCTCTCATCTCCATCACTCTTTCTTTTTCTCTCAGTCTCTTCATTTTGCCCTGTCTCTTCCCCTCCGAAAAATGAACTTTTTTAATTTACTGAAGGCTACAAATTGTATTATATTAATTCTCAACATGTACACATTCGTTATTAATCTTGTGCCCAACAAGATGCAAACTGCTTTGTTAATGTTTCTTGTCACCTCACAATGACAGTAAACTAATTATTACATTACATTAATCACGTTACATAAGCCTATTTTCAGTATATAAGTTTGCCTGATTATTTTTGTCATTCGTTTAACATTTATGACCTAAAAAAACTGTCAAATATGAAATGTTTAGTTTAGCTACTTACATCTTATCTCGCACTTGACCATAAACTGAAGCTTCAGTCACTCTGCTAAAATTCGCGCTCAGCAGCTTCTGTGACATAAAGCCCGCCTATTTGATTGGTCATCTCAAATATTCTGACAT
The DNA here is from genome assembly GCA_026230005.1 of Gila orcuttii. Lineage (NCBI taxonomy): Eukaryota > Metazoa > Chordata > Actinopteri > Cypriniformes > Leuciscidae > Gila > Gila orcuttii. The sequence continues at coordinate 29,374,357 of JAPDVR010000007.1, read as the reverse complement.
TGACGAGCAGTGACAGACCAATGAGGCTAAGATGAACACACACACACTCACACACCCCCTGTCCTCTTTTTTTGACGTGCTCTCTGCTCGCGCGCCGCTGCGGATTGAAGATGAACGCGCTGAATCTGATTACAATTTAAGACTGAAGTTAACACGAATTTTGTAGCTTACACTTAATCACACATTTTTAGGGGGGCGAGGCAGAAGTTTAGGGGAATTTGATTACACTATTTCAGATAGCCCGTCGGGTATTTTGGTAGCCCTACTTGAAAACACAATAGCCCCGGGACGTCGGGCTAGCGATTTTGCGAGCCCTGTGTTGTAGGCTACCATCCCAAGTCCCGACATCATCCACCCAGCAAAAAAATTATTATGATTCAGAAATGGGAAAACTTGCTCATCGCAGAAGAGGAATATTAGACTTATGTACATATTAATTAATTTTTATTTTTGTATTTTAAAAAAATTGCTTGATGTCATTGACCGCAATTCGGTGTCTATGTAATTGTAAGAAAAGTGTTCTTGCAACAATAATGCAATGTGATCATTGTCTCTAATTGTTGGTTCAATACGTAGCGTAGGAAGTTCTGCATAAAACTGTTTAGATCAAAGCCACATGACTCTGCTGTTTTGGTCCTGATTCAAACCTTTGCAATTACTGTGGAATTTCAAGAGTGGCCATAGCACACCAATTACGTTTTTATCACTTGCTTAGAGAGTAAGAGCCTTGTTTGCTTGCCCTCTTTGATTCAGAAGGACCGTTGTTGCTGTGGACAGATGAAGGGAGACAGATGGCACGAGGGCTTGATGGTTTTGGAGGTTGCAGCTGCTGTTGACTGACCTAAACAGCGTTGTGCTCGATGGCAAAACTAAGTGTTCTTTTCATGTTTGCACAGCATTTCAACTTCCAAATCCTTCATGTTTATAGTCAGGAGCAAGATTTATCCCTTTTTGTTTTGGATGCTCATGTTTTTCCTCATTTTTGTGCAGGTTTGTTCCTTTATGAATGACGTGGGGAGATATTTTTGCTTAATAGGTGTTTGTATCTACTTTAAACACAGGGTTGTTTTACTCGCTGAAGTGCTGCTTACGATAGCTAAGAGCTCACAGCTCAGCTATTTCACTGCACTCTATCATTAGAGTGAGTCATGAGTATCAGCTCTTTACAGATGACTTGAGAGGGAGCTCAGAGCTCACAAGTGGGTCTTCATCAAACCACAATGTACATGCCTATCTTGACTTGTATCACATGACTCTAGTTATGTCATGTTCAACTCAAGGAATGATGTAAAGATGCCGTTTCAGTTCATGGCAAGGTTCTGACTTGTATTTTTTTGTCCCAGTTTTTAAAAACTACCTTGACAGGCTCTGCCTCACTGTGGGCATGTTTAGACCAATGCATTCAGGTTTAAAGAGGCCGTTTGTAGTAGTTGCTATTTTGCAGAATGTTTAGATCCTGAAGATACCAAAAAGTAGAAATGTGAAGTCATGTCCCCCTCTAGAATGACTGGGAATGGTCAAGCGTGGAGATAAGCCTGACCTGAGGCCCTTTGTGTCAGAACTATCACAATGTCACCAAGTAAAACGACAGAGGAGGGTCACCTGTCCTTCCCCTCAAGGTCATGGAAACAATAGAGGTCCCCAGGGTCATCGATAAGAGACACATTCTCTTTTGTCTCCAAAAGTGAGAGGAAGCATTACTAGAGTATCTAGAATCCACTCTTATGTAGTTGAAGAATAGTTCCTCCCTTACATCTTGGCGTCTAGGTGGTTCACGTCATAATGAAAAGGTTCAGGTTTCCTTAGGAAAATCATGCCTATTCGAATTTAGAGGGCAAGTTTTTTTGAGCCAGATATATTTTGAATGCAACTTCCAAGAAACAAAATTACTTGTATATTGTTTATATTACAACGTTGTGGCTGCATTTACCATTTTCAAATGTGTGAATTTGGTCCATCCATTGTACATTATTTGGGGTCTGTAAGATTTTTTTAAATGAATATGTTTACCAAGGATGCATTAAATTGATCAAAAGTAACAGTAAAGACATTTTTAATGTTAAAAAAGTGAGTGGCATAATAAATGTTTCAAATAAATCCTGTTCTTTTAAACTTTCTATTCATCAAAGATTAAAAAAAAAAAAAGTTCAACAATTTTTTATCACGGTTTCCATAAAAAAGCAGCATAACTGTTTTTAACATTGATAACAATAAGATATTTTTCTTGAGCAGCAAATCAGCATGTTAGAATGATTTCTGAAAGATCGTGTGACACTGAAGACTGGAATAATGATGCTGAAAATTCAGCTTTGCCACCACAGGTATAAATTACATTTTAAAATATATTAAAATAGAAAACAGTTTTTTTAAATTGTAATAATTTTTCACAATATTGCTGTTTTTACTCTATATTTGATCAAATAAATACAGCCTAAGAGATTTCTTTGAAAAACATTTTGTAGTTTGAACACCAATTGTCATTTATAACGGGATCTGGCTAAGCAAACAGCCACAATCTGCAGGGCAGCCCACATTATGCAGCTGTATTTATTTCCACCTTTTTCTCATTCTCTTTAGGTAAACTGCGCATGACCTCTGCAGTATTATGGCACATGCTGCATTCCATCTCAATGCTTTCTTCAATAAGAGAACTGTAATCCTCATCAGATCCTGAGAATGCAGGGAGACTCTCTCACACAGAATAAATGTCCAGGCATCTCTATTCAGTTACCTTGGCCACAGTCCCAGGTGAGACAGCTAAAGGGTCTATTTAATCTTAACTTGAAGAGAGCACTTTGGAAAAGAACCCAATCTCTCATCATCTCAGGAGATTAGATCCGCACACCCACGAATCAGATGCGTCGAAAGCAGTGGCCAGAGTAATAGGCACTTAGGTCTGAGCTTCTGATCCCAGTGTGTCTTTAGATGAAGCACTCTGACCAGTTCATTAAACATGAATAGAAATGTTCTGGAAGAGTAATGAGAAGCTTTTGACAAAATAAAATGATTCAGACCCATGAATTACTAATTTACATCCAATTAATAGTTCTTCTGTTGAATTTAACTTCTCAGATTATAAATACATTTCACAATGTTTGAAGATAGTTGTGTAGGTTTAGAATAGCAAATGCAAAAAGAAGTACATTAATTCATTACTTAGTGTTATCTGTTTCTTTGCTAATCTCCTGGTCGCCAACAATTGCCAACTATTCATTCATAATAACCATACACATGTACCTGAAACCTTTTTTTAGGAGATGGAGACTAAGAATTTATGTGTTACATCCTTGTGCTTGCAAGTTTTGTTTACAGTCTAGTTTGTGAGTTTAAAACGTACTATTGTGTGGAGGCTTGGCCCACTGCTTTCTGAAACTGATACTGTGTGGGGGGGGGGTACTCCTCTTGTCTTCAGTTAAGATGAAGGCTGTAAAAGAAATACAAAACAGTATTACTGATACAGAATGTGTCAAAACAAAGAAAACAAAGATTCTAGGTGGGGAAAACTCATCACTCACTAAGAAATGTGTAGTAAATTCTTCAGAGCCATCGGACTGATTGGACCAGGTCCTGGTAGGACTGCACTCGGGTTTAGCCACCAAAAACTACAGAGGGGAGGGAAGAGTATGTGGCCTATCCATCATGATGTTTCAAATGTAGTTACCGTGTACTGTAATGGTTCTGTCTGAGATTAACCATACCTGTCTGTCTCACGGCGAGAGGCCTGCATCACGGCCCAGCTGTCTCTCCAGGTTGTCGTTGCTCTCTCCGTGCCGACACAGGTAGATGGTTCGGGGCTGAATGTGGATGTTCATCAGGTAGATTATCCTGGATCTGTTTGATGAGGAAGTGCCGAACCCTGTCTATCACCAAGGAGTGATCCTTGCGGGCAAACAGGCTGGAAATTCAGAGTTTTCACCTGACATCACATTCCAAGGAAAACGCTCCCTGGATGGCAAAACAGACGTTATTTTCCGCTGCCCGCCAACCAGCAAGCAAATGATATACAGTTACTATAAGTTTATTACTTTGCGTTGCCAAAATGCTGGATGGTAGCTAGTTGTGCCTTCTGATGCACTAATCAAGGAAGAGACAAGCCTGGGCTGTGTTAGGTGAGGGATTCCCCACATGGTAAACCTAAACATTACCGCAGCCGAGCGGTGATAGGGACCTGGCAGTTTTTAATGGTAGAGTCAGGCCCGAGGGCCGGCTATCCGGGGCCAATCAAAGTCCCGTGGCGCTGCGGTATCGTTCCGTCTAGGCGGGATTCTGACTTCGTTCAGTCAGAGGCATTCAGTCATAATCCCGCAGATGGACACTTCTCACCAGTGGCTCCTCAGCAAGCACACGCACCAAATGTCTGAACCTGCGGTTCCTCTCGTACTGAGCAGGATTACTATTGCAACGACACAAACATGGTGGCATCCACAGCATGGATCAAGCAGTGTAGGAAACCCCATTCACAACTAAATGTCGACAGGATTAACAAAAACACCTATTGCTCGGAAATAATGACGGTTCTTTGTTCATAATGCATATATTTTAACGTAAAATAAGACGATTAAGGCTCACTGACATACTTTAAAATATATTTCAGCATTTTGTTAATCGACGGCCTACTACCCCTGACTGAGTAACTTTAACCCAATCCGATCGCGGCTCTCCCGGTGTTAGTGTTATTCCACAAGATTTATGAATAAGCTGTTTGATTTATAATTATAAGATTATTTTCACATTTCACTTACCCTGCTGTGCACGAACATAGCTGTTCCCCAATTTGTGTGTTTCCCATTTGAATGGTCAGCGTATGAGGCGGCGGCTGCTGCGACTATAGGCTTTAGCTTAAATTTTTATGAAATTATTCTCTAATCGGCTGCATATTATGTCGTGGATATATCCCTCGAATGCATTCTGCAGTCCCTTTTGTCTTGCTTTCTCAGATATTTCACATGTTCGCCAAAAATTACTAATTATCTCATTGGGAATGTCTGACACCAGTACATACACACTGTAATAGACGTGCCAGGCACGAAAGCTTGTCAGGCGGGGCTTAGCGAAGGGTCAATTGCATGTCATGTTAGCTTGTCTGCTCAACTATACATTAGAATATGTTTCATTATTTTCAACTAAAACAGAAACACAATAACATGCTCTATAAATAATTTAATTAAAAATTTTTGCTTACCTTTATATGAACTCCAGGATAAGTGCCATTTTCTTCAGGTATTTTGTAGCTCACTGCCTCATAGGGGTATAACTTCTTGAATGACAGCAATCCTGAATGTCCACCACCTTAAACAAAAAAAGATATTACAAAATGAAAACCATTACACGATCACTTCAGAAAACCGCTTTAAACATAGTTGTTTAAATCTAACCTATACAATTTGTATTTCTACTGACCAAAACGTTAAGCATAAATATCTTTGAAGGGGGTATTCAGCAACCAACTTTTTCTATCAACATTTTTCCTCAGACTTTAAATGTGTGTTGCCAGTATTGAACACTCATAATGATTAATAAAAAAAATGCTAATAAAACAAGATACAAACCCATAAGGAGCATGCAGGTGGTGCTTGGGATGCAAACTACAGCAGCAAAGTCCTGTCAATAGATAAGAAAACAACAGAAACTCTATGAAACAAACTAATGAGGAGGGATCTGGTAAAGAATGACTAACGTTAACGTTACAGGCAGAAGTGTAACTTAGTAAGTTAGATAATAGCAGTCATAAATATGTAAATTAATCTTTCAAGGTCATTATTTGGGGTTTAAAGTCACGTGTGTGTGTGTGTATAATGTCTGTGTGTCGTCTAAAACAAAAACAAGAAGTCTAACGTAAACATAACGTTAACTTACCTCATTTGGCAGAAAAGGTGGTGGTGTTGTTTTCCTTGATCCAGCTGTAACGGTTACTGCATCTTCACACACAGTCTCTTCACGTTGTACATTCATGCCTTTTAAATCAAGCAAGTATTAAATGGCCTTTACTTTTCTTGACGATTTCTCTGGTAGCTTTTGTTTGAAGGCATTCGATTGCTCCAAAAACACTAACGTTAATAACTTACTGCACTTCATCACAACTGGTTAACGGACGCGCTCGGCAAAAAAATAAACCGCATCACCGACAAATAAAAGTAAATAAACCAATTACAACGAGGACACTATAACACACCTACAATCAGGGAACCTCCGCGAGTGTGAACTAAATATTTCAATGTGTGACGATATGCATAAAATGATAAACGCGACGGCTCTGACATTCATTTGCCTAACATGCCAGATGGCAACTAAACAACGTTACGTTAACAGCTTATTTGACATTTAGCAAAACATAATTTTCGGGTTTTACCACAGAAGTGTCAGAATGGCTTCCATACACCCGAAATCCGACTTTAAAAAGCAACTTTGGCCGCGGTCATCTGCCTGTGCAATGGCGGTTGCATCTTAAACTTTTCGCGCCGCCAGGTTCTAGTTCCCACAATGCAACGCGCAATTCAAAATACGGGTAAAAGACCTGTAAAAGACAAATACGGAAAAATCCTTCAAATTTATATGGTACATTGTGCTGTATTTTTACGGAATTTTTTTTACAGTGCATCCTTGTGCTTGCAAGTTTTGTTTACAGTCTATTTTGTGAGTTTAAAACGTACTATTGTGTGGAGGCTTGGCCCACTGCTTTCTGAAACTGATACTGTGTGTATCAGTTTGTGTGTTGTGATGTGAATAGATAAGGGACTCATCACATTGTGCAGCACATAGACTCATCTACTTTTGTTCACTCTAGGAGTTTAGGCTACATAGACTGTCAGTTGATGCTGTCTTCTGTATGGTCAACTTGAGTTGTGACTATTTCAGCAGCTTCATGTCTTTGGCATTACTTAACTGCGTGACCTGCAAAGTCACTTCCACAAACCTCTTGCGTATTGTTTGGTCACACCACAAAGTGTCACTGTGGCCTCAAAGCTTCAGCACTGCCACTCTGAGCTCGATTGCTATGTCTGAGGTAAAACACGCCCCCCTCGTTAGCATACAGAGCAATAAATGTATAAATAAATACATGTGGATATAATTAAATGTAGACATAAATACATATATACATAAATAAGTGTAAATAAAAAAATAAATAAAAAAATAAATAAAAAAATAAATAAATGTGGAAAAATATATAATTATTCATAAATAAGGAAATAAAAGTATAAATAGTCTTTTTTTTTTTTTTTTTTTACATTTCTTCGCATATTTATTTATGTATGTATTTATTTATTATTAAGTCAGGAATGGCATTCCATAGTTATGCAGCTACTGTGTTTTTCCAAAACCTGGCACTGCACAACATTTTGCACTCTTCAAAGGCATGTTTATCAGGGCTACAGTGGTAACGATGTAGAAGTACTGTAGGTGTTGATCTTCTTCTGATGAGGCGGTCTTTCACCTATCTATGAATAGGCACATTCCAAAACAAGTTGTTTTCTGAGCTTGGTTTCAATAAAAGCTGTTTTTGGACTAACAAGGAAGTTTTCAGTTCTGAACCTTACAGGATAATCGTATAGTATGATGACCTCTTATACTGTATGTCAAAAGCTCAAGGAAAAATTTATTTCCCAATTCATAACCCATTTAAGTCACTAAATAGGCACAATCACCATGTACAGCAACTCCTTTAAAACCAAGACCTCTATGGTAGAACCTGAGCTTATATTACTGGGTTGTTTGAAATCCTCATTTGTTATACAGTTTATGTTTGTGCCATTTTAAACCCTAGACTAGGGGTTTAAAACTTTTACAGACCCAAGGACCCCAAGACTAACAGACTCTTTTTCAAATTTTTCTCATTTATTGACTGACACCTCTCCTGTCCACATGTTGAGAGAAATAGGGAGGAAGTGCAGATCACTGTTTGCTATGGTCGATCTCAGTAACCCTCCACAACATATTATTTCTGGCTCTGAGGTGCTTGTGAATAGCTTTTCTTAATTATTTTCAGACAAATTGAAGTCTTTCACTGAATCCATTGCAAAAGACACCCCTCATGTAAGCAACTCATGTTCATTTGATGTCAGCTGACTCGGCTCACTCAACAAATTCTCTCTCTCTGCTTTCACTCTTACTACTTTTGATGCCATAAGTGACCTAATTGTGAAGTTTAATTCCACATCCCACCAGCTTGATCCTACACCTACCGTTTTGCTTAAGATGTGTTCCAGAGGTTGCACATATGAAAAACTGTAGTTTAGCATCTGCCATTGTTCCAGCAGAAGTAAAAATGGCTGTGGTGACCCCCATTCTTAAGAAACCGGGCCTTGACAATCTAAACGTGAATAATTACAGGCCAATCTTAAATTGACCATTTTTAAGTACAATACTTGGAAAAAGTTGTGGCTTCACGGTTGAGATCTTACTTGGATGCTAATGGCATTTTTGAACCTTTTCTGTCAGGATTTCTCCCATCTCATACCACTGAAACTGCTCTTCTTCGTGTGGTAAATGACATTCTTCTGTCAATGGATTCAGGGTTAATAAACATCTTGATGCCTCTGCATTTGACACAGTCTGCCATGAAATACTTATTTCTAGCCTTGTTGCTATCGGCATCACTGGTTCAGCTCTTTCCTGGCTCATCTCCTACATCAACCACGGAAATAAATTTCCCACTGCTCTGCTTTCACCGGGTGTTCCTCAAGGTTCAGTTCTTGGTCCACTATTGTTCATCATTTATAGAATAACCACTTGGTGACATCATACGCATAGATGGACTTCAATTTCTTTGGCTGAGTCTGATGACATTCAAATTTACCTTACCACCAGCTCTAATAGGCCATCCCTGTCTGACTCACTTACTACATGTATCAGGGATATCAAGCATTGGATGTCCCTGAATTTCCTTAAATTAAATATAATAACAAAACTGAAATATGGATTATTGGCCCTGCTACCTCAGGTCAAAAGGATGGACCTGTCCTTTAACATTGATGGGGTTCATGTCAAGCCTTCTTCATCTGTCCGTAATCTTGGTGTCTTATTTGACTCAACTCTTTTGCCCCCCATATTTCTTCTGTTGTTAAAAACAATTTTTTTATATTTTCGTAATATTGCAGGTCTTCGATCTTTTCTCATTCTAAATGATGCTGAAATCTTAATGCATGCGCTAATCACATCACATCTGGATTATTGCAATGCTCTATTTCCTGGTCTCCCCAAAAAACTTATTGCAAGGTTACAATATGTTCAAAACTCAGCAGCAAGACCTGCCCTGCCCGGTCCCTTAGATCATCTGAACTTGGTCTTTTGTCCATTCCTCGTTTTCAGTTGTCCACTGTAGGTAAAAGGTCATTTTGTGTTAATGCTCCTAAATTACGAAATTCACTACCCCTTACACTTCATAATATAAATCAACTTTGTCTACCTTCAAGATTCAGCTGAAAACATATCTATTTAATATATATTTTGGATAATGTGGCTATATGTGGCCTTATGTGTTTGCAATTTGTATGTGGGTGTGCTAATATGTTGTAATGTAAAATGTAAATCGACCTTGAGCTACGGAAAGGCTCTATATAAATAAAACTTCTTGAGAGGCATTGTGTGTGCTCTGTAAACATGATGGTTATTGTAGTTCTTAACTAAATGTGAGCAGGCATTTATTAATTTCACTTGCACAAAAACAGATTCAGTATTCCTAAAAATTAATAAAAACCGTGAAATGCAAACTCAGAATATTACACAAACCTGCAATAATTCAATTTGTTAACACAAATACACTTTATATTTAATCTCACTTTATTGACCAACGTCTTTGCCGCTGACCTTTGATGATCCAATTCAACCATACATTCAAAAATTACTTTAGATAAACATCACATTTCTGTTTCATTTTTTAAAATTTATTTCTGAAGTAAGAGTGTTGATTCAACTTCTTCTCTGTTCTTCTGCTATCTAGAATGGCAGCACAGCTCTATACTGTACAAATGTGAATTTGCATATACGTAAATTTGCTTATTAATTTCACTTTTGGTGTGAAAGGGCCTTAACATTTGCCAAAAATAGAACTTTTGTTTTAAACAAACAAACAGGCAAGCAAGCCAAGCCCAGGTGAGAAAAAAGTAACGCAAAGTAACGTATCACATTACTTTCCATAAAGTAAAGCAATTAGTTACTTTTTTATGGAGAAACGCAATATTGTAAAGCATTACTTTTAAAAGTAACTTTCTCTAACACTGGGTGTAACATAAAGAAGTGTTTAGAAGAGTATACCTGTAGAGTAAGTTGAATACATTGTCTTTAACTGTGATTGTCAAAAGTGTTATTTTGTTATTCCTCATGTTGTTCCAAATCCATAAAAAGTCAATTTTCAGAACACAAATTAAGATATTTTTATATTCTCTCATTTTATACCATCCATTACAATTCTATAATTAACATTTTCAAGCTTCAAAAAGTTTCTAAAGAGATCGTAAAAGTAATCCATATGAATCGAGCTGTTGTATCAAAGTTTTCTGAAGAGACATGATTGCTGTATATGATGAACAGATTATTCACATATAAATATTGACCAACGCAAATACATAGAGCACATAAAATATAAACAGAAGCTTCATGCTTGCCTGATGCACAAGAACCAATGAGGTTTGAGCAAGCATGTTGATCATAATTGATTTGCTCAATATATGTGCATTCATATATTTCCTTAATGTTCTGCTGTAAAAACTCAGAGATAACTGCAAGATTTTATAAAATTATTGCTGATTTTTTTTAAAGCTCTGTTATTTTTAGGGTCCATCAATATCCTTAGAGCCAAGCCCGAATATTAGAGAGTGCAATTTGGTCTGGCTTTGAAACAGCTCTTCTTTTTCAAGGTTAATCATGAGCAAAACCTAAAGTAAAGATGTCATCGACTTTAATAATGTTCTTGGCTCCAGAACGCCAAATCATTTGCAGAACATCACAGCACTCCAATCGATGATACGAATGCTGGATTTTTCCAGATCTCCTCGAGTTAGATGTCAGTTCAGAGTCATATGCTTCACCTGCTGTTAGCGATACCTGAGCCCACGTTTCTCCCAGGGCCCCATTCAGCCCTCGCTGTGGCCTCAGAGCCAAATGGACAAACTCCTCTCCATTTCCCAGCCCAGTGAAGCACACAAAGGAAGCCCTTGTTGCGGAGCTCTGATCTCTCTGAACCTGCAGGCCAGAGAACAGGAAGGCTTCTGAGAGTCTGCAGGAGGACGAGGGGAGAGAAAAAGCGTATGTGCTGTAATCAGTTGGCCAATTAAACAGACCCTGGTCTCTCACCCCCATGTAATGAGAGAGGCTGACACTCAAGGGTTCCTTTCTCAACATATGAACCCTAGGAAGGAATACTTCTGCTTCGGTACGCATGCACAGATGAGCTATGCTTACCATAAAATTGATTTGAAAGCGAGGATTAAAAAAGTATGCTAAATTTTGAAGAAGATGGCACTTCTAAAATCTTGAACAATGGTCTAAAAGCTTTTGGAAAGAAGACCAATTTATGACTCAGTTCATAATGGACTTTTGAATATAAGCTTTTAGAAAGACCCTCCTTCGGTAATTTGAACTATTTGGGTTGACAAATGAAGGACTAGGTCTTCTAGATTTGAGACTCTATATGCACGTTCTTGGAATTTCCTAAAGGCTTTCTAAGCTGCTTTTAGGTGTTACGTACCAAAAAGTAATGAATACACGGGACAGGGCCCACAAAGAAATCACAAGTGAAATATAAGACATGTAATTTTACCAGGGTGGCTGTTGAGCCCTTAAAATGATTATGGAAGGAGACGCTCAGGTTCCCTCTCTGAAACCCTTTTCTCGGTTCAGTGCAGATGCCAAACGGTGTGGCTCACTCCAGTGATCATTTACAGAAAAGGTGTTTTCTGCGTTTCCGTTCCAATATGCACTAAAATTCAAAAGTTTGGGGTGAGTAAGAATGTTTTTCTTAAGAATGTGACAGTTAAGACTTTCACATTGTTAGAAAATGTTTCTATTTCAAATAAATGAAATCCTGAAAAAATATTAATATTAAAAAATATTAAGCAGCACAACAGTTTTCAACTGATTTCTGAAGGATCGTGTAACACTGAAGACTAGTAATGATGCTAAAAATTCAGCTTTACCATCAAAGGAATACATTACATTTTAAAATGTATTAAAATAAAAAATGGCTATTTTAAAATGTAATAATATTTCACAATTTCATTCAATATCATATTGTTTTTACTGCATTTTTGATCAGTGAGCATTTCAAAAACATTAAATGTTTAAATCTCATTGACCCCAAACCATTAAATGGTAGTTTATAAACTGTCAGATAAGCTCTGAATTTGTTTATATAAAAAAATATGTCTTGAAAATATATACTTTCATTTTATGGTAATTTGCCACCTTTTACAAATGTATGCAATTTATTAATTACAATATTTTTGGAGGCAAAAAATATCATTTTGTGGATTAATTTATTGGTTTACTGTTTATATTTTGCTGGAAAGCCTAGGTTGTTTAATGGCAAATATATAAGTATATTTTTCCCCCAGGCAAATATCAGTAGAAATGTTCATGGCTTTTTGTTCTCAATATATATTATGAGCCTAAACAGAATTTGACTTTAAAAATGAAAACTAAAACCTTCACTAAATGTTTGACAACTAGTCCCAGTCTTCCCTACTGTTCTCAGTTCAGCTGAAATGCCATGACACAAGTGAAAATGATCCACTGCAAGCTGCTTTTTTTATCCTAACTCACCGTGACCCTCGTCTTCAAATACACATAAATACACACCTCGGGGATTTTCCACACAAATCTCACTTAGGCACGACTAGACCTGATCGGGTAACAGAAAGGCATTATACTGAATTTATTACTGCACGTCACCTCCGTTATCCACATGACATAGCCTGAAGGATATAATGGAATCTTTATATGGCAGTTTTATATAATAATGAACAATTGCCAGGCTGATGTTTATCTGTGAATGGAAAAGATTATGTAAGTCAGTAATAGATTTACAGAATGAACAGATTTAAGCTTTTTATAGCCTACATCCTTCCGTGATAACTCATTCGATAAGTAAACAATAAATTATCATGATCTGCTCGTTTTCTTCCTTCTCAGTGCTAATTATTTTAGAAGGCCCTTTATTTGTTTTGTTGAATTGTAGTTGTGAGAGAGATTTATTGTTACTTTAGAATATTTTTAAAGATTTAAAAAATTCACACAATACAGATATAAGTAATACAGTAAGTAACCTTCAAATATTAATTAAATTCCATGAAGCACATATAGTTTGTAAGCCTGTAATTCCATAAGAGTACTAAAAGTCCCTCTTTCGGTTGTATATTGTCCTTTAGGGCTTTTGTGTTTTACAACCTACATGTCTGTGTGCTGCCTTGGTCAGCATTGATAAATGAGCTGGAAAGACACCCATCTCAAATGAGCAATAAAAGGAGTCACACAAAGCCCCCCTGAGTTTATATCCTTGACCTGGTGTGTTTATGACGGCCTCTCTTCCTGTGAAGGTGGACTCACATACCAAACCAGTCAGTGACAAATGTAAGACAAAGGAGATATAAATGTGGTGAGATAGTGTAGGAAAATTCCTCTTTCAATTCAACAAGGAAATGAAGATGCTTGCTCAGTAATCACCCCCTGGATGTGTTTTATTTGTGTGGTTACTTCACAATTTTGTCCCTTTTTTTTATCAGCTGTTTCTTAAGGACGAAAGTGGTTTAAGAGAGGAAGTTTTTTTTCACCCTTTTAAGGATCTCAACAGGAAATCTCAGGTAACATTTGAATGTTTGTATTGTTGAATCACTGTTGCTATGCTGTGGTGATTCATGTCATGGTAAATACGCACACACTTGAGTGTGGCACACTTGAAATCCTGCCAGTGTTACTGTGTACTTTGCAACATGGAGGTCTGATAAATATTGCTTTGATGTCACTTTCTACCCATATGCCAACAGAAATTTGATTCCTCAAATCTTTCATTTGATGAAAGTGTCTTGGAACCAGGGCGTTTAGGTCTTTAGAGCTTATTTTTCTAATTCATGCTAAGCTTTCAGTGCTGACATATTTCAAGTGACATGACATGTGGGTTTAAGTGTTTTTCACTTGAATGGTCAGGATCTGGGTCGTACCTATGCAGGTGCTTCCAAGTCAACTGTGGGAATGTTTTCTTCTGGTTCTCTTCATGTTCAGACAAATTGTTTTTAAATTGCTAGACTTAGGATCACATACCACGAGAAGGTTGTTGAGGAGCATTAAATCATGCCATTCGTTAAACAAAAATCTACTAAATGATTTCTGAGATGGTACATCTGAAGATTGGCCTTTCAGATTAGATTTCATCTTGACATGAAGTCCACCCCCCCAAGAGCACATTCCTCTTTTTCTCAACTGTAACCTCAAAGAAGCGAAAATAGAGCACAATATAATGAAATGGATCCACTGGCCCTCAGGCCATCAGAAAAGGCCTCCGGCTTTTGAGAAGGGCGGGACCATCACCTATAGTCACGTCATGTGTTCAGTTTTTCTGTGTCAAAAGACGATCTGCCGGTTTCAAAACAAAGTAGTAAATCTATCAACAATGTCTTCCAGTAAAAGTGCTGACAGAGCAATATACTATTTCTGGACATATCTTGTTTTAGTATTAATGTTTAGTAAAGAGCATGAAATAATTGAAGCTCCTTTGATTATGAACTCAGTCTGACTTTAACCTGACCTAACGAACAAAGGATAAAATATAAATTAATCATATGACTTTAAGCGAGTCTTAAGAGTTATGGAGTCTATTTCTCTGAAAAGCCTTGAGCACAGCCTCTGAAAATGATGTATTTATCATCACCAGCCACTGGTAGTTTTACTATTATTGGGCCTGTTTACACCCGGTTGCCTTTTCGTCAATCCGATCACAAGTGGACGACGCTAAATACATGTGTAAACGGGGTCTAAAATGTTTTGAGCTGTCCACTTTCGACCACTTCCAGAGGTAATCGAAAACGCATTCGACCTGATTGCTTTCATAGATGCTCATATGATCGAATGTGTTTGAACAGCCACAAAAGACCGCCTACTGACCTAACGCATGAACATGATGGGAAGCACACTAGCCATGCTTGTAGTTCGGTTCTCTTGGTTCTTTTGGTCCTGTCCAAAAAAGATAATGATACATTTAGTCCTATAAGCGTTCACACTGTCATTTTTTAACACCGAACGTAAAGATACAAAAAAATAATAATAATTTGGGTGGATTTTTTATGCCTTTTTTTTAATTATTTTTTTTTATGATTTGTTAATGAGAATTTGTCTCATGAAAATGTTTCTTCCTCGTCTATTTGTGATCCGATCGACCAAAACGCATCTTAATACCAGGTGTAAACAAGGCTTTGTCTCATTCAGTAGATTAAGATAATATACATCTCCATTCAAAGCAAATTATTTACTTTATAAATATTATAACATATTTTCCGGCTCATGAAAAATAGTGAATTGACTAGTTCTAAGACTAACTGAACAAAAACCCTGAAGTCAGGACAATTTGTCCCTGATTCGTTCCTTTCAAATCCTGTTGAGCCTCTTTGTTTCAAAGTCATCACTGTGGAAGAGAGTTTCCCTGGAGGCGAGACAGTGGGCAGTTTGCGTTCTCCGTGTTTTAAAGAGCTTTTCATTTTTTTACACACATGATAGAAAGAATGCCATGACAAAAAGTGCAAAACCTTCACTGAAAGACATAAAAACTTTTAATTTCCAAAAGGCAGTTGTGAAATATAGGGAATGTGTTTGAGAATATCACAAGTGTTTTATTTGGATATTCAAAGGATGATCCACCATTAATTTGAGGAATTTTTAAAAGCTTTGGTTAGTCTGGGAACATTCCTGTAATTCTAACCCTGTCAGCACATCAGGCTTATATAAAGCTCAAAGGATGCACTAAAACTCACTGTGGTGTGATATTTACACAAGACTTGAAGATTTCATAGCTGTATATTTACTGTGACAGCCGTGAGGGACAGCTAGAACTCAAGATATCAAATGAGCAATACTGTATCATATTTCATTGATATTCCACGTGCAGCTATTTTATGGGCACTGGCAGATAGCCATAATATATTTTACAAAGAAAAGTGTATCTGAATTTACTGGTAATCTTTTTTTATTATTCAGCATATTGCATGAGAGAATCAGTGGTGATATATGAAGCCTCCTATATCTTGAGTTACTGTGGTATAGATGTGATTTGTTCACTCTCAGCTGTCTTTTTTCCTCATTTCTCTGGCCGCTTCAATGCAGCGCTTCATAGAGGAATACCACATACTGCTAACTTTTGGTGCTGCTATCAGTTATATAGGTCAGATTGTAGATTCAGTTATGTTGCAAACATAATTAGATTGGGATGCATCACATCTTTTTTGCTACTTAAAACTGTATATAATTCAATCAAAGTATGTTACAGTAGGTAAATCCCTCTTGAGGTTTAAAAATGGTTTAAAAAAGAAAAAAAGAGACCGATATAATTGGTGATCACTGCTCATTTCCACGTATTAGCAGTCCTGGATTAAATGCAACAGTTTATCTTCCCCACCTAACCCTGTGCATGACAGAAGCTTTAAACATGGTGATGCTTGTATAGGTTCCGAAATAAACCGCTTTATTCATGATATGATAAATGATTGCCTGTCTAAGTAGGCGGTGTATAATTCAAGTACAAAAGTTTGGGACACAATAAATTATATAATGTTACAAAAGATGTCGTTTTTTAAATAAAAGCTGTTCTTTTTTTAAGTTTCTATATTCATTAAACAATCCTGGAGAAAAAGCATCACAGTTTTCACTAAAATATAAAGTAGCACAACTATTTTTAACATTGATAATAATAATAAATGTTTCTTGAGCACCAAATCAGCATGTTCGAATGATTTCTGAAGAATCATGTTTTCTGAAAATTCAGCTTTGCCATCACAGGAATAAATTACTTTTTGAAATATATTAAAATAAAAAAGGTCATTTAATATTTCAGAATATTACTGTTTTACTGTATTTTTCATCAAATAAATGCAGCTTTGGTGAGCATAAGAACCACCCGCCATAAAGCTCCTAATATCTTTAGTGATATTAGTATTGATCTCTGCAGCTTAAGCAAAAATCAATGCACTCATTCACTCATGTAGTGTATTGAGGAAAGTACAGTTAATCTAACTGTCGTGTCGTGTTTTTTGTTGAGGCTCTTGGTCTTCCAGAGGTTATGAGGATCGGGTGTGTGCTAACTGCGTTTGTGTGAATGCTAATTACATGGGCTAGACTGGCTTGACACTACACTGTTGACTTCACACAATGGCTACAGGCCCCGCCCCCACAATGCACCTGCTGTCCAATCAGAAGCGGGGGTTGTCAGGAGGTTGGGGTCGGTGGTCTCTTTTCTGTTGTTGTGTGTGAGAGAGCTGAAATGGAAAATGACTTCTAAGCTTTCTCTTTCCTTTTCCTTTTGAAAGTCTCAGTCAAGACAGCAGTCTCTGCACATTGACTCAGGGAATCTGTCTGCCTGCCATGTAACGTTGTGTATAAGCTTTCCACTTTACAGACAAAAGGTAAGCCATGTTTTGTGTGACTTAACTGTATTTTGCTTGCATTATATTTGTATTGGAAATGTATTTTTATACGTCCTGGCTTTTTTTTTTTTTTTTTTTTTTTTTTTTTTTTTTTTTTTTTTTTAGCAAATTTGGTCTAATTAACAAGTGAGTTTTTAGTTAGCATCAGTGACTGTAAATGATAAATATTAATCAGCAGTTAGTCTCTCACAAATGTTTTTTAGAAGAAGTTACTATGTTAAAAGATCTTCACAGATCACTGAAGCAATCAACAGGCCTCTGAGGTTCTTGAAGCTGTCAGACAGCACTGCACTCTAGGGCTCATTTACATTACGTTCACTTCAAGACATTTACTTTCAAAGAATGAGTTTAAATATCAAAGTAGACAACAGTTTTGATCTAAAACACCAGCATGTTTCATAATGAATGAGTGCGTGTTTGTGTGGGTTTATATTCGGCATAAATATGCCAACATAAAGATGCATGCAAATGACCATTTTACGCTCTTCACTCTTAATGAACTGCTTTTAAGTCCCTACATGTCCGCTGGCTGGTCTATGACCCAAGAGCACGTACGCCAGGAGCTGAAAGGCTTCAGACCACAGGTCTCTTTGTGTGTTTTAACCTCTGGGTCAGTATAGCTGATTGCTGTTGTGCTGTCAGTCATTATATATGTGTGATCTCTCTTTACTCTGCTAGAGACCCTCAGGAGTAGATTGTCACTGCCACAAGATTAATGACACTCATCTGTTTACTTTAAAACCATATGCTGTCTAGAGATGAAATAGAGCCTGTGGATTTCTGTTTACTAAGA
Source organism: Gila orcuttii (assembly GCA_026230005.1). Taxonomy (NCBI): domain Eukaryota; kingdom Metazoa; phylum Chordata; class Actinopteri; order Cypriniformes; family Leuciscidae; genus Gila; species Gila orcuttii. The sequence continues at coordinate 29,355,946 of JAPDVR010000007.1, read as the reverse complement.
TGTGTGATTTAATGCGGAGAACTTAAGTCATGTTTAATGCCTAAATGTCATGACTAAAATGCAGGTTTGAGCTGTCTGAAAGCAACTTGCACTGACATATCTTAAAATATGTCAGTACCATTGTTTTGTCTCAAGATGCACTAGTATTTTTTTTTTTAAAGGTATATTTAGAAATGTGCTTAAATGTGTTAATTTTACTAAAGCCTAATCCTGGTTTAATCTAAGCCCTGTCTCTCAAACCAGGCCTTCATATTCCAGATTGTAATTTTATTTAAAGAACTTGTTAACCACGTGTTTCACAGATTAAGTGTCATGTTAATTCAGACTGGAAATAAGTTACTTGTGAAAACCCACTAGTCTAATGTCCGTCGCAGAATGAAATTGTCAATGCTACGTAACTAAACACTGATGGAAACAAGCACTAGAGCATGTTAATGTCCTCAGAGAATGTGTTCAGCCTTAATGATTAACCTCTGAGGTCAATGTGTCTTACTGCTTCTTAAAATGCCAGGGGCAGGTGCAAGACGTTTCAAAAATGTGGGCGACATTAGACTTTAGTCTCTAGTCATCAGTTACAAGGCCTTATGCTGGATTTTGGATTGTAAAAAAAAAAAAAAAAATGTAGGTACTTGCAACTGAAGTACCGGAGGGCTTTATGCAAATGGATATATTAGTGACTCTGGTGCATTCAGTAAACTGAATAATGCATGAAATAAATGCAGTTTGGATGATTAGAATTCATAGGTTGTAGTTCTCCAGAATATGAGCCTCTGCTATAATTAATGGACTAATGTGTTAAAACATCCATCATCTACAATTCTGTCCTGTTGGTCGGGCATTTGAGCTTTGTCATTATTCTGTTAAAAGAAAGTATGATTAATATGAATGAATAGGTAGGTTATCTTATAGCTGTACGCATCAATTTTAGATCTTTGATCTTAGATCTTAAATTACTTTTTGAACAAAACAAGATGATTGTAGATGATCAGTCTACATGCATAATCTGCATAAAATAATTTCATATTCCAGTCAACATTCATTGGCCTCTTACCATGGAGATATGGTTTATGTTTATCATGCTTAAGCTCTAGAAGCTAATGTGTATTTGCCCAATCCATGCTAATAGTTATACTTTTGAGGTGCTTAACAAAATATAAATGAGGACAATTACGGGAAGTCAAATGCTCAGAGACTTTAACATATCTTTTACCATTTATTTTAGGTGTCACTATCAGTGTTTTAAACATGGCAGCAGATCTGGCTTTAGTCACTGTTCTTGTTCAGCTTCTTGTTGATTTGGTGGCAAGTGACAACATTGACTTCTACAATCTCATGCCTGCTGTAGAAGGTGAGTGTGTCTGGTCAAAAGTTTGGGATGAGTAAGATTTTTTTTTTTTAAGAAATTAACACTCTTATTTATTAAGGACATATTAAATATATCAAGTGACAGTAAAGACATTTATAATATTTAGCTTTTCTTTTGAACTTCTATTCATCAAAGAACCTGAAAAAAGTATCACAGTTTCCACAAAATTATTAAGCAGCACAGCTGCGTTTTAACATTGATAATACTAAGAAATGTTTCTTAAGCAGCAAATCAGCATATTAGAATGATTTCTGAAGGATCATGTGACACTGAAGACTGGAGTAATGATGCTGAAAAGTCAGCTTTGCCATCACAAGAATAAATTACATATTAAAATAGAAATCTCTTATCTTAAATCAGTTATCTATTGTGATTAATATTTCACAATATTACTGTTTTTACTGTATTTTTGATCAAATAAATGCAGTCTTGGTGAGCATTAGAGACTTCTTTCAAAAACCTAAAAAAATCTTACCGACCCCAAACATTAACCAGTGACCTGTTAAGCAATAATGTAATCATGTTTGTTGACATGAATGTTGAATGTCATATGATGAAGCATTACCATAACTGACTTTATAGCAATAACGCAGTGTTCATGTCTGTACAGCCACCCCGTATCCCAAGAGTTTCAAGTGCTTCACCTGTGAACAGGCCTCAGACAACTACAGCTGTAACCGCTGGGCAGAAGATGTGTGGTGCCCTCTGAGTGAGTTTACAAAACACAAACCCACCGCTCTCGGACCTTGTCTCTAGATAAAGATTATTAAGGCATTATCCTTTTAAATTCCTGATATCCCGTTCCTTCATTTATAGATACCCAGTACTGTATGACAATACATCACTTCTACCATCATGGGAAGACAAAGTTTGTTACCAAAAGATGTGCAATGCATGAAGAATGCCAGTTAGCTGGCTGTAGACATCACAAAAATACACACCATGTGAGTATCCACATATCCACTCTTCATTGTACTGAATACATGGCAACATAGTACATACATACAGTAATCTCTTGTACGAAAATTGTATTCACTTATAAAATGTGATTCTGTGTTGCAGGAGTGTGTATCTTGCTGTGAAGGGATGGTTTGTAACGTAGAGGTGCCGACCAATCACAGTAATGCAGTGTTTTCTCCGAGACAAACCCACAGCTCAGCAGCACCCACTTTCAGGAACTGGGATACTGTGATCCTGCTGATCCCGGCTCTCACTGGACTTTTACCGTTGTGATCCTCAGTCATAAGAACTTGTTTGGTGATGAACAACACTACAAGTGAATGAGGCCAAGGAGACGTCATCCACACTGGAATAATAATACAGTTAGATGGAGGTCACAGTAATATCATGCTGGAGAAAGACATCTGTTGGAATTCCCATCCATCTCAATGGCAGGATGTTGCAGGATTCCCTGGAAGAGCATGATTTGAAATCTGCCGTCTTTGCTCATGTGCTCACTGATGTTTTCATGATTGATCTGTGACTCATCAGCCTGGAGTGGCACCACAAGAAGAAGAGGAGCACTAGTGACTATTTGGAGTCCATTTTTATGCTTTTTGACTCTCTTCAAAAACAGTTGGACATAAATCTATTATAATATAATAAAATATTTGTGATTTATATGTTGCTCGAAAACATTTTTATTCTGTCAGAAAACACAAATACATTTGAATGTCCATCAGTGGATGCATTTTGCAGCCATATGTTGTAGTTACAGCATCAAGCAGTAGGGGTTAACTAACTGGAAAGTGCTAACCAGCAAAACCTAACTCTTTAATGGATTCAGTGAGAAGATGGAGTATTAGCACGGCTTGTGACGACTGCTACTAATGATGTGCTAAATCGGACCGAAAAACAGATGGCAATAGCAAAGTAGCATTTAGCAGCTAAAGCAGTGGATTTCACTTATGCTGCCTCACTGGATTTGTATTGAGCAAATTGAGGCACACACTGAGCATTGGATGTCTCTATGTGGGATGGTCCTGTGGCTCTGTTCCCAGATTCTGTCACACAGGCCACAGCAATGAGAGGACGCTGGATGTGTTGTTCTAGTTATCTAAACAATGCAAATGTCTCTAAAAGAGATTTTGATTGCTGTATAAATATGAGAACATGCACCCGCATCACATACAGTAAAAGCACTAATTAATTAAGTATATTTTGGGTTATTCGGATTTGACTATCGCAAACTCTGTCATAATTTGTCTTCGTTTTTTTGTCCCAAAAACCTTAAAGAAATAAAAATGTGACCTTATTTAACTAATGTCCATGCACCAATATTCCATGTTCAGTTATTATGCTACTGACTTTTCCCTTACACTTTTCTCGAAATGCATGTTATTGACCTTATTGTGAATGATTCATCCGTGCATGTTTCAATTTTATTTTTTATTTAAAATGTCATAACTCGATTTTCCAGTGAAATGTCAGGCTTCTCTCTGGTGACATATGCCGTAATTCTCCAATCATTTAGTCCACTTAAAGCTTTTCTTACGATCGACTGCAAGCTCACATTCAGATCTGCCACCATTCAATCAACAACCATTGATTAGATAGAACCAAGTCCTGCTGTAAATTTCTTTTTTTTCGATAATCTGTTTCACTGTCACAATATGGAGGATAAATCTGTTGTGTCTTCTGTTTATTTCATTTGGACTAAAAATTAGATGAAATATCCAATAAACACATATTTATTTATATGAATAAATTAATACAAACTAGAGCTGGAGACTTGTAACCAATTTTTTGTTTCTGTAAAACCTTACCGTGAGACCGTGTTGCTTTCCATGACGGTCATTTATGATAAATAGTCTTGTTTACTTTCATTGGATTGATTGAGTGTGTAAACGGTTCCTCGTTTCTTTAATCTATAACATACCGCTGTGCTTTTTGTATGAGAGCAGCAGGGCTACGTTTTTAAAATTCCTTCAACGGTGATCTGAGAACAGTTCTGTCTTTTCACATGAGACGGCCCAGGTTTCAATTTGGAGGAGCGAGCTGAACCTCGAACAGTACAAAAGAGCAACTCCCCCCAAAGAGCTCTGAGAACAATAAAAACATTCCCTAGAGGATCTCAGTGTGGGACACAAAGCCGCGGACCATTAATATCATTGCTGTCCGGAATAATGAGGGGTTTTCATTCTCCAAACCAAACATGACATATGGCTCTTCCTCTAAAATGGTTGCAGAGGAAATGAGATTTGGTTTCTGTGTGGCTGCTTCACTGACTTATGAAGTTAACGTGTGTGTGTGTGTGTGTGTGTGTGTGTGTGTGTGTGTTCCTGCTCTGCTGAATGTATCGCCGTGTGTGCTGTTTGCTCTGGCTGCTGGCTGTCTTTGTTCTGGTTTTATTAGGCGTAGAGTTGGAGTCTGTCACTTTCAGGCTTTGTAGAGTCGTTGATCTCCCATTGAGAAAAACAGTATCAGTGCGGCTGCTCTCATCTCCACCACCTGTGTCTTTAGTATTCAGAACTCAATCTGTGAAAACGTCTCAGGTTACGACTGTAACCTATGTTCCCTGAGAACAGGGAACGAGACAATACGTCAACGACGTTATGGGGGGGAACGCCTCAGGCGTGACAGGTGTCTGAAATCACTATCAAATCACGTCAATCATATTGACCGGCGACAGCCCGTGAATCATTAGCGTGAATGATTAACGTGCGACCTGGAAGTATAAAGGGGCGCCTTGCACACATGACAAATCACCTTATCGTCTGAAGGGACTGTACGGTAGGCAAGCCCCGAGGCATGGCAGGGAGACGTATTGTCTCGTTCCCTGTTCTCAGGGAACATAGGTTACAGTCGTAACCTGAGACGTTCCCTTTCGAAGGGAACTCAACAATACGTCAACGACGTTATGGGGAACGATATACCAACTCCGCCATGCTAAGGGGAGTGCATCCCAAGTGGCAGTGACAACTGTCAGAACCAGCAAATTCAAATGAAACGCTAGAACCACTCACCCTCAGGTCACACTGGGCTGTCAGTGACAGCATTCCCTACGGTCATAGCCCAAGCTACAGCCTCACAGAAAAACCTTCATAAACATGGTTAAATGAAAGGTCTACCTGGGCCGGCTCCGGGCCTGGAACCACAGCTTCCAATTAGAAGGGGTCCCTTCTAGGGAACGTGGCTAGGGAACCTGAAGGAACCCCAGCCAGTCACTATTCAGGGGAACGTACTCACCCCGAAATGCCACCAGGACGGCCTGACCTGGCGTCAGAAAATAGACACTTAGTCTGGCCAAATCCTGTCTGTCTGAAGACAGAGCCTCTGGACAACAAAGCCTTAGGTAAAGCATCCAACCCGAGGGACTGCGAAGCTGGCAGCGAACCACTCGGCCCGGATCTCAGAGACGGGATATCCCGGAGAGTATGACTCAGCAAAGTGCTTTCCAACCCTTGCTAGCGAGGGGAGTTTCTCTACTCGATCCACGGATCAACCCAGTGTCTGTGTTTCAAAACACTGAGGAGGCCTGTGAAGGCCTAAGGGCTGATCTAACTGGGAGGCCTCACGAGAGGCCTACGACCGTCTGACCATACTCAGGAAGCCGTATGCTCATAGAGACCCTCGGTGAGGGGAGCACAGGTCTGCCTGGTAGGCGAACCAGGCTGTAGGCAGAAAAAGTTCCGAGAGGGAACCAATAGCAGAGAATGAACACCTTAGCGAGCCAGGGCGCAAGCTCGCCTTCAGCAGCTGCCTATTAAGGCTAGCTGAAACTGATAGCAAGAGACCACTAGCTTCATAAACCCAGCACCACTAGGGAACGTTACAGGGAGGCCCGGAGAGGCCTACTACCTGATAGCCAACGTAAGTGGGAATTCACCTCCAGGGAGGCCCGTGAAGCCTACTACCTGATAACCACAGTAAGTGGGGTGCCACAGTACGTGGGAACTCAACTTCAGGGAGGCCCGGTGAGGCCTGCTACCTTACAACCACAGTATGTGGGGAGCTCACCTTCAGGGAGGCCTGGTGAGGCCTACTACCTGACCGTACTCATTCAAGGAGGCCTAGAGGAGCCTACTACCTGATAATCACAGCATGTGGGAACTCACCTTCAGGGAGGCCTGATGAGGCCTACTACCTGACAGCCAAAATATTTGGGAGCTCACATTCAGGGAGGCCCAGAGCGGCCTACCACCTGACAGCCACAATATTTGGGAGCTCACATTCAGGGAGGCCCAGAGAGGCCTACTACCTGATAGCCAACGTAAGTGGGAATTCGCCTTCAGGGCGGCCGGGTGAGGCCTACTACCTGATAACCATCTTAAGTGGGAATTCACCTTCAGGGAGGCCTGAGTGGCCTACTACCTGATAACCACTGGTAGCTTTGAGCCCTGAGTCCGGGTGATAGTATAAGGTGGCCTGCTAGGCCAGCCAGCTGGGGACTTGCCTATCAGGGAGGCCTGGTCGGGCCTACTAGCTAATAGCAAATCATATTCTGCCATAAAGTACACTGTTGGGAACCATACTACACAAGCTGTCCCACAATGTTGGGACTCATCTCCGAGGAGGCCTGTTTAAAGGCCTACTACCCATTAGTGAGTCAACTGCCCGAACCACCAAGGCCAACCACGTAAAGTGAGCTGGCCTACAGTGCCCTCTAGGGGGCTGTCCAATCAAGGAGGCCTGCTGAGGCCTACTACCTAATGGCGCAGCCTTCGTTGGCAGAAAAAGCTGTTTACACAGCGCCTACAGCATCCTGGTGCCTAATCACATTGCCCATGGCAGTGTACTCCGCAAAAAAGCTAGCACCCTTAAAACAAGGGGAGTACAACATACGCCACTCTGCCTCAACGGAGGCCCCATTAGTCAGGGGCCTACCATCTATGCATGGGCGTCAGCTCAGGGCAATGCTCTGGCTTCAGGGGAGCGTACTTCGACCAAAGAAGAAGTGAATCTTACTTCATACTCGACCCGAGCCATAGTGGTGCGAGGTAGGATAAACAGAACTGGGAGTGAAGTGCTCAGACCTACCCTGTATCACAGGGGGATACTCACACCTCACCCTGAGGTTACCAGGGTCCGGGCCTGCCAGCGGCTCTAGGGGTGACAGAAATTTATCTGTGCCCAACCTAGGGGAGTGGGGCTTGAATGAAAGCCATCCACCTACAACCTAGCGCTCGAGCAGTAGCTCAGCGAGGTGAGTGAAGCCTAAACTGGCGGCCTAAATCCGTAGGCCAGTTCTGCATGGCAGGGTCGGGCAGGAAACCCAGTCTTCTTCGTGAAGCGAAAGACGGCCTAACCCTGCTCAATAAAGACATATATACCACGGAGGCCTGTTTGAGGCCTACCATGTCCTTACAAACCATCCTCTGCACCATGCTGCATTACTCTAGTCACCCCAGAATGCAGAGAAGGGGGCGGGCCTTGGCCTAACGACTCCCATGGGAGGAGGCTGTTTATACAGGGATGCTAGAAACCTACATTCACAAAGTGAAGGTTCAGAGGAAGCAATGCTAAATTTTAGCAGAGCACTTCTATTATCCCTGGCACAGCCTAGGCCAGCTACAGAGGCGGCCCTGGTGAGGGCCAGCCTGCAGGCATAGATCTATCTGAGGGCTCGGAGGAGCCACAGCCTTACTAAAGAATATAGTCTGTATTATTCCATACAAAGGGCTGCATGATCGCTCAGCCTAATGAAAACCCAAACAGAGCTCAAGGGGCGAAATACTCAGGAAGAAGTCAAACGGACCCGTGGGCCGGACATAAGATCTATCTGAAGCTCTAGCGTCAGTCAACACTCTAAGTAAAAAATTCTAAGAGAGAGACCAACTACTCTACCCTGAGGTGGCTAACAGCCCGAAGGCTAACATAGTTATCGTTCTGGCCACCTAATGGGGAACTTCAGGGCCCTAATAATCCAGGAAACTTCTCTTACCTTATTACCTGATGACATAGCAAATGACATGACCCCATAGCTCTATACAGGGAACGAGGTCTGTAGAGAGATACATTTCGGAATTTTAATTCACAAAATTGACTCTTGAAAAGACCAGACAGCTCACCTGCGGCGTGCGGAGTGAAGACTCGCCAGATAGTTCTTTATGAACCTGGGGTCCACCACTTTACATGCCTGAAAGAGGCGTTTCTACTAACCAAGCCTAGGCGGGCCATCGGAACATCGTTCTTATCATAGGCCCAGCGCCAGGCCTGATGTAATGCACGTCTGGGGAGTCAGAAGAGAGGAGAGGGCTGGATTTCTCTTTTTAATGAAGCCCTCCGGGGAGATTATCCATCAGCGACGCTGTATGCGCTTGTGCTGGATAACCTCCCTCAGATCCCTCTTCTAGCGGGAGTCACGCCTTTCCTGCGCCCTGTTCCTCCACAGAGGGGGCGCACGAGAGGCGACACTGGCTCTCTGGCCCTGTCTATGGTCCTCAGACCGTGAAGGGCCAGGCCCTCCCGCCTGCCTGGGCGTGGAACCGGATCTCAGCGGTATGCAGGTTTTTTCCTAAAAGCAGCTGAGCGCGCCTTCGCCTCCCTGAACTTCCCAAGCCCCGCCTCCACGGAGGGGCCAAAGAGTTCAGAGGGCGAAACCGACGAATTGAGGAGAAAGGCCTTCTCTTTCTCCTCAACGTCGGCCAGGTTTAACCAAAGCTGTCTCTCCGTGGCCACCATCGCCCGACTGATCGTGGCAGCAGTCTGTTTGGTGGCCCGGAGCGCAAAAACCGTGGTTCGGCGCGGCTCAGTAACCGCCTCAGGGGACATCCCTGCCCCCTGGTCGAGATCCTGCAGCAGGTCGGCCTGGTATGCCTGCAGCACCGCCATGGTGTGCAGGGAAGCACCAGCCTGAACTGCTGCCGTGTATGCTCTGCCATTCAAACGCGCTGTTGTCTCTAGCGGTTTGGATGGCAGAAATGGAGCTCTCAGTGTCGACGCCTGCCCAGACATGAGATAGTTCGCAAACGACTCGTCAAATGGGCGGCATCGACACATACCCATGCTCTGCGATCCCCTCAACATCAGCGAAATTAACCCGCTGATGTCAGTGAATACTGGCAGAGAATGGGCTCTTCCATGCCCTCTAGATCTCTGTGTGAAGATCAGGAAGGAATGGATTAGGCTCACCTGAGCTGGTGGTGTATGGCCGGGGAGAAACCGATCGCCGAGCCTACCGCGAGCGGTCTCTCCTCTAGTGCGTTGCCATGGCAGCTACAGCCTGTTGGCGGCGCGCTCCACAACATCCACCAGACCTGCATACACGGGGCAGGGTGGCTGAGAGGGTTCAGGATCTACCTGATTATAAACCTCCTCAGCCATCTCCTGCTCGTCCTGAAGAGCAGCAAGAGCACCTGCTTCGCCCTCGTCAGCCGTCGAATCATCTGAGAGGTTTACAGCACTCTCAAGATGATCGACGAGCTCTATCTGGAAGCCCATGATGCAAGTCGCCGCTCTGCCTCGGCACGAGCGGGACCACGAGAACCAGACGTTGAACCCCCTTCACTCGAGAAGAGGGCCAGACGAGAGCGAGCGTTTTAAAAGAAAAACGCTCACAGTTCACACAGAGGATTCCCTCGAGAATCTCCCGTGCGCGCTCTTCTCCCAGGCAGGAAAAGCACACTCGTGTGCTGTACATTTAATTTTCTTACCGTTTCATTGAGTAGCGTTTTCAAACAGACAGTCCCTGAAGACGATGAGATGATTTGTCATGTGTGCAAGGCGCCCCTTTATACTTCCAGGTCGCACGTTAATCATTCACGCTAATGATTCACGGGCTGTCGCCGGTCAATATGATTGACGTGATTTGATAGTGATTTCAGACACCTGTCACGCCTGAGGCGTTCCCCCCCATAACGTCGTTGACGTATTGTTGAGTTCCCTTCGAAAGGGAACAAGGCGGCGCAGAGCTCATGGCTGTTATCCATCCAGATACATTACTGTGAGCACGTTCTCCAACCGAAAGACTTCATGATGAAGTAAAAATATAGTAGCATAGCATGCTTTATTATGCAAAGGTTTTTGGAAATCTTTTCAAAATCAAGTATGCAAATTATGATGTAATTGTTCAAATGTTAACCCAAAAAGTTAGAATTTTTTTGAAAGAAGTAATGAGTAAAAAATATTTTAAGTGATTAAGAAGTATTTAAAATGTTATAATGCAATATTTTAGATCATTAAGCCAATAAGCAACACTCCAATTTGTTCACTCCAATTTTTGGTGCTGATAATCTCATTTACATTGAAAAAAATTCACATCATTGCATAACATTGTACTTCCTATATTTTCCCTGCAATAAATTGTCACTAGATCTTAAAGACATTTAGAACTCATTGGAAAGTCCCCTCATATATTCTTATTAATCAAAAGGAAAATGTACATGATTTGATTAATGAATTATTGGATTATCCAGTGATGCGTTTTGGTCATAAGAGTGACTGTAAAAGTTTACGTCATAAAAGTAGTACAAAAACAACATTCATTTACTGAATGGCATTTGATACGCTCAAACAATGAACAACCTTCATTCCTGCTCTTGTTTTTTATGGTGGCGCCATGTAAATTTGTGTTCTATTGAAGTCTGGTGATTGATGATGTCTTCTCACAGGCATCTTCAATAATCGTGTTCTTCTAGTTAAGGAAGTAGACTCGTGATTGGCAGCAATGTGCACATGATCTTGAGAAAACGAAATAAAAGCATTCAATAAAACAGTACCTTAAGATAAGAACATAGAGCTTTTATAATCATTGTACTATTTTTTTTTTTTTAATACAAAGTGTATTTGGCGTTGTATTTTTTTAAAAGGTTTGGCATAAATCTGGAAGTATAGCTCTGATATTGCAAGCATCCGGCCATTACCACTTGGCAGCTGCTCTACGTCTTTAGTTGTTGAGAATGAAATAAATAAAAAAATGAAAATGCAATGAAAAGGCTTTCTCTATTGCAAGGACTCTTGACAAACCAGAAAGTTCCATTGAATGCAAATTCCCTCAGTGGACAACCCTTCTGTGGTAATCCCAAAACAACACTGGCTGCATTTGATCATTGGATCGGACCTGTCCTGTAATCCGAATGAGTTAGCCGGCTGTATTGTCCTCTTGTGTATATGCTGTGTGACGGCCAGCGGAGCTTAACATTCCACTGCAGGGGCAGAGATCACTGCACTAATTGGCAGCCGACAGTGTTTCCAGAGAGATTTTGTTCTCAATGAGGATCTGACCTCTCAGAAACCTGGTTGAACCAGACCTCAGACAGCCCTATGTATACCCTCGTGGCACTTAGTCATGGGAAGATAAAAATACCAATGGCCGAGAAGTTATTTTGATGGAATGCATGCAGCACTGTGGCCCCTCGTCGTTTATTGCTTGCAACCTTTTAAATGAACACTAAGAATACAGGGAATTAGCACTGTTGTTTATTCATTTATAAAGTGTACATTCTTCAGTAGTATAACATGGAAGAAAGAAGAAAAAAATAAGTAACAAACAGTTTGCTTTCTTCTAAAATTTAGGGAGCTGCTTGCAGAGGCGGCATTTTTGGTCATCAAAGGCACATTCCCGATTTGAAGATTATTATAAAAGGTAGGCAACTTCAATAAATTGTCCTCTGAAAGTGTTGTCACATTAACCGATGTCTAGCAAATTTCAATAGGAATCCTAGCGATCTGCAGATTTTGCAACGATTAAGTTGGTTATGCAAGTTCACAGTGTTGACCAGCAGAAAGCTGTTTGGTTTGAAAGCGACTTCTGTGTGAGTGGTGCCTCATACATCACAGACAATAAGCTTTTTTGCCCAAATAATTGGTTGAAATTTTGCCTAATGTAACTGCACCTATAAGACACCTAGCTTTAGCCAAATTATTGTACAAGCATGCATTATCCTTCATGAAGAAGTAAATTGCAAAATGCATTAAGGTGGCGGATAGAATGAGACTAACCAACATTATAAACGACAACATCCAGGAACAAATAAATGTCTGTGCAAAACTGAAAGATTCCAACCTCTGCTACAATGCTGACGTGCAGCTGATGAAAGAGGACAGGTGTATCTTACTCTGTGATCTTTAAGCACATGTGAAGAGCAGTTTCTGTAAAGTCTGAAGACTTGCTGAGATCTAACACCCCCTGCACTGCCGACAAACCTTTCAAAATGAAGAAAAAATAACTTCGGGCTGATGGAAAGTACATACTTGGCCCCTTCTGACCCTCTCTCACCAAACATTTAAAGACCCGGAATAGAATTTGAATGCAGATTGTTGCTCCGTGACATAATGGAATTTTAGCGTATTCAACAACTAATCTCAAATACATTTTTTAAGGGAGGGAGGGATTTAAGCATTCATTTCAGCTAAATCCTAAGAACCTAAAATTCAGCTAAATGTTTCATTGTCCCTCCCACATTCAATGTGTTAAAGACTTCACCCAAAATTTACAATTTTGGTTCTCCAAAATTCCAGAAATGAAACCTCATTGGTTCTCGTGGTCAAGCAAGCACATTTGAGCGTCCGTTATTTGATGTGCTCTATGTGCATTGGTCAATGTTTATATATATATAAAAGTCTAAATTAAATCTGTTCATCATATAAAGCATATATATTTCTCTTCAGAAGACTTGGATTAAACCACAAAATACATATGGATTACTTTAACAAGCTGTTTATTTACTTTTTAAAGCTTGAAAATGTTAATTAATTAATTGAGGTAGTTTCATCTTATAAATATTTAGGATTTTTAATTGATGATCACCTTTCTTTTAAGCTTCATATACAGAATTGAGTAAAAAAGTTGAAATTGAAGCTAGTTTTTTTCTTTAGGAACAAATCTTGTTTTTCTTTTTCTGCCAGAAAAAGGCTAGTCGATGCCACATTTCTCTCTATTACTGATTATGGTGATATGATATATGGTATATGAATGCCCCATCAAAGTGTCTTCAGATGTTGGATGCTGTTTTTCATGGAGCTTTAAGATTAATTTCAAATTGCAGACCCCTCACTCATCACTGTACACTTTACTCCACAGTGAATTTGCCTTCTCTGTCAAATCGCCGGCTTACTCACCTTTATATCTTTATATATAAGGGCATTATAGGCAGGCTCCCATGTTACATATCTGAATTTCTTTCTTTTACACAGAGTATTTATGGTTTACGGTCCCAGAAAACTATTTCATTGAATGTACCTCAAACCCGGACAGAGTTGTTCAAAAAGGCTTTCATGTTTGTTGCACCTTCTACTTGGAATGACCTACAGAAAACAGTTAAACTACAGTGTCTAATTTCCTTAAATGATTTTAAAGGTTATGTTAAAACTATAGAACACGAATCCATTTACACGTGCAAATGTTTTAATAAATGGCACTTTTATTTAATTGAAATGCACTTGAGTTGTCTTTGCCTCTTTTGTGTTTGTTTTGTGATTGTGTGATCTAATTTGTTCTGCTATCTTGGCCAGGTCTCTCTTGAAAAAGAGTTTCTATATCTCAATGTGACTAACCTGGTTAAATAAAGGTTAAATAAATAAAAAATTACAAAGACTTTCCATTGATGACCAAAAAGAGAGAATATTAAAAATATATATATATACAAATGAAAGTCTAGACTGGAATTACATGAGGCTGAGTAAATGATGACCGAATTTTCAGTTTTGGGTGAACTAACCATTTTAACTGATATTACAATGTAATGTATGAGTAAATGACCCCAAAACAACAAAAATCACCTAAAGCAAATGTCAGAGATCTGACTGTAGATGAAAGCAGAGGGAAAAGAAGTGGCATAAGATGTTAGAAGTAGGAATGCAGAATTGCTACCAGCATTTCATGGATAAATCCTCTTTTGCAGATGGGCATTTGTCTCATTCGGTAGAAATGATTGATGTGTTGAGGAAGGATGGTTGCTCCCTGAAGAGACCAGCGCGAATGATTGAAGCCTGCCGGAGGCACTAATGCCTTCACCACCGTCCCAATACACATCAAAGCCAATCCTTTCATTCAGTTTGAGATGATTATGTGCCTCTCGCATGCCAACCAACTCAACTAGACGTCTGGTGACAGGTAAGAGGACATGCAGGTGTGTTATTCCCCTCTGGAGGTAAATAGCATTAGCTATGTTGAGTAATAGTAATGACTTGCCAGCTCTTCGATGTGTTTTTGACTTGGCACATGGGACAGTGTTGAATGTCATGTTTTTGTTTGTTTTTTTTTTGTCTTGGAAAGCAGGAAGTAGATTTTAAAGTAGAATAAATCCTGAATTGGAATCATCTCCATCACAAACCTCAACACAAATTCCTTATATTGTTCCTAAGAGAGCGTTCTGGGCTATAATGACTGGTGTTGGTTTGCAGCTGTACAGCCCGAGGCACAAAGACAATGGCTGTTTAATCTGTTTGTTACCTTCTCCAGTGCGTTTATAGCAGCTCTATTTTCAGACGAGCTTGAGGAATGTAGTTCTAGAGCGGATCCTAGATTTATTTACAGTATGTGGTCTTTCTATAGAGAGTATTAGCATAATACAGCTTCAAATCTTTTCCCTAGAGCAGGGCCTCACATAATACCACACGTTCATTTTGTTACCGCTTTAAATTTTCACAGCTGCCGTAAAGCGATTATAGACACTTTTGTCTAAACAAGAAAAGGTCAGACTTTTCATGCAATGCGCATTACAGAACGTGTTCCTCGTTCATTTAAATTATATTTTTGTCAATATATATATATGTTATGATGCCAAAACCGTGCAAGTAATTGAGATCAAACTATTTGCCTTCCCTGTTTCTCCGGTGTCTTTGTGAACTTCTCTTTCTCTGCCATTCACTTTTCATTTCAACCTGTAGTAAAATGATCCTTATCTCGTGGCTCTGCATACCAGCGAGACGCTGCACCTCCATTACATGAAATCTGACCCTACAGGAGGAGGTTGTAATTATGGCTGAACTGCTGATTTTAGATTTAAACTTCAAGCGGAATCCAGTCATGCGCAAAATTTGTACATAGTGCTGATGCTCTTTTCTCCATCATGTCAGGCTGTTCCAGTGATAACTGACATGTGGACACTATCTCAGCCTCCCCTGTGAGAAAGGAAATTCATGTATGGAGATGGAAATGTTACTTTTGCAGAAGCAAAGTATACTAAGCAAACTTTGAACAACCATTTCTGATCTACTATCTGTTTGAATTTGGGTCTGTCTATTTAGCCAGCTAACTAGATTTTTGTATTGTGTCCTACTTCCATTCAAAATGAGAGATGTATAGTGAGTAAACTATATGAAAACACTGTATTTACATGGCTGATCTCACCTCTTGATCTACTCCTGCCATCAATCTCTCTGCACTTCCCTAAAACGGCAGAGGCTTCCCTCACTGCTGTCGAAATCCGCTCACTACAAATCAAACTCTCATCCTGTGCAAAGGTTCCTGGCTTTGAAGTTGATCTTTAGACACAGGCTTTTAAGTAGCTATATGATGGATTTATTCACACTTTATGTTAATGTTTTTAGGGTCCCATAGATTTTCCAGAGGACGTCAGTTGTCTTCAAAACACCAAATCTTTAATTGCATATTTAATCATCAATATTTTGCAGAGCCAATTGCTGACAAATCCTTTACCTATTTATATTATTATTTATTGATATTATTTAAAATATTCAAAGTTATTTAAAATTATAATTTCATTAATTATCAATCCTTGTATTGAGAAAAATGTCAACAGCTTGTCTTGTTGCATGCCACACATGTCACATTTCATCAGGCTCTCTGTCTTTGAGTTGGTAATTGTTGCCCTTGGGGAAACATTTAGGATTTTTGTGGCATGAAGCATATTACAACCGATCCATGACATCAGTGAATATAAAATTTGGAGGTTTAGCTCACAATTAGTTAATAACAAGTTAAGCAAGGCATATTTACTGCGAGCATACTTGATATAGTGTGTGATGTTTGACGCTTTTAATCAAAGTGATCACTGTGCACAAATTACAGAGACAGTCCTCTTGAAGCTACCTGCAGGGTTTAGGGCCTTGCTCAAAGGCACAACGTTGCCGACAGGGGGGTCTGTGATGCTCCCTGGTTTACGGTTCAACCCCCCCCCCCCCCCCCCACCCCCATAGAGTCCTCACAAAAAATGTTTACTTGCAGATTTACGTGACCTACTTGAACACCAAACACAAAGTCCTTCAGACCTGATCTGGTTGGTATATGCTTACTGAAATTGTTAAGCAGGTAAAAAAAAAAAAAAAAGAGTCCTCTTTTTACTTTGAATATAGGCTACATCATAATGGCTGTAAATGTGAATTATCTGGTCACAGATCTGTTATCTTCCTAGATTTAGGGTATTTTTGCTCTAAAAGGCTTTCTTGGTTTTTGTTTCTCCCACAAAACTAAATAGCAACAAAACAACAAGTAATATATATTTTTAACTGTCACATACTTTAAGACCCACCAAAAAATCCCTTGAAGGAAGGCTTTTAGCTCTTGTGATTAATCAAATTGTTTCAGGTAAGGTTACAAAAAATTAATTACACACACACATATATATATATAAATATATTTATATATGAATGCTAGATTATAACCATTTATTAGTCTGTTTTGTCAAAAATTAAGCTATTTGGTTGTGGTTCTCTGAGAGGAAGTGTTTGATTTGACATTTACTGTGTTTTAATCACCAGCAGAGGGCCAACTAAAAAGATTTTGTTTCAAAAGCTAGTGAACTGCCAAACTAGACAGCATTTTTGGCCATCATAAATGCACACAGCGTTTTTAACACCAGATGCGATTGAAGTCAATTCACGCGCAAATTATGCACAAAAAGACTTTTAAAACAGAACCATCGATTGAACTTTTTCTGATAGATCAAATGTGGATTTACACTAAAGTAAAATAAAAATATATTTATACAGTGGATATGGGCTTATAGCTAACCAATCTGCAATACCAGATATTTTAGTCATGGCTTCAGGTAGCGTGAATTAAACTCAGTAGGCAACAGTGTGTGTGTGTGTGTGTGTGTGTGTGTGTGTGTGTGTGTGTGTGTGTGTGTGTGTGTGTGTGTGTGTGTGTGTTTGGATCCATCGGGACGCGCCTCCTCTCGACCTCTGATAGGCGCAGCCGAGCGTCTCATCCGCCTTTTAGGAACCTTTGAGTTCACAGAGATTCAGCTCGGACGTGTCATGAGTACAGACAACTGAAAGGACACTATGATATACATGACTTTCTTCGAATCTTGCCATACAAGGATAATTCTGCCGTGGTAAAAGTTTGACTACGGTCGTTTGAATCATTTTCGGTAAGTAGCCCGCAACCTTTTTATTTGACCTGCTGCGATTGGATTAATGACAGAGCACACCCAAATGACCTGTTTTCATCGATATAAGAGTGCGTTTTGCCTTTTTTGGTGTGAAATGCTTTTCATTTACTGTACCTCTCTGATCCAAACCACGTTCGAAAGATAGTAAACATTAGTAAATAACAGCCGCAGACTGTTTGACAGCGTGCGTCAAAACCAGAACGCTTGCATTATAATCAATTATAGCCTACTGAAACGCACTCACGAGCTAAACGCTTCCATTGGTTACAGTGAAGAAGATTTTGGCTACACAATGTTAGGAATTTCAACGGGAGAGAAGAATGTAGCCTAGTTATAGGCTACTTATTTATGAATTGTAAGTTACCTTACCGTACGACAAAATCATACGTTTTAAAATGTGCAATTTTACTGTAAAAAATGTTTTGGAAGTAAAAATGCATGGATATTAAAAAGGCAAAATGTTTTTATTTTTAAAAATGTTTTTTATTAGTTAGTTTTAATTAGTTTAATATTTATGGGGATGAGATATTCCCATGATTCCCTTCACATTTGTTTAGATTTTATTTAAGAAGTTAGTTTCTTCTTATTTATGTAATCATTTATAGTTTATGTTGCATTTCAGGTTATTTAGTTTAAGTTTATTGCATTATTTTAGTGTTGTATGATAGCCTGATTTTTTTGTCTTTGTGTGGGTAACCAACACTGCTATGTATTCATATTACTATTGACTACTGTTGCTGAAGAGGCATTTTGATTAACTGTAAATTATCATGTGGTCTTTTATTTATTATTTATTATTATCTTTCTGTGTTTTTATCAGTACATTTTACATAGACAAACAGACTAGCTAAATATGTTTGTCTATTTACATTATATAGTTTAGTGAACAAATAGGAACTATAAATTATAGGCTATACAGTCAGCAAAATGCTATGGCATAATTCTTGTATATCATCACTGTATTTTTTACAGTAAAGTTCTGGCTTTTTATTATTTAAAGTTTTACTTTTTAAATAAATGTTTTTGATATGTAGTTGAATAATAGTGTAAATATGGTGTTAACCTTAGCCTAAACTATTAAGGTGTGCAAAAGTAAGACAATGCCATTTTCAAAGGTTAAACAAATGGCCGTCCTGTCAAACAATTGCACATTTGTATTAATATTTTACACTATGCAATAAACATTCAAATTCATCTCTGTAAATTACACTGTGCATGTCTTAAACACAGTGCTGGCCAAATAAGCAAGTTATCTTCCAAGCTCATTAAACGTGTGTATTTTGACATTCTGTCAAATGCTAGTGGCGACCTGTCATGCACTGCATTGATAAAAGGTCAGGAATTACCCTCCCTGCCCACATTGTTCAGTGTCCTGTATTTGTATTGTATTATATGAAACTAATCAGGATTAAAGCACTTTTGCATCCACTAGTGTGAATACATGCACAGCAATGGATCTATTATATTTCATATTAAAATATGCAGCAGGTGCATGGATACAGCAGTGCATTTGCAGTGATTTTATGAATTTGATATGATCCCCTGCCTTGATAGAGCTTTGTGTGCTGCTTTGTGTTTGCCGTGCTTGTAAGAGTGTTTAATTCATGGTCTGTACAGATACATTGGTTCTTTCCATTTGTTTTCTGTCGATCTTAATGTAGCTTTGTATTAGATATGCAATATGTAGGTCACTGCATTCCTTGATATTATTATACAGTATGTAATGTAAAAATGTTTGTTTAATGTTTTTTGGCTTACAGCCAATGACTAATGTTGACTGACTTTGCAAATCACGTCTTCTCGTTCCAATGACCTTTTTATGAAAATGTAGCCCAGACTGCTGTTTTTCTCTTTATAGGGAAGATGCTTAATCTCACTTAGCTGTAATGCACCTGCATTGTGGTGGAGAAGACGAATGACTCCATCCATGCTCATTTCCACAGTCAGTTTTTCCTTTCATTGCAAAAGATTGTGTGAAACGCATTGCATCTGTAGTCTGTGTAGGGCGTGTGTGATACAGACTCAACACAGGCAGCCAAGGACACAAGAGGAAGGCACAGTGTGAAATATTCTTGCTTAGCAGTGAGAGGAAATCCATTGGGTTACTTATGAGCCGAGCTTCCTTTGATATCAGATAGGAGAAAAGATTTCCACCGAAGTGGAAAGCACTTTCTCGGGAAAGCCCTGATGACATCACAGCGACTGAGACCATTTCAGACAATGCAATGACAATATATATATCATGGGAATACTTTGCAGTAATATTCTGTACATTAGCATTTGATGCATAGGTAACATGAACTAATAATCAACAATATTTATAGAATTTATTAATCTATAGGTGTAAATGTTTATTTAATCACATTTATTATTGTTGTTCATACTGATACTACTACTACTACTACTACTAATTATTATTATGTATTTTATTATGTATAATTTAATTATTTTTAATGTATCATTTATATCATCTATATCATTGACAGCTAATAAAAATGTAAATTAAATAATATTAACATTTTTTATTTAAATGTTAAATATATGTAGTATGTATGTTGATAACTTAACCAAGATTGACATATGTAAAAGAATTTTAAATTGTTAATGTTACGACCCTGGTGATATTTACAGTATTTACAATAAAGTGAAAAAGGCAGCACACTTGCCAGCTCAGCAGAACAAAACAAAGAAAAAGATTGAACAGAAGTGTTTAAGTAAAAATACAGTAAAGAATAAATAAATAAATTGACTATTGCATAAAGTTAATGTAGATAACCTTAAAGTGTTCCCAATATTGGTTCAAATTCATATAGTACATTTGTAAAGCAATTTCCAGTGTTAAATGCAACTAAAGCCCGTAGTCTCGTCCAGTCTGGGGCAAAGGAAATGCATTGTCTCCTGCAAACATGCATAGGAAGAATGGAATTATACAGTGATGTGTGTCTAAAGCCCATCTGTAGACTGCCTGATTTTGTGGTGCAGTCTTGGTTGAAGGGACACGGTCAGAACAATGAATTCAAGAAGAAAATTTTTAAGAGATGAAAGGGTCATCACCAGCGTGAAAAATGCATTTGTCTTCGTTTTTAAAAATCGTAGTGTCCACGCACAAGATTTATCGTCCCTTAGGTCTCTTGGGTTCACTTTATCTGAGTGGCGGCAGATAGGCTTATTTTCTCTACATCTAAACTGAAGAGATTTGCATCATGAGCTGTTTGCGTAAAACAAAGGGGTAAATCTTAGTAAATAAGAGATACAGAATGTAGTTGTAGTAGATTTTGTTATAAAATAGATGTTCAAACTTGATTTTATTTTCAGCAAAGAGCAAGAATTTTTTTATGATTAATTAAAAGTGCTACCTAATAAAAAATCACTGTAAGTGCAAGACTTTACTTAAACATTTCGACACCATAGTGACTGACCTAGTAAGAGCAACAAACGCTTATATAGAGTCATTGTTTGCAGTTTCGCAAAATACAATATTATTATTATTTTACTTGCCCTTTTAATTTCCACTGTAACCTATATATATTGTTTTTATATTGTTGTTGTTTTGACATACAGTATTCTGTATGGGTCAATATATAATTTATATATGTTTTAAAAATGCCTCTATGAGCACATGTTAGAGCTGGGGCAGGTGTTTCTCCAGATGGGCCAGCCAAGAAACCGAAAGGTGTTATTTAAGACCTTCTAATGACAAGGGCATGTAGGCATTTAGAGTTATATGGGTCATTATTGCTGACGTATGATGAGGGTCATTATCTGACGTTATGATGCTGGCTGAAGGAATGTCACGGGAACGTTAGATCGTTAGTCACTCTTGTGTGTGTTTTGAATCTGTGCTGCATGTAATGTTACTGTGTTGTTTCTGGATTTATCTTTTTGTTTATTGGTACTTTTAGAATAGTTATATAAAATGCTATATTATTGGCTTGCATTCAGACTTGATGTTTTTTTCTTGAAATAACACTGTAATACCACAATTTAAACTGTGGTTTACATGGAACATGCCACCTTTTTGCCATTGCGTGACCATCAGTGGTCTTATAAAGCATCCCGTGTCGTAGTGGGGGAGGGGGTTCAGTGCTCCATGTGCTGATCAGACTCTGCATTACCCAGAGTGCCTTCTCAATGGGGACGGTGAGGCAGAAGACAGAGCGATGGCTTCATCTGACCCCTTTGTTTCCCCTCACCATGTCGAGGAACTTGACAAAGGCTGATGGTCTTTGGATAATGACACTTCTCATTGGACTGAGCACATAACAAACGCTGTTCATCGGAGCGAATGAGAGGATCCCTCAACGCTGTGCATTACTTATGCTCTTTTTGAATTATTTAGCAAAGTTTGTTTTGCGTTAACTGCATGAGTGACCAGGCAAAGATCACTGTCACTGGGTCAGTGTTAGTCCGCCTGAGGCGTCCAGCGCTCTTAATGCGTCTGTTATTTTTGCACGTTACGCCCTATTATTCCATGATTTTCATTTTTTGGCACGTTACACCCCATTATTACATTATTTTCATTTTCAAGTCTATTTAGCATTACAACATGATATACTATGTTTTTTGTTTTTTTTTATATGTACATGATTCATTATGGAGAGGATTTTGCTCAGATAGGCCTGTGTAAATCTGTGTGAAAGGTGTTAGGAAGCTTTTTGCAGATTTTGATGCTAATTAGCTGCTCTTGCACCCCATTTGAATGCTTTACTGAACAGATGTATCCGATTTGTCTTACGGGGGCTTTTTCGCACCCTGGAGTGAAACTGCTGCATCCTTTGTCAGTGTATGAAAATGTAAATGGAGTCTGTTAATATACCTTGAACCAGAGGATTTGAAAGGTTCATTCAGCCACTGTGTAGTTCAGCATCAATGTAATAATATATATTATATAATAAAATTAAGCATTTTATTCAGCATTTCATTCATTGATTATTCTGCAATGACTTCAACAGTATTTCTATTTTCTTTTTTTAAATGTCTATTCATCAAAAAATTGTGGTTTTCAGCAAAATATTAAGCTGCACAACAGTTTTTAACATTGATAATGGTACGAATTTTTTCGTTGGCAGCAAATCAGAATATTATAATGATTTCTGAAGGATCATGTGACACTGAAGACTGGAGTCATGGCAAAGCTGAATTTTCAGAAGCCATGACAGGAATAAATTATATTTTTAAATACATTATATAAAGCAGTCATTTTAAATTGTAGCCTAATTATATTTCACAACATTATTTTTTGCTGTATTTTTTTGTTACATCGTATTTTTGTAAAAATACATTTGTATTTTTGATCAAATAAATATAGCCCTGGTGAGGGTTCTTTCATAAACATTAAAAAACTTACCGACCTTCAAAACTTTGAAGAAAAATGTGAGTTTTTTGATTAATGCTTTTAACGTTTATTTTCAGGTTTTAAAGATTCCCGAACAACAAACTATAGATAAAATAAATGTAAGTTCCCATACAAATGTGTTATTCGTACTGTTTGGTTTTTAGACCTTTTAATGTATTAACTTTATTTATATATATTTTTTTTCATTTATCCATCTAGTGTAATATTTAATATAAAAAGCCCTTCTAGGTACATGTGTTGCGAATTATCCTTGGCTATAATCACTATGATACTGACATGGGATTACTTCGAGAAGATAGATATTCACTGTATCTGTCCCTACCAAAATAAACTATAAATAAACAAAGACATGATTTTAGATTAAGACAGGAAAGGAATTGTAGTTCTTTTTCTTAGGGAATCTTACATCCCTGAGGCCTGTATATGTTGAATAAGTATCATACCCTTGTTTGTGATTTTGATGAAATGTACTGTGTTACAAGTCTCCTCTCTATCTGTTATGCAGAACCTGATTTCACCAACTGCAACATGTTCCTGAATCAACAACTTTGTTCATCCTGGAACAAGATTCCAATCAACCAATCAGATTTGAAGAACATGTTTATAGTTTATGTCAAGTTTAGTCTTACAGTCAGGGTTAGGTGCTCCTACATCTGTTTTATTCACCTATTTCCTTTTGATTTAAGGGATAACTTATGGGTAGGGTTAGGGTTAGGGATACGGTAAGGATTAAATTTTCAGACTGGAATGTTGTTCCAGGATCAACAAAATATGTTGACCCAGGAATGCGTCTAACTCTGCGAAATCAGGATGTGTGTACGCTATAGTGGTAAAAAAAAACAAAGGCATAAAATCCGCATGCCTGGACTGCTCTTTTTGCCATTCTGCTTTGAACCCCATATGTATGCAGTCAATCTTGTTGTTGTCTAGTGCGTTACGCGTCTCCCTCTTCAGCATCAGCAGCAGATACAGTACTTCAGCATGTCTCCAGAGGCTTTTCATTTCCTTTGAAGTTTTTCATTCCATGAGAATGCTTGAATGGATTCTTCAGGATAATTCACATTGCATATCCTGCGCTTTTAACCTGCTTGCTTTTTGACCGGACAGTTGGATAGTTTTCTGAAAAAAAAAAAAAAATGAAAATGAAACGTTTAAGACAGAAGTTCATCAAAAACATGCCAGTGTTATTGCTGTTCCTTGTTGTCCCACTTTTTTATTGCTTTAAATCTCCATGCCTAATTGTAGAGGATTTACACTGCCATGTTTTTGATGAACTGCCGTCTTAAACGTTTCATGTTTACAAAATTAAATTAAGTTGGATTTTTTTTCTTTACAGCTGGAGGCTTTCCATAAGTTGGCAGTTTTGCAAAAACAAAGGTGGATTTTTTCTTTTTTTTTTTTTGTTGAAATGATGACAAGATCTTTTATTCACAACCATATCATTCTCACATTCAGACCTTGAACAGACATAGTGCTCTTATGTTTAGGCAATTTATGCTAATAATGATGTTCTTTGACATGATATGTTGACAGAATCACAAGCTCCTCCAGTGTCAGGTGATCTTCAAATATACCCACCATTTCTGAACTGCAGATGTTTACATGTAAATATGACCATAAGCCTCATAGTTCAGAGACTGAGGGGTGTGTTTTCCCCCATCTGATTAAACTCAGTCACACTCTGTCCGTGATCATCGAGTGTAAATGTCTTGTTGGGAGAATGAGGTTTTGCCATCTGAGCCCCAAAGACAAAAGAGGGAGCAAATCCTTTCATGAACATTCCTAATTAGCCCTCTTTGCCGCCTTATCCTGTTATGGTTCTGCTGGCCCAAAGTTCAAGGGAATCAAACTTACCCTATGCCCCACCCACTTAGTGTTCTACAGCTGCCAAAAAGATATTTCATCCCTCCTCGGTTTGACCCACCCCACACGCTAAGACATTTTGTATGGTAGGATAGATACAGCTCAAGTCTTTCCCATAGTTTCAAGAAGTGGGGTCACCAAACAAGAGGGAGAGAAGAGATGCTATTGCAAAGGTCATTATGATCTAGCTAAATCAGTTAAACCCAATATTTCTGTGTTGTTGGTTGTATTGCATGTATGAGCTTTTTAAATATTAATAAGCAGTTAAAATATTAATAAATATTAATAAAAAAATATTTTTTTAATAATAATATATATTATTATTATTATTATTATATATTTTTTTTAAACATTATTCAAGTATTTTATACTTAGGCTTGTTTTTTTCTCGATTGTTACACCAGGACAGTTGTTTTGTGACCCTAACATTTTGACTTTATGCTCACCCAAAAAAAATATTAAAGCAATCAATCAATCAATCAAAATATCAATATTTTCCCTCCAAATTTATTCATGTAGCATATGGTGCATTGTATCATTAATATTGTTCCAACAGACCTCTTTTAAGGCAGAGAATCTTTTCTGCATTATCTGGGGCATTTGAAGTTTATTTTTCATTGTGTTATTCTGAGCTACATGACTGATTCCTTGGATCTTTGAATGTGTCAAGAGTCTGAAGAGGGGATTAAAAATTATGCAGCTGAATCGGACCACTTCAAACGAATAGTGCCAGATTAGTGTGTGTGTGTATATGTGTGTGCATGTAGGATTTCAATTAGCTGGTCTGTGATTCTGATGCAACGTGACTCCTTTAGTTTTGTCCGGGTGCACTATAGGGCAGAGGCATTGCTCGATGCATTGACTTGTGACAACAGGCAGGGCTCTGTTGAGATTGCATTGTGCCCTCTCTCAAATGAGAGAAGTGCAGCTTCATCTGCATTATTGTCCATTCTTGCTGTATTGAGGCTTTCCAAGGAATTTTGCTATACGGTTTTGAAGGTGCTGTGCTATATTTTTGTTTAATTCTATTCATGGAATAAAAGAGCATTGTGTGCTATTGTCCTACTGTAAGTAAGAGTAACCTCTTGTTTTGTGCAGTTTCTAGTATAATGTTTTACTTCTAGATGAAATGCTGACATTCAGGTGCCTGTGACAGACTGGAAAAGAGCCACAACTTGCAGTTTGTGGCTTCCTTGCCACTCTTCTCTTTTAACTTCTCAAACCTGTGCAAAATCTGGTCCAACAAGTTTTGGAAGTCACAGGAGAGGATTTGCATTTCTTTCCCTCTATTAATGGGAGCGACTGCCATTCACAGGCCAATTCACAACCCAGAATATCGTGTTTCTGACCTGAGTTAGTCTTTTTCACCTGGCAGTGGCTCGGGCAGGAACTCCAGGGCCCTTGACCTGCTGGGAGACTCAGTCCTCTCCATGCTGTCTCTTTCCTCCACCCTGCTGGGTCTGAGTCAGCCAGTGACCTGCAGGAATGAGATGACATGAATGTGACTGGATGTATCATGCTGTACAGAGAGGAAGTCAGGCTTTCAGAGCTCCCGCAGTCGTTCTTACATGGTGTTTAACAGGTGCAAAAAACGCAAATCAGCACTGTTGTGTTTTAAAAGCTGGGGGGGGGGGCAATGTTTTTGAATACAGTTTTTCAATACAAACTCAAACATTTCTTATAAAATTAGAAAATTACTATAGTATACATTAGTATATACACTTTAATATTTACTACTATACATTACTGTGCAAAAGTTTGAGGTCAGTAAGATTTTGTTTAAAATATTTTTTATTCAGCTAGAATGCATTAAAATGATCCAAAATGAGAGTGAGGGTATTTATAATGTCACAAATTATTTTTGTTTCAAATGAATGCTGTTCTTTTGAACTTTAATCAAGGAAAACAAAAAAAAGTATATGCATTTCCACAAAAATGATAAGCAGCACAACTGTTTTCAACATTCATGATAATAATACAAGTTTCTTGAGCAGCAAATCAGCTATTAGAATGATTTCTGAAGGATCATGTGACACTGGTGAAAATTTGGCATCAATTTAATTTTAAGTTTTTATTGTATATTTGATCAATTAAATGCAGTCTTGGTGATAACAGACTTATATATATATATATATATATATATATATATATATATATATATATATACCTTTGAATGGTATGGCAACAAATGTGTTATTTGTTTCTTTTTTTTTTCTTTTTAGCAGAAACATCTGAGACAAAGATAATACCATTACTTAATACAAAGTTAATCCGACTGAAAATTGATTCTTAAACTGTTCCCTGCTGGTGAAATGACCTGCCTAACTTCTACAGTCTTTAGCCATTTCTTTAATTGCTACATGTACTGTGCTAAACTAACGGACTTGTCACAGTACTTGCATATTGTGGCCCTGTTGTTGGTTTGATTGCTTCCATTGTTCTCCCCATTTGTAAGTCGCTTTGGATAAAAGCGCCTACTAAATAATTAAAATGTACAGTAAATGTAAATGTAGTAGTAAATTAATGTAGTACATCAGTGTAAAGATGTGATGTGTAAATAGCATACATAATGCACATGGATATTGTGTTTAATCTTACTGAAAGAGCATAAAGATGTTTAAATGTACCAGTGGTTTTATATGGACACATAGTCATCCCTACTTAACTTGCCTCAAAAACTTTTGCATTACAAGGCTCAGAGACTGCATAAAAGCAGTAGATGTACAATCAAGCGAGTGCAAAAGGTCGTTTTTCTTCTGAGCCAGGTTCATGTTGTGCTAAAGAGTTTGCTCTCCAGCTATGCTTTAATGCATCATGATCCTCTTCAACACTTTCCAAACAACAGAATAGTCTGCTTAAACAAACCGACAACCGCAGTTTCCATTTTCCAGAGCGACTTGCAGGCGTGTAGGCTTTGATGACAGGTATTGCTCATGGCAGGCACCTGGCACAGCTTTAGAGGAGACTGGGCACCGAAGTTTAA
Source organism: Gila orcuttii (assembly GCA_026230005.1). NCBI lineage: Eukaryota > Metazoa > Chordata > Actinopteri > Cypriniformes > Leuciscidae > Gila > Gila orcuttii. The sequence goes on along the minus strand of JAPDVR010000007.1, from coordinate 29,328,137 downwards.
CCCGAAGCACTTCCTGATTGGTCTGGAAGGTTGCCTTTGAATGTCAGAGTAATTATTATGTGCCTTGTTTGGAAAGTATTTAAATTAAATTTTTCCCTCGTTTGACTGGCATGAGTTACAGTCGTCATTATTATGATTAGAATGTCAACACTTAAAGTGAAATTATTCATATAATTATAAAGAAAAGGTCTGCTGGCATTAGTGCCACACAAATGGTTTAAGCAAGGATTTTTAAAAACTTTTTTTTTTTTTATGCTCACCTAGGCTGCATTGATTTGAACAAACAATACAGTAAAAACAGTTATACTGTGAAATATTATCACAGTTTAAAATAACTATTTTCTATTGTAATATATTTTAAAATGTCAATTTAATCCTGTGATGCAAAGCTGGATTTTCAGCATCATTACTCCAGTGTCACATGATCCTTCACATCGCTGCTGTTGCAAGATTGATTATTGAAAACAGTTATGCTGCTTAATATTTTAGTTGAATGATTTGTTTTTTGTTTTCTTCTGGATGCTTTGATTAATAGAAAGTTGCAGGAACAGCATTTATTTGAATTACACCAAACATTTAAACGGTAGTGTGTATTAGCATATAGTTGTTATGTCTCTGTATTTCATTATTTTTGAAGATCTCTTATCAGCCATGTTCTCAAAGTTGTGGCCTGGGCAGCTGGTATTTGATGGTCTAGGACATAATAGACTCTCCAATGACAGATAAAGCTGAATAAGACGCCTCGGTTTGAGGACACCTGTGTTGAAACTGAATCCATGTTGTCTTATCAGTAGGATGTATTTTTGTTACTCAAGGTTTTCCTTAACTCATTCCCTCTTCATGTCACAGTCTCATACAAAGGGTGATTTCATCTAAGCTGAGCTTTTATCTGAACTCATTTCACTGCAAGTAATCTAGTTTAAGTATTAGGCTTAATCACACTATTTGACTGTGAGTTGGCCACAATATACTTGACAATATACTTTCTACTGAAGATAGAAAATCATACAAAATGACATGAGGACAAATAAATGATGACAGAATTTCCATTTTTGGGTGAATTATCTCTTTAATGTTTTCTCTTGTAGAAACTATGATGGCAGAAATATACGTCATTAACTAAATAACTTAATTCATCATAACACCCGGCTCTTTCATTGTAGAACTCTCCGGTTTTCTCTGTATCTGTTCAGCATCCACATGAAACACATGTACTGTACACGGGTTCAATTCTTACTAATATAATGCTGAAAGCCCAAGGGGAAAATCTAATTCATTACCTCCAGACTTAACGTATTATAGAGGTCAGCGCATTTATCAAAGGTGTGTCAAAACATACTTCAATTGTTTGTTGACATTCCCAGTCAAGGAACAGCTTGTGGGACCAATCAGCTAAAAATGAAAACTGATATGTTCTTCTGTGCTCCTTTTCAATGGCACCTTAGACCTTCAGTGGAGAAAAGGATTGCTTTGAGGAAACCTGATGCTCTGTAACACGGCAGTGCTGTGCCACTCTACATTGTCTGAGAGGTCAGGAGCTACACAGCAACAGGAGCTCAGGGTCGCCTGGTGTCGGGCTATTTAATCATTTTTCTGAGAGTAGCATGGCTAACACATTAACAGGAGGAAATCTATTTTACATCCTCTGACGGGAAAGCTATTATAATCCTTTTGGACATGTGTTGCTTTAAGGCAGGGGTGTCCAAACTCGGTCCTGGAGGGCCACTGGCCTGCAGAGTTTAGTTCCAACTTGCCTCAACACACCTGCTTGTAAGTTTTTAGCATGCCTAATGACCTTCAACAGCTAATCAAGACCTTGATTAGCTGTTTCAGGTGCGTTTAATTGGGGTTGGAGCTAAACTCTGCTGGACACTGGCCCTCCAGGACCGAGTTTGGACACCCCTGCTTTAAGGGCTCTTATTGTCTTTGAATTGATCAAAAAAGAAAAATTTGACCATTATTATTATTATTTATTATTATGAAACCATTATTATTATTATTATTATTTTAGATTTTTCATTTTATTTTTTACTTCTAGTGTAATTTACTTCTCACGCATCTGCTTGCACAGAGATGTGCTGGGATTATTGCTCATGTTTAAATGGGAACTATTTGCTATGAGATCTAATAAGATCTAATTTTTTTTAATAAACTACAGAAAGAACAAAAAGGTGGTGATACTATGAAGATGTGATTTTTTTCCCTTCCAGGTTCAGATTGGTATGTAAATGAACTGATGGAGAAGAAAAAAAAAACACAATACTACAGTACTTACCTTCTCAAAAATTTAACTGGATGCTTGTTGCCATCATTAAATAATAAAAGTATTACAAGTGTAGAAAATGAGCTGTTTTGATCTAATATGCTGTAAATGAAGCAAATATCTCATAAAGGAAGCACTCTGATTCTCTGTCATACCTGATGAGTGAAATATACTCAAACTCATAAATTTTAAAGGGGAAATGCAGCAAAAATGGTATACATTTCAAACAGTATTTTTGTAAAAGCCTTAAGGCAGTCTGAAGGTTGCTCTGTTGTATTTATTAGCTCTCTCCGCTCTCTCTTATTATGAGTCAGCTTTTTTTTGAGGGGAATTCAATTTGAGAATTGTAAACAAAATAAGAGCAATTGATTCACCAAAATGAATGGATTGATTTCTGGCAGGCCCTCCATCTGACTCGCTGAAGAAAGCACACAAAGCGGTTTAGTCAAGCACTTCTGAAAAATGTGTAATCTGCCCCAGCTTTCGTTTCAGTAATGTAAACCGCAGAGCTCTGTGTTTAAGACATGTGCTTTTCTCCAGGCTTATTTTAGTCTTTCAGGGGGATTTTTTGTTGAACAAGTATACCGCACCAACAACAAAAAAAACAGCCCAGATCCTTCTCATTTTTCAACCTTTGTTATGCTTTTTAATTGGATTTAGTTTAAAGGTACAATACCTAAGATTTTATGCCGCTAGAGGGCGCTACATTCAAAACAACAACAACAACGGCTTTGCTTGATGACGACGTGAAGGAGCGCGGAATTATGGGAACTGTTGTTTTCAACTCCAACATGGATAAATCAGTCAGACGGGAATCGAAAATTAATTTTCATGGATGAGGTAAAGTTCGATTTCCATAAATGTTGCGTTTAATGACATGCTTGTTTTTCATTAAACTGAAATAACCGCAAGAAAAGTAAGGTTTAATAGTAAATTAGTTATCACAGATGTTACTGTATTTGTTGAATTGTGATAACGCTGCGCATTTTAACGTACATTCGAACATACCCACATCATTTGCCAAAGGACTGATTCATCTTTATGTAGAACATCGTATATTTATTTACATAGAAGTATTCGCGGTGAATATGACCTTACGATTTTTCACATCATATGCATAGACAACAAGACATTCTAACAATAATACTAATTGTTTTGAATCCTTTACTGACATGAAAATTGAATACAGAACACGGTGGTACTCACCTGTCAATTAAAACACATGCAAGATCGGCGTCTCGTTCTAGTTCGAGTTTTTCACGAAGTTCTCTCCATTTAGGAAATGCCACACCGATGTTGATCCTGGTTTTATTTCTCTTCTTGTCCCAAATTCTTTTTGGGTCGTTTGGTTGACCCGTTCGTTGACGTTTGCGTTTATGAGACTTGTCTTTGTCGACAGAACCAGCTGCAATCGCTAAAGAATAATTGTGTTCCATTCCATAACAAATGCGCGAAACAAGCTGACGTTTGTTGCTTGATAGACGCTAACGCACAACTACAACTTCCGCATTTGTCCAGGACTCCACGCAGTACGATCGGAAACCGAGGGTAACGCGGATATGACGCGATTGACTGGCGACTCCCAGCTCACCCCTGCTCACACGCCCCGTTTCCTTGGTTAAAATCTCAATTTTCTCGAGATTTAAACATTGTTTGAAATATTTGGAAAATTGTAAGTTATCACCTTAATTAAATATATAACACTGGCCTTGCGATTTTGGGAAATTTTAATGCAAAAATCTTAGGTATTGTACCTTTAAAGTAAATGTGCATGGTAAAAAATTAAAATGTACTTTTATTCTGTTTTATAAAGAAAAAACGGTAACACTTTAGTTTAGGGTCCTTTAGGGAATTCTCACTATTAACTTTGCTTATTAGCATGCATATTACTAGAATATTGACTTATTTGTACTTATAAAGCACATATTGATGCTTTATTCTGCATGAACATATTCTACAGCCCTTAACAACTTACTAACTATTAATAAGCCGTAATTAGGAGTTTGAGGCAAAATTCATAGTTAAAGAGTTACTAACCCTTTAATTGTTCGTTAATAGTGACAATTTGACCCTAATATAAAGTGTGACCGAAAAAACATAAATTTTTAGGTTAATTGCCATTATTTTCTTAATAGAATCTTATCAACAACAAAAAAAGCCACATGAAGCACATTTTGTTCCATTAAATTTGATCCTGTTTCATGGACTGAAATCAATTTTATGGTTTTCATCAAAGATGTTGCATTGTGAGAAAGGCATTCAGTATTCGAAAACTATAGATGAGTGTTTGTTCTGCTGCCAACTACCAAAGCAAACAGCTAAGAGGGTCACTGTCGTTGAGGGTCAGGACATTGGCAGACTGCTGACATTGTCATTGATATAATGAAGCACTTGCTGAAATAACAAGCATGCCTCTTTGTGTCCGGTGTTTTGGAGAGGGATAACACTCCTTTGAACTGCTTTAATCCTATAGAGTTCCTTTTTTCTTCAGCAGATGTTTCTTTAATCCGTTGTTAAACTTAATTTATTCGGCGCCTAATATTTAAGTTGTTTTGTGTGACCATGGCTGTGTTGTTTAACAGGTGCCGTGTTGGATCTGGGTACCTGCTCATGTGAGTTTTCCTCCAGCTATGGAACCCTGGCCTATCATGGCCTGGGGCTTAATGCTGACCGCCATCACCGGCTGGATCAAAGCGGTTCAATCTAGGGAATTCACAGAAAAAGACATTGTTTTTCTCCATCCCTCAAGTAAGTATTTCTTCTCTCGCCTTCTTTCTTCTTAGATCCTGCCAAAGCTTTGAAAATGAAACTGATATAATCCTTGAGTTCCTGGGTCATCTCATCTGGGAGAACAAAAGGGTCAGACATCAGTTGTCAATCCTGGCTTCTATAGATCTTTTAAGGGCTGGTATGGAGCTGTTATAGACCTTCAGGCTCTGAATGCAAATTCATTCCAAATATGGGGTTCTAGATTTTATATTGTGACCTAATAATTGGCCTTCCAGGCTGTATCAGTGGTTGAGCAGCGGGCCAGTGACGCGTAGCTAAACTCAGCGTCTCAGCTGACACACCAGCTGTGTTAAGACCCCCCACCCTAAAACTCAGATGGCCCACTAGGCCTGCTGACGTGAAATCAATTGTTCAGAGCTTGTGGCAATGGCCGTGGCGCTATAGGTCAGTGTAGCTTTTTCTGCCTGACACCCTTTCTTCTTTAAACCCGTTTGATTTGCATCTTGAAATTCTGTATGGGGAAATGGCTTTTATATTTGTCAAATATATTGGTAACATTTTCTGATAGCATTCTGTATGTCATCAACAAACAAAATTACATTGTACAATTTTTAACAGTACAGTCTGTTAATATAAATTCAAACAAATACTTACACTATAGTTTGGGTCGGTAAGATTTGTTCAGTGTTTTTGAAAGGAGTCTCTTATGCTCACCAAGGCAGCATTTATTTGATCAAAAATACAGTAATATTATGAAATATTAGTTTATTTGTATTTTTTTTAAGTGTAATGTATTCAGCCATTACTCAAGTCTTCAGTGTCACATGATCCTTTAGGAATTATTCTAATATGCTGTTTATTTGCTCAAGAAATAACAATAATTATTATTAATGTTGAAAACAATTGTGCTGCTTAATATTTTTGTGGAAATCGTGATTCATTTTTTTAAGATTCTTTGATGAATAGAAAGTTCAAAAGAATAGCATTTATTTAAAATATATAAATCTTTTGTAACATTATAAATGTCTTTAATCTCACTTTTTATCAATTTAATATCCTTGATGAATAAAAGTGTTAATTTCTTTTAAAAATCTTTATGTATATTAAAAACGTATATAAAAATAGAAGTTGTATATACAGCTTATATATAAATAAATATATTTTTATTAGAATGTCCTTTAGTGAAAGCAATTCCAAACATTTTCCATTCAGAAATGGAACCAGAATTGTTCAATTCCTCATGGTGCCCATATGTTTCCTATTTATTCATATTTGAATGTACTGATATTCTATGCATTACATGTTGTTCCATGACTTACCAATAAAGTTTTGATCATTTGTTACCGATACTATCAATGTTTTTGATATGTAAATATCTCAGTGACTTGGTAACATGTGGCAAGTACAATTATCCATAATGAAAGAGAGTAGATGTTGGTTTCAGTTCTGTTGAGAGAATTAATCTGTGAAATCCCTAACTCTTTCATCACAGTAAGCAGGACCTCCCAAAATCCTTTTAGCTGTGTGGCTCTCCGGTGTACAGCTGGAGATATCCGTATCTGCTCAATGACCCAGCGGTGATTGTGTGTGCGTGTGTGTGTGAGTGTGAGTGTGTGAGAGTGAGAGCTTAAAACAAATCACTTCTTATGAGATCTCAGAATAGTTTGTGTATTTGTGACCTTCTGATATCCGGCTGTTGCGCATTGATTTACTGCGATGATGGAGTTGATTTTGTTTCTTCACTCCAGATGGCAAGTGTGGATTTACAACCCCATGCGATCATTCAGAAAACAAAACACACTCCACGTATTTAGCATAGTTAGCACTACTTCACAATGAGTGTGTTTACATGTACAACAAAATGTTGGTGGCTATCAAAAATCAGCTCATTATAAAAACTCAAAGCATGTTTACATTTGATTATATTACAAATTGTTCTGTTCTCCTTTTTTGACATCAGATATTAAACAGTTATCCACACAATACATGCACATTGAATTGGAAACGAAGGAAAGGAAAAAAAATGTATAATGTTGACAGACACACAAGGGTCGTAAATGTGCCTCAGACTTCATATTTTGCAGTTGTATTAACTTTTTCTCTCATCTCTTTAAGTCTGTGCTGTAAATATATAAGAGAGGTTACAGTCAGCTGTATCGTTGTATTAATTATTTAGTGACCACCTTCTCACAAGGAGGCTCACAGGAATTTGGTGGGATTAACAGTAAAATCTGTAGGTAATAAACGAACTTCTAACTGAGCTCTGTTTGTATATACTGTTTGGATGAATGAATGGCCTGTTTAAAATGATCACTTGATCAGATTCTTGAAGCATTTGCTGGATGAGGTCAACAAGAGTTTTTTTATCTCTTTAAAACTTTATAACAAAAACTAGGCTGATGTTTATGTTCTATGAGAGCCGCGTAATCTGATTGTGGAGCTTCAGGAAGTGAAAAAGTTTTCCCAAGTACTTTTTTCACCTAAGGATTAACAGCAAAGAGCGCTTGAATAGATTGAGTCTCAGTCTTTCACAAGTGGTCCTATTGATTAGGAAATTGATACAGGTAGCCTACATAATTACGTGCAATTTATTTAAAAATGAAATGAGTGTCTGGCATGTTATCTATTCTGTAAACACTGCGTGTAAATCATAATGTCGGATAAAACTTTTTTTTTTTTTTTACTGTTTTGCTTTTGGAGAAAAAGAAAATTGATTACCTTTCAGAGCTAGTCTGAGGGGAAAGCACTGTGGCATGATGACAACACAATCGTTTATTTCTATTTGACCACATTTATAAAATGCTTCGAATATAACTGTGCAAATTAAGTTCAATGCAGATGAAATAGAGAGAAAAGTTTTTTTTTACTTTGCTGTTATCCTTACATAATTGTTCTATTGAACTTTCTATTCATCAAAGAATCCTGAAAAAAATATATCATGGTTTCCTCAAAAAAATAGTATGCATCACTACTGTTTTCAACATTGATAATAAGGAATGTTTCTTGTGCACCAAATCATCATATTAGAATGATTTCAGAAGGATCATGTGACACTGAAGACTGGAGTAATGATGCTGAAAATTCAGCTTTTCCATCACAAAAACAAATTACATTTTGAAATATATTAAAATAGAAAACAACTATTTTAAATTGTAATAATATTTCACAATTTTTACTGTCTTATTTAAAATTATTTATTAAATTAATAAATGCAATCTTAGGGAGCGTAAAAACATTAAAAATGTCCTGACCCCAAACTTTTGAACGGTAGCATAAGTATAAGATTGTATTGGCAGATAAGATGTTATATGTAAGTACAATATCGTACAATATAATATTTATATCTGATGATTCCCGCCCTTTCGTTCAGCATAATAATAGTCAGTTAATCAGTTTCGCCAACAGATTTGGAATCACTAAATGATGATCTAAATCATTCCGTTTACATTGATTATTATTCTTTTGTCCTTTGTTTTCCCAGCAACTCCATATCCAGGAGGATTTAAATGTTTTACCTGTGAAGATGCACCTGACAACTACGAATGCAATCGCTGGGCTCCAGATCTCTACTGTCCACGAGGTGCCAATATCTCCATAACCTCTCTCTCTTATTACAAAGCAGGGTGCCTATTAAAACTAAAGTACTGTATTTATGTCGTTCTGCAAAACAAGGCGCAATTTATAATTAATCCAATTTATATATAAAGGAGGTATGTTTGGGCAGAAAAGAATGACAATGACTTAATTTAAATGGTCACCGCGCAGTGCTATTGAATTGTGCTGTGCTAAAACAACTAATTTGGGGTTCCCAGTCAAAAACAACCAACCTTTTACATTTCTTGTAAATCTTTCATTATGCTATATTATCACCAAATGTTAGATGAAATCTTTTTTGTCTACTGGTTTTCTTTCACTTAGCACAGGTTTTGTATTTCTTTTTGGAGCTGATTGATTGTAGGCCTCATTGATCTGAGCTTATTCACCTAAAAACTCTTCTCTTCTATTCTATATATTTTTTTTATTTATTTTTAAGAAAAAATTATATGGACTGCGTTAGATTAAACTGAGAGGGGTCATAGCACTTACATATTGTTGTCCTACTGTTAGTTTAACTGCTTCTAATGTTCTCATTTGTAAGTCGCTTTGGATAAAAGCGTCTGCTAAATGAATAAATGTAAATGTATAAATAAATGTGAAAACAAAAAAGGTGCATAAGCTCAGATCAATGAGGCCTAGTGGCCTACGATCAATCAGTTAATAAAATAAATACAAAACCTTCCCTAATTGAAAGGAAACAAGATTAAAATCCAATACTTGTCCCATAACGAGATTTATAAGCTATTTTTTGAGGGTTGGTCATTTTTGACTGGGAACACAAGTGTAACGAGGTGGAAAATAACCCCCAAAAAGAACAAAAATGAGCAAAGTCAGAAAGTTGCAGTCTAATGCAATAACAATAACTAGCATTTTGGGAAAAGAAGATCCTCTCTGGGTCAAAATGACCGCAATACAACACATGGGTTAAGTGCATTTAGCGAATGCTTAGTGAATAAGAGAATACCTATGAGTTGTTTAAGATATGTATTCAGTACATGCTTTTGCCATGAATAGCCTCCCATATAAGGAGGCTGGTGCTGTGTTGGGTCTGATTTACAGCACTGTGTTAATGACTCAAGAGCTGTAACCTCTTACAGACACTCATTCCTTCAGTAAGCACATGCTGCTACAGATCATCTGCAGTTTTGCAGGGAATGTATACCTTTCCTGGAATGCTCAGATATGGTTGTGTTGTGTGTTTCCATTAAGTTCTTGTGCAATATTTTGTTACTCATATTTCATGGGCACTTATTAAAGATCGGCTGGGGGCGAGTACTGCGATATCCATAGTAAAATCCCTGGAGAAATATATTTCTTTTCTACTGGAATCTGACTCCATTAGTCAAATCCTAATGTTGTCTTTTGTGATGTATACAGTGTGCCCTTGAGAAAACTAAGTGAAGTTTCTTTGTAACTTTTAGAGAGCAGATATTGCTACACACGTCATAAGATGAACGGGGATGGAAACACAGTGTCGGTGAAAAAGCGTTGCGTGGCGCTGGAAGACTGTCTTGAAACAGGGTGCTCGGACGTGGACCATGAAGGAAACAGAGTGAGAACAACTAAATACAACTCGCATATCAAGTAACTTGTGCATCCAGTTTGTGTCATGCTCGTCCCACTGAAATCCATCTCATCTCACTTTACACAGTCCACTTGAAGTGATCTTAAACATGTTGAGTGGATGATAAACATTTCTGCTGCTTATAGGATATGGCTCAGTCAGCAACACTAAACTCTGCTCTTTAGTTAATCCATTTATCCTTTCAAGTGATTTCACTGCAGATGAGATAAAGTTGTGAGTTATGCTGCCGTCTCTCAGTAATCCTTCTCTGAGTAATCCTTGCTGAAAGGTGCGCCTGGTCACTCCCTGAACTCTTTGTATCTTACCTTTTTCCTCTAGCACAGGACAGGAGTTATGCAGAGGGCAGGGGGCAGATGTGAGAAGGCCAGATTGAGAGATACATGCGGTGTAAAGATGCCACAGCAACACTAAAAGGGAAAATTTAGAAGTTGAAGGTTCATTCTAAGGTTAAAAAAAAAAAACAGTTCAGACAAGCACAAATACATTCTGGCCTAATCCCAAGTAGGCTATGAAACTTCGGCACTTAATTAAGCCCTAAACAATTTAAAGTTGGCATGAAACGGAAATTAAGATAATCTTTTCTTCCCTGTGGTGACGTATATCCGAAAGAAACCGTTAACTCAAACAAGTAATTATGTATGGCGGGACTTGATTTTGCACAGATAAGTCATTTATAATAAATACAGCAATATTCAATAAAAAATACGAATTTTAGTTTTTTATTTTATGTTGACTTTAACACAAACTTTCTGTTTTGTGCTGGTCATTGTAAGCCTTGTATATATATATATATATATATATATATATATATATATAATTTTTTTTTTTTTTTTTTTTTTTTTTTTAAGTGACTCTCGCTGGCAAAATAAGGCTGATTACGATCTATCTTAAGTCACTTTTGGTCGAATTTGAGATTTTCACTAAAAGGAGTTCATTAAGCCCTAGTCTAACGATCCCAATGCTCCAAATAACAATTAAACATCTAAAAGTTTCTTTATTTGTGTGTTTTCTGAGAGGAGTACTTTTCCTTTGTCCATGAAAAAAAAAATTCTCTGCTCACTTCTCGATGACTGGCGCTTCCCCTCTGCACAAGTTTGGTATCGTTTTAAAGCGCAGCATTCTGACTTTGAGAATATTCATAGCGAATTCTCGATGGCTTGAGTCTGAACTAATGAAATGTAATTTTCGGACTCGTGCTAATATAAACAAAAGAAAACATCTGATGTCTAACATTATATTAGACGGTCCAGTACAGTAGGTTGAATATAGGCTATATGCTGTCTGTCTCATTAATGTTAATCAAACAATTGTGGCATCATGGAAAAAAAAAAGTTTAATATATATATATTTTCCTATAGATATGGGTTTTGACTTGGTGCCAAATTTGCTTGTATTACCAGGGATTTTAAGTTTGGTTGCTTGCTAGGTGATTTTGTTTTGGAAATTTCCGAAAAACTCAACTTGATTTTTCTCAAAATTGACTTTGCTGATTCTACTTCAAACAGGTGTAGCTCATAAATGTTTTGTCTGATTCCAACAAATCATCATTTTGAAGGCTTTTTAATAGAAAATATAAAAATAACAATTACTCATTTTTGAAAATGTGCTCATTGCTACTCATTTTGCCAGCACGGGTCACAAATTACGATTAAAGTTTGATTAAAGTTCTCCAATTGACTCGCACTGATAGAATGGACAGCATTCAGAATGTAACCAAAAGTAGTTACATCTTCATAATATGTGCTGGTCTTCTTTCTTATGTCTATTTGCATATTGAACTGTGATTGGTGCTGTTATCCTTGCATATAATTGAATCTTAACTGTTTTTAGGGCAGCTTCTCACTGCTCTGTTTTTAAGATTCTGTGTTAATGTCAGTTTTAAAACAGTGGGACCGATCAGTAGAAGCCGGGGGAAGGATAAACACCACAAGTGTGTGTTTATAGTAGCATCTGTATCATTTATAAACAGAATTTCAGGGGAAATGCTTATTATACTGTCTGGCACAAGACATGATTAAGAAACGATATATAATCGTGGCCACATATTAAGAATTTGTTTCCACAAGTTATTGGACATTTTATTGGACTCAAATGTGTGGCCACATTTTACTAATTTGTCCCTTTGATTTAATTTACTTAAATTGTGGCAACATGAAGTTGTGGGAACAAATTCTTAATTTGTGGCAACAATATCAATATGCTCATTAGCTTTATAGCCAAGGTGATTGCTTTATTGCTTTTGGTTTATCTTTTATTTATATCAAAAACAGTAGCTTATAAATCTGCAGTTCAGCATTTTCTGCCTTTGTTTATTTTTTTATTTTGTAGAAGCGTGTCTCATAAAAGCGTGCCTCGAAAAACTTTTTTATACTGCGCTGTGCTTTTTGACTATTCATCAGTGCTGTCTTGCATTTCAAGCACTGGCATTACTTCAGAAAGTGTAAATCTCTCTTTTTTTTTCTTGTTTGGTTTTCTCTGTGCAGGAGTGTACAGCCTGTTGCGAGGGGAACATCTGTAACATGTCTCTCCCACGAAACGAGACTGATGCCATCTTTGCCACCACTTCTCCCATTAACGAGAGCATGCAACCAGCACAGAGTCCCACACTGCTGCTTTCTGTCTGTATCGTCGGCCTGATGCTCCACAGTATTAACTGAGAGTAGAATGAACCTTTATGGCAATAACTAAACCATTGGCATGTGCCAGTCAGCTCTGGGCTTTACCTTCCTCAAAATGAAGTGTTAGTTGTTGGACTTCTTCTTTCCTATGAATACATTTTTATGAATCCTATACTAATATTGTCTATAAAAAAATATTGAGTGGTTTCTCTCAAGCTGAGTTTTTCATGATGTACAGTACCGGTCAAAAGTTTGGAAACATTACTATTTTTAATGTTTTTGAAAGAAGTCTCATCAAGCCTGTTTTCATTTGATCAAAAATACAGAAAAAAACAGTAATATTGTGAAATATGATTACAATTTAAAATAACGGTTTTCTAATTGAATATACAGTAATAATATTTCACACTATTACAGTCTTTTTCTGTATTTTTGATCAAATAAATCCAGGCTTGATGAGTATAAGAGACTTCTTTCAAAAACATTAAAAAAAGTAATGTTTCCAAACTTTTGACCGGTACTGCACATGGGAAGAGGATATTTATAGCAAAACTGACACAAACCTGCACATTTTTTTGTCTTGAATTAATAAGTTGTGTTTTATACATTTGTATAGATATATTTATTTTTTTATCCATTTTTGTAGGATGTTGAACTTTGTGCTGTTGGATGTAGGCATGAGCATAACTTTAGGGGTCATGGGGTCATGAATTTTCCACCCACCCCTCTTTCATCATTTTGTCATCATGGAAAAGGGCTTGAAACCTATAGAAAAAAAGTTCAACATTTCATCCAGCAACTATGTCAATCCTATAAAAATAACATTTTGTTTTTGTTTTGCACTGTGTATTTGTGTCATAATGCAACATGTATTCGTAAAGCACTTGTGTACAGATGTGTGTCATGTGAAAGTGTTGTGACTAGCATTGAACGTCCATATAGCCTACAGTGAAAGGCTTTATTATTATTATTATATATGTATATGTTCATATACATTCGTCAGTCCTTTGTTGTGTACTGTAATATTTCCTATTCATGATTCCTGGCTGACTGTGCAATCAGCTAAAAATGTTGAGTCTGCGGCAACAGTGTTATTTGTTCAGGCTTTATGATTTGTTTAGGCGATCTGCCTAGCTGTAAATGAAGCTATTTCCTGTTTCTTCTGTCTTTTGTCGAGTTATGAAAAGTATTGTAACATTCAGTTTGTTCACTTCAGTACAATATAAAGGGCATGGTGATCACAGAAGGGCTCAAACCATTTACTCAGGTAATTATGGAGCAGTTAGTGCCAGTTTAGTAATGCACAAAACACCTTTAACCTGAGTGGACCCAGCTTAACTATCTGAAGGTCATGTGCATTAAACATGTCTCTGAATGTGCTGATATAAATCAGCTCAGATTTATAACATTGTGTATAAAAAGGTCTTTCATCAGTTTCTACTCTCATCTTAACTATAATACAAAAATAAAGATTTGTAATAGGGGGGCATGAACTTTTTATACTTACAAAATTGTGAATGCTGCATGCCATCGTGTGCCAAGGCTTGTTATAAAAGTAGATATTTTTTTCTACACTGGTTTGTAATATCCCTGTATATTCTTGTGTACATAGTTTTAGATATGTTTTTAAATCACGCCTTTGGAGTACATTTGTAACACTTCTGTGGTATCTTGTGTTGTAATGTATTAAATTCACACCAGAATGTTTACTGTTGTTTTGTGCACTGTTCATAAAAATAATAGGCTATTCTAAAAATTTATTTTGCTTCAGCTAAATTACGGACAGCATAATTCAACATGAAAATCTAATGAGTTTGTGAATGTTCTCCTCAAATTAGGCTTACTGGCTATTCACACATAAGATATTTCTTGTTTGTTCCATTTTCCACTCAACCCTTACTGTTGGTTTTCCACTTAAGGAGGCATGCTAAACTTTCTAAATCTGGTAAAATTTTTCCCCCTTTTTAATTTCATGCCTATGGCTAGCAATTTTACATGTATAACTGCTGACAGTGCTAAACTAATTGGGATGATGCAGGTGTACAAACTGCAAATGCCAAAAAACAAATCCAAAATCCTTAAAAACAGGACAAAAAAATCCTTAAAAACACATCTACTTTTCACATTTACTGTCTAAAAAACGCGGTTTGAAATCGCTGGTGTTTCTTACGTCACAAACTAACTTGTAACCAATCAGATCAACATGTCCAGCGGGCTTTTGCATATCATTAATGCTGCGAAGCAGGGGAGTCTCAAGAGAAGCCAGGTATATTTTTCTGTTGATTTGAAAAATTGGGTAGATTTAGCAATATGGTGGATGAATTATGTTTATGATGTATATCACAATGATATGATGAACTATATGCCTTTTACGTTCTGAGTTTATAAGGATACTGACTGTTAGACTCTGAGATTCTGAATGAGAACAATGGTTTGTGTATCATTAGCAGCAAATTATTTGCTGTTTGAAAATGTAGACAAGCAAAAGTCTAATCATATTAATTACCGTTATGTGTCCAACGTTGTAAAGAGCGATACCATTAAGCAGCCTTTACTACAGTAATTTGAGTGAAAGTTTACCGAGTGTCTATGAGCTGTGAATGAGTGGAGGCGGGGCTAATTTCCATATCCATGGTTCCGCTAAACTGAAGCATGGGTGTATAGTTACATTCAAGCTATTTTAAGGCATGAATAATTTTTGTACTGGAAAAAACATTTAGAAATGTTTTTTCCAGTGATCAAAGATGAGTTTTAAGGGATAGAATGATTGACTGCATGGTATTTTGTCTTGATTATCTGAATATTCCTGAGAAGTAAAATTGTTATTCCTATTTATATATATATATATATATATATATATATATATATATATATATATATATATATATATATATATATATATATAGTTGATATTAAAGTTGGTCATATTTTTTAAGAATAAATTACCATGTATTTGCTTTAATCCTACAACATGAAAAGCTTTGTGCTTTTTAAGAGCCCATTGTCCACAGAGTAGCCTACAAACATGCCTCAGTTTGAGTTGACATAGCATTAACTGGTTCCAATGGTTTATATTGCTCAAATTTCAACTTAATTTATCTAGACAGGTTTAGGTCTCATTTTATTGGGTCTTCAGATTTATAGCAGAGAAGAGGAAACAAAACTCTCATTAAGCCCAATGCCAGAGGTCAACGGTGACCACCCGGTGACCCTTTGGTCACTTCTTGTTTCACAAATGGACTACAGGTTAAAAATGAAGTTGGCTTTGCTCATAGTGCCATTTAGTAAATAAATGCTGTTGTGACAGTAGAAAAATAAATCTACTTTATAAGAGAAAATGTTTGTACAAAGTACAGCTGAAGGGTCTCAAATAAAGGAATAAAAAAAATAGGAATTTTGACAAACATTAAAATAAGTTTCCAAGTCAAAAACAAAAGCTCCCTTCATCTTCTTGCTTTATTAATCCAGTTTCTCGGCTCATTCCCTGCCGATACAAGTCAAATTTCCGCTCTCGAGCTGACTTTCCAGATGAGCAGGAACATGTTTTTAATGATCAAGAGCTGTTGCAGGCTGGGTTTCAGGTACCTGGTCTGGAGTCCAAAGAATGACCCTCATTGTTGGAGGGCATGGCAGCATATCCTGTTCAGTACGGCCATGCTGAGATTTTAATTACTCTTCCGTGGAGCTTTGGGATAGATTGAGCAGCAATGGAAACAAACGCAGCCCTTCTTTACTGTGGGAAAATGCCAAGTGTATGCGTTCAGCATGACTGAGCCAAGCGTAAAATATATAGGTTTAATACTGCACAAGATAAATAGTTGTTTATAGTGATTTTAGTTGGACTACTGCTCATAACAGTAATTACAGTTATTAAATGTAGCCTATATGTCATGTATTCACTTTTATTTTTTTACTATGACTGAATAAATCATGTATACTGGACAAAAAGTAACTGCTTTTTAAGTGTGTGAATGTGCTATCAGTTTCCAGGACAGGGTGGAGACAACAACAGATAGTGATTTAAGTGTGAAATCTGTCTTCAGAGGAAGATGGAGACAGTGGGAAAATCTCACAGGACAGACTGGAAGTCTGCTGCAGTGTGATGGAAGACTTGAGGAAGGACTGGACTGAGAGAAGTGCACCATCACAGCTTCAGCGTTATGATGATGACTGAATTACATGATGATGGCAGATCCTGTGGGAATGAAGGCTCAGGATACACCAAAATGATGAATCCTAAAAATAGCGTCTGATGTTCTGAAATTTAAACAAAAACCTGAATTTGAACAGCAATGCAGGCAGTAAAAAGAATGAGCAGGACAAAAACAAAACAACAGATCTAAATATTACAGAATATTGACATTATAATTACCGGATTATTTACTTTAAAAAAAAGGTAAAATTGCATTGGCATATGAGCCATTCAACATCATCTGTTTTCTGAGTCAAAAAAAAGAAAAAAGTTGTTTCTGAAGATCCAGATTGTATGTGTCTATCTGCAGCTCTCTCATTCTGTCTGAGTTTTCTAATTCCAGTCTAAACTCTAATCTGAGTCTAATTCAATGAAATTCCAGCAGAGAAACCCTAAAAGGATTACCAGTCTGAACACACAGAGCTGAATGAACAAGCACACAGATCACATTGTGTCCGGTATTACACCGGCTGGTGTTCGGTTCATGATCACCATGAGTCCAAATACACAGACTCTGAGCTTTTGCAAGCAGTCAACAGAACTTGATCCTGGCAACACAAAAGGAAACATGGCATCACAACAAAAGTTAAAAACATAAATCTAAAGGGTTTCATATTAGGTCAACTTGAATGACCACCAGAAATTCTGTCCTTTATTTAACTCTGTAAAATACCTTCAATTTTTTTTGCCCAGCAGAGAAAAATTATAAACAGAGAGCATGGCGGTTTGGTTCTCCGCATGCCCTAGCCAATGTAAATCTTAGCTGCTTTCTGAAAAACAGGAAAGTGTTGGCAGATAACGAGTGGGAACGTTCCATTGTCAGAACAGACCTCTGACTCCAGGTTTTCCTTTCTCTGCAGACCTGGTGCAGAGATGTAGGCTGATTATTTGCCAAAAATCCATGTTAACATTTCTTAAAAATCAATGATTCCATATCTTCCATAAGTCCTAACAGGACTTTTATCAAATAGCCTACACAGATCTAAACCTAAAGAAAAAAAAAGAAAAGAAAAAAAAACATGAATACGAAAATGTTCTTAGAGGACGTGGGGTTGTGAGGGTGGGGATTTGTTTGAATAATTCATTTCTCATGATCAACAAGATGGCTGTCTGACCTAGATATCTAACCCCAATTAAAAATGTATGATTCTGTCATTCTCATGTGATTTGAATTATTCCACCATTGCAAATGCTTTAGTCAAAAATAAAGTTTATAAATACATATTTCATATTCATGCCACATAAACATAATTATTTGGGATAGGATACATTTAGGCTACATGATAACAATGTACTAAAAATGGAAACGTTTTTTATTTACAGACGACAACGTTGTCAAAACGATCTCCATTCACACGGATCCACGAAAACAATTAAAATGCTGTATTATGCATGCCAGGCCAGTAGTTGGCGATGTCACTTTGAAAAGAAACACTATGTGCCTATTGAGTACGTAATACGCATGTGCTTGACGTCACCGTTTTCACAAATTCGCGTTTTTGTAGTTTGTACACGGATATGATAATGGTATTGTTTTAAAAAACTTGCACTTTGAAACCTATTTTCAAAAGTTTGCATTTTCAGGCCCCCAAAACGCGGTTGTTGTGTAAATAAACGGCCAAAACGCATATTAAAAAAAATCTGTTTTCAGATGAAACCGGTGTTGTGTAACAGCCCCTTGTTCTACCCTGCTTAAAAAAATCTAATAAAAGTGTGCATGTAGCTTATTAGGTTTTTTTCACATGAAAATTCTTTATGACAAAATTGTTACCTAAACAATTGACTGAAGTCTAGTTACACAAAGGTAATTTATAAATTTAGGCTAAACACTGTGTTACTTTAGGATGATAAAAGGACCAGATGACATTATAATAATATTGTTGATGAGTTATCCAGTAAATAGTTAAATAGTACAAAGGCTAGGAACCAAGTTTTAGCAGGACAATTACATTTAATTAATAGCCATGTCAATCCATCAGACAAGGGGTGATGATGACTGCTGTTCTTAAAATCACACAGTCTGTGTTTGATCAGCCGCACACTTTGATTTCACCACACATCATGACAGATTTTTTTGTGTTAAGTACCTTTAATGAAATCTTCAGATACGGTTACAGTTACAGAAGAAGCAAATAATTCTGATTCAATGCACTCGCCATACAATTATTTGCTTTTTAATTTTCTACAAAGGACTGAAAACGATGTGAGCAAATTATCATATCTGATATAATAATGCAAAATATTAAGATAAATAAAATACAAAAAAAAAAAAACAGCTCCAAATGTGAAGTTACATTTGCATTTTAATTAAAGAATAAATGAAATTGTTACACTTAAATCTATGAGCATATGACCATGAAAGTATTTATATAATCCTTATGTTATCCACATGATTTAAACACAATTCACCGACACACACATGCTAATGGAGAGTGAAGAACTATCTAAATAATGGCATCATGTCAGAGTTTAAAGAAGAATGATTATAGTCCATCTGTTGTGCTTCTGAATGAAATCAAATGACACCATTGAGACACTGACCTCAGCAGCTGCTGGGTATGATCGCTTCAAGCGAATCAATTATCAATAGCCAACATCTACATTTCTACTTACATTTACACTGCACATACTCTACAGTTCAAAAGTTCGGGGTCAGTATGCTTTTTTTTCAGGATGCATTAAATTGATCAAAAGTGACAGTAAAGCCATTTGTAGTGTTACAAAGGATTTGTATCATGGTCTCCTCAAAAACATTAAGCAGCACAACTGTTTTCAACATTGATAATAATAAGAAATGTGTCTTAAAACACCAAATTATCATATTAGAATGATTTCTGAAGGATCATGTGACACTGAAGACTGGAGAAATATGAGTAATGATGCTGAAAATTCAGATTTGCATCACAGGGAGGAATACATCACATTTTAAAATATTTTACTATAGAGAACATTTCAAATTTTAATATCACAAATATTATTGATTTTACAATTTTTTTTCTTTTCTTTCAAAAACAATTTAAAATCTGACCGAACCTAAATTTTACATTTTTGAACCGTGTAGTGTACATATACAGTATTTATATATTCAACAATGTTTTGGGCTCTGCTTAAATATTAAGCTCAAAATACTAATTGTTCATGATTAGCAGTTATACAAAAAGATGAGCAATTTATCCATAATATATATTAATAAATGAATGACTTGACCCGTGAACACTTGTTTTCAACTTAATACACAGTCATGTAATGGTTTTGCTGAGTGTTTAGAGTCTAAACTAAGCCATTTATGAAAACCACCTGATATTTAAGAACCAATAATTCATCATGTACAAATGTATGATCATTGGTCAAATAAAATCAATTCAGTCATTCCAATTATCAGTCTAACTGTAGTTACATTTACCAAGTCTATTTGCTTAAAAGGCATCAAAATAACACAAAAATATGCCAACATTATAGCCAGTGATACTCCTTATTTATTGTGCCTGTCATGGAGCTTTGACTAAAGCTTACAATGCTGAATTAAACGGATTACTGCTCTTGATCACAAAACAAACCTTTTATGTATAATTTATGGAACAAAATTAACCACCATCAACAACAAATTTACAATTACCAAATGCAGATACAGATTGAGCAATGGTGAAGAAACAATTTCAGCTCTACAACTGTTACATTTCAGTTCCTGTAAGGTCTGTACTACAAGAAAGGCAGCGCAGAGAGAGAGAGAGAGAGAGAGAGAGAGAGAGAGAGAGAGAGAGAGAGAGAGAGAGAGAGAGAGAGAGAGAGAGAGAGAGAGAGAGAGAGAGAGAGAGAGAGAGAGAGAGAGAGAGAGAGAGGTTAGACATTTGACACAGAAATTCCCTCTGTAAAACAAATATCCAAAATAAAAGTTACACCAAAAGTGCTCTTTGTTCTACAAAAATAAATACCCATTTCCAGCAGCAGTCATTGGGAAACTTCATTAAGTACATTATGGGATGTAAGTGTGTTTTTGATATTGTTAGTGTTCACATGGCGACACACACAGCATCTTTAACTAATTAACTTTAGTCCCCTTGTAGCTTCTTCATGATCTGGCTGTTGGGTGGCGCTGTGGTGAAAAGTGTGCCCACAAAAGCGTGCGTCCCCCACATCACGTGCCGAATCACTTTACAGCAGCCCAGGTCTTCAATCTGAAAACCTAAATGCCGATACCTTTCATCTGTTTCAAAGAGCGAGTTGTTTGTGTACGGACCAAAGAACTGAGGACAGAGAAGATTAAGAAAATTTAAACAGCAGCTTGTGGATTGTATCAAAAGTTCTGTACACGTTTAATATGACTTACTGCAAGTCCAGATGACGGGTCTATGAAATCGGCCCAGAATCCTTCTGTTCGGAGAGCATTACATATCTCCGTGGCACCTGCAATAAACTGCATAGAACACAATTATTGACATTGATTCAACTCTAATGAATAGCTTTAACCATGGAGTTTCCATTCAGTTCAGCTTACATGGTTTTGGCACACGTTCAGTTATAAATCTTTCCTTTGAATAAAGCTGCTCCTAATCAATCAACGGCATGAAAATAATACAGTCCCTGCAGCATTCCTACAGCATGGCCCCACAGTGATGTGAACCAGACAATAACAGCAAATAACACAGCCTGCCAAAACTCTTCCTCTCATACACACGTTCCGAAGAACTTTTTTTGTACTAAAGCCAAATAACTTTGCTCATGGACAATACAAAGTCACAGAGAGGGGCTAAAATATGATAACTGAATCATGAGCAACTCTGATACGAAGTGACAGCAGCTTCAGTTAGGCATTATGTGTGTACAGTAATACTATCATATTCCATATTATATATCATGTAAATATTATAATATTAATATATAATACAATACACATAAATATATATACTAATTTTGCAATGTTGAGTGCTTGAGATCTCTGGCACATCTCTTTAGGATGTTGAAATGTGCATCTTGTTAATTGCAAATAACATGATTTATGCACTTTATATATATATATATATAAAATGGCATGTTAATCATATCAAGCAACTAGATCAACTCACTTTAGCCAGCAGCTCTTCCCTTTCTTTGTCCACTTGCTCAGTCCAGGCCGTCATGTCGTTCTGTGTCCTCTGAGTCACAGTGACCACTATCAAGCCAGTTGACGGCGCCTCAGGGAACATGGACTCAAAATCTGAATTAGATAATAAATAGGGTACACGCATATAAATAAACATTAACCACACGAAAGCGACACTATAGTACGAAATAATAAATATCTGTACAGTAATTACATTCAAAACACTATTCATTTTGAGATTTAGAACCACAAAACTCTACATATGGAAATGCTACCCTCTTGTGGTCATATTTTACATTTACACCATTCAAACCGAGACCACCCCTACTGTCAACAATCTCATCAGAAAGTCACAGTGCAATATAACAAGTCCATGCTAAATCTGATGACTTCAAATACTCTAAAACAGCAGCATACTGACCTTTCTTTAACAATTCAGGGCAAGACTGAATGGCACACTCCACACTGGAATGATCAAAAAAGTGCTCTGCTTTATCTACGTTCTGTGCTGAAGAAGTTTGATCAATTTCCTAAAAAACAAAACAAATATATGTATATATATATATATATATATATGTATATATACACACACAGTATTGTATTCTCTCTCTCTCTCTCTCTCTCTTTGTATATATACAAGTTTGGTGTCAAGATCTTTTTAACAAAAATAATTATTTTATTCAGCAAAGATGCATCAAATTGATCAAAAGTGACAGTAAAGACTTTTATATTACAAACAAAATCAACTATATTTCAAATAAATGCTGTTCTTTTGAACTTTCTATTCATCAAAGAAACCTGAAAAAAAGTACGATTTCCTCAAAAATATTGAGCAGCACAACTGTTTTCAGCATTGATAAGAAATGTTTCTTGAGCAGCAAATCATCATGTAAGAATGATTTCTGAAGGATCATGTGACACTGAAGACTGAAGATTAAAGTAATGATGCTGAAAATTCAGCTTTCAATCACAGGAATAAATTTCATTTCAGAATATATTCAAAAAATAATATAGTTATTTTAAATTGTAGTAAAATTTCACAATTTACATTATTTCGATCAAATACATGCATCCTTGGTGAGCAGAAAAGACTTTCAAAAACATTTTTAAAAAATCTTACCGACCCTAAACTTTTGAACAATATAAAACCTAACATAATATTTTACATTATATTAACATAATGAGGCAACATTTAGATAACCCTTATTATAAGCAATAGCAAAATAATAACATTATCAATGATAGTGAAGTCTTTTGTTTTTCAAATCCATGTTGTTAAGTATGATCTTTAACCATTAATGCATTAAGCATTAACTTCACAACCATTAATAATGTTATTTTTACTAGTTATTTGTTTATTCTGTCATTCCAAATACAGATCTTTTTTTCTGAAAGCATCATACATGTAGCTCATTGATGAAATGGGCCAGGATGAAGTTGTGCCTCTCGCTGCTGGACTGAGCAGTGAGCAAGTCCGGCATCACACTGTGGGTCGGTGTGCTCCTCTGCTCCGCTGGACCCTCCATATGACAGTCAAAGCCCACGTTACCTGGCAACTGGAAGCGCTTATCCTGAGGCCCAAATGGGCCCATGTTCTCATCCGGCCACACTGTCCTGGGTGCTATTCACAGGACATAACCAACACAAACCATTAGAAAACACCCTTTAAAGCTCCAGTAGGTAGCTTTTGTAAACAAATATTTGTTAAAACTGTCATTATGTCCTCACAGTAGAATATGAGACAGATAATCTGTGGAAAAAATCGAGCTCCTCTGGCTCCTCCCTGTGGTCCTATTGCCATTTGCAGAAATACACCGCTCCCGGTCAGAAACAACCAATCAGAGCCAGGAGGAATGTCTTAGCAGTGTCAATCACGCTCGTGTACGCGCTGATTACCCCTCTCTTGCACAGCGCGAGCGCGTACCGTCGTTCGTGACTCTCCTGTTCGAACTCGTTCATCCAAATGAACGAATCTTTTTTCGAGTCATTTCGTTCATTCAACGAACAAAATGACTCGCAAAAAGATTCGTTCATTTCGAACGAGTCTTTTTCGGAGTCATTTCGTTCATTCAACGAACGAAATGATTCGAAAAAGATTTGTTCATTTTGATGAACGAGTTCAAACAGGAGAGTCACGAACGTGCATCACAGAACAGAGCAAGGCGAGCATTTGTGCTTATAAAACTCAAAGTTTTTTATTTATTTTTGAAATGACGATACCATCATCGTCTGGTATCGTTTAAAGCCCTTTGAAGCTGCACTGAAACTGTCATTTGGTCCTTGAAACGTTTGTGTCCTATTGAAGTCCATTATATGGAGAAAAAGCCTGGAATGTTTTCATCAAAAACCTTAATTTCTTTTGGACTGAAGAAAGAAAGACATGGACATCTTGGAGTAAATTATCAGCAAAAGTTTTTTTTTAAAAGTAAACTAATCCTTTAACGTTATCTTACTAGCTATTTATAACTTATAGAAAGAGTGCAACGTTATAAAGTTACATGTATTGCAAAATACATAATGATTTGAGGACCAAGTTTGTAGTCAAAGTATGGGCAGGCCATAGTCAATGTAAAGCATATTGTTGATGTTTCGTCCCTATTAGTGAATGTTCCATAACTGTTTATAATCCGCCTTCATCAGTGGTCCTGCTTACTAGCCTGCGCGTTCACGGCAGGCTCCGCTGTGGGGGAGGAGCTGTGAGGGAGGAGCTGTGGGGGAGGAGCTGTGGGGGAGGAGCTGTGGAGGGAGGGCTGTAGCGCAGCAGAGAGCAAGGGGGTTGGACCTGGAAGTTGTGCTTTTTCAAATTTTCAGGCTAAGTCAACATTTTCTCAAAACTCCCTACTGCAACTTTAAAAGCTATATTACATCAAACTAATGATACAACAGCAAATGCTGTTATTAATTTGTATGTTAAATATTTTGTAATTACGGTAAGTCTACCTGAAAAGATAATTACTAAATTCTGTTTTATTGGAGGGTAACTGTTTTTTAAACATTCTAGAGAGGAATACACTTATTTACCAACGTTAGGGGTTGTGTTGTTCAAGTGTGGCTCATCTGAGCCGGACGCCCCAGAGAAAGTTCTGGCTCCAACAACACGATGAACTAGAACGTGAAGCCCTGGCAGGTACGTCACCAGCCGAGCTCTGCTGCAGAGCACCTGAGAAAACACAGCAAGCAGTTACATAGCGCTTATAAACATCTCTACCATAGGAGAACAATGACAAACATGTAGTCATGATGATAGATTTGGTTGTGTTTACTTGGATCCAACTTGCAAAGACTAGGGTTTACAGTAGTACACTTACACTGGTCATCCTGTTGGGCTTTTCTTGTTTACAGTTCACCTGTGGGTGGGGGAAAAATATATATATATAGACACATAACAATACTTTTTAAAATAAAACACACACACAACAACTGTAGCTCTTCATTAGGGTACCTGACAAAACAATAATTATTTTGAGCTGGATAAAACATGGATGAGAGCAGTGGGTCCACGATTTCATAATTTACACAGAAGAGCTGTAACGTTACAGCCCAGTAAGTTACAGCTTCAAAGAAACGGGTAATTTTGTTAAAATCACCCTGAGTTGCAATATTTCCAATTAGAACTAAGAACTAAACAATAATAATAAACCAGCTGCTGTCTGTCTGTTGTGAAACTTACAGAAGTCATAAAGGAGCAATAAAGAAAGAATATAAAAATACCACTATAAAAAAGTAAAATATTCGGGCTTCAACCAATTCTCACGAATGTAATAACAGATGAACTATAAGTAAACAGTTAATGACACATTTGTTATTTACTCGTGTCTCATTAAATATGTTGAAAAGTTACATTTAATAACAATCACTCCAATAATAATCAAACATATCCTGTGTTCCGTTTTATTTGGTACTCTCTTTGTAGATGCGCAATATCAATATTCAAATTAAGCAAATTTATATGTTCTTACCTGAATTTTGTGTGATGTATGTTAGCTGTTAGCTTGCTAACAGCTATTCTGGTTTAACCTTATGATTACGTAACAACGGAAGCCTGTAAAGGACAAACACAAGAACGTCCCTGAAATTTCTTACAGCTCCACTAGATGTCCGCACTCCGCAGAACATAATAGAAAATGTTTCGCTTGCTCGTTCTTGAGACTCAGACATGGGTTCTACAGTATACAAAAAAGTATTTTGCTTTTGGGTTGCTTTATAACAGAATAAAACCGGAAAAGCTTGTTGCCATTAAATTGTTTCCATTAACATTGTTGACTCATAAACATGTCTGGCAGGATAAAAGCCCACAACAAAAACACAGGAAAGAGAAATGTTTTTTTTAATACCACATATGAATATGTTTGTTTAATGCAGTTTAAATGTTATGTGGCTGTATAAGCAATTGTGTTTCGAAATTAAAATTGAGGATAAATTACTATTCTCCTTTACAGTTTGACTGGTCCATTTTACCTGAAACAACTGGCCCATTTTACCTGAAACTTCTCATGCAAAAAAAGTTGGCACAGCTGATGTTTCAAGAAATGTAGGGCCTAAATACTTATATTTTTATTACATAATTTCAACACAAAATTATCAAAAACAGTCATGGAAAAGGCATATGTGGTATATTATTGTCCCAAACGATTTACCAAAACGTCGCCCAATTTAGCTGCTATCACCCTATATCAATAATTAGCAGAGTCATTTCAGAAATCTAAAATGGCTTCCTTACAAGTAACAATCACATTCATGATATCAGAAATTAACATTGTTACTTGTGACAATCAAATAATTGACGTCAAAAATGAACATAGCAATTCAATTGATATCAAGAATAGACATTTGCACTGGTAATACGGACATGGTAACCTATGGTAACCTATTAATTTCCAGGATATGAATTCTTGATATCAACAATTAAATTTTCACTAGTTAAAATGATAATTCTTGATATCAACAAATGAATTTGAATGTTTGAGACATTTCACTAGTGAAAATACAATTACAGATATCAAGAATTCAATTGTTGATATCAAGAATTCAATTGTTGAATCAAGAATTAAATTGTTGATATCAAAAATTTAATTGTTGATATCAACAATTGAATTTTTGATATCAACAATTCATATCCTGGAAATTAATAAAAGTTGAAACGGCTTGCCATAATTTCTGCGAGTTTTGATGTCATTGTTGATATCGTATAATAAACATTTTCACTTGTGGAAATGTAATTCCTGACATCCAAAGTTGCCATTGTTACTAGTATAAATCCAATTCCTGATATATATAATTTAATTTAAGTTAAAATGTAATTGTTGATATCAAGAATTCATATCCAGGGAATGAATAAAAGTCAAAACGGCTTGCCATTCTACTGTGAATGCTTCGGTGCTGTTCTGGTGATGGAATCACCTTCACATTAAATAAAAGCATCAATGTTAGCCTACAACAATTTATGTTATGTTCTGCCTTGCACCAGAAATGTACAAACCTTATTAATTTCAGCCATGAAGAAAACTTGACATTTGAAAACCAAACAAATTTATATAGATTTTTCCATTTCTTCCAAGAGTGTAAGACCAGCCAGAGAATGTGATTTATACAGTCTATTAAAAATTGTCTTGGCATTTCTTCCTTTATTCTGCTAAAGCCAGCTTAAAATACATTAAAGCAATATGTGGCTTTTTGGAGTACAGCATGCTTTCAAAGTTCACACTAAATGACAATAAGAAAACAGTGATTTATTGTTTCATCTTTCACTATTTTTAGCAAATGTAAGTTGCACCAAATGCGTTTGACATTAATAAAAGCCAAATACATTAAAGAATCCTCAAAGGCTTAATAATGCATTGGTCTAAAGACAGTCCATCCTAAACAAACAACAAAGGAACAAATTATTCTGTTGAATAATGAGAAAATACTGACAGACAAATGTATTTTTGGTTTTAAGTAAAACCAAAATAATCAGCACATTTGAAGCACTGCATTACATGAGTTTATGATTAGTGTTACAATATGAAAAATAAAATGCAAATACAATCATAATAGTGTCCCACTGGTAGGGTATTTTGTTATCTCTCTCTCCTTTTTTTGGCCTATTTTTTCTTACATTATGGGTCAGGTGTGATATGCACCAATCCTAAAAACAGCAACAGAGCCCATTTCTGTAAAGGATGGAAGGCTTTTGTCGGGGCCTATTAAGGCTTTCACTGCCTCACATGCTCTTCTGAAACTCTGAGGACATTCCAGGTCACCCTGAAGCAGTGAATTGCATTACCAGGCGCTGTTTGTCAGTCCTATCAATGAGCATGTGGCAACTCAATATCTAAAAGCTTTACCAAAGCCAAAGGGTTTCTCCTCAACAAAGGCACAGTTAAAAACTGCAGCTGCACTTACTCAAATAAAGGGTAATGGAATTAAATAGCTTCAGGTTTTCCCCTAGTGTTCTTTTAGTGGCACTAGTCACTTGGCTGCCTTATTTTTCTCATGATAAAAACACACAAAAGATGTCCTAAGATGTCTTGTTCTTTCAATGTCAAATGTGTATGAATTTAGAAATGTATTAGTTCATGATACCTAAAGCTTGTTAGGAATAGTTCCTTATTGCTAAGCAAATCCATAATAATCATGTTCATGCTCAATACCTCCATATCTATTTCTCAAAACCAAAAACCACAGGCTCCATGTGTGTAGTAAATGATTTCCTCTTCTGTAAAACTACAGTCATGAATCAGTCTGTTTATGACAGTTTCTCGATTGGGCTACATCAAAACTGGATTAGAGAGACGTCTTTTTGATAGATATCAAATGAGAAATAGACAGACCATTCTGCACAGTGGCAGGATTTCCTATGATCATCCTTTTCTTATAAGTGTGTTGGCTAGGCCCCTTAATTCCAATGAAGACCATTCTTATCTTCATGCACAGTACAGTGACACTATAGATCTAGAGAACATGTTTGAATTCAACTTTTTGCAACAGTTTGGGGAGTTGGAGGGTCCTTTTCAATTCCAGCATGACAATGGGTCTCATTCACAAATAACTGTGTGGATTAATCATACTTACAGAACCTTATAAGATGAGGCAATAAGATGTGTTTAGTGGAACTGGGCATTTCATTATGGATCAGTCAATAGAGGTAAACTTATAACTGATAATGATAATGTAAATTTATTTAATGTTATTTCATTACTCACTGAATGGATTTTACTTGTGTTTTGTAGACACCAAGTAATCATCCAAGTTGGCGTTCCCCATGAAGAATGTGTAACTGAAGGAATGCCTGAGAGATTCCAGAATGATGCCACTGCAGGATTACTAAACACATTCAGACGTTCAGACATTTGCTCTTTTAAAGGAGGAAAAAGAGTCAGATAGTAGGAAAGACAGGGGCAACAGTGTCACAGTGTCTGGTTGTGTTCCCTTGTTTATCACTAGAGGTCCTCGTTTTCAAGGTGTCCTTCACATTTGACTTCAATTCCCAGCATTCTGTCTGTCACTGTCACTCATCAGTTCATTGCACTCAGCTGTTCCCCGTAATCATTGTTCCCAGCTGTTCTGTGTTAGTCTTGTTAGATATGTGTATATATTCCCTGTCTGTGTTAGTATGTGTACGGAGTCGTTGTTAATGTCTCACACTTCTTGGTTTGTTCCTGCCTGTTCCTTGTGTTCGTTGTTCTTGTTTGGATTGCTTGTATGGTATTTGACCCTTGCCTGGACTGGATTACGTTTCACGGATTATCCAATAAATATCTCACTGCACTTGGATCTACTGTCTCTCTCGTGTGTGTCGTGACAGAACGACTCCGTCCCGATGAATAGATCCAGCAGTTCGGGATTCCATAACCCTTCTCCTGTGTATGGGGAAGGAAGGGGACCACAGAGAGGAGGTTCGCAGGTCGGGGAGGAAGCGCCTTGACTAAACATTTTTCAATGTTTTGGCTTATGGGCCCAGCAGACTGAGGAAGCAGCGGCGGCTAAGGCTTCAGCAAACTCGTCCATCAGAGATGGTGAGTCGTTTCTGGGGACTCGTCTGGCGACGTTCTCCGGAACTCGGGGAGGTTGCAGGGGAGGAGGTGGTCGACAAATTCCACGACACCGTCCTCCGCCTTGCCATTCTTCTGATCCGGAGCCGCCAGACTGGTTCAGTACAAGATCCTCGCCGCTGGTTCCACCCCGCACAAAGTCACCATCTCGGGGCTCATCTAGCACAAGGTCCTCACCACTGGTTCCGCCCAGCACAAGATCTTCGCTGCTGGTCCCGTCCATCATAAAGCCCTCGCCACTGGTTTCGTCCAGCCCAAGGTCCTCACCACTGGTCCTGTCCAGTCCAAAGTCTTCACCGCTGGTCCCGTCTAGTACTGAGGCTGCACCTCGCCATCAAGGACGGAGGAGGAGGAGAAGGGCCTCTTATCTCCCCAACACCCCGGTGGTCGTCCCTATGCAGCATGCGGTCATTTCAGAGGCCGTCCCTGTGCGGCGTGCGGTCGTTTTGGAGGCCGTCCCTATGCAGCATGCGGTTATTTCAGAGGCCGTCCCTGTACAGCATGCGGTCATTTTGGAGGGCGTCCCAGTGCAGCCCGCTGTTGTTCCGGTGGTCCCAGTTCCGGTGGTTCCGGTGGTCCCAGTTCCGGTGGTCCCAGTGCCGGTGGTCCCGAGTCAAGTGTCTGCTGTTCCAGAGCCGGAGCCAGTGTCTGCTGTTCCAGAGCAGGAGCCAGAGCCAGTGCCTGCTCCAGAGCCGGAGCCTGTGTCTGCTGTACCTGAGCTGGAGCCAGCGCCTGTTCCTGAACCAGTGTTTGTTTCTGTGTTTGTGTCTGTTCTTGTGGCTGTTACAGTTTTGGTGTCTGTTCCTGAGCCGGTGTCTGTTCCTGAGCTAATGCCTGTTCCAGAGCCGGATCCAGTGCCTGCTGTTCCAGAGTCGGTGTCTGCCGTTCCTGAGCCGGAGCCAGTGCCAGTGTGTGTTCCAGAGCTGGAGCCAGTGGCTGTTCTAGAGCCGGAGCCGGTGCCGTCTGTTCCAGAGCTGGTGTCTGCTGTTCCAGAGCCGGTGTCTGCTATTCCTGAGCCGGAGCCAGTGTCTGTTCCAGAGCCTCTGCCATGGTCGTCCGAGTGGTCTTCATCACCCTGGCCGCCTGAGGGGTCTTCACCGCCCTGGCCGCCCGAAGGGTCTT
This sequence comes from Gila orcuttii, assembly GCA_026230005.1. NCBI lineage: Eukaryota > Metazoa > Chordata > Actinopteri > Cypriniformes > Leuciscidae > Gila > Gila orcuttii. Next base: position 29,296,917 of record JAPDVR010000007.1, on the reverse strand, counting down.
GACAGCCCTGGCCGCCCAAGGGGTCTTCACCACCCTGGCGGCCCGAAGGTGCTTCACCGCCCTGGCCTCCCGAATGGTCTTCACCGCCCTGGCCGCCCGAAGGTTCTTCACTGCCCTGGCCGCCCGAGGGGTCTTCACCGCCCTGGCCGCCCGAAGGTTCTTCACCGCCCTGGCCGCCCGAAGGTTCTTCACCGCCCTGGCCGCCCGAAGGTTCTTCACCGCCCTGGCCGCCCGAGGGGTCTTCACTGCCCTGGCCGCCCGATGGACTCTCTGTTTCGCCCTGGCCGCCGGATGGACTCTGTGATTCGCCCTGGCCGCCAGATGGACTCTCTGTTTTGCCCTGGTCACCGTTTAAGCCCTCACCCCTTGTTCCGGTCTCCCTTCACGGACCTGGCCCACCATCCCTCCCCCTGATCGTCCACCGTTCCACCTCCCTCCTGAACTCTTGTCATGTTTTAGTGTTGTCGTGGAGCGTCTGGTAGCCGCTCCGTAGAGGGGGGGTTATGTCACAGTGTCTGGTTGTGTTCCCTTGTTTATCATTAGAAGTCCTCGTTTTCACGGTGTCCTTCACATTTGACTTCAATTCCCAGCATTCTGTCTGTCACTGTCACTCATCAGTTCATTGCACTCAGCTGTTCCCTGTAATCATTGTTCCCAGCTGTTCTGTGTTAGTCTTGTTAGATATGTGTATATATTCCCTGTCTGTGTTAGTATGTGTACGGAGTCGTTGTTAATGTCTCACACTTCTTGGTTTGTTCCTGCCTGTTCCTTGTGTTTGTTGTTCTTGTTTGGATTGCTTGTATGGTATTTGACCCTTGCCTGGACTGGATTACGTTTCACGGATTACCCAATAAATATCTCACTGCACTTGGATCTACTGTCTCTCTTGTGTGTGTCGTGACAAACAGACATAAATAATGAGAAATTGTTCCTCTCTGGGGTTTCAAAGACAAAACATCCTGAGTTACGACAAGCCACCACATGCTGTGGTTTCCCATATAGCACCAGATGAACCGGTCGAATCAGAGATACCTGCTTTCTGTGCATTGCAACACATATACAGGTCCTTCTCAAAAAATTAGCATATTGTGATAAAGTTAATTATTTTCCATAATGTAATGATAAAAATTAAACTTTCATATATTTTAGATTCATTGCACACCAACTGAAATATTTCCGGTCTTTTATTGTTTTAATACTGATGATTTTGGCATACAGCTCATGAAAACCCAAAATTCCTATCTCAAAAAATTAGCATATTTCATCCGACCAATAAAAGAAGTGTTTTTAATACAAAAAAAGTCAACCTTCAAATAATTATGTTCAGTTATGCACTCAATATTTGGTCGGGAATCCTTTAGCAGAAATGACTGCTTCAATGTGGTGTGGCATGGAGGCAATCAGCCTGTGGCACTGCTGAGGTGTTATGGAGGCCCAGGATGCTTCGATAGCGGCCTTAAGCTCATCCAGAGTCTTGGGTCTTGCGTCTCTCAACTTTCTCTTCACAATATCCCACAGATTCTCTATGGGGTTCAGGTCAGGAGAGCTGGCAGGCCAATTGAGCACAGTAATACCATGGTCAGTAAACCATTTACCAGTGGTTTTGGCACTGTGAGCAGGTGCCAGGTCGTGCTGAAAAAAATCTCCTGATAGCTAGCTGCATTGACCCTGCCCTTGATAAAACACAGTGGACCAACAACAGCAGCTGACATGGCACCCCAGACCATCACTGACTGTGGGTACTTGACACTGGACTTCAGGCATTTTGGCATTTCCTTCTCCCCAGTCTTCCTCCAGACTCTGGCACCTTGATTTCCGAATGACATGCAAAATTTGCTTTCATCCGAAAAAAGTACTTTGGACCACTGAGCAACAGTCCAGTGCTGCTTCTCTGTAGGCCAGGTCAGGCGCTCCTGCCGCTGTTTCTGGTTCAAAAGTGGCTTGACCTGGGGAATGCGGCACCTGTAGCCCATTTCCTGCACACGCCTGTGCACGGTGGCTCTGGATGTTTCTACTCCAGACTCAGTCCACTGCTTCCGCAGGTCCCCCAAGGTCTGGAATCGGTCCTTCTCCATAATCTTCCTCAGGGTCCGGTCAACTCTTCTCGTTGTGCAGCGTTTTTTGCCACACTTTTTCCTTCCCACAGACTTCCCACTGAGGTGCCTTGATATAGCACTCTGGGAACAGCCTATTTGTTTAGAAATTTCTTTCTGTGTCTTACCCTCTTGCTTGAGGGTGTCAATGATGGCCTTCTGGACAGCAGTCAGGTTGGCAATCTTACCCATGATTGCGGTTTTGAGTAATGAAACAGGCTGGGAGTTTTTAAAAGCCTCCGGAATCTTTTACAGGTGTTTAGAGTTAATTAGTTGATTCAGATGATTAGGTTAATAGCTCGTTTAGAGAACCTTTTCATGATATGCTAATTTTTTGAGATAGGAATTTTGGGTTTTCATGAGCTGTATGCCAAAATCATCAGTATTAAAACAATAAAAGACCTGAAATATTTCAGTTGGTGTGCAATGAATCTAAAATATATAAAAGTTTTATTTTTATCATTACATTATGGAAAATAATGAACTTTATCACAATATGCTGATTTTTTTTAGAAGGACCTGTATGTACTAGCCAGAGGCACACATTTACTAGAACATGAAAAAGTTGCTTGTTCTGGAGTAATTTTAGTTGATATTACTTGTTTTTTTTTATATGTGAGACAGATCAGAATATTTCAGTGTTACTTTGTCATTGAGATTAAATACATTTTTGAAAATGCACAATATGAAGACTTCCGATGCAAAAGCCTCTAAAAGCCACCTCTGTCAGAAATGAGATAATAATATTGAGTGAATGCTCTCCGCACATAGTATACGTTCATCAATACTTTCACTTCAAACTCACTAAATCCCAGCCTCAGCCCATTCAGAAATGCCGGTACTTGGGTAGAAACCTATACCTAGGAGCCTGATAAAAATGTTAATATTAAACAAAAACTTTAGACGGACTTAGAGACTTTTGCATCTGAAGTCTTCATATATATATATACTTTTTGGTTATACATACTTTTTGGTTTAGCATGCAAGGGGACTTAAATATCATAATTATCAAAGACTATAGAGAATGAATGTTAAAACATGCTGTGATATATATATATATATATATATATATATATATATATATATATATATATATATATATATATATATATATATATATATATATATATATATGTCACAGCATGTTTTAACATTCATTCTCTATAGTCTTTGATAATTATGATATTTAAGTCCCCTTGCATGCTAAACCAAAAAGTATGTACCACGCCTAACACATTTTACACTTACATAAACTATTATGTTGTTTAGTACTGGAAGTGTATATATTTTTTTCTTTGGTCATGTTTTATCTTGCCTGTAGCACAAACCTGGGACAGCCACTGGTGCACCCTAGAAGAAAAAAGAAAAGCCTTCATGACTTTGCCACAAACTTTCAATCACTCATATGCTCTCATGAAATTGACACAATATAAATATACTCCCCCTCCTTCTAGACTGCCCTTGCACTTAGTATGCTGTAGTTATTTTAGTTTCACTGTACAAAAAAATCTGTAGAAATTACAGTATTACTGGCAGCTGCTTGCCAGTAACTTACTGTAGATTTAAATTGATATTATTTACTGGCAACAGTTTGTTCAAAGTTAAATGAACTTTAAACATTAACAATTCTTTATCTTTACAGAATAAAACTAAAATAACAGCCTCATGCAAAGCATTCTGGGAACCAAAATCTGAAGGAAAAAAAAACAGAAAAAGGTTGATGAAAATTTCTGGTTCCCAGAATGCTTTGCATTAGATTGTTATTTTTTTTATTCTGTAAAGACAAAGACTTGTTAATGTTTAATGTTCATTTAACTTTGAACAAACTGTTGCCAGTAAATATACATCAATTTAAATCTACAGTAAGTTACTGACAAACAGCTGCATAACTACAGCAATTTTTTTTACAGTTTCATGTCTCGGTTGTGGGAACAGCAGATTCTGGCAAATTGCCTCCTACTCTGAGTCTTACCCTCCTTATGGTTCAATTTAAAATCAGAGAGCTTTTTTATCAGGTGAGAAACTGCCTTGTAACAGAAGAGGCCCATGTCTGATGTTTAACTTTCACATTCCACAGACTCACAGTTTGTTATTCTATATTCTGGTGGTCCAGCGGGAGTTGCGAATAACGTTTTTGAAAATTGTGTTATCAGATCCATATGTTTAGACACACACAACGAGTGACCGCCACCTCTCAAATTGTTGAGTTCTGCGTAGAGCACATGTGGTATTTCTGCTCACTCAGCACAAAGCTACACTGAAGCCAATAGGGTTTCTAGGGACAGAAAAGGAAATGACACAAACATGCACAGTGATGGTGAGAGACATGAATTAGTATTAGTATAGACGTGGTTAGTACATTTGAAAAAAGTTAAAGTGGAAACCCTGCTGAAAGATCCAGTATAAACCAGCATGAATTCCATGTTTAGAGCTGGTATAGTGCTCTGGACCATCAAGTTCTCAAGCAAAACTGAGCTGGTCAATCAGCACTCCTGTTTCCCATGCTGGTGACCAGCAATGCTGATTTTTTTTAGCAGAGAAAATCAGCATCACTTAAGTGTTTCCACATGTGATCAGTATTCTTAAAATCATTTCTATCATGATTTGTAAATGATCCAGGATGGAGACCGTTCTTGTTGGTTGACTGTGAAGATGTGGTTTTCATTCAGTCGTGGAGCAGCTTCTTGCTCTGGCTGTCCTCCAATTCTGAGAACATTCCTGCTCTGGGATGTGCTCTTAAACTGCTGTTGACACAGGAGGGCGTTCACTTTTCAGCATAAATAATAATGAAAAAATATATGGTTTAATCCATTTTTTGCAGTATATCAGATTACACAACATTTTATCAAATTATTATTGAAATATTTTGTTTACAAAAAGAACAGTTTGTACCAATGTCAGCACATTACTCTGTTAAAAGGACATATGGTTTCATTATTACTGCTTATGATGATCATGTTTTACACCCTCCCTCACAGAGCGAAAAGCAAAACATATGATTCATGTGATTTTTGTGTTAAGACACAGGCGTGTGGAGCCAGCAATATTGCGAAACTGTTGAGAAAAGAGGAAAAACCAACCACAGGACATTCTTTTCACATTTCATCAAAAGCTATCCTCCCTATAAGGTTGAAAAGTCCCTTCATGGCTGTTTTCTCTTAAAATATCTTGTATATTGACCTCACAGTGAGTGCTCTTTGGGACAAATGACACTGTCTTTAGGAAGACTCAAGAACATAAGATCAAGACATTCAACCCATTTTAAACTTATAGTGCATTGTTGCAAATGCTGTTGGACTGAGGCTTTTGTTATTATCCATATTTGACATAAAATCCTAATGAAAACAAATATGACTGTGATTTACCATATCGGCTATTTTTAAGGTAACTGTTGAAGGACTGACTTAAATTCCTCCACATCAGTTTTCTAGCTTGTATCCTTACAGTCTGCTCTCTGAATCAAGCTTTCAAGGATATTTTCTCAGGCACTATAGAACAGTATTAAAGTGTGTAGGCTACTCACATTATGTCAGGTCTCTTTTATCATTTTATGTAGGAAATATAACAAAAATCAGAAGTCAAAATGAGTGGGTTCAAAACGGGAAGTCTTATTTGTAAAAAAAAAAAAAAAAAAAAAAAAAGATAGAAAGAAAAAGATCTAGGCTATATAACTCACACTACCATTTGAAAGTTTGTGGCCAAGATTATTATTTTTTTAATGAAATTGCATTACAGATACTCTTAGGTTGCATGATCAAAAGTGGCATTTATAATAGGCTATACAATTTCTATTTCAAATAAAAGCTGCTTTTGAACTTTATCTACATCAAAGAATCCTGAATAAAATGTAGGCCTATCATAGTTTCCACTAAACTATTAAGCAGCACAACTGTTCAATATTGACAATAATAAGGAATGTTTCTTGAACACTAAATCAGCATATTAGAATGATTTCTGAAGGATCACAACGAAGACTGGATAAATGGCTGCAGACATTTCAGATGTAGACAGGAATACCTTAGACTTTAAAATATATTACAATAGATAATAGTTCACAATAGCCAACTGTTTTTACTTTATTTTTGTTCAAATAAATGCAGCCTCTGTGAGCATAACAAACGGCAGTGTTAGTGAAAACAGTTTCATGTTACAACCAGACTGTTTAATTGATCACATCACAGTCCTGGGATTTGACTACATCTGCGTTTCTTTAGGCTTTTGTCGTAGCTCTGCAGAAAATCCTGTTTCAGCATTTGTCTCTTTGGAGCGTTGGAGCGCGCTGCGCGCCCTCGCGCGCTGGAATGCGAGCTGATGCTCGGGGCGGTCTCGCGCTGCGCTCATCACACAAGTATGTGGATGTTTCACAGACTCCAAAGCGAGACGGTTCAAGCGGTTTATTCCTCAGCGCAGCGCACAGATGATGCGACTCTCGCTTTCAGCTTTACAAATAACTCATCTTTATCACAACCCGAGGAGCACCGAAGACAACTTAAACACTTTGCACAGAGAGCTGGAATCTTTCTCTCTTACTGTAACATCATGGACAGACTGCAGTCTCGAGGTCACCCGGTTGATGTTCAGCGACGGTGAATGAAGATAAGGTTCAATTAACGATAGTCCATGATGGATCACCATCACGATATGAAATGTAAAATAGTTGTGGTCGGGGACACTCAGTGTGGGAAGACGTCTTTGTTAAATGTTTTTGCCAAAGACTCCTTTCCAGAGGTTTGTAGAGAAAAGTCGCCAATAAATATGAATGTTAATTTGATCTTTAATAGCATTTGTGTCATGAGTGCAAAATTTATTGAACGTTTTAGCCAAGAGTTGGTCATTTTGTTTGGTTAAACATTAAACTTTGGATCTTTCTCTTGCAGAACTATGTTCCTACAGTGTTTGAGAACTACACAGCCAGTTTTGAGGTGGACACATTGAGAGTTGAGCTCAGTCTTTGGGATACTTCAGGTAAGAGAAGGAAAAGCAATTTTATGTTGTTTTCATCCAAGCCTCGATCGATCAGTTTTTGAGATTTTGGGCGTTGTGGGATATGTGATGTAGTTTTCTAAATGCCATGTCCCCATAAACCTCCCTCTATTTTTGGTGGACTGGAGACTGGATGAGGCCCACAGAAATACTTGCCAGACTGATATATGATTTATCACTTATGATATAATTCATAAATAAAAATCTTGAATATGTGATGATGAGGTTGAAGAAGAAAAGTGAGTGCTGTGAGCACTTTTATATTTTATTAATGTACACGTTAAGGTTTTGGTTTCGGATTTGGTTCAGGTTTTTCTTATCAAAAACAACGTTTGATATCTTGGGTTATCTATGCAGTTCAGTTTAATAAGCTCTCCATATTGCACTGTCAGCATATTAGATTCTCTCTTAAGAGCCATGGTTTTCTGAAGAAATGAAGAATAAAAAGTGTTGTGGAACTTAAAAAGGTTCTTCAATGGAATCGAGCTGTAAAACTGTGTTTAGTTTTAAGTGGAAGCTTTATTTTTAAGAGTGTAAACTATAGCCCAAACCACCACAGATTGCCCATGATGTTTTCACAGCAGACTCACTCTTGTCTCCCACACTTCTAGAATGACTCAGATGAATGTTGTTATTGTTAGGTAATACTATCTCAAAATAAACTACACATATGTGGTAGTATTTTTCATAGCATAGTTTGTGTGCAAACTATGCTTTCTTTAAACAGTTGTTTATATATTTATCAAATCTGAACTGACAGTTATCATATTTTCCTTCCTCGTGTTTTTGCGAGCAACCCATGACTCGCCATAGACAGACATTTCAAAATGAGACCTTTAAATATTTCAGTAATGATGGCTAATGATCTGAGGTTTGAACTCATTTCAAGCCCTACAAACTTTCTAGAGCAGATTCAACACTCACCTCCCAGAATAGCACTGTAACCTAATTTGCTGGGCTTGAAACATGGATACATGTGCTGTCTTCCTATGTAGAGGGACAGTGACTTGCACAGGGACCCCCATAGAAAATCAACCAGTATCAGTCCAACCAGTTCAGAATATTTGCATTGAATTGAATTATATACTTTTTTACTGTTCAATGAGAGTAGTAATAAAGTGTTTGTAGTTATAGTTATGTTGCTATGCAAACTGGATGCTATAAATGAATATATATATAAAAGAAAAGAATACCCCTAAATTATGTTTTTCTAGGACAGATGTGCATGGTTTCTGACACTGCATTGTAAAGAGAGAAAAACATAAATTAAAACAAAAAAATAGAAATGTTGCCTTTGGCAACTAACTGAAAATGACTAAAACTAAAACTGAAATAAAAATTAATTAAAGCTAAATAAAAATATTTTAACTACTAACTATTTAATAATTTAAAAAGTGAAGTGAACAAAAGTGAATAAAACATAACATAAAACTACAAATACTATAATAGTATATACATCATACTAAAATAACACTGATCTGTAAACTGTTGAACTTTGAAAGATTGTGAATAGAATAGCAATATACCATCTTAAAACAATTCAGTTGCATAAATATCATGCTAACATGCTGTGTTCATTGTTTAACTTACCAGTTTTTCCATTACACTGTCAGGTTATTATTCAGATTATTACTTACTCATTTATGTTATAAATAAGTATATAATATGTAATAATAAGTAATAATTTATTTATTAGCACAGTGTTTTGGTGTCTATTTGCAGGGTCTCCGTACTATGACAACGTGCGCCCCCTCTCTTATCCGGACGCTGATGCTGTCCTCATCTGCTTTGATATCGGTCGACCAGAGACTCTGGAGAATGCGCTAAGGAAGGTACGTTGATTTTCAAGACATTTTTTCATTGGTGCGGATTGTTTATAAACTGATGTAGCTCTCCTGAACTGTTTTTGGGATATTCTCACAATCCCTGTCTTTGTGGTGATGAGAACAAAAGTCCAGACATCTGAGACAAGAGTCCAATGAATAAGGGAGGGAATGTGTGGGAGGGCTTTGATCCTTTGACTATCACATGAGGGGGAGAACGACAACCAATAAGAGTTGTTTACATTGGGCCTCAGAATCATAGAGCCTTTGTGCCGCAGAATGCCTTGTAACCTGTGATGTCATTGGGAGACGAGAGGTTTTAGGAGAGCAAGAATTAGCCACCCGGTTTGGGCCGCTTCGGTCTCCATTGGTGTTCCCACTGACTCCCTGTGCAACTCTACACTGATGTCATCGGATGATTCTAGAGAACATTACGCCCATGTCGGGGTGCTCCTCCGACTAGAAGTAGAGATGACACTTAAAACGGAAGTGTTTTAATAACTGGGTCATGAAGATCTATCATGCAATCACAGATTTTTAGACATCCTGGGATAACAAAGATGGTCTAGAATCGCTGGAGGGTTTATAAACAATGGAAATTAATTTGTGGGGCTCTCATTTTCAAAATAAACAGCCGAATTGTATTAGACAAATAAAAGATAGACGTAAAATTAATAGTATTATATGTCTTTCAAAGGAATTTTAGATTTTGTTTTCTTAGTTTTTCTAATATTCGTTTTTGTAGTTTTACTGATATTATGATAATAGTTATATAAATCATATTACAATAAATATTAAAGTAATTAATGTATTTTTGTAATATTTCATATATTTTTCACTTTTTATTTTCATTTTTGTCATTTTGTTATGTGCTTTTATTAGTGTTTATTTCAGTTTTAGTACTTTTAGTACTTCAACTTGCACTCATTTTAAGTTAGTCGCCAATATTTCTAATTTTTGTTTAGGTTTTTCATTTAATATTTCTATGATTCATGTGTGTCGACAGTCTAACACCATGTTTTTTAAATCCTATAGTGGAAAGGGGAAATTGAGGAGTTCTGTCCCAATACTAAAGTACTTTTGGTTGGATGCAAGTCAGACCTACGTGCAGATCTGGCCACATTTGTGCAGCTGTCCAATGACATTCCTTCATCGTATGACCAGGTGGGTTTTTAAAACATTTTATAGCTATAATCAAAATAAATAAATAATGCAATTACGTATCTTCAACCAAAGACCCCTAGGTGTTGGATAGTGAAACATGTTGCATTTTTAACCTGGGCTATATAATAACATGCATACAGTTCCATATTGATGTATTTACAGACTTTTTTATGATGCTTAATCAGCTTGCAAAACCACTAAAATAATCCTTAATGAGGCCCATATTACACTTGAAACATTGAAAATGATACATTTGGCTAAACTTTAGCTTAAACTTCATATTGTATTTTTACTTTTCTTAAATGAGCATTAAATCTAACATTAATTGGCAGACCTCCTGCAGTACCACCACAGACCCCTGTTGAAGACCCCTGAATTAGATCAGCTTTCATTTTTGACTTGTGTCTTTTAGGGTTCAAACATGGCCAAGCAGATCTCAGCCCCTTACATCGAGTGCTCAGCGCAGCAGTCTGAGAACAGCGTGAGGGACATTTTTCACATAGCCACACTGGCCTGCGTCAGTAAAAGCAACAAGAATGTGAAGCACATGAAGTCCAGCAGAGCCACCAAGAGGACCTCGCACGTATCTAGGCCTGAGCTGGGATCAGTGTCATGTCTACACAAGACCAAGACAAAAACCTGCACAGTCATGTGATTTCAGAAGCCATTTCATCTGCATGCATTCATTCTCTTATCAGGATTCCTTCTAAAAGTCCATTGGGGAATTAATGGGCATTGAACTGAAGGGAGATATTTTGCACTTCACTTGTATTCACAATATGTACCGGTGAACTGAGTGAGCGACGTATTAATGATGAGGCATTCTATTCTCCCCTATTTAAAAGCACCTCAGAAAATTTTAGCCATCATAATAAACCTAAAGCAGGGGAAAAATCTGTTCCTATGTACTGCCAAATGAGCACTTATGACTTTGTAGAAGCCGTCCAAAGAAGGATTTCCTCTGGATTTTGTTGTGTCGTAATATTTCATTGCAATGACCCCCAGTTTATGGACGTAACTAACTTGTTGGATTAACATGTGGTTAGTGCTGCTAACCTCAGTCCTGTCCTATTAGATCTGACTTCACCAAAAAGTGTCAAATAATGTCACAGATATACATTGTAGGTAGATTTTTTCCAAATGAGATATAAATGAGGCAATAAATTAAGCATACCTGCCGCAAACAGTTGTGTCAATGACGATTTATGACATTATATGCAAACACATTCCAAACACTATATAAAAAAGCCTAAAAACTTATCTAAAATCCTTTATGTATTTAGATTTTAAGGTTTGCCTGTATTCTTTCTTTAAAAGAACTTGCATGGCAACCATTATAATATTTTATACCATGACTTTACCAGTTGTTGAATGTCTCTTGATCATTCAGCTGAAAAAAAAAGTGGTTTGTGCTGTTTTAAGAGATGATAATAACACAAGTGAAGCAAAATGACAAAACTTTACAAAATAGGTGCCGTCATGTGGAATATAGCATTATGGATCTTTCCCCAAAAACAGCCTAATGATACACTAAAACACAACAAATAAATAAATAAAAAGTGTCTGTATGAATGTAAAAAAATATGCTTTTGACATTTTAAAATGTTACAAGCGTTACATTAAAATAGAAAAAAAAGGTTTGTAACTGCATTTATGTAAATTAATCCACAATTTCCAATAAATAAAGCATTCTTATTATTTCCATTATTAGTCATCTTTACTCATTTTTGTGACCAAAAGGAAGTATATAATGTATTTACTGATATATGTATCAATGGTTCATTTAAATCACAGTTGTGAAATAAATCACGCACTGTAATTTATTTATTTATTTAAATGTAAGCTACCAAAAAGGTCCATTGTCTGGCTAAATGAGTGATTCCTAAAGCATTCTAGCGCATTCAGTTTGGTCCAACACTATCATCTGCTGGGCATAATTTGAAATTCTGGTAAATTGGAAAAAAACATTATTGTGTGCTAAAAATCCTTTTTTTTATATATATATATATATTTTTTTTTTATTATTATTATTTTAGTATACTGGAATCTAACCCTCACATGTATCCAGGTGAGAATGCAGATTAAGGAGTCAAAATGCAAATCATCTAGAATATAATTTCAGCCAGGAGAGGGAATGCAACTGGATGATTGTTCAGTGCTTGCAATTAGCGTTATGATACATTTATTTTTATGTTGGGATAGAAACAAGGAAAACACGGTAAAAATCTTAATCATAGAATTCAAAATCATACTGACACATTCCCTTTGAACTCTCCTCCAGGTGGTTTTCATGCCGTTAACTTTATCAGCTCTTAGACATGTGCACTGTGAAAGTCTAATTTGTCAAACTTGAAAATCTAGTTTAATTTGTTGAAATAAAAGTGGAGAAGGAAATGACAAATATGTAGGAAGGTATAGGCTTGTTTGAGATGAGCAAAATCTGCGCCGAACCGAACAACGGTGATCGGCGCGAGATGCATGCCGCTTAGAAATGCGTCAGAGTGCTGCTGCCTGCCTGGCTCTGATGTCATGCTGACGTATGTCAAAAAACTCTCGCGAGCGCAAGGCGGCCATGTCGGATTCTGCAGTCGTGCGCAGTTGCTCTCCACAGAGGCTGATCAAAAGCACGATTGGAAACGACTTGCTGACGACACAGCTTAATGCTCATTGGTTTTAACAACCGTGATTTATTGGTCTCTTTTAAAATGTTTGATTTTAAAACTCTGATATCATGTTTTTATGTGTATAAATTATTAGTGAATATTGCCAAACTTTCTGACAGTGTGATCTCTATATGGATTATGTGATGTCATTTTATTTAAAAATATATAATAAACATATGTCTGTATTAATGTATAAATGATTGATAAACACGTATTTGGAATGGAATTAAATAACTTTAATTGGGTGTCTTGTTCATTATATTTATTTTCATATAAAAGCAACAGAGCTTAAAGGACAATTCCGGCCCAAAATGAACCTGGGGTAAATAACACATGGGTAGCGAGTAGACCGTTCTCTGGGATGCGTTTTCATGATAATCGAATGTACCCAGTTTTACCCTTAGTCTTAGTTTTACCACAGATTAGCTGATAACGCTAGTATGTAGGGCACAGAATAAGTAAAAATCGCTAGTTAATACCACTAACAAGGCTCAAAATAACCCCACACTAACACGGAAGCATAATGAAGGTCTCTACCTGCAAACCGAAGCATTGAGAACTTTGTAAGTGTACAGAGAGTTTGATAAGGAGATACTTTATAAAGACAGTACACTTCACGTATATAGGAAGGAGCCATCTTTGGAAAACAGTCTCGACCAGTCGAACCACGAACGCCATAGTGGTACCTTAAGATACCACAAACTAAATATGACGGTAAAAAAAAGTTGATAGTGTGTGGACTGTGGAGTGGACTGTGGAGTGTCGCGTTGACCAGATTCCCGACTGTGAACAAGGGAAATCTCACAATAGGCTCATTTGAGATGCGCCTGGCCTCGCCTGAAATGTAGCTGAGAGTAAGCGGCTGCAGTGAAGGGAGGAGTGAAAAAAATGCAGGCAAACCGAACAGATCTCTCTTCTCATAGTGGATCAGACACCTGCAATATCAAATGCAGATATCGCGGGATTCACACTCATGTACAGTTTTGCTATTAAACTAGACTTTTATATGAAAATAAATATGATCAAAAAGACACCAAAAGTACTTGATAAACACATCTCGAATGTAATTAAATAATCATATTTGCTTTAATGCAGACATTTTTCTTAATATTTTTAGAAATATGAAAACAATCACATCCATAGAGAGATAGCACTGTTAAACAGATTGGGAATATTTGTCACCGATGTTAAGGCCAAGGGTTAGTTAACACACTCCGGAGGAGCAGACAACCAAGGTAAGTTTTTATTAAAATTAAAAATGTATAAAAGCAGGGGCAGGGACGTTCGTGGCTGTGGCTTTGGTGCGATACGGGGAGGGGAGTGCTGGTAGGTACTCTTCCGGCCCTTCAAGTAAGTATATCCCTCTCCTGGTGGCTCATGGGACAGGCAATGGATCTTCTCGTCGTCAGACTCGTTGAATAAGCTCGTGGGACAGACGGTGACCTCTCTCGTCGTCAGACTCGTTACATAAGCTCGTGGGACGGACAGTGGCTTCTCTCGTTGTCAGACTCATTGCATAAGCTCGTGGCACAGACAGTGGCTTCTCTCGTCAGCAGACTCGTTGGATAAGTTCGTGGGACAGGCAGTGGCTTCTCTCGTCGTCAGACTCGTTACATAAGCTCGTGGAACAGGCAGTGGCTCCACTCGTCGTCAGACTCGTTGCATAAGCTCGTGGGACGGACAGTGGCTTCTCTCGTTGTCAGACTCGTTGCATAAGCTCGTGGCACAGACAGTGGCTTCTCTCGTCGTCAGACTCGTTGCATAAGCTCGTGGGACGGACAGTGGCTTCTCTCGTTGTCAGACTCGTTGCATAAGCTCGTGGCACAGACAGTGGCTTCTCTCGTCAGCAGACTCGTTGGATAAGTTCGTGGGACAGGCAGTGGCTTCTCTCGTCGTCAGACTCGTTACATAAGCTCGTGGAACAGGCAGTGGCTCCACTCGTCGTCAGACTCGTTGCATAAGCTCGTGGGACAGACAGTGGCTTCCCTCGTCGTCAGACTCGTTGCTTAAGCTCGTAGAGCGGCAGCAGATCAGACACAGCAGTCAGCAGACTCTCACAGGACAGCAACAGCAGAATGCAGCGACAGACTCTCACAGGACAACGATAGCAGAATGCAGCGGCAGACTCTCCGTTCACAGAACAGCAATGGTGAGTGCAGAATCCAACAGTTAATAACGGAGTCTTCGCTTACCACAGGACAGCAATAGCAGAATGCAGCGGCAGACTCCCCTTTCACAGAACAGCAATAGTGAGCACAGCATCCAACAGTTAATAACTGAGTCTTCGCTTACCACAGGACAGCAATAGCAGAATGCAGCGGCAGACTCCCCTTTCACAGAACAGCAATAGTGAGCACAGCATCCAACAGTTAATAACGGAGTCTTCGCTTACCACAGGACAACGATAGCAGAATGCAGCGGCGGACTCTCCGTTCACAGAACAGCAATAGCAGAATGCAGCGGCAGACTCTCCGTTCACAGAACAGCAATAGCAGAATGCAGCGGCAGACTCTCCTTTCACAGAACAGCAATAGCAGAATGCAGCGGCAGACTCACCGTTCACAGAACAGCAATAGCAGAATGCAGCGGCAGACTCACCGTTCACAGAACAGCAATAGCAGAATGCAGCGGCGGACTCTCCGTTCACAGAACAGCAATAGCAGAATGCAGCGGCAGACTCTCCTTTCACAGAACAGCAATGGTGAGCACAGCATCCAACAGTTAATAACTGAGTCTTCGCTTACCACAGGACAACGATAGCAGAATGCAGCGGCAGACTCTCCGTTCACAGAACCGCAGAAGGGACAGATCAATTTGAACGAATCTTCAAAGTTATGGGTCAATTTCATCCATCAGAGACTCAGAAAACACAGTTGTTTGATCTCACCACACTTGTGCATAAATCACTCCTGTAAATATCCACACGTGTTCGTTCCACCCTTTCAGACACTGCAAACTCACTCTACCTTCGCAGCGATTAATCAACTCGTTTCTCTCCTCTTCATAGGGTGGATGATCCAAGGAATAGTGGTCTCAGAAGATGAACATGGATTCAGCGATCTTCCCAGCCGTTACGGTTACTGTCATCAGAATAACACACACTGCCCACAAACACAGGTTAGTCGTACACAGGTGATCGCAATCTTTACATGTGTCTTTCTCCAAAAAGGTGAATCATAGAAAAGGTGCACTTAACTTTTCCTCTGTGAATCGCGGGAATCCTGCAGCAGGTTTCCACTCTCTTTTCTGCCAGTCACTCTCCTTCTTCCTCTGTGAAGTTTTCTCACTTACTTCATTGCGTTGCTGTTCGTGGTTTCTTTCAAAAGACTCACTTAATGAGCATGTCTCGAGGGACTCAACACAGAACACCGGATAGGTCTTAAACCTCTGCTTCCTGCACTTGTTACCGCTCACTGCCACTGCCACTGCCACTGCCACTGCCACTGCCACTGCCACTGCCACTGCCACTGCCACTGCCACTGCCACTGCCACTGCCACTGCCACTGCCACATTCCACTCGAGCACTCTTGTCGAGCTTTCCTACTGCCAGAGCATTAGATCCTCTACTGTGCTTCGAGCCCCTCTCTTTATACTCCTTTCTTCTCAGGCACATGCTTCAATGATGCGCTACTTACTGGCTTCAGCTGGCGCTTGTTATTGTCGGCGGCCATGACAGGTAAGAACAGAGCCGGCCTGGTGTTACACCGGCATTTCTTCCCCCTGGAAATGAGTCAACCATTTTTTTGGTTCCTGGTTTGTTCACCCGGTGACATATTCACACATAATTTATACACAAAAAAATGATATCAGTTTTAAAATCAAACATTTTAAAAGAGAACAATACATCACGGTTGATTACACCATTGAGCATTAAGCTGTGTCATCAGCAAGTCATTTTCCATTGTGCTTGTGATCAGTGCAGTCAGTGGAGAGCAACTGTGTTTGACTGCAGAATCCAACACGTCCGCCTCGCCGTAGCGAGGGTTTTTTGGATATACGTCAGCATGACATCAGAGCAAGGCGGACCACACCGGTGATCGTTTCTGTGCAGATTTTGCTCATTTTAAACAAGCATATTTCTAACCGACATGCATCTTGCGTTGATCACTGGTGATCAGTTCTGCACCGATTTTGCTCTTCTCAAATGAGCCTATTCAGTTTAGGGCATCAGTGGAGTCTCCTTTCATATCTAAACAGACTTTTTAAAATTTTATCAGATTTTCAAAATGTAAGATACCACAAACATGATGGTAATTTCATTGGTTAAGGTTACGGGTTGTGACGGGTAGGTTTAGGGATTGGTGTTTGGAGTAAGCAATCAGTAATGTGATTCACATGACCAATAAAATCTTAAGATTCGGCTGCAGGGCGAAGTTTCCGCTGCACTGGTTTGGGGCGCGGGGGTAATGTCACGCTAATATAATGAGAATGGGACGTATTTGGAGATACGTTGCTTCTGAAATCACAATTGGATGTGGGCCAGGTTGGATGTCCAACACAGGCTGCAGCGAGACGCTTCTCACACCTCAGGAAAGTCTGATAAAATCTGTATCTGTAGAACCATCGAGATAATCGGGACTTTACCTGGGATTCTCGGAAGGTAAGAATTGGGCTCATAATTGCCCCGATTATCTTGTAGTGTGTGGAGGCCTTAACAGTGAGAGAAGGATTTCATGCAAACAGTCGACAGGGGTTGCAACATGTGTTTAATATGAATATTATTCTTACCAGCAAGGACAATGTAATCTGAAATTAGATGTTAAACAGTGATATAATTTTTCTCTAAAATTAAAAAAATATTATTGCAAAAATTAAGGTGTAATCAGACAAAAAAAAAACATATTGACATTATTTGTAAAATATCTAAAAAACTTACATATGGCAAATTAATCCACATACAATTCTATTAAAACAAAACTATTTATACAATGTAATGTAAAAAATTATATTATATTTACAGTATATAAGTATTTATAACAGTAAAATAAGTCTTTGTTTATTACAAATAAAAAGTCCTGAAAAAGGCAACAGTAAAGCCATTTAATTTAGTCAGCACTATGTATTGTAGTTACATTTTGCAATTATAGGTGTCATATCAAATTTGTAAACATCATAATCTAGAAGCACACTGCTTTGAGAAGTGCACAGTTCTTTTAGAAGCATTTTGCTTTGACTGGTTCCTCTTGCTCTTTTTACCTGTCAATAAACTGAAGGTCCATAGATGTGGCGGGGACCAGCAGAGTTCGGGTGATCGGCTTCACAGTCTTTCCTGAAGGGTCTGGGCGCACTTCATAGTGTTTAATTAACTGCAAACAAATTAAAATAAATAAATAAAAGCACACTGACATGGAACATGTATTGTACAAACAGCTTTGCGTGTGTGGCCCCTTTAAGACTTGTTGCCCTTTTAATTGATGCTTTTAATTTAATTGAAAGTGTTCTGTGAGGAAGAAATGAGAGCTGATCCAAGTTGGAGTGTTATAGAGGGTTTTCACTACACGTCGTCAATACAGAAGTCGGCCATTTTGGAGGCACTGAACGTAAACAATGCCACTGAACTGAACGGACTTGCATATTTGGCTGATTATTGCTGCTGAAAAATGGTCGTGTTTTGGTCTGTACTAATCGGTCGCACCGGGAAAAAACATTTAGAGTTCTATAGACTGCCAAAAGTTAAAGAGAAGAGTGCAAAAAACAGATGAAAGAAGGCGTTTGTGGTTGAGAGAGGCACAGCATTAGCCACATGTGTAAATGAAGCATTGACTATGGCTAAAATGTTGACGTAAAGTAGTTAACTAGGGCTACATTCACACTATCAGTCCAAATCCGATTATTTTTGTATCCGATTGGAATCTGATCTAAAATTATGTCCACACTGTGTATCGCAACTGTTCAGATCCGATTTGTGTGTTCATGCAGCTCTTTGGCAATATGGCAATGACGTTGCGTTGATAAAGGGGTATGCATTTTCAATAGAGATGTTGTCTTATTTAAATTTTACAACATGGAAATGTATAGCCGCCGCACTGGACTCCTGCGTGTGGAGCTGCAGAGAACTGTGAGGCTGGTATGCACAGCTTTTTTTCCGCGCCCTTATCTGCGCTGGTTTCAAAATATGTTTCAAAAATGATAATTTTCTGCTTGTCTGGCACTTTGCAACAACACAGCCTTGTTTCGGCAGCGACTTTCAGCATGTTCCCTATAACAACGTCTGACGTTTACATTTTACGTGGACTGAAGTGGATTTCCTGATATGTGATTTGAATAGGATTTCAAACCACATATGGATGTAGCATGAAACGGATTTCATGTGCTTTTATTGAACTGACAATCTGAACGTAGGCTATGTCGGGATAAGAAATAGAAGGAAGAATAGTGGTAAGGGCTAGAGAAGCTAGCTCGTTCGTTTTTTACCACATATTAACTTTAGTTCGTCAAAATTCTGCGCTCTTTCCTGCTTACTAAGTCCTTCTCTATATGATTTCGCAGCTTCTATGTGTTTTTTTCTGTAGTTTAGACATCATAAATTAGTGTAACAATGTGTTCAGTAGTACATAAACAGTGCAATCCATGCTGTTGTTTACATCCGAGTATCTCCAATATGGCCGCGCATCCGGGTAACTGACCAAATCGTGACGTAGGTGCAAACCCTCTATATGTATGCGTGCATCCTATAAAGTGAGTATAAAGTATAAACGTTTATGTTGTAATCTTGTATATGATTGTTGAAGTTATTGTAACTAAATTCGAGTGTTTGATGGTGTTTAAATAACGATTATTACATGCACGATCATATTCACATCTGCCGTCGAATTATGCGATCGCTTTGATTATACTGCTGTCATATTTTATTTTGAGAGAGATCGTTTTTCATGTTCAAGACAAGATGCCTGTAGTAAATTGCAAGTATAAGTGTGAGTTTATGGCGATTATAGTTAAATGGCCTATTCAGATGCTAATATGGCTAATCATGGCGCTATTGTATTTCACTCTTATGGCAAGTAATATTCTACACAGATTGTACTATTGTTTGTACTCTTGTTTACTATATTGGATAGTTAAATAATTGGATCTGAAGTCTGTATTATTTACTTATTGTAATTGTTATTTATCTTTGTACAGACCATGCTTTAGTAAAGACACGGTATAATAGCAGACTCCTTCATGCACTCCCATACACCTTACAGAGAGATGGCCCTCAATGAACGGTTCGGTCAGCCCCACCGGGTAGCATTAAAAAGGATTTCTACTATTCTTGATTCTCCTGATATAAGCCGCAATGACCCATCATCCTTTGAAAAGGTCTCCTTCAAGTGCAGTCTCTAGTTGGTCTGTAAAAGACATTAGGCCAGGCGGGTAGCATTGAGTTGCAGTGTGGGTCGCATGTTGCATGGATCCTCAGTAAGCTGCCACCTGAAAGACGGGCTGATTTTCGCCGACACGTTACATTGGCCTGGGGTGACATACTCATTGATGGATCTGGCCGACTGGCTAAAATATGAATCTTGGTGCCAAAGCTATGATGATCAGTCAGCAAGAGAAGAAAGCCGGCCCAAACGAGAGTCTCGAGCTACCCGAGACTCTCGTTTGGGCCGGCTTTCTCCTCTTTCTGGTCACGCTGAACCACTGCCACTGTACTGACTGGGTCTGGGAACAGTGCTGAGGTAACAAACGCTACATATTCTTCTGCCAAGGTTGATGAGAAGGCAAAGAGTAGGCCCTCATTATATTGTTCTTACTGTCAGAACTCTGAGCATGCATTCAGTCAATGCCCCAAAATTCCAACCTTCACCAAAGATCAGCTCTCAGAGTGGATACGCACCAATAGGAGATGCTGGCGTTGTGGCCTTGCTCATCAGGCTATCCACTGTGGTCAAAAGAAACCATGTCCACTTTGTCATCTTTGACAATACATACACTTGGTTGGACTACCACTGCAGTATTTTGAAAAGGCAAAACCCCTTGTCCTTGTTGGTGCAGATCAAACTCACATAATCTCACCAATTGAGCCAGTAAGACTTGGTCCACCTGGGGGTCCAGCTACAATAAGAACCAAATAAGGATGGACACTCCAGGTTCCTACCAGCCTGTTGGAGCAGAGACTTGAGCCAAAACACTGGAGGGAGCTGTTAGCTGAAGGAGGCTTTGAGTTGAGACAATGGGCCAGCAATGTGCCATCTGTCATTCACCATCTTCCACATGAAGCCAGATTGGATTGTCTTGAATTCTGGCTAGCCCATGAAAAGACAGATGTCCAGGGGTCCACATTGGGTCTTAGCTGGAATTGCCCTGTAGAATTCCTGACACAATGTCACCGGCCCATAAATCATGGCGCTCCCACCATGAGGATTATTTATAAAGTTTTAGCAAGTCAGTACGGCCCCTTGGGATATATCCTTCCGTTCACTACCCGGGCTAAAGTACTGGTCCAACAACTTTGGAGCAAGCAGCGCAGCTGGGATGACACCCAACTTCCCGAAACTTTAGTCCAGAGCTGGAACGAATGGGAATGTGAACTGCAGTTTCTTAACAAGATCAGTTTCCCAAGGTCATATGTACCAACTTCAATAGATCAAACCAGATCTGTTACAGACCTTTATGTGTTCAGTGATGCCTCAGAGAGTTCATATGGAGCAGTCACTTACCTGCGCACCGAAGATCAGCTTGGTAAGATACATCTGTCATTCGTACTCGGACATTCTAGAGTAGCACCAAAAACAGTCCTGTCAATGCCCCGTTTGGAGCTCTGTGCTGCTATAATTGGTGCTCAGTTGGCAAACCTGTTGAAGAAAGAGTTAACTTTGTCACTTCGCCACACATTTCTTTGGACAGACTCCACCACTGTGCTGTCCTGGATCCAATCAGAGTCCTGCCATTTTAAAGTCTTCGTCGGTACAAGAGTGGCTGAAATCCACAAGCTTACCAACTTCACTGCCTGGCGATATGTGAATTCAGTTCAAAATCCCTCAGACGACCTTACAAGGGGAAAGACTCTGAAAGAACTTGCTAAGCCCAACAGATGGAGCCAGGGGCCCCCATTCCTGCTCCTTCCACCTGAAATCTGGACAGCAAACCCTACAGAGCGCCCTGAGATTGACAAGTCAAGCTTAAAAAAAAAATCTGCATTCTGTGGAGTAGTAGCTGTGGATATACCAACTGGCAATAATTACAGGAAATGGACACTGGACAGAATTAGTAAAGGCCACTGCAAAGGAGCTACATGGGGCGGCTGGACAGTCAGGAGAACCTACAGCAAACACGTATCAAGCAGCAGAGACATGCATACTCCAGAAGGTGCAAAATGAGAGTTTTCCTGAGGAATTACAATGATTGAAATCAGGCAAGGCTCTTCAACATAATAGCCGCTTACTCAACCTAGCTCCAGAATATGACACAGCTACCAATCTAATCCGGGTTGGTGGTAGGCTAAGATGTGCTGAAACCTTAGATCCTGCCCTGAAACATCGGGTCTTTGCAGTAATAAGACGACTGAGTTCTGGGTTCTAAGAGGAAGAGCAGCTATCCGCAGTTTACAGCATGCCTGTACAGAATGCCAACGTCTGAGAGCCGAACCTACAATTCCCATAATGGCAGACCTTCCTTTAGCACGCTTGCGTCTCCACAAGCCAGCCTTTCATTCAACTGGGATGGATTGCTTTGGTCCCTTCCTTGTAAAGATTGGTCGACGAGTAGAAAATAGGTGGGGAATTCTCTACAAGTGTCTTATCACCCGGGCTATACACCTAGACCTTCTGTACAGTTTGGACACTGATTCCTTTCTGATGTCACTTCGGAGGTTTATTGTACGTAGAGGCTCTCCAGTAGAATTACTGTCAGACCAAGGAACAAATTTCCAAGGTGGGGAAAGGGAACTCTGGGAAGCATTCCAGTGTATGTCACCTGATCTTCAGCAAAGACTTGCACCACGGAAGATCGCATTCTATTTCAATCCTCCCGCAGCACCACGATTGCTTACAGAGAGGCTTTGCTTACAGAGAGGCTTTAAAACCTGCTAGATCTGCTTATTTTTCAACCCTATTAGAAGAAAATAAACATAATCCTAGGTATTTATTTGAAAAAGTGGCTACACTAACGAAAAAGAAAGCTTCAAGCCCAGAAGTTTCCAAGAAACACAGCAGTAATGACTTTATGAACTACTTCACTTATAAGATTGATAATATTAGGGACAAAATTATAACTATGCAACCGTCTACTACAGTATCGCATCAGACAGTGCAGTGTAGTTTCCCTGAGGAAAAATTTGATTCATTTGTTGCTATAGGAGAGGAAGAATTTTGCAAACTTGTTAAATCATCTAAATCGACAACATGTATGTTAGACCCTATACCGACTAAACTATTGAAAGAGATGCTTCCAGAAGTCATAGATCCTCTTCTTAACATCATTAATTCGTCTTTGTCTCTAGGATACGTACCAAAAACCTTTAAGCTGGCTATGATTAAACCGCTTGTTAAAAAAACGCAACTTGATCCTACAGAATTAGTCCGTTACAGGCCGATCTCAAATCTACCTTTTCTATCAAAGATATTAGAAAAAGCAGTATCCTCACAGCTATGTTCCTTTCTTGAAAGAAATTATATCTGCGAGGATTTCCAGTCAGGATTTAGACCGCACCATAGCACGGAGACTGCTCTCATTAGAGTCACAAATGATTTGCTCTTATCATCCGATCGTGGTTGTATCTCTCTATTAGTGTTACTTGATCTTAGTGCTGCATTTGACACCATTGACCACAACATTCTCTTAGATAGACTAGAAAACTATGTTGGCATTAGTGGAATTGCATTAGCATGGTTTAAATAATTTTTCTGACCGCTATCAGTTTGTAGCAGTAAATGAAGAGATGTCTTATCGATCACAAGTTCAGTATGGCGTACCACAAGGCTCTCGGACCGCTGCTTTTTACTCTGTATATGCTACCTTTAGGAGATATCATTAGGAAACATGGAATTAGCTTTCACTGTTATGCTAATGATACTCAGCTCTATATTTCTTCCAAACCTAATGAAACTCACCAATTCACAAAATTATCGGAATGCATAGTTGAAATGAAAAATTGGATGACTAGTAATTTCCTACTACTAAATTCTGAAAAAACAGAGATTCTAATTATTGGACAAAAAGCTTCCACACGTAATAACCTAGAATACCGTCTAACACTTGATGGCTGCTCTGTTAAGTCCTCGTCGTCGGTTAGGAACCTGGGTGTGCTCTTTGATACCAATCTTTCATTTGAAAGTCACGTGTCTAGTGTCTGTAAAACCGCATTTTTCCATCTTAAAAATATATCTAAATTACGCCATATGCTCTCATTGACAAATGCGGAACAATTAGTTCATGCGTTCATGACATCAAGGCTAGATTATTGTAATGCTCTGCTAGGTGGTTGCCCTGCACGCTTAATAAACAAACTACAGCTAGGTCAAAACGCAGCCGCTAGAGTTCTTACCAGAACCAGGAAGTATGACCATGTTAGCCCGGTTCTGTCAACACTGCATTGGCTCCCTATTAAACATCGTATAAATTTTAAAATATTGCTGATTACTTACAAAGCACTAAATGGTTTAGCTCCGCCGTACTTGAGCGAGCTCTTAACGCATTATACTCCTTCACGTCTATTGCGATCTCAAAATTCTGGCCAGTTGATAATACCTAGAATATCTAAATCGACTGCTGGCGGTAGATCCTTTTCCTATTTAGCACCAAAACTTTGGAACAATCTTCCTAACATTGTCCGGGAAGCAGACACAGTCTGTCAGTTCAAAGCTAGACTAAAAACACATCTCTTTGACCTAGCATTCACATAACACTCTATAGACTTTTATAATTAAATATTAGGCTGCTTAGATTAGGTCAGCCGGAACTGGGAACACTTCCCTTAAATCCTGATGTACTCGTTACATCATAAGAAGAATGGCATCTACGCTAATATTAGTGTCTTTGTTTATACCGAGGTTTTGCCTCAGCCTGCCGGATCCAGGCCGTTTCCAGATCTGACGAAGGACCTTCGCCTGGACCCGATGACAATGCAGTGCTGAAGTGCCAACTAGCCTCTCCCTATGGAGGATCCCTATACCACTCTACAGATAAAGCCTAGTGGAATTTTTCGGTTCGCGTACCTACCCGAAGTGATAAGATAAAATAAAATTCTGCATCAAAATTTATAGACAAGTAGTTTGTGTAGGCATGGTTTGTAAGGAATTACAAACCTGCGCACATATATTCAAACGTACATAACTATAGAATCAATTCTTAATGCGCATGTGAACGCCATCAGCGTCTATCACAGGTTCACGTTTAAAGTCTTTTTAGAGAGAACGGTGTCGTCTTAGCGGCCCTTAATTTAATAACAAATGATCATTTAGACGGAAGTGAATCAATCAAAACTAACTTTAGCTGGAAAAAACATTATTCAAGAACCACTATTAAACTAAACCAATCTCTGTTACCTTCAATTATATGTTTATCTCTGTACAGCTGCTTTGAAACAGTCTGCGTTGTTAAAGGCGCTATCTGCGACTATTGGAGCACAAACAGTATGAGAAGTACTCAGGACTGTGTTGGTTGAAGTGGAGAACATCCTTAATTCAAAAACCCTTGGGTATGTATCTTCTAATGTGGCTGATCCTGATAGGCGTGAGGTAACGCCCAACCTTCTTCTCATAGGGCGGCTAGATAACTCCCTGCCTGCAGTCATATACCCTAAAGAAGAAGGCCTAAGTCGTCGCCGGTGGAGACACTCCCAGGTGCTAGCTGACCACTTCTTGTCCTCCTTTATCCGCCATTACCTTCCGAACCTGCAGGTCAAACAGAAATGGCACCGCACCTTCCCTAATATAACCACAGGCAAAATTGTCATGATGGTGGATCCCCCACAGTCCAGAGCACATTGGCCTATTGGAAGAGTTGTTCAAGTGCAGCCCAGTCAAGACCCGCAAGTGAGATCAGTGGATGTCCAAGTTCAAGGGAAGGTTTATACTAGACCTGTGGTATGACTGGTGGCTCTACCCCCCACCACAGAAAATACGGAAGAGCCAAACACACCCACTGCAGCATCGGTAACTTACACGCAACCATCTTAAATGTCAAATTGAACACACTGTTGGAGCCATTATTTTGAAGTGTATTTTTTGTTTGTGACACTAGAGGGCGTATTAGTATTTTGAGTATATTTAAGTGTGGTGATAATAAGTAACAGGTGCGCTGATGGAAGGGCAACAAACTTTTTGACCGTGCTGTGCTATGTGGAGAGTTGGATTGTGCTCATGCCTAACAGTATGTTGAATCAGAAATTTTGGTTTAATGTTTTATTTTCGTTTATTTTGTTATTTGCAATGCCAAATGGACAATAAAAGGATTTGGCTTATCTGAAATTGATTCTGAAGGTATGGACATTTATTTATTTGATTCAAGACATAAGCACGCGTCAGAAACAGACAAATGAAACCATCTGCGTCACTACAATAAGTCAAAAAGTTTGACCAAAGGAGCCTGAATGAGGATATATCGACATCGACTGGAGCAGATCGAATTGGACGACTACAGGAAAAGTCAGCTGATCTGAAGTCGGATGATGCTCATTCATGACAGTTTTGTTTGATGGATTTTTTGTGGATTATTGCTTGGGATTGATCGCCGCGGATTTCGAAGGACTACAAACCCGCACGAAGAAAATACAGCACACGAACAACAAAGTCTTCAGCGTTCAGCGTTTGCGGAACTGAGGTATGAAAGCGCTTTCACTTGAACTTGAGTCGAATGGCCATATATAAAAGTGTGCACACAAACAAACAAAGACAAATCCAATGCGCATTGGTGGTAAAAAAGAAAAAAAAGAGGGGTTTGTGAAACTAAGTACTGAACTGTTTGTGAAATGCTTAATTGTGTTTGTTAATGTTTACACTTTAAGCTGATGTTTATGATGTAAAATATGCAGTTAGTAAAGGTTTAAAAATGGCGGATGATGAAAGTGAGTTTCCTGCTTCTGAAATCGAGCAAGATGGGGCTCCGATTCAGAAAGCAGAGAATGAAAATGTTGAATTGTCTGTACGAAAATGAGAGGTTAAGCTTACTGCAAAAGGGTTAATGGCAAAACTCGATATTTTACAGAAACAAAGAAAGTCAAAATTTGACCAAGCATCCCAACTAAAAAAGACAATACTAGAGTTAATGGGTAATAGAGAGTATGAAAGTGAGGTCAAAGGTATGTTTGAACAGTTTGAAACGCAATGCAAAGAAGCAAAGGAAGCGCACGAGTCTTTAATTGTTTTATTGCCTGATGAAGAGAAAGACCGGCATGAAACATGGTTCAAAGCAAAAATGATATGGGTTGTGGAATTCAGCACTGTGGTATATAAATGGTGTGAGAAGCTACAGGAGGAATTTGATCATGCTGCAAGCGAAATTGAACCCAAGGATAGCATTTCAAATGTTGAAACACGGGTTAGTGGTCGCACTTCTCACAAGAGCAACCGCCACAGTTCGCGCTCCAGCAAATCTAATGCCTCTGTGCAACTGGTATGCATTCAACTTGAAGCAGAAAATGTTGGAAATGTTACAGAAGCGTAAGGAACGAACAGATATTGATGCAAAAATCGCCGCATCCAATGCAAAGATATCTGTGCTCAGGACTTATGAACAACGAGCAAACAGCATTGCATCAGATGGGATGGAATCCTATGTCAACAAACAGGCAAAACAAGCAACTGCGTCTCTTCATCCAGAAGTTGAGAGACAGTCAAGGATTATATTGCAAAGCAGCACAGGTGCTACCTCACAACCACCAACATCATCTCATTTACAGCAACCTGCATCTTCAAGACCCAGAATAGCCACTTCAGTAGATGATAGAAGGTCTGGTTTCACACAGAGTATGCTTCAAAAACATCAAGAAATAACGGAGTTATTAATAAACCAGCAAAAGTCTCAACATTTACCACCACGTGATATTCCAGTGTTTGAAGGGGATCCATTGCAATTCAGTTTGTTCACTAAAGCTTTTAAACACTGTGTGGAGGACAAAACGAATAACAAAGGTGATTGCTTGTATTTCCTTGAAAGATACACAAGAGGGCGCCCAAGAGAAATTGTTCGAAGCTGTATGAATATGGCACCGGAAAGAGGTTATGATACAGCTAAAACTATGCTTAAACGGCAGTTTGGAGAGGATTATTTTGTTTCTGCTGCATATATGGAGAAGGTGCTTGGATGGCCCATGATCAGGTATGAAGATACAACAGCTCTTCAAGATTATGCACTCTTTTTACGTGGGTGTTGCAATGCTATGGCAGATCTACAGTATATGCAAGAACTGGACATGCCAACCAACATGAGAGCAGTAATTCTAAAGCTTCCATTTAAACTCAGAGAAGAATGGAGAACAGCTGCATGTGATATCATGGAAAGACAGAAAAGAAGAGCCCAATTTAAGGATGTTGTCAACTTCATTGAATACCAAGTTAAAATAATTTCTGATCCAATATTTGGGTCTATTCAACATGTAGAGATGAGAACAACTGGTAAACCGAAGGATGTCTACAAATGGAAGTCACCATTCCAGTCAAAGCCAAAGTTAAAAGGGGATAGTTTTGCTACCAATGTTACTAATGTTAACAAACCCATTGTTGGTGAAATCCAAAGGGTAAATGCTGAACATCCAAGCAGGCAATTCAAGAGTAACTCCACTTGTTTGTTTTGTTCACAAGGTCATTCTTTGGAGCAATGTAAAGAGTTGAGAAGAAGAAACATAGAGAAAAGGTAAACTTTATAAAGGAAAAAGCTGTCTGTTTTGGTTGCTTGCATGTTGGACACATGAGCAAAGAATGTAAAAGGCCCTTAACTTGCAAAGTGTGCAACCAGAAAAATCCCATTGTTTTTCACATTAATTTGAAGGAGTTTAAAGTTGATAAAGCTGTCAACACAAACCATGAACAGAATGTAGAACCAACTATCAACAATACACTTGTATCTGCCCAAACGTGTGGTCATATTGGGGCCGGGAGTAGCAGTGGTATCTTGCCTATCCTTCCAGTCCAAGTAAAGTCTGCAAGGGGCAACAAAATTGTTCAAACTTATGCATTTCTGGACACAGGCAGTACCTCTACCTTTTGTTCAGAAAGCTTAATGAGGAAACTGCACCTGAATGGACGAAAGACAAATATTTGTTTGCTTACCATGAGTCCCAAAACAACAGTCTCAAGCTATGTGGTAAGCAACTTGGAGATTTCAAGTCTTGATGGTAATCATTTTTATGAATTACACACAAAGAAACAAATGCCCTTAAACCAAGCTAACATGGTCAATCAAGAAGACCTAACTAAATGGCCATATCTTGATGATATTCAAATTCCGCACATTCAGGCTGAAGTGGAGTTGTTGATAGGTACCAACGCCTCCAAATTACTTGAACCATGGGAAGTAGTGAATAGTCAGGGAGATGGTCCCTATGCCATACGAACCCTATTGGGGTGGGTTGTCAATGGTTCTCTAGGCAGTTATCAAAATGAACACACTGCTAGAGTAAATAGGATTTCTGTTGAATCCTTGGAGTTGCTATTGGAAAAGCAATACCAGCATGATTTCAATGAAAAAATGTCAGAGGACAAAGAAGAAATGTCCAGAGAGGAGGCAAAATTCATGGAAATCATGGAGAAATCTGTGAGCTTCAAGAATGGACATTATAGTTTGAAACTGCCTTTCAAAAACAAAGATGTTGTTATGTCTAACAATCTTAACATTGCCAAACAGCGTCTTGTGGGGATAAAAAGAAAGTTTGAAAAGAATGTTAAGTTTCAACAAGAATATACAGACTTTGTCAACGATATGGTTATCCAAGGTTATGCTGAGAAAGTGCCAGAGCATCAATTGGATAGATCTGACGGTAAAGTTTGGTACATTCCACATCATGGTGTGTACCACCCTCGTAAAGGCAAATTACGTGTGGTTTTGACTGTGGAGCAAAATACCAGGGCACGTCTTTAAACGATCAACTACTACAAGGCCCAAACCTCACAAGCTCTTTAATTGGAGTTCTTCTGAGGTTCAGACAAGAACTTGTTGCTTTCATGACTGACATTAGAGCAATGTTTTACCAGGTCAAAGTGACAGAAGGCAAAGACTTTCTTCGCTTCTTGTGGTGGCCAGGTGGAGATGTTACACAGGATGTTGCTGTCTTCCGAATGACTGTTCATATTTTTGGAGCAGTTTCATCCCCAAGTTGTGCGTGTTTCGCTCTGAGGAGAACTGCAAAAGACAATCAACACTGCTTTAAAGAAGAGGTAATTGACACTGTGTATAATAACTTCTACATGGATGATTGCTTAAGAAGCTTATCTACAGAGTATGAAGCAATCCAGGTGGTCAAAGACATGACCACACTATGTCAAAAGGGAGGCTTCCATCTAACACAATGGGTCAGTAACAGCCGTAAGGTCTTACAGTCCATTACAGAAAAAGATAGATCCAAGAATCTAACTGAGCTCAACTTGGATCGAGACCAACTACCAGTGGAAAGGGCCTTAGGACTTCAATGGTGCATACAGACTGACACCTTCAATTTCAGAACTGTTTGCAAAGAGAGAATGCCAACTCGACGTGGAATCTTGTCAGTGATCAGTTCAGTGTATGATCCTTTAGGATATCTTGCACCACTGACACTTCCAGTCAAACTCATCCTCCAGGAGTTGTGCAGAACAAACTATAACTGGGATGATGAGATTCCTAAAGTTCTTGAACAAAGGTGGATTAAATGGATTTTTGACTTGGATCAGTTAAGTACTTTTAATGTTGACAGATGTTTGAAACCATGTGATTTTGGACAGCCGGTTAGTGCCCAACTACACCATTTTTCAGATGCCAGTGGAAGTGGATATGGATCGGTGACCTACTTGAGGCTACAGAATTGTATTTGTTGTTGGTGTATTAGCCTAAAACAACATGCTCGCCAGATTGTTTATCTAAATAGCCCTATGTTGTTAGAAATTACTGTTTACCAGGTTTTAGGTCATTTCCTTGATTAATTTTTTTTATTATTCTTTTAAATTAAAACTAACATCATAAAGTATGATATTTTTTTACTTTGAGCAATACTGGAGCTATAATTGACTATTCTTAGGAGCATATAAAACAAAACAGCTCCTTGGAAAAAATGAAATGTAATATTGTAGTAGTTATAAACAAAGGTTTATTTTAGTTCAGATTAGTTTGAGGGCAGCAATTGTATTCATAATGTCAAAATAAAACCGACGTAATGTTACTTGAAGGCATTATAGCCTACTATTCCTGCCAAACTTCCATGGTTGCAGTTAGTGTTACTACAGTAAATCCATGGTGAATGTTGCTGATCTGTGGACACTGGATAGTTAATTCATGGCACAATGTTTCTTCCTGGTTTCCACGTCAGTGCTGTTTGATCCGTTAATAACGGAGAAATGTGAATGTTTCTCACTAAATCTCGCAGGAGTCGCAGCGATGTTATTACTTATGTGGCAAATTCAAATGCTTCCTTTACTGGATCTCTTATTAGCGCTGTGTAGTAACAGTGTCGCTTGATCAAGATCGGCTCGCGCTGCTTTGGTCCAAACTGAGAAACGCTCCGTCAACCACACAATAACGAGCAGTTTCGTTCCGCTTGCATTACGTTTGCCATTTGATGTTGGGCAATGTTGTGGTGGCTCCAGCGGATTATGAGCGCACTTACCACGCGCAACGCGCCTACATTTGAAATAACGAAATTTTGGTCGGCAGGAAAAATGGCCTACCCCCCCCCCCTCCCCCCCTAAAAAAAAACTCTCCGGTTCTACACGATTCACGTAAATGACCCAATTGACCAAGAAAACGGCGATTGTCGCCGAAAAGCGACAAGTTTGCAGGTATGATTGTGGATGATGATCCAGAACTAAAGAAAGAGCTCTCAACAAATGTTGTAAACATTGAAGACACCAATAATGCAACCCATAGGCTGATCAATTACTTTTCTGATTGGAAAAGACTCAAGACTGCAGTTGCATGGATGCTGAAAGTAAAGAAAGTTCTACTTAAAGTAAGTTGGCAAAGAAAACAATTGATGACAACTTTAAATGATTCCAATGTGTTGGAAAAGAGTTTGCAACAAACCAAAGCTTCATTTGGCGGAAAGTGCTTGTCTCCAGTTCTGTCAATGGGAAAGATTCAGCATAGAAATTTCATCACTGAAATCTGGAAGATCTGAAATCAGAAAAGACAGTTCTATTCACAAGTTAAGCCCCATTTTAGAAGATGGATTGCTGAGAATCGGTGGCAGGTTATGCAAAGCTGCTATGCCTGAAGAAAAGAAACATCCAGTTATTTTATCTAAAGACCAGCATATTTCTAAGCTGATTCTTAGGCATATTCATGTAAAGAGTGGCCATAGTGGAAGAAATCATATGCTGTCTATATTAAGAGAAAAATACTGGATTACTCAAGCCAATGCAACAGCCAGAAAAATTCTTTCAAGCTGTACTTTCTGCAAACGAAACATAGGAAAACTAGGTGAGCAAAAAATGTCAGACTTACCTGAAGAAAGAATAACTGCAGATCTACCTCCATTTTCAAATGTAGGAGTGGATTACTTTGGTCCAATTGATGTAAAAAGAGGTCGAACTTCTGTGAAACGCTATGGCGTAATTTTTACATGCATGGCCAGTAGGGCAGTCCATTTGGAGGTGGCATACTCATTGGACACTGATTCTTGCATAAATGCATTGCGACGATTCATATGCAGAAGAGGACAAGTATGTCAAATGAGGTCTGACAATGGAACAAATTTTACTAGCTCAGAAAAGGAATTGAAAAGGGCACTGGCAGAGTTTAATCAAAATAAAATCACAAAGGTTTTAGCAAACAAAGGAATTAAATGGAGTTTTAATGCACCCACAGCCTCACATCATGGTGGTGCATGGGAATGCATCATCAGAATGATAAGAAAGGTGTTGTCCTCCGTTTTGAATCAACAAACGCTGGATGATAAAGGATTACACACTGTTCTGTGTGAAGCTGAGGCAATTCTCAATAATCGACCCATCACTAAAGTATCCGAAGATCCAAATGATCTTGAAGCACTTACCCCCAATCATCTGCTTACAATGAAGAGAAACCCAACCTATCCTCCTGGTCTTTTTGAGAAATCAGATCAGTATGTAAAAAGAAGATGGAAACAAGT
The DNA here is from genome assembly GCA_026230005.1 of Gila orcuttii. Taxonomy (NCBI): domain Eukaryota; kingdom Metazoa; phylum Chordata; class Actinopteri; order Cypriniformes; family Leuciscidae; genus Gila; species Gila orcuttii. Next base: position 29,263,991 of record JAPDVR010000007.1, on the reverse strand, counting down.
ACAATACCTTTCAGATCTTTTTTGGAAAAGATGGATAAAAGAGTACTTGCCTTTGCTACAGGAAAGGCAAAAATGGACAAAAGAGAGACGTAATCTTACGCCGGGTGATATTTCACTCATTGCAGATTCTACAGCTCCACGCAATTCTTGGACTCTTGGAAGAGTACTAGAGACTTTCCCAGATAAAAGAGGTTTAGTTAGATCTGTACGAGTTCAAACCAAAACAAACATAGTAGTAAGACCAGTAACAAAACTTTGTCTTTTATTAGAAATGTGATAAAGGGATGTTCAAATGCATGGTTTACCAATGTATAATAATGGTTTGTTTGATGGCTCCTTATGTAAATAAATGATTTTGAATTGTTTATGCCTTATGTCATTAACAGTTCAGGGGCCGGTATGTTGGAGCCATTATTTTGAAGTGTATTTTTTGTTTGTGACACTAGAGGGCGTATTAGTATTTTGAGTATATTTAAGTGTGGTGATAATGAGTAACAGGTGCGCTGATGGAAGGTCAACAAACTTTTTGACCGTGCTGTGCTATGTGGAGAGTTGGATTGTGCTCATGCCTAACAGTATGTTGAATCAGAAATTTTGGTTTTTTAATGTTTTATTTTCGTTTATTTTGTTATTTGCAATGCCAAATGGACAATAAAAGGATTTGGCTTATCTGAAATTGATTCTGAAGGTATGGACATTTATTTATTTGATTCAAGACATAAGCACGCGTCAGAAACAGACAAATGAAACCATCTGCGTCACTACACACACAATTTGTGGGCGGCTGTATAAATGGCTTTGCGTGTGTGGCTCCTTTAAGACTTGTTTCCCTTTTAATTGATGCCACAAAGTGTTCTGTAAGGAAGAAATGCGAGCCGATCCAAGTTAGAGTGTTGTGTGCGTGCATCCTATAAAGTGAGTTAATTCTTGTTAATTATACACTTAGGAGAAAGTTAATGTTGTAATCTTGTATATAATTGTTGATTGTTGCAGTTATTGTAACTAAATTCGAGTGTCTGATGGTGTCTAACTAACGGTCGTTACATGCACGATCATATTCACATCTGACGTCGAATTATGCGATCGCTTTGATTATACTGCTGTCATATTTTATGTTGAGAGAGATCGTTTTCAAGATGTCTGTAGTAAATTGCAGGTATAAGTGTAAGTTGATGGCGATTATAGTTAAATAGCCTATTCAGATGCTTATATGGCTAATCATGGTGCTATTGTATTTCACTCTTATTGCAAGTAATATTCTACACAGATTGTACTATTGTTTACTTATTGGATTGTTAAATAATTGGATCTGAAGTCTATATTATTTACTTATTGTAATTGTTATTTATCTTTGTACAGACCACACACAAACATATTCTTCAGTAACTACATCAAAGGAAAGAACTGCGGCTGACTGAGTTCCTGGGTTCTGATAGGCCCATCCAGGGCGAGTGTTGCTTATCCTACAGTCCTCAAGAGATAACATTCAAATTTCCAATTCCAAACCCAACATGTATAGTAACATTGAAATTTAGTCAGTTACTCATTGACAAGCAGAATTATCTCTGTAATAGCAGAGAAATTTGAATCAAAGGTGAAGGACTGCAGACTAGTCAAAGATCTAAAACTAACACACTAATATGATCAGCTAAACTGGGTCAGGACAATCATAGGTGATAAGGATGGGTTAAAAATTCACGGAATGACCTAAAAGTGCATTTCTTTGTTTTTCTGGGTAATGGCAAAAATGTGAATATGAACAAGAAGGTGTCTGGCCGCACACTGAATTCAGTACAGACTACAGAAGTCTATCAAAACATTTTTTCTTTTCTTTTCTGGATTGCATAGTGCAAAAAGTGAATTAAAACAAATGAACAGGAGCAAACTTTTCAGCACATTGCAATCTTCAGTGCTCCACTTTATTCCAAAAATGTGAATATGTCATCAGTTTGAATCTTCTGACGGTGAGGTTAAACAAGAAATTTTTTAATAATAACACAAACATCTTCACAGCTATGGAATGGTGCAGACAGTGACTGTGCTGACAGATATGCACACCTACCTGGGACAAAAGGAGGTACATCTCCAGTTCAGCCACTCTGCGGCCCAGGCAGGCGCGAATGCCGAAGCCAAATGGCACAGACCCAAAGGGGTGCTGGTTTAACTGCTTCTGCCCCCGGATCCATCGCTGGGGGAGAAAAGCAGAAGGATTGGAGAACACCTTCTCATCATAGGACACCGCAAAGTGGCAGAGGTGGAACAGAGTCTGGAAAACACAGAAAACACAGCACTGATTAGTTTGGACGTCCACTTACAGGTGTATTTATGGAATGGAGGTTTGTAGTTCAGCTTACGTTTTTAGGGAACAGATGGTCACCAACCACTATTTCACTTTCAGCAACAACACGAGCATTTCCAGGAACCACTGGATATAACCTAAGAATGTCAGAGAACATGTTTTGAGGGTAATTTAGCAGGCTAACACAACACCTGAAATTGCATACTGTATAGTAGGTACTACATTAGGTTTGACTTGCTTCGAAAACATTAAAAAAGTATGTTCTATATAGTATGAATTTGTGTAGTATGAATGAAATTTGGATATACTACATCCGGCATGTGGTCATTATCATGTTGACTCACTGACATTCACAAATCACAAAGGGCATGTTTTCTCTCTGACGCTGAACAAGCATATTAGGCCGCTCTTTTTGCTCTAATTAAATATGTTTCTAACAGTATAATGGAGAGAAACGGTATATGCTGTACCGGAGAGTCTCTCTAACGATGGCCTTTAGCAATGGCATCCTGGTGATGTCATCACTGCAGGGCACCTTGTCCCCCGGGCAGACGCTGATCACCTCCTCATGCAGCTTCTGCTGGATCTCTGGCTCCCGTGCCAAGTGATACAGCGCCCAGGAAATAGTGTTTGAAGTCTAAATTGAGCACACATCGAAAATTCTCAATTGAAAACACTTTACAAATACTAGTGACACTATTTTCTTTCATTTTAAATCAAATGTTGCAAATTGTGATGTTGTATATTAATTGAAACTACACACAAATACATTAAAACCATTTGCATTGCATTGCCTCCGTAAAGAGGGAAGACACTTACAGTATCGACTCCAGCCAGCAGAAGCTCTGTAATACTTCCCAAAACCTCAGTGAAAGACATCTGTTCACTGGTCAGGAGGTGTGTGAGATACTCGCCCTCCACTGGCTGCCCATGTTTCACCATTTCCTCAATCTCTGTCATCTTCTTCTGCACCAATTCTTCCGCTGTACAAAAAAAACAGGATGAGTGCCATGCTGTTACCTGATGATGACAACTCATTACTATAGTTTGAATATACAGTATGTGCTCTACTACACCACCATTCAAAAGTTTGGAATTGGTAATGTTTTTGTTTTTGAAAGAAGTCTCTTATTCTCACCAAGGCTGCTTTTATTTGATCTGTAAAAATACAGTCAAACTGTGACTGTATATTGTGAAATATTATTAATATTTAAAATAACTGGTACTCTATTTTAAAATGTAATTTATTCCTGTGATGGCAAAGCTAAATTTTCAGCCTCGTTACTCTAGTCTTCAGTCACATGACCCTTGAGAAATCATTCTAATATGCTGACTTTGCTGCTCAAAAACATTTATTATTATTATCAATGTTGAAACAGTTGTGTTGCTTGATGTTTTTGTGGAAGCAGTGATTAAAAAAAAAACATGATTCTTTTATTTTAAAGAACAGCATTTATTTGTAATAGAATTATTTTGTAACATAATAAATATCTTTACTGTAAATTATTGATTAGTTTAATTCATCCCTAAATAATAGTATACATTTATTTTTAAAATAATCTTGCCAACCTCAAACATTTTATTAATATTATTAATTTATTAATAATAATTTGATTAAGTGTAATATTTTTTAAACACGAAAATAATTAAAAGAGACTAACCAACTTTAAATAAATGGTCCCAAACAGCCACAAAATGCTTCCAAAAAGGCATGTAGGGCCAGAGAGATTTGGGAAACAGGATCACGATGGGAGAAAGACGGAACATCTCCCCCACAGAGAAGATAAACTTCTGTGTTTCTTCAGGAACCACATCATTCAGACACCCCATACGAGTTTCAAATAACACTGAGCAAATTCCTTATGAGAAAGAGAATAACAATATTACTGTGATGGACACAGTGCTTGTTACCAAATATATATCAAATATAACAAAGTACAAAAAAAAACAATGAATCTAAAACAATACTAGTATTTTAGTTTATCTTTAAGCCCAATATATTTGAGAACACAATTGCTTTCCAGGTATTCTTTTGACATATCCTGGCACTTCCAAGTTTTATAATGGCAGTGGATTGCAACCAACAGATTGAAGCTCAAAAACGTGCATCCATCCATCATAAACGAACTTCACACGGCTCATGTGGGTTAATAAAGGCCTTCTGAAGCAAAACGATGAGTTTGTGTAAGAAAAATATTCATATTTAACACGTTACAAAGTAAAATTCTAGCTTCCGGCCAAACACAGTCTCTACTTGCCCCTAATGCGCAACTTACGAAATGTATGACGTCAGAAGCAGCGTAGTGCGTCATGGCGTAGCGTAAATATCAGCACTACGTCGCATTACTCCCATAAGTTGCGCTTTAGACTTAAGTGGAATGCGTATGTTCGTTTAGCCGGAAGCTATTTATTTTACTTTATAAAGTTTTAAATATTAATATTTTTCATACACAAACTCATCGTTTTGCTTCAGAAGGCCTTTATTTACCCCATGGATCTGTTTGGAGTTTGTTTACGATGGATGGATGCACGTTTTTGAGCTTCAATCTGTTGGTTACAATCCACTGCCATTATAAAACTTGGAAGAGCCAAGATATTTTTTAATATAACTCCGATTGTATTCGTCTGATAGAAGAATATCATATACACCTAGGATGGCTTGAGGGCGAGTAAATCATGGGCTAATTTTCATTTGAAAGTGAACTACTCCTTTAAGATAAAGTCTGCTGCCCATGACTAGAAGCTATGATAAGCAGTGGCCTTTGTAATCTCATGTGTGGCATTGACCCTTTGTACTCACATGATTCACTCCTGTAAATCAGCAATTCATTAAAACTCTGCTAATATGAATGCCTGGAAATGACTTTATGGCACAGCCTAATTATCTTGACCTTGAAATTACCCAGTATTATTTACCTTCAAAAGCGAACTTGTACAATTCTCCTGCCAAGTCATACACCACAACGTCATTGCCTTTTGTTGTTTTAAGCTTAGCCACCTTCTCAATAAAGTCGCTCACCACGCTATTAATGGCATTAGTGTAGGAGGACACGTGTTTGGGCTTTAGCATGCGAGGATTCAGTATGCTTCTGATGCGCTGCCACTCCACTCCCATTCTGTAACAGGACAACAAATATATTATGAGTACTGCCATTTCTGTAAGCATAATGACAGTTACACATGAGAATATGTGTAGCTCTCTATTTTTGCTTTAGGTTTGGCGGATAGGGTTCCTCAAAACCAGTTTTCCCACTTTCTGTTGTCCTCCTTTACAGAGGAGGTACACTGTAATTTCATTGTTAAATGTAAGATCTCAAAAACATTTCCCTATTTTCCTGACTAAAAAGGGTTATGAAGCATACAACTTACAAGAACTGTTTTAATTTATTGTTTGATGCACAGCGCCCTCAGACATGTTTCCATTTTGTACATCAATTGCATGCTGCTATTCAATACTACATGTTTAGACATGCACAGTATATTTGTGGCTTAATAACATCTGCAGGTCTCTTTTTATGTATACTTTTGCAGCATATCTCACAGCTTTATGGCTTTAAATTAACTTTGCAATGAATGCATAAGTGACAGATGAATGCTTGTGCCAGTCTCCAGTGTTACTCACTCTGTGAGGGGTCCATAGGCATGATTCCGGAGTTTCCGGTAGCCTCTCCAGTGGGGCATGTCAGTGCGGATGGGATGGCGACCCTCTTGCCGCAAAACCTGTTCTATGAGGTCTGCACTGGCCACATTAACAATAACCAATGGTCCATATTTGGACTTCCAAAGTGGGCCGTAGATTTTGCTGTGCTCTATCTGCATTAATTACAAATCAATTTTAAAGTAAATAAAAAAAAAAGATTCATTAAAACATTTTAACCTCACACAACCAACAAAAAATTCTAAAAGCATAAAAGGTACTAAGTTTCTTATCATTTGTTTTCATGTTTATATAGGCCTACAAATAGAGAGAGAGTGGAGAGTCAATCAGGAGTGGCATAAAGTGGCCCAAAAGCAATGTGACAGGCTGATAGGGAGCATGCCAAGACCATGAAAGCTGTGACTGGAAGTCAGGGTTATTTATTCCACCAAATATTGGTTTCTGAACTCTTCCCAAGTTAAAACTTCTATTGTTTAAAAATAAATACAGAATTATTTTCTTTGCATTATTCGAGGTCTGAAAACATGGAATCTTTTTTTCTTTGTTTTGACCAGCAATCAAATTACTTTATTTGAAATTTGGAAGAAATGTTGTCAGTGGTTCCTTAAATTTTTCCAGAGCTGTATATATATATATATATATATATACACACACACACAGTACTGTATACTACGCTATATATATATATATATATATATATATATATATATATATATATATATATATATATGTTATATGTTTATAAAGTTATAGTATTTGTGGTTCATGTATGAGAGCAATTCGTATATTGTTGACATTTTCATGGAAAATTCCATCTCATTCATTAAAAGTGGTAAAAGACATAAAACATGAACCAAACATGACGATTTTGAGTTAAAATTAATATATCAGTCCAACACTAAACCCAGTAGACTACGTTTTTATGAATCTTTACCTGCATTAGATGTGTCGTTTGAAAATAACCTTTTCCAAAAAGCCAGTATAATGATGTCAGAAAGCTAGGACCATCCAAGTCGTCCATGGTTTTCTGTTTATCACCACCTATCAGTGTACTGGCTGTCCGAGTCCCAACGCTGAGGAATATCGATGACAAGCATTTTGTTCCACTGCTGTCCCGTTTACATAAAAATAATCCAGTTCTAAGAAAGGAACTGGAAAACATTTCTAATCTCGCAGTCCACGGCACAGTGGATGTACAGGAGTCCTGCTACAGCAGTGGTTTGCCCTGTAATGGCAGTCTGTGCCAGAAGCAGCTCTTCTTCCCCTGCGCATGAACTTCATGAGGAAACTCGCTAGTCATCGTCGTGATTCTGTAAAAGCCGCCGGCGCCAGTGTTACAATCTTACCTCCACGGCAACCGTTATTTCCGACAAAATACTGTTGTTACGTCAAATCATAATAAACAACGATGTAAGAAGCTTGCTGAGTGTTACTGTAATTTCAAGGCAATGTATTAGCCTACCTTTCAAAAGCTTGGAGTTGGTAAGAGTTTTTAATGCTTTTGAAAGAAGTGTCTCTTAAGCCTAGTTCACACTACATGATTTTAAGCCCGATTTGCAAATCGTTGAGCTCGCCGACAGGTCAGGGTGTTATCGCGTGCAAATCGCGGGGGATTAGCGGGCGATGAACGCTTGCCAATCTGTTAGTATGAAAGAGCCAACAACGCATCAAAGACGCTCGCAGACGCCTCGCCTCGCCTAGAAAAATATCTAGCATGCTAGATATCCAGAGCTGTCGCAGTCGCACGACTCAATCTCACTGATGTCATGAGCAGCAGCCAATCAGAGCAAGTAAATAAATACGCGGTAAATACGTAGGGTAAATACGCGGGTAAATACCTGATTTTTGCCGTCAGCCAAACATAAACATGCAGCTACATCTCCAATATAAACATGCTGTACTCACCTCCAACTCTCTCTGTAGCACAGACCTGCTGTTCGCGTATGCACATCCACTCTTTCGCACATACTCTCTCTTTTTTTGCGTTTTTTCTCAGAGCAAATCATCGTGCAAACAGTTTGCAGCACTAGTTTCTGTCTGACGTCCATATTCGCGTGTTGTGTTCTTCTTCGCTGTGTATTGGCGCGCGTGCTGTTTCGCGTCAAGATAGACATTAGACAGATAGATTTGTAGACAAGATAGAATCGTTGGATGACTCGTGTAGTGCGTTACCTCCTGTTGCGGATCAATCACGTTATGTCGTGTGGTGTGAACAGCTCAACAACTTGAACACTCCTGATTTCTCAGAGAGCAAGTCATGTAGTGTGAACCGCACAGTTCAGCCCGACGTTTTAAAATCATGTAGTGTGAACTAGGCTTTATGCTCACAAAGGTTACATTTATTTAATCAAAATGACAGTAAATCAGTAATATTGCAAAAATAATATAATTACAATTTTAAATAACAGCTTTCTATTTTATTGTTTTTGTTTTATTGTTTAAAAATTAAAATGCAAGTCAATCTAAAACTCCCAGACAACTTCTTTGCAAATCAAATGATGGTTGGCACTGAAAATGAAAGCCTACAAAAGATAAACTCGTGCAAATCAAATCAGGAAATATTTTACCTGGTTTTATAAATGTTCTAATGAAAATCTGACAACGTTTTGAAAAAAACAAAAAAAAGCTATGGAAATCGTTATATTTTGATGGTAGTGACAACTACTATCAAGTAGCCATGGTTTTATTGAAGTAGTAATAATAAATGTGGCATATGTAGGTATTTTGCAGAAACTTGTTTCCCTGGCAAATTTTTGTAATTGTATTGGAAATTAGTAAGTTCAGAAAGAAAAATAAATAAAAAAAAGAAACTATACAGGGGAAACATTACAAAAAATTCCAAAAAGAAAGGGATTCAAAAATTCTATACATCCGTTTCGCTTTTTTTTTCTTGCATCTTTTAGGGCTTCAATATAATGTTTAAGCTAAATTTTTAATAGTATAATGTTAGGTTCTGTTTGTGAATATGGTATTTTCCATACATAATTATTAAGTTAATTACCAAATTTTGCTCCAAATTTTTATTTTTGTATAACAAAAAAATATCTTTACCAGATAGACGAATCTTTAATTTTGTGAATTTAAATATCAGATATTCAACATCAATCCAAAACAATTGGGTAAATACACATTCAAAGAATAAATGTTGTATTGATTATAATTCTGTGTTACAAAAAATGCATGTTGTCTCCATGTCTCTAAAAAATCTTGAGACCACCTGTCTCACTGGATAAATCAAGTGAATAATCTTATATGTAATTTCTTTAACTTTATTAGTAAGACAGTATTTACTAGGTAAATTCCAGACCTCTTTCCATTCAATCTGATTATACATTGAGTTCCAAAAGGGTTTGCATTTAGGCAATAATGAAGTTCTACATAATTCTCTAATATAAAAGTTATTAAATTTTGTATCTATAATTTTCACACCACCAATACTTAACTGATTGGTAGTACATATGGAGATAGGCTCAGAAGATACATTGCCTGATAAAAGTTGAATAAGGCCACTAGGAATGGCATCAAATACTACTGCAAACTCTTTAGCAGTTACAGGGATCTTATAATAGTTCAGGAATTCACAGTAATTAAAAAGATGTCCATTATCCTTAAATAACTGTCTGACCAAAATAATATCATTATTGTACCAGTTTCTATAAAATAAAGATTTATTTTTAAACGTAATATATTTATTGTTCCAAATCGAAGATTTGTGTGGAGAAAAGTTATGCTTATAAATGAGCATCCATAATAAAAAAACCTGTTTATGAAAAGAAGAAAGCTTTATCGGAACCTTATTTATGTCAAAATTACACCTTAAAAAAAATTCTAAACCCCCCAGCTTATCAAAAATGTACTCAGGTATGATATTCCAAATTTTGCCTTTAGAGTTCAAGTAGTTCTTTATCCACTTATTCTTAAATACGCAATTCGCAGTATTAAAGTCAAGTACATTTAGACCACCATCCTCAATTGGATTGCATAAAACTGTTTTTTTTTTAAATAATGTGGTCTGTTCTTCCAAATGAAATTGAACAAAATAATATCCACCTCTTTTATAACTGACTGTGGAACATCTAATGCAAGAGCTGTATACACCAATCGTGACAATCCTTCAGCTTTGGATAATAATATTCTTCCTTTTAAGGAAAGATCTCTCATTAACCATGAGTTTAATTTTTGTTTAATTTTCCTAATAATTGGTGTAAAATTCAAATTGTTTCTCTCTTTTTGATGTCTACATGTGTACCTCAATGCAAACTAAAGAAAAATGACTTTAGCACCCAGCGGAACAGCTCATTTACTCCGAATAGAGCTATAAGGCCATCTAGTGGAATATGAAATATCATGTTATATTATTTGTTTTTACAAGAGGTCACAAATACACCCAATGTAAGATATTAATTATTAAGAAGTTATTTTGAATTGAAGTTAAAAGAATGTGACTGAGGAATGTGCCTAAATTACTATTTATTTATCAAATCTAGTAATTTAAAGGTAAATAAAATCTCCCAAAAAATTGCATTAAAAAATATTATCAAAATTAAATAAAATAAGCTTTCTGGACAAAAAGGGCTTCGGGTCATTTAGACCCGTGAGGGAAAGATGTGTTACAAAGTGCGAAGGAAGGGTGAAAGTTAAATGTGATAGAGAGACGGCTGAATGCACACATAAAAAAACCCCAAAATATTTCCATAGTAAAGAGATGATCTTTGCTTCAGAAGAAATAAACCCATGCCTGTTTTTAAAGTCTGTGCATGCCTCTAAAAAGTCATATCAATAAATACATAAAAATGATTGCATAATGTTCAAAAAGATTTACTGCATATCGAAACCCTCAGTATAATTGGAGTAATGCTTGATCAAGTTAATCTTGCCACAACATGAAGCTACTGTAGGTTAAAACTTTGCAGCTCAGATGCAGAAAAAAGGTGGTGTTCTATGAAAATTATCAACAAATAAACATTGCAAAACAAGTCTTTATTTGTCTATACACAATTTTAATGATCAAACACCTCCCACAGAACTACATTTACCACAATAGTCAACCTTACTATAGTATAATACATAGGATGGCACGTCATATTTTGAAAGTAGTGCTCAAGGAGGGCTGGATAAAGACATCCTTTAAGAGGGAAGAGTGTTGCTTTTGGGCCTGCCAGAGGCGTACAGTAAGACACACACGACACATAGGCTTCTACATCTAAATGGAGATTACATCTTAAGGAATCCAAGCAGGAATTTAAAACAATGGGTAAACTTCAATGCAAGAGAATGGGATGGATATTCAAAATACACCTTATATACAAGGCACAGTTTGTTATGAACAAATGTCTCTGAATCAAAGAAAAAAAATTCAAGTATTGCAGGTCGGGTAATGTGTAAATATCTGAGATTGCTGAGACTGAGCTTGGCACATTAATGCACTTATGCTCCTTAAGATTCCTAATAATATTCTGCTGATTCACATGTGCTTGAGAATGTTGAGCTTCAACAAATATATATATTATAACATGGCCATGGTGATCTTTCTAAACAGTTATCTCAGAAATAGATATATTTCTATAACCTTTGAGGAAGCAACTATAGGACATTCCTATAAAACTAACATCTATGCAGTAGCATTCTTAACAAAATAAATACTTTTTCTTAATTTACTAATAAAGCAAACCCCCCAGCTTCGTGTCCAACGACAGCTTGTGCTGATGCAAGTATTAAGAAACTAGGGGAACGAAAATATTTCATAACTAAACAGTTGATAGGGATAGTGATTTGGATTCAGGTTTCACATACAATTTTAACTAGTGAACAGATACTGTACTTCCTGAAAACATGACTCTTTCCGCATCAGATGTCCAACACGTCTTTGCAATCAGTCATCGTCACTTTCACTCCCAGACTCACTCAACTGGAGATCATTTTCTGGAATAAAGCAAATATTAGGATATTAGACACACAAAAGATAACGTCAGACCAACTGAAATCCCCCATCAGCCCTGAAACTCACTGAGCGTGTTCATGAAATGGCCGCTGCTCTCTTCCGCGCGGCTTTGAGATGTGTTGAGGGCAGAAGTGCTCTGTGGGGGGGCTGGGGGCGCATTATGCGGAGGGCGACTCTCGTCCTCGGAGTCGCTGCTGGAACTGTCCCCACTACTGGATGAGGAGGAACTGTGGGAATCTGAGGAGCTGTCTCCACTGCTCATCTGCTCCATGTCACGAGCCTCGGCCATGAGCTCTGCACAAACACATGAAAACTAGAAGGATTCACGAAAGAATTCAAGTACTATTCAAGAACTCTTTTACACTAGCATTTACACTAAAAGTTTAGGGTCGGTTTTGAACATATTGGAAAATATTACAATTTGTTATTACCATTTAAAATGACTGTTTCTATAGCCTGGTACACAACGTGCAATTTCGGCCACAATTTGGCCGTCTGAGACAAATTTTGTGAATCCCTAAAAAGTTCCACTGATCCTAGGCCAAAAGTTTGACAAAAGTTTTGACATGTTGAGTAATGACCAAGATCAAATCTTACCTCCAACAAAATTTTGGCAGTGTCAGATAGTGTTGCTTTCGTCAACGAAAATTATGACTAAATATCGTCGTCAACGAACCTTTATCACGTCACGAAAACGAGACGCAATGTGAATGTATGCAATATTGTTGACGAATAAAAACGAGACTAAATGTGGTTTACAAAATAAAAACTATGCTAAAATGTCTCTTCATTTTCGTTGACCAAAACAAGACGAAAAGTTATAATGTTATTTTGTCTCGTTTAGTCGCATTATTATTATTTTGTAGTATTTCTGTTTCCTGTGTCTAACTTCAGGGGCTTCATCAGGTCGCACTGCGCAGATGCAGGCGACATCACTTCCTCAAGCCCCACTCACGGCATTATTTAGAAGATGCAGCTGCGGTGAGTTAGCGTAAACAACAACAAACAAAGTTAAGTCTGACACAGAGAAAGGGATTTTATTTACATTTATGTGTGTGTACTTCTAACATGTTTGGTTGGTAAAATAAATATGTTGTAAATTCAAATCAGAGTGTCTTCCGTGTCTGGAATGAATGTATTCCTGAGTCTATAAGGTAACAATAATATAATAAGATAACCTTGTTTGAAATGGGTTTGGCTAAAATAAAATGTTGGTTTCGTCTATACTACTAGGTACTTATACTATATTGACTGGGTTAAATAGAATTGCATTACTAAAAAGAGACTAAAATTCAATTTTCATTGACTAAAACGAGACTAAATGTCATCTGTATTCGTCGACTAAAACTAGACGAAAATAGTCATGGATAATTCTAACTAAAATGCTCAGAATTTTAGTCAGCTGAAACTTGACTAGACTAAAAAGAGTATGAATGTGACTAAAACTAATAAAAAATAAAATGACAGCTTGAGACAAAGACTAGACTAAAATGAAAACAGGCCGCCAACAACAGCATTAGTATCAGAAGATTTGATGCACAATCCTGTAGTGTGGCTTCAACTATGACAACAGTCAAATTAAAAACCAATAGTAGCGCAGAACCAGATGACGCAATTAGTGAGACAACTACAAACCCCCACTTGCTCCAAACGATCAAAATTAACGCTAGAGATTGTTTTTGTTAGCCACAATTTTTATCCCGCATGTAAATGCAGCTCACAGTCACCGAATGTGTCACGGATTGATGATGTAAATCCAAAGACAGTCTTGTAAAATCCTGCACCCGGCTTATCTTCATTTTAAAGAGTAATTTACTCCGATGATGGCAAAGCTGAATATTCAGCATCATTACATATTAATCCTTCAGAAATCATTCTAATAGGCTGATTTGTTGTTCAAGAAACATTTCTTATTATTATCAATGTCAAAAACAGTTGTGCTGCTTAATATTTTTGTGGAAATCATAATACAATTCGCCAGTTTGATTAATAGAAAATTTGAAAGAGCAGCGTTTATTTGAATTTTTTTATATTTTTTTGAAAAATTATTTTTTTTCCAATGTTAAAATCATTACTGTCACTTTTGATCATTTTAAGGAACTCTTGCTGAATAAAAGTGTTAATTGTATTGAAAAAAAATCTTAATTACCACAAAATTTTGAACGGTAGTGTATTTTTTCCCCCATGTTTTTATGGTTCATCAAGCTGGTGTCCTGCTATTTGTACTACATGAACTAGTCAAAAACCTTGTTTGCTACTCTTTCCTTCCAGCTTTTAGCAAGACACACACATTACCTCGCTCAATATCATCCATGGGAGATGATGGAGACATTTTCTCCTTAGGAGGAGAGCTCTTGGTGCTGGAGGGAGCCTTGCTTCCACTGCCTGTCTTCATCTGCTGACTGAGCCTGCTGGTTTGCTGCTCCAGCCGTGACTGAACCTTACTGCTTCCCTCAGCCCTGCAAAGAAAGCAGGACTTAACAGTTTATTTACTTAATACAAGCTTTAAAGAAATAGATCATGAAATAAATTATAAATCGGAACACAAAAGCTATATTACCTGGTCTTCTTGACTGCAATGTTACTGCTGAGTTTCTCCAGACGATACTCTCCTGTGTCATGGTTAACAATGAGAATACATTCTTTCATATAAGGCCTTTTGGAACCTTTAAACACAGTAACAGGTGCTGTGGATCCCTGTGAAGGTTGAGGGGTGAGAAAAAGATTCAGCTGAATTATCTGTGCTACATAAAATAACTGTTTTGTAGAATAAGGTTATCAAACCTACCTCCAAGTTCGGTAGTGTGATTGTAACTTGCTCTCCTTTGCCCACTTCCAGATCCCCCTCACATGTTGTGTCTATGGAGGCTGGTTTAAAATCATCTATGAACAGAAAGAAAACATTCATATTTCATAATCAGATGAGCAATTGCTGACTTAAGTAGTGTGGTACTACTTCAGAACCTACAGAGGGCGCACGCGTTTTAATATAATATAAAGTCATTAATTCCTCGTGAATTTAATGTTGCCCAAGATTTCGTTTTAAACCACAATTTGTTTAGGATGTTTCCATTATAAGCTCAAAGAAAGATGATTTTTTTTTTTTTATAATTTCCAACCAACATTACAAATCGAATCTTTATCCAGCAAGGTGGAACAGCACATAGCTGCCTTCTCATATGCCTGTGCGTTTTGTTTGAAAACAACGCATGGTTTCAGTATCAACGTACAAAACAGCTCCTTTTCTTTTTCAAAATATGTTTTCTTTTAATGAGTTTATATGAATATTCTAATATACGGATAATAATGTAAAGATACCACTTACATCGTACCGTGTGGAATGCACTTTTAGGTTGTTTCTCAAAGGTTTCGCCTAGTTTGAGAACGTGTTCTTGATTGTCAAAGTTTGAATATGCTGTTCCATTCATTCTAATCACAATTTTCAACCATATATTAGCAGTTTTCAACTTTCTACTTGATTCGATACCATCTACGGCAGAAATAGACACCTCACTTCTGGACCCGTTGCTAGCGCTTGCTACGCTGTGATTGGCTGCGTTTGTGCTCTTGGTTACGCCTCATTGGAGCTTAATTTCAATGTAATTGGTTAAGAAAACTGTCAGTCAACGCTCACGCAACGTCAGACGGAAGTGTCCTTTTGTACCCCACCGCATGGGTGCCCTCTAGTGCTCTATAAGAAAATTGTCTCTTTTTTTTGTCTCACAGATTCAGAACAGAAAATGTGTAAAGTAACAAAAAAGTAACAAAAGATTTATATGAATAAGTATGACATTTCAAACCGTAGTTTAAGTCGAAAATAAATATTTTAACGTATGTTATATATAATATAAACATATAGGCTAATACATTTCTAATGACATTAATTATTTTGCATTAGCCTATATTAAATACTAATTATGACTGCAGAATAGACTTCCCTTCCCTTCCCTTGCAGCATAATGTCCGATTACGTCATTTACGTGCTTTAATATAATTGTGTTATTTTATTTCAGTTTACACACACATAATATGGGGTATGTTATTTGGAGGTCGACACTAGCCGGTTCTTTTTCCAACAGCGTCTGTAGAATCGGCATTCCGAGAGCTCTAGGAAAATCACTTACTCGCGCGTAGCCTAAGTAGCCTAGGCTATGAGCATACATTGAACTGTCATTCATTGGACTTGGATATTAATGAGTCGTTTGTGAATATGACCAGATACTATATGACTCACAGCACATCGTTTATTTTAATAACAGCGCAGGCTAAATGAACGGACTGTCGCGTTTTTACTTTTTTATTTTTGAGCGAGGTTTTTTTTTTTAATACAACAAGCGTCCTTCAGTTTACTTTAGGGTGCATTTATAAGTTTACGCAAAAGTAAGTAGGCTAACCCACTAAAGTCCATACTGAAGTTATAGCCTATGTTTTATGATCATTAAAAATCAATAGAGATTGAGATTGGCGGGAATTTTTCTGTGTAACGTAACTCTGCCATTATTTGCCATTATTAGATTATCATGACCCGATGATTGTTCTGATCGATAGGCTATACATATTTCTGAGGGGTAGACCGAGTACAGTTGAGACACTTTTTGCGTTTTCATTTTTCACACAAAAATAGATACCGAAAAGAAGTGAATTTCCACATTAGCTTAGCTTGCATTTCATTAGCTTGTAGACTATATTATCAATCAACAATACCCATAAGTATTTTATATTTTCCACAATTAGCTCATAAAAATAAGGTGCTTTTTGTCTCAACTTTGTCTCAACTGTACCCATATGTGGTACAGTTGAGACACCCATTTTTAATGATGTAAAGGTAACTAAATGTTCATTGCAAATATAACAAATAAAGACAAATAAAGAAAAAACTATTGGGCAACATGTTTATTTATTCATCCATTTAAATTCATTCATTTTGTTTAAATTAGCACTGGTTAAAATATATAAAACAGGAACAATATATTTAATATATTTATTAATAATACACAGTTTAAATATCACAAATATAAAAAAAAAAAGTTATTTAAGCTGTCTCAACTGTAGGCTACTCATGTCTCAACTCTACACAGTCTACCCCTACACTACACATTAATTTAACTTTATATAGTTGGATGATCCAAAAGTTTGAGAACACATTAAAAATATGGGATTTAGTTTATTTAAACCTGGAAATATAGCCTACTGATTTTGAAACAAATAACTTTTTTTTTTTTAAATCAAGAAATTATTATGTAAAATTAAGAAGACATACTTTAAATTCTGCAGCTCAGGGCATATTGCAAACTCTTTTTTGTTGTTGTTGTTTTTTACAGCTCTTTGAAACTCGTCCAAATTCTAGAAATTCATAATTCTAAATTAAAGAAAATTGTGATAAATAAAATAATTTTCTCTGCAATTGGTGGCCACTGCCAGGTAATATAGACATTGTAGACTCAGCAATGGTGGACAGATCATGATTGTTCTCCATTAAATGATTGGCTGAGATCAGGACTCCTGGCCACACAGACTGATTTATCCAAGTAATGGTCATCAGAGGAGTCATTACAGAATTGCTGTTCTTTCCTCAATTGCTTACTGGACAAATAATGTTGTCTTTAATTTTAATGAGAGCTGACAGCTTTACTTGAAGAGAAAGTTTAAAGGGTTAGTTCATCCAAAAATAAAATTTCATTAATTACTCACCCTCATGTCGTTCCAACCCCATAAGACCTTATTTCATCTTCGGAACACAAATTAAGATATTTTTATGAAATCTGAGAGCTTTCTGATCCCTATACTGCAACGTGATTGCCACTTTCAAGGCCCAGAAAGGTAGTAAAGACATTGTTGAAATAGTCCAAGTGACTACAGTGGTTCAACCTTAATGTTATGAAGTGACGAGAATATTTTTTGTGCGCAAAAAAACAACAAAGACATTTTTTTTTATTGTTATGTATTGTTATTATAGGGCACGATGAAGTGTCTTTACCTGTTGTAGCATATCCACATTGTATTTAAGAAATAGACACTGACACAGTCAAAACACATCATCTGAGAAGCGCTTACTGTTTCCGTCAATAATTTTGGCCCTCCAAAACTATTTTGGCCAAATGCATAAATAAATATTTTCAGTTGCTGAAATTTTGGGGCATACTTGGTCGTGTCAGTATACATCATTTGGCTTTAAACAAAAAATCCAGCTCCCCCAAATGAGAGAAAGACAAATAAGATCCAAATAATAATGAAAGCACATTTACCTATTTCAGTTTTGTATATAAACTGTGTTCAGCTATAAAACACAAAGGAAATGACCTTGACATGTATCATGTTCACTGGCAGAAAACGTGGCAGGAGAGCTGCAAGGACAGATCAGTTTAGAACTGCTCAGTATGAGTCACTCAGAGCTCATTTGCATATCTCCTGTAGATTACATATGCTTTGAGTGTTTTATTTAAACAAACTCTTAATGTTCCATAATTGAACATGGCTTAGATGCAAATGACATTTTATAGCTACTGTTTGTTTTGCCTAAAGTCAAGTGTGGATCTCCTCTGGAAGATTTCCCACTGCCGAAAGAACAATATCATATCAGTCTGGCCTTGCCCTTGATACGAGGCATGCCGCCTTATCTCAAGAGACAGAATAATCAGAAATGCTACTAAAACAGTTTCACAGATAGAATACCACATTACATTGTCAGGTTATGATGATGGATTTTATGAAGAGCATGCTCATGACTAAAGCATAATTAGTTTTACAGTTTTTAATCTGAGGCTCATGACAAATGAGTCAAGTTTGCTATAAAGCAAAGGAACAAAATGTGCCAATTCGGTACTCCTCTTGTGCTGTATATAGCTCTGACACAACACATATCATTGTGCAGCTCTATTATGAATGTCCCCTTTGGTGTGTTTGGATCGTTTTGTTAAAGTAGGTCACCTTATCACATGGACCAATATGTGTCGGGTGGATAAAGATGTTTTATTTGATTTTGAAAATGTAATTTGCTTGTTGTAATTCAAAAATTTGAATGACCTTGAGGCAAAATTAAATTTTAAATTTGCAAAATGTCAGGAAGATTGTATGCTCTGCTCAGAATATCTAATATGATAATATCAGCACTTAATAGGCCTCCTGCTTTTACTGTACATAGCTGATGTTAAAGTTGCTATGAAACAGAAGTATAGTGACTGATCTTTCTTCCATATTGAAAAAGAAAAAAATGTAGGGTGGAACTAAGTTCTATGCATCGGTTGTCAATTGGATTTTGAGATGTGTGTGTGTGTGTGTGTGTGTGTGTGTGTGTGTGTGTGTGTGTGTGTGTGTGTGTGTATAAAGAAATGTGAATGTTTTCTATTTGTATGTATCTGTTTTATAATGTACTTAGAAATGCCCAACCAGGGACTGGAGTTGAAAACTAGCATTAGCTATAAACTCTATATGCTGCGCATCAGTTACAGGCTTTGTATTGTAACTATGTTTGACTGTATGGTCCCTGTTAAATAAATAAATAAACTAAATAAACTAAACATTCAAAAAGGCAGATGACCACCACGAGCTTGCAGGGGCGGGTTTTAGCAGACTAAATGATTGGAGAAGTTTGGAGAGAAGTCGTTATGACTTTTAATGAAAAATTACAAGGTTACATTTTTTTCAAAAATCACACAATAAGATCAAAACCATGAATTTAATAGAATCTACTGTGAAACCTTTCATATTATGTATGTTTACTGTATCAGCGGAGGCATCAATGCATAGACTTAATTTAGACAGACTGTGATTTCTTTTAGTTAGTTGTTTTACATTATCAAAGTCACCTGGATGCCTTGAATCATTTCTATGTTTTTTCATAGTTGTTTTGATGAACTAAAGGCCATCAAGGGACTAGTAATGCATTCAATGTGCAGTTTTATATTCAATCTACATCAAGGCTGATGGAACCCCCCCAATTTTCAGAGATGAAATGGCCACATTGTTGGTCATTGTAGCGTTCAGCATCAAATGCATTGAATATTCTGCATCATAATAGTCCCGGTGCTTGATATATGCTGAAAGGGTTTGTTAAGACCCCTTTTGTTGTGTAAATACTGATGCCATTGAGGAGTTCAGCTCTTCCTCATGTTTTACATAAAGTTGACTTTGAATTACGCCCTATTCATTCAATTAAATCAATTAATAAGCACGATTCTGACCAAATATGGGCCATTTCCAGGTACCACCCACTTCCTGAGGATGGATGAAACAATTTACAAAAAGCAATTGTAAGCAGATGATTATAAGTCATTACAATGCAATTGAAGATCTTGACTCTTTCAAGGCAGGCAGATGACAAAATCATTGTCATTAAAAAAGGATTTAAAGAAAGATTTAGATTTAAAAAAAAATCTAATAAAATCTAAATAAAAGCATTAATATTAAAACAGTTTACTTGAAGTAAAAAAGCAACATTGTGAAATGATATTACTATTGTGCAGAGCCCTGGAGGACAAACAGACATATATTAGTAGGGGAAAACACTGTTTATGGTGTGCAAAATGAATGTGAGCTGTGATGCTTTGTTTGGACAGTGTAGGCTACAAGGATTTGATGTGTTGACTGTGCAGTTTTCCCATGCATAAAAAACTAATTCTAATTTGATTGCGAATAGAATGTAATTTGGGTAATATTTAAGTTGGTAAATCAGAAAGGGATGACATTTAGTGGAATGTGCAGATTACATTATTAGTTATTATAATATCCTTTTGTATAGCATGTAACAATGTTTGACCATATTTGTACCTTTTCAGAAGAAAATACGAATTGTGTTTGTCCATGCAAAACTCACCGTCATGATGTCTTGGTGTTCTGGGTGGTTGCTAAGGCACTGCATTGCTAGGGTTTCCTGGGTGGATGATAGGGTGTTCTGGCCTGGGTCATTGCTAGGGTGTCATGGGTGGTTGCTAGGGCATTGCTAGAGTGTGATGGGTGGTTGCTAGAGCATTGCTTGGGTTTTCTGTGTGGTTGATAGGGTGTTCTGGCCTGGGTCATTGCTAGAATGTGATGGGTGGTTACCAGGGCATTGCTTGAGTGTTATATGTGGTTGCTGGGGCATTGCTAGGGTTTTCTGGGTGGTCGATAGGGTGTTCTGCTTGGTTGATAGGGTGTTATGGGTTGTATCTAGGGTGTTATGTTGCTCTGTTCTAGAAGGTTAAGCACTCATCAGGGCTTTTTACACTTGAAATAGTTAACCCTGGGTCATTCTAATTGGCTAAATGGAATTAGTGAATTAGGAATTAGTGTTATCTTGCTTCACGTTTCACACTGCTCATAATTTACAATTAATCCATAACGTTCTTATTTGCATATATGTAGTAGGTGTCAGTAGTAGTGTCATTGATTGGATGAACGCAGCATGCGACCTGTAAACATAACATAGCACTCCACATCCTCGTATTGCCGACTACCATCGAGTTTATACTGAATGGACATTTTGGACTAGTATAAAGGTAAGAATGAAACGGTCTCTTCTTCACTCAAATGTTGTGTTTTCTGTCAGCATTTGACAGTTTTCCTCTCAAACACTGAATTTGCTGTTTATAGGCAACAATGCGCAGTGTTTCCGTGACTGTCCAAAGCATGCAAATATAAGTACGTGATTGGATGTCTGTTGCTAAACGTCTAGCTAACATTCTAATGCAATGCGGCTAACCCCGGGTAAAATGGGCAGATATGGATTTATCATTATAGGAGACACTTGGATTCAATGCTGCTCAGAAATTTGATTCTGTTTTGACTTTCTCCATGTGTAAAGCATTTAACCAGAGACCTGTTAACAAACCTGGAGAACCATTAGAACCTGACTGTGGGAACGTGGGTTGGTTATTATGGTTATATAAACATTGACATTGACTGCCTCAATGGACTAATCAAACTTTCCACTCACACACTGCACACCAATAACATTGGTATCTGTTGCAGCTTCATTGAATACAGTTGGGTGACATGGTCCCATGGACTAATGACAATACATTCCTGCTATACACGTTTGCAGTCCCCAGTCGTGACTCATCTGAGGAATGTGGGACAGTTCCCATGTCGTTTCCCAGGCTCAGAGTAACACAGGAAGTGATGCCAGCACCAGCCACCACCTCAGCATATTAAACATATGCATTTATATGAGTAATGTAACGCACACAGGAGCATAGCCAAGCACTGACCTACATCTGATACATTATATATGCACATCCCATACAGTTTCTTTGTTTAGTTAGTCGGAGATGCTCACATGCACCATATGCGTGTCAGTGTGTTAGACCGAGCTGCCCTCTCTCTGTATTTGTGTCAGTGTGTTATGTGATCCCTTTTCTCATGGTGCAATACAATCGATTGTCCCAAATCCTTCCACTTTTCAATACCAATATTGTGTCCCATAATGCCAAATATAGGATATAGAGTCCTTTAGCTAAAGTAATACATTTTTATGACATCAGATTAGGTTTTAGGGACATCACTAACAAGCATTATGTGTCAATGTATTCTTAGTTAATTCATTGTGGGTTTTTTTTGATACCATAAAACAATAATAAATATTTTTTTGTAATTTCATGTATTTAATCTTTAATCTCTTTGCTTTGATTCTTCTCATAATTCAACAGAGGTTTTCAATAGCCCCTTTTTATTCAGTCATATTAACAGTTGTTCACTTGGTTTTGTGAATGCCGCATCAGCTTTTTTGTGCGTCAGATGCTGTTTCATATGCAGTACCAAATATAGTCCCTCCGCTACAGAAAAAAAATTCTCACAATCTCGAAAGGATCTCGAGGCGAACCTTGTCTGAAAGAGAATTGTGCTTATTTATTAATTATTATTATTATTTTAGTCTTGTGTGAAAGGCGGTCTGTGCTTCAGTGATCACTGTGTGGAGCTGGGTGAATGAATTATTGAGGCTTGGTAGAGCCCTCATAAATTAGGAATGGTGGAGTCTTTGGGCAGGGTGACGGCCGCTGCTCTGTGGCCACTCTGCATCTTGAGTGTCACGGCAACCAGCTAGAGACTCTCTCTCTCTCTCTTTCTCTACAAGCCCTGAGGCCCTTCAGTCTCTTTAATGGTTCCACTCTCCCAGTCAGCTATCAACACTGTGTATTCGAAATCTGGATCTAATTTGTGCATTTTTCAAAAAAAATGCTTAATTCACTTGGCTCTAAATTGATGTCTGCTCAACTAAAGGCACTTTTATGTCCAATGGGTTGATATGTATGTCTGCAACTCTTAAATGAAGGACACATCAAAACTTTGAACCTTGGAATGACTTGGATTTTTTTTTTTAAATATATACACAACTGTTCAAAGGTTTAGGGTCAGTCTTTTTTTTTAAAGAAATGCATCACTTTATTCTGTGGTGACAGCTGTAATGATTTCTATTTCAAATAAATGCTTTTCTTGTCAGCTTTCTATTCATCAGATAATCTTGAAAAAACTATCATGGTTTTCACAAAAATATTAAGCAACAACTGTTTTCAACTGCTTTGATAATAATAATAAAAATAAATGTTTATTGAGCAGCAAATCAGGATATTATTTTTTGAAGGATCACTGAAGATGGGAGTAATAATGCTGAAATCCAGCTTTGCCATCACATATGTAAGACTGGAAAAACTAGAAGGACTTTAAGAGAGGACCACTCTCTGAGAAAAAGGAAATTAACATTTGAACTCCCCCTCATGCACTATTGAGACGAAGGTCTCACCTCCCTCATCCCAATCTACATTTCTCTCCCCCATTCTTCATCCTGGCAGAGATCTCCCAAACTCACACAAGAATCTAAATGGTTTAATGTGAATGATTATCATACATGTTTGGTATTATTTGAAATGTCTCGGTGCGACTGGTACAAATGTCTCATTCCCAAAGAAGTAAACCAAAAGATAATAAAGTTCTTAGGAAGTTTAGAAATATCTTCCACACTGGAGGGTGTGTCTTTGAGTTAACACCTTCTGACCATTTGACTGAATGCTAATTTTCCACTGCTATCAAATGGTGACTTACAGGTAAATTTCCACTGTGGATGATGCTTAGATTTGAAATGAGGTCTGGGTATATAATGAAACGCAGCTAGAGCTCTGGGCCCCCTTTTCTGTATCTGAGATCGGCCCGTGAGGCTGAGAGTTGCGAGACTTTCAGCCTCACGCATTTCTTGTCGGGTAAACTTTTTCCTCTTTGTTCTAGAGCATTTGATGTTTTGCATTGATTATCTTTGAATTGATTATGAAATTGTAATGATACATTTACCTGACATATTAAATTGTGATATTTGATTATTCTAATTGACTTTGACATTATTTTCATTCAAGAGTTTAAAAGAATAGTAAAACATTCCCTCACATTTAATGATGCACAGATATCATTAAAGCCAGATATCAGATATCATCTGACTTCATTTATGGAGTCAGATGAAATAACGAGTAAATACATAGGACAAAATGTATTGAATTTAACCAAAAATACTTTGCCCGCGAGAAAAGACAGTAACACGCAGAGACCTTCACCGCTAATTCGAATACCGCCATTGGATCGAGTTAGACGGCCTTACACATGAATAAATTACAGTATAAAATATATTAAAATAGAAAAGTTATTTTAAATTGTAATAATATTTCACAGTATTACTATATAAATATATATATATATAATTTTTTTTATTGTTTCACTTTTGTCCCAGATGTTATAAAAAAAATAATTATTATGTTTAAATTTGGGAGTATTTAGGATATATAATGCTAATGCTGTAGTGAAATACCAGAAAAGGTTCACTGTTGGAAATTGTTACTAAAAAATTACATAAATTAGTGAGAGTGTGAAATGTAATTCCCCCTGTGGTGAAAATAAAGTTTTTAATGTTGACTATATATCTATGTGGTGTTTTTAATGTGCTTTAAGACAAACCATGTGCAAATTCAGAAGTCAACAACCATTTCTGAGTATGTTCTCTTAACTGCGGTGAACCATATAGATTCTAAAAAAACACGGTTTGAAATCGCTGGTGTTTCTGACGTCACAAACTGCCAGCGGACTTTAGCATATCATTAACAGCGCGCGAACTAGCAGGGGAGTCTCGAGAGATGCCAGGTTATGCAGGTATATTTTTCTGTTGATTATCATTGATATGAAAATGCAGGTAGATTTACCAATAGCTTACAGCAGGTGTACGATGTGTATTACAATGTTATGAGGAACTATGGCTTTCTCCACTGACGATCGGAGTTGTTTAAAACGTTTCGGATGATTGTTGGAATTCAGGGAGCTGTCTGACTCTGAGATGGTGCATGGGAACATGGTTTGTGTAAAATTAGCAACACATAGCTGTTTGATAACATAGTCGAGCAAAAAGGCTAATCATATTAATTGCCGTTATGTGTCCAACGTTGAATAGAGCGATACCATTGTGCAGTGTTTACCTCAGTAAGTTGGCCTAGTGAATCTGTGAGTGGAGGCGGGACTAATTAGCATATTCAACTAAATGAAGCAAGGGTGTAGAAGTTGCATTCGTTGAATGAATGAATGAATGAATGAATGAATGAATGAATGAAATCTTTATTTCGAACAATTAATAAAATAATAACAAAATAAACAATAAAAAAATACAGCAATACGTATGAAATATCCATACAAATAAATAAACACAAAACAACAAAAATAAAAGTTTATCATAATAATCAACCTGTTCGAAAAGGGATAGGTGGAAGCCTTAAGGCTGATTTATACTTCTGCGTCGGACCTACGCCGGAGCCTCTACGCCGTAGACTACGCATTGGTTTTAATTTATACTTCTGCGTCGTTGTCCGCGTTGATGCACGCAGAGGGAGCATGTGAAACCCGAGGGAGCGGTTTGAGCAGACCAATCACAGCGCTTGCGTCCGCGTAGAATTGACGCGTTGTTACATTTTTGGAGAGGTGCACGTCAGGGTACGCCGAAGGGTACGCGCGCTACGCACAGCCTACGCCGTAGCTACGGCGTAAGTTCGACGCAGAAGTATAAATTGGGCTTTAGGCTTATCAAGACCTACCCCAGTAACTACCCAAACCAATTCACAATCGACCAAGATAAATCACACATAACGTTTTAAATAATACAAAAAAACTACTAATTTTTACTAATTTTTGTAACTACTAATTCGAGCTAATTTAAATGGGCATTCGGCAACCCTAGCTATTTCTTCGCTGATTTTCACTTTTGTTGTCGCATATTTCTCAACGAGCTCCCCCTACAGCTGTGAGGCGTATATTTCACAACAATGTCTTACAAAAAACTCACTTGTGGCACCCTTCTCCCCCTTTCTACCGCTGCTCCTGTGCATTTGTTATTATCGGAGCCGGCCAACTTTATCGTGTGGAGCTATGTCTACCGAGGTGGGTAATACATCATACACATTGAGGGCGGCGTGTATGGCAAGCCGTTTTAACTTTTATTCATTTTCAGGATATGAATCCTTGATATCAACAATTCAATTTTCACTAGTTAAAATTATAATTATTGATATCAACCATTACATTTTTGATATCAAGAATTGAATTCTTGATATCAACAATTGAATTCTTGATATCAACAATTTAATTTTTGATATCAACAATTTAATTCTTGATATCAACAATTTAATTCTTGATATCAAAAATGTAATTGTTGATATCACAAATGTAATTCTTGATATCAAGAATTGTATTTTCACTAGTGAAATGTCACCATAGGCTGCCATTCAAAATCAATTGTTGATATCAAGAATTACATTTGTGATATCAACAATTACATTTTTGATATCAACAATTACATTTTTGATATCAACAATTACATTTTTGATATCAAGAATTACATTTTTGATATCAAGAATTCAATTGTTGATATCAATAATTATATTCCTGATATCAAGAATTAGATTGTTACTAGTAAAAATGCGAATTCCTGATATCAACAATTGAATTGCTACTAGTAAAAATGTTTATTCTTGATATCTGAAAATGTATTATTGATATCAATATTATTTCAGATATCTAAAATGGCTTTCTTACTAGTAACAATCACATTCATGATATCAGAAATTAGCATTGTCACTAGTGAAAATGTAATTATTGATATCAAAAATGAACATTGTTACTAGTAGCAATTCAATTGTTGATATCAAGAATAGACATTTCAACTAGTGACAATTTAATTATTGATATCAGGAATTCGCATTTTTACTAGTAACAATTGAATTCTTGATATCAAAAATGTAATTGTTGATATCAACAATTGATTTTGAATGGCAGCCTATGGTGACATTTCACTAGTGAAAATACAATTGTTGATATCAAGAATGCAATTGTTGATATCAAGAATTACATTTTTTATATCAAGAATTCAATTGTTGATATCAAGAATGCAATTGTTGATATCAAGAATTCAATTGTTGATATCAAGAATTCAATTGTTGATATCAAAAAATATAATTGTTGATATCAACAATTGCATTCTTGATATCAACAATACATATCCTGGAAATGAATAAAAGTTAAAACGGCTTGCCATAGGCGTGTGTGTTTATGTCGAATTGCCATAAAGCAGTTTGCGTTTCTCGCTCGTTCTCGCTTCTCACGAGACTTCCTATTTCCAACTTACCAGGACGTTATGGTGAGTTCACGTGCTATGGAAAATATGATATTTTCCACTTGTGAACTGGTATTTACCAGTGTGTTGCGTTCAAGTGCTTTTGTTGTCGTAATGTGGTAAAAAGATGGTGATCCAGACCTGTTATTTAGCTAAAACTATTTTAGATAGCTTAAGTCATCTGCTACAGTAAGAAGATGATTTATCAAAACGCAAATGGTAAATAATATGCTGTATATTTTCTAGATTATGAATAGTACATATTTTTACCATTCACGACTCTTGCGTTGCTCTCCGCCATTTTGAAAAGGTCAAAGGTTATCTCATCTCGGCAACTCGTGCATCAAAATATTCTTCGAGCTGCCCAGTGGAAAATACCACATGAGGGGGTGTTCATGTGTATTTTCCATGTCGGCTTTTGGTATTCACCATAATTACCATAGCACGTGAACGCACCATTAATCCCCATGTTGCAAAGTTGGTTTTCCGCCTAGGAACGTTGGGGGGAGCTGGGAAAGTCACCATTCTCACCAGAACAAGTTATTAAACCATCCAAATGATTTCTAAACGGTTTTATCAAGCTGAAATAGTTGCCGAATGGCTCTTTAAGGCATGAAGTTTTTTTTCACAGGAAAAAGCGTTTAAATTAGGGGTTGAACCGACTAGACCTTAATGCAATGCCGTGAAGCTTTAAGCTTGACGTCGACTAGTCGCGTTGATCATGTGACACGATTGAGCTAATTTTGATGGCCGCGTTGCAGACGACAACAGATGAAGAGCCCAGAGGGTCATTGCTGCAAGAAAGCACCATTGGTAGCCTACATCAAGTGTGGTACATACTTTACTAACCTAACACTAGATATAGTTGAAAACGAAAGTAAAAGCATGACGCACGCTCACTGTTTTACCGGGAAATGAGAGTCTCTTTATTAAAATCATTAAAACATTATTTTTCATATATTTATTTAAACATATTAATGATGTATCTCTAATTCAACCACAATTAATTTGAATATTATTTTGTATTACTTGGATCTGCGCATCACTAACGAATGTATATAGCTTTTTTTATTTTCTTTATTCTTTTCATCCTAAATGATGATATAAACAACGGGCTGTTTACACCTGGTCACTTCATGTGTTTCTGTGATCTGATTGCTATCCGATCGTGAAAAGACCAGGTGTAAATGCCCTCCGAAACGCATTCGAGACGGATTTAAATCCGATCGCCACTTCAGGAGGAGTTCTGGGCCGCATTTCGGACGAAACTGGACAAGTGTAAATGCATCTAGTTGTTGAAACCACATATGTAAATTGGACTTCTCCCAACAATGCTAAAAATAAACGTGTGAGAGCGTGTTAGCCTATATGTCATGTTATATTCATTATATGACGAAGGCAACACGTATCACCGCAGCTGAGCATCAAGCCAACGTGCAAACTATCGCAAATCAAAGTGAAAGTAAGTCGCAGACGCTTAACACACAATCATCTTCGATAAAAGTAAAGAAACAAAATGATCTTACCAGTGCGTTCTCTCTTATTGTGGTCTTTGATTTTGAAATGAGCTGATGATCAATAAAATGCAGCTCATTACTGTTGCTTTCGGTGACGTGAACTCCGTTAAATCTGCATAGCGCGTTGTTTGAAGATCGGATTTATATCCGTTTTGCGAAAACATATTTATGTGACCAGGTGTAAATGGAATCGTTTTGATAGATCAGATCAGTAAAAAAGCATGAAGTGACCCGGAGTAAACGGCCCCATTATTAGCTGTCTGTCAGCATCTATAATTTTCTGTTAATTAATTGCAAATTGTGGCATGTTGCAAAGCAGTCCCATCTTTTGTGTTTTTATGAATGACGTCAGCGACTAGTCGACGTCGACTCGACTTTGATGTCATAAAAGCCGACTTAAAAAAATCTGAAGTCCTTCAACCCCTAGTTTAAATATGTAATTTTGGTGATCAAATATGAGTTTGAAGGGATAAAATTATTGACTACAGGTGGACTTTTAAGAGAGATTTTTTTTGTTTGTCTGGGTCAAAATTGGCCAGTTGAAGAAACCCATACCATGCTACCACTATGCAAATACATATCCAAAAACATGGTACCATGTACTTTTTGGTATGTTTTTTAATTGAAGCCATTTGATCATTTTGTCATGTTTTACTGTTAATCAGATGATATTTGGTATATTTAACTCGCCATATTTCTTCTATTTGCACTGTGTGCCACTGCTCTATATAGACTATAAATCCGTCCCTCTGGAGAAGCATTCAAGCTAATGGATGAAGCATTTACTGGCTGTAGTGTATTAAACCAACCCCAACTGAACCACAGGGACCTGTGATTTTATTTCGATCCCACCACGACTGCGGTTAGCCATTAAAGTGCCAAATACAGCTACATATCGTGATTAATAACTTATAAAGATAAATTTCACTATAAAATACCAAAACAAGCTGTTAGATTCTCTGATAAAAGTGCCACTTTGGCTAATGTAACACTAGAAGTCTTGAAACAAAAGCTAATAGTACATTTGACCCTCTCTCCAGGGAGCTTGGTATCAAATGTGGATAATGCATCTTCTGCCGGCCTCCTGCGCTTGCCTTGGGCCCAATAGATCACCGAGGTATACGGCAGAGACAAAGAGGAAATCCCTTCCTTTGACCTGGCCACTCCATGCCTGAGCACAGAGATCCAGTGAGCGCGCTTGACAGGCTCAGCTGATGTCTGTTTAGTGCTCTGATCACTGGAGGAGCCGAGGAGCATGTGTGGTTATGTAGAGGATTATCTCTCTCCATATGGCCCGGCCACCTCAACCCCACGCAACATACTGTAATTACAGAGCACAGCCAATATGCTCTGAAAGCCCTCTCATGGGAATTCTGAGGAACGCTGCAAAATCCTGCACTGCGTTCCAGTAGAGACTACGGCCCGTGCATTGGAATTGTGAGTTATTTATTTAGATTTTAGATATTTATTTATTAAAATAAATAAATAAATATTAAAAACCTAGATGAACGAGATGATTTTGTTTTTCCCTAAAAAATATTTAGATTTATTTATTTATAGGTATTTATTTATTTAAAAAAAACAAATATCAAAAAATCTAGATAAACTAGTTTAATTATTTTTTTAGATATGTATTCATTTTTGTTGATATTTATTTAAATAAATATCAAACAAAAAAAGAGGAAATCTACTTCATTTATTGTTATTTATTTATTTATTTTTAAATTAAATATAACAACCTTGATAAACTACTTTATTAGTTGTATTAGTGTATTTATTTATTCAGATATTTATTTATTTTAAAATAAATAAATAAATATAAAACTAAAAGCATAGATAGCTTTTTATATTTATTTATTTAAAAAACAAATATAACAAAAAAATCTCGACAAAGTAGTTTATTTATTTATTTAAAGTGATCTATTTATTTATTTTTAAATTAAATGTAACAACCTAGATAAACTACTTTATTAGTTTATTTATTCAGATATTTATTTATTTATTTATTCATTTTTAGTTATGTATGTATTTTAATATAAATATATATAAAACTATAAACATAAATAGCTTTTTTATTTCTAGATATTTATTTATTTAGATTTTTATCTATTTAATTCACTAATCTAATTTAGCTACCAGTCAGTCGTTGGACATTCCAGAGTATCGAGTCATTGCGGTGACACTCATTTAGTAAAGTAGGCTATTCTACACTGCTTAAGGTCAAATTGTGATTGTGTAATGTAAATCTTTTTTTTCCCATAACATCACAGTTTGGATTAAGCTGCAATTAACTCAAGATTAAGACAAAGAAAAGGATGTTACAACGCTCCCGCGTTTCCATCTTAGCTCAGTTAAACTTCATGAGTGGATGTTGTATACGTCAATTTATCGCCTGTGGAGCTTTGCTTCAGGTTCACAGGGTTACACAGATGCAAAAAACAAGGAAAACCCCCTTGAGAGGACAGGTGGGGGGAAAGAGAGAGTGTATCTCAGGGAGGTCCTTTATAGTGAGGTCTGTGCTTGAGTGGTTCCCATGCCAACAGTGAGTGGAGTGGTGTTTGGAGCATGCTCAGTGAGGAGCTGGCGGCTGTAACAATAGCTGAGCGAGCTAAAGCAGCTCACATGCTGTATCTCATCAGACTGGAATAGACCGCTGCGTGCGCACTGCTCATTCTGCTGACATGGTCTGCCTTCTCGTCTCCTACCTGTCGTTTCTGCATGAGAAAGAGGTATGTAGCTCTAGATGGAGAGTGAGGAGGATTTTGACTGATTTTACATCTGGTTTATGCTTTTAAAAAGCTTTTATTTTGTGCTTGTTGAATGGGATGATTTGTATAGAAATGAATGAAGGAACATGTGTTTTTTTGCCAGAATTTTTTTTATATTAATATTTCAGTAAACATATGCCGTTTATTTATGTGATTTCTCATGGTTTTTGAGTGAAATGCCACCTGAGGAGATTTCCATTTTCGAATATGCAGAGCAGACTTGCTGACCAGTACAAGAGAGCAGTGTGAATATCATTTGCATACTTCTGCTTATGACATTGGACAGATCTGAAGCAGAGGATAGAGAGAGAGAGAGAGAGAGAGAGAAGGAGAGAGGAGCTGAATACATTGATACACACTGCTCTGTCACACGATCCTTCTGTTGTGTGGAGTTGTCATGCCTCACTGACCCCTTGACGTGTCGTCGTGACGATGGGAGTAAGGGGTCAGGCTGTTTCGTTGTGACAACACCGGAATTCTAGTTTTGAGCCTGACCTGGTCTACCACCGTGTGCACCTTAACAATACACAGAGCACAGGCTCGCTGGAGATGTAGCCGTCTGCCCTAATAAAATGCTTCGTTGATTTATTGTGTGTTGTTGTGTGGGCACTGAGCGCTATACAGAACTTGATCCGGGATGCTCAACACCATCAGCTTAGTGTCTGGCACACATGGGATAAAAATGGGCCAGGTTGCTCCTCAGCAAAAATCCCTCAATATTTCATCTAGTCGGACAGTAGAGCGATATAAAGAGCGAGGGTATCTCAGTGGACAGGAAATTGGAAAATAAATTGAAGTGACACTTGCAGGTTTGCATAGTATCCATCAGGGGATAACGTCTTCTCTGTGGAGCTAAAAGGTTGGGTGGGCATCTGATAATCTGAAAACTTTGCTTTCTGACTAAAGGGTTTTCCCTGAGCTGTCTTGTAATTTAAAGAAGTAAAATAAAAACTCTGGCATTATTTACTCTACCTCGTATTTTTTGAAACCTGAACACAATTAGTTATTTATTTCAGTGTTTCCAAGCTTATCTTTTCCAAACATAGAACGTGAAAAGCTATCATGTGAATTCAGAAGACAGTAGACAAGTTCGATGAACCACTTTTCTGTTGTTATTTTTTTCTTTCTTTTTGGAGTTTGACAGCACGTGGTTACCATCCACAGTCATTGTATGGAAAAGAGCAGCTTCCTTTTGTGTTTTATGGAAAAAAATAAAGTCACACTCTCGGAAAATTTGCACAAGAATTTTACTTTTAGGGGTACAACAGCTTGGCTGAAATCACATACTTTACACAGTACTTTGAATAAGTAGCCTAATTACTTTGCAATCATTAAAAATATGTGTTCAATATAATATGAGTGTGTGTAGAAATTTGAACGTACATTATTCTTCATGTTGCCACTGTCACATGACCTACCAGCGTCAGTTGCATTGCTTCACTGCCGTTCAAAACTCCTCTCCTGCGTGGCCTCATGGGATAGTAAAGTGTCCATTTGATGGTGGATGCACAATTCAAAATCTCTCTGGAAGTAGTAGTTCATCCGGGTACTTTTTGCCTACTGTTTTATGGATACTTAGAATTCAGACATAATTCTCTCTTTTTGCCTTTGTAAGGAAATATGCATATTTGGATACTGCCCTAGTTACTGCATATAAAAAAATATGATCAATAAGTCAAGACAACATGTTTTTACATTACTGTAACTGGTAACACTTTAAAATAAGGTTTCATTTGTTAACATTAGTTAATGTATTAACTAACATGAATTAACCATGAGCAAAGATTAATAAATGCTGTAGAAGTGCAGTTCATTATTAGTTCATGTTAATTAATGTAGTTAACTAATGTTAACTAACTACAATAATTTCAACCTATTTTTAAGTTACGAGATTCAACTAAATTTTTTTAAAGTCAGTTTAATATAATTTAAGTTGAAATGACTTGTACAGCCAATTTGATTATACTTAAAAATTTAAGGCAGCAACTGACCTAGATCTTTGTACCTTATTTACCCCTAAAAGGTTCATAATAGTACCTTATGGGTACATATTAGTACTATTAATGTACTAATATACACCTTTTAGATAAAGTACAAAGTTTTTACTTTAAAGATATTGCCTCAGTCTTGTACCACTAAATTTAAAATTTTTGCCCATTTTTTTTCCTGACAGTGTCGTTTTAGAATGACTGTGAGTAAATGGTGGCAGAATTCATTAATTTCTCAGTGAACTCTTCCATAAAAATGTAAATCATTTGACTTGTAAGATAATCTTCATTTTGAGTCTGTACCTAAATAGTTTGAGGCAAGGTTCACATTTATGTCAATGCAGAATGCTAAGCATTTTCTTTGAGAAATAAAAGGTCTGCCATGTGAACTGCCAGAACTTGGTTTTGTTATCTGGAAGAGGAGACAGTTATGTTGCAAAGTATGTGGGGCATTGGCTTTGAACTGCCATTGTTTATGTGTGATGAATGTTTGGAATAATTATACTGCATCAGAGAATGCCAGTAAACCAGCATTATACCATCTCATTATAGATTGAGTCGAATCAAAATGTAATATAGGTTCACATTATGGTTTTGTTTATATTTGGTAACAATTTACAATACATTTCCATGTGTTAAATGCATTAGTAATGTCATCACAACATTTTTTATTTTTCTTATCCATGTTGGGTTTTCTAAATGGAGGCTTTTGTAATCTTGCTGAACTGTATTCTGTTGCTGAATTTGTGGGCCACGGTCTCATTCAAATGAATCCACTTTGAAATGGAGATGATTCTGCCCAGTGTTCATGTTTCCCAGTTGGGTTGGATATTTTCCTGTGAAAGTTGCACCAGCCTACTACTGTAAGTGGAGATGACAGCTGATCAATTGCTGTCCCCCTCCTGTTCTAATTCCTAATCCCCCTTTCTCCCCCCGTCTGTCCTATCCTGCTCTCACCTCATCACCCCCCGATGAAAGCCCATTACCGGCCAAGTGGCTCTGACGGAGATTGGGGCACCTTCACGTAGAGATCCGCTGCTTTGATCCCTTCTTCATTCACAAAGAACAACAAAGGAGCTGATTTGTGTGTGGGAGGGCCCCTAAAGACAGGGTTGTGTGGGTCTTGTGATGTTCTCCCAATGGATGGTGATTAGGGCTCATATGGAGCTGTTGAAATATGACAGCCACAGGCAGCTTCTGAGGACATTGAACAGCCCTGCTCTACTGAAAGAGAAGTGTGATTTAATGCCACAGCCCATAATGTTGTATAGATTGCTATATTGACTGAGTAATGCATGGCTGTGTTACCAATACTTATTGTCTGTCACTTTGAAAATTGTGTCATGTTTTATGTATACATAATACAGTAAGCTTAGATCTATTGAAATAAAATCTCATCTGACCTTGGCTGAGCCACTACCGTTCAAAAGTTTGGGGTCCGTAAGATTTTTTTATTGAGCAAGGATTCATTAAACTGATCGAAAGATAGTAAAGACTTTTGAATGGTTACAAAAAAGGGGCTATTTCAAATAAATGCTGTCCTTTTGAACATTCTGTTCATCAAAGAAGCCTGAAAACATGTTTCACTGTTTCCACAAAAATATTAAGCAGCACAACTCTTTTCAACATTGATAATAAGAAATGTTTCTTGAGCAGCAAATCATCATATTAGAATGATTTCTGAAGGGTCATGTGACACGGAAAATTCAGCTTTTCCATCACAGGACTAAATTACCTTTTAAAATATATTACATTTAAAATGAAATCATTATAATAGTTTACAATATTACAGTTTTTACTGTATACTTGATCAAATAAATGCAGCCTTATTTAACAGAAGAGACTTCTTTCAAAAACATCTTAATTCCCAAACTTGTGAAAGGTTGTGTACAAATGTAGATTTTGAGAAAGTAAGTTTTGTTTATAAATTCAGTCACGAAAACATTATATTTGAAAAGCCAAAAGTTAGCTTTCTTCATTCTTCGTTGTTTTAGTAATCTATGAACCCTGTGTTTCAGGTTCTTGGATTTTTTATTTGTATTTCTCTCACAGGGTAAAATTAATAGGCTAAAGATTTGAGCAAATAACAACTTATTTGGTTTATTCCCTAAAGCTATGGTCTGGACTGGTTAGAGCTTTGCTCCAGGATTGTGAAGTTCAGGACAGTGTAATGAGAGCTATCAGTAATTCAGTGATAGCATCATTTTCTGTTTAGAACATATCTCTGTCTCTCTCTGCCACAGGGCCATTTGCTTCTTACAGCAATCCTGCCTCATTACAAGCGCTGTTGCCTATCAGCGGAGCTCCAGGGATGTTCTCTCTCTCTACCTCTCTCTCCTCTCTTCACCGCTCATCTCTCATCGCTCGTGTCTCCTGCTCTCCACACCTAACTCTTTTATCAGGCTGTCTGCTCTCACCTATCAATCACTCTTTCCTGTCCTGTCCTATCCCATCCCTCTTTGTCCTTGGCACAGTTTTCTCGTGTTATATTCACAGTATTTCACACTGAATCCATAGCGCTCTCTCTTTCTCTCTGGTTGATAAGTGTGAAGTCTGCTGGTTCGTAGGTTGTTTTTGTTATTGTTACTGTTGCCAAAGCTGCTGGTGTCATTATCCAATGAAAACACAAACAGAGCCACACTTAGGATGAAGAGGGAAGAGCCCCGGGCTGACTAGATGACAACCGATGAGTCTATCTGCTTTTAAAAACAAAAATAAATTATTTACTCTGTTATTATATATTATGTAACATACAGTAATTGTAATAGTTCTCGTATGAGTAAAATAGAGGTTTGTTGGTTCAGCTACAGCCTAAATGTTCCACACATCATTATAGCCTTACAAAAGCACTGGGGTGGTATCATGGTGCAGTGATGGCATCTGAAGAATTTACTATGGTATTTTGGTATCTATGGGTAGTTGACATAAATATATGTATAAATTATATTTATAAATTAATTTGTCAGGCTGCAAGACTATTTAAAATTAACTAGTCAAAAGCTGATTAAAAATTGATATGGCCAAAAGAATGTGTACTGTGGACGTCATCTTCTCAGGTCTCGCGCATATGTCGTGGCGCTCTCGTGAACTCACGTCAGAGGCTCACACAGAAGAAAATGAATAGTTGAATAAAGTCGTTTTTTTTGGGGGGGGGTTTGCGTGCAAAAAGTATTCTCGTCGTTTGATAAACGTAAGGTTGAGCCACTGTAGTCACTTGGACTATTTTAACGATGTCTTTACTAACTTTCTGGGCCGGCTTATGCAATTACCTAGAGGCATATGGAGGAGTGATCCAGCTCTCAGATTTCATCAAAAATATCTTAATTTGTGTTCCAAAGATGAAGGAAAGTCTTACGGGGTTTGGAACAACATGAGGGTGAGTAATTACTGACAGAATTTTCAATTTTGGGGGAACTAACCCTTTAAGCGTTGACTAGTTCAGTTACATATAGGCTACATTACCATTTAAAGCTTGCTGTTAGTAAGATTTTTAAGAATTTTAAATAAATAATTAGAAATAAATTAATTTATCCATCAAGTGTACATTAAAAAGATCAAAAGTAACAGTATATAATGCTACAAAAGATTACCATTTCAAATAAATGCTGTTCTTTTTAACTTTCTATTCATCAAAAAATCATGAGAAAAAATGTATCATGGTTTCTTCAAAAATATTAGGCAGCACAACTTTTTTTCATCATTGATATATAAAATGTTTCTTGAGCACCAGATCAGCATATTAGAATGATTTCTGAAGGATCACGTGACACTGAAAACTGGATTAATGACATAAATCATAAAAAATATATTACAATAGAAAACATTTACTTTAAATTGTAATAATATTCCACAATATTACCGTTTTCTGTATTTTTGATCAAATAAATTCAGCCTTGGAAAGCATAAGACTTCTTCCAAAAGCTTAAAGAAATCTGACCAATCCCAAACTTTTGAACAGTATAGATTAAAGTTTCATGGATACAGTGACAGTTTAACATGTTTTACGTCAATTATACAATATGCATCGTGGTATTTACATGGTACTGTGTCCAAAAGTCATGGTAGTACTTTAGAAATATAAGGAATATACATAGAACAGAAATTTTATTCAGATGTATTAATACAAAGCATTTATGTTGTCAGCCTGCTTCTGAGAAGGAGAGTGGCATGTTTCCAATACTCCTTTTTTTTTTATTTTTTTTTTTTTTTATAGTTTGTATGATTTTGCAGCAATAGATAATTTTTCCTTTATTTTTCCCTGACACACACTGTTTCTGAAGGCAGTACCGACTTCTGTTGACACTTTGTCCGTAACTACCGGCTTTATCTTTCAGAGCAGCGTATCATGTTCATGTGACTTATCTAATTGAGGAAGAGGGGAAAAAAATCCTTGTGGGGAGCTGCGGTGCATTGATTCATCAGTCTGAAAGGCAGTTATCATCTTGCTTCATTTCCCTCTGCTTTTCAAGGCAGAAATCAGCTAATGACAGTGTTTTATCGCACAGGGCTTCAATGTATATTCATTTCATGGAAAAGATTTTTATCCTCTCCCATGTCTCGCTATGCATTATGTAAGCAGTGGTCTGTCTTATTAGAATGAGGATATCTGTATGAAAGACTTAGCCTACTATTTTTTGCCCTCGTATTCAGCATTTAATGCTTGGAAGACTTTGTAGTATGGAGGCAAATTTACTAATGAATTGGGTTTACACTGGCTTTTTAATAAATACTATTTCTATCATACTCTAATTTTCTGGGTGAAATCATGCACTAATGATATTGCATGTGGCAGCTTGGTCATTAATTAAACACATCCACCAACATGACGACCGGCAGACATTGATCCATGGCCATATTGATGTGTGCGTCTCATGGAAATGCAAGCTCTGTAAATTGCCTTTTGTTGTTGCTGGCTAGAATGACATGATCTGAGCTAGTTATTTGAGACAATGTCTATGCTCGGCCAGATATAATGATTTACAGCAAGATCGTCACATTTTTGTGCATCAATTAGTGATAGCAATAACTTCAGTACAGCTTTGTAATATGTACCAATTACTAGTGCTTCAAACCTGCAGTCTTTTATCAAAGGGCAACTCAGCTAAGAATAGTACTGTATGTAGACTAAAGTTTATGGAAAAACTTGTGCACTAACAATGCTTCTCTCACCTAATCTAATGCATTATTCATCAGATCAGTTAACACTACACAAGCATAAAATATTCACTAAACAATTTTGAGCTACAGGAAAAGACACCCTATAGTTCATCTGACAAGGTTTTTCTTCATCATCTTCATGAGTGTTCACCTTGGATTCCATGCATGATACGTTTAATTACTACAGTATATGTGACAAACTATTGTATTTCATTTGGCTAGACAGTAGACTTTGTTTCAGATATGGTAGACAGCAGACTTAGTTTGGTGCAACGTTGAATGCAATGAACTCATGGCAGAGTTGAATCCTAATTAACTAAGGTATGCTGGTACTTGAGTCTTCACCTCTCCTGAGTCTCACTCTGACATGTTTTGATGCCGTCTCCTCTTACTTTGAAGAGCCCGTAACCCAGCTCTGTCTCGGCTGCTCTTGTCAGAATGAGTGCGGTGCTCTGCTGACAGGTAATAGAAAAGCTCTTCAGTTCTGCATCTGATTATACAGCACTCGCTCTTACTGTAACTACCTCACCTCCATGACTACTTCACCTGCCTGAGAAACAGATGCTGAAGCAATGCTATGAAGGGTTATACATGCTTTCAAGAGGTCCAAAAAAGTGTTTGGACACTGAAGACACTTAAATTGTATGAATGTCATTCCACTATAGGTAAAAAGAAATTGAATTATATATATATATATATATATATATATATATATATATATATATATATATATATATATATATATATATATATATATATTATTCAATTTCTTTTTCTACTATGAAGTAGTATAACTTGTTTGAAGATGCCACATTTTATATTTATGCAATAAAACTAATTTTGTGTAACTTAAGTGTTCAAATACACTCTGGGGTCATTTTATATGTTTTACAAATTGATAGAAAAGATATGAGGACTCTGATAACATTTACTCTCCCAAATCATATATTACAAGTTCATTCATTTTTTGGATTTACAATGTAAACCCTAATATGGATAATTTGTCCGTAAAGATAGCCTTTAGTCCACTTACTGCAAAATACGGGAGATAAGCAGCCAATGATCAATAGCGTGTGGACTTTCCTGATCTTTCCCGTATATCGGCTTTCTGCAGGATCAGATGGATTAGGTGAAACCGCCAACAGGTACTAATCCGAGAATGGCTACTTAGCTCTAGCACTGTGTAAACCATCACCATTTTAACTAAAGCTAATCTACATTCTGCACAGACATGCAGATTTCAACATTTTCTTTTTCCCTCCCAATGTACTCATATGACTCCCATCTTTCGCTTAAATTGCTCCTGGAAACAGCCAACAATCCTGTTTGTGGAAGCACAAATCCAGTGGTTAGAAAAAGGTTGATATCTGCTGTTGTGGCCATTGTGACCTCAGACAAAATTGTTCAATCTCTACTACCAATCATGAGGTCTGTCTTCTGCAGAATAATCATACTGTGAATCTCCATCTGCGCTCCATGTTTTTCCACCTCCTTGAACCTAGAAACACCCCTGCTGTGCTATCACACAAACCTGCACATGCAATCAATATGTGGCCTTTTAGTCTTTGATTCTTCATGGAGAAGCTTTCATGGATCAATGTTCAACCTTACTGCTCCAGTGGCTCGATGGAAAAGAATAAAAATATCACATTTGCAGGTGTAAGATATACGGAGAAGCACCTGTAAATCACAGAGTTAGATTGATGTGGATACAGTTCTTTTTTCCCTTTATGTTTGTTGACTCAAGGGATTGACCTGGTGTAGGTGCCAAAATTAGGTGATAAGGAGGATAATTAGGTACAAAGGAGTTTAGTGTGTGTTTGTGATAGCTCTGTCTATATGTATCACAGAGAACCTGATTTCGCCAAGTACAACATGTTCCTGGATCAACATCTTTGTTGATCCTGGAACAACATTCC
Source organism: Gila orcuttii (assembly GCA_026230005.1). NCBI lineage: Eukaryota > Metazoa > Chordata > Actinopteri > Cypriniformes > Leuciscidae > Gila > Gila orcuttii. The sequence continues at coordinate 29,223,140 of JAPDVR010000007.1, read as the reverse complement.
AATCAGCCAATCAGATTTGAGGGACAAGTTTACAGTTGATGTCAAGTTTAGTCTTACAATCAGTGTTAGGTGCTCCTACATAAGTGTCTGATTTTAGGGATAACTTATGGGTAGGGTTAGGTTGAGGGTTAGGGATATGGTTAGGATTAAATTTTCATACAGGAATGTTTTTTTAGGATCAGCAAAATATGTTGACCCAGGAACGCGTCTAACTCTGCAAAATCAGGACGTGCCTATCCATCTGTGTATCCATCCATCCATCCAAAACTTTAATGATAGTAAGCAGATGTTGATTTAGTAACCATGAACTGACGAATTCAGTGAGTTAATTCAGACAAAAAAATGTGTCACAATAATTCGAACTGGTAGCTTCGGAATAGCATACTAGCATATTAGTCTATTACAGTATTTCTTCCAAAAATAATGAGAGTATTATGCTAGTGTGCTATTCTGAGTTCAGCCTTCATTAAAAGAACCGCTTATAACAGTCATATGGTCATGAAAGTGTGCGCACAGGATACTTGTGCATGCATATCATGAGTACAACTTGGTAGACATAATCTTTTTTTGCCATTATTTCACTTACTTTTACTGATGTCCTGCTGCTCAGAATTATGTTACTCAGAGATGTGTTATTGAGCAGCTAGACCACATACTGACAGGCATTCGTCAAACACCAAGAGCTCATGCGATTAGAAAGATGGAGTGGATGAGCGACTGAATGTGTTTATTGACCGAAGCCTGACTCCATCCTGGTGGAGGTCGAGCAGTGTCTCCCTCAGTAATGAGGAATCATTGAAACTACATTCACTGAGATCCACTATCACAACTTGAAGTAATTCCAGAAGGTTTCTGGCTGATATTGAGGAGAGAGGAGATTAAATTGTGTAAGGCTCAACTCCTCAACATGCCTTGAATTACAGAGTCTTGAATCACAGGAGGTTCAGTACATGTGACCTGAAATAATTCAGGAATGAATTTTGGAATACAGTTTGTTGTGTATGTTAATATGTTTTTGAATATCATAATACTCTGAACAAATGAAGTATGGAAGCTTGTCTTCGCCAAGGAATAAAAAAAAGGGAATTGCAATGTAATATCTTGCAATTCTGACCTTCTTTCTCAGAATTGTGAGATAAAAAGTTGCACGCTTTCATAAGTAGGAAAGCCTTATAGGAGAAAAGTAATAAAAATCATTTGTTCACAAAAATATTTAGGTCTTTCTTAGAAAGTGTGAAAATAAATATGATCACATTTAATAACGTCTTTAATCCAGATAAATCTTTTTCTTTGTGTATAAGGGAAACCACAATGATGATTTTGTTTTATCCTAAGTGTTTGGATTCACAAAATCTCCTCGGTCAAAGCAAATGCTTTCTCTCAGAGAAAACAGAAACACAAGATCCATAGAAATACTGCAGGCAATTTTCATTCCAGAAATTGATCAGTATTATTTTTGGATGCCTGTATTGATGTCTTTTTCTCTTCTTTTGTAGCTTCCTGTACCTAAGGTCTCAGCTGTCTGGTGTTGTGGATGGTCTGTCTACCTCTAACCCAAACCAAAAGGGATTCTGTTGGCTCAGAGTCTGTGAATGAGAGCCTAAAGCAAGCCGAGTAAAGATTCACACACAGAGTTGATAAAATGGGGTAAGTTTTTATGACTACCGTAGAGACTAACATACTGGAATCCTCTAGGTCCAGTCATTCGGCAAAGGCCTGCAGATACATGTATGGCGTAACTGTACAATTTAAAATCAATCAGGCAACCTGATTAGTTTGTCACAAATCGGACTGATCCAGTCCTCAGGTTTGAGTTTTTTTAATCTCCTGTATTTTGGCTTTGTATGAAGCGCTTGTTTCAGTGAGGGACGCTTTCTTGTGTCTGTAATAATTCTGCTCAAATAGGAAACGGAGCATCTGTCTGTCTGTCACACACAGAGAGGACATAGTGGGCCCGGCGTGAGCTGATCCTGTGCCAAATGCTCATTAAACAAGCTCCTTATGCTAATTGACTGTTTATTCACACGTCAGCAGTTTTCAAGCACAAGCGAAAGAAAACACTGGCAGTGCTATTGAGACAGTGAGTCTACTCGCCCACAAAGATAAATCCTCCCTGCGCTCCACTGTACAATTCACAGAAAAACAAAAAGAGGGGATTCGCTCTCCTTATCTCCCAAATGGAGCGTTGAAATTAGCCTGATAATACCAGAGGGCTTTCAACAGCTCTGTTTTAATTAAATTGGGCCAAACGTTAATTGAACACCTGAACATGCTGGGCTTCCCCCACTTTTTGTCTTTAAAAATCACTAGTTTCCCGACTTTTTTCAATCTAATCACATACCATTGTTGTTTTCTGACAGGCAAGATGAATATTCATCTAGATGGATTTGGCTGCCTGGAATGATTGTGACATGCTCTTTTGTAACTCCTGGCTTGACCCTGATTTCTGTTTAAGATTGCGGGTCGGATATTAATATGGCCCAAAGCAAGGCAATTTGTACTAATTACTGAAAGAGAAGCGCTCTCCTAGCTAATCCAGAGTTCTCATCTGATTAGTGGAACAAGAGCCCCGGGCGAGTGTTGTGGCTCTATTCATTACTGTCCCTTCTGATTTTCCTCCCTCTCGTTTTTAGGTTTTAATTCCAGACATGATTCCCCCTATTATTTGATTCATACAAAAGAACGAGCCATTTTTAGAATATTAATATGATTATACAAGTCATAGGAATTACGCATCATGAGCATTATAAATACTGCAGTGATTATTGAACTATTAAATATACTGGTTTTACCTTAAGTGTAGTTTTGTCTGTGGTAGGATAATTTGATGTGATATTGGTTAATACAACCAGTTCTATGGTATGAGGAATATTGTTAGTGTTGTTCAGTATACACAATCCATTTTTAAGTATGTGAGAAATGTTGGGTGAATTACATTTTTGCACCCTTGAAGGGCACTAAAATAGGGAAAGGGAGAGCTTGTTGCAAACACAAGCGAGCAACTGAATCCCTTAAATACAAGCCATTAGCACAGGTTGCATACAATCGTCGCTTCAAGGAAGTAATTTTGCATTTTCAGAATCCCCTACTGGAATCCTTGGTTGCACATTCTCATGATTAATTTTGTAACCTGAGGAAATTTTAAATCTAATCTGGTATTTTAAAATCCTCAATTGCTTGCCTATACCCAAGGATTATCATTGGAATATATTTCTTATGTATTTGAAAAGGTTATTTATTTATTTATTTTTACAAAACGCACCTTGGAGAAACAGAATGCCAGTTTAAAAAAAAAAATGTATTTGAGAGTCAGCTATTAACAATATATAAAAAGCCATTTATGCTGTGTGAGAAAACTTTTAATTTTTTTATGTCATTATGCTAAAGCCAAAATAAATTAAAACCCAAAATATTATCTTGAAAATATTTACTTTGTAGTAATGCTGTATTATGTATGTATCTTCTACTTAGAATACTGTTAGATGTATAAACCTAAAGTGTAAGTAGATTAGTATTAAGAATTTTTTTTATTTCAATTAATTTGTGTAGCGTTTTTATTTGGCCAAGCTAAAGGCGGAAAGAAAAGCTAAAGTGGACAGAATTTATTTAATTATTTTTTACCCTTTTACCATTTTTAACCACCAGGTGTTGGTGAATTACTGATGTTGAGATGCAGAGAGTATGACCTTTTTCTTCTGATGTACATTTTTGCAGGGCTGTGATCCTAGTGCTCCTTTCTGGAAGATGGCAGCTCCTTCTGTGGCCATGCCGGATGTGAAAGCTTCACAATGTGAGTACTCCCCAGCAGGCTCTCCTGCAGGCTGCAGCATGGACTTGTCTATGGACCTGTCCGTACTCAGCCCCCCGCTGTCTGCTTTCACTCATCATGGCATGCCCCCCTTCCCTGCCCAGGACATTGCGCCAGGCCACTGCAACAACAACAATGGCCTTCTCAGCAACCTGGGGCTCTACTGCTCCACCAGCAGTATGCATCCTCTTAAACAACCTGACGGTCAGTCTGGCTACGGGACAATGCGCATTCCACAAGGCTGCATGAACACCGGCAGTACCCGACTTTACCGCAGCCTGGAAAACCTGCACTGGGCTGCTGTGTCCGACCCCCATGTGTATCCTTACAGGAGTGTGGACAGTGAGTTTATTCTTCATTGCACTTCAAGCAGCCACTGGTACGATGGACCTACTCAGGGACCACAGCTATATGGCTTAATGCCATCCCTCGACGGAATGGCGATCTATGGCCGCCGAGGAGTGGTCAGAAAGGATATACCGCTCTTCCCGCAATGGCTTTTACCTGCCGTTGAGGACTGGGGCATGAACGGAAACGCCCGAAAGGGTCTTCGAGACAAGCTGCGGCTCCAGAGCACACGGGTGACGGAGCCCCACAAGCCCTTGCGTCCTCAACCTGTGCTTGGTAATGCACCTTGTCCGCAGTATCCTTGCAATCAGGACGTAGCAGTTCGGCTTGGGCCAGCATTGTTGCAAACGAATGGACAGCAAGGGTTGAGTGCCCGTCGCATCACCAGTCCTGAGGAGATCAAACAGGAAGCAATGCGACGACTGCTGCTCCGAAGGCAAAGAAGCACCCCTAACCTGGCTCTGAACTCCAGACAGGAGTCTAGTACCATGAGTAAAGCTCATACCACAGAGCCCATTTGCACTAACTCTGCCCAGTCAACCCCCGAGAGGAAAAGACCCCCGGTGGGCCGCCTGCACATACCTACATTTGAGGAGTTTAAGAGAATGAGGCAAAGGGAGGGTAGTAAGAACCACAGGTCCTCTGAAATGGTGAGTAGTGACAAGCATATAGAGGAAAGACAACAGACAGAGGAAATGTCGAGTGTGGAAAGGACTGACACCGATGTCAACACCGCTCAAGATTCGAACCATCCTTGCGGAGACATGGGAGGAGAGATCTTTGAGTCCTGTTCCACCACAGATGTCCCGGGAGGACCCATCTGCACAGGCCCAGTAGCTCGCTCTCCATTACACCCTCAAGCTGCTACAGGAAGAGAGGAGGAGACAAAGGGCCCAGCAGGCCCTGGGGCCACAGATGTGAATGTTCTCCCCTTCCCGCCCCGCAGGGAGTGTGGCGATGGCCCATCCAGCTGCTGCCCCGCAATCCTTCTGGACGGCCAAGACCTTTCCAGCTACGGAGCCAAAATCTACAAAATAAAGGATGGCTTCCTGGGATCCGCCCTGGACCTTATTAAAAAAAGGTGAGTGGATGAAGGGGCAGATGTATTGGTAGAGGTACACTTGTGCATTTACTTAGTACTTACTAAGTTGCCTTGTTACAGAAGTAGCAACAGATCATTTTATCTGTATTGTGAGATACATCCGAGCGAAGTCTGTCGTCTCAATGGAAGATCAATTTATGACATTTTGAAGGAAACTTATGCCTTTATGAATTGTTCACAATAAGATAATTAAGTCGCATTTAGAGAATAGATTGGGTATTAATAAATGTCTGACATTTGAAATCCAATACACTTTTTCTAAATGAATTAGAAATAAATATATATCAATATATATCCAGTATTGACCATTGCCAATTAATTAAAAATCTCTAATATTTGCCAACATTTCGGTACCATGTAAGTTATCATTTAGAGTTTAAATGGGAAAAATAGTATGCTGAGTAAAAATGGACATCAGCTAGAACAGTGTATCTCTTGCTTATCAGTTTTGCTTGTTAACTGTGAAAATGAATCCAGCAGCGTTTGGATCAGTATTTGTGTTGGTATTGATTGTATACAGTGAAACAGAGTGAATATATCATTACTGATGTGATTCTTAATGTCTTCATTTATGTCAGGCACACAGTAGCAGATGTGATATTCACATATAGTGGCATATTCTTTGATAATTATCAGGTTTAGCTATATCAGGAATGTGAAAATATGGCTATTAGAAATTCTATTAAATATCCTGCCCTAATCAATATCTTTGCCTTGTTTTCCAGTACAAAATTGCAACCCAACAAAATCCATAGACTAGATTTAAGTATAAACTAATGTTGTTTTATGGATAAATATCTTTAATGGAAAACAAAGATGAAGAACCAGATTTTTTTAGGAGCAACAACCCTAGGTAAAGGACTGGATTCTATAGCAATAAACCCCATTAACTCCCCACTGAATCACACAGGCAGTAACTGTATTATACTGATTCTTCAGTGGTTGTGTTGTGCTGTGGCGGTTCACACCTGTCCACCAACAGCACGTTTACTCACAGAATCTCACAAGTGTAAAATATGCGAACCTGACAGGAATTTGATTAACATAACAGGACATAACTCTGGCCCTGACAGTCTTCTCAAATTTAGCATGGATGCATAAATCCGTATAGATTTTCCTTCAGCTGAATTTGCTCCAGACATAGTACAGAGCTTAATTGCGAGTGCGTCAGAGGCTTTTCGACACTGCAGAGCCTTTCTCTAATGTTATGTTCCTCCAGGGCAGGAGTTCAATCCAGGCTGCGAACCGTCTAAATATAACATCCAATATCCCATCTGTACCGTAGTGCTTCAAGTGTGGGTATTCATTTACTACAGAGCATTTTGGGGGCTTCCAGGTCGTTTTTATGAGACATTTATATAGTTATTTTTATTTATTGTGTGCTTGATAGAAGAAAGAAGAACAAGTCACATGGCATAGTTCTTATTTAAGCTTACAGACACTTAATCTCTTTGACTAGAATAGATGAACATTTCATGGGAAGGTTATTGCCCTGATACAATTATTATTATTTTTTTTATCATGGTGTAAATGTAATTTTATAGATTAGTTGAGTCAGTATTGTTGGACAGGATGCACATTGTACCTTTAAATAAATAGTAAAATATCAGCCTGAGAGTGTTTTTATCTAAGCCTGAGAGTACACTGGAATAAAGAGACTTAATAAGTTATAAAATAATTTAGGGGAAAACATTCAGTGAATGAATTCACGCAGCACTGTTGAAATGACAGGCAGTATATCTGCAGTGCTTTAATGATAATTTCATTCACGTGTGAAAGACATTGGTTTTATTGTCTCTTTCAGAGCGGGATATTAATTACTGTCAGTCCACGGCTACAGGTTTGTGGATGAACTCTTCCACATTTTATTGTTAGAATTAAAAATGACATTAGACCACGCCAGCGATTAACATCTGCATTTTGTGATTCTTCTTTTCCTAGTGATTCTTCTATTCCTAGTGAGATGAAGGCTTCTTTGTCTTTGTGTGTTTTCTTTTGAATGCTCCAGAGCTCCTCGTTGTGCTGTCAGCACTATTCTCAGATGACATTTATGCAAATTTATGACAGTAATGAGTGCAGCATTATCAGATATTGAGGTACTGAAGCATTAAAGGAGATGGAAGTGATGTGGAAGAGGCATTTAAGAGCTTATAACAAATTCATCAAAGCACCTGTTTTTAAACCCAAGAGACCACTGTATATGAACAATGACTGAGACAAACAGCTGATTAATGTTTAAAAGTCAGTTTATTCAACAATGAATGTGCATCCATCAGCAATCATTCACAAATGTATTACTAATCTTAATATTAGTTTTTCATGTCTTTGATTTGATACACTGAAAAAAAGATTTTTAATCACTATTTTTTGGTTGGTTCTTAATGTTTTTGAATGCTCACCAAGGTTGCGTTTATTTAAAAAAAAATACAGTAAAAAAATCAAATTGTGAAATATTGTGGAAATTTAAAAGAAGTGTTTTCTATTTGAATTAGGGCTGTCAAAATTAACTCATTTAACGCATACATTTTCTTTTTAGTTTAGCGCGTTAAAAATATCCTATTTAACGCAATTGATGTTGCATCCATTTTTCCCTTCATCCTTTAGCTAGCGCTACATTATATAATCATGCTCTTATTCATGCAAATGCTTTTAAACCATTCAAGTGTGACAAGACACAAATTAGCGCGCTGTCATGACACGGCTGCATTGAGTTCTCGTTCACGCTTGAATGGACAAAAACACACAAATGTATGCCAAAATTCCCATGTCTTAAAGTGACAGCAGCCTAATCAACCTGCTGCTATGTGTCATTTATGTTAAAGGAATAGTTCATCCAAATATTAAAATTTACTCACCCTCGTGTTACACAAATGAAGATATTTTTAATCAAATGTGAGCCAGTTCTGTACTCTCCATTGACAGCAACGCAACTACCACTTTGATGCTTCAAAAAGTTTATAAAGAGATCGTAAAAAAAGAATCCACATGATTTGAATGGTTTAGTCCACATTTTCTGAGGAGACATGATCCCTTTATATGATGAACAGATTAAATTGAGGCTTTTATTCACATGTAAACATTGATCAGCGCACATAAACAGAAGCTCAACTGAACCTGCTTGACACGCGAGAACAAACCTCTTGCGGAAGCTTAAACGTGCTGCATAACACACGAGAATGAACCTCGCTGGTTCTCGCACGCCAGGTAAACATGTTAGAGCGTCCTTTTATCATAACTGATGTGTGCGTTGGTTTATATGTGAATAAAAGTTAAATTAATCAAAAAACAAAAGAAAAAGAGAAAATCACTCACTGTTCTTGACTGAATAACTTTTGTATCTTTAATAAAAATGTATCTATATTTAATTTATAATGCATGCAGTGAAAACTGAGAAGTGTTTGATAACTATTCAATTTCTGTATATTTCCTACCTGTTAGATCAAATATTTTAAATATAATGTCTTTATGTTGTTTCTACATTAATTTAGCGATTGAATGTGAAGTTATTACAATATAGAAGTATATTGAAAACTGGAATGTTAGGTGCGATTAATTAGTTTTTATTCGATTGACAGCACTAATTTGAATGTTAGAATGTAATTCATTTTTGTGAAGGCAAAGCTGAATTTTCTGAATTCATTAATAACAAGTCATTATCTTACAAAATGTATAACAATAATAAAAAAAAAATTGACAAACGGGTAAGAAAACTAAAATTCTACAGATATTCTCTGAAATCAATTCATATTATCTTACACAGATCTTACGCAGTTTCACTCTGCTGTGTGCTGTTATTTATTCATCGTCTGTGATGTGTGTGTGGGGTCATCCAGACATACATAAGCTCCTTACTTAAAGGAATCTAAAAGATTGATTGTGCTTGTTCCCATTCAGAACCCTGTAGCGAGGAGTTCAGGTGTTAATATGAATTGATGCGTCTAATTGCTGTCCACCCTGAGCCCCTCTGTTCTGTGGGGCACTGGTCCTCCCTAGAGGGATGGGGGTTGACCGCACAGCATACATACAAACGCAGAATGAGGAATTGTAATTCTGATTTAACACTCCCATTTTCCGTCTTTGTGTTCTCTCTCCCTCGCTTCCCCAGCTGCAGTGCAGAGATTGCAGCCGAGACTCCCGTCCGATTGTCGCGTGAGCAGAATGACGTCACTGACATCACCGCTCCCCATCCCAGCCATCAATCTGCCCACGTTGCCATGACAACGTCGGCCTGCGGAGAGGAGGCTTGCACCGAGCCCGCGGGACAACAGGGGAAAGCGGCGTCAGAATGCGTAAGGAATGCTCCCGTCTCTCTCACACTCGCACATCTCTGAAAGATCGCCTCTGTCATGCATGTATGAGAAATGATCAGCGCGCATGGGAGCCTGAGGTTGCAGGGGAATCTGCACGGTAGAGGCGACTGCAGACATGCAGCGGAGCACGCAGAGCCGCAGCTAAGAGCAACACGCAGGAAGGATTAGAGCCAGGTTTCATGGTGGTAACTGCTTTCCGTTCCTCTCTGTGTCAGGTTGTGCGTCCTGCCACTGCTGCTTGAGATGCCGACCTGCTGTTCATTGCGCCACATTCATTCACGCCATTTGACTGGCTGCATGTTTTTAAGGTTAAGGGTGATATCGAAGAATGCTGGCATTCGTGTGCAATGTTGCTATGATTCATTGGTCAGCCCTTGCGCACCGATTCTTCTTCTGTCTTTGCATTTCAGTGTTTTTAATTAAGATAACTGCTGCCTTATTAATTATTCTGTACGTCACCTGAAGCCTTGGTGTCTTGTTTCTCGCACATTGATAACACTTGAGAACCTAATACTGTCAAGTGACCTTCTGGGGGTTTTACGCCATAGATTGTGTTTTTAATTTATTAGATTCAACTGAAACACATTATGTACTGATTTCATTTTGGAATAGCTTTCTAGTGTTTCAGAGGTGTAAAAGGTGAAAGGTTATCAATTCTGTCAGTCAGTGTGTGAAGACTTTTAAAGTCAACATGAAACCATTGACAACACATTTTATTTCCGCATTGTGCTGTATTGTTGAGTGAAATATGTATCTAAACTGGAAAATAAAATGATTGACCTGATTTTATCCTTGAATGGATCAAGAAAAGTCTCAAGTATTACATGTAGTTTGAGTGAAGCCGAAAAGGACAGTTTTGTCAGGAAGTGTAGAAATGTTTCATAGAGTTTATAATTGTCCCAATTTTTTATTTATTTAATGAAATATATTACAAAAGCAAAGATTTTTTTCTGCAGGTATATTATTCTAATAAAACTAGGAATGTTTTAAAAATAAACAAATAGGGTCAATGTTTTAAATGGTTCGTTCACTCAAAAATAAAAAACTTCAGACTGTCTTCGGCGGAAAACAAAAGAAAATATTTTGAAACATGTAACTGAACATTTTTGGTTACCATTGACTGATACATTTCTCTAAATGTCTTATTTTATTTTCATCAAAGGAAAGAAAGTCAAAATGTTTGGAACAACATGGGGGTGAATAAATGTTGACATCATTTTGGGTAAACTATCCCATTAATAGTGACTTCCGACAGGACAGTTTTGAAAGGAAACTGGTTTTCTGAACCATTTCTACTGATAAAATAGATGCATTTTATGTCCTTGGGGTCTGTCAATAGACTTTATGAACAGTAAATGGGCATGAAAACCCACAGCAAAAAAAAATGTCTCTTACCACCACAATATATTAAAAGCTTTGGTAATGTAACACCCTTTGAATGTACTGTAATGCAGTAACTCTGATCAATATCTGAAACAGTTAGTGGTTCCATTAATTCTCATATGTGCTTAGAGTTCAAATCTGCCTTCATTGAAGTTTTACACATTGAACTTTCCCTTTACATACACATACATTTCGGACCATTTCTCTGTCATGTACACGGATGATTAACAGATGTCTGTCCTATCGGCAGGTTTCTGGGGTGGGCTGCAGACGCTCCAGCTCAGATGCGGCCTATGAGCTGTCTGAGTCAGTGAGGGCCCAGCGTGAGTGCCGCCTGCGGCCCCACTACAGCGACCCCATGCCTGCAGACGCCACCAAGCGTAAGCAGCTGGAGATGAAGATCGCTGCCGCGGCACGTTTGCACATTCATCGCAGAGAGAGGGACAGTGGTAAGACTCTTTCAACTGCACTCAGCTTTGCTCACAGTTCTTGCTGTAAGTAAATTAACTCTTGTCCTAGTTTTCTTTTGACAATCCTTCATTTAAAATCATTTTTTGGCTCCTCTGTAACCCAAGGGGATCACTTTAGTTGTTATCATGAGACTCTGCTACTAGGCCTTAGGTGGCTTACTGTAGTGCTGTCACATGCATGACCTGAGGACTGCTTCTATCTTTCTGCAGCATCCATACTCTGTGTCTGTACTTTGTTTTGTTTGTGTTTTTACACTTAAAGGCAGCTATAAATGCATTTCTTGCCAGCACCATATTGCTTATTTGTCATTATTTGTTATATTATAAATTAATTGGTATCATCACAATTTGGATATATAATTGTTTTTTATTTTAGATTTAGATTTAGATCATCGTGTAGCATTAGCTTAAAAGGAATACCGATAGATTATTGTAATTATTTAACTCTGAGCTCTATCCCAGAGGTCCCACCTCTGTTATAATGAGCCTCTATTTTTTTATTTCAAACAGTACAATTTGTAATAGCAGACTTTCATTTTTCTCTTTTTTTAATTATAGATTAAAGAGAGTAGATATTTATTATATCTGTCATTCATCAATTATTGTAACTTGAAAATAATGTGACACTTAGTGTAAAGATGACAGTTTTCACCTAAATATTAAGCAGCACAACTGTTTTCAACAATAATAATAATTCATGAGCACTAAATTCAGCATATTAGAAAGATTTCTGAAGGATCATGTGACTGACGACTGGAGTAATGATGCTGAAAATTCAGCTTTGTATCACAGGAATAAATTACATTTTAAAATACATTAAAATAGAAAATATTTATTTAAAATTTTAACAAAATATCTCAATATTACTGTTTTTCCTTTGCAGACATACAGTAAAGGGACTTCTTTCAAAAACATTTAAAAACTGAATCCAAACTTTTGAACAGTAGTGTATATTAAAAGAGGTGTAACGATACCCTCATGTCACTATTCGATACATATTACGATACTGGCCTCACGATACGATACGATACTCCAAGACATATGATAAAAGGTTAACAAAAAATGTACTGTTGATTAAAATGCTAAATTAGAATTTACATTGTGGGTGTAAATGAATAGGCTTGGACTTGGTGCTGGTAACCCAACGCACAGGATAGTGACGCCATAATAAATATATTCATGATTCTGAAGCTGAAGCTGAAAAAACAGAATTATTTTAGACGAATATGCTTGCACTGTCAGTGACTAGATATATTTAAAATAATGTAGGCCACTGGTAACATAAGGCATTTGGCATTATCAGGACCCACAAATATTCCCCCTTTGCATTATTATAGTATTATTATATTCAACATTCATATTCAACAGTTTAATGTAGTACTGACACTGAAAACTTGAATTTTTTCTCACAAAGTAATTTTTGTATAAACTATATTAACTGTATTAATTATACACAATACATATTGCACTATCCACGATAAATATTGATGCATTTTTTTATTACGATATATTGTGACACGATATATTGTTACATCCCTAGTATCCACTATATATACTCTGCAAATTTACTGCTGCCAAATAAGTATTGGCTTATTGTATAACTGTTGTTTAAAGTTTAAGACACCTCAAATGCATTGTCTTAAATATTAAAATATTTTAAAGAATATATACTGTTTTTTTCTGGTCTCTTTTTGTTTTATCTTTTCTGTTCCAATGTATATGACTTTAAAAACTGACAATTCAAAGAGTTTTTAATTATTTTAGTAGACTTTTTTTTTTTTTGGATTATCACAAAATTATTAGTGTAAGGGTTGTTATGAAATTCTGAGAGCTGATCTCCCGATGTTTGTTTGTTTGTTCCTTGTCATCAGTGCCAGGCACAGCCAGGGGCCGCTCGGAGCCCAGAGGTGAGGAGAGGAGCAGGGGCCTGGGTGTGAGCCGCACAGCACAGCACCGCTGGAGTACCGTCAGCAGCCTGAGCGCAGACAGTGGTGTCGTAGGGTTGAGCGATGAGCGCGAAGACGAGGAAGACCCCCGTCGTGCCCGCCACAGTGCCGGAGCTGAGGTGGAGCGTGTGGACAGCGGCATCGGCCCTGGATTGGCTCGGGGCTGGAGGAGACCCACGCCATCCCTCAGGACCTGGGAGGTTCAGCAACCCTGTCCCGATTGCGGACACAAAGAGGGTGCCCACGGGGAGGGCATGTGCGAACGCTGCTCCAAGCTGCGCACTGAGCGCAAAGAAGCCATCCTGGAGTTTCTCAACACTGAGTCGAGTTATGGAGAGGACCTGCGCATCATCAAGGAAGAGTTTTACTGCCCCATGCAGAGTGCAGGACTGCTCACCGCAGAGCAGCTGGCCGTGGTCTTTAGCAATGTTCAAGAGCTCATTGATGTCAATGACAGGTTCACAGAGCATCTGCAGGACAGCATCGATCAGGCGTTTGATCAGGTATGGAGCACTAGTGATAGAGTTGGATATATTCAGGAAGGATGCTTTAAATTGATCAAAACTGTCAGTAAAGACAACACAAATCTCTTTATATAAATATTATATAAAGACTTTTGTGTTTCAAATAAATGCTGTTCTTTTGAACTTTCTATTCATCAAATAATCCTGAAAAATATTTCCCTCAAAAATATTAAGCAGCATAGCTGTTTTCAACATTGATAACAATACGAAATGTTTCTTAAGCAGATCAGCATATAATAATTATTTCTGATCATATGACACTCAAGACTCACTTTAAAATATATTAAAATATAAAACAGTTGTTTTAAATTGTAATAATATTTCACAATATCACGTTTTTTACTGTATTCTTGATTAAATAAATGCAGCTTTGGTGAGCAGAAGAGACTTACCAAAAGGAAATCCTACCAACCCTACATTTTTTAAACAGTTTGTTTATATATTGTAGCGACCTTGCATTGTGCTCTCTTGATATTATCTGCATTGAAAAACCCACACTACTTTGATTTATAATGTTATAATATGATTTATTATTCATAATAATGAATCTTCTGTCTTCATACAGGGCGATGAGGACCTGCAGACTGTGTGCATTGGAGAAATCTTCTTGGAGTTTGTCAACATGCTTCCAGCATTTCAAACCTACTGCCTGCAGCAGTCCACATCTGTCAACATGCTCAACACTCTGGAGAAAGAAAAAGAGCTTCTTAGGTACACATGTTACTTTCTCTAATTGCTTTTAGAAAGTACTGTAGATTATCCTCTTTATTTGCAAAGCCATTCAGGGTTTGCAAATAAAGGCAGTTAAGCATCAGCAGTTTAAGTAGATTGTTAGTTAGTAGGTCTTTTCAAATGTATTTCTAACCACGGCTCATCAATAAAATATTTTAATAAGATGTGTCAAATTACAACCACTATTACCACTTGTACCAAATAATGTATTATTTTTTGATTTTGCAATAATAGCTGAAAATTATACAATAATGATTTCAAACTAACTTTTGCTACTTTTTTTAACTCATCCTGACACCATATTAGCTAGCTAGCTAGTGAACACTACAGAACAGTAGTGTATGCCATATGAATTAATGCACTAACTTGGATGGGTTAAATGCAGAGGACAAATTCTGAGTATGGGTTACCATACTTGGCCTTCACGTCATGTCACTCACTAAGATAACTTGGTGACATACTTAAATCAGCACAAAACATTTGCACCCACAAGGCACATGTATATGATCAAAGAATGCAATTGTGACCAACTGGGTAAGTGACAGTGAAGTAGGCACTAGCCTGAAATACTGGCACACTGGCTACTCTGCCATCTGCCCATCCTTTGTTGTGCCCTGCTAATGTGTTTTAAAAGTGAAAATCAGATTTGTAGTACACTACTTTGCAATCTCCCAATGAATTAGGCGAGCAGTCTTCCTTCATTCGTTTTTACAACTTTACTTTGAGAAAAAACATTTGAAAAGGAAGTGACATACCCGATAGATTTTTTTGAAAATGTTACCTTATGTATACATTATACACCACCGTTTAAAAGTTTGGATTTATATGATTTTTTAAAAAGTTTTTTAAGGCAGCCTTGTATGCTCTCCAAAACTCCATTTATTTGATTAAAAATACAGTAAAATCAGTAATATTGTGACATATTATTACAATTTAAAATAACTGTTGTCTATTTTAATGTATCAAAAAATTTAATTTATTACTGTGGTGGCAAAGCTGAATTTTCAGCATCATTGCTTCAGTGTCACATGACCCTTCTAATATGCTGATTTACTGATCAAGAAACATCAAGAATTATTAGCAAGGTTGAAAACAGTTGTGCTCCTTAATAATTTTGTAGAAACAGTGATATGTATTTTTCAGGATTATTTGATGAACAGAACAGTAGCGTATGCCATTAGAAGGAACTCTCTTAATTGTCACATTTATGTTTCCTCCCTTACATCCTTCAGGATATTCCTCGACGTGTCCCAGAACGACAACACTGCGCTCAGGCGCATGAACCTGCGCTCCTTCCTCATGGCGCCGCTTCAGCGTGTGACTAAGTACCCGTTGCTGCTGAGTCGCATCAGCAAGGCCACCAACGAGTGTCACCCGGACTATTCCCGCTTAAAAGAAGCCAAGAGCCGCGTGGAGTCCCATCTAGAGCACATCAACATGAAGACCAAACAGGAGGGGACCGCCACGTGGTCCTTGCGTTCCTTCCGGCGTGACAGCCGCAAGAACCGAGAGGTCATCAATATCGAGATGAGAGAGCTGTCGATGAAGACGGTGGGCTGGACGCGAGAGAGCACGCGCTTCATCATGGAGGGAGCGCTCCAGCTGGCGCAGCCCGCCGATGGCCAGTGGCTTAAGAAGGGAAGCAAATCCCTCAAATTCCAGAACGTTCAGGGTTTACTCATGGTACGCACCCTGCGCACCGCAGAGGTGGTGACCGATGGGAGTCTGGAGACCTCAGAGACGGTGCAGGACGGTGTACTGGTGCTTATCAAGGACAAGAGCAGCGGGAAGTTCACTGTGTTACGGGAGCCCATCTGTCTGGCGAACTCCGTGGTGTCCAACGACCCTGACTGTGAAGACACCTTTGAGGTGCTGGACATCCGACGAGAGGCCTTCGTTTTCCGTGCCTCTGACAAACCTCGCACTCAGCAGTGGTTTCGACAGATCAAGAGATACGCTTGTGATCTGGGATCCTGGAGAAAACGACGCAATGCTCTCCCTAATATTATGATTAACACAACCCAGAGCCGGTCCTGAGACATCCCTCATCCCTTCCCAGCATAACTCTGATGTAAACAATATTTTGTTGAGAAAACAGTATTCGTGTGGGGGAATCCGATCTGATTAGATGTTCCTCCACCAATGGACTTTTAAATTGCAAGGTTTTACTGTGATTTAAAAGACTGAATATTAATATAGACCACAAGGGGCACTTTGTATGAGTGGAAAGCAAATAAATGACATTTGGGAAGAGGAAACATCCACTGTCAAGCAAAAAGTAATGCCCTTTGGCATACCAAAATGAGGGCCTTCTTAGGTGCCTCAATGCTGCACTTGTAAAACAGTGATTGTACAACTAGTTTGCAACTGAGAAGAAATGTTTTCAGTTGTGAAATTGTTCTTGTGATAAGCATTAGGGAACATGTTTTGATTGGATGGACCTTATGTGGACTTCTTAGAATGCACTACATAGTGGAAACCTGTGTTTTGTGTGAAGACTGGGGTAAAGCTGTTTTATTTTCGGACCATTGTAATTCCCTCTTCCTCTTTCTCTCTTCCATTAGCAACTATTTCCACTGCCGCCCAGGAGCAGTTCTCATTTTTGTATCACTGTGCTGGTTTACAAAACAGCAATAATATTAATTGTATTATGTAGCGGCAGTAAAGCTGGTATCCTTGTGATCGATGATGTAACAACATTTTTGGTATGCTTTCTCCATAAATGAGGGTGTAGCATCAGTCTAAACATCAAGTATTGCCACATGAATGGTTGTGCTGAAGCCATCTGTGGCCAGATCCTGAATTAGAAAATGTCAGTTTGTTGTCCTCCTCCCCCCCCCAACCCCCCCCCCCCCCCCACCCCCCACCCCAGTTTATAACAATGTTGCTTTCCTTAAATCTTTGAGGGGGATAAAATACGTGCCTTTGTTTATTTTATACTAAATGAGTCTACTATTCGTTCAAGTTTTCCCTCTACGTTTACCTAAAAATTGGGCCTTATGTCAAATTATTGAGAAAAATATTATTTTTCAGTAGCTGCTGTAATATTCCAACTTTCCCATTGACATACGAACTGTGCTTTATGACAACCTGCTAAATGTTACCTGATTTTGTTTGATGCACTTTAATATGAAGGTCCTAAAACTGGAGCGAGGACATTGTTCTGCAGTTTACAAAGCTTTACTGTACTTTGTTTTAAAGATTGTTTGAGCTTTAAAAGAAAATGAACCACAGTTGACTTGAGCAATAGCAATCAACCACATTCACCCTGGTCTCTCTGTGTGTTTAAAGTCAATTCTAATGGATAGATATGTCGCCATCACTGGATCTCGGCATTTAGATTTCAACATGAATATTTACTGTTTTTCCAACGGCATTGATACTGTTAGAAATACCATAGCTTCCACATTACGCAATGAAAAGAGGAGTTGAACCTGCCAGAGATGTTACTTTTATCTGAGACCAGTCGAGCTGTTAAATACTTTTTCCATTCTTAAAAATCCTAATTTAATATTTTTATTTTTTTGTTGTGTTAAATATTGTGAATTACAATTAAAAATGACAAGTATCCATCTCTCTCAACTGACTCCATGTTTTCCGAGAACATTATTCCCAATGACAATCTTTATTACACAGCATTATTGAACAAGCAAATGATTTCCCAGTTAAACCACCACATGAACAGGCATTTCAAATGCTAATACTGTCAGATATAAATCTGTCTTTGAGGAGAAACAATAAGAATACAAAGCATTATTGTTGAAATTACTAGGAACCATCTTAAGTAAAACATAAACCCACAAAGAACACACAACAAGACTAACAAAAAAGTCAATGCACAGAGAATCCACAAACAAAAAAATCCATAAATATTTACAAAGGAAAACAAATGCATTTACTTGAAAGTCTTATTGTTATTTTTACTAAGCTCTTCCTGATACGACACTATCTGCAGATGGAATTCAGCATGCAACAACATCCAGAACATACGAGCCAGAACAACAGGGAAAGGAACATGAACTGAAAAGTATAAGGAGGTGGTCAAAAATATACAGCAAGGATCCAAAAATGAAAATTCTGTCATCATTTACTCATCCTCGTGCTGTTTCAAACCTGTATGACTTGCTTCTGTGCATCACAAAAGATATTTAGAAAAATGTTTCCACGTTTTTTGTTCATATAGTGAAAGTCAGTGGGGTCCAAAACTTAGAACCTTTTTGACTTTTATTGTATGGACAAAAAAAAATTCAACATGATCTTCATTGTTCTGCAAACGTTAGTTTGGAGCGACAAAAGGATGTGTAAATGATGGCATAACTTTTATTCTTAGATGAACTCTCTCTTTAATGGAGAAATACATCAAAGTGTAAATATGGCACCAAAGCCGGTGCTTTAAGAAACTGAAGATCTACAAACTCAAGATGTCTTTACAGTATGGAAGTAAATATTTTGGCACAGATTTATCAATTTTACCTTCATGTACACCTTAGCAAGATACAATTAACGTGATTTAGTCAGTTACATTCAAGAAAAGTGCTATGAGTGTAGAAAACCAAATCTAATGAATCAGTTTGTCTCATATGTAGGCTAATATTTGTTTAGGTCAACATCAACAAAGGGTCTTGATGTCATTACTGGTCAGAAAACAACAAACACAGGCACATAACTTCTGTTTCTACCACCATTTACCATTGTTTCCCTGCTTTTATCAATATTTCAGTATTAATTCTTAAATATCTACCCCAAAACAATGTTTTCTTGTTTGACTGTGCAATGATTCACAAGATAAATGGCCGAGACAAAAGCACTCAATACTAGTAAAAAAAACATCAAATCAAAAATAACAGGCAAACAAATGCATCTGTACATAAAAACATCTCCAAACAGAAGTGAGAAAGAGAAGATCTCCCCACTAAAACCTGAACTGATCTCTGTCCTGGTAGGCTGGTGACTTAAAAAAAATACCGGGGCCTCAAAACCTCCATTCCATTCCATTCCTCCCTCCTCTTCCTCCTCCTCCAGCGGTTTAACCACTTTTCCAGACGTGGAGAATCCCAGCCACGGCTCTACTTATTCTCCTCCAGTCTCCTGCTCCTTGGCAAGGCCTCGGATGGAAAGGTCGTACACCACCTCCTCTATCTTTTTCACATCGTACTTGAGGCCGTCATAGCGCTTACGAAGAGGGTCGTTTTTTAAATTGAGCAAGCGAAAGCCAGAGTCAAGTTCATTGATAAAGTTTGAGATCCTAAGTGGACGTCCATAGTCCCCTGCGGTCACGCTGTTCACTGCCAGCCTGGACTAAACGAAGAAAATGCAAAAGGTACATTGTGCTTTTAATTTGTTTTCGAATCAAGAAGGTCAAACAAAATCCACTATAATGCATCGCATAGCATATAAACTGCAAATGGCTTGTTCTGAGACACTGCTTATGATTTATGGGGATAATATATGGGGTGGTTGTGTACACACACTGCCGACACACATTTACAGACCTGCAAACTCACAAGTGGTGAAAAAGGTGACATGTTTACGAAGTAATTTGTTGTAGGGGGGTCTGGGGCATCATAGCCAATGAGACCATTTTATAAAAATGGTATAATACAATTTTATTGACAATTATGTTTCTACTTTTTAAATGGTGTCTGTCATAAGTAAATATAATTTATTTTGAAGCAATATTCTCATCAGCTTTTACATACTTAAATCTGCGTATTTGTGATTTTTACACCAGGGCGTTATTTACCTTTATAAAGGACAATTTTTTAAACCTTACTAAATATATGCGTTATCTTTCATGTCAAATTCTTACATTTGATCAAATTCAGTTTTAATAATAAGGGCTGTTATCAGTCAAATTAATTAATTTACACTGCAAAATTACAACTGTAATATATACTTTTATGAGATTGATGTTTAAACAAATAATAAAATAAAAATAAAATAAATTAAATCAATGATACCAGTCCTTGTTTCAGACTCTCATCCACAGACGACTGGTTTTGGGTGCTGGGTTTTACTGCGTGATAAATATAAGCAGCACGACAAAACGGTTCATATGCTCATCGTCTCCAAATCATGACCAGAGACGGATAAATATTAAGTCTGCTGTTTAAAACAAAGAAAGAACCAATAGAGGAGAATAGATATGCGCGAACAGCAGCAGTATTTGTGCAGTGTGCGCATGTCAAAAAATCAATTCCGAATTGAAGCTTGTGACAGAAATGTGCACATCAACCCGTTAATTCAACTTTATTTATCATTCATGTAAACACCGTGTTCGGATTCATCAATCCGATTGATTTCATTCTGACTGAACCAAAAGGTGTCCATGTAAACATAGCTATTGAGTCATTCATTAAAACGATTCATTCAAAATGCTGTATCATTCAATAACAAAACGCAGCGCTTAGTGTTGCTTTTCATCGGTGAAATAGAACAAAACCAGTCAATATTACGTCTAAATTGTAAGTGACTACATTTTAACTAGGCTACTTGTCTATTAAACTATAAATTCAATGTAACATTTGCAATCGTGATATTATAGAACAGCTCCCTTAGTCGTGTTATGTTACTTAACTATATCATATATTATAAATAAAACAACTCAATTTTTACCTGAGTATGTTAGTGATATTCAGTGAGTTTTTTGTGAGTGCTGTTACGCTCATTTGTTTTCTCCACTAATGTCTCTCTCACAAATAGACAGGCAGAGCAGCTACCAGAAATACACTATCCATTACCAATCGCGGTTTACACTGACTGTATAAGATCAGAATCATTCTCGCGTTTCGATCGGACGGGCAAGTAAAACTCTCTTTTGCATAATTAGGTCACTACAAAAATTAAACTAAACAAAAATGATTAATTTGTCACTGCAAATTACTGTCAATGTAATCACTCACTGACATTTAATTCAAACTCCTTAATGTAAACTTACATGTTTAATTACAGTAACAGGTATAATATTATTGATAAAGGTTATAAGATTGGTAGTCTGAATGAACTTTAGAGAAAAACAAAACAAAACAAAAAAAACTTACCAGCTCACTGGCCAAAATGAGAACACCTGCTAGATAGTCTTCCACATCCAAATGAAACCCTTTTTCTCTGTCGACTTCAACTGCATAAGTGTAAAGTAAAATTAATCTACATCAGTCTCACACAAGTATAGAAAATATATAAATAAACATGAACATTACATACTGGCAAGTATTTTTGCCACTTCTTCACGTGTAACCAAGGACTCGCTTTCCAGGTATACCACAAAAGCTGCAAGGAAGGCAAGTCGTTGAAGAACAAATCTCCAATGTTCATGATACCTAGGGAAAGGTGAGGACGTGTAAATCTTTAATATAATTATCAACACTAGAAAATTGGGGGGATTTGCTAAAGAGGTATCTACACTAACCGATAGTACTGTTCCGCAGGGAACTTAGTTTTCAGCTCTCCAGTGTGATTTCTCACGGTGCAGAACAGCTCTCTGGCCTTCAAACACTTGCTGGGAACTGGTGGAGGGAATGAAAACGCATTATAAATAGCATCGTGTAAATCAAAAGACTTAGATCAAGAATTTAAACTTGTCTTACTGTCTTTGAAACCAGTTGGTTGATGGACACTTTGAAGAACAGTGAGGACCTCTCGCGCCGTCTGCTCCAGAACTTGGACAACTTTCCTTATGTCCTAAAGGAAGAATAACTTAAGATGAGTCAGCCGACAGCACGTGTGGATTATTAAACACGACACAAATTCATAAAGAGATCCGCTAAACTTTCTATCAAGACTTTGATAGCTGTTGCATTTTATCAAGTCTAATTTACACGTCACAAATCCTCTGTTATATTATATTACTAGCAAAACTTTATTCAGAGGTTTTGCGACAGTAACGTTACATGACATTCCAAACGGACTTCACATTGCTTCTTAAAACCCCATTTATTTTAAGTAAAGTTATTTTGCTTTGCAAAAAGCCAGTTAATGTGTGCAGTTAGTTGTTTACCTCTCGGATATCTTGATCTGCGCTCAGAAAGCCTTGGATATAGCTAAACATCTCCGTTACAGACATCTTCACATGTGTTTTCTTGTTCGCTTTAGCTGTATACTGTGACTAGCTGATCCAAATATACACTATTTAGATAACGTAGGATGTAAACAGAGACTATGTATTAATTGTTTTCCTCGAGAACCAAGCAGCCAGCAGTTATAATTCAAATCTTCAGCATGCACATTCTCATCTGTCCTTCCTCAGTTCGTTCGTCGCATGATAATGATGTAATCATCGCTTCTCTTGTCTCCTGGACGCCCTCTACTGGCCTTGCTCAAATTCAACGCTATCCTTTATTTAGATATATTTCTCAAAATAATTAAGCTTCTGACTTTTTAAGAAAAGAAAAAAACTTTAGTTGAGTTGCTAAGTCGGGGGAAAAAAATAAATATTTTAACTTTATAAATCACAAATAAATAACAGCAGTTACTCAGTCAGAACGTGAAGCAGCGAGTCTGGGCAAAGGGCAGTTTTGAAAGATCCGATTCAATCATTTTACAAATTTAAGCCTAAGGAGTTGCACAACTGATTTTAATATTGTGCCTTTTTGCCATCTGTTGTCTTTTATTTTTTTACATTGATCAACTGTCTCGTCCCGTATTTATTATACATGCACGCAAATAATGCTATCTCAGTTCACTATGCTGTCAGTGAGAGTGTGGCTGTATCTCAAAACCTAGTGAGCTGCCTATCTAGACATCATTCCCTTACAGCCCAAAAGTGCCGAACATTCGCGTTTGTGTGCTGTCCAGCTAGGCTCCGCACTAGCTTTTAAGACAGACAGGTCGCGAGCGAGACTTCCGGTGAGTGTTGCGTGGCTGTAAACTGTTTTGATTGAGTTCAGCGTTTCAGATTCAGACGCTCGTCTCTGCGGCAGAACCAAATGAACGCCCTCGTTTCATTTACCTCCAGACATGACAGCACTGCAATGATGCAGTATTTAGATATCCCATCCTCACGAGACATGGATAACATCCACAGGAGAATATTAAAGGAGTGAATAACTGTTACCGTGAGCACTATTTTGTACTGAACCGGATTGTTAGCTTAGCTGGCTAGCAGTTAGATTTTCAGTCTCTGCTGCTGCTGGGTGGTGTTGCCCGAGGACGGACATCAGCGATGGGAATCATTTTTACAAAGTTATGGAGGCTTTTTAACCACCAAGGTACGTCAAGCAGTATATTTTAAAACATAATTCAATGATATTTAAACATTGACTTGCTATGGGTTTTTATTAGCTAGCAAGTGTTTGCTAAATTGCTACTGTAGTTTCGCTTTAAAACAGAGACGCTGGTGCTTATAAAAGACTTAAATAATTATAAACATGTTGTATATACATTCTTCAAGGTAGAAATATTCTGTGAACGACTGTCATTACATTAAAACAGTCGGTAAGGCTTCAATGAACTGGCTAATATGGTTTCAGACTGGCTGTTGACAGATACTCTGCTGTCAGGGTCAGTCTGTGTTTGTGTATGATGGAGCCCTGATATCTTTATTTTTCACTAATAGATCATTGTTGTGTAACGTGTCAAGCACTGTGACACGCTTATGTAATTCTCATGTAAGATTAAATGTGATAGGAAATGTATTTGTTCGCATTTTACCGTTGCTGTGGGTAAAATATTGAAATTATATTCCCTTATACGTGTTTGGTTTTACGTACTTCGTCTGGTATTGATAACTTATAACATAACTCACCAGTGAGGACATATCAATATAAAGTGAATGTGAAAACCAAATATCAGCACTGAGTATAGATTAACCTGCACCAGAAGTATGAATTCAAAAGTGAAACACCCATTTCAGTACTCTTTGCTTTTTTTAGCTAGATCATTTGTGCCTCTTTCCTCTGTGATATGTGCATGCTGGGCATTTTGCAACACTGGTCAGCCTGTGTGTCTCTGACAGTGGTTTAATCCTTAAAGCGCTGGAGTTTGTGTCAGCATTTCTTGTTACACAACGTCCATGTGATAGACAGTGGTCTCTCATTTATAATAAATGGTGTGGTATATTCATAAAGCATAATCTTGTTTGAAAGACTTTCACATCAGTGAATGAGGTACTGAGCATGTGCAAATTGCAACATAACCCAGTGGAACATTTCTCTTCAGTTCTTCTCACCTTACTCATTAGCTGAATAGATCATTGTGATATGGGTGAGCCGTGTAACACGAGAGTTTAGAGATTGTTGCCTGCAGTCAGATGCAGTACCATCAGTCTGTATTAATTCAGATGTAGTTAAGATGTAGTAGAAAAAAAAATGTTTTTGAAAGAAGACTCGTATACTGACCAAGGTCAAAGGCTGCATTTATTTGATTGAAATACACAGTAAAAAAAAAATATATATATATATATATATATAATTGCATTTCATGGAATAGACAGAACTGATAAGATGATATAATCAGAGCCT
Organism: Gila orcuttii; assembly: GCA_026230005.1. Classification (NCBI taxonomy): domain Eukaryota; kingdom Metazoa; phylum Chordata; class Actinopteri; order Cypriniformes; family Leuciscidae; genus Gila; species Gila orcuttii. Next base: position 29,198,060 of record JAPDVR010000007.1, on the reverse strand, counting down.
GTGAATGGGTAGAATCTAACCTTCATACACACTTTTTTTATTTTATTCCTCAGTTTCATGTCCCTTTTTGTGCAGGTTAGTATTCAACTTTCCAGGAGCGAACTTTGAGTTTACAACGAGAACAAATTTGAGTTTAAGAATGTCTTTGAAATGTTTCTCAGTCTTAAGGTTAAATGTTTGAAAGTTAACACTGTAAATGCAACCCCGTATTGTGATGAACCGGCTGTTTTGTCTTTTTGTTTTGGTTGTCAACTTTGCACTGTGTTGCCAAGTATCACATGCATTAATCATGCACATGTGTGTTTATGCCTTGCAAATAATAAAAATTCTGTGAGGTATTGAAAATTGGTGCTGTGACTTCTACAAATAATCTGATGTCACATATTGAAGTTGCCTGGCCCGTTACATAGGTTATGATTAGTTGAAATTGCACAAATGACTTGTGTTGTGATATTTGTAAGCAAACTAGAATGGTCTGAAAGTTATACACATCATGTTCCACTGTTTTTTACAGTTTCCAAAAGCTTTATTTAAAGCAGTATAATTTACAGATCATTGTTATTAAAAAAAAGTGTTTTGTTTTGGTTTTTGTGAAGAGATTGTTAAGATTATTTAATGTGTTGTGGTTGTGAACGTTAAAAGTACTGAAAAAAAAAAACCTTTTATTGTTGAAACTTCTCTTGTCTTTGAGTTCAGAGAGAAAGAGAGATCCGGAATCATGTGACTTTAGTCACCTCTTTAAATCTAGCCTAAATGTTAGCACAACTGTACATTTGAATGTGATTCAACTCATACTTATGTATGATCTTTTTTTCTTTCTTTTTTTTACTACAAAAACAAGGACTTGGTATAAGGCTATTTTGTATGTTCTTGCGGATACAAGGAATGAGAAAAAGAACAAATTTAATTGAAGTGCTAAAGCACATCTTTACAATACACCTTGACCTTTGGATCCTCTTTGGCAAATGAATGCTTAGCTGACATGATTATATCAGCTTAAAACTCTTGAGTGTCATCAGTTTCAAAGTGTCTTTGTGAAAAGCATCTCTTTTCAGAATACTTTTATTTAGTCTTTCATCTTTAGTTTCTTTTTCTTTAATCTCCAATTCATATTGTCCATTAATCAACTTCAAGTTCAGGGCATCTTATAATTTACTGTAAACTCCAGAATTATTGGCACCCTTGGTAAATATGAGCAAAGGCAGCTGTGGAAATAAATCTGCATTGTTTATCCTTTTGATCTTTCATTCAAAAAATTCACAAAATTTGAATCTTTCATTGAAGTAAAGCAATTGAAAGTGGGGGAGAACTCACATAATGAAATAAATGTTTTTCTCCAATGCATTTTGGCCACAATTATTGGCACCCCTAGAAAGTATATTTTCATTTACGTTTATTTTTAGCACACCAGGGTGACTAGGATTATGAAATTGTCCAGCCATGACCTCCTGTTCCACAGGAGTATAAAAATGAGGAAACACAAAAGGACATGTGTCTGTATTGTCTTAATGCTTGGTGAGGAGGATAGTTTGAGTGGCCAAAGACTCTCCAAGTATAATATAATAAGTATAATAATAAATCCTCCTTGCTCTTCCAAAAACAAACTCCAGCATATTCAGTTGTCAGACACGACGGGAACTTCCAAAGGGACTTGAATGGAACAAAAAAAAGAGAGCTTTTTGACAGCAAACCCACCAGATGGGTTCGGTGCAAACAGGGATAAACATTACCCCATGCCCATGGTTAAATATACTGCTGGATCTTTACTGTTGCGGGCCTATTTTTTTGCTGGAGGTCCTGGACAACTTGTTCAGATCCAAGGTATCATGAATTCTAGCAACTACCAACAGATAAAAAAAACTGACTGCTTCTGCTAGAAATTGTATAATGGGCTGTGATTGGATCTTCCATCAGGACAGTGATCCAAAACAAACATCAAAATCAACACAAAAATGTGTCACTGAGAACAAAAAAAACCTCTGCGTTCCATGGCCGTCCAAGTTCCCAAATGAGTATGAACTGAAGAGAAGAAGCACCAACATGGATCTGGGAATCTGAAGGATCTGGAGAGATTCTGTATGGAGGAATGGTCTCTGATCTCTTGTCAGATGTTCTCCAAACTCATCAGGCATTATAGGAGAAAACTCAGAGCTGTTATCTTAGGAAAAGGACATTTCAATAATTGGGTGCCAATAATTGTAGCCAACGTGAACGAGACAAAAAAAAAAAAAAAAAATTTCATAATGAATCTGGCTGGATTGAGCGTCCAGCAAGCGTCAGTCGTGATCACGGCCATTTGACTGATTTAATTGGGATAACCGGCCCCAAAACATCAATCATACAAAAGAACATAATCATATCAACAGATGCATATTAAATGAGTTAGAGAGGGAGAAACACAAAAACTGCCAAAAAATAAATGGTTTCTGAAATTTGCCAAGGCAGACAGCCAGCTGCCAGCCAGCCACTGACAGGTCACGTGACACGCCAGGGTCGGATGTTCACATATCGGATATGTATGTATCTGATTTAAAACCACATTTGGAAGTGGCTCAGATCAGATGTGAAAAAATCGGATCTCGAGCAGATTTTTGTGTTTACATGTGTGCACCAAATTAGATTAGATATGAGTCAGATATGAGTAAAACATCAGATTTTTTACTAATGTAATTAGTAAGTAAATTACACCATGTGTCTTTCATGCGTGGTGGTGAAACATTTAAAAAACAATTCAACAGCAGTTGGTTGTTTCGTTTTTGATTTTGGCTTCCAACAATTATGTAAACGTGATAATCAGGATAAAATTATCATTGTGCTGCATGCCGTTCCTTTCTTTTAAAGCGGTGTGCTTTCGTCCCTCCTTAAAAGCCTAAACTTAACGTCCAAATCAGGCAAATCATGTAACGTGACTGTCCTTAAACACAGTCTACTGGGGACATGTTTTATTTTAAAAAGTTTTTAAAAGCGCATTAAACTGTGAAAGAGACTGATCCCCACACGCTTTCTGTGTGCACGCGCTGCGAGATGGAGCGGAAAATGGACGAGCAAATTATAGGCTATTGGGGTTTTAGGCACTTGCATAAACAGTCAAATATACACACAAATATGTCAAAATGTTCGTCTTGGCGAGTATTTACATAAAGACAGTCAGTTATGATGATCAGTGTAAGTTTAACTCGGGATTTAATTACTTATTTTGACGACTGATTGTTTAATACAGTAGGCCTACTGTGTTATCAATTGTGCAAATAGTCCATAGGGTTGTTCCAGTCTGGATATTCTGGACAGTACATCTCAAAATTGGGAAAGCACGCAATTCAGATCGTGGTTTGTGATTGTTTGTTATAAGATCGTGATATGAAGTTTCGGGAAGATTGCCCTAGTGAACTCTGATGTAATTTCCCTTTTTCTGTTAAATGGTTTTTATCAAAATTGTACATGCATCAATTATCTGGAGTTTATTTCTAGCTAAATAAGTTTTGAATTTCACAAAATAAAGAAAAAAGGTGTCTGATATGTATTATATCAAATCTAAACCTCTATTGGGCCTTTTTGTGAACAGTGGGGCTGAAAAAAGTGCTGGCTCTTTTGCATGTGGCAGTCAGTTAAATTAGAGATATTTGCATTAGCTATAGCTACATGTGCTTGTCGTCCATTGTCACGCATGATAAACTAGAGTATGCAAAGTTCTGTTGCAACAAAGCATTGTCTTCTCTTGTGGAAACTATTTGGCCACGTTTACACACACCTACAAGTGTTACCACGTCACCTAGTCTCTAATGCCTTTGACGTGTCTGCAGGTGCAAACAGCCATATCCGGAGTCTGTTACAGCTTGAATTGTTATAGGTTGCAGTGTGAAAGTGGGTTAATAATAGTGCCGCACAGCATAATCATCATTATAATATTAAAAAAATAGAGATGCATTTCCAAGATGCTGGGCATGAGTTCATTTTTAAAGTGTGTGGTGTATTAAGAAGCAATAAATTCAGTTGGCTTATACAGCTGTATGTTTAAGTGTGCGAGGCAAAATTAGTCTAATTAATGCCAGTAGTCTATAAAACACTTTGTCAATAGAAAACCTTTTTGATCAAAGGATGGCACATTTCTCAGTGACACATTCAAATAACTGTCATGCATATGTTTGTGTGTTAAATATTCTAGCTAATTTGACAACATTCAAAATCAAAGACGAATGTCTGCAATGCTGGGTATGATGAAAAGTGTTTACTAAAATATTTAACAGTTTTTCTGTTGTTCCCCCAGAGCACAAAGTCATTATTGTTGGGCTGGACAATGCAGGAAAGACCACCATACTTTATCAGTTGTAAGTATTGCACTTAGTTATAAATCAAACCATTCATTCTTCATTTTATAATATAATGTAACAATATGGCTGTAATTTTAACCGACTCCAAACTTTTGAACAGTACTGTGTGTGTGTGTGTGTGTGTGTGTGTGTGTGTGTGTGTGTGTGTGTGTGTGTGTGTGTGTGTGTGTGTGTGTGTGTGTATATATATATACTGTATATAGGGGCTCTCAAGCGATTCGAGTTTATATATATACTATATATATATATATATATATATATATATATATATCGGCCACCTTGCACTCTAAAGCCCCTTTCACACAGAGATTCCAGAAAGGACATTGATAATGTTTCCCGGGATTTGTGTGTCCCATAAAGATCCCTTAAAGACAGATGACATCAGGATGTGACGTGTAAATGTCTCTGCAGCATCTTCAGCTTGCTTATAATCTGCGATTTCTCTCTTGAGAAACCACGCTCTTGCATTTTTTTTCTGACTCGATCATAAACTAGTGCATCGTTCCACTAAGTTGGCGAAAGATCTCACAGCTGTCACTTTTATATATTTACACGTGATGCCGTGATTACATCATGCAAATTACAGCCTCATTTTATAGTGCTTTCATATTTATGGTGTTGTCCTATTCGTTGTTCATTTCGTGCTCATGTCGTTGTTGTAATCTCCAGCTCTATGAATGAGGTGGTCCACACTTCACCCACCATAGGCAGCAATGTGGAAGAGATTGTGGTCAATAACACTCATTTCCTGATGTGGGACATTGGAGGACAGGAATCACTGCGCTCCTCTTGGAACACTTACTACACTAACACAGAGGTAGCGACCTAAGACAACTGTAAAGTTATCTTGAATCGTAAAGGCTGTGTCGCATTAACTTGTTTCTCCTGTGTAGTTTGTGATCGTGGTGGTGGACAGCACAGACAGAGAGAGAATCTCAGTGACCAGAGAGGAGCTCTACAGGATGTTAGCCCATGAGGCGAGTATATGTATGTCAGTATGAGAACTGGTATTGCATGAGTGTTCATACACACATATTTGCTAAAGGGGTTGTACTAGAAGTGGGCATTATACCGGTAGGCATGATTAACTGGTAGAAATTTGTCAACTGGTAGAGATTTTGGACTATCGTCTCTATTTCGGTTACGCTCACGTGACATTGCTGTGCTGCACGGTCACCAAAGCTTATCATTTGAATGCGTTCAATAAGTAGAGAAAGACAACGTTCCGCTATATTTGCGCGCTGTCAGAGAGATGGTTTCTGAGCTCTGTCTGAGTGATGGCGCACATGAAGGCGATGCTCTTTTTGCCACAAAATTGGGCTTTAACTTTAAATACACAACATGTCAAAATGACCGTCTTTGCAAGTAAACGCAGTCATTTATGTCTTGAGTGAACTTAAACAGTTGAGAAAGAAAACACAAGTGTATTGGATCCAAATATACCTGCTGTCATCTGTGTCATTAATGTTAATCGAACAACAGAAAAAGAGAATCTCTCACTGCTCTTGACTGAATCACTTTTGTATTCAATGTAGGGCTGAACGATTAATTGCATTTGCGATAATATCGCGATATGATGAAATGCGATTTTGTAATCGCAAAAGCTGCGATTACACTAGTCACGTGACACGAGAGAGAAAAGCAGTCTGCAGATCAAGCATCAACGTGGCACGCTACGCATAGGTCTGGCATACAGGAAAGAACAGTTTAGTTTTTATGTATGTGATATTTATTCTCTCTCCAACAATTCTGGATCGATTCAGAGAATTTCAGAATCGAGTCTGAGCTTAGTTTTTAAACACAGATGCGTGATGACGCTGCGCGTGCTTTAGAAACAACCGTATTCTGCTTGCTTCTAATTCTCTCTCTCTCTCTCTCTCTCTCTCTCTCTCTCTCTCTCTCTCTCTCTCACACACACACACACACACACACACACACACACACACGCACGACACCGCTCGAACCTTCCGAAAAATAAGCTTCCATAAAGTTCGGGGTTTAAGCGAATTACAGGGACAGTCGCGGGCTTCATTGCACAGGTTTTGCCGCTTTGATGTTACTCTTGCAGTGCGCGGTCTTGCCCGCTGGAATTTTCCTTACAAATGCTCCACAAAGGCATTATTTATGTCTTTTGGAATCAGGGGCGTCGCTAGGCCCTTTTTAGGGGGGCTTCAGCCCTAAACTTCTGCCTAGCCCCCCTAAAAATGTGTGATTAATGTATGCTACACAAATCCGTGTTCACTTCAGTCTTGTTTAGTGCTGCACGATTAATCATATCGCAATCGTAATCGCGATGTCAAGCCTATGCGATTATATGACGCAAAATGCTGCGATTTTATTTAAAATAAACAAATTAGGGCTGTTAAGGCAATTAACGCAGCATCTGTTATTTTTTGTCATCCTTTGGCTAGTGTTACATGATCCCGCTCTTATTCGTGCGAATGCTTTAAAGTTCAAACCATTAATGCGCGACAAGTCAAAAGAGAGCGCGCAGCCTGTGAATGTCCGACTGTGACTCACAGAACAGAAAGACGCGCGCCCATGCGCATGCACAGACCGGAATAGTTATCTTTCCGCTTGAACGAACAATAACTCACACAATTATGCCAAAATGTCGTTTGTCGAGTATCTTCATAACATAAGAGCAGTCTTATGATGGACGTAAAGAGTTGTGAGAGAATGAGGCGCGTGTGAGATCCGCGTCTCTACAACGGCTGCTCTTAAAGGGCCAGCAGCCAAAGCTTTCTGTCAGTAAAGTTAATCAAAGAACAAAGAAAATTACTCACTGCTCTTGACTAAAGAACTTGTGTAGCTTTAATAAGGATTAGTCTATATATAATTTATAATTTATGCAGTGCAGACTGTTTGATAACTTATATTTCTGTCAGAGTTTCCGCTAGAAAAAAATGGGGTCAGAGTGACCGGCAGAGGTTTCATTTTACGGACATTTTGATGATATGCCGGTCAAATATCGCCTCTTAATTAGTCAAGTTGAGGAAAACTGGAGGCAGGCTATGTAACTTAAAAATGACATAATCAGGCCGTAAAGAATGCAACATGTTTATTAGCCTAACTTTCAAATAGACGGAAAAAAACATGAACGTCCGATTGGCGTCAATCAACGCCAATTGTTTTTACTATGGTTTCACCAATCCACCTTCCCCACATAAAATATCTGAATAGTACCCTATTGTTTTTACTCAAGCGAACTTAATTATACACTCTCATGTGGAATACAATTTTGAGCTGATAGCATAGTTTTTTCTTAGAAGTTTCTGTGGCATTGTCACAGTGGCCTTTCATCGCAACCTGCTGTGGCGTTAAACCGCAACATGGTCATTGCTCTGACTATGTTCAATAAGAGCAGACATTCTCAAATTATTCGACCGTCTTGTGAATCCGTTGCGTCATCCTGCCTTTTCGTAGTGCAAAAAGAACATTTTTTCGTTACCATCAACTAGCTACCTCACATCTTAGCCATGGGAACTTGTCACTCCATTCCGACCGATACGCCCTACACTTCGGCTTTTTCTCTGGTGGTGGTGGAGCTCTGGCTCTGGACATCTGAGGCTTCAGGCGTTCCTGATTCACCATCGTCTGTCGCGTCTGGCCTCTGAAAAAAGCTTTTAAGGCTAGTCTGCCTGGGCCTGGCCATATTTGAAACGTCTCACTCAATCGTTCATTGTTTAGGTCTATAGGCTATTACAGCCGTTTTAGGTGTGCGCTTTATTTGAAATGCAGCATGCGATGTTGTTTAATAACTTTCAAACGGTAGAGCCTGTTCCTTTATAACATAGCAAAAGGTCGGTGTATTTTTGCTTTATACATTTTAGGCTTATTCTCAAATTCAGATTGTGTTAGGGGGGCGGGATTATTAGGCAATTTTAATCGGACAATTTGACCGGAGAGATTTAATTTTGTCGGACATTTCATTTTTTTCCCGGCCAATGTCCGGTAATTACCGGACAATGGAAACCCTGATTTCTGTATATGTCCTACATGACAGGAAGGGCACAGGTAAATAATACTTTTTATGGGTTTATGTGAGTATTATTAAGTTCACTTAAATTAAAAGCTGTTATATTTTTTGAAGCCTAATAAATGTTTTTGAAAAAATTATAGCTTTCAATTGTGGAATCACTGTTATGGTGGATGGCTATAATTAATGTTTTAAATGGGGGTGGATTCATTTTTATCCAGACCTCAATGGCTTATTGATCATTATAGATGTTATCAATTATTTAGTTGTTGTTGCTAGTTTGAGTTGAGAAATACACATTTCAGAATTATCACTAATCTGTGTGTGCATTTTGCTTTAGAATCAAGCAAGTTGACTCATGAAACCATTTGTTTATTAAATCGCAATCGCATATCGCAATCGCAATATTGACCTCAATAATCGCAATATGACATTTTCCCCAAATCGTGCAGCCCTAGTTTATATATATATATATATTTAAAGTATGTATATTTACACATGTAATTAAATACATATTTTAAGTGTTATTAAGATTAAGTAATAAGAAAAAAATTAGATCGGATCATGAGCTGCCTAAAGATTCCCATCCCTACTGTACAATGATTTATTGCTTGTCTTTGTCGACTAATACAGAAGGTAAAGAACTTAAAGTAATCGCATATTAAATCGCAATAGCAATATTGGTTAAAAAAATCGCAATTAGATTATTTTCCATAATCGTTCAGCCCTAATTCAATGTTATCAACATTTTTTATATCATAACATTATTTAAAGCAAAAGTAACTATTGTGATATATATTGTTCTCGTGAAATAAAATGACTCATATCATGATTTAAGATGTTGGTCATATCGCTCACCCCTAGGTTGTACTGAGACTGTCTGGTTCGCTCTTTTGTCCCATGACTTCTTGATTCCACTTCCTCTTTTCTCTTTATTAGGATCTGAAAAAAGCTGGTTTGTTGATTTTCGCCAACAAGCAAGATGTGAAGGGTTGTATGACTGTTGCTGAGATTTCCCAGAGTCTTCAGCTTACCTCAATCAAAGACCATCAGTGGCACATCCAGGCCTGCTGTGCCCTCACTGGAGAAGGGTAAGGCCACAAAAACCTACAGCAGAGCCACGACAAACATGTACATACAAAGATCCAGTTCAGTGTTATGTTCAGTCGAGATGATGTAATGAGTCACAGATTGTGTAAACGTCTACTGTTCTAGTCATTTTGGCTGAATATAGAACTAGCAACGATAGAAGTGATGAATCCGCATTAGGCGTCTAAAAGTTGCATAGACAGCAATTGCTGTCAGACAAATGCAGACATGTCCTTGGGTTTCCAGTCCATGCTTGTTTTTAATATTAATCAAGAATCTTCCATCTTTAGCCGCCTTTCCACTGCACTCAACAAACGACAGGCGATGAACCGGTAGTCATTCATTTGCAATGGAGAGTTGCACGGGGGCTGCGTGGGCTGCTGACCATCTGCGAATGTGGAATTTTTGCATCGGTTTTGAGCTTTAGATACATTAAAAATATTTAACTTGAGCAATTACAAAGTATTCAACATGTCGATCGGATGTGATGTATACCAAGCAAATTAGTGTGCGCTAAGTGAGAATTATTAGTACTTTTTTTAAACTTTATCAGAAGCACTTGATTTTTTTATTTATTTTTAAAGGCATGGTTATTGATAAATAATAAATTATTAATAAAAAAAAATTGTCTCCATATTTTTACTCAAATTATTGGCAGTCATTTGTCCTATATGCATAGCTGTTTGTTATTTGCATTCATTTATTCATTCCACCATGCTGAAATTTCGTCATATAAAGGCTCTAGCTTTTGCATTCTATTGGAGACACAAAAAGAAATATTGCAAGTCAGTGTGTGTAAAACACTACCTGGCTCAAGTATCTCCGTTTAGTGCAAGATATGTGTCTTAATGGGGAAGATTTCTGAGACAGCAAGAGCTTCTCTCTAATGTTGCATTCCGACTGCCACTAGGGCGAATTCCGAACGTCGTGCCCAAATCTTGTGTGCAGTGGAAAGGCTGCTTTTAAGGGCTTTTAAGCAGACAGCTATGGAAGCCCATTTCCGCACCATAAGAAAAAAAAATCATGCTTTGGTAAATCATAAGTAAAAATGTACATTAAAAGTGCAATGTGTAATATTTCTGAGGATCTATTGACATAAATGCAATATAAGACCCATAACTATGTTTTCAGTGGTGTATAAAGCCTTGCATAATGAACCGTTATGTTTTTATTACATTAGAATGAGACATTTATATCTCCATAACTGCGGGCATAACTCCACTTAACTGCCATAACTGCCCCCTTCTATGGAGGTCGACATATTGTCTCGTCATGTTTCTACCGTAGCCGACGGCGAACAAACAGTACTACAGAGCGCGTTTCGTCACTACCTTGAAAAGGAAGTTTTCAGTGGTGTATAAAGACCTTACTTAATGAACCTTACTTAATGTTGCTCTTCGTGCAAGGAAGCAAGCTTAGTTCAGCGAATAAAACACTGACACAATGATGAACAAGTAACAATAATATTCGCAATAACATATAGTTTTACTGAATAATTAAGTAAACATAATTTCTTAATTTATCCTTGTAAAGAAACCTCATTGCTGAACTGGCTACTCTCTGCTGTCTCAGACTATGACATATGTTCCTGTTGGCCACCGTAACTTTTGTTGGTTGCAATTCGTAACCTCACCACTAGATGCCACTAAAAATCACACACTGCACCTTTAAAAGTTTAATTTGTGTTGTTATTGTCTTTTTTACTTTTTCTCATTATCACATAAAAGTTCAAAATTAGGAGAAAAAAGTATCTCCTAATTTTAAATTACATCATAATTATTACAAACATAAAAAAGTTATAATTATGACAAAAAGTTCCAATCATAAAATTATGAAATTAAAAGTAATAATTATGCCAAAGTAGATTATTTTGACTTGGTGTGTCATAATGATTTTATCTCATAATTTTGACTAATCTCATAATTATGATGTACCAAAGCATGTTTTTTTTTTTCTCATGTGGCAGTAATATATCCTTTCATAGGCAACCCTTGCTGGCCAATGCAGAATTTCACAGTGTATCAGTAAAGCAAATTCAAATTGTACCTTTCTAACCCCATTCTGACTGCTTTGTGGATGCATACGGATACCTGGATGCACAGAAAATAATATTTAAAATGTGTTGCCATAAAAAAAAGCCATGATATGATTGAGAAGGTCTGTAGATTTCATAATGGAATGTTAGAGCGTTCATTAACGTTTACTGAAAAGACTAAAATGCACCTCATTTTATGGCCAAGGTCATTAGTTCAGGGGCCTTTCCCTGACTAACAGGCAGAAAGCACAAATGTCTTTCTTTGTCTTCTTTAGAGAAAGACAGAAAATAGTAGCATTGTTCACTGCCCGAGCTGAATGTCTCTTTCCTGTCCGCAGGCTCTGCCAGGGTCTAGAATGGATGATGTCACGGCTGCGAGTAAGATGACCTCAGGCTCAGACCGCAGATAGCAGTGTGCTCTCTCTGTCTTTCCCACCGGGTGTCGCTGACTGTGAAGGTGACTCAGCTACGTCACCAGAACCCGTTTGATTAATTTATTACAGATTATTGAGCACTGTGAATGAACAATCTGTAACTAACTCACTAAAATAAGTCAGGACTTGCGAGACCGCATAAACCCAGTGTTTTTCTGCACGGATGGCCATTGAAAGAGGAATAGGGTGGCACAGACCTTGGACTAAGAGAACTTGTCTCTAGCTGAGCGGATTCCTGCCTGGAGTGGCCTCGCTGCTTTACCCATCTACCTGACATGGTGTTGCCCAGTGTGTGCAGTCCAGTATTTTCATTAACCTTGTGCCTGCACATGACTCTCTGTCTCCTCTGGGCTGAGGAGACACATTACCATGCAACGGCAGACTGCACTCATGTAAAATACAACTAAATAAAGTGTTTTTATCTGTCATGACAGATGTTTCACATTTTATTTCTCAACAGATTTTCTTATTACCCCTCACTGATTTACAATGTTGAAGTATTTGGTTACTTTCCACAGCTCTTTTGCCACCTCTAGGGGGCATTGGATGATTTGAAAGGACAGTTTCTCTTTTTAAAAATAAATTTAATTAGTACTTGTTTAACCTGAACAAAAACCTGATATGTTTAAGGAGGATCTGAACTTAATCTGGATAGAACTTTGTGTACTAAAATTATAGCATTTTAATACATATCACAGAGTAGACCTTACACATAATATTATCACTGAATTTGGACTTAATTTTGTAATTATTTGCAGAGTACAGATAATTACTTTTTAAACATTTACATTGTAAAGGGAAAGTGTTTTGTATATTTTTATGTGTATAGATTTTTTGCAATTGAATTCTGTGTCACTGGTTGCAAACTGCATTCTAAATCTAGTGCTTAAAAACTGGTCAAAGAATATGCAGAATGCCTTATTTATTGCATTGTCTTTAAATTAGGCATTGGTAATCGGTAATGTGGATCATCACGGTGAACAGACCTTGACATTTGACAGACTTTTCTTTTTAGAATCTCTACATAAGATGATCTCATGTAGAACTTCAGTGCCTCATAATGATGTTTAAAACACAACTATCTTGATAGTTATTTGTGTATCCATCTGAAGCAGGACAACACACTTGATAGGGTTGTTATTACTCAAAACCTGTTGATGTTGCGGTGCAGCTTATATTTAAATTTAATTTCATGAGTCATGGTAAACAGGTTTTCTCTGGCACCGTATCTGGATTTGTGTTTTGAAATGCTGTTTCCCTGAGTGAGAGATATTGTTTTTATTTAAATTAGGAGTCATTGAAAGTGTTTTAATACCCATCGCCAGCTGTTCAGACCCCCTTATTACTTACTCATTTTCCAGTGACTAAGCTTTATGACACTCAAAGCGTCATGTCACTGGATTCAAGTATTGTTCATAAGCTATTCCCAGATGAAATTATTGATTTTCCACCCTGTTAATATGTACTAATTAGTCCAATCTTTAAAATATTAACCCAATCAATATTACATTTGTTTTATTATTAATGCCAACTTGTGCCACCCATATGCTCCCTGTTAGGAAAATTGCATGGAAAATCAATAAAATGTTCAAATCTTAAAGTATGTGTCAGTTGAATAGAATCATTAACCTAGAGTTAATCTCCCTTCAAATGTCCTCCCTGTTTGACCCCATTTTTGTATATTTTATTCATTTGCAAGCCAGGAATATAGAGAAAATTAATTGATGATATTTCCATCCAGTTAGTCCATGACTGTTTATTTTTATATTTTAAGTTTTAATTTTAAGCTTTGTTGTGTGTTTTGTCATTTGTTTATTTATTTATTTTTAAATATTTATTTTAATTTTAGTTATTTTAGAAGGCCTGTCAAGTTAAAATAAATGAAAATGAGAATTGTTACCTTAGCAACTAGCTGAAAAAAGATACAGTTTTTAAATCTTTTATTGTTCTGTTTTTATACTTCTTTATTTATACTGTTCCATCACTGTTTGGAGTTTGGAGTGATATAGAGGACAGTGGGAAACACTGAGCTGACACAGTCACGGCTGCCTCTGTCATTCACGTTCAGTTCAGTCATGCTGCCCCACCATGGAGATGTGGAGAACTGTAGGACTTATGAGTGGAAATAGCTGGAGCACATCATGATAAAATTGTTGAATAGCTCGTGTCTCGATGTGTATCAGCAAAGTATTGTTCAAACTGTTCCACTCAATGATGGGTTTAAGGAAACATACATCTGTGCCTAAACATCATCCCCTTACTGCCACTCAAGGTGCTTTAAAAATAGTGTCCGCTGTATTTTTGAGTGACCCTGAATAGTTTAATACTGTAAGGTACTCATCAGGATTAGATTTGGGTGAGACAGCAGCTGTCTAACTGGCACTTTCTAAAAAGCTATTTAATAATGACTCATCCTTAGATCATCATTATACTAGCTGTATAATGGACAGTCCACATGCATTGAGTATAATGCCTGTAGATAGAATATAGACTGAGAATCAAATCATTCGTATCTGTTCCTGAGTCACTCTAGATGGGGTTGTAATTGGGTGGACAAGTCAACAGTTTATTTTACTCTTGATTTCAGCCTCTGGGATCCATGTACACTTGGATGAAAACCAGTGACCTCAAGAAGTTTCTCTAGCCATCTTCACAGATAAGACCCCATTTCCCCCCCAGGATCTCCACTACTCCCGAGACCCACACAGAACATCTTGCTGAATGTTGCATCCCTACATTCCCTCATTCAGAGAAATCAGGTATTTTCCAGTGTTTTCTTTTCTCTTCCTCATAGTTGTATTGCTGATGATTTGCTGAACAGGTGCACTTTTCTGAAGGGTCGCTAGTGTATATTTAGCTTTTGAAACCTGAGAATGCTGCCCACTGATAGGTGGATAGGGGCACATGATAATCGGAGTGCCGTTGCAGCTGTGAGCTTTTGCCCGGCGTTTCTCAGGAGGGAAGAGTTGGGGAGGCTCTGGCAGTTTGGGAAACGTTTTAACTTTAAAGTCAACGGTAAGCAAAGGAAAAACCACAAAATCAAACAGCACACCAGATTTTACTCTCCAGCACTCTTTGCATGGCCTGCTCTGTTGGATTGACCATCTTCTACAGCCTGTTGGTGTGGAAGTGATGCTGAGGGCGATGCTGGTCCTTTAACCACAGCCTGATAAAAATCATCTGACTTTATTGGCCACTATTGCAGGAACAACCAATTACTCAAAGCTGGAACTTATTCCTGGACTTTGTTTTTCTTGGAAGACTTTCTGAAGCAACTCACCTCATGGACAGGAGTTTGTTAAAGTCCCATCCACATTCCTCTCAATCTTTCTGATGAAAACGCATAGAAAAGCATTATTTCATATCATTTTCTGGGAGTTGGGTCCTAAAAAAGGGTAGTTAGTGGTCAGACCTAAAATTAACATGTAGCCTCAGAAGGCATTGGAGCTCCACTAGCTAAACAAAGCCAGCCAATCAGCCCGCAGCATTGGCTTACATGACAAATAGCTGGAGCGATTCAGAGCAGCTGTCGCAAGGCTTCAACCAGCAGGCGAAGCGTTTTGGGGGGTCTTAGGTGTCAAACCCTCTCAACTAACAAGGCCCGCAGAAAGATTTCAGCACAAAATAAAAATTTTGCTTTTGTTGATCCACCCACGCTAAAGTGTCAGCTCAGTCAGAGGAAAACTGACACACTTTTGTCTTTGTTTAGGTTTGCAGGAACACATAAAGTGGAATAGGAGATTGGGACACGAGTGGATGGAAAGCGAGCACCTTCTTTACTGTAGGGTTGCTGAAATTCTACTGTAACCTTCTATAGTAAAGGTACGTCAATTTTTTAGTTTGGTTCTTTAACTTTAACACTGAAATTGGCAAAGCATTCCTAGCCTTTTGTTAATGCCTCTTTGTAGAGTGTCCTTCAAGTCCTGGTGAATTTGAAAGCTTAATTTGCCATCTAAAGTATTCAAAAACACCTGTTTATTTCTCAGTGTCTGTGACAGGAATTAGTTTGGCGCAGTTAGTAAATATTTACGAATGTGTCTGATAGTCTTTAATTTGCTTGGGTAGACTCAATAAATCTGTTTGAAGATGGCATCAGAAGAAGAGTATGAAGAGGAGATTGTGGAGGAGGAGGTAAGATACAAATTTAATACATTGCAATGCATATTTTATCATTTATTTACCCTCATTCATTGAAAGAGTGACAGTAATGCTGCTCTACATTATTTCACTTTGCCCCTTGAATAGCTTATATAGGCTTTTCACATTAACGCCTCATAGATCTCAGTCCTATAGGTGTACTGGCGAACCCTATGAATAGTGGTCTATGATATCTCCACCGTCAGCAGTTCAGTAGGAGCTGCCATGTCGTATATGATTAGCATTGGATCCCATTTCAGATGACCTCTTCCTTGGAGGCTAGTGCACTAAATTCCATTCAATACATATTTCATTCCCAGTAATAAATGTATCACTGCTTTCTTTTCAATAGATGCAATTCATTTAATACCATGACGATATATCAATTACATAAGTGGCAAACCATCATGCACTTGATAGTTATGTTATGACCCCTGCAGGAGTTTGTCATCATCTGATAATAAGATATTATTATGAACATGCTAATGTAATGTTTTCCTGATCAAACCAAAGAAGCCTGAATGGAAATAACCATTGTTAGATATAATACTCTCACTTTTATACTAACAGTGGGATTATGTTCTGTTCAGAGCAGCTAATTTGCCTGCAAGCTTCATTATGAGCAGAAAATCAAGTGTTATTTCAAACTTAAGCGATTGGTTGCACATTTGGCATCATTTTGCATTTTCCATATGTATTTTGGCTGATTTATTTAAAACAACATTTATTGGGACAGTTCATGACAGATTTTGTTTCTGATTTGAAATATGTTATTTAAATATGATCTCAGCCAGTCATTTTTTAATAGAGCTCATTTTTAAGATTTAACCACAGCTCCTCTTGAAGCTTCCAGCAGTTTTCATTTACCTCAATGTGTTTTTGTCATGTTATTCATTGAAATTCTGCCTGTACCTGTACATGTAAATAAATATGTCTGTCTGAGTGTTCAATGGAAGAGTGAAAGCAGAAGGTTGATACTTCAACTCAGTATTTCCAAGCGAAATAGAGTTAAAGTAGACCTTGTATACTTTCATGTCCATTTCTGTTGTAGATATCTTATAGGGGTTTACCAAACAATTGCATTAACCAAACTTTTCATTGATTACGTGTTAGAGCTTTATTTTTGAAAGAACAAATGCTTTTGGATTCCCCTTTAACATATGCAGAAAATGGAAATTCATCATCTTGCATTTTGAGCAGATGGAAATCTCAACACAATATTTTGGATTATATACATTATACACTCTGATTTCACTACTGCTTTCATTTACACTTAGAATAGAACCTGAAAGGTATCAGCGTTAATTAAGATGCCTTCTTTTATTGGATCTGGGGACAGCAGAGAATCACATTTTGTTCTTTTATATTTTATTGATTTTTTCAGATAAAGTCAATAAAATTATATTGAATTTTTTTTCCAAACTTATTATTTACAGGTATAGTGTTCTATAAATAAATGTGGCACTAATAAAAAATCTATATATCAAAAGTTTTTTGTTTTTTATATGCTTATCTCCCCATTAATGGAAAAAGCAGCCTTCAGCTTTGGCTGAGTTGTTCTTTCAAGAGATACAAATATAGAAGTGGACATCTACGGCTGACTCAGAGGGAGGCAAATGAGACGAGCCGTGTTGTAAATTACACTCCTTTTACTGTTAACGTCATGCTGTTAAAATGCTTTGGGGGGAGGACCTGTGGAAAAAAAAAACACCTGTAAGAGTTGGAGATAGAGATTTTGCTTCACACTATATTCATTGAATCTCCCATGTCTTGTCTGTTAAGTGAAAGATAAAGAAAAATGATATATAATGCACAGGCTAATAAAACCTACATACTGTAAGATTTTTCTGCTGCCCGCTGGTCCAAATAAAGAAGCCTCTAGCTCCTGTAAATTCATAAATTTGGAGTGTTTTTTTCCTGCTCTGGTTTCATATAGGTTTCTTACACGATCTTAGGCCTTGTGATGTTGTAGACAGTGACGGTTTCAGAGAGTTCTGTCATGATATCTGACTAAATACCAGTAGGGGATAGTTTATTCTCTGGACAGTTTGGGAGTCAAATGTATGTAAGTGTTTGTATTGGTATTTGTTTCCTGACCCACTGTTTCTATTTACTACCATGACAATAACGTTAGCTGCAAATAATAATAGTGGTGAGGTCATTAGGGCGCTAAAATGTTCTTAGCACTGGCCAGTCATATGGCTCTGTCAGTCAGCGACAGAGCTCCACTGGGAAAAAAAGCCTCATTACTATATTTTTAGTCCCTAAACAATTACTGAAGTATTCAGCTAACAGCAAATTAAGTAAAATTTAGTAAAACAACTTTCTGTGGGGAAAAATATAATATTAAAGAATGTACTAAGTGAGATTTTTATGAGCAACTATTAATTTAGTTTTGTTTAGAAAGACATGAGCAACATTAAGCAATTATTTTTTTATTTTAATGTCCTAAAACTACAGAGCCCCACAAATGATATGTGGGGGAAAAAACAAGATACGAGGCCATGAATCAAGAATTATTAATCCAAGTTATTGATTCGTTTTAATTTAGTTAAAGTGTGGGAATGAAAGAACATATTAGTACTACATGGTCATAAGTTAATAAGTCGTGGGAATTAATTCTTGATTCGTGGCCATCTGTGGTTGTTGTTGTTTTTTCCATGTCATCTGCAGAACTTCGTTTTTCTCTGCTTTTTTTATGTAATTTTATTATGGTTATTGGAATAATATTTATGCACAGTTGCTTTGCAATCTACAGTACATAGTTTAAAACATATTTTTGGCATATTAAGCTTAACATTTTATGTCTATTCATTATTCTGAATGGCTATAAAAAAGTTGTGTAAAAAGTTATGCAAAAATAAAACATTAAATATGTAAATTATTTAACCTATTTGTTGAACACACAGTGGTCTAATGCTGTTTTTGATTATTCAGAGACCCATCAAATTAAACGTAAATAAAAAATTAAGAAAAAGAAAAGTGTGAATATTGGCAAGAAATATCAGTCAAACGGATTATTTTTCTATCTCTTATTTTGTATTATGGTAAAAAAGACATGGAACCCTCTTATTAGCATGCTGAACTTATGCAAGACTTGTTAATGGTTGACTTTGCAATGTAATTAATATAAACATGAATAACAGGACATGGTACAATGATAGACTTCGGTAAGCCTAGAGAGGATCCAACTGCATCAAATAGGCAAGGCAAGGCAAGTTTATTTATATAGCACATTTCATACACAATGGTAATTCAAAGTGCTTTACATAGAAGAAATTAAAATAATCAAAAGAAATCAGAATAATTAAAACAGTTTAGAATAAAAGATAAAATACAGAAATAATCAAATGAAATCAGAATAATTAAAACATAAAATAAAATACAGTACAAACAGTCGGACGAACAGTGGTACAGTAAATGCACAGCTATACAGATGTGTTTTGAATCTGGATTTGAATGTGACTACTGTAGGAGCACATATGATCTCTTCTGCAAGCTGGTTCCAGCTGCGGCCGGCATAGTAGCTAAAAGCGGACTCATTAAACGTAAATAATGTAAAAAAAAATATTTCTTGTCAAAATGTGGATTTTAAGAAAGACTTTAGATATACAAAGAGGTGCACTCATAATACTATGAATAGGAAAAAGTGCAAAGAAGTCCCGCCTTCTTAATAAAAGAGCCAATTCTTGTGACTGTACATGCGTCAAGCCTGAATAAAAAAGCCTTTTCATGATAAGAGCATTTAAAAACAAAATTTAGGAGACAGTTGTTTGTTTCAATTATGACATTTTATCGTATACGCTTGGTGAACAGCTTTGGAGAATTTGATGTTTCCCCATTCAGAGAGATGGGAGCTGTACTTTAATGACTGAAATAGCTGCCCGAGAGAAGTTTCAAAGATGGCCGCTGAGTGAAATGAATTGCCTTAAAGGGAGTTTAGGGGATTAAGGGATGTTATGTCTATGAGAACCAGAGCTGGGAAAAGTCACTAATCTAAATTGTAGTGTTTTCCTGAATTGTTTTTTTTTATTTTGAAAGCCCAGAGTTTTTCCTATATTTATAGTACTACTATGAGGAGGGTCCAACAATCACCACCACGTCCACCTCAATGTCACATGGTGTTGAGGTAAATGATCATCCCTGGTGAAACAGATCTGCGTCCCTCCCACATGCCATGGGGGCTATTCCATTCCTTCACATACTAGTTTGTATTAGTTAGAACTATCCAAATGGTACCGACTTAAAGATTGGATTATTAAACAAACTCCCTTGTTTAACAATTCATAGGTTAGTAAAAATTTAATATTATGTCCAAATTAAATTCTTTGAGTAGCACATTTACAAAAATAGCCCCCATGATACCGAGCCATGCAAATGCCATAGCGTTAGTGAACAGTGAGGGTGTGGTAACAGAGCTTTCTTTATGTGAGTTAATGTGATGTTTACTTCAGTTTATATTTGTATAAGGCTGTAGTAGTATGCGGTAACTACTGCTTTACGGACTTTGTTTGACTGTCCCAAAAGTGTATTTTCTGTAGTTTTCTGCTTGTTTTCTTAAATAAACATTAACTGAATTACTATCTAATACTAATTTACTGACCTGTCTTTGGAATATGTGGTTTAACCTTTTCTCTCATTTGCTATAAAAAGCCAAGTATTAATTTGCATGGTAAATTAAACTAATAAATTGTTTGCTGAAGATGTGGGAGGTAAGTGCTGCAAAATTAAATGTTAAAATTAAATTACCCTATCTTTACCCCATCTATTTTTCTGTTTTTGGATTAAATCCACACAAACAAAATTAGATGTACCAAAACAGGCTTTGTGATTGCTTATAATGATAATGGAAATTAGATATTTTGATCCCACAAAACTGTGCCCCCAAGAGAGATGTAAGGTTCTCTAACAGTTTGCCCTTCAAAGATGAAATACTGTAAATGTGAAAGATGTTAGAGATGTTTCTCATTTATACATAGCACCATTTGTCTTGATGTTGATTGCTCTTCTTTTTTTTAAGTCCACACCAGGTGGTCTTCCCAGACGGTCAGTCAGGAAGAAGGCGAAGGTGGACACCTCAAAGTTCATGACTCCTTACCTGGCACACAGCCAGAAGATGCTTGACCAGTACAGCCATGTAAGAAAATATTTTGTGCTATTAATCCACAAGTTTCCTTGACTGATGTTTTGTTCTTATTTCATTGAAATTAACTAGACTGTTAATGATCCCAAATGAGCCTCATAACTGTGAGTTACATTATGTGTGGGAGACAACAGAAACAGATTAGCATAAAATTAATGTTACCACATCATGTCCATAGGTCACAGTTTGAGAACCGTCAGAATAAAACCAGATGTTTGATAGAAGTTAGTAGCGGTTACTAGTTGTACATTACCATTCAAAAGTTTGGGACAGTAAGATTTGTTTTTTAAGTAAGAAATCATTTTATTCACCATGGATGCCTTTTGATAAAAAGACAATTACATTTAAGAAAATCTTTTTTTAAATAAATACTGTTCTTTTTTATTCTATTCATCAAAGAATTCTGATAAAAAATATCATGGTTTCCACAAAAATATTAAGCATTTTCAGTTTTAAAATAATAAAAAAATGTTTCTTAATCAGCAAACTTTTACACAGTACTGTATTGTTTTGTATGCTTTTGTAGAATAAATACAGGGATGAATATGAAAAATCAAAGGGGCAGCCCTATGCCATTTCGGCTGACACACCTGAGATGATTCGCATCAAGAAGGCCCAGGAGCAGCTTAGTGAGGTATGTAACCTTTGTGGATCATATATTACTATATTCTGTCAGAATATAGTTTGCAAAATCTTCATGTTCACGTGGGCTATTTTTTAACTGATGCTTTTTGAAACCTCTTTAGTCTAAAGCTCCTAATAAACAATGTACAGATACTTCATGCAAAATTCTAGCCGATGCTATGAATTTCACTAACAATACATATTTTTGATAACCCAGGTGAAATACCGTATGGAGGGACTGAAGGCCAAAACCACCAGCCTCTATGATGGTGAGGCTCGTGAGATTGCCCACGTGAAGCATGTCTCTGAGCTCATCAGCAAAGTAAGAGCTTGTCTCAAGATAGACTTGTGAATTCATTAGAGTAATATTCATTCATATTTAATAATCAAGTTGAATAATAACAACAGAATTGTTTAAACTGTCTTGATATTATGCTGTTAAGCTTTAAGAATGCATCCCCATAATTCTTTGCTAGAGAGCAAAGCACTCTAGCAAAGCACTGTGGGGAAAAGAACTGATAATTCAATGCACTGCAGAAATTATTGTATTCATGTACAATACTGCTAGGTACAGAGTCTTATTTTATTTTAACTCAAGTCGTCAGTCCTCAATATTGCATTCTAAAGCCCTGTATTCTGACTGGATTAGTTTAACATGGAGAGGTGGGGTAAAGTACTTACCAGAGCTTCTCAGGAATTTTAGTCCCATCCGAATGAGCCATCTCAGTAATCATTACAGACAATGTCAGTAAAGATTACGGCAACTTTTACCTACCTTCTATAGAAAGGTCCGGAAAAATAACCTACTAATCCTGTGCTGTATACCAGCTGTAAATGTACGTAAATATTCCGTCATGTCCTGTTTAAAAGTAGTTCCCTTTCGAGAACGGTCACTTCGTGTTGCGTCTAGCTAGACGCTATGGGAAAACGTCTTTTCTTGTGAATATTGAAGCCTGTATTTTAAAACGCAGTCCAGCTGCACAGCGAGCATAGCGTCTAGCTTGCCATTGGCTGTGCTGCAGCAACTGCACATCCTATTGCGAGGCGGCTGAGATGCGCAAACCAATCAGGGCGCTTCGTGCCAGAGCGCATCAGAACCCACCAGATGGTGCGTGGCTTATGACTATATAAGCCTGGCCAGCTTGCCATGGAGTCAGATTAAATCTCCTTCAGCGAAACTTCACATCGTTGACTTCTCCAGAGATCTCGCCGTTGAAGTGCACTTTGCAGCGGAACGAGCGACCTGCCAGCTAAGCAGAGTCAGAGGACCGGCACCGCCTCCCTGAATTCGCTGTTAACCTTAGCTGTTAATTAATCATCTGGTGGCTGCCTGAGGAGCCCTCCGTGAGCCAGCTCGATGGGTGCTTCCTGCAAGGGCACCAGCTGCCAGCACCCTGTTTACCAGAAGTTCATGAAGAACTAACGAAATCATGACGCGCCCCGTATTCAGCGTGCATGAAATCCTCTACTTCTGCCACGCTCTTGATCATCAGCGGTGCTGAGGAGAAGATGTACGACAGGATGCCCCTCCTAGAAGAGGCCGTGGCCGCGCATCTATGCACGCCCACCTCTAGCGGATGGAGAACTAAACCAGTCCACCCATCCAAGCCGTACCGCACCACGTAAGCTCTCGCTGGTTGCGCCTATGCCACCGCTGGCCAAGCTGCATTGGCCCTGAACACCATGGCCATTCTACAAGTGTATCAGGCCAGACTCCTCCATGCTATGGATGCTGTAAAGTGCGCTTCACTATAGGCGAACGCCGTTGCAACGGCAGCTCGGTCAGAGCGAAAAAATAGTGTTTTTATAACAGCCCTCTATACATTTCAGGTGGCCCGAAATGTTCAAACATCAGTCACCAGGCCCGTTACAAAGCATGCATAACTGATAACAGACACTGTCTCCACTACAGCAATAAACACTCTCAAGCCATCCCCGGGGTATCAGATTGTGTTATCAATACAGTAAAGCGGGGATACTCGCTCCAGTTCGCTCGCAGGCCCCCGCACTTTTGCGCAGTGATAGAGACCTCGGTGAAAGGCAGTGTAGCACACATCCTTCGCACCGAAGTGTCAAAACTTCTAATGAATGGAGCTGTCGAGACGGTCTCCCCGCCCCTAAGCGAGTCTGGCTTTTACAGCCGCTACTTTCTCGTTCCGAAGAAAGACGGCGGGCTCAGGCTGATTTTGGATCTCAGACACCTGAACAGGGCCCTCATCAGGCGAGTGCGACCATTCAGGATGCTTACAATCAAACAAATCCTCGCGCAGATTCGCCCAGGGGATTGGTTTCTCTCATTGGACCTGAAAGATGCTTACTTTCACATCCAAATATCCCCCAGCACAGGCCATTCTTGAGATTCGCCTTTGAGGGGCAGGCTCAGTATATGGTCCTACCATTCGGCCTATCGCTAGCACCTCATGTCTTCACAAAATGCATGGATGCCGCGCTTCTCCCCCTGAGACAACGGGGAATGCGTGTTCTGAACTACCTCGGCGATTGGCTTGTTCTAGTGCAATCGGAGGGCGAGTTGTTAACTCACAGATAATTTCTCCTCAGCCATTTGGAAGGCCTGGGGCTCAAGGTCAATTTCACAAAGAGCGCACTGTCCCCATTGCTTTTCTGGGGATAGTTTTCGACTCTCACCAGAGCG
This sequence comes from Gila orcuttii, assembly GCA_026230005.1. NCBI lineage: Eukaryota > Metazoa > Chordata > Actinopteri > Cypriniformes > Leuciscidae > Gila > Gila orcuttii. The sequence goes on along the minus strand of JAPDVR010000007.1, from coordinate 29,173,638 downwards.
CGCCCTCGCTATACAGCGACTTGTGGCCTTGTTCAAAGTGGGCTCACACAGGCCGCTGAGGACAATTCAGAAGGGTCTGATGGCCTCAGCATCGTCAGTACTCCAACTGGGTCTACTGCACATGCACCCCTTGCAGCTCTGGTTGAAGCGCCGAGTGCCGGCACGAGCTTGGCGCTCCGGCCATCTGCGTATCGAAGTGGACCACAAATGTGTCAGATCTCTAGCTCCGTGGAAACGCCCCGACTGGTACCAGTCAGGGGTGGAAATGGGAGTGGTCTCAAAGAGGAAAGTGGTCTTGACAGATGCCTGTGTGAGAACCGACCAATCTCCGGCCTCTGGTCGAGCCCTGAGAAGCGCCTGCATATCAACTGCCTCGAAATGAGAGCAGTTTCCTTGGCTCTGAGGTTCTTCCTCCCAGAACTGGTCTGCATGGACAGCATGTCGGTGGTGTCCTACATAAACCGCCAGGGTGGCCTCAGGTCAGCCAACTTGAACAGAATGGCCAGACTCCTCCTCCTTTGGGCCCATGCCAACCTGCGCTCGCTGAGTGCAGCGCATTTGCCGGGCATCCAAAACCAGGGTGCGGATATGTTGTCCAGGGACAACGTCAACCCAGGGGAATGGTCTCTCCACCCACAGGTGGCTCAAATGATTTGGAGCACCTTCTGCAGGGCAGAGGTCCACCACTTTGCTTTAGAAGGCAACGCTCTCTGCCCAATATTCTTTTTGAAGAAGAGGGACGCGTTGGCCCACAATTTGCCCAACCTTCCCCTCTATGCTTTCCCTCTGGATTTGATGCTCCCACAAGTCATCGAGAGGATCAGGGAGAGCAAGTGCCCAGTCCTCCTCATAGCCCCACTCTGTCCATCCAGGACCTGGTTCCCAGAGCTGGTGGAACTGCTGGAAACAGCACCATGGCCCATACCGCTGAGGAAGGACCTCCTCATGCAGGTGTACGGGTCAATCTGGCACCCCCGCCCAGATCTGTGGGCCCTACATGTATGGCCCCTCAATGGGTACCCGGGGACCTCCCAGAGGGAGTCCAGAACACCATAAAGGAGGCTAGAGCTCCGTCAACGAGACGCCTCTATACTTTGAAGTGGGCAGTGTTCGCTAACTGGTGTGCTACACGGGGTGTAGAACCAGCTACATGTGAGATACACCTAGTACTCTCCTTTCTACAGGACCTAAGGGGGCAGGACCCCCTCCATGCTCAAAGTGTACTTGGCAGCCATAGCAGCTTGTCACGCTCCCGTGGCTGGCCAATTCTTGGGGAGAAGCGATCTCATCATTCGCTTCCTTCAGGGGGGCAGGAGGCTTAACCCGCCTCTGCCCACCTCTGTACCCTCCTGGCATTTATCCACGGTCCTCAGGGCACTGAAGGGGCCCCTGTTTGAGCCTCTTCAGTCAGCAGACCTCAGGCCGCTCTCGCTGAAAACAGCCCTCCTGCTAGCGCTGGCATCAGTCAAAAGAGTAGGTGATTTACAAGTGCTCTCCTCTAATGCGTCATGCCTGGAGTTTGGGCCTAACGACTCCAAAGTCGTGCTCAGGCCAAGAAATGGTTATGTGCCTAAGGTGCTCTCAACCCTGTTCAGAGCCCAGGTTATTTCCCTATCTGCTCTTCCCTCATCGGGAGAGGACAAAGACTCGAGTCTGCTCTGCCCAGTCAGGGCTCTCAGAGTCTATGTGGAGCACTCCGCAGCTTTTAGATAGTAGGAGCAGCTCTTTGTATGTTTTGATGGCCGCACCAGGGGTCTGCCAGTCACAAAACAGACGCTATCGAGATGGATAGTTGATGCTATCTCCTTAGCTTACGCCACTTTGGGCCTTCAGCGCCCCATAGGCGTGAGAGCCCATTCAACCAGAGGCATGGTCTCCTCATGGGCTTGGTCCAGTGGTGTACCAATGGAAGACATGTGTGCGGTGGCAGATTGGTCCTCACCGTCCACTTTTGTTAAATGCTATAACCTTCAGGTCCCTGCTTTGCAAGCACGGATTCTCTCTGTTTAGGATTTTCGGGCTAAGGGCCCTAAAAGCTCTGGAAGCATTTCGCTATGTCGGGTTCCGATCTCCCCGTAACCTGCAGGGTTGAGTTTACGATAAGTACTCCATTATAAGGGCCCGGGGGCTCCCTGGCCCAGGGTAGTTCTTAGCTTCTATTCTATTGGCCTTGCGCGTATGCTCAGAGCAATAAAATAGGGTGAAGTAATGGTGATAGCACAGCGTTTTACAATGGGTTCCCATAGCGTCTAGCTAGATGCAACATGAAGTGACCGTTCTCGAAAGGGAACTAACATAACCTCAGTTCCCTGAGAATAGGGAACGAATGTTGCATACCCTGCCGTGCTACCATATCTGTCGGGTGTTTCGCTTCAATTTAACCTGACTCCATGGCGAGCTGGCCAGGCTTATATAGTCATAAGCCACGCCCCTTCTGGCGGGTTCTGACGTGCTCTTGCCGAAGCGCCCTAATTGGTTCGCGCGTCTCAGCCGCCTCGCCATAGGATGTGCAGTTGCTGCAGCACAGCCAATGGCAAGCTAGACGCTCTGCTCTATGCTCGCTGTGCAGCTGCACTGCGTTTTAAAATAAAGGCTTCAATATTTTCGAGAAAAGGAGTTTTCCCATAGCGTCTAGCTAGACGCAACACTCGTTCCCTATTCTCAGGGAACCGAGGTTACGTTAGTTACCGATATGTTTTCTGCGGTTTTTCAAGTATTGAGGCACTTGAAAAAGCATTCAGTTGCGTTCTAGACGGTGGGACAAGTCTGTGGCAAAACACAAGTGTTTTTTGCATAAAAAAGAAGGTATTTTAGCTTTGGTTAAGTACTTACTACCAACAAAATCCAATCAGAATTTAATTAATTTAATTAATAAATCATTCGATCAGACTTAACTGTTTTGTATATATAGGTTGTTATATAGATTAATGTTTTTGCGCACGTGGTGACGGCGGTGAGTAAATCGAGTTACCCCTCCCACTTCTGCTAGTTTTAGATTTCTTATCACGTGCCGCCAATCGGCCATTAATATTACAGATGACCTGTGGTAAAATTACTTTACTCCATTCTACCCTTGTAAAACTAATCCAGTCCGAGTATAAGAAAATACATGAAAGATTACCCAACAACTACCCAACTAGTATCGATTCTTTTCCTTGTGTTGTTTATTGTCATAAAATAAGTTCTCCATATGCCTTCTCCAGGTTCTGTACAGGCAGAAATGGGACGAGACCAAGGATAGGTACTTGCTCCCTCCTGACGCCCCTGAGCTGGTTCTTGCTGTGAAGAATGCAGCAAATTACAGCAAGGTAGATCTCTGATTCCTATCTTAGTATTAGATAAGCGCTAAAGTAAAATTTATACTGACATTACTGGCTGATTCACCCTCTACAATGATTTAATATCCCTATCAGAAATTGTACACAGCGGAGTGGGATGAGGATAAGACCATGTACTATCCATACAGTGACAGCCCAGAACTGCGCAGGGTGGCCAAGGCCCAAAAAGACATCAGTGATGTAAGTCAAATTGTGAAATTTCAAAATCAACTATCATTAAACTGTCATATGGAAAAACAAAAGCTTTTAGTCTCTAAACTAAATATTTTATTTTATTTTAGCTAAAAAAATATTACAAATGCTCTTACTGCATACCTTGTCTCAAAAATATGTTGTGCTCCACCTTTACAGATTGTCTACAAGAAGGGCCATGATGAGCGCAAGGCAAAGTACACGTCTCTGGCTGAATCCCCAGAGATGGAACTGGCAAAGAAAAACTTTGCCAATCGTAGTGATGTAAGACTTCCCTGGTTTTTGTGCCCTCTGAATCAATTCCCATTTTCCTGAAGTGTTAATAATGAGTCCTATGACAAATGGTCTTTTTAGTTTAAGCCCAAAGCAATACATTTTATTTTATTTATTGTAGTTTTATATTATATTGTATTTTACGAAGTGAACATCAGAAATTGTGTATAATGTAATTTTTTCTGTCCCTGCAACAATAGATTGTGCATGTAAGCCATAGACTCGCCGAAGGTGAGAAATAATATAAAACCCTTTAATTCTTTACAGCTTAAATATCATGAGGATTACAACAAGAACGTCAAGGGCCAATGGTGTGAAACCCCTTACTTTGATGTCGCTATTGCTAGAATGGTTATGGACAACATTAGCGACGTAAGTGCCATAAACTCAGCGTTATTCAAAAACAGATGTTTTCTGATGAAATAGTTCAAATAAATATATTTATCAAAGTGAAACATGCGCATTATTAATATAAAACATTCTTAATATTCAGATCAAATGTAAAAAAAAAATGTTAACTGAGTATCTCACACTTCTTTCCAGAAAAAATATACGTCTGAATTTGAAGATATGAAAGACCAAATTTATTTCATGCAAACAGACACACCAACGTATGCTTCCAATAAAAAGGCTCGTGAAGCTGCAAGTACGGTAGGTTTTGAGAATTTATTTACACTACATTTTTTTCTTTTTTATTTCTTCACACAAATAGTGGAGTCTGATACCATATGAAAACGTGGTGATTTCTTTTATATAAACCTAGAAATATGCAGAATGTTTTTTTAAATAAAATTATAACAAAGAAATGTTATGATGTAAGGTACAGCAATATTTAAAATGATGCACTATCTATAAATGAGAGAATATAGCATTTTGACTAGTAGTAGTGTTTTTTACTTTTTATCACTGTATTTTCAGACTAGCTTTAGAACATTCCAGCATTTGTGCATTGCCTCCTGATTAAAAATAAAAGTGAGATAGTACATATCAATGGACATACTTTTTTAGATCTCTTCTCATTGTATGGAAACAACCTTCCCGTGATGACTCTTTAAACAGATCATGAGTCAATCCAGAGATTCACATGACTGATGATCTGGGCCCAGGTTATCTCTTTTGATCCCTGCTTACTTACTGCTTACACAAGTGTGGACATGAAAGAACAAACAGGATTAGATCCTGTGTATTTTTATACATGCAGTTTGCAAAAGTATGGAATTTGATTTGAGTAATTTTCAGCTCTGGATAAGTATGGAAAAAAGAAAAAAAATATTTGTGTTTTCAGACAATTTCCCCTATTCAGTTCTCTAAAATATAAAATTAATAATTTCTAAAAATAAATGTATCATACAAGCAGAGTGATTTCATGGCAAAAGCTTTGTGATTGTTTAGTGACTGTAAAACACGAATGAATGAATTCAAGGCGCACATTTTCATTATGCAAACTGTTTGTCTTTCTTTACCATTGTATTACCATACCAAGTGAGTTTCTTTTGAACTTCACTAAACAAATGTGCGACAGATAAACCAGCAACAAATAAAGGAGCAAATATTCATTCAATTCAGACTGTACTTTGCTGTTTGGAGATGGTGCTGGAATTTGTAAATGTGTAGGAACCTTGTGTAAAACTAACCAGGGATGAGAATCAAAACAGAGACGAATTTTTGTTCCTGGACTTGTTGTGAACGTTTTGTGTTGTCTTTAAAAAAAAAAAAAAAAAAAGAAATTTCTGAGCCCTTATAAACGTTAAACACTTGAAGAAGAACCCATGACTCATATCAGTTTCAGAATCATTTGTCATTTAATATATGCATTTTTTTCCACCTTCACAGGTCAAATATAAGAAGGACTATGAGAAGACAAAAGCAGTGTGTGATTACAACGTTCTCCCTGCTACAGAGAACCCCCTTCTCAGACAGCTGAGATACGCAGGCACCATCTTGAGTGATGTATGTTTATCCAGATCTTAATCATTATACTGTAGTGGTCTGCTTTGGCAGGACATTTTTATGGTCTAAGAGGACTTTACTAAGGTTCATCATACTAAATATTGCCACAAGACAGCTGAAATAAATTATTTAGGGAAATACAAATATTTACAAAACCAAAGTGATTTTTTTCCCCTGTCTTTTTTTGTTGATGCTTGGTGTCATAGTGTTAATAATGAGTTAATGATGGCATGGATTATAGCTTTATAATTCAGTTAGTGTAAACATGCAGTTGATTTAAAAAAAACATATCTCTTTAGACCTGATAACTGGATGGGTTTATCAAGTTTATCTCAAATTGTTGGCTAATTTCTGACATTCCTGTCTTTTGTCTTTTCTAGAAAGTATATAAAGCTAGTTATGAGAAATCAAGGGGATCCAGCATCAATTACTGCGACACTCCCAAATTCAAGATGGATAGTGTATTGAAGAAGTTCAGTGATGTAAGTGATAATTTCATCATTTGCTACAAGCATTTTATATTTCCTTGCATCTCAAGTTTTTATCGTTCTCTTTCCTCAGACACGTTATAAAGAGAAGTATGAAAATCAGGTGAAGGGTCATTATATTGGTAGCTATGAAGATATATTTACAGTTCACTGCCGGAAACTGGAAGAAATGAAGAATGATGTAAGTTTCCATAATGTGGATATGCATATATTTTCATCTTCTTGATCACAAAAAAATTATTTGTGTATCCACATTTGCTTTCTTTCTCATTTAAAAGCAAAACTACAAAGCTGATTATGAGGACATAAAGACACGATGTTTCTTCCCTCAAACTGTTACACCAGAATACGAAGTCAATAAGAAGCTTGATCAATGTAAAGATGTAAGTACATAAACTCCCTTTAATGGATTGAATACAGAACCTGACTTTAGGTGATGTTTTTTTGCTTTTCTCTTTTCAGAAAGTTTATCGTCAACATCCAGACAAGGTGAAGTTCACACAGGTGACAGACTCACCTGTTCAATTGCAAGCTGCCATCAACGCCCACCAGTTGAGTGATGTACGTAAAAAAATTTCATTATTATGACTGAATAAAACCGGAAAAGTCTGTGAAAAGTTTACCAGGTGATTTATGGACTCTGTTGAATTGTAATGTTGTCCTAGAAAAATCCCCTCATTCATCATTAGAGCACAGTTGTCAATTGCTGCTGACAATAGAGTCAATCCCTAGACATATTATTAGAACTGTTGTTTGTGCTATTTCGAGTGAAAGTCGCAGGCAGTCAAAGCCTAACAAACAACTAAAACCAATCCCTTTTAGACCGAGGAGCCATGTAGTGGTGTTTATCGAGCTCATCCTGCTCCTATGAACACCATAGAGCAATATGGAAACATTGTATTTACTAGGGAAATATGTACCAAAATAATAATAATATAAGATAATAATATTAATCTGCGATATATATATACATATATATATCGCCTATTAATATTATATGTATGTATGTGTATATATATATATATATATATCAAGATGTAGAATATTATCATTAACACTTTTCTCTTTTTTTCTTTTCTACAGCTCAACTACAAGCAAAAGTATGAGGAGGAGAAATTCAAGTGTTACCTCCCTCCTGATTACCCTTTCTTCATTCAGTCTAGAGTTAATGCGTATAACCTTAGTGATGTAAGTTCATTCAATCTGCCTTTTAATTGATAAAATGCTGTTCCTGAGTTCATAGCATTAGATTGAACTGAAACCTGACCATAATACACTATTTTGTATTCACTGGAATGGTTCTCTATTTCATGTTCACAGACGTGTTACAAGTTTGACTGGGAAAAAACAAAAGCAAAGAAATTTGAGGTGAAAGGAGATGCAATTTCAATCCTTGCAGCCCGTGCTCACACTAACATCGCTAGTGATGTAAGTAAATGGGATTTTTGGGTTGTTTCCCTGACAGATTTCAGGCCATTGTGACACTGGTATGGTCTTTAATGTTAGGTGAAATACAAGAAGGAATATGAGAAGAACAGAGGACAGATGGTTGGGGCCCTCAGCATCAACGATGACCCCAAGATCATGCACTCAGTACATGTTGCCAAGATCCAAAGTGAGGTACGGTTCAACTAGCACATTACTGATAACTTATATACACAATCCTAAAGCTTTTTTTGTGTACTAACAGTCCATTTTTGATCCTCTGAAATACAGCGTGAGTACAAGAAAGACTATGAGAAGATGAAGACCAAGTACCATGCTCCACTGGACATGATGCTTGTGACTCTTGCTAAGAAATCTCAGGCCATTGCCAGCATGACTGGCTATAAGAAGATCTCAAACCGTTACCTCCTCCCTTATGACAGCATATCACTGGACTCGGCAAAGAAGGCCAATGCTATTCAGAGTGATGTAGGGATCCCTGCAGCTCTTACACACTAGAATGAGCACAAATTTACAAGTTTAGTGTTGACAAGTGCAGTTTTCATTTCTTTCCTGTTAAAACATAAAGTTGAGGTGGGATTTCGAAAGGCTTGTTTAAAAAAAAAAAAAAGGCAATAACCAAACATCACTGCTGTTAACCATGCAAACCATGCTTTTCTTGTCAGAAGTCTTATTTAATTATACACAATTTTAGAGTGTTGAGTTATCAATATGTTTTGATGTATTTTTGTCTATTTTGATCTTGAAAGAGAAAGCCATTGAATTGTGCATTCATATATCTGCTAAACTATCTTTTTTAGGAGCATCTATTCCAAAAGACATAGATTAAAGTCACAAATCACAATTTTAACTTGATGAGGTCTTTAATATACTGACTGTTTCTATTTCGAAGGCACTTGGAGTCATTTTTTTAATCTAAATAAGATTTCTTTTTCCATTTTAGTTATGCTTTTGATCATTAACTAGAAAAGGTCTATATAGCAAAAGTTGATCAATCACGCCTTTCAATTTTTGTGATACTTATGATACTTTGTGAAACTTGTGATATTTATTTTTCTCGTCATTTGTAACCACAGAATGAATACAAGTCAGACTACAATAACTATGTCAAAGGAACGCCTTGGGTCCCTTACGGCTCCTTGGAAGTTGAGAAGTGCAAAAAATCTGGGCAGATCTTAAGTGAGGTATGGCACTTCAGAAAATCGGAAAAGTTTTCTTAATCTATATTGGATTTATGTTGTCATCAATCATGTAATATTTATATATTTCTCTTACTTAGAAAAAGTACAGGCAGAATCCAGACACTGTACCTTTTACTGCTATAGATGACCACCCTCTCCAGCTGCAGGCTAAAGCCAACCAGATGATAAGAAGTGATGTAAGGGAAAACAACCAACCAAACTTGATTAAATGTTATTCTGAATAATGCCAAACCAGCACATTTATGTGAAATTGTGAATATTTTCCTCACTATAGCTGCACTATAAGAAAGGTCTAGATGAAGTCCTTCAGAAATACTCCCTGCCTCCTGATGTCCCACAGTTCATTCAGGCCAGGTGTAATGCCTACAACATAAGCGATGTAAGTGAAAATGCCCTAATGTGTTTTAAGGTTTTTTTTTTTTTTTTTGCAAAGGGAATGACTCTCTTTATCTATTGTGTATTTGCTTTTTCAGAAATGCTATAAGCTTGAATGGCTGAAGACTATTGCAAAGGGGTATGATCTGAAGCCTGACGCCATACCTGTAAAAGCTGCGAAGGCAGCCAGACATGCTGCTAGTGATGTAAGTGATGCGCCCCTTTCATAGAGGAGAGTGATGGATGGAAAAGTGCATTGTGGAACCGAATAATATTAAATAGACTGTTTATTTATGATGATGCCTTTCAGGTTCAGTATAAGAAGCAGTATATGAAGGACAGAGGCCATCATGTTGGCTTCCGTAGCCTCCAGGACGACCCCTTGCTGGTGCATTACATGGAGGTGGCTAAGATACAGAGTGAGAGGAACTACAAAAAGGATTACCACAAATCCAAGCTGAAGTACCACACACCCGTGGACATGTTAAGTGTTGTGCAGGCCAAACATGCCTCTAAGGTTCAGACAAATGCAGGATACAAGCAGCATTTCCATAATTACACCCTGCTGCCTGATGCCTTGAACCTGGCGTTAGCTCGCTCCATGAACATCAGCTCCAGTGATGTAAGAAAAAATCATCTTAATATACAGGACATGTTGGCTCAGCTCTTTGTGAAACTCTCTCATCTAGATTTACAGAAAATAATAGCATAAACTTATAGCAATACTTTTTTTTAAACACCTATTTTACAAACCATATACCAATAAGATTAAAAGTTTGGGGTCAGTAAGATTTTCTGAAAGATACTTTTTTTTCAGAAAGGACACAATAAATTAATCAAAAGTGGTTCTATATCACAAGAAAGCAGATCTTTTGAATGTTCTATTCATCAAAGAATCTTGAAAAAAACATCACATTTTCCACAAAATTATTAGGCAGGTCAACTATTTATAATAACAAATGTTTCTTGAGCAGCAAATCAGCATATTAGAATGATTTCTGAAGGATCATGTTACACTGAAACTGGAGTAATGATGTTGAAAATGCATCCATTACAGAAATAAATTAAATATTGAAATAGAAAACAGGTATTGTACAATATTTAAATATTTTTTTTTGATAATTGTTTTGATCAAAAAAATGCATTCTTGGTGAACATAAGAGACGTCTTTCAAAAAATATTACAGTCCCCTAATTCATAATTGTACATTATTAAAAATCAATAAAAGCTTTTAACAATTAAGATCTTATATTCAAATGTTTAAGAAACTCACAATGCTTTTGATTTATTTTTTTAAAATCTAGATCAGAGAATAATAATAATAAAGATGTGAGAAAATAGACACGTTAAAATGTATAGTTCTGTGAAAATGTTTTTACTAAAATGTGCTGTTTAATTCCAATTCAGTTCCAGTATAAACAGGATTATGAGAACTACGTAAAGGGCACTGGCTGGATCACCCTTGGTTCACTGGATGTTGAAAAAGCAAAGACTGCTGGTGCAGCTCTCAATGAGAAGAAGTACAGGCAGCACCCAGACACTTTCAAGTTCACTAGCGTTCTGGACACCCCAGTCATGGAACAAGCCAAACTGAACGCACAGCAGCTAAGCGATGTGAGGGACAAATGCATTCTGTTGTTTTATCGTTTGAGTCCTTAATGAGTATCCATGATGGAGGTTAAATGCATTTCTTTCTAAATCATGTCATATTGTTTTTTTTTGTACAGAGACTGTACAAGGCCAGTGGTGAGAAGTTCAAGCACACTTACCATCTCCCTGCTGATGCACCAGAGCTCTTGCAAGCCAAGTACAACGCTGTCAATGTCAGCAAGGTAAGAGTGCTGTATATTTTATACTGTATACAACATTGAGACAGTTTTCAGAATCTAGTTCTGCTGAGAGCTTGTGTTTTCTTTTGCTTTCGCAGACATACTATACCTATGCACACAAGCAGGATCTACTGAAAGGACATCAAATGAAGCATGATGCCATTTCTATCGTTGCTGCGAAATCCTCCAGGGATATTGCCAGTGATGTAAGCAAGCATACATTTAATTTATTAATATTGAATTTGTTTGAGTGTATTTTTGACTTACTGTACATACAACTGTGTTGTGTTTTTTTTTATATAGTACAAGTATAAGCTTGCATATCAGAAGGCAAGAGGCCACCATGTTGGCTTCCGTAGCCTCCAGGACGACCCCTTGCTGGTGCATTACATGGAGGTGGCTAAGATACAGAGTGAGAGGAACTACAAAAAGGATTACCACAAATCCAAGTTGAAGTACCACACACCCGTGGACATGTTGAGTGTGGTGCAGGCCAAACATGCCTCTAAGGTTCAGACAAATGCAGGATACAAGCAGCACCATCACAACTATGTCCTCCTTCCGGATGCCATGCACATTGGACTGGCTCGCAACATGATGGAGATCCAGAGTGATGTAAGAACAACTGAAAAAGGATATGTGGTACTTTTATTGTAAACCTGGAATGATAACTTATGTTTTGACAAAATGATTGACAGGTCCCTTTTTATCTCTTCAGAATTTGTACAAATCAGATTTCAACAACATCTTCAAAGGAGCAGGCTGGGTTCCCATAGGTTCTATAGATGTTGAGAGGGCTAAAGCTGCCAACAAAGCCCTTGATGAGAAGTCGTACAGGATTCACCCCAGCGCATTGAAATATACCAGTCTAACAGACCAGATGAACATGGTTTTGGCCATGAGCAACACAAAACTACAAAATAAAGTAAGAGTACTTCAATAATCTATTCTGAATGATAACCACAATGATGCTATAGAACTTACTCACAATTTCTTGTTTTATTTTTATTGCATTTTAGAAGGCCTATAAAGCCTCTGGAGAGAAATTCATGCACACCTACAATCTACCAGCTGATGCCCCAGAGTTCCTCCAGGCCAAATATAATGCCCAGACTATGAGTGAGGTGAATTAAGGGAACTGCAAATGACAAAATGTTTGTATGTTCTGTGTATGTACAAAGTGTTTATTTGTAATGGCAAATACAATCTAAATTGAATAAAAGAGAAACGCTTTTCTGTAGGGTTCTATGTGTTAATATTAGATATTATGAAATAAAAATTAAAAATAATTTTTACTGCATTTATTAATCGTGGCTTATTTTAGTTCTTAATGCATTACCTAATGTTAACATAATACATCTTTTAATGTTAAATTGTGTATGTAGAAATTAAATGCTATACAAGTTTTGTTCATTGATAGTTCAACTTAATTATTGCATTAACACTTTTTCAACATATGCAGTCTTTACCACTGAAGTGTTTTAAAGTTTTTTCTTTTAAATGTATTTTCATGTCATATTTTTGTCTAATTGTTTTTTTATATATATACACTATGACCTGATCAGTTAATTACATTTAATTTAACTAAAATGTATTTATTTATTTATTTGTTTGTTTGTTTGTTTGTTTGTTTGTTTGTTTGTTTTATTTGAAAGACTAATATAATGTAGATATTAACAAAAAATATATTTTTTTATAGTCAAACTACAAATCTCGGTGGCTTGCGGACATTGCCAAAGGCTATGACATGAAATCTGATGCTATTTCCATTCTAGCTGCTAAACAAGGAAGGCACATTGCCAGCAATGTAAGTGCATCTTGCATTAAATGTTTGAAAGGCCTGTTCAGCAGGTCCGAAAAATTAAAACCAAAACATTTATATAAATGGATATACTTGATTGATTAGAATTTATTGTTCTTTGATCATAGTATCAGTACAAAAAAGCATATGAGAAAGCAAGAGGCCATCATGTTGGCTTCCGTAGCCTCCAGGACGACCCCTTGCTGGTGCATTACATGGAGGTGGCTAAGATACAGAGTGAGAGGAACTACAAAAAGGATTACCACAAATCCAAGCTGAAGTACCACACCCCCGTGGACATGTTAAGTGTCGTGCAGGCCAAAAATGCCTCTAAGGTTCAGACATATGCAGGATACAAGCAGCATTTCCATAATTACACCCTGCTGCCTGATGCCTTGAACCTGGCGTTAGCTCGCTCCATGAACATCAGCTCCAGTGATGTAAGTCCATCATTTTTAAGACCCATGCATCCCACCTGTAGGGGATAGATCATAACTTGTGTGATCTTTATTACGACTGAAGTACAATTGGATTAACAAAGGATTGAACATTTTGTTTGTTGTCTCCCAGGTTGAGTACAAGAGTGAGTACAATTGCACAATGAAGGGTGTAGGATGGGTGCCCATTGGTTCATTGGGAGTAGAGACTGCAAAGATTGGAGGAAAGATCTTGAGTGACCACAAGTACCGCACTCACCCCTCCAACTACAAGTTCCACAAACTTATGGACTCTATGGATCTCACATTGGCTACCGCCAACAATAAGATCATGGACAAGGCAAGCCTAGATTCTGTTTATTTTCATTGGTTTGACTGGTGAAAAATTAATGGTCAATTCATGAACATTTCAATGCTTTTGTTTGCAGAAATCCTACCATGCTGCCTGGGAACAGGACAAGCTTAAGGTTCATGTGATGCCTGACAGTCCTGAAATTGTCCTGGCCAAGGCCAATTCATTGAACATGAGCCAGGTATGATTCACAAGACTGACTTTTGCATTTATTCAAAATATTCTCATTAATAATCAAAGCAAAAAACACAAGTGCAGTATATTTCATTGCCTTTTCTATGTATTTTCAGAAACTCTACAAAGCTGGCCTTGAGGAAATGTATAAAAAGGGCTATGATCTCAAACCAGATGCTATTTCGATTGTGGCTGCCAAAGCCGGCAGAAATATTGTTAGCAATGTAAGTATGCCATCAGCCATTGTCCTCTTGCTCTTATACTGTTTTTGCAAAAATCCTTGATGTGTTGGAATCTTTTCTGATTAATCCATGTTTCTGCCATTACAGTACAAGTATAAGCTGGCATATGAGAAAGCAAGAGGCCACCATGTTGGCTTCCGTAGCCTCCAGGACGACCCCTTGCTGGTGCATTACATGGAGGTGGCTAAGATACAGAGTGAGAGGAACTACAAAAAGGATTACCACAAATCCAAGTTGAAGTACCACACCCCCGTAGACATGTTAAGTGTCGTGCAGGCCAAAAATGCCTCTAAGGTTCAGACATATGCAGGATACAAGCAGCATTTCCATAATTACACCCTGCTGCCTGATGCCTTGAACCTGGCGTTAGCTCGCTCCATGAACATCAGCTCCAGTGATGTGAGTCATCCTCTTCAACTTTACGTGTCATTGTTTTTAGCAAAGCTTCCACTTCTGTCACTATAATTGTCTAAATGAAACTTGTATTTTTCAGGTTGAGTACAAGAGTGAGTACAACTGCTCAATGAAGGGTGTGGGATGGGTGCCCATTGGTTCATTGGGAGTAGAGACTGCAAAGATTGGAGGAAAGATCCTGAGTGACCACAATTACCGCACTCACCCCTCCAACTACAAGTTCAAAAAACTTATGGACTCTATGGATCTCGCATTAGCTACTGCCAACAATAAAATCATGGACAAGGTAGGTTACACTTTTGTAATTAACTCTTATGGTAATTATAAATTCTGAGATTTATCTGCATGTCATTTTAATGGATTATGTGGCTGGTCCCATTAATAAATAATATTTTAAATGCATTTTATTGCAGCAAGCTTACACAGATGCTTGGAACAAGGACAAGATAAAGGTTCATGTCATGCCTGACTGTCCGGAAATCATTCTTGCAAAAGCTAATGCTATCAACATGAGTGAGGTAGGTGTAATCTTTAAATTGTTTACAAGAAGTTCAAATTGAGTAAAATACATTTTCAACAGAATATTTCCAGACACTTTGTCTGCTTTTGCTGGAACTAACTAAATATATAATCTAATTAATATTAATATGATTTTGCTACGTTGTTTGGCAACAGCCTAAAGTTTGGATAATGATGTATATTTCTTGGTGGAAGATTTGTTTATTCCTATAATTATTGATAATAAGCGTTACCGTTTGAGCATTGGTGTCTTCTATCATGGCAATGTTGTAGCCATTTTGTAAAATAAATTAGGTAAGTCATGCCTAAGAACGTGTATAACCTGTACTGGAATTACGTTTTGACTACAGAAAGCCTACAAAGCAGGACTGGAAGCCCTGAAGAAGAAAGGTTATGATCTCAAGGCAGATGCTGTATCAGTGATTGCGGCTAGGACCTCCACAAACATTGCCAGCGATGTGAGTTTCTCAGATAGATAATGTTTCTGTCACTAGCTTTATCCAAGTATTACTAGTTCTGACCTCTACAAATACTTTTCATTACAGTACAAGTACAAAAAGCAGTACAATAAAGCAAGAGGCCATCATATTGGCTTCCGTAGCATCCAGGACGACCCCTTGCTGGTGCACTACATGCAGGTGGCTAAGATTCAGAGTGATAAACTATACAAGAAGGATTACCACAAATCCAAGCTGAAGTACCACACCCCTGTGGACATGTTAAGCGTTGTTCATGCTAAGCAGGCTACGGCTGCTCAGACCTTTGCTGGATACAGGCATATCGTTGCACATAATAAAGTTATGCCTGATGCCATGAACCTGGTACTAGCCCGCAACATGCAGACGATCGCAAGTGATGTGAGTCGGGATCTTTGCATTTTTTTATGTTTTAATGTCTTTGATAAAATTCTATTCTTTTTCAATTAGATTTTACATGGTGGATATGACAGCATTCTTTCTCATTCTGCAGAACATCTACAAATCTGAGTACAACAATTACGTCAAAGGAGTTGGATGGATTCCCATTGGATCTCTGGATGTGGAGAAAGCAAAAATTGCTAGCCGGATAGGCAGCGAGAAACAGTACCGCACACCTGCCAGTAACCACAAGTTCACTAAAGATATGTTTTCCATGGATCTGGTCCTAGCTGCAACCAACAATGACATCAACAACAAGGTGTAAATTGAAACCATTTGACTAGACACAGCGCTTTGCTTTTGATTATCTTGACTATTATGTTTAGTAAACCTACTTTCTTTTTGGTGACTCATAATTAATAATAGCCAGTATAAATTAATAATTTAAAATTGACCCATTTATTCTTTCTACAGCAAAAGTATATTTCAGCCTGGGAACAGGACAAAACCAAAATTCACATTATGCCAGATTCGATGGAAGTGGCTCTTGCTCGTCAAAATAAAGTTAATTACAGTGAGGTTAGTGATGCCATCAGATTCATAATTGTTGATTGATTGCAAGCAGTAATTGTCAAAGTAGAATTGTAAATAATAATTTCTTATTCTCTTTTAGAAACTTTACAGACTTGCCAATGAACAAGCAAAGAAAAAAGGTTACGATCTACGTGCTGACGCTATCGCAATTCAAGCTGCTAAAGCATCATGTGCCATTGCTAGTAATGTAAGTCTTTCTTCCTTATTGGACCCATCATATGATTACTGAGTACTTATCAGAAAGTAATAGATGTTTTAATGAACTTTTCACAGTACAAGTACAAGACTGGTTACCGTAAGCAAGTTGGTCATCACATTGGAGCCCTAAGCGTCCAGGATGATCCTTTGCTTATGCTGGCTTTGAATTCAGCTAGAATTGCTAGTGATGCTCTTTACAAGAAGGACTTCAACAAGTCCAAGACCAAGTTCAACCTCCCAGTGGATATGATAGCTTTTGAGTTGGCCAAGAAGAACCAGATCCAAGTCAATGATGCCAACTATAGAACCTATCTGCACAACTGGACCTGCCTGCCCGACTCCAATGACGTCGTCCAGGCCAGACAATGTTATGAGATCCAGAGTGATGTAAGTCTGAATTTACTGCAATTTTATACATATATAAATAAGTTTGAAGGGTCATCCTTATGAGGCTTGTATAGGCACTCTTTTCACACATGTCTGCCTGCTCTTAGGCGGTGTACAAAGCTGATCTTAAGTGGCTAAAAGGTCTCGGATGGGTCCCCATTGGTTCGATTGATGTTGAGAAGGTGAAAAAGGCTGGAGAAATCCTAAGTGAACAGAAGTACCGTCAGCACCCAAGCAACTTCAAGTTCACTTGCACAACTGAAGATATGCCACTGGTCTTGGCTAAAGCCAATAATGACATCATGAACAAGGTACTGTAGCTGTACATTTGATAGCTAGACACATGTGGGACAGATCTAAAATATTGTTTTTGACATTAATTTTGGTGTTTAATTCTCTCTCTGTTCTGGCAGTCAAAATATGTTGAAGCTTGGAACAGTGATAAAACGAAGATTCACATCATGCCAGATGCAATGGACGTGGTTCTTGCAAAGCAAAACAAAGTCACCTATAGTGAGGTCAGTATTTCATATTTAAAATTGAATGCTCAGTTGTATATCAAATTATTTCCATTTGTAAAACTGAAACAAATATTATAAATATTGACTATGAGACATAGACAGATGAAGAGCAATGAACAATGTTTTTATGTGAAGACAAAAAAAGATACATTATATTCTGCTGTTCTCACAAGTTTGTTCAAATATTTTGTGTGATTTGCTCTTCAGAAACAATATAAACTCGCCCATGAACTGGCCAAGAAGAAGGGTTATGATATGCGCAGTGATGCCATATCTATCATCGCTGCCAGAGCCTCCAGAGACATTGCTAGTGACGTAAGTACAACAGATTGATAAGGCAATATATGACACATTGAGGATATAATTTGCTACACTGAGAATATTTTCTTTCCTTGCAGTACAAGTACAAGACTGGTTACCGTAAGCAAGTTGGTCATCACATTGGCGCCCGCAGCATCCAGGATGATCCTCTGCTCATGCTGGCCTTGAACTCAGCTAAGATTGCTAGTGATGCTCTCTACAAGAAGGACTTCAACAAGTCCAAGACCAAGTTCCACCTTCCAGTGGACTTGCTATCTCTTGAGCTGGCCAAGAAATGTCAGACCCAGGTCAATGATTTCAACTACAGAACCCACCTGCACAACTGGACCTGCCTGCCAGACTCCAATGATGTCGTGCAGGCCAGAAAAGTCTATGATCTTCAGAGTGATGTATGTGATATCCATCTTCTGTTGAGCAATATGCATTTATCCAATTTCCATTTTGTTTTTTAGTTTGTAGCCAGTATGCAAGAGTGTTATTAAAATAGAAAAAGGGATTGCTTGAGTCCCTAGAGATAAGAGATAAAGTGATAAAGCAACCAAGATACGATGAATAAGCTGTAGAGTCATTAACAGGTATTCTTTCAACATATGGTCTTAGGCTGTTTACAAGGCTGATCTAAAATGGCTTCAAGGTCTCGGATGGGTCCCCATTGGTTCTCTTGATGTTGAGAAAGCGAAAAAGGCTGGGGAAATCCTGAGTGAAAATAAGTATCGTCAGCACCCAAGCAACTTCAAATTCACCATGACAACTCAAGACATGCCGATTGTCTTGGCTAAAGCCAACAATGATGTCATGAACAAGGTAACTGCTGATCAGATATTACATATGCATGTGTAATTTTCTCATTTATTTAATTTGTTAAGTGTGTAGACAGTTGATGTGTGGATGTGAAGAATTTTTTTTCTTATTTTTTAATTTCATGTTCCTATTTGATAGCAACAATATGTTGACACCTGGAACAAAGACAAGACAAAGGTCCATGTTATGCCAGATGCTATGGACATTGTACTAGCAAAACAAAACAAGGCCAACTACAGTGTGGTAAGTATGACACATCAATAGCCCCTTAATGGTGTATAATGTATGTTCTTTATTAATAATTTATATATTATTTTCTACTTTGTGAATTTTTAAAATAAAATAATTGTGTATTTGAATATTTTCTAAGAATTTATACAAGCGTGCAAACGAGGAATCTAAAAAGAAGGGCTATGACCTGCGAAGTGATGCCATCGCCATCAAAGCAGCCAAGGCTTCCAGGGACATTGTCAGTGATGTGAGTATTTTGATTTACAGCATTAAAAGTCAACAAAACATTTCACATCATAAAATTAACTCATGTCATAACCCACTTTCTTTTAAACAGTACAAGTACAAGACTGGTTATCGTAAGCAAGTTGGTCATCACATTGGCGCCCTAAGCGTCCAGGATGATCCTTTGCTCGTTCTGGCTTTGAACTCAGCGAAGATTGCTAGTGATGCTCTCTACAAGAAGGACTTCAACAAGTCCAAGACCAAGTTCCACCTCCCAGTGGACCTGCTGTCTCTTGAGCTGGCCAAGAAATGTCAGATCCAGGTCAATGATTTCAACTACAGAACCCACCTGCACAACTGGACCTGCTTGCCAGACTCCAATGACGTCGTCCAGGCCAGAAAAGTCTATGATCTTCAGAGTGATGTAAGCTGCTATATAAATATGCTATAATTAGGATTTTAAAAAGTGAGATCTCCATTTTTCAAAAACATCCAGTTTATACAGGCA
Source organism: Gila orcuttii (assembly GCA_026230005.1). NCBI lineage: Eukaryota > Metazoa > Chordata > Actinopteri > Cypriniformes > Leuciscidae > Gila > Gila orcuttii. The sequence goes on along the minus strand of JAPDVR010000007.1, from coordinate 29,153,963 downwards.
TATAATTTCATTCATAATGGCAATGTGTTTGCTATGTTTGTTCTTAGGCGGTGTACAAAGCTGATCTTAAATGGCTTCAAGGACTCGGATGGGTTCCCATTGGTTCGATTGATGTTGAGAAGGTGAAAAAGGCTGGAGAAATCCTAAGTGAACAGAAGTACCGTCAGCACCCAAGCAACTTCAAGTTCACTGGCACAACTGAAGACATGCCACTGGTCTTGGCCAAAAACAATGCAGGCATCATGAACAAGGTAGCCTGATTTCATCAGTACCATCATTTTCTACTCTTTTCCATTGTAATGTGTATAGATACTTTGCATATATGATTCTTTTTATTTGTCTTTACACTATAGAAAAGCTATGTGGAAGCTTGGGAAAAGGATAAAACCAAGATCCACGTCATGCCAGATACAATGGAGATATTGCTTGCCAAACAAAACAAAATTAACTACAGTGTGGTGAGTCATTCAGTTCAAGACATTGAACTGATGATGAGAAGTTCTATTTTTTCCCCATATTTACTTTTATTACTTTCTCAATAATTTTGTGGGCATTTAAATGATATTATATATATATATATATATATATATAACATAATTTCTTTAACTATTGTTTTTATTTCCAGAAACAATATACGCTTGCAAATGAGGAGGCCAAAAAGAAAGGCTATGACATGCGTGGTGATGCCATTTCTATTAAAGCAGCTAAAGCCTCTCGGGATATCATCAGTGATGTGAGTGCTCTTGTCCTTTCTTTATCATAGTCATTCGTAGTTCATGGTCCAGAATGTTCTCCAAGTCTTTTATTCACTCTTATTGCCCTTTAATCATTCAACTGTAGTACAAGTACAAGACTGGTTATCGTAAGCAAGTCGGTCATCACATTGGAGCCCTAAGCGTCCAGGATGATCCTTTGCTCGTGCTGGCTTTGAATTCAGCTAGAATTGCTAGTGATGCTCTTTACAAGAAGGACTTCAACAAGTCCAAGACCAAGTTCAACCTCCCAGTGGACATGATAGCTTTTGAGTTGGCCAAGAAGAACCAGATCCAAGTCAATGATGCCAACTATAGAACCTATCTGCACAACTGGACCTGCCTGCCCGACTCCAATGACGTCGTCCAGGCCAGACAATGTTATGAGATCCAGAGTGATGTATGTCTATTTAAAGTCCTCTTGACTTTTGTTATTTCTTGCTACAATCATGTCAAATTATTAATATATATATATATATATATATATATATATATATATATATATATATATATATTGTTTTTTTTGTCTGTGCAATTAGGTAGTGTACAAGGCTGATCTGAAATGGCTTCAAGGATTAGGATGGGTTCCCATTGGTTCAGTTGACGTTGAGAAAGTGAAAAAGGCAGGGGAAATCCTGAATGAGAGGAAGTACCGTCAGCACCCAAGCAACTTTAAGTTCACCGTCACTACTGAAGACATGCCACTAGTTTTAGCTAGAAATAATGCTACTAATGCAAACAAGGTAAATCTTGTCAGTAGGTTTTTGAACACAAGAACTCTTACAAATAGCTTAAAGTTTTAAATGTCTGACATATAATTTTATTCAACTCTTATAGAAACTTTACACTGAAGCCTGGGACAAGGATAAAATGAAAATCCACATTATGCCTGACTGTATGGATGTTCTGTTGGCAAAGCAGAACAATATAAATTACAGTGAGGTATGTACAGTATATGTCTGAAATATTCACATTTTCATTTTTTTCTGATAACTCTAAATCTGTAAAATATTTTCCAATTTTAGAAAAGGTATAAACTTGCCAATGAAGAATCTAAGAAGAAGGGCTATGATTTGCGTGGTGATGCTATTGCTATCAAAGCAGCTAAGGCATCCAGGAATATCATCAGTGACGTGAGTGACTTTTTTAAACATAGTTTGTGTCAAATGCGCACATTATTATTCACAATTACTTTCTAAAAACTTTTTATTTATTATTTTTAGTACAAGTACAAGACTGGTTACCGTAAGCAAGTTGGTCATCACATTGGAGCCCGCTGTGTCCAGGATGATCCCTTGATCATGCTGGCTTTGAATTCAGCTAGGATTGCTAGTGATGCTCTCTACAAGAAGGACTTCAACAAGTCCAAGACCAAGTTCCACCTCCCAGTGGACTTGCTGTCTCTTGAGCTGGCCAAGAAATGTCAGGTCCAAGTCAATGATTTCAACTACAGAACCTACCTGCACAACTGGACCTGCCTGCCCGACTCCAATGATGTCGTCCAGGCCAGAAAAGTCTATGATCTCCGTAGCGATGTACGTTTGTCAAGCTAAAAATGGCATTCAATTATTTCTACAGATACTTTTTAATCAATATGAACTGTATAGTTTTGCAAAGTAACATTTCCTCCTCACCTCAGGCTGTGTACAAAGCAGACATGGAGTTTATGACTGGTGTAGGATGGGTCCCCATTGGCTCGCTTGATGTCCTGAAAGCAAAGAAAGCAGCTGAGATCCTCAACGAGCGACTCTACAGACAGAAACCACAAACATTCAAGTATACACAAGACATGCAGTCCATGCCTTTGGTGCTTGCAAAGGCAAATGCTCAAACTATGGATCAGGTTAGTAGAATAAATGTCATATGATTGGAATCCGACTGAACTATGTCAATTCTCTGGAGAACAATTTAGTCACAATATCAATTACTACATAAGGTTTAGTATACATTCATTTGCATATATGACTCTTTTATGTTATTTTTGATCCATTGCAAGATGTTCTTAATAACAGCTGACACAGTATTGAAATTGTTGCTGACAATATATTTTTTTCATTCTAGCGTCAGTACCATGCAGCATGGGAGGCTGACAAGATAAAGATCCATATCCCTCCTGATACCCCAGAGATTGTGCTCTCAAGGGCTAATGCAATTACCAATAGTAGGGTAGGTATCCCTTTTGAATGATTGTTTTTTCTTTGTTATATTTTTTGTTTTAGTTTAAGTTGTTAAACTAAGCCTCTCAAATACATGCATTCTGTTTGATTTCCAAATTAGTCCAATTCAGCATTTCACTTCAGAAAAAACATAAAATACAAAATAAAATTCTGCTTACAGAAACTATACAGACAAGCGGTTGAGGACATTTTCAGGAAAGGCTATGACATCAAAACCGATGCTGTCGCCATCAAAGCTGCTAAAAAATCCAGAGACATTATTAGTGATGTGAGTATATACTATCTAGAAAGTCACATATACATTTTCTCTCTTATTGCCCTGTCATGTAAATATAAATAGGAGACATCTTTAATGCTGCAAGCATCCTTCTCTTGCAGTACAAGTACAAGGCTGGTTACCGTAAGCAAGTTGGTCATCACATTGGAGCCCTCAGCGTTAAGGATGATCCTTTGATTATGCTGGCCTTGAATTCAGCTAGGATTGCTAGTGATGCTCTCTACAAGAAGGACTTCAACAAGTCCAAGACCAAGTTCAACCTCCCAGCGGACCTGCTGTCTCTTGAGCTAGCCAAGAAATGTCAGATCCAAGTCAATGATTTCAACTACAGAACCTACCTGCACAACTGGACCTGCCTGCCAGACTCCAATGATGTCGTCCAGGCCAGGAAAGTCTATGATCTTCAGAGCGATGTGAGTTTCTGTAAATTTTTTATTTGTAACCATAATCAATAGATCTACACTAAAAGCATTGTCTGCTTTCTTACTATTTCTCATGTATTTTCTGCCATCAGGCTGTGTATAAGGCTGATATGGAATGGATCAGAGGTACAGGATGGGTACCCATTGGCTCAGTTGATGTAGAGAAGGCTAAAAAGGCTGGTGAGATTCTGAATGAAAGGAAGTACCGACAGCATCCAAGCACCTTAAAGTATACTAGCAAGACAGATTCCGTACCTTTTGCTCTTGCCCAAGCCAATGCCAAGATCATGGACAAGGTATTTTTTTCCTAGAAGATTTCACTAATATGTGTAAAGGTTAAAAACATTAAATCACTGTTTGAAATCACTGTTGCAGGTTGGGGTTGTGTAGTGCATGTGTCTAACTTTTTGTCTTCATTATTATTGCATTGCAGAGTGCATATGTTGATGCCTGGAATAAGGAGAAGATCCATATCCATGTCATGCCAGACACCCCTGAGATCGTGCTTGGAAAACAGAACAAACTCAACACAAGCATCGTAAGTATAGAAACACTGTTTCGTAGTGACTAATAAATCAGAAATAAATGCACAATAGTTAATTTTTTAAATCCTGTTATATCAGTATGTGTTGATTTCCCATGTTCTTGCAGAAATATTACCGTCAAGACTATGAGAACAGCCTTAAGAAGGGCTACTTCCTGCCTAAGGATGCCGTCGCAGTGAAATCAGCCAAGGCTTCCAGAGACATCATCAGTGATGCAAGTATCATTTTGGATCTTATCTAACACATTAAACACACTCTGTTAAATGATAGTGCTCAATTTCTTTTATGCATTAAAACCTTGCAGTACAAGTACAAAACCGGATACAGGAAGCAGCAAGGACACCACATTGGCGCCCTCAGCATCCATGATGATCCCTTAATCATGCTGGCCATGAACTCAGGCAAGATTTCTAGTGATCTTCTGTACAAGAAAGATTTCAACAAATCCAAGACCAAGTATAACCTCCCAGCGGACCTGCTGTCTCTTGAGCTGGCTAAGAAATGTCAGACCCAGGTCAATGATTTCAACTACAGAACCTACCTGCACAACTGGACCTGCCTGCCAGACTCCAATGACGTCGTCCAGGCCAGGAAGGTCTATGATCTGCGCAGTGATGTACGCATATGATTAGTTTCACACACTGTGCTGTTTACATTGGTTTGTTACAGTATATTACTAAATTAACATTTTGTTGTAAACTTTCAAACTAGGCTGTATACAAAGCTGACCTTGAGTGGATCCGTGGGTGTGGCTGGATGACGCAAGGATCTATTGATGTCATCAAAGCCAAGAATGCTCAGACGATCCTCAACGAGAAGCTGTATCGCCAGCCTCCCAGTACTGTCAAGTTCACCAGTGCTGTGGACTTGCCGGTCATCGTCCTAGCCAAACAAAATGCTGACATCCTCAGTGATGTAAGATTATTGCCTTTCCTTTAGTACTTCACTCAGATTTGTATGTTCAGATTACAGTTGAAGACTGGTTAAAAATGATGAAGCATAAAAATTAATAGCACAAACACTGGGTAAAATTATATTTATTTTAATTTCAATTATACAGAATTATTAATCAAAACATTTAAATACAGTATAGGAAGAATATAGTTGTAGTAGTAATGATAGTAATTACGATTATGTGTACAGTTAATCAGAAATGTAAAATCTTTCTAAATTAGTGTAATAGACTTGTGAATTGAACTGTATCTTTTTTTGTTTTTGTGTCAATGTGTGCCAAATAAAGCCCTTAACTTTTTAAAAAATTTAATTATTATTTTGTTCACAGAGGAAATACAGAGAAGCATGGGAAAAAGATAAGACCTCTGTCCACATCATGCCAAATACACCTGCCATCGAGTTGTCCAGAGCCAATGCCATTGCTGTCAGCAATGTAAGCAGACTCACATGCAGAATTGCTGAGTATTGCTAAAACTAACTTTATTTTATGAGCTTATTATGCTATTAAACTATTGGGTAACACTTTCCACTTTTTTGTCCTGTTGCAGAAAATGTATACCAAAGACTGGGATGCTGGAAAGGCAAAGGGATACCACATCAAAGAGGATGCCATTTCTGTGATCAAGGCTAAAGCCTCCAGAGACATAGCCAGTGACGTAAGAAAGCGCAAAGTCATGTTTTTTTCTGTCTGTTTTCTAAACTTTATAGTACTGTATTTTCTCTCTCTTATATTGTAAAAGGTTTTGATTAGCTATCTTTAATTTTGGCTTTGAAATGTTCCCCTCTGTTATTCTGTTACAAATCTTTCAAATGCAGTACAAGTACAAGACTGGTTACCGTAAGCAAGTTGGTCATCACATTGGAGCCCGCTGTGTACAGGATGATCCCTTGATCATGCTTGCCTTGAATTCAGCTAGGATTGCTAGTGATGCTCTCTACAAGAAGGACTTCAACAAGTCCAAGACCAAGTTCCACCTCCCAGTGGACTTGCTGTCTCTTGAGCTGGCCAAGAAATGTCAGACCCAGGTCAATGATTTCAACTACAGAACCTACCTGCACAACTGGACCTGCTTGCCAGACTCCAATGATGTCGTGCAGGCCAGAAAAGTCTATGATCTGCGTAGTGATGTAAGTTGAGCTTTGATTGAACGGTTAAAATGGTTCCATTGAAAAAAATCTAGGAAATAGTGTGATACTTTCTTTCATTTGATTGTTTTTGTTGTTTAGGCTGTGTACAAGGCTGACATGGAGTGGCTCAGGGGATGTGGATGGATTCCCCATGAGTCTGTTGAAGTTATCAAAGTGAGGAATGCCCAAAAGATTCTGGCTGATGTAAGTCTTTTGACACTATATACTGTAGCTATTTCTACCAATGAGTTTATGCAACAGAGGTGTGATTGTTTTTTTTTTTTCTGATTCACAGAGAGGCTACCGTGTGAAGCTGGACGATCAGAAATATACAACACCCATTGAAAGAATTGACTTTGTGTGCTCCAAAAACGCAGCTGAAGTGCTCAATGAGGTAAGCAATACTACATTATTTGCAATCATTCATTCATACAAAGGAAAACAACAACGATACACAATTACAAATTGTAATTACGTGTAAATTTAAATTTACATTTAATTTTATATTTTCATTTAATGAAAAGAGAAATTAAACAGCCATCATCAAACAATGTACTCTGTTAATGCAAGTAGTTTCCATACATGTTAAATTTTTTAACTTTCAGTTTCAAAGCCATATCATTAAAATGTTTCTTAATATAGGCACAGGGTGATATTGGCCAGCAGCCATATCAACCTGTAGCCCAAGACTGGTTGTCCACTGAAGCTAAGCAGGGCTGAGCCTGGTTAGTACCTGGATGGGAGACCTCCTGAGAAAACCAGGTTGCTGCTGGAAGAGGTGTTAGTGAGGCCAGCAGGGGGCGCTCACCCTGTGGTCTGTGTGGGTCCTAACTCCCCAGTATAGTGATGGGGACACTATACTGTCAAAGAGCACCGTCCTTCGGATGAGACGTAAAACCGAGGTCCTGACTCTCTGTGGTCATTAAAAATCCCAGGATGTCCTTCGGAAAAAAAGAGTAACCCCGGCATCCTGGCCAAATTTGCCCATTGGCCCCTGTCCATCATGGCCTCCTAATCATCCCCATATACTGATTGGCTTCATCACTCAGTCTCCTCTCCACCAGTAAGCTGGTGTGTGGTGGGCATTCTGGCGCAATATGGCTGCCGTCGCATCATCCAGGTGGATGCTGCACATTGGTGGTGGTTGAGGAGACCCCCCCCCCCCCCCAGTTCTATGTATATTATTTTTAATAGTGAATGAATATGAAGAGATTTTTAGGGCACACTTCATGCTTGAACCTCTAATAAGCATTGTTTTTCCATGTAGTTACTCAAACAACAGAACTTTTACAGTATATTTAGTTTGGAAAATAATGTTTTCTCCAAACATATGAATGTTATCTAAGTGTCCTCTTTGTTTTGTCTTCTCAGGCTAAGTACCGTGAGGCCTGGCACCAGGACAAGACTAAATACACCTTGACAGATTCCCCAGTTCTAGCTACAGCAAGGGAAGTAGCCAAAATGCACCACCCGGTAAAGCATTTTTTTCTTTTTGTGAAAAAGTATTGTCTGTAAGAATTGTTGAATAAAAAAGTTTAATAGTAACAAAAATTACATTTTAAACATCACTTGTAGCATTTGTACACCAAAAACTGGAACCAGGCCAAATCCACATCATACTTCATGCCCGGAGATGCAGTCCCAATTAAACAATGCATCAACACCAGTAAAGTGCAGAGTGATGTAAGTAAATAAATAAATACCCATTTCATCTTAATTTGAATTATGTATGCAAATAAATCTTCCTCTTTTTTTGCAGTACAAGTACAAGGCTGGTTATCGTAAGCAAGTCGGTCATCACATTGGAGCCCTAAGCGTCCAGGATGATCCTTTGCTCGTGCTGGCGTTGAACTCAGCTAGAATTGCTAGTGATGCTCTTTACAAGAAGGACTTCAACAAGTCCAAGACCAAGTTCAACCTCCCAGTGGACATGATAGCTTTTGAGCATGCAAAGAAGTGCCAGATCCAAGTTAATGATGACAACTACAGAACTCGCTTGCACCAGTGGACATGCATGCCTGATCAAAATGATGTCATTCAGGCCCGTAAAGCGTATGAATTAGCCAGTGACGTAAGTATTGGATGAAGAGGTTTTTAAATCAAAACAATGTTTCTCGTTTATTGAAATACGGAGTAACTTTATATTTTCAATTACTATATAAAACATCTGATTTAACTGATTTTAATAAATTATAATATAATATAATATAATATAATATAATGTAACATTATGTATAATATAATATAATGTAATAATACTCTCCCACCAGAATGTCTACAAAGCAGATCTGGAATGGTTACGTGGTTGTGGATGGGTGGCTGCTGATTGTGTAGATCATGTCAAAGTCCGAAATGCCCAAAAGATTATGAACGAAGTAAGTTTGACCACACTTTTTTTGTCTAACTTCTCTGTTATAATAAAACCTCCATTATCTTACAACAATGCCTGTTTCTTTTCCCCACGCAGAGACTTTATAAGAAGGATGCTAAAGACAACTTTAGCAAATTTACTCACATTGTGGATCGCCCTGAGGTTGTCCTTGCAAAGGTTAACGCCTTCAACCTCAGCGATGTAAGTGTGTCTCAGATTTTGGCATTTTCATATTCATTGGGGAATACTGATGTGAAAGAGGTTAACTTATCAACTGGGTCGATCTTTCTGTTGTAACTCAGCTAAAGTACAAAGAATCATTTAACCTGGAGAAGGGTCACTACATTGGATCTGAAGATACACCACAGCTGGCTCACTCTAGAGATGTTGCAAAGATGATCAGTGAGGTAACAAAGTCCATTCCAGACATGTTTGTGTATGTTTAGATATTATATATTATATACAGTATGTGATGAATTGCATTTTGGATGTTTTGTTGTTATTCTAGAAATTGTACAAAGTCAACTGGGATGAGAGCAAAGCAACTGGCTACCAGCTAAATCATGAATATATGCCAGTACAAATAGCCAAGAGGACCAGAGACATGATCAGTAATGTGAGTATCAAAAATTAATTAATATAAAATAAAATAGACCCTTTCGTTATTGCCACATAACTTGGGTCAGTTACTGACAGTGCAGTGTTTAAAAAAGGCTTTTTAATATTATACCTATATTGATTGTTTGCTTCAAACACTGTTAAATACTGGTTTAAAGGGTTGATTGTTGATTCTTTCTTGTATTGAAACACCGCAGTATAAGTACCATGATGCCCATGAGAAAGCCAAAGGCCACTACATGGCTTCAACTCTGGTTGACTACCCTGAGGTTGTTCGCTCTGGCCATATGGAGAAGATGAAAAATCTGGTGAGTTGTTTTTATTACCATGCCTGAGGTCTAAGATCGCTGTACATTGATAACCACTTGACTTATCTTATAGTTACCGAACCCATCAACCAGACTTTTTTCAATCTGTCCATCAGAGAGACTACCACAAAGCCTACAATGAAACCAAAACTAAGCTCCACATTCCTGCTGATATGATCAGCCATGTGGTTGCCAAGAAATGCCAGGAAATCCTAAGTGATGTGCTATACCGTACACACCTGCACCAGTGGACATGCCACCCTGATCAGAACGATGCCATCCGTGCACGCAAGGCCAATGAGATCTTGAGTGATGTAGGTTATGATTACAGTGATATTTTGACTGTGTCAGAACTGTTCAATGGCTACATTTGACTAATTTCTTCCTGGCAGGTGTTCTACAAAGAAGACCTGAACTGGATGAAGGGCGTTGGCTGTTACTCCTGGGACACTCCTGAGATCGTACGTGCCAAGAAATCATATGAGCTACAGAGTGATGTGAGTAACATTTTCAACTCATCTTGGAGTTTACAATAAAGACACATTATTGTGTTTCCACGTGTTTGAAGGTTTATTTATTTTTTCCCACACAGATTAAATACAAAGCAGAAGGTAAGAAGGAATGGAACAACTACTCCATTGTGACAGACACCCCTGTATATGTGACTGCCATCCTGGGCCACACTTGGGCCAGTGAGGTTTGTACTCCCATTAACTGATAAGTCAGATCCTTGAGTACTATCAAGAGCTCTATACTTTGGAGTTCAAAAGGTAATACGCTGCATATTTTATGTTTCATCTTCAGTTGAACTACAGAGAGGCATATCATAAGGAGAAGCATATTTACACCACAATTCTGGACACCCAGGAATATGCAAGATGCTTCAACCTGAAGGAGATCTACAGCACCGTAAGCCTGCGAGAAAAGCTCTAAAATCCTGAGTTCCTGGTTTTATTTGTTGTCCCAGTTCTTGAAATGTTCTTTGTGTACATTCAGAAAGCATATTCTGCTGCTTGGGACAAGATCAAGGCCAAGAGCTACAACATCCCTCACGATTCCCATGCCTTAGTCCATGCCAAACAACAGAAGGTTATCCTGAGCAATGTAAGTCCTTTCTCCAGTCCCTTTTCCAGTGCTTACTTATGCCTTATTTTAATCTTATGTTAAACCTTCCTTGGTTTCTGTAGGTTAAATACAAGGAAGATTATGAGAAGTTCAAGACCCTGTACAGTCTGCCTAAGAGTCTTGAGGACGACCCCGCCACTGCAAGATGTATCAAAGCTGGAAAACTGGTTCTGGATGTGAGTAAAGCATCAGCTGAGGTTCAGCTTTGTAACTTACCAAATGTACAAACAATTAAAAGCTCTTTGTAACACCTTTTTCATTAGCGCCTGTACAAAGACAAATATGAGAAGACCAAGGCTAAAATCAATATACCTCCCGACATGCTTGACATCGTAGCCGCACGCAGTACTCAGAAGACTGTTAGTGGGGTTGACTACCGTAAATACCTGCACCAGTGGATCTGCCTGCCTGACATGCAGGTGTACGTACATGCCCGCAAGGTCAACGAGCAACTGAGCGACGTGAGTTATCCCTACATCCAAACACGTTTCATATTTTTGTGTATTGTCATACGCAAATGGCAAGCACGTTAGGTTCCACTACCTGAGATTGTTTTGAGGTCTTTTTGTTGCTGTAACCCTGTTTTATTGCATCTAATTTAGATATTCTACAAAGATGACCTCAACTGGTTAAAGGGTATTGGCTGCTATGCTTGGGACACTCCTGAGATTCTTCGTTGCAAGCAATCTATGAAACTGCAGAGTGACGTAAGTGTAGCCTCATTTAATTTTCTTTCATGCTCCTCCTACTCCATAATCATCTCACATCTGATCTTCTTGTCCTGTGTGATACTCTCTTTCAGAATCAGTACAGAGCTAAAGGAATCGAGCATTTTAAGCAGTACTCTGTGGTCATGGACACCCCTGTCTATGAAACATGCAAGCTGAGCTCTAAGAACTTGAGCGAGGTAACACCTCAAAAACATGTATCAGAATGCCTTTATTGCATTTTGATTGAAGCAGAATCTTTTAACTCATATCCTTCATGTCTGCAGCTCAACTACCGTCATGACTATGTTACAAATGTCATGGGTAAAAACACTGCTCCTGCTGTGACTGTCGATACTGAAAGGGCCCGTCAAGCCAACTACATCCAGAGCGAAGTATGAAGTCTCTTAACAATTCATAAGAATATGTACTCATTTCTCCATTGATGAATGCTTCAATCACATCCTTTTTTTCTTTTTAGAACTTCTACAAAGAGGCCAATAAGATCTTTATGCCTACCGGATACACTCTGCCTTATGACACTCCACTCAACAAACAGGCCAAAGCCAACAGCATCGTCACCAGCAATGTATTAGAACACCTTGATTCTCAAAATAAAAAAAGAGTCAAATGTTATGATTGCATCTCATCTGATATTCCAATCTCTGTAGATGAAGTACAGGGAAGCCTATGATCTGATGAAAGCCAGAAGCTACAAACTAGATCCTGAAGGTGTCAACTTTCTCACCATCAGGAAGGCCAACAAGGTCACCAACCAAGTAAGTACAATATCCATGTAAAGCGTTTCACTTTAGAATTTTTAACTTTATCATGAACAAGAATATTAACAAGGTTGCATTTTGTCATAGCGGCTGTATCGTGAGAAATATGAGAAGGAAAAGGACAAGATCCACTCTGAGTATGACACACCTGAGATCAGACAGGTTAAGGCCACTCAGCAAGCAATTAGTGATGTAAGTATGTCTTTATTGTGAAATATGAGTTCATACTATACCACCAAAATTATCAGATGCTCTATTGATGGTTTATTTTCCTCTACAGGTGTGCTATAAGGAGAAGTACTACAACAGTAGAGGAACTCTTCTGCCAATGCCCATCACCCCACAGCTGTTGCACTGCTTCCATGTCAATGAGCTTAACAGCGATGTAGGTGTACTACATGCACCTAAATTTACTGCGACACATTGCATACTGGAAACGTTGCATTTGCCCTCTTGACATTTTCAGGTATAATAACTGTTCTTATATCTCCTGCAGCTGAAATATAAAGAGGATCTGCATTGGCTGAGAGGTATTGGCTGCTTTATGGTGGACTCCCCTGAGATGAACCGAATCCGTGATATCAGCAAGTTTAGAGTAATTATTCATTCACTTATTATCATGCATGCCACATTTCATTCCTAATGGTTTATTCTGATGATTTTTGGTACTATTCAGTTTTTTTTTAATTTTATCTATTTGCTAGAAATCGTATGAAGTTGATGCTAAGAAGAACTTTTCCAACTTCAGTGTGGTCCTGGACACACCAGAGTACAAGCGTGTGTCTGAACTCAAGACCCACATGAGTAATGTAAGTGATTTTGTTGCATCCTCAGGCTTTATATCTCAAATCTATATAGACTCCATCATTCCTGTTTTAAAGCCTATCAATATCCTTCAATGTCTCTTTATCTGTTTTTATCCTCAGATGGTGTATCGAGCTGAAGGCAATAAGGAAAAGACAAAATGCACCACCACTGTGGATGGCCTGGACATTAAGAGAGCCAAGTGGGCACAGTCTCTCACCAACAAGGTAAATCACTTTTAGCCCAAACCCTAATTAAACATAAATAATGACTTGTTATAATATGTCAAATTAAAAGATCATACTAAGGGTTCAAAATGAAATGGGTCAGGTTTTACAAATGATAGTCAGACCCTCGCTGATGCAATTGACAAAAGCGATTTCCAGTCAAAGACATGCAGTTTACTGAAGAAAGCATCTGTCACAAGCTTCAGATTTTGATTCCGTTCAGTTGAAAGATATTGATATTTTGAGCTGAAATTGTCACAATTTGTCATGCGTCTCCTAACAACAAGCACATATTTCTGTGCGAGTTTGTTGATTTCAGATGGACTTCTGGTTGTTTGTGGTAGTGTGATCCTCAGTCATTTAGTGTAAAACTCAGTTTTTCTCTGTAACCATTTACAAAGTCGACAAGTGTGTGATGCCTAGTGTTTTTAAATCTGTTCTAGTAAATTTTCTCAATTTACTGGAAAAAAAAGTGCCTATATAATACTGGTGTCTCTTTACAGTACCAGTACGTTGATCTGGCATCTAAGGAGAGAGCCTTCTTCACCCCAGAATCACATACTCCCATCATGGATCATGCCCGTTCCATGAAAGTGGTGTACAGTGAGGTAATTTTTTTTTTAACACCAAGATCCTTTTAGCAATGTTTAATATGTGTGTATGCAGAAAAGCCTGTAATTCATCTTTTGTGTCATCTTTAGAAAAAGTACAAGGAACAGTATGAGAAGATGAAGCACAAGTATACTCCCATTCATGACACACCAATCCTGGTTCGTTCTAAGAAGGCCTACCTCAATGCCAGTGATGTAAGTCAACCAGATGCTTTATTTCTTCCTTTACTGGCCTGGTCAATATAGTTATAGAGCCACCCTAACAATCTATACCACTTCTCTACAGTTGCGCTACAAGGAGACTTATGAACTTGCTAAGGGACACAACCACGCTGACAAAGACGCACTGGATATTCTCTGTGCCAAGAGGGTCAGAGATGATATCAGTGAGGTTAGTAAACTAAGACACTTTTTGTTTGCTTTGAACATTAAAAATGTGATTAAGTGAGGAACCCTGTCACACACTCTCTTCTTTTATCAGGTCAAATACAGGGAGAAGTACATCAGCACATTGGGCACCTGGAAGTCCATCCCTGACCGCCCTGAGTTCTTCCACAGCAGGATTGTGAGGGACTGCATCAGTGATGTGAGTATAACTAAACCCACCTTCTCTTTTTACTCTACAATTCGTCAGCTCACAGTGTCATTAACAGAAGCTCATAGTGCTGTTTAACCACTGTCACATGTTCTCCTCCACTTTAGGTCAAGTACAAAGAAGATCTGGACTGGATCAAGGGCATTGGCTGCTATGTGTGGGACACACCTGAGATGGTGCAGGCTGAACACAACAAGACCCTCTACAGCGAAGTAAAGAGCAACTACAATTTTACTAATTTCTACTACAGATGTGTTAATGAAACAGTTGAATGAACAGTTATGGACCCTTTTCGCATCAGATTGAAATGTGATGCATCAATAAAAAAATAAATAAAAAAGGTTTACCGTGAAAGTATAATGAATATTCAGTACTATGGGATACAACAAAAGCCGTCTCATACTCTCTTTCTATCTTTAATTTTTTGACAGAGACTATACAAAGCGTCATTCGAGAAGAACAGAGCCAACTTCAAATACACATGTGACACACCATTCTTTGAGGCTGCCAAGAACGCTTCCCTTTTGATTAATAATGTAAGTCAATAGAAGCATGACTTCATATCATAATACTGTGGTATATTAAATGCTAAATACAATGTGAGTAATGTAGCAAAAATGCTGTAAAAGTACAACAAAAAAAATTGCATACATAACCTGTGTTTCTTCCACTACCTCTATAATGGTTACATCTTTAAAGGTAAACTATTGCAACATGCTTAATACCACCTCAAACTGTTAGTTTCCTGTATATTTCATGAAAGTTTTATATATTTCCATATCTTTACTAAAATTTCACTTTAAATTTACCTGTCATGACATATTTTCTCCTCCTGAATGAATGTTCATCCTCACTGCTCTCAAGGCAGTTGTCTTTAACTCCTTTTTTGAAATCCTGAGCAGAGGTCCTACCGTGCCAGCTATGAGAAGTCTAAGGATAAGTACACCATAGTTGTAGATGACCCTAGAAACATCTTGGCTAAGGAGGCCAGCAAGCTGAGTCAGGTAAAGCCACCAGCTCCAGCCGCCCCCTGCGGGTCCATCGCCTGCTACAGGAGCCTGAGCATGAGGTCGTCTCCGATCCAATGGATGGCTCTGTCGCATGGCTACAATGTCACTTGATTGTGTCTCTTTCTCTCCCCTGATTTAGGTGTCTGCTAGTTTGCCATTCAAAAAAACCCAAATGGGAATTTTTGAGTGTGCACAGCTAGGTCCATATCTGTGTGCTCCAGATAGGGCTCCATCTAAAGAGTTTGATAGTTAGGTCATGAGTTAGGTGGGGATAAGGTTAAGTTTAATCTTGTGAAATTGCTTATTTGGAGTACACAGTTTGGTACTGAGCTTCTCTTTCTGGACTTCAGGAGCTACTCTCTGTCTCTGTCTTCAATTGTGGCATGATTTGTGCATCTGTGTTTGTATGTTTCCTCAATGGACAGGGAAAATATAAATGCAAGGCCAAGGAGTTACTCAAGAGTGGATGCAATGAGCTGCTCCGTCCTGATATTCTCGTTGCCATGTACAACTCTGGCATGTGGAGTAAGGTAACCATCTGCCCACTGATAGAGTCTTCCAAGCCCCCTAGAAATCTCATCTCTTCATTAATGCACCCCTAACTTCACCTTTAGTGATAATATCCAGACTTTAACTATAATTACTGCTTTTAAAACACATCCACTGATCACTTTCCATAACTTTCTTAGGAGAAAAGGTGTGCTGCATTCATACAGTAGTTAGCTATATAATGGAAGTAGACTTTAACTGAAAAGTAATCTATGTTAGAATATGGATGTTTTGTATAAATGTCAGGTCGTCACAATTTTTCAGAGCAAGTTGTCACACGTTTTATTCTGAAAAATATTGATAAACTAGCAAAAACCTCCCCTACTTTAAGGTGTCAGGAATCAATTTATTATTTTGCAATGAACAAAGAATCAATGCATTTTTTAGTTTAAATTAATTAATTAATTAAAATATAATAAAATAAAATAAATACTTTTGCTTTAATTAATGAAATACAATTAGTTCAAAATGTTACAAAAAATGTATAAATAGAAGCACTAATAAAAGGAAAATTAGAGACAAACATTTACAGACAAAACGCCATGTTCAAAGGTTTGCAGAAGAGTATGAGTATAAAGGGTAAAGACATTACACAGTAGTTATAAGTTGTAACATGTCAATGTCTTTCTGTATGCTGTTGCCTGAAGCTGCTTTCCACCTCCATCTCCATTTTGTTTGACAGCACATTGCATGTTCTCTATTGCATGTATGTATGTGTGCGTCTTTATGGACTGCTAAAAATAAGTAATTATTTGCTCCTCTGAATAGATTGATTAAACTTTTAGTGCACGAAATTGAGTTGTTATACAACTTAAATGTACTTTAACTTAAGTCTGTCATGATCAAACCTTCCCTTTTAATGCATGATATTGACAGTTGTTATACAACCTAATTATCACAGTATCTTACTTAGTGATCCTTATAACAATAAATATAATACTGTAAAAATTCCATTGATCTGAGGTCACCCATATCTTATAATAGCTTTATATAAGATGTGCTTCATTTGAATGGAAATTTGCTGTCTCTGATGATCCTTTCTTATCCATTACTTCCTGTAGTGGAAGTACAAAGAGCAGTATGAACGTGCCAAGTCGAAATACACCTCAGTGCTGGAAACCCCTGATTACCAAGTTGCCAAGCGCAGCAAGCAAATCAGCGATGTGAGTATCATCACCATCTGCCTTCCACGTTTCACCTTCATGTGAAAAGCATGTATACACACATACAGTAGACATTCCTAATGTTCAGTTAATAATCCAGTCATTGTATGGGAATGCATTATATTTTGGCATCTCTGTTCAATTCTTTAGATCATCTATAGGATGGAATACAACAAGACCAAAGCAAGAGGTTACACACTTGGACATGACACTCCTGCGAGCCAGCACATGAAGAGGGTCAAGGAGATCACCAGCAATGTAGGTTTACCCTTCTGTACATTTGCAAAAAGGAACCAAATTCAAGACTATTTATGTCAGTGTGTTTCATTTTAAACTTCTGTTTTTTTACAGCTGAAATACAAGGAAATGTATGAAAGAAACAAGGCTCACATCAACATGGCACCTGATGCTCACGAAATCCGTGCCGCCAAGGAGGCCTACAAGAACATAAGCAATGTGAGTCTGCATTGATCTACACTGAGCATCTGTGAAGTTAAATCACAAGTCAGCATCTCATTATTTGTGTTTCTCCTACTTGTAGCTCGACTACAGGAAGAAGTATGAGGCCACCAAGAACAAATGGATCTGGACTGTGGACAGACCTGATTTCATCCATGCCGCTAGGAACAGTTTCCAGCAGAGTGATGTTCGTATCGCTCCATTTTCAACCATAGTTTTAGTTTTAGAGAGAATAATTACAGATTAATGAACCCAATTTTATTTTGTAATTCACAGGTTGAGTACAAGTACGATAAGGAAATGCTGAAGGGCTGCGTAATGTCTGTCATTGATGATAAATACACTATTTTGGCTAAGAAGAACTCTGACCTCGCTAGTGACGTGAGAGCCATTTTCCATACACGACATTTGAAAATCAACATATATGACTAGCTAAACTAACTAAAAATGTGACTGTTCTTCAGGTGAAATATAAGGAGAAGTATGAGAAGGCCAAGGGCCACTATGTGGCTGTCCATGACACGCCTCAAATCCTTCATGCTAAATCAGTGGCCAATCTTGTGTCTGAGGTATAGCACCATTATATAATGTAATAATAACCAATAACCAATATAAATATTTTTTCATGTATCATATATAAATTTATGTTTTACATATTTTTCTGCAGTCCAAATACAAGGAGGCCAGCAAAAAGGATCATCAGTCGGGTGGCTTCACTACACTTGCTGAAACTCGTGACACTGCCCACAGCAAAGAGGTTGCCAAAATCACAAGTGCTGTAAGTTGAAATACTCAGTTTTCACCCCATTATTATAAGAAGTCTCAATTGTAGGGATTATACTGTATTGCGATCACCAATCATAATCTCACACGATCTTTCCACAGAAATTGTACAAGGAAAAGTTTGAGAAGGAGAAAGGCAAGTCTAATTACAATCAAATGATTGCTCCTCCCGATGTCCAACATGCCATGGAAGTGACCAAAAACCAAAGCAACGTAAGGAACTAACATGTATCTGCTTCAACTAATAGTCTCAGACAGAGATCATTTTAAATCTCTCGTCTCTCCTTGTGTAGATCGCCTATAAGCAGGAAGCTAAAGCCAAGTTGACATACACCTCAGTTGCTGACCGCCCAGACATCAGGAAAGCCACTCAAGCTGCTAAGCTCGTCAGTGAGGTGAGGGTCACTTTAAAGGGACAGTTCACCCAAAATGTTCACTCAAAATCAATTACACACCCTTATTGCCTTCCAAACCCATAAGACTTTCAAACATGGTCAACAGCAGCTAAACCATGCTTGCTTGACGCCCGAGAGTAAACATTATTGATTTACATTAAGCAGCACATTTGCGCTTCCGTGTTTACCATATTTGATGTGCTCCATGTATGTATATTGATAAATCTTTATATGTGAATAAAAGCATAAATTAAATCATATAAAGCAAGCAATCATGTCTTAACAGAAGACTTGTATTAAACCACACAATTTATATTAATTACTTTTACGATCGCTTAATCACTTATGCATTGAAAGTTTTGGTGGAATGAAATTTCAATGGAGGGTAAGAAATGTCTCAGGTTTTATTAAAAATGTTTTTGTTTCGAAGTTGAATAAGTTTTTTTGGATTTGGAACCACTTGAGGGTGAGTAAATGATGACAAAGTTTTATTTTTTGGGTGTAGTATTCAAACCTCTGTAGTTAAGTCTTGACAAAAAAGTATGTGTTGTTATTACAATTCTAAGTTGTAAAGATTGCAAAATCTGTTCTTGTAGATTGGATACCGTGATAAAGCTCGTCAAGAGGCCAGCCGTGGTGGAACGCTGCTCGGCCGTCCTGATATCACCCTGGCTACTGAGGTGTCCAAACTGACCAGTCAGGTAATACTGTTAGCAACTCCACACTAGACATGATGTGGTCCATAGACTCTCATTTTATTCATCCGAAAGGAACACAGGGGTTTAGTTTGAAGCCACTGGATATGTATTTGACACTGGTTTCCTTACACCTTCACCATCATGGCAGCTGCATATGCAGTAATACTCAAAGATAGCTGTAGTGGTAGATTCACTGTAGTGTAGAACGCCTTAGCAGTGCTTCTCATGCCCATCATTATTAATACCGTCATTGTCTATGCGAGCCCTGAGTGTCTCTTGTAATCTGTTCCACCTCTTCTGCTTACCTATCTGCCCTGTATTTATTCATGTCTATCCATCTGAATCTCTGTAATCCATCCATCTGTTTTTCCATTAATTCATTTTCTCTGTTTTGTCCCATCTAATTGATGTTACCCTGCCATTTCACTGCGCTTTTTTTAGGTGGAGGAAACGCCATCCCTCCATGGTGCTGCTTCCTTTGACACTCCTCAGATGCGGCACATTAAGAAAATGAGTGCCCTGACTAGTGATGTAAGAAGGGCCCCTGGCCCCTGGGAGTGACATTTGCACTTCTCTGTCTGTGTAGTGTCTATGTTCTTTTTCCCTCGGACTGACCTAGTCGTTGTACTCCAGTGGCACTCAATTTGATAAGATTTTTGGGTCCTGCAGACATTGAAATATTCTTGTTGGTTTTCAATGTTTTTGCCCACTCGTTTTTTGCGTCTTTTTGTTGCTGATTTAGTCTTTTTTTGTGTTTGTCATGCAAGCTTTTGCCTTGTTGCCAGGCATAGGCTTATAGACCAGCACTCTATCACAGTTTTTTGTCATCTCTAGCATTTTCCCCCCATTTCAGACTATTTGTCTGGCATGCAAAATGTTTTTGGACATATGAATGACCTGTATCTCTTGTTCAAATCGTCAAAACTGTTGTCCAGTTTGCTTTTGCATTCTTTGACATGCTGTTGTATCGAGGAGTGTGCAGATTCAATAAGCAACACTATTATTCATCAGTTATATGATTTACAGAATTAAATAAATACTAATTCATGGCACTGCTACCTTTTAGAAACCAAAAGCACACTTGATGATTTATTGTTGTAGTTGTTTGGTCTACACACTCCTCATGTGACTCTCTTTGCTTGATGTCACAAATTTGATTCCTCCACAGATCTGGAGCTTTTTTTTTCCAGAATCTTTGGGAAAAGATTCAACCTCCTTACCACCTTCCCTCCAGTTAAAGCTGAAGTGTGTAATTTTTCTTTAATTAGGGTTAATTCACCCAAAAATGAAAATTCTGTCATAATTTACTCACCATCATTTTGTTCCAAATCCATAAGACTTTTGTTCATCTTTGAAAAACAAATGAAGATATTTTAATGGAATCTGAGAGATTTCTGTCCCTCTTTTGAACCTCCATTCACCCAAATATTTGATGCTTTAAAAAGTTAATAAAGACATAGTTCACGTAATCCATATAAATTGAGGAGCGGATTAATCAAAGTCTTCTGAAGACTTTTGGTTGAATGGATTTTTTAGTGAAGGGACAGAAATCCTTCAGATTAAAATAAATAATATCTTAATTTGTTTTATATTTTTAGGTGAACTAACCCGTTAAAGACAAGTACAAAGACATTTTGGCACAATCAAACATTGGCTCAACCAACAGCTTGAGTTTGGGGTGGGATTTTCTGTTTGTTTAACCAATGGCAAACAGATGAAGTGTTAGGAAACCTGTTTGAGCACAGTCACTTCTTTAGCAATAGAGTGTGAGTCGGGTTCTGAAAGTAAAAATCTCATTCAAGTTAACAATAACTTTTAAACCTTTAAAGACAGACCTACTGTGAGCAACAAGGTTAACCAATGATATGTGCTTTTGTTGAAGTCATCAGCCTGCATTTTTCCAAATTCTTTTTTAAATAATTATGTGTAACTGTGTTATTTCTGTTAAACATTACCCATGATTCTGTAAAGAAATCTCCACCAATCAGAGAATCAAAGAAAATTTGCCAAAAGAACTCTTTAGTGCTTATTCACTCCCATGAAGCACTGCAAATGACGTAATCGAGTCACTTTTGGCCCTGTTGCACCCCGTTGGTTCAGAGATGCTAGTGGCACAGAAATCACACACTTCAGCTTTATGTGCACACAAACAGTATATGTTGGATGTGATGCTTTTGAATGCTCTGGACTTTGTGTTGGTCATCCCATTTGGGGCTAGTACAATGTGAACTTGATCTGAATTGTACTGTATTAGACCCAACTGAAACCCTGTTGTAACGAGATTCTTTTCAGTTTCCCTTTCTTTCCATTGATGATTGCATGAAACGATTCATGTTTCTGTGCTTTTGCAAGCATTTTGGCTCATACGACAGAAAATACATCACTAACAGCAACTAACATAGTCACTGTCCTCTCTCAAAAGGTAAAGTACAAGGAGAAGTTTGACAAGGAGATGAAAGGAAAGAGACCACAGTATGACTTAAAGAACAGCAAGATTTATCAGACTTTGAAGGATGCCAATGAACTTGCAAGCGAGGTGCTTTAAACTCTCAAACCTGCTCTTTTAAAAACATTATTTTACCAGTCACATATCACATTGAGAGTTTCTTATCATGGTGTGTTTTTGCCTGGATATTTCTTACAGGTGAAGTACAAAGGTGACCTGAAGAAGATTCACAAACCTGTTACTGACATGGCAGAGTCTTTGTCAATGCAGCACAACCTGAGCACTAGCAAGCTGTCCAGTGACGTAAGAGTCTTATTGATGGCTTCATTTCCCTCCCATCACACACTGTAACACTATAACTGTGAAATATCACATCTTCATGTAATTTCACATGAGCCATCTATCATCCTCAGAGAAAGCTCTCATTTAATCTATTTACTCATTCCAGGCTATCATTTGGTAGTGACCCTCATCATCCGATTTTAAACATACTACCACTAGCTCCATTTTTGATTTCACTTGACCCTATTCTATTTTTTTCTTTTTCATCTTTTTATTAACATGCCTAGTGCTATTCTCAAAGCACTCTGACATCTAATTTTTCCATTTTTTTATTTAATAACAATCCCTGATACATATTTTTTAACCCACTTCCCTGGATGCCTTTTTATTATTTTTTTAATCTACCTTTTTTAATTTTCATTGGGATGTGTGCATATAAACTAGAAAAGAAAATACTTGAATTTTAACTTGACACAGCTTTTATCTGAACATATTTTAAACATATCTCTATATAAACATATACACTTGTGTTATATCTAAAATCTAAAACTATCTATCTATCTAAAACTGATTTTAAAATGTTATTGTTATGGATAACCTTAAATGAAGTCTAAGAGGTTTGGGGAAGGTGTTTTTTGGGGGAACGTTGGCTCTAACGTGTGATATTAGAATATTTGGTAACACTTTACAATAAGGTCTCATTTGTTAACATTAGTTAATGAAGTAACTAACATGAACTAACAATGAGCAATACATTTGTTACAGTATTTATTAATCTTTGTTAGTGTTAGTTAATAAAAATACAGTCGTTCATTGTTTGTTCATGTTAGTTCACAGTACATTAACTAATATTAACAAATACAACATTTAATTTTGAACTAATGAACATGAACTAAGATTAATAAATGCTTTAGAAGTACAGTTCATTATTAGTTCATGTTAACTAAAGTAGTTAACTAATGTGAACTAATGAAACCTTATTGTAAAGTGTCACCAAACATTTAATATGATATAACAATATTAGTATGATTAGATCATTTGAAGTTAAATCTTCCTCATTCCATTATCAGTGTCATTATGTTATGTGTACATGACAGCCATCAGTCATTTCTTCTTCTTTTTTTCTTTTTTGGTCCCCACTTTCTTTTTCATTTTTGGCCAATTTCGGCTTTTTCAATATGGGAGAGGTGAAACACTGGATTTCCATTTTGTTTTATTGAGCTGCTTTATTGGGCGTTCCTCTTTAGTACCAGTACAAGAAGAAGTTTGAGGAGAGTAGGGGTCACTACCATATGATAGCTGACACACCTGAGCAGCTTCACCACAAAGAGGCCTCAGAGCTGCAAAGTCACGTAAGTCATACAGTTCTGGAGCTTTCTGCAGCTGACGTCACCTGCTTCTCTGTGTGTGATGCTTCACATGTTGGACCTGTTTATTTCATTTCAGCTAACTTGTCAGTCTTATGCAGCTAAATTAGATTTATTTATCATTTACATTTTATTTGTTTGGGTTCATTTGTGCTGTAAAACTGCTTTATAAGGACTTGTCTGTGCGTTATGTAAGAACATAGTTGTAAAAGCGAGTTACTCCATCATTAAAGTCTGAGACATTTTATATTGCGAAAACACCATAAACATCCATTGTATTTTTAATGAATTTTCCACACTGTTGAGCCTATAGTAAACTCTCTTTCAGGAGTCTCAGTGCTTAGGAACATAAAATGGCAGATTAATTGATATCCAGTATAAAAAAATAAAAATAAACTATAGCCCAGACTCTTCAAAAAGATTCAGTTTGCAGACAAATCTGTGGTCTTTGCTTGGCAATCATTATTTAGTAAACCATTAAATGAATCAGTTCAGCTTTTTTGTATTTGTATTTTATTCACCTTTGGGATTTTGTCTGACTACAGGTGAAGTATAAGGAGAAATATGAGAAAGAAAGAGGCAAAGCCATGCTGGACTTTGAGACGCCTACTTACGTGACTGCTAAGGAGGCTCAACATATGCAGAGTCAGGTAAATACTGATGCCAAAGCTCAGTGTATTCAATGCAAAACAAAATGGTAGCGTATAGCTCAAGTATACTTTGTAACCCAGTGTGAATGGCTTTGAAATACTAAGTAAAATTCAAACAGTGTGTGTTTATGTTTATTCAAATATTGTAATGCTGGTAAGTAATTGGGAGACCACAATTTCCAACCAGGACCCATGGATTTATGGTAGGTATTTATGTATGTTAGATGCTTATGGCTGTTTTGATAGTGTCACTGTACAACACATTGACTGGAGAAAATTTTTAAATGAACATCAAGATATCAAAACATTATATGAACTGTCACACTCTTCGACTGAGGAACCAGTGTGACCATGGTGTACTAGACCCGTATGCCTGAAGCTTCATGTATCTCCCACTCTTCTATATTTGTGGCGGATAGAAAGAGTATAAGAAGGACTTTGAGATGACAATGAAAGGAAAGAACCTCTCTGGGTTGGAGGTCACCCCTGCCATGATACATGTCAGACACGCCACGAAAATTATTAGCGAGGTAACATGAAGCCCTTATATTATCTTCCTTCCATCCTGGTAATAATACTAAGACCACATACACATTATAATCCTTACATGAGTGTCTTTGAAGTTTCCAGTTACACCCAAGTAGGTTATGGTTAGTATGCATGAACCATCCTTCCGTTGTAATACACTCTCAGTAATTCCTTTCCCCTTTCAACATCTCTCTGTGTGTGTGTGTGTGTGTGTGTGTGTGTGTGTGTGTGTGTGTGTGTGTGTGTGTGTGTGTTTTCTGCTGTTGCTGGTTTTAACAAGGTTCCAACAGTCATGAAAAACCTGGACATATTAGGGAATGTCATTCCAGGCCTGGATTTCCAAATTGTGATTGCAGTCCAGGAAAAGTTGTGAAAATTATCAAAATAATTTTATTTTTAATCCTGCGAAAATTTTCATTATCGCCAAGTTATCATTATGCAATCTAACAATATATCACTATGCGATCTTCCAAATTATTTTTACTGATATTTTAATTTTTCATGTTTGACTGGAAATGTCATTGAAATTCATTGATCAAAAGATGTGGGAACCCTGTGCATGCACATGAATCAACATTTGATTTAATTTAATTTTAACCTCTTTAGATATTAAATACACTGAATCTTCAGTTTCCCTGGTCATGCACATGAAATAACATTTTATTTTATTTTAACCTCATTAGATTTTGGTTTGGCTTTAAAATTATATGAATGCTGCAAAATGAATGTACATGTTAAAAAGTCTCAGACATTGTTTTGGTCTATATTTTTGCCTGTGACATGTGTGATAAATATTGTATATGTCTTTATCAGGTTGCTTTTCAAATTCAGCAAGTCCTTTGCTCCAAGTAGATTACGTTCAATTACTTGTTGTGTGTGGACAACATGGACCTTGATCATATTCTGTGTATGAAGCATCTCAAAGCCAGAGCAAATGCTTGGTGACTTTGAAATGTCAGTGGGCACAGTACTGTGTCTGTGTCTGTGTGTGTGTCTGTGTGTGCTATGTGTCTGCAGTATTTCTGTTCTTCTCCGCCCTGTAGAAAGAGTACAGGAGGGATCTAGAGGAAGGGGTGAAGGGTAAAGGGCTTACAGTGCTGGAGGAAACTCCTGAGTTACTGAGAGCAAAGAATGCTACTCATATCCTGTGTGAGGTAGGATGGCTAAAGCTCAAACTGACTTATCTTACCTATAGTCCTCTCCTACAACGCCACTTCCTCCTCATCACACTAATCAGGCAGAAACTGGTCGTTTTGCCTCTTGCTAATGAGAAAACTAATCAAGCTTATGGACTTTATCTATGATGTGCCATCTAACCAGGTTTGGTAAAGCAATTCAACTCATCCGACTGAGACTCCCACTAAATGTCATTTTGTCTTTCAATTCTAAATGGTCTCCCTTGTTTTCCTTATTTTTCCTTCACAGCTTTGATGTTAATATCATCTAATTTTTCTTTTCATTCTTTTTTTCTTCTCATTCTTTTCTTTTTTTATGCTACTTTTTTTCTCCTCATTCTTTTCGTTTTTTATGCCGCTTTTGTGTTTGTAGCCCACAGTAATGTTTCTTGGTGTGAATGTTAAGATGACTGATAAACAAACATATGAACATGATCTCATTTCAATTCCTGCAGAGAGAGTACAAGAAAGGATTGGAGCAAGATATCAAGGGAAAAGGCATGTTGGCTTTGGCCACTGACACTCCAGACTTCTTGAGGGCAAAGAACGCCACAGATATTCTCAGTCAGGTACACAGATGATCTCCAACCCATCAATTCAGTATTTCAGAGGTGATTCCCTCAACTATTAGCACCAACATTTCAACAATACATTGATTCCTGGTTAATTTGTTTTCCAGGCCAAGTACAAGCATTCTGCTGAGCATGACAGAGCCACATACACCACAGTCATTGACACCCCTGACATCCTCCACGCTCAGCAGATCAGGAACCTTGTGAGCCAGGTATGAGAGTTGCTTCTTTGAAGAAAAAAAGTCATTTTTTGATGTTTATTGCTAGTGTATTGGTATAAATGTACCTATTTATACACTCTTATTATTAAGACGTTTGGATCTGTATTTAGACACATTTTGGTAAAAGGGCTGCAAAATTCCATATGAATGAATAGAAAACAAAATGGTTCATATAATTTTTCAGTTTGACCCACTTTTCACTATTTACTATTACTAATTACTATTAGTAATTACTATTACTAATACTATAACTATTACTTACTTCCTTATACATGGATAATGATGTGTCTACTATTCAGAGCCTCTGTTTTTAAACTGTTTTATTAGGGCCCTAGCACCGATGGTGTGAGGACCCTATTGGAAATGCTCTGTTTATTATTATGATTTTTATGATTCAACTTTTTATTTAACCTAATAGAAAAAGTACAAGGAGGAGGCTGAGAAGACCATGTCACACTATGTGCCTGTGTTGGACACTCCTGAGATGCAAAGAGTGCGTGAGAACCAGAAGAACTTCAGCACTGTAAGTGTTTCTCCACGGGCTTTGAGCCAGCCCATATTAGGTTCCTGTTTTATTCATCCTAGCCTAAATGTGGTATTCGAATCCTTTGTTGTCTTTGGTCCCTGTCTTTTGTGTGTTTTTCTATGAAAAATAAAGAGAGACAAATATTAAAGAGCAGACATATTTGTTATGTGGCTTAGTTAGTTGTCCATTTTAATAATTACCACACTTCTCTTAATTTTGGAACAATTTTGGTTGCACCGTTTTCTCTTGTTGCATTTTTGTGTCAGTTTTGACTGCTTTTGTGCTCTTTTCTTTTTAGCTTCAGTACCAGATTGACCTTAAAAACAGTAAGGGCAAAGTTTCAGCAGTAAAGGACACTCCTGAAATGCTTCGTGTTAAAGAAAATACAAAGAATTTCAGCTCGGTACTTACTGCCTAATGAGTATATGTTTTTTCAATATTCTAACCACAATTTCTTTTTTTTTTTTTTTGGTTTTTGTTCTTTTTTCTGTTCTCATTTCTTGCTTTACACCACCTTTTCCTTTTTTCTGTACTACAACCACAAGTTAACATTTCTTGACATCCAGCTCTTTTTATATAATATAAATATAGATATCCTAAACAGACCGTAGTCTAATACTTAGTCATAAACTAGCAAAGCCACTAACAGTAATCATCAAATTTGATGCTGTGGACCTTTCTTCATCCTAAACAGTAGCTCTAACCGTTTTACAAGCTTAATATTTACATATTTTACTTCTTTGGTTTGTATCTGTCTTGTGTGTTTGAAATGTTGTAGTTTCTTTGTTTGTCCATCTCTTCTCAAATGTTTGGTCTGTTTTTATGTTGCGAGAGCACATTCTGAAGCGTCCCCTGACAAAACAGATGAAAGCTACTTATCCTACGAGATAGAAACCAAATGTTAATGCCTCATTATTCTTGTACAATTCTAAAGATCCAGTACAAGGAGGAGCTTGGGCAAGGAACAGCCATAGCTGAAACCCCTGAGATGGAGAGGGTTAAACGCAATCAGGAGGCTATTAGCACGGTACTCAGTGTTGTGACCCAACCATTCACCCTCCTTCCCATTGGAGAGCCCCTAAAAAACAACATAATGCCTCCTTTAATTATGATCCTTTAATAACAATCGAAATTCTGTCAGCATTTTAAAAAATGTAATGTCAAACATTCATTTTAATATAGATCATCTAATATGAAGTGATAATTTTAAATAAATAGCCATGCCTCTCATCATTTTTAATAACATGATCCATATATTTATCCATCTTCATCTGAAAGTGGTTTAGACTTTAACTATGTTGCATTGTTAAAAACACTCAACCTCTCCCCTCTTTTTACCCTTTTTATCCCGTTTTTGCTTAAGTGTGTCAATTCTCTGACTTTATCACTTATTTGATCCTTATTTGAACTATGTCATGCTCTTAATGGACCTGAAATGTGTATTAGATTAAATACAGGGATTCACTAAGTCAAGGCATTTCTATACCTGACCTTCCTGAGGTGAAGCGTGTACGGGACACTCAGAAGAACATCAGCTCGGTAGTGCTTTTCTCTTTGAGGAAGACTCCTTGCTTTAAACATTTTACTGTATACTCTCATTCTTCATCCTTATCATTCTTTAAAGTCTAATTTTACCCCTTCTTCACCTTATTGGTAAGGATAAACGACCCTAAATAAACCAAAAGCTCCCCTTCACTATTTTATGTATATTTTTTTCTCCATACTTTACCATTCAAAAAATGTTTGGAGTCTGTAAGATGTAATGCTCACTCAGGCTGTTTTTATTTTATCAAAAATAAAGTAAAAATAGAAATGTTCTGAAATACTATTAAAATTGAACAGAACTGTGAATATATTTTAAAATGTAATTTATTCCTGTGATGGCAAAGCTGAATTTTCAGCATCATTACTCCAGTCTTCAGTGTCACATGATCCTTCAGAAATCATTCTAATATGATGGTTTAGTACTCAAGAAACATTATTTATTATTATTAATGCTGAAACAGTTGCTGCTTAACATTTGGTGGAAACCGTGATGTATATATTTTTTCATGTTTATTTGATGAATAGAAAGTTCAAAAGAACAGCATTTATTTAAAATAGTAATCTTTTTTTTAGCATTATAAATGATACTTCATATGTTACTTTGATCAACTTAATGCATCCTTGCTGAATGAAAGTATTAACTTCTTGAAAAAAATCTTACTGACCCCAAACTTTTGAACAGTAGTGTTATACCTCACAGTATATGACCTTAGTATATTTACCCTACTTTGTTTTCTTGCTAGAGACATTTTATGATTTATTCTGACATTTTACATCTTCAACACTTTTGTTTTCATGCATTTTGTATGTGTCATTGATCTTTTTTTTTTGTCTTTTTGTTTTACACACTGAAATTATTGACATTATTTAGATTAAGTCGTTTTTTATATTTGTTTTTTGTTTATTTTTGCCTCATTGCCTCTACATGTGTAAAGATCCAATACAAAGAAGATTTGGGAGGAGGAACGTCAATTTCAGAAACGCCAGAGATGGAGAGAGTTAAACGCAATCAACAAAATATTAGCACGGTACACTGCCGTGTGACCCTCAATCCCACCCATAAAACATTCCCTATTCCTCGTCTCTCCATCGTCTAAGAAAACCCTTTAGCCTCCATCTGTTTATTCTAGTCCCTCTAGTGACCCTGAGAAGTCGTCACTGCATCAAATCCATCATTCATAACAATAGTTGTAACTCACGTGTAGCTCATGTGACAAAATCCTGTATTGCCTTTTATCAGTAATACTTAGTATTTATTTAGCTGCAGACTAATTATTAGCAACTGATTCCTCCATGTAATAATTAGGTACCTTACCTTTTTTTTTTTACTAAAAGTGATCTAGTTTTAAACTTGTATTGTTGATCAGCAACATTATCAGTTCTTTGCCAACACAATTGCTTTGCTCCAAAACCTAGTAAGCTCCCTACCAAGGGAGCATTTGAAGGCATCATAGGCACACTCCTGACCCAAAGGCTGTTATGAAAAGTTGGCAACTTTATGGATTGTTAAACTTGAGTATTACGCAGTGGGTCGAGTCTCTGATGCTAAATCCTATTTGTGTAGTATATAAAACTGCTGCCTATGTAGAGATTTACAAGTATGGCTCTTATGGGCACTTATAATGTAGCACTTTGAGATTCTTTTATGAAAAGTGCTATATAAATAAAATATGTTATTATTATTATTATTAATGCAATTTTAAAAGGCAGACGCCTGCGTAGGCAGCGAGGAGGCTTGGGTTTGGAACAGAGCTAATGATTTAGTGTATTTTATCTTTGTGGATGTTTGTTCTGTTGCTGTTTGGTTCATGTGTGTGTTGTTTATTTGATATGTCGTAATTAATCCTTGGGTAGATAAAATACAAGGATTCGCTGGGTCAAGGCACAGCCATACCGGACCTCCCCGAGATGAAGCGGGTCAGAGAGAATCAGAAGCACATAAGCTCGGTAGTGGAAGCTCCACAGGGTTTACTTGAGAGTGGCTCTGTTCCCCATTAACGCTTCCAGTATACTTCTTCATTTTCCACTCTTACAATGCCATTGCTGATGCAAAACAATTGAAGCATATGTAATGCTTAAACCTCATTTTCATCTAATGTAATTCACCTCATCATATTCCACCATAGTTAAGGTACCCTTTGCTGTGAGTTCAAACGTATGGGAATTATTCAACTCCAAACATTGTTCCTAATCCAAAATTAAACCAACACCAGATATCCCATATTTGTTGTTTTCCCTTCCCAACCAGTTTCCTCTTTTTAAATCTGGGATATAAGCTCATTGTGTATTGTGTGTGACGTTTGATGTGACTGTGACTCTCCAGAGACTCTTGCGTCTGCCGTGGTGTTTTGTGTCTGACTGGCCTCTGGGGGCGCTGTTCTTTTCTACTCTAGGTTTTGTATAAGGACCTCTCTGCCAAGGGAACGCCTGTGGTGTTCACTCCAGAGATGGAGCGGGTCAAACGGAACCAAGTGCAGATTAGCTCGGTACTCACAGCCACAGGACACGAGTGTGTGTGTTTGCCATGTGTAAACGTAACTACTCTAATACCCTCATTTCACTTAGGAGGCTAATAATATTAACTTTATTCTTCCATATGCTGAATTTAATTCAGTAACTGATCATCATCACTACAATGCTTCATCTCGGGACCCACCTACTTTTAATCCAGCCCTCTGAAGATCCCTCTAATTCATCTGTCTGAATTCACAATAACACCCAGGGTTGTGCTGATGGATATCATATTTATGTCCTTTGTTTGTCTAATGTCCTGATTTCCCGGTGTGTCTTCCACAGGGTCTTGATACATAATCATAATCCAAATTTCTAATGTATGTATTTTCTGTGACTTTTATCCAGGTTCTGTACTCTGACAGCTTCCGTAAGCAGGTGCAGGGCAAGGCCGCCTTTGTGCTGGACACCCCTGAGATGAGACGTGTTAAAGAAACCCAGCGTATCATCTCTGGAGTATGATGACGTTCACATCTTGACCTTTATCATTATATTACAATGTACTGATTTTTCGATGTTATATGAAGGTCAACCCTATTGCATTCAAAATGGTAGTTAAATGTTACAAGGCTGAGGATCAGTACAAACAAATGCACAATGTAATCTTATCAACAGTCAGTAGATGCTGCAAAAACCGAATTGAAAAAACAAACTGCTAGTAGGCAGACTAGGTCTTAAGTTACAGTCTTAATGGTGGCTATGTTTATGCACATGGCCCCTAAACATTTTTAAAACACTAGGCATCATACACTTGTGACTTTGTAAATAGTTACTACTACCACACGCTCACACAATACCCGACTTTCAAGTCGTTCTAAACACAACAAACTCAAACAGAAACATGTTCATCATTGCTTGGAGATGCATGACAAATGAAAACAATATGAGTTCTAAAATCAGTTAAAAAGTTTAATTATGTATGATATCCTCCACCTGGATGGAATCAAAGTCTGAAGCAAAAAAAGTCTGTACCCATCATTCACTACACCGTTTTCTGCAAAATCTGTCAACTCGCCTGCCCAAAATCTCCAGACTAGCTCTAGCACTGACATCATTATTTATTTTTTTTAAATCAAAATAACTTCCCCTCCCTCTTGGAGCGACATCTCTTCTGTTCTATAATGAGATCTTACTGGCATGAGGGTGGGACATCCTGTCACTCACATGAGATCACAGCAGCAAACCAAAACCATCCAACTACCCTATCAATTTCCATTGGACAAAATCAAGTCCCACCCTACATTTCTTTCTCATTTGAGAAGCCATTCGAAAGGCCAATCGAGACTTCGGACTATAAACGGATTGTTGCTGTAGCAGGTTCTTAGTGTCTCCTGACTCATGTTTTGCTGTCTATTGGTCCTGTCAGGTCAGATACCACGAGGACTTTGAGAAGAGTAAGGGCAGCTTCACCCCCACCATCTCTGACCCCATAACTGAGCGTGTGAAGAGGAACACACAGGACTTCAGTGACATCAACTACCGCGGCATCCAGCGACGTGTGGTGGAGATGGAGAGGAGACGTGCAGAGGAACACGATCAGGAGACCATCACTGGTCAGCTGACACATACTGTTTCCTGTACACACTAAACACACTCGAGTTTATAAACTGATTTCTCTTCCTGTAAATCTAGAAAAGCATGACGCCTATGTAACAAATAATATACAAATGATACACAGAAACCAAATGAGTTTTGAATAGAGACATTTACTAAAACTTAGTTTACTTTCTCAAAGACCTGCGTGTGTGGCGCACAAACCCTGGCTCTGTCTTTGACTATGATCCTGCCGAGGATAACATCCAGTCCAGAAGTCTTCACATGATGTCAGGTGGGTCACTGTACCAAAAAAGCCTTATTACACAGCTCTCTGGAATACTTGATTCTGGCTGGGCAATTTTGATGTTCTTAGATATGTTTAATGACTGCCAAACTATATAATGACAGTACATTATTCCTTACTCTCAACACTGTGGTTGTATATTTATCTGCCACCTTCCTCGATTGAAGACAGTCTTTCAAAGTGGAGGGAACATTGATATGTTTGTCCAATTATTCAGTCCAAGCCCAGCGCCGCAGCAAGGAGCACTCCCGCTCCACCAGTGCAATGAGTGGGGTGGGCGATGAGAAGTCAGAGGTGTCTGAGAACGTGGACCACCATGCATCGCTCTACAGCAATGGCTTTGGTGTCTCCACTTTACACGGTACATGTTTAAAGTGCTTCATTTCTTTTGTCCTTAGGTTTGGATTATTACAGTTGGCATGAAATGAAAATTCATCTATTTTTTGACTGCATTGCATGGTATTGATCTTTTTGTGAATTAGTCATTGTGTTAATTTAAAAAAAAAACATTGAACTTGACCTCGTAATGTTTATTCAAAATGACATAACTCGATATTTCAGTGAAAATGACTTCTCTGACGTATGCCGGACTTATCCAGTCATTTAGTCTGCTTAAACCCTGTCCCTCCACAATGGACTGCATTCATTTTGAGTGCATGTCCACATCTCAATATCCAATCAAGAACCGATGGATAGAGTTGCATTGGATGGACAAAATAAATTAACAAATATATTTAAACAAAAAATCCAGGAGTTTTTTTTTTTTACTTTTAGATTTTTTTAATCATATTTATATTATAGTATTATTTTTTTAAAACTGAGCAAAGTTTAAATTATTTTTTGCAGTAATCAAAGCCACTGTAAATCTTAAGTTGTTGGATTTTGAAGATTTTTCAGGTTAAATCAATTACAACATAAGCTCCATGCTGTGCTTGGCTGTTATCCACATCAACTGTTTAGTGCACCATATACAACATCATATCATTCTATAGTAACTGCCAGAGATGGGACCAAATCACATGTGCAAGTCTCAAGTAAGTCTCAAGTCTTAACCTTCAAGTCTCAAGTAAGTCCCAAGTATTTGTTTCTTGGGCAAGTCAAGTCAAGTCAAGTCACAGGCTATGTCAAGTCAAGTCAAGTCAAGTCAAGTCAAGTCAAGTCAAGTCAAGTCCAGCAGGGGCCGGTTGCATAAACATAGCCATTACGTTAAGACAGTGTCTTACGTTCTAGTATGGCCCACTAGCATTTAGTCAGGGGCAGTCAGTCTTACTTTTCGATATTAAATTAGCCAATCTACGTTTTTATGTAACTGATTTAAAATAAGCTATGAACAGTCTAAAAGAAACAAATTTGATGTCTAACTTGTAAGACTAGTCTTAGAGGTTTATGCAACCGGCCCCTGTGTAGTAGGTCAAGTCAAGTCCAAGTCAAGTCACAAAACCACTAAGTTTTGAAAACTTAAGGCTTTCTTCTTCATAAAACAAGTCGGACATTATCACATTTTTGTATACATTTTTATCACTTTAAATTAGTAAGCTACAGGACATCGTCTTTCAAAACATGACCTGCGCGAAAGAGAAAAGTGATTGAATGCGTCATTGTACCCAAATGCACGTCCGAATGTGCCTCTGTCCATTTCAAACCAAACTGACCTATTTGGTGACCTCTCAAGTCCAAGTCAAGTCAGTTTGGTTTGAAATGGACAGAGGCACATTCGGACGTGCATTTGGGTACAATGACGCATTCAATCACTTTTCTCTTTCGCGCAGGTCATGTTTTGAAAGACGATGTCCTGTAGCTTACTAATTTAAAGTGATAAAAATGTATACAAAAATGTGATAATGTCCGACTTGTTTTATGAAGAAGAAAGCCTTAAGTTTTCAAAAAGCATTATATGACCCACTATTCTGCTTCATAAGTAGCCTACCATGTTGACAATATGACATGACGTGGTTTAATGTAGCCTAAACAATGATTACCAAAATTTCTCTCTCATTGCTCCTCATAACCACTGAAAACGGTCAAAAAATCAACCAAAAGTCAAATTATTATGGACGTTATCTGACATTAAGCGTTTCTGCTTCACATTTTCAGCATTGCAGTGGAGCAGCTGTGGGTTGACTCCCCACGGTTCTCATGGGCTTTATACCAAAAAAACAAACGGTTAAAACCCCAGCGGGCACCTTGACGTCAAATTAACATCAATATGACATCAAACATTATGTC
Organism: Gila orcuttii; assembly: GCA_026230005.1. Lineage (NCBI taxonomy): Eukaryota > Metazoa > Chordata > Actinopteri > Cypriniformes > Leuciscidae > Gila > Gila orcuttii. The sequence continues at coordinate 29,118,614 of JAPDVR010000007.1, read as the reverse complement.
AAAATGACGTCACGAAATAGGTCAAAAATGAAAGTCATATTGACGTCAAAGTGTCAATGTCAATTTGATGTCAAGATTTTGACCTCTGCTGATGTGATTAATTGAGTGATGATTGGCCAATATTGAAGCCACCTGATGTTAACAAGCAGAATCACTGAAGGAGAAAATCACAATTTTAAGTCACCATTTTGGTGATCAATGTTTGCTTTAGTTGGGCTCTTGACCCTAAAGTTTTTAACTTTAGATTTTGTTTGGCTGCTGAAACTGAGTGGTGAACAGCCAGATGAACAAAGAGTAAAGGTGATCTGATGGTGTTGGTTATGTTTTGACAATCATCATTTGACCTGAATCACTGAACTCTTTTAGAGTCTAATCTCTGATTTAGAATTATATTGGTAATTACAGCATCACGGTATTCTACAGCATATAATCCTGAATTTTTAATTTAATCCAAAGGATTTCCTAAAAGTTGTTCTGATAAAACAAAAGTGTATTTTAGGCACACACAGACATCTAGAATCAGTGTATGAATCTCAACAATGGTGACAAACAAAATATTCAATTAGGAAAAGGAAATTACTAAAACAATTCAGATCATAATTTATTCATACCGCAATGCCTGATGGGACCCATGAATGAGTTTTGATTGGTGGCACCCAGAATGCACTGCAACTTATTATTGTCACCCTTGTTGAGACTCACAGGCTGATTATTGATGTCAGTGTGTCTAAATAAAAAAAATGTTTTAAAGTCTTCCGATCAGAATAGCTTTTAAGAAGTGTTTTGGATTATATTGAAAATGCTGATAATTGTTTGCTGTAGAATCACAGTGTTGCTATAATTAACAAGGTAAATACACTCTATTTGACTCGAGTGAATTAGGACAAGTGATGCTAATGTTGAAACATAACCAACACCACCTGATCACCTTTTCTCAATGTTCATCTGGCAGTGACATTTACATCAGCCAAACAAAATTGAAATATTAATAGTATAGGGGTCAAGAGCCCAACTAAAGCAAACACTGATCACCAAAATGGTGGCTTAAAAATTGTATTTTCTCCTTTGGTGATTCTGCTTGTTAACATCAGGTGTCTTCAATAATCACATCAGAAGAGGTCAAAATCTTGACATCAAATTGACATTGACACTTTGACGTCAATATGACTTTCATTTTTGACCTATTTGGTGATGTCATTTTGACATAATGTTTGATGTCATATTGATGTTAAATTGATGTCAAGGTGCCCGCTGGGATATATAAGTCCTAACGTGAAAAAACGTTATGGTTAAATGTACCTAAACAAGAGAATGTGCCTACAGAGATGTGTTTTTTTTTGACGGCCTGCTTATGGGGCAGGCATCTAGCGGAACGTTAGGAAAGAATAGATGAATGTGATCATTTATGTTTGGGCCTTTTTTGGGCCTGAAATTATTACATTAGCTAACTAACGTTACCAACTAACCAGATAACATTAACAAATTGACAAGCACTTACTGGGCAGAATGGCTCTTCAAATGACGGACGAAATTGGAGGTTGTCGTCTGGCTGTCCGCGATATCGATATTGTATGTCTTGCAAAGCGCTGTTCGTCTTTTGCCCATCTTGCGAATAATTTTTGAAGCCGAAAGCGATGACCCTCGGTACCCCTCCGGCTGACATGTTGATGTGATAGCTGATTGTGGGCGTGGTGTGCGTAAGGTACGAGAGGGTGTGACTGATGATAGTGTCGTGATCCAGTCATGACAACGCTATTCTCGGCCTGCGCTCCAGCTGGATGAACTTTATTTTTTAAAATTATTTATTTATTTTATATTCAAACTGAAAACATGATGTGATTAACACTCAAGTCATTCAAGTCATCGTGTCTCAAGTCAGGTCAAGTCCCGAGTCTTTAACTTCCAAGTCCGAGTCAAGTCTCTTGTATTTCATTTTTTGTCAAGTCACAAGCCACAAGCCATAACAATAGCGACTCGAGTCGACTCGAGTCCTATTCACCAAGTCAGAAGTCCCCATGTCTGGTAACTGCTGAGGCTTTAAAGTGAAATGTACAAGTGTTAATCTGGTCTACCATCTCGGTGGTACTAATGACAGTTGAAAATTGCCTGTCAGGAGCCAAAATCTGAATGCTATTTATCTAAAGAGACATATATATATATATGCTGTTAAATCTGCTGTTTTCTCATTTAGGATACACGCAGACCAAGACTACAGAGGTTCAGCAGAGATCCTCCTCTGTGGCAACACAACAGACCACTGTTTCTTCTGTCCCCTCACATCCCTCAACCACTGGAGTAAGTACTGAGTGACCAATGGCAACTTTAATAAACTCTATGCATATACTTTACAATATCTTAGTCTAAATAGTAACAGCATACCATATAGTGAAGCTGGTCGTTTAATATTCTCCCCTCTGCCCTAAACAGAAAACTGTCCGTGCCATGTATGACTACGCTGGTGCTGACAACGATGAAGTGTCCTTCAAGGATGGTGACGTCATTGTGAACGTGCAGTCCATTGATGAGGGTTGGATGTATGGCACTGTGCAGCGTACTGGAAAAACCGGTATGCTGCCCGCCAACTATGTGGAAGCCATCTAAATACAACTACTGCCCTGTCAAACTCCTTGTGGATAGGGGAGTTTGATATCCACTAAGACAGAAACAAGCATTTTATGTGTACTGTTAGTCTAGTAGTTACGCTACTGTTTGTCCTCATTACTGTTATGAAATTTCGTTTGTGCCCATGTCACTAAGTCTATTGTGGTTGTGGCATGAGAAACTATACATACCTACATAAGTCTATTCTAACAGTTAAGTAACTGGAGCCCATTATTTTTGCATATTGCAATCACACTACATTCAAAGAAGGCCATTCTGAAAGTTTTAACAATTAAACTTTTGCACAAAGTGAGATGGGCTCATGGTTCACTTTATATGTGAAAAGGAAAACCAGAAGTTCAGTGTTTTATAAAAACCGAACAAACGCACTAAAGTTGCCACATGAAAATGAAAAAAAAAAAACTTGAGAATGTTGAGTACACGCCATCAGTTACTCTAAAGTGAAATGTATTGATTTAAAACGAGCCTCCTCCCTCCCTTGCTGAAGGCTGGCCACTATTTACATGTGTGTTTTGTTTCTTTGATTCTGTGGGTGTGGGATTATAGGAAGATGTATACCTTGAATCAGTAGCCAATAAAGCACACCACACTTCTGCAGTAAATCTGTTTCCTGTCATGGATTTTGTGACAAGATTATTATTATTATTATTTTTAAATGATAATAATGACATTTAAAAAGTTTAAAATATATCATAAAAATGTAAATTATTTCATATACTCTCATGTCGTTCCAAACCTCTAATTTGCATTCATCTTTGCTACACAAATGACAACTTTTTTAATATTCACTATTTTTTGTCCATCCATTTGAGTAAATTACAGTATTTTCATTTTTGGAAGAAATACCACTTTAATAGTATTTAACCCATATTCATTTAATCTTTTAAACCATCCCATAATCCCCGTTTGCTTCTGTAAAGACTATTTCAGTTTGATATTAATATTTTATATTTACACTTAATTCAAGAGCTGGTTAACATTAACAAATGTTAAAGGTAGGGTAGGCAATTTTCTTTCTAAACACTTTTTTATTATACTGGTTGAAACTGACATCCTGATAGCAATCAACAATAGAAGTGGTCTAAATATTAAAACATGTACATAGGTATTCTGTAATCTCACATAGCCAGACCTTCAGACTGATGGCAGGTCTGGTCTCTATCGCAGCTTTTCTTTGCCAAGGACCGCCCAAGAGGATGTTTGACTGACTTGTAACGCAATCAATCACAGTTCGTTTTGTGCTGCTTGTCTGTGCTGCACCGTTTCCATGGCAACTCAACTCCGCTCCAGTGTTTGAAGCATAAGACACTAAAAGTTGTGAAGTTATTTTCTCTACTTTTATCAAATGTATAAACCTCTTACCTGGAACATAACCTGTCCCGGACCAGGTTAGCCGTGGAGCGCAAGTTACTCCACAGCGATGAACACTGCTAAAAGCCAAACCACTTTCATGGTGCTTAAAACACCAGGGTTGGCACAAACTAAACAAACATATCGGGCTAGCCAGCTAAACCGGCTTCATGTTATAGGCCCCAGGTCTCACTATGCATTGCAGACTCTGCTGTGTTTTTATGTTTTGGAGGAGGCGTGGCTTTGGCTACAAAGGGAGGGTGGGATCTCATGCTTTCAAAGCTAGCTTGCTATTGCTAGCCTCTCCAAAAATGCCTACCCTACCTTTAATAAACGCTGTAAAAATAAATTGCTCATTGCTAATGTTAAGTAAAATTACAATTTATGTTATTTGCATGTTCATTTTCACAGCGTATGCTAAAAAAAACAGTGATTTTTAAAATGTATTTGTTTTAATCTTAATTTCTAAATGCTGTAGAAGCAGTCCATTGTTAGTTCTTGTTAGCAAATGAAACATTGTAAAATGTCAACAAGCCAGTGTCTTTGGCAACAAAAAAAGCATCCAATTTGTAATTTTGTGGTTTGTATAAAAGACTGGAAAAAAAATGCACCAAATGTTAAATGAAAACAAATGAAATCTTATTAATACTATAGTTTTATTTAAAAAAAAAGGTTCCTTGGCATCTCAGTACAATTTTACAGTCTTAAAAATCACTCCATAAAATACACAGACACTTAAGTAGCAATGGAAATGGCCATTTAAGTCTATTCTCTGAGAGAGCATAATTAGAAATACATCTACTCTAAAATTCAAGCTAAAACTTGAGGGATGAGCAGTCCACTGTTAATATTCAAGTTGAAAGTGAATTATTGTGTCAGGAAAATGTCTCAATGTCCTTATGGCAAGCTATCATCAAGATTACTCAGCAAGCGGGACTGCAGATGGGTCACAATGTTTCTCATCATTCCGCTCAGATGTTCGTGCATCAGGCCCAACTGATTGGGTGAACAGTGACCAAGTTCCTCTGAAGTTAAGCGTCCACCAAGGGCAACAACATCTGAGAGCAAATCATTAGATTTGTCCTCCTCAGCCATCAGTCTTGAATCTACTCCCTCTTCTGATGGTTTGTCATCTGCCAAAAGTTCGGAGAAAAAAGTAACGAGGCAAGTCATCATTATGTATATGCGTCACCAATGAACTTGAATGGGGGGGGGGGGGGGGGGTGCAGGGGTACCTTGAGCTTCTCCTGGTGTTTGCTCCTCATCTTGGTTTTGAGGAAGATCCATCTCTTCAGGCTCAGATGTCATTTTCTCCATTTCGTCAAAACTCTTGAGGTCATCAGAACGCCCTTTTCTCTGTACAGCCAAATTCGAGGAGTAAGAATGATTTTCCATAATAAAGTGTAAGACAATATTTTAAATATTCTACACATTACCTGCTGTTCATAATAGGTTTTAAGTGCTTTCCTCACATTGGACAGCTTAGGTGAACGAATAGGAAGTGACTTGATTTCACTAGGAGTAAGGGCACTCAGGTCTCCAACCGTTTTAATATTTCGGGCTCTAACAAGTTGGCCAAAGCCACGAGGCCTGAACATATGGAGAAATAAACCACAATCAGTTACATACTTACTACAGATATCAAAGAAGAAGAAAAAACTAATGTATTAGTAGTTCACCAAATCCTCTAAAAAATTTCAGTAAATTAAAAATGAGTAATGAACTTAAACTGAACCCAAGCCCTACTGAAGAGGAAATCTGGCTTACCACATGTTGGAGGATATCTGCGGCAAAACAGCCTCTACAGGGGTAGAGCAGCCAACAAGTGCTGGATAAACACAATCTTTAGCAATAGGACGTGGCTCCTGGCTCATTTCCGAAATCTATGATAAAGAAACAGGAACATTAACACCATTTCCATTGGAGGTAGTTTAAACTAAATACCAAGAACAGTATCAAACATTAGCAACTTTCACATTGTCTTAATTACTTTGAATTTGAGAAATAAATGATTAAAAAAAAGATGAAGTAGAATTTATGAACAAGTAGACTGTCTAAGATTAATATAAACCGATTAAAATACTTTAGTACATTGCAAGAGAACACTTACCAGGCATTTTTTTGAGCTTTTGGATCCAGGGCTACGGAGGTTACGTGGACTTAGACTTGAATAGCCTTTTGTGGGTGTAGTGATATACTGTATGAAGACATTTAACAACAAGCCATGAAAGAAATGTTGAAACAATTCAAGCACAGTTTTACATATAGATCTAATAATTTCAAAACTCTTAATCACACACCTTCGACTGTCCACTCAAGACTTTTGACCTAGGGGAGCTTGTGCGAATAACCGGACTACGTCGATCAATATCATCAGCCAGTTCTTGATGGTAAATTGGAGTTGCAAAAGACACTCGACGAGACTGCACAACAACAATAGATTATTTTCTCTGTATGAAACCACTATAAGCTCACATTACAGTTGTTTCAATGAACATTTAGATAACTGGGCTCAAATTAATAATACTGTCCAATACCTTTTGAAGGGGGGATGGGGTATCTTCTTCACATGTTCTCTTTTGTCCCTTCTTCAGAATACTGGTAGATGGAGAAGCGGATGGTGACCAGACACGAGATCGGTTTCTGCTCGGGCTCTGGCCAGGCTCTAGCTCACCACTGAGAGCGTCTAAAGGTTTAGGCTTGGGTGGAGAATCCAAGCAGGCTTCAGAGGTACTACTTTGAGGTGGTACAGACGACTCTTGTACATCAGCAGAAAGAGCCTGGTTGTCAATCTGAGTATCTTCATCCTTCTCGACGAGACCAACATCCTTGTCAAGCAATTCTTTGCCATTTGACTCTTCTGGCAACACAACCATTTCTCCACTCGGCTCTAGAACAGCAAGGTCTTCACTGTCCTTCACTGCATCCTCCTGATGGACATGGGAAGACTCTAGTTGCTCTTGGCATATAGGTGCATCTTCCACTGGGCGACCTTGACTTGGAGAGGTGTCTTGAGGTGTTGAACTCTGGATAGGTTCTTGACTTACTGAAGGGTTGTCTAATTCTTTGTTTTGCTTTGGACTATCTGTGCACCCAGAACTCTCCAACTGATTTGACTCTACCTCCAGGACTTTTACAAACACATTGTTTGATTCATCCCTCAGTTTGGATAATTCAAGCTGTGCTCCATCTACTTCAGACAGCTGAGAAACAATTACACCAAGCTTTGTAATGGGGCTTTCAGAAGACAAAACCTCACATGGAAGTTGAGCAGGCAATGTTGAATACGGCTGAACATCAGCAACTGGTAAATCTACAATTGGTGAGCTCTTCCTTTCCTCCAATACAGATGTTGGGCTTGACTGCTCAAGTTTAGAGTTCAGGGTGTCAACAGCAAGTGAAACATGCTCATGCTCAGGTTGAGAGTTCGGTGTGTCAACAACAAGTGGAACCTGTCCTTGCTCAGGTTGAGAGTTCGGTGTGTCAACAACAAGTGGAACCTGCTCATGCTCAGTTTGAGAGTTCGTTGCGTCAACAGCAAGTGGAACCTGCTCATTTTTCAGATGCTTTGATTCTTGGATGTCACTGCCCTTTGAGAACACTTCCTGGTTGTTTAAAAAGCAGTTGCAGCTTCTAGATCGTCTACGTCCACGGCCTCGTCCCCTGGTATGTGGGCATTTACGCGAACTGACAATCTTTAAATCTTCTGATCCAGCCTGTGAAGATGAATTTGCTTCTTCACCCTCTCCCTTATCACTGATAATCTCTTTTTCTTCGGTATCAATTTCAGTTTTTAATTCTGCATCATTTTCAGTTTTCAATTTTGTGTCAACTTTGTCATCTTCTGCTCCTTTTTCAGAGCTGATCTGTTCATGTGGTACACTATAAGGGGAAGGAATCTCTTTTTTGTTTTTCTTAAGGTCATTGGTCTCACTAACTGAAATTCCCAAACTAGCTTCAGGATCAACTTCATCCTGTGACATCTCCATTGAGATTTCTGTTTGAATATTAGCATCCTCCTTATCTGGCAGCATCTCAGTAACTTTAGGTTCTGTGGCAACTGGTATTACCTCAGTCGACAGGGGTTTCCGTAGTCTCTTTTTAGGCCTTGGCCCATTTTCTTGGCTATCAGGGGTTTCAGACTCCGTATTGTCGGTAGCCAACAAACCTTTAGATCGTCGAGTTCTGTATCTTCCAAGCCCTTGAGAGGAATCTTGGCTTGCACTTAACTCCTCAGCATTTACAGTTGATGTAACATCTCTACTAGAGTCAGTCTCTTCTTCTGCAGTTCTCCTCCTCATAGCTCTTCCCTTCATCGTTGTCATTGTTTGGGAATCTGTCTGACTCGAATCTTCTTTGGTCTGCAGTAATTGAGATTCAGATCTCCTTGTTCTTCGCGTTCGTACAGATTGCTGGCCATCAGCCTCAGAATCAGAAAGAGGCGTCTGTAAATGTTTCTTTTTCAAAGAGGATGTGGCATTTTGAGAATCATTTTGAGAGTTTTCATCTGACTCCTTGTCTGTGGATTCGTCAAGCTGTGTTCTAGTCTTCTTCGTAGGTCTACCCAACGACAGACTTTTAGACTCATTGAAAGTTGGCAGTCTCTCTCTGCTTTGGCTATCCGATTGGGCTACAGGTGAACTTTTCTGAGAAGTCTCAGCTTGACTCGCCCATGGAAGTGCCTGTGAAGACTCTGCAGAGAAAATCTGTGAACCACTTTGGTTAAGCTCTCCTTTCATCCCTTTACTTTTCTGCTGGTCACCTTCAAATTTACTGTCCTTAATTCTTTTTCCAGTTAAAGTGCTACTTGGTGGCGTAAGTATTGACTTCTGTGTATTTGTCATTGAGTCTGCAACCTGACTGACTTGTTCTTTGCTTTTCATTTCCCCTGGATCTTCCCCTGGGCGAACAGGTTTACTTCGCCGTCTGGTCGACCTTCTTGGTTCTTGACTAGATTGAGAATTAGCAAGACTCTGTGAATCTTTTTCAGGAGAATCTTGTTCCTCCATGCTGGCTTTGGACACAGGACTGCTCTCAACACCTGATGCTTCACTAGATACTTGGGTCTGGGTGTCAGGGACCACATCATCCTCTTCCTCATCAGTACCTTCACAAGGATGATCTCCCGTTGACTTAATCTCATCTTTTGCCTCTTCCCCAGCTTTCTCATTTTGAGCAGATGGGTTAGTACTGCTTATCTTTTGAGATTTCTGAGAGTCCTCTTTTGTAGTCTGAGGTTGTGAGTCATTTGGAGTGCAATCTGATTCCTTTGAAGAATCCAGTCTACCTGATTTTCGGGTGAGTGGACCAGTAAATGCAATAGTTGCAGGACTTGATTTCCCTTCAGCATATTTCTCTAATGTTATGAACGATTGACGTCTGCTATTGGGTTTAGGAGGTGTACCTGATATCATATCAGACGAACCCGAAACATTAGGACTGGTCTCCTCTAGTCCACTTTTCTCATGCCCACTTGCATCAACTGTGATACCATTGGATGGAGACTGATCCTTCTCTAAAGTTTGATCTTTATTTTGCACCGATTTCTCTGGTGTTTCTACATCTGATTTGGTGCCTTCTTGGGTTACTTTTACATCTGTGGATGGTTCTTCACTTGTGGTAATCTCCTTGGGGGAGGAAACAACATTAAAACCAATTAATACACATAAGAGAAAGCATGCACGCATATCCCCCACATAATTAAATCAGCAGTGCCAGAGTCTGAAAATTGCAGTTTTACCTTCAGCTGAACCTCAGCCTCTTCCTCAGGTTGATCCCTTTCATCTTTTGTCAATTGGACCCTAAGAAGAAACATTGTTTTAATAGAGTGGGTAAAAAAATTGGAGTAAAAGCAAATCCATTATTCCAATACGTACATGGACTCCTCTTGACTCTGAGTACACTGTGAAAAGACTGTGGTGTCCTGGGAGGCATCCAGATTATTATAGAGAGCAGGAATGTCAACCCTTATGCAAAATAAACAACTAATCAAAAAAAATAAATAACAATTTCTTCTCAAAATGCTTAGAGAATCTTAAATGTTCACACACAAAAAAAAAATAATAATAATTATGCCATGATTTACACAAGCCATCCTAGGTGTATATGACTAAGAGTATTTTCTTTCAGATGAACAGTTATAATTGTTTTTCTTTCCCTTTTTTGACACCATTTCAGCTTCTATCAGGTTTAGTTCTTCAAAAATAAATAAGATGTTTAAGACTACATTATTTCTAAAAACCTTAAGACTACATTTGGATTTCTGAGTTATTTTAAAACATAGCCTGGTTCTTCCATGCTTTATAATGGTAGGCGAGTGGCGCTCCTGATTCCAGTCCAAAAAAGTGCATCCATCTGTCATAAAGGTAATTAATAGGGCTGGGTATTGACACAAATTTCACAATTCGATGTTTAAGACTACATTTTTTCTAAAAACCTTAAGACTACATTTGGATTTCTGAGTTATTTTAAAACATAGCCTGGTTCTTCCATGCTTTATAATGGTAGGTGAGTGGCGCTCCTGATTCCAGTCCAAAAAAGTGCATCCATCTGTCATAAAAGTAATTAATAGGGCTGGGTATTGACACAAATTTCACAATTCGATTTGATTTCGATTCACAAGCTTGCAATTCAATTCCGATTACGATTCGATTCAATATTGATTATTTTGGATATCAGGTACAATACATGGCAAATTTTCTTAACCAATGCTGTAAACTATGGGAGTCAGTTGTATCATTAAAATTGTTTCATTAGCCTACTATAGCCTAATATTGAAGGGAAATATTTACTGATTTGTATACAAACAATTACACTCTTATTTATTTTTCTAAAAAATAAAGTTATATGAAATATAAATATTTAAATGGTGGCTGTCATAAAAAAACTTGCCAGATTTATTTAAACATGCATTAAATATTGAAGAACATAAAATAATTATAAAATAACATAAAATGCATATGTAATATGGTGCATATATTTAGCAAAATGCTCCTCTCTAGAGTTAATTTTTCTAGCTGACTAACGAGTTCATGGTCACTGGATATGGTTTTTCTGAGGTAAATGTGATGTTACATGACATTGTTTACAAGCTGTTTCACTGACGTCTTTCCTCGGTTGAAACACTGATTGAGCGATTCCATGTGACAATAAGGATTTCGATAAGTTATACTCTATCTTTTAACACACTTTCAGATGCTCATTCATGTTTATTTCACGCTGTAACTGGTAATATTAAGGTGGAAGAGAAGATCATGTGTGCTCGGCGCTGCTGCTTCTCTTGAGCTGCGCCAGAGCGATCTCACGCCACAGCACCAAAACGGTATTTATGTTTTTGAATTTCTTAAGAAGATGGACGTAATTTGAAATCTGAGACTTTGTTTCATATCAATAGTAACAAAGCACAAAGATTATTGCGTTTATTGGATGGGATGCGCGCTACAATGTTCCATTCATTCATCAACTGAGAACAGGATGACTAATCGATTTTTGGGATTTAAGAATCGATATCGGTTCGTAAAAATGAGAATCGATTAAAATCGTGAAATCGATATTTTTTTACCCAGTCCTAGTAATTAACACGGCTCCAGGGTGTTAATAAAGGCCTTCTGAAGCGAAGCGATGGGTTTTTGTAAGAAAAATATCGATATTTAAAACTTTACAAACTTAAATAACTTGCTTCCGCCAGACGGCCTATGCAAATCGATTTACGCCAAAAGAGTAATCTCTGACCTGACGCCTGACACATTGACAAACACGGAAGCACAGAGGATAGAGCAAAACAAAACACTGGTCACGAATTATAAGTCTAAAACAAGAATTTTTAAAGAGAAATGTCAGAAGTATAATGTATTTCGTTATAAGAGAAGAGGAGCCCTATTTGTTTTAACTGCAAGAGGCATCTAATAGGGGTGTAACGATACACAAAACTGACGGTTTGGTTCTTCCCACGGTTTTGACGTCTCTGTTCGGTGGGGTGGGTTTTTTGTTTTTTTTAAACAGTGGTTTAATGAAAAAATTGTGTCTTTGTCTTTAAACTAATTCAATTACAATTAAACGTTTCGGATTAAAACGCAAGGATTAAAAAAAGAAAAAGATCTGCTAATGCTGTAACATTAAACTATATAGGGAGCCCACACATTACTATAACATTAAGGTTAACAACAGAGCCCATAGACTTTTAGCCTAAATTCAGAAGCTATTTATTTTTTAGATATAATAATCAACACCCAACACATTGTATGAAATCATGTAAACTGAACATAAGGCAGTTTTTGCATTAACTTGAATTTTTACTCTAATTCTTTATTGAAATATAATAATTTACACAGGTGCTGTCATTTTCATGAAAGATATTTTAAACATACATTAAATCATCAAGATATCATTAACAGGTTAAGTAAAATATAGCCTAATATGGTGCATTTATTTAGTGCAAGAGTTCATTTGGATGACTTGCTTGCTGAGGTAAATATAATGCCATGTGAAAAACTAAGCTGTTTTATTGACGTCTTTCCGCTACTGAAACACTGAGCGATTACACGAGTTATGATGCCTTTCAGTAAGTATACTGTATCTTTCAACATACCTTCAGGTGTCCATTCATGTTTATTCTGTAACCGAGGAAGAGATGATCGCGTTTACTCGCGCTCCGCGCTGCCGCTTGAAATGAGGAGCTAGCACAGCGATCTGTCACGCCACATCAAAAAGCACCAAAACGGCATTTATTGTTTGAATTTTGTGATCAAATAGACAGAATTTGAAAGATTACACCTTGCTTATTATCGAAAGTAACAAAACATGGGGCTTGCTATTATATGGTGTTAATGGTGGTTAGGCTACAAAACTGACTTCGTTGTGTACACACATAAGACATGAGAGGTCCAGTGAACCAGGGCTGGGCGAGGTAGCAGGGGGCGGGGCGTGTTCGGTACGCCATGAGAATCGCGATTCGTATCGTGGGTTCTGTAATGCGTTTTTTCGGTTCGGTTTGAATATCGTTTACACCCCTAGCATCTAAGCTTAAACTACTCCTACATCGCGTCAGAAGTTACTCTTTTAGCGCAAGTCGATTTGCATAGGGAGTCTGCCAAAAGCTAGTTATTTAGTATAAACTCAATTTTAGTACATAGATTACTTTTATGAAAGATGGATGTACTTTTTGGACTTCAAAATCAGGAGCGCCATTCACTGCCATTACAAAGCTTGGAAGAGAAAGGATATTTAACAACTATGATTGTGTTCGTCTGAAAGAAAATAGTCATATACACCTAGGATGGCTTGAGAGTAAATCATGGGATAATTAATTTTTTTTTTTGGTGAACTATCCCTTTAAAGGTGACACCAGACCTTCACAGACAAAGCTTAAGCCTAGTCCCTGACTACAATGTATGTTTGATTTGTCTGAAAGCAACTTGCACTGACATACATAACACCAGCAATGTTTTTTTTCCAGGGCACGTTATAAAAGCTACTTAAATATCCATATTGAACTACGGCCTAATCCGTGCTTAATCTAAGCTTGTCTGTGAAACTGGGCCTATAAGTATAAAATTAAAACCATACTGCCTTGCACAATTACACACTTTTTTCATGACATGGCAGAGGTCTAAACTTGAGAACTTAAACTTACCGCTTAGTCCTTTTGACCTCTTTCTGGTGCTCAGTCAGCACTCTCTCCTTTGTTTCAGGTGGAATGAAAACAAAATCTACTGATGCCGCCTCCTCAATAGCTTCTCGTCGCAAAGGCTTGGGCGAACCAAAATCCAGCTTCACCTAAAGAGGGACCAGGTGATTTGATGAGGGATGTGCTGTGGTAGCCAATTAAGCACCACCATTGAAATTTCATATGCTTTTTTTGTTTTCACTTACAGACACTGGCTTTGCTACAGAGCCTCTTCCTTTAAGCTCTTCTGCCCTCGCCAGGAGAGAGTCCCTCTTCCCCACAGAGGTCATCTTCACCCCACTAATTTGTGTGTCCAGCTGAGAACTCTCACCCTTATTAGAGAACATAACTTTAGTATGCTCTTGGGAACAAAAGACAAAAACTAACAGAGGGGACATGTTTAAGGTAAACTGCTCTGCGTTCTTCAGGATTTACATTATTGTTAGGAACACTATACGCACCGTATACTGTCCACTGCAATCATCTGGTGCATCAACAGCTTCAAACCCAGGTAAAATCAACAGAGTTTTCTGCTTAGCCTGACTTAAAACAGACCTAAAAAAAGTAAAAGAAAAAAACTCTCTTTGTCAGTCTCAAAAGGGAAAAAATTGCATACTGGATTTAAAGATCTGAAAATCTGCCAACACAACATGTTACACAAATTTCCAGCAATGGCATGAAAACATACTTCAGAGGCTCAGGGTAAGTCAAGGTGAGTGTATTTCCAAAGGTGGCATTCCAGAACTGAGTGACCACAGTGCGAATTTGCTTGCTCTTGTGCGGAAAAAGCACACAGAGCAAGGGCGACAAAAGAGCAAGCATCTCATCGTTGTGCAGAGTCAATTGTGTCTGAAGGCAGCCAAGCAGGTCTGTGGCCAGTTTTTCCAACTAGTAGAGAACATAAAAATACATATCAAAGCTGCTGTGGTTTCGATTTCAAATTTACAAATGGGTAAATTCTTACCGTGTGTCCGAGCGTTGCACTGGGCTTTGATGGTTCATCATAACTTTTATAAATGAAAAAACAAACAAGTGTTACACAAGGTGGAAAAAAAATTCAATGTATGAAGGATGAGAAAACTCCACAAACCTGGAGAACTGTTCATAAAGGTGTGCGAGTGGTTTGGTGAGGGTGGACAGCACCTCTTGTATGAACGTGGGGAGTGTGATATTAGTCAAAAGTGTAGACAAGATGGAGACCATCGTCAAGCCAAGTCCATTTAAAGCTCCACAGGTGGACTCCACAGATTCTTCTGAGGGGTCCACAGAAAGAAATGCATCTAGAGTTTGCATCAGGAGAGTGTGGAAGGTCGAGAGATTCCCCAGAGTTTTGCTTCTCTTGCGTACCCAACTTAAAGGTGTATGAGGAGCTAGGGATTAGCACATGAAAATATGGTCACACAGTGCCATTAACACAACTTTACCCATTTGAAATTGAAGCAAAATCCTTACATTTCATCTTCTGTTGAAATTGTGGGGTGTAAGGAGAGAAGTCCATACTCTCAATGATGACCAGCAAGATGTTTGCTATTGCATCTAGCATAGGCAGACTCTACAACAAATAAATAAGAATGCGACCAATTAAAATAGACCCAAAACCCCAATTAGGCGTACACTTAAATAAAATTTTCCAAATATAATGTTGCAAGGTTGAAAGTGCCGTACTTTCAGAACATCGCTTTCAAGAGAGGCAGATATCTTGGCACACAGCTCTTCACAGCATATATTCTCCTCAGCTGTGGCTACCAAAGCAGAGCAACGAGCAAATGCCTTGTAAAGCCTGGACCAAGTACTGATCATGGCTTTCTGAGTGATCTATTCAAGAAATTAAGTCAAATGAGGACATAAATAAAATTAAATGCATGCATAATACTGGAGAAATCATTGTACAAAAGCTATGACGGGCTCTTACCTGGGGTAGGGCTGAACCAGGGAGCAGATGAAAGACTGGAAACATCAAGGCACTGTAAATGGCACTGAAGTTATGCTCCAGAGCATCTCCTTGATTCACTTCATTGGTCTATGTTGGAACAATGATTTATCAATAGTAGTGAAATACAAGGTTTGACTGGCACTTAAATGCACATTCATTCTATAGCACAGATGATTTAAATTTAGTACCCGAGTGATGGTGTCCGTCAGAGGGTTTACCACCACACTCCACATCCTCCAGAGCTGTTTTTTGTTCTTTACAACCTCCACACTCCCACTAACCGCTGCTAAAACAGCCTCTCCAAATGCCAGGGGCGATGTAGGTCCACAAAACCCACAGCTCACAAGGGTCTCAAGGCTTGAGAAAAACCTGCCAGATGACAAAGAAAATAAGTTAAGCAAGCAAACAATTTCAATGGAAATAAAGAAATTAGTATAACTCTTAGGTTTAATGCAACCAAAAAAAAAAAAAAAAGTATTCTCCGAAATATAATTTTTGGTCTTGATATTAGTTATTAAAAGACTTCAAAATTAAAAGTCTTATGGTTACCTCTCATCTTCAAGAAATGATGAAAGCTGGTTACTTTTGTAAAATAGCAGTATTAGGAAAAGTGCAGGTGTACCCTGGAAAAGTACATGTGGAAAAATCTTATTCACACATTCATAATACAAAGACATGCAAGAATTCAATGGATGAAAAACTGATCATTTTGTTTTTTTTTACAATTTACCAAGGCTTTACCATAAGCGGTAAAACAACTTACGTTCAACACATCCATGTTTGCCACTTGATAAGCTGCAGAACCAAGCACCTTCTGAGGGATTCCTTTAATGGTGGCTTCCAACAAGAGCTGCAGCAAAAAATGTTTGAGCAATTGAGCAACAGCAGGGTTGAACCAACAACCTACATAAATATTTAATACAATACACTACAATTCAAAGTTTTTATGTTTTTGAAACACGTTTCTTATGCTCACCAAGGCTGCATTCGTGTAATGAAAAATATAGTAATAACACTAATAGTCAAATTGTCACAATTTAAAAATCTTAATTCAAATAATAATCTTAATGTGAAAAAGTAATTTATTCCTGTGATGGCAAAGCGGAATTTTCAGCATCATTACTCCAGTCCTTAGTGTCATTTGATCCTTCAGATATCATTATATCAGTAGAACTCTATAACTGCCGGTGCTAAATAAAACAGCAATTTCACAACAATTATAAAGAGTCTGTGCACTACAGTACTTTGATTATTTGCATTTGAACTTATTGTTTGATAAACCGATTTCCTGCACTTAAGACTAAGAGAAAACTTGTGTGTTATTTATACTGTTTTTATTTTTGTGTTCAATTTGTGTAAAGGAGTTCACTTAGGTCGTCACACACAGCCTCAATCAGAAGTTCTGAAAGCTCATAAATGTACAGTAAAGTCTGAAGAGACGTGTGATGTGAAATCATACAGGAGAAAAGCCAGTCAGTAAAAACTTTTTAAAAGTAGTACATGTTCAGTGATCAGCACGCTAGACTGCAGCTGGGTGAAGCATCACTGTTTCAGCATCAAAGTAATTTAACAGGTCATTTTCACCATGAAGTGCCATCTTACCAGTGCACGTTCAGCAGGCAGAGCATCTGAGGACAAGATGGACTGAAGAGCCTGTAGGAGAAGCGTAAGGACCTCTGAACCCTGCCGTTCCTTCTTGTTACCTGTTGACGAGGGTGGGAAAACTTTTTAAATTAGCCAGTATTTACAAAAAAAGGATGTGCGCAAATCTTTGACTTAAATGGTCACCAACCAGCTTCTATAGCTGTGCTGACAGAACCGATCAGGTTGCTCCAAATGAGATTAAGAAGTGATTCTGTGGAAAATAAATACTCAAAGTGATGAACATTGACAGCATTAACATATTTCCTTTACTGACTGATCTAAATAACAACAATAAACAACCTTAAAAAGACAAACAACTAAAGATGAAAGTTAAGTTGGCATCAGGACTCTAAGCTACATTATGCAGATGACATTGTTGAATACCTGGAGCATGTTTTCCCACAGTAATGAAGCCATCGCTGATGGCTGATATGAGGGTAGAGGCATGTCTGCTGAAGAAGGAAGGGCTGGTGAGGAGCGGGTGTGTCAAGGGCTCTGGAAAAAAAAAAAAAAAAACGCATGATATGTTGACATCTGCTATATCTGAAGTTTCGTTCCATCACTGCAATTTCATGAACTTCTCATCGTAACGTGAGGTTCAACATTTTAGGCTGTAGAAGTACATGAACACATCTCTAGATTAAAAATCAAATACACATTTATGTCACTCATGTTAACTTTGTACAGACCTTGAAGCCCAATGCATCATTGATAGAAAACAATTATCAAAGCTCAGACAATACTGTGTGTATGATTACCCAAGCTGAGTTGAAGACTATCTTTAGCGGCTATGGCTGTGACCTCTGGACCCAGGAGCCAGTGCAGAACCATCTCTAGTCCCAGGAGCTGAATAGAGCGGTAGGACTGAGACGCCTGCATGCTGCTGTTCAGATTCATGCGAGGAGTAGTGCTCGTCATGCTGCAGGAGGGAATGCCTGGAGAACAGGAAAATGAAGAATGATGACAACATTAGAGCTAGACACAAAAAAGAACCAAGGAGCTTAAGTAGAACTGTTTTTTTTTTTTTTTTAGATAAAACTAATCTAAGCTGCCATCTCATTCTATCCCCTTTATATGATGTTATGATGAAGGAACAATGAGAGGAAATGAGCTGTACCTGTTTTAGGTGTATTAGGGGTGCCATTGCTTGGGTTAGGGGTTCGAGCAGGTGTAGTGGGGGACTGCAGTGGAGAATCAGGAGGAAGTGTGCTGTGTAGTAGAGGCACACCAACCTTTAAGGAGGTGGAAAGAACAGATAGAGAAATTGTTGCTGTAATTAACCATTGGAACCATGGCCATACATTAGTTACAACTGTCTGCAAAGACCAAAAATCATCTAACAAAATAAACAGTGAATTTTACCTGCTCAAAGTTAGCGGACAAGTTGGGCCCGAGCTTGACTACGAGATACCACCACACCTCCAGCTTGGTGAGCAGAAGAGCTTCAGTCCTGACTTGGATGGAACTGAGGGGCTGCATGAGGAGCTTCAGACGTTTACTGCTGCACAGGATATCTGCTCAAGAGAAACCGGTTACAACTTTAAAACATGAGGGGGAAAATGTAGGATGCAAAATAATCATGAACTGTCGCTGGCCGGTTACAAAGAGTTCTCACACCTATTGACCAATCAATTTCAATGGCATGTCAGTTGTGATCACTAGCCAAGGATGTTTAAACGCTCACTAAAATCAGTTGTTCACCAATCAAATATTTTTGAGCTATGCATAAAAAATATCCATGACTTTATTATCATGACTTTCCACAACACACAATTTTCTAATTCTCTGATATTCCCAGGTTTTCCATGACAGTGGCTATTACACCAAAATTCAAAGAAACTTGCCTGGATTAAGGGCAAAATTGTCAATGAGGCTCTTCCAAGCTATGAAAGCAATCTTCTTAATATTAGGGGAAGAGTTGCGGAAACCCAGCTCCTCTAAATACAGCAAGGAATTAATAAAAGCACCGCCTTTGTGGAGCAACTGAAAAGAGACAGAAACACATCCTTATCCACACTGACAATATCAAGATTCAGAAGTGAAAAATGGAGACTTGAAGAGCAGCATTTGCTGACTGAGAATCTTACCTTCCCCAGAAGTTTCACAAACAAGGGCCAGAGCTTCAGCATATTCGTCTCATTCTTAGAGGCAAACAGCTTCTGCATTTCAGGGATGAGCATCTGGAGGCAGCAGAGCAATAGAGAGTGCATCTATACATATATGTACAACAAAAAAAAAAGGAACTGTGTACATCCACATAACACTTACAGAGGACATCATTGGCTCTACAATGGCCGCCACCTCCTGCTGTTTCTCCAGAAGAAGAGGCATGCCCAGTTCCAGTGCTGCTGCCGCACGCAAGCGCACTTTATTGGCTGAGTGAACCACGAGAGGAACAACCAGCTTGGCCCAGCACACGGCTCCAGCAGCCATCTGAGAGGGGGCCTGCTCCAGCAACCTAAATCACAAAATCTTATTTACAGCTTCTCAAGTATGAAAGACATTGCAAGATGGCAGTACCAAGAAAAAGATAGTATGGGAAATTTCATCAAACCTTATGACGACATTGAGGGACTCATGGTCAATGAGGATCGACTGAACCTCTCGAGTCTGCATGGCCTCTAGACTCTTGAGAATCTCTGGGGCCTGAAATGTAGAAAATATTTTAGCCACAAAAGTTGGAATATATCAGGGGGAAAGAACTAAAAACAGGTTTATTTCAAGCAAACCTTTTTGGATGCCACCTCCGGTGGAAAATTCTGTTTTGAAATCACCCATAATGCTCGTGTACACGTAAACTTCTCCTTGGACTTTACCACAACATTACAGAGCGTAGACAGAATATCTTCTGATATATTTGCTGAAGGATGAAAAAAAATTATTATGGATGCTACTTATTATGGGGCGCGGGGGGGTATATTATACTTGAGCAGGTGTGCCCAATCCTGCTCCTGCCGATCGACTGTCCTGCACAGTTCATCTCCAACCCTAATCAAACATACCTGCCTTTACTTTTCAAGTGATCCTGAAGACCTTAATTGGTTGCTTCAGGTGTGTTTGATTAGGGTTGGAGATGAACTGTGCAGGACAGTTGATCGGCAGGAGCAGGATTGGGCACCCCTGTACTAGAGAATTCAACTTATTATACCTGGTATGACTGAAACTATGTGTGAGTGGAAGACACAGAATCCCAAAGCCTGCAGTGCAGCTTGACACAGCTCCTCATTCTCACTGGAGATATGAACCTGAAAAAAAAAAAAGGTTTACAGGGTTGATGCATAGTTAAGATATACAGCTTTCTGAGAGAATAACCTTTTTTTGTTTATTTTGGAGAAAGAAATATAATGCTAAATATTCAGTTACATACACAAAGTGCCAGTGAATGAGTCTTAATTCACAGAGACAACAACTTACCGAAAGAACTTTACTAAGACGTGCAAAATGCTTTACAACCACAGGCAGAAACTGACGCCCTTCCTCTCCATTGAGACGGCTAGGAGAAAGAAAGAACGACAAAGACTTATGATCAATCTATTAACTTAATCATACATCAAACAAATACAGTTGAGCATTTTTTACACCATATTTGATGTGCTTATGTGCGTTTATATTAGGGCTGGGTATCAATTCAGATGTCTCGATTTAATTCACAAGATCTCAATTAAATTCGATTCAATTTTCACTAGCCCCACCACAAAAAAGTAATAAGTCAATATAAATTAGTTAAGTTTTTTTTATCCATGTATCCTTGTTTTGTAATAAGGGTTAGTGAAATTTATGATTATCGACTCCATTTTCGATACCACAGCTAAAACTACTAGATAATATAAATTTCAAAGATTTTTAAAGACAAATAAACATTCATTAATAAAAAAGAGCAAATTATCAAACTAAAACCAATAGCACAAATAAATACATTTAGAACAAATATACAAATGAAATAATCATTGCCTTTTAAGTTTTTCAGGTAGGTCTAACAGCAGTTTTCAAGTACAGAAATTGAATATAGTCATTCAATTTAAAATAACACTGCATATAATCTTCACAGCACAAATTAAATAAAGGTTAATCCTTATTAAAGTTACAAAAAAGTTAAGTGAAGAGCAGAGAGTGATTATCTCTGTCTTTTGCAGTTTGATTAACATTAAAAACACAGACAGCAACAGGGATATTAGGTTGCTGTCACTTTAAGATTAATGCACAGATCCAATAATGATACACATGCGTTCTTTCTCTACTGCTTACTTAAGCCATAACTGACAATGTTTACTTGGATACTCGCAAACGCGGGCACTTTGAGTGGAGAAGACTAGTAATAAGATTAACGTCAATCAGATACGTTTAATATTTGCGGAAATAAATACGGAAAAAATCTATTTGTCGGTTTTGAGAATCAATATAAAATCAACCATTTTTAAAAACGATTATTTGAAAAATCTACTTTTTTGGCCAGCCCTAGTTTATATGTGAACAACAACCCAAATGAAATCTGTTCACATTATAAAGAATTTAAGTCTCTTCATAAGACTTGGATTAAATCGCTCTATTTACATGGACTTGGTTTACAACCTCTTTAAGAACTTTAAGCGAGACAACTTTGGTGGAATGTACTTTCAACGGAGGGACAGAAATCTCAGATTTCATTAAAAATATCTTCACTTGTTTTGTAGATGAACTAAAGTGTAATGGGTTTGGAATGACAAGAGGGTGAGTAAATTACAAAAAAATTTTTTTTTTAAATTAACTAACACTACATATCAAACAGCTTCTGAATTGCAATTTCATATTCAGTGTATACAAGTAGTTGCAGACAAAACTAACACTACAGTGCTAAAAGAGCTTATAAAATAAAGCAGAAATCCATACATTTGACTAAAACCTACTCAGAGACAGACACCAAAACTTTAAGAAAACACTTACTTTGCGATGGTAATGTAGGCATCTGTCTGCTCTGACAGCCCAGCTGCTTCATCTTCCAGACACTCGAGAAGAGGAATGAGGCTAGCACTAGATAGATGCACCGCAGCCATCATCCTCACAACCTGAAAGACACGAAAAGCACATTAAAGCAATACATACCACATCAGCAGAACCTGATTTCACAAAGTACAACATGTTCCTGGATCAACGTTTGTGTAGGTCCTGGAACAACATGCCAATCAATCAGATTTGATGGACGTGTTTACAGTTTGTCAAGTTCAGGCTTAGGTGCCTCTTCATCAGTGTTTTTCACCTATCATTTCCCTCTGATTTTAGGGAAAACTTGTGGGTAGGGATGTGTTTAGGATTACAGTTTCAGACAGGAATGTTGTTCCAGGATCAACAAAATATGTCTAACTCGGCCAAATCAGCATTGATTACAAGACAGAATGTAATGCAAAAAAAAAAATTATTAAACATTTTAAATTTTAAGGAGTACCAATTCAGTTGAGTAACAGGAGAAGGGCTAAAGTTTTAAATTCTAGACCTCTTAAT
This sequence comes from Gila orcuttii, assembly GCA_026230005.1. Classification (NCBI taxonomy): domain Eukaryota; kingdom Metazoa; phylum Chordata; class Actinopteri; order Cypriniformes; family Leuciscidae; genus Gila; species Gila orcuttii. Next base: position 29,095,926 of record JAPDVR010000007.1, on the reverse strand, counting down.
CCTGTCAAAATATATTTAGAAACTACTGTGCCCCTTGGACCTTTAGGACCCTAGAGTGACTCTCACCTTTCACCTCACATGCTACAGCCCTGGGTAGGAGTTTTGCATCACGCATTCCTGCGATTAATAGTCGATGTTATGAAAAACTATGCATAATCAGCAGGTATGAAAAATTTATATTTTAACCATGTCATATTGGTAGTGAAAGTGAGCTAGAATAGATCAATATATGCAGGACATCGTGTTCTCTTGTTATTATAATATATCACAAATGGCACTAATGACTTCAATACAAGAGCACAAGATGGAAATTCAGTCATCTACTATTCCTTAAGGGCACATTTTGTGAGAATAAACCCTAAATACGACGTTTAGCTAGCCAGAGAGGCTAATAACAATACGTCGTCCATCTTTATTAAACCTCTATGCAAAAGATCATAACGTCTTTGCTTTAAAATATAAAGTTTTTACTGGTGGGTGTGTGCACTAATGTCTAACTTATCTGTCTGATGTGCAAATATTAGACCACATTACCGTTTGCATTTTAAAGCTATTGTGTTACCATGTGCGTTGAGCGTACAACTTGTAGGCACCACGCGAGGAACAAATAACTTACAGAGATCAAAATATGCCGTTAATTGAAAACTTTAAAACGCCATTGAAGTTTTTGCTGTAATCACTCGAATCCAACAGGAACTTTCCCTACAAAGACTGCCGAGTTAGCGGGCTAGTTACCATCATCATGTTACCCACCCAACCCCCTGAACAGACACAACTCAAGATGTCTCACCTCGCGCCTGAGGACACGCTAACAACCACTGAAGGCGATATCATCGACACACGATGTATATCAGAGAAATTGGAGGGGTTTATACTACAGTGTTTGTAAACGATCAAGACTGCGCTGCGTCTGTCCACTCCTCACTCCCCGCGAAAATGCTGGCGCCAGAAACATGACGCACGATTGACGCGTCACCTTCAACCCGACGTCAACTCCGCCCACTCATAATTTATTTATTGAATGAACTTGAATGGAAAAAAGAGACAATGAAATTAAGTCACTATGGTCATTTGTTTAATTTATTATTAGTAAAAATTGCTCACCTAACATTATAGTTTGCAAATGTACATTTAAAGGCATATACCTTACCTCAATTCTCTGATCGAGAGAAATGCTAAATAAGGTAAAATATATAGGCCAAGTGTAACCTGCATCATAATACTTACTCTGAAGAAAAATCAAGAATTTTATATGCACTCTTAAGTTCTCGTTCAACAATTTTTCCCATCAGTTATTCGCTGCAGTGTTCAAAAACATTATATTTGCAAATTCAGTTTTTTTTAATAGTAGCCTAGTTATGCAAGTTATGTTGTGTTGAGCAGAATTGCTACGGAGAATGTCTACAGTAACAACTTCTGCCTCAAAAGAAATTAAATTATGTCATAATTTTCTCTTCCTTATGCGTTCTAAACCTGTATAACTTTATGTAGGCATAGAAGATATTATGAAGAATGTTGGTAAACCAACATGCAAAAAATGCTTTGATTACCATTAACTTATATACTTATATTACATGTACACACACACACACACACACACACACACACAAACACTAAAAAAAATTGTTACACAGAAAAAGAAAGTCATGTTTGGAACAACATAAAGGTAAAAGTAAATGATGACAGGATTTTCATTTTGGGGTAAACTGTCCCATAAATAAAAAGTTTTTTAAAGCAATCATCTTTGTCATAGCCCTAATTTCAGAAGAAATAATCCTAAATAGCCTACACAAGTGTTTCTTCAACTTCAGGCACTTTATGGGCAGAGGTGGAAAGTAACGATTTACATTTACTCGCGTTATGTAATTGAGTAGTTTTTTGTGTAGGCCTACTTCTACTTTTTTAAGTAGTTTTTAAAATCTGTAATTTTACTTTTTGATTGAGGTATTGTACTCCATTACATTTAAATCATATCCGAAAAAATAATAATAATAATAATACAGGGGGGGGGGGGGGGGGGGATCGCGCTCCGGAAACTACTGCAAGGGCGGGAGAACAAATGTGCAAAAGAAAAAAAGTGATGCAACGTCGTCGAAAGCAAACCATTGTCAGTATGGGAAATACAGGTCCTTCTCAAAAAATTAGCATATTGTGATAAAGTTCATTATTTTCCATAATGTAATGATACAAATTAAACTTTCATATATTTTAGATTCATTGCACACAAACTGAAATATTTCAGGTCTTTTATTGTTTTAATACTGATGATTTTGGCATACAGCTCATGAAAACCCAAAATTTCTATCTAAAACAATTTGCATATCATGAAAAGGTTCTCTAAACGAGCTATTAACCTAATCATCTGAATCAACTAATTAACTCTAAACACCGGCAAAAGATTCCTGAGGCTTTTAAAAACTCCCAGCCTGTTTCATTACTCAAAACCGCAATCATGGGTAAGACTGCCGACCTGACTGCTGTCCAGAAGGCCATCATTGACACCCTCAAGCAAGAGGGTAAGACACAGAAAGAAATTTCTGAACAAATAGGCTGTTCCCAGAGTGTTGTATCAAGGCACCTCAGTGGGAAGTCTGTGGGAAGGAAAAAGTGTGGCAAAAAACGCTGCACAACGAGAAGAGGTGACCGGACCCTGAGGTAGTGATGGGCAGATCGAGGCTTCGTGAAGCAATAAAACAGTCGAAGCAAATGTGCCATTTTGTTTCGAGGCTTCGAATCAATCCGAAACCAGTCTCCACGGTGACACCTAGTGGTCACTTGCAGGTGTTGATCTGAAACAACCTTTACAAAGAGCTAATAAAAAAATGTGTTTTTTTTTTTTTTTATTATTATTGTATTTTTGAAATATATGAAGCTTGTAACCTGTAGTCTCTTCACATTGCATAATGTGATTTTGGTCATGAAAAATGAATATTAATAAAAATAAATCAAGCCACAATGTCTCCCTTTCTTATAGATTTTTATTCAAAAATATTAATTTCTCTGCTGTTGAAGGACTCAGCCTACTTCTTTTTTTACAGATAATTTCTCCAGCCTTTGAAAAAATTCTCTCACAAGGGACACTTGTTGCTGGCATACAAAGATATTTTTTAGCTAGGACATACAAATGAGGAAAGATTACTGCTCTCTCTTTCCAGTAAGTTAGAGGATCATGAGTTCTGGGCAAAAACGCATCGCTGAGGTATTTTTTCACTTCCACTGTGGCATCAGCTGTAGGATTGTGTATCATCTGGGTCTCACGGATACGATTGTCAAAATGTTCCCATAAACTGTCTTGTGTTTCAACTGGTGTTGATGATGATGGGCCTGATGTTGACATTTGTGGTTCTGAATTAAAAGAAAACAGCAATTAGTAACAAATCATAAAACAATGCATACCTTGCTTAGATGGCCCAGCAGTGTCAGTAGCAGGCCTTGGTACAGGGGGAACACTACCATCCTCTGCACCCTGCAGAATGGCAGGATGAATGCTCCTCAAATGGCGCATCATGGATGATGTATTGTTGCAGTAGGCTAGCTGCCGATCACAATACACACATCTCACTTTATTTGGGGTTTCCAAATGGAAATGCTCCCACACCACAGATGTACGGCATCTACTCTTCTGTGGAGCCTCCATTTCTATCTATCTATCTATCTATCTATCTATCTATCTATCTATCTATCTATCTATCTATCTATCTATCTATCTATCTATCTATCTTATATGCCTATCTATCTAATAATCTCTATGTATCTGTAATATATGTATCTATCTATTAATCTATATATATATATATATATATATATATATATATATATATATATATATATATATATATATATATATATATATATATCAATGCATCTATTAATGTGTCACTATATGTACTCTGTGTGTCTCTAAGTCAATGTGTAAATGTAAATTAAATCCTAAATATAACTAAACAAATCGCACTATAAATGTCACTATATCACCAAAAATCCGCTTTCTCAAAACCAAACTCCTCTCACAAAAACCCACGATATGAAAATGCGTTGACAAAACTTTTATACTGTGTGATTGTGTGATTTGTTCCCGAACCGACCAATCAATGAAACCCTGATTCGGCGGAGCACTCCACCTGATGAAACACTTAGACGCTTCATTTAGGCTGGGCGGAGGAGGCGGCGGTGGTAGGTTGGCAAACACTGGGCAGTGACTGGAGCGTTGATGGAAGGAAGTGACGGTAGTTCCGGAAGTGATCCGGAGATGGAAGAAGATACTGGCGGTGGGATTAAAGGTTGTAAACAAAATGAATGGAATTTAGTAGAAAATCGGAAAAGGAAGAAGAGTGTTACCCAAGTATCGGGTACGGATAGTGAGAGAGAAAACCATATGACGAGAAGGAGGAAAGAGGAATGTAAGGTAATGATACAATTCATGACAGGGGATATAAGCTCTTTGAATCCTTTTAAACTGTCAAAGTCGTTGAAAGAAACGATTGGAGATATAGAGAATGCTAGGAGATTACAGGAAAGTTAACTGATGCTGGTCTGTAAAGATAGCAATCAACAAAAGAAAGCTCTAGGGCTAAAAACTTTGATGGGACAAAAAGTAAATTGTTCTGTAATGGGAGAGAAAAAAATGGATGAGAGGAGTGATCACAGGAATTCCAACTAGTATGTCTGAAGAGGTTATCAAAAAAAGCATATCAGGCGCCTCAGTGATTGAAGTCAAACGATTAAAGTACATCAATAATAAGGAGAAAATGGCTAGCTTGTCGGTGATGCTGAATTTTGACGAGGTTAAAATGCCAGAAAGAGTGTTTCTAGGATTTATGAGTTATTCAGTAAGACTATACACCCCTCCTCCATTGAGATGTTACAAGTGTCAAAAATATGGACATGTGGCATCGGTGTGTAAAGGGAGACAACGGTGTACAAGATGTAGTGGTAATCATGAGTATGGGAAATGTGAAGAAGGAGCGAAACTAAAGTGCTGTAACTGTGGAGAGGAGCATAGTGCGGCATATGGAGGTTGTCAGGTGAGGAAGAATGCTGTCAAGATACAACATGTTAAAATTACAGAAGGAATAAGTTACGCTGAGGCCATACAAAGAGTCAAAGGAACAGAACAAAGGAATGCACAACAGAGTGAAGATGAACAAAGAATACAGAGGCAGACCCAAGAGGAAATAATTAGACCTACTAACTTTATCAATGTAGACAAACTGGCACTTATCACCTTTATGGCGGATGTAATAAATTGCTCAGCACAAACAAAAAGCCGAACAGAGAGAATAAGAATAATAATTAGAGCAGCAGAAAAGTACTTGCAGGCAGAGGGATTAACAGTTGAACAGGTAAATGAGAAATTAAAGATGCAAATAACAAACTCGCAGGGTGCATGTGGAGATGTATAATGGTACTGATAATATTGCAGTGGAACGCAAGAAGCTTAATATCAAATGGGCAAGAATTTAAAAAATATATTGATGAATATGAAGAAAAACCTCATATTATTTGCATACAAGAATCTTGGCTAAAACCTCATTTAAAATTTGTCGTTCCCCAATATACAGTATTACGTAATGATAGGAAAATAATAAATGGTGGTGGTGTAGTAACTCTAATTAAACAAGAAATCGAATTTCGGGAGATAGATGTGAATGGAGAAGTTGAATCGATAGTGGTGGAGGTATGTACAAAAAATCAGAAAATACGAATAATTAATTTTTATAATCCATGTGATAGGCTTAAAGAAGATTTAAGACAAAAAGCTTGTGGTGAGGGAAGTTTTAAATTAGTGTGGTGTGGTGACTTTAACGCACATAATACGATGTGGGGTAGTGAAGTTAATGATCAAAATGGAAAAATAGTGGAAAATATTTTAGATGATAAAGATCTAGTGTCTTTAAATGATGGAAGAGCAACTAGGATAGATGTTGCAAGAGGTCATCAGTCAGCAATAGACTTAACTATAGTGTCTCAAAGTCTGGCAAGACAATGCAAATGGGAAGTGCTTGATCAAAATACAATAGGGAGTGATCATTACCCCATCAGATGTGTAGTAGGTATAGAAGTGGTACAAAATATAAAACAGGAAATCCCCAGGTGGAAATTTAAAACAGCAGACTGGGAAAAGTTTAAGGAAGTAAGTGAGGCTAAAATGTTAGGAATGGTAATTGATAACCACGAACCAGAGGAATTAAATAATACAATTATTGAGATCATTTGTAGTACAGCTGAGGAGGTAATTGGGAAAAGTTTAGGAGTAAGAAAAGGAAAAAGTGTACCATGGTGGACAGAGGAATGCAGTGAAGTAATATCAGTTAGAAATAAAGCGTTTAAAAAAGTCAAGAAAACATATTCATTTCAGGATGTAATAAAATATAAGAGATCTCAGGCAGCGGTTAGAAAAGTAATTAGATCTGCTAAAAGAAATTATTGGAGACAATATTGTGATGAAATTGGGGAGAGTGTAGATATAAGAGAATTATGGGGTATGATTAGGAAAATGGAAGGGAATACATTTAATAGGAATATACCTGTAATAATAGATGAGGATAAATGTATAACTATTGAAAGTGAAAAAGCAGAGGTATTAGCAAAAGCATTTGTAAAGATTCACAGTAATTGTAATATATCAGAGGAAATGAGAAGGATAAGAGAGCAAACAATAAGAGAAAATCCTAATATCATGGTCCAAAGAAGGCCCTCTGAAAGTACTATGGAGGAAGTTTTTACATTGTATGAACTAAAACAGGTACTTATAGGTTTAAGAAATTCATCTCCAGGAAAGGATGAAATATGTAATGAGATGATAAAGAAATTATCAGATGTATCATTGAATTTAATATTAAACTTGTTCAATAAAATATGGGAGACAGGAAAACTCCCTTCTTCCTGGAAACATGGAGTAGTTGTTCCAATAGCTAAGCCTGGGAAAGATCATTCCAGAGCAGTTAACTACAGACCAATTGCACTAACATCAAACTTGTGTAAAATCATGGAAAGAATGGTAATAGCTAGATTAAATTACATAATAGAAAATAAAAATCTTTTATGCCCACATCAAAGTGGATTTAGAAAGGGTCGTAATACAATGGATCCTATCATATGTCTAGAATCAGAAATTAGAAAAGCCTTTGTAAATAAAGAAGTATTGGTTGGAGTGTTTTTTGATGTGGAAAAAGCATACGATATGTTGTGGAAGGAGGGATTATTAATTAAGCTGGATAAAAGGAAGGTTATATAATTGGATAATGGATTTTCTTTTCAAGCGTACAATACAGGTCAAGATCGGTTCAAGTTATTCAAAAGTATATACAATAGATAACGGTACTCCTCAAGGTAGTGTTTGTAGCCCCATTTTGTTTAATATAATGATTAATGATATATTTTCTCAGGTAAGACAAGGAATAGGTAAATCCCTCTATGCAGACGATGGAGCCATGTGGAAAAGAGGACGGAATGTTAAATTTGTTGAGAAAAGCATGCAGAGAGCAGTAGAGGAAGTGGAAGATTGGGTAAACAAATGGGGTTTCAAATTGTCAGTAGGAAAAACGCAAGTTGTTTGTTTCTCAAAAAAGAAGAGTAGCCCACAAATAAAATTAAAACTATATGATCAAACTTTCGAGCAAGTATCGGAAATTCGATATTTGGGGTTGTGGATGGATTCAAAATTGAAATTTGACAGTCACATAAAGAAAATAATTGATAAATGTAAAAAAGGAATAAATGTTTTAAGATGTCTGGCAGGGGTAGATTGGGGTGCAAGTCGGCAATCATTAAAAAGAATATATTGTGCAATAATCAGACCAGTAATAGATTACGGTTGCATAGTATATAGCTCAGCATCAGCATCCAGGTTAAAGACAATAAATATTATCCAGTCGCAAGCTTTACGAATAAGTTGTGGGGCATTCAGAACATCCCCTATTCCAGCAATGCAGGTAGAAATGGCAGAAATGCCTCTGGATGTTAGGAGGTTACAATTAAAAATGTCATATTGGAGTAATATAAAGGGACATAAAGAGAATCATCCAGTGAAAAAGGTCCTAGAAAAGTGCTGGGAGTATGGAAAAGGAGAAATAAAAAGTTTTGGATGGAATGTAGAAAAAGAAGCCCAGAACATAGGAATAAGTAATATAAATATTAGTCCCACAGTGGTAATACCTTCTATACCACCATGGCTTTTCCCTAAACCATATGTAGATTTAACATTGAAAGAAAAGATGCAAATAAAGGAAATGTACATAACAAAGAATATAGTGGTGAAACAGCATCTAAATCAGGAATATTTCAATAGTATCCAGATATTTACGGATGGCTCTAAGAACCCAGACACTGGACATACAGCAGCAGCAGTTTACATTCCCCATTTTAAATACAGTATTGAAAAAAGAATTACAGATTATGTTTCGGTATATACAACAGAAATGATTGGGATTTTAATGGCACTTCAATGGGTGGAAGAAGTTCGTCCAATGGATGTAGTGATTTGTTCAGACTCCTATTCAGTTTTAATGAGTATAAATAGTGGAAAGTCAGCCTCTAGGCAGGATATTTTGTATGAAGTGTTACAAAACCTGTACAGAATATACAGAATAGGAGTAAGTATTTCATTTCTTTGGGTTCCAGCACATGTGGGAGTAGAGGGTAATGAGGAGGTGGATCAGCTGGCAAAGAGATCTTTAAAACGCAATGTAATAGACATTAATGTATCTCTGAGTAAAACTGAAGTTAAAGTATTAATAAAATCTGCTCTAAATAAGATCTGGCAAGAGAAATGGGATAAGGAGACAAAAGGTAGACATTTGTATAAAATTCAAAACAAAGTTGGGGTTGAGAGAAAGAAATACGGAAGTAGAAAGGAAGATTCTATTATATCTAGGCTTCGAATAGGGCATTCAGCACTTAATTACTCATTATTTATTATTGGGAAAAGAGAATCGGGGAATTGTGATAAATGTGGATTGTCAGAAACAGTTGAACGTGTTGATTCAGTGTTCAGGATACAATAGAGAAAGAAGCAATTTAATTGAAACATTAGAATACTTAGGTATTAATACGTTGACATTAGATGGCATATTTCAAAACGCACAGAAAGAGAAAAGGGTGTATAGTGCTTTAATAAGATATCTAAGGGAAACAGGATTGGTTGACAGGATATAGTTAAATAGATTGTATATATATATATATATATATATTTTTTTTTTTTGATAAGTTGCTTAACGCTATTAACGCTTCACACTCCTGTCCAGTTGGTGGCGGTAAATGCACCTTTTTAGCTGGTTTGCCAACCGCCATAAAACTCTTAAAGAAGAAGAAGAAGAAGAAGACGCTTCATTTAGCCGTTGTCACGTGACGTGGGTGTTTTGAATCACGCTTCGGATCAGTGTTTCGAATCATCTTTGCTTCGGGATCTCGCAAAGCTTCGGAACGTCTGTTTCGCGCCAGCCATCCTTACCCTGAGGAAGATTGTGGAGAAGGACCGATTCCAGACCTTGGGGGACCTGCGGAAGCAGTGGACTGAGTCTGGAGTAGAAACATCAAGAGCCACCGTGCACAGGCGTGTGCAGGAAATGGGCTACAGGTGCCGCATTCCCCAGGTCAAGCCACTTTTGAACCAGAAACAGCGGCAGAAGCGCCTGACCTGGGCTACAGAGAAGCAGCACTGGACTGTTGCTCAGTGGTCCAATGTATTTTTGTCGGATGAAAGCAAATTTTGCATGTCATTCGGAAATCAAGGTGCCAGAGTCTGGAGGAAGACTGGGGAGAAGGAAATGCCAAAATGCCTGAAGTCCAGTGTCAAGTACCCACAGTCAGTGATGGTCTGGGGTGCCATGTCAGCTGCTGGTGTTGGTCCACTGTGTTTTATCAAGGGCAGGGTCAATGCAGCTAGCTATCAGGAGATTTTGGAGCACTTCATGTTTCCATCTGATTTCATTTTTCAGCACGACCTGGCACCTGCTCACAGTGCCAAAACCACTGGTAAATGGTTTACTGACCATGGTATTACTGTGCTCAATTGGCCTGCCAACTCTCCTGACCTGAACCCCATAGAGAATCTGTGGGATATTGTGAAGAGAAAGTTGAGAGACGCAAGACCCAACTCTCTGGATGAGCTTAAGGCCGCTATCGAAGCATCCTGGGCCTCCATAACACCTCAGCAGTGCCACAGGCTGATTGCCTCCATGCCACGCCGCATTGAAGCAGTCATTTCTGCAAAAGGATTCCCGACCAAGTATTGAGTGCATAACTGAGCATAATTATTTGAAGGTTGACTTTTTTTGTATTAAAAACACTTCTTTTATTGGTCGGATGAAATATGCAAATTTTTTTAGATTTTGGGTTTTCATGAGCTGTATGCCAAAATCATCAGTATTAAAACAATAAAAGACCTGAAATATTTCAGTTGGTGTGCAATGAATCTAAAATATACGAAAGTTTAATTTTTATCATTACATTATGGAAAATAATTAACTTTATCACAATATGCTAATTTTTTGAGAAGGACCTGTATTTGGATGTAGAAAAAACGCGTGGTTGTCCTCGAGGATAGATAAACAATTTGCAAAAAATGTGGACGCAAAGTGGCTGCAAAAGCAGGAAACACACAGAACACCATCCCTCCCTGCGGATAAAGGTATATCCCGTTTTTATTTAGATGCTGAGGGAATCCCGGATAACAGTCTTGCAAATTACATTAACAGTATAACGTAGATGTCACGTAAAAGACGCAAACTGAGGATGGATAAATAAATCGGAAGTAGAGCTGAGCAAAAAGACATAAATATATAATCTGCTTGACCTGCGAGTCTCTGTGGGAATGAGCAGAGCCGCTTCGTCTACTACATAGCCTACTCACTCATGTTGTTTTCAGCATCTCACAAACAATACAAGGACATGAATACATGAACATTTCCAGAGCTGCTTTAACAGAACGCCTAATGAGCATTTTCATCATTTTATTTGAGAAAAAACATTGTCAAATACACTCTGGAAAAGGTCTTAACTAACGTTACAACCCGTCAAAAGAAAAGTTCGGTTTAACTAGTTGAAATTATGAAATAAATATGTTATTGTAGGCCTACAATAGAACGCACGTCTCAGAATAAAAATAAGACAATTTATTTGAATATTATTTAAGGAATATTTTTTGTCCATAATTTAATTTAGTAAATCTGTTTTGCAGCACTTCCCCCAAAAATAAAAGGATAAAAGTTTAAATTTTCATTTGATTACCACTGTTTTTGATAATATATTTGTATTTAATCATGAAAAGAAAAAATAATTTTCTGAATAAAATACATTTCATGGGACTCTATTTATTATTCTTAAACATTTTAATAAAGTATTAATGCTAAGAATAAGTTGTTAATCTATCAATTATTGAATTTAGTTGATTAGACAAGTTTTAGGCCTATTGAAATTTTAATAAACAAAACAAACCAAATGGTTTCAAGACATTCTAATGTCATTCAATCATTCAAAAAAAAAATTAAAAAAAATACTACATTTAACTGTCATTTTATCTGATGATGATAACAACCATAATTTAATAATACCATTTATTTATTTAATAATTGATTAATACTGTAAACCATGATAACATGAGATGGTTATCATACTGTGAAAATCTACAACCTGGGAGAGTCCCCCACCCCTCCCCTGCAGTTAAAAAAGAAACTCAGTAACTTTTACTCTGAGTAAATTTTAAATGAGCTAATTTTTACTTTTACTTGAGTAGATTTTTAGACCTGTAATTTGACTTGTACTTAATTAAAATTTAATTGAAGTAATAGTACTTTTACTTGAGTAGAATATTTTAGTACTCTTTCCACCTCTGTTTATGGGTTATTGACCTAGCCACATTTGAGAATATAAATATTTTTTATATATTTGTTAAAAGTTTTTCAATTATCTCAACAGCTTTAAATCTACTGGTATTTATCAAATTTGTTTATATGAAAGGTTTCAAACCTAAAATGATGCCACAGTATGACATTTTAATTGTTTTTATTATTAAGACACAATTTTAAATAGTTTTAGTATGTTCATTTGTTCGGACAGTTGCACTACCTGACATTTTGAGGGTTTCAAAATAACAAAACTAGGTTTTGGAAAATAATAAGTATTATTTAAATGTAGTAAAAATGAATTCAAACTAAATAGGTTTTATAGAATAAAGTGATTTATGTCATGAATTTACCAGATTATTTTAAAAGGAAATAATGCACTTCACACAAAAATATGCACATCATGTCTTTAAACCTTATATTTCCAATGGGTTCATTTCTATTAAAGCCAAGAGATTTCAATTTAATTATTTTGGTTAAATGTTGTTCACATTAAAACACTGTAAAACATTAAATACAATTTTGAAAACTGTTTTATAAGAGTTTTTGAAATGTGCACATGCCCTTACACCTACATTTGTGATCTTTATTAGCTTTAATATTGCACGGTGGTTAAAGAAGCAATATATATATACACTTGTAAAAAGAAGTGTGATTGGTGTATTAAACAGTGGTGTATTTAACAGCATAAAACTCCTGAGAGGAGTTCACAGCGATGTACTGTAGCTGAAACCCTCCAGCCGTCACAGAAGAATCAGAGAGGAACTTCAGAGTCATGACGTTTCCTGAGCAAGAGACAACACATAAACAAAGATGCCATCTCTGATCTCTATTTCATTAACCATAAAAAAAAAAATAAGTAATAATAAATGCATTCACACTGAATGCAAGAGAAGAACTTTTGAACTTAAAATGACTACAACAACAGACCTGTACTTATGAAGTCCTCCGGAAGTTCATCCCCACAGTATCTATCCAGAATAGACAAATTTATTATATTATTTTTGGATTTAATTTAATTTATTTATTTTTTGATAAATTGTAAACTCTCAGCAAATGTAACTTAAAGGCCTATGGCCTATAGTGAATAACACATAAACAATTATTATTTACCTGCCAACAAAGCCTGAAACATCATCATAGCTGTCATAAATTTCCAGATAATCACTGAGGCAAGCTGTGTCCTCCTCAATGTCAAAGTCTCGGAATTGCAGGCGTATTCTCTGGCCGTAGCGCACACGAATGTGCCAGTAGCAAATCTGCTCATCCTGGTAGTCTTCTGGATAACCAGGAGAATCTAAAACCTTCTCCTGATCTGTGTGCACTCCTCCACACTCCTTTGCTGCAAAGTCAGTACAACAGGTGTACAAATTAATATATGTAAATAAATATTAATCAATGAAAAATCAAATGAATAAATAAATAAATATCAATAAATAAAAAATCTAATGAATAAAGGTGTACAAAACTGGATACAGACTAAATTTAGTGGGGATGCACCGATACCGATACCAGTATCGGTATCGGGCCCGATACCAAGCTCATGTACTTGTACTCGTACTCGTAAAAATACCCCGATACCAAAGACCGATACCTCACGTGACGCGTGACCTCACGTATATCCTTAGCTTCTATTTCTTAATTCTTATGAACACTCTTCCTGCAGTTATAGTGTTGCTAGATTTAATAGTACACTCTAATATTTCACTTTACACTTTCGGCTGTGATTACATTGTTACTCAGTGTTATGTTATAAACATTTGTTCTGTGATTTCTTTGGCACTTTATGACAAATTTGATTGTCTTGTTGTCTGTGATTTCTTTAGCACTTTGACAACTTTGTGACAGGCAGGTAAAAATTACATTCATTATGTCCTTGGTTTTGCCCTTTGGAGGTTATTGGACACTGTGAAATTTGGCCTTTGAAAATTTGTGATAAGCACATAAGAATGATTTATTTTTAAACATAAGTTTTTTTTAAGTTGTTGAAAATAAAGATGCTGATATGTTCATTAGTCTCATTGTGTTGTTCTTAGAAAATTGCCACATAAAACGAGACACCCCCCCCCCCCCCACACCATTTATTCTCTGACTTCTCTTTGAGATCGCTGACTCAAGCTCTCCATAGGGAGAATTTCTTTCACTGGCTCATTATGATAAATCAGGAGAAAAGAGCCAGTCACAAACTCAGCTGGGTCTCTGGTAAAACATTACTAAACCTTGTAAAACTTTCACGGGGCTTTGTTTAGATTACTCACAGTGAGAAACATTTAACATTAGACTCTTCCATATTCACACACTCTAAAAAAAAACTGCCAGAGAAAACAAGCAAGCATTTTACAAGAAATGTAACTTATATGAGTTGCCAAATGCAAAATACATTTTCCATCTGTCATCGTGTGCCGTAAAACAGCCATCACCTTTTCCCCACAATGTTTAGTCATGGTTGTCTTTGTCTAGACCACAATTTATCCCACCCTTATAGTTTAGAGACCAATGAAAGTCTGAAAAATGATATAAAGAAAGGGTCTTTAACCTATGGAGATTTATTCCTTATTACCACGCTAATGACTACATTTCAGTCCCAGTTAAGGGTGTTTCCCAAAATCATTGTTAGCCAACTATGGTCGCAAGTTCCATAGTTATCATTTCCCAATCATTTCTATTTCCCAAAACCATAGTTTACACGAACATTCGCAAACAGCATCACAAAGTTGATACGACAGCTCTTGACCTGTGGTTAGAAGCATTTACTTGTTTATATAACAAATGGACTTAATAAATCATTATCCTGGACAAAAAAACAAGCTGGCATTCAGTACAATCTATGGGTACGTTTACACAAGAATAATGTACTGGAAAAGTTTTTCTTTGCGTATTTAGCATACAGACAACACGCTGTCTGCCAGTACATAAGAAGAAGTCTACTATGATTGAACCTGGAAATTAAGCAAAATAAATGAGAAAAAAGAAACTCACACTCAGTGTTATAGCAGTAGACATCCCACTTTTCGCTTTTGTTGAGCCGGTATCCGTAATCAATGATTCCGACCTTCCCGAAGCCACAGTTGACGCCAGCTTTAACAATCGGATAGCCCACACGTCCTTTGTCAAACCATCCAGCTGCACACACATGGAACCCTTTGGGAGAAAGACAATATTTGTTAGTATAAAACATCTTTCTAATTTTCTTTTTTTTTTTACATTAATATTAAATGATCTCAAATTCAATTAATTAGAAATTCAACTAATAATTAATAAAATGTGACCAAATGCAATATTAACAATGATTAATAATGTTTAAAAATAATACATTAAAATTATAAAAAATATACATAATGTAAATTTCCATTATTTATTTTTCTGAATGTTCATATTATTGCATCTGCAGTATTTCACAAACAGATTCTGTAGAGACATGTTCTCTATGACAAAGCTAATAATTGAAGGAAATCAGTCTTTTTCAAGTGTATGAAGAATAAAGGGCTCCATGGGCACAATTTGAAAGCTGCAAAACAGAGATGAAAAGAAAAGAAAAGCAGACCTCCTGCATAGAGTGCCATAGGCCTGTACTAACCACAACATGTTGTCATTACTGATCAGAGCTCAAGTCTGGATCAAATTTACTATTACCGCAAAGAAAAGGGAGTCATCTTACAAGAAAACAGGTGTTACTGCTCAGGCAACACATGACAATGACTTTTACAGTTAAACAAAACACTGGGTGGCACTGGAGAATGTCCATTGCTTTGTTTATATGATGTGTGCAAATATTTAATATATCCAACTGTGAGAATGTTGATTATCATTCTGCTTGCTGACAGATTCAAAATAGTTTCTGATTATATACTATTATACAATAAAACCTATTCAATGTGATCCAAGTTACAGGACTTGCTCAGCTTTCAAATCTTATGCCATGGACCTAGCTGTTTCTTTTGACATCTGATCCAAGTGAGATTTGTAAGTGTGATACAAACCAATTTGTCGAGCAGCCTCCAGTTGATCATACGTAGCAAGAGCCCCCCCCTCAAATTTGCACACAGCCTTGGCTTCCTTATACGTCAGCTGATATCTTCCTTTGCGAGATTCGCGGTGGTAAACTCCAGCTGCTTGCTCTGTAAGGAGAGAGAAGAAGGGTCTCATTTGGCAACACTATCAGCTTTGAGGACTCATGTGAGTCTGTTCAGTGTCTCAGTACAATGATTCTGCCTGTCTACTCAAATTACATCAGAACTAAAACAAGGAATTTATTTTAGAAGGTTTTACCCAAAATATATTTTACTGTGCAGGACATCCTAAAAAATGTACACAAATATGATGTACATCCAGTTTCTGTTGCTATTACTAAACCAGATGAGGCCTCTTTTTACCTCACAGAACATCATGCTGTTTTGCAGTGGTTTTTAAGCACGCATGCATAACCTTGAAGAAGTTGGATCCCATCTCAAATGAGTTATAAGCCAGTGATTTTACTGTGTTGGCCTCAAACATCCAGGTTTTCAGAAGACTGCAACCATTAGTGAGCTCCAAACATGCCTCTGAGAAAAGCCCAAAATGGGAGACTCATTTGAAGAATGAATGTAGCAAGATACTGTAGCTTGTTTAGCCCTAAGTGTTTTCAGATGTGCTGTATAGTTGTCAAGCCACTTTACCACCACAAGTAACATTAGTTTTCAAACATTTGATAAAACTTCTGCTACTGGTTAGTAAGAGCACACTGAAATATGTGCTCTGATTAACTAGATTAATAGTCAATAGATCTATAGACCATTTGGGTGTTTGCAAACATCGATGATGTGTTTTGTGGGCGGAGCCTACCTGGTGGCAGAAAATGAAGCCACACAATAAAACAATAAAAAGGTAATTTCGAGTTTATATCTCACAATTTTTACTTTTTTTCTCGCATTTCCAAGTTTATATTTCACAATTCTAAGAAGAAATATCAGAATTGCAAGATATAAACTTAATATTCTGTCTTTTTCCTACAGAATTGCAGGTTTATATCCGCCAATTCTGACTTTTCCCCCCTCAGAATTGAGAATCAACTCGCAATTGCAAGAAAAAAGTCAGAATTGTGAGATAGGCCTAAAACTGTTGTTTAAATGTTACCTGTATAAAACGTTATAGGTTTAAATATTATTTCATGCTGTAACTGTAAAGCTATTATGCCCCTGAACTGCATATGTGAATATTATGTAGATCTATGTTTACATCAAATCCATGCTTTAATGGTAATCTAATCATCGCATGTTTCAACAGTCCAGTGGCTTGCAACTATAAATGTCTGCGTTTAGCGTCACAGAGCGTCTTCAATGACGGTATTCTATAGATATGAAGACCGACCTATTGGATCTATCAACCAATCGGATCTTTTTTTGCATTCCGATTCTGAAATCCAAAGGCACAATACATTTTTCTCTTATTCCGTGGATTTGGCTCATTTTCCTCCACTTTTTACCACTGTTTTTCTGCCACCACAATGCGCACACAGCTGCAAATGATGTAACCGTGACATTGACTCCAAATTGGTCTATAATATAAATCTATAGAAGTTATGTTGCCCCACTCCTTTTCAACGCTGCGCCTGTTGTGTTCTGTCTTCCGATTTATATTTCCACAGCATGAAGGTAAGATCTTACGGATTGAATTAACCGCTCCTTTTAAAATATTCCCGGTCTACTGACATTTGTCATCCGCTTCAAACATTACAATGCTCATGATAACTTTCGTAAATAAATCCACTTCACCAGCTAATTACTCTTCGGCAGCGATGCCATAGAAATATACAGAGCTGCCAAAAAAATGGAAGTTCAAGCAAAACTCTAAAGATGGCTGCGTGCTTGTTTCTCTGGCGGTAAAAGTCTATTGGCCTATAGATCAGTGCAGAGCACCATTTACCTGATTTCATATACACTAAAAAGCAGAAGTGGGGTTCATCTGAGGTAACCATTATCAACTTCCCTAAGTTTCAGGCGTACTTCGATGAAGCACAACAAGAAGGCTAATATAATTTTGTTTCTAATATTTTATCACTATATGTAGTACCGACTAAATGTAAAGTTAATTCTTGAAAATTTGATCCTACTTCTATAAATTCAAATCTACAAAACCTTTTTTTGTGTGTGTGTGGTTCCAGTCGTATACTATATATCCCCCATAATTTACACACTAATTACTTATTTAAATGGTTAAACCCAAATGTTGGTTTTACATGGGAAAAGAGTGAAATGCTATATAGCTATCAAATTCAGATTGTTCTGTCCTGTGTCTTAACAAACGACTCTAATCTACAGAGTAATATCTGTGAGTTTCTTGGATCTTACTGAAAGTGTTTTGAGGTGCCCTGGGGTAAGTTGCCGTACACAGTAACAGAATGAAGTAATTTCCCTGTGTTTACAAGGTCCTTCAGACTGGCAGCACTATCAGTCTAAACAGAGCCATAAATAAGCCTCTCATATGGTTCTAAAGCGAAATGCACACAACACATGCAGTATAATAGTAGAACATATAAACCCTGTTGAACAGTAAATGAAAGATTTGCTTTTTAAAATCATAGTTTGTGAGGGGAAAACAAGAAAGAAGGTATAAGAAACCGCACTTTTAAAATATTGACAAGTCATGTCCTATCACTCATTCTACTTAACACAGTTTGAATCAACAGTAAGAACAAGTGAAATAAATACCCAGCCAGATAGAGTTGTGCAGTATTCCATTCTTGTAACCCCACGCTTCAGTCTCATTCAGGACAAATATAACGGCAAATATAGCCGTTAACACGCGCATTTCTCTCACTCCGCAGCGGATCATACAGATGCTAGTGCAGCTGTCAACCAATGAACTATGTGAAACACATCACGTTGTGAGTTTAAATGGTTTTCCTGCCTACTCGACTCTGTTAGGTGTGGTCTGACGTGTGATTTCAGTAATGATGACGATTGTGCGGAGGGCTGGATCGGGCAAGACCCCAGAGCAGAGCCATATTGCACTACTAGAACAAGCTAGGCTAATATTTTATAATAAATAATTGAATAGTCTTGAAATATTGCTAGTAGAAGACTCAGAGCTGTTATCTTGGAAAAAGGAGGCTACAAAAAGTATTTAATAAAAGGGGCAAATAATTGTTCCCAACGTGTTTTGGAGAAAAACATTTTTCATAATGTGATCTGACCAGAACTGTAAATATATAGGCTATATTTGCAATCCAAGTGACTTTTTTTGAATACTTTTTTATTGAATGATTTAGTCACATATTTAGCAACATTCAAATGCCACAAGGCCTGTTTTTAAAATTAAAAACACATGTGTAATGACAAGAGTGTGAAGTAGCCTGTGAAATCACTGCTACACTTTAATTGAAACATTGTAACATAACAGATCTCAGATTTTAGTTTAAGACAACTCAAATTTTTTAATCTTTACAAGAAGACATTTTAGAGACACTTCCTCTCCAGTCTGATGAAAAGATGTAGTATTTTCTTTGTTTATATAAGAATATCATATAAACTACAAACTAATTTTCTTTTTTTTTGTTTGTATATTTTAATGCTTAAAACATTACAATGTAAAATAAATAAAAAAAGGTCAAAATAACAATATATATTATTTTAAAGCTGCTGTATAGGTAACTTTTGTAAAAAAATATTTTTTTACATATTTGTTAAAACTGTTATGTCCTGACAGTAGAATATGAGACAGATAATCTGTGAAAAAATCAAACTTCTCTGGCTCCTCCCAGTGGTCCTATTGCCATTTGCAGAAATGCACCGCTCCCGGTCAGAAACAACCAATCAGAGCCAGGAGGAATGTCTTAGCAGTGTCAATCACGCTCGTGTACGCGCTGATCAATCCCCTCTCTTACCGTCGTTCGGTGTGCTGCAGCTGTGCTAATGGCGGAGAAACAATTTCTCGAGTGGCACCATGTATGTCTGCTGCCTATATGAGAATATATGCAAAATTCATATAAAACACACAGACATATATGAAACAATATAGCAAAAATGGCCGTTTTCATGTAAGTGCCATATATTTTCCGTATATGCACATAAATGTAAAATATATGTAGCCTAAGACGCATATATGTATACTGTATGTACTTATTTCAATGCATCAGTATCACATGCATGTATGTTTACATACATTTATTAAATATGTGGGAAACAAATATGTATGTCACATATTTATACTTAATGTTGTCCATATATGCGAGAAACCAATACTATACTGTAATATATGCAAATGTATCATATATGGATGAACTCAAATATTTTCTTCACATGTTTGGACACATAAATGTTCATTGTTCATATATGTTGCAGGCATACAGTAGGCTATATTGTGTTCTCA
Organism: Gila orcuttii; assembly: GCA_026230005.1. Lineage (NCBI taxonomy): Eukaryota > Metazoa > Chordata > Actinopteri > Cypriniformes > Leuciscidae > Gila > Gila orcuttii. The sequence continues at coordinate 29,075,737 of JAPDVR010000007.1, read as the reverse complement.
GATAAGTTAAATATATGTATAGACATATGTCATGCTATTTAAAATATAAGTACATAGGCTATATGGCCATATATTACATTTTTGTATGGGTAAAACGTACAAAATATATTTCAGGCCTAGTGGAGTTGGTAACTAGTAATAAATGTGTAAAGTTGCATAAAATGGAAATACTCAATAAACCAAGAAAAAACTACCTCAAATGTGTATTTAATGATTGGATTAACTGTTATCTGTGCTGTTGTCCAATAACTCCAGTTGGAATTTTCACCCCAAAATGGCGGCCGCGCTACCGAAGCGCCACCTAGTGGCTGTTACCAAAAAAGCATCAGAGTTTCGCCTCTTGTTCTTCTATACTCTTTGCCTAAACTGCCAATTTCTCGAGTTGCACCTGCTCATAAAACAAAGAGGTAAAAGGAAAAAGATCGATGACGATAAACAAGCGAAAAATAAAGAATTAGACAGAGCCCATTGACTCGGTGTCAAAACTCTAGCCTAACATGTAGCATAACATGTAGATAAAATGTCACGCACTGTGCTAAGCAACAATTGAAACCTGCTAATTCACTGGCTTGTCATGTTGCTGAAACAATGTAGGCCTACTAGCAAACCTTAGCATTACATATCGCTAGAATAATTACTTACATACTGTAACGTTAGTTACCGTTATATTAACGTTACTAGCTATTTATAACTTATAGAAAGAGTGCAACGTTATAAAGTTACATGTATTGCAAAATACATAATGATTTGAGGACCAAGTTTGTAGTCAAAGTATGGGCAGGCCATAGTCAATGTAAAGCATATTGTTGATGTTTCGTCCCTATTAGTGAATGTGCCATAACTGTTTATAATCCGCCGTCAACGGTGGCCCTGCTTACTAGCCTGCGCGTTCACGGCAGGCTCCGCTGTGGGGGAGGAGCTGTGGAGGGAGGGCTGTAGCGCAGCAGAGAGCAAGGGGGGCTGGGACCTGTTAGTTGTGCTTGTTCGTTTTCTCAAAACTCCCTACTGCAGCTTCAAGTGTTATATTTATTTATTTATTTATTTATTTTAAATGTAAAATTACATCACTGAGGTCTCTGCATGGGATAAAACTCTGAATAAAATTAAACAGCAGAAACAGACTGCCCCGGATCCGTGTTTACCATCAGATAATTTGTTTTCAAGTTTTTTTGTCTTCTTGTATACTTTTTTTTTTTTTTTGCAACATAGACAGTCAAGAGTAATTGCTAGCAGATTTCATCAAAATAACATCCGTCTGTTGTACTCCAACTTAAATTTAAGAAGTGTTGTTTCACAGTCCTGCCTACAATATGAAATGAAAACGGTTCCCCCTTTCATGATTTCATGCCATACTGTAACACTGTCCAGCTCATTTTGTGGTTTAATACAGGCCATTTCTAATCTGTGAGTCTGTGAAAGGCCTACACCCCCCGAAAGACTAAAGAACTGCCAAAGAAAAGTTCAGCTGGGAACTCTGGACATTTATCTGTTTCAATGATGGGATAAAAACAATATTTATGATATTAATTTAGGCTTGTATGCCATACTTTGTTATGAGGCTAGTGAAGAAATTATTAGATCAATCCATTAGATCATTTCATCAAACAGAATATACAGTACATTTAACTTGCCCTACTTAATTGCTTCCAGATTAACGGTTTACTGTGCTTGCCTTTAGTATGAGGTCGTAATTCTTTACTAAAAGTGGAAAAAAAATGGTGGCTGGATATGACTTGAATACTACCATCTGCTTATTTAGTGAACTTCACAGAAATGACATACTACTGAACAAATAAACTTATGTCAAAGCTGATCTTGGTTTCCAGGTCACATTGTCTCTGATCTAAACCTTTCTGGAATATAGAAACAGAATTTCATAATTCCATGACACAACATCCTGCTTAAGTCTACACCATGGTAGAAACCACAAATAAGCATCAACCAATACACCCAAGCCCACATTCTCCCTCACACACTCCAAATATGTGAGTCACTTATGTCTCTGAATAGTTCACTTACAATCTGTCATCATTAATGTCCCAAACTCATAGCTAACATATGTCTTCAGAAGATATGAGTTAGAATAAAGCACATGAGTTGAATAGACGATTCTTAATGCCATTCGGATTTATTTATTTACTTTATCACAATTTGAACACTTATAAGAGCAGAATAAAAGTTGAGGCCTGTGGACATGCACTATGACACTTCATCCAGTAGATGGTGTTATAGGACAGTGCAGCACAATTCTTCTATTTCCTTCCATAAATGCACACAATATCCCTATTCCCTAAGAACATATTCTGTAAAATAGTCTTTTTTCTTCTTGTTCTTTTTTTCAATTATGTTACAAAACCGTAGTGTCATTAGTCAAGTCAAGTCACCTTCATTTATATAGTGCTTTTAATAATATGGACAGTTTCAAAGCAACTTTACAGTAATAATAGGACATGAAAGTAACAGAGATTGTTTTGGCTTTACAGCAGCTCTAGAATAGAGTTATTGTCCAGCTAAAGTTAGTTTTGATTGATTCACTTCCGTCGCAAAGATCATTAGTTATTACCGGGCTAATATGGTCATTCTTCCTGGTTCTGGTAAGAACTCTAGTGGCTGCATTTTGGACCAGCTGTAGTTTATGTATTAAACGTGCAGGGCAACCACCCAGTAGAGCATTACAATAATCTAGCCTTGATGTCATGAACGCATGAACCAATTGTTCTGCATTTTTCATTGAGAGCATATGACTTAATTTAGATATATTTTTAAGATGGAGAAAATGCAGTTTTACAGATACTAGACACGTGACTTTCAAATGAAAGATTGGTATCAAAGAGCACACCCAGGTTCCTAACCGACGATGAGGGCTTGACAGAGCAGACATCAAGTGTTAAAGGGATACTCCACTTTTTTTTGGAAATAGGCTAATTTTTCAACTCCCCCAGAGTTAAACTGTTGAGTTTTACCGTTTTTTAATCCATTCAGCCGATCTCCGGTCCTGGCGGTACCACTTTTAGCATAGCTTAGCATACATCATTGAAGTGGACAAGACCATTAGCATTTCTAAAAAAAAAATGACCAAAGTGTTTCGATATTTTTCCTATTTAAAACTTGACTATTCTGTAGTTACATCGTGCACTAAGACCGACAGAAAATGTAAAGTTGCGATTTTCTAGGCTGATATGGCTAGGAACTATACTCTCATTCCTGCGTAATGATCAAGAAACTTACTGCCGTACCATGAGTGCAGCAGGCGTAATGATATGACGCAGCCCAGTTGACGGAACGTAGCCTATTTTCAGGCGCTGCGTATATCGTTTCTATCGCCCATTACTAATTCTAGGTTATGTGAGGAAGTTTTTTGTCCAACAATTAGAATCTCTGCTTTTTCAGAATTAAGTAGTAGGAAATTACTAGTCATACAGTTTTTTATACCAGCTATGCATTCCGTTAATTTTGTGGATTGGTAAGTTTCGTCAGGGCGTGAAGAAATATAGAGCTGAGTATCATCAACATTACAGTGAAAACTAATGCCATGCTTCCTAATGATAGGCTATCTCCTACGGGTAGCATGTACTGAGTGAACAGCAACCTACTACTGAGCCTTGTGGTTCACCATACTGAACTTTTGACCTATAAGACATCTCTTCATTTACTGCTACAAACTGATAACGGTCAGATAAGTATGATTTAAACCATGCTAATGTAATTCCATGAATGCCAACATAATTTCCGAGTCTATTTAAAAGAATGTTGTGGTCAGTAGTATCAAATGCAGCACTAAGATCGAGTAGCACTAATAGAGAGATACAACCACTATCGGATGATAAGAGTAAATCATTTGTGACTAATGAGAGCTGTCTCAGTACTATGGTACGGTCTAAATCCTGACTGAAAGTCCTCACAAATACCATTTCTTTCTAAAAAGTGTAAGACTGGAAGAACTGTAAGAGAGGGCTACTCTCTGAGAAAACAAAGGAAATTACATTTGAACTCACTCTTGTTCACCATTCAAGATGCAAGTCTTACCTCAGAATCATTCTAATCTACATCTCTTTCCCTCTACCCCCACTCTCTCTCCCTCATGGTGAGATCACCCAAACTCACACAAGAATCTATATGGTTTTAATGTGAACAATTATCATACAGTTTTATACATGTTTGGTATCATTTTAAATGTCTTAGTGTGACTGGTACAAATGTCTCATTCCCAAAGAAGTAAACCAAAAGGTAATAAAGTTCTTAAGAGTTTAGAAATATCTTGCACACAGAAGGGTGTGAAGGGTTCAGGCAAATGATCTTCTGTAGTGCAGCAGATTAGTAAAAAAATCGTTCACTTTGGTATAGAAGCATTCCACTATTTTGGAAAAAGGTGTTGGCCACTCAAAAATTCAATGTGGCGGCCAATTTTCAAGATGTTTGCCAAAGGCAAAGCCCCAACCGCCATTGCCAAAGCCTGCCATTGCCAAAGGCAAAGCCCCAACTTTTGTCCCCAACCCACATCTCCTCCCGCAGCTTTTGTCACAGATCCACGAATGAGGCATCAAATCGGGCGGATTATTCGGAAATGGTGTGCTATGACTTTTATAAGTGATCGGGGGTACGCTGTTCGCCCCAGGGGCGAATAAGCGGCCGAAAAATCCCATAGACTTAACATTGCGACAAACTTTGACGATTCATAGCTCGGAGCAAGGATTTCGCAGAAACGTGCGGTTTACCACATTTGAAGAGGCTGGCAGGCTCTGTAAGAACATACCTCACAATGGGGTAAAAGTTGCACCCCTGGGGGGCAGGAGCTGCCCAAAGTTGCCCCATTGACTTACGATGGTGTAGGACGGCCCATGAAATTGTCACGTGATGAGGAAAATAAGGAAGACGAGGATTCAAGTGCAGATAGGTAAGTTTAATTAAATGACTACAAAACAACATGAAAACTGAAAACCAAAACTGCCCCGTAGGGGAAAACCAGAGAGCTATCAGGCAGACACAGGAAACACAAGGGAAACGGATAATAACAAACCAACACAGGACTGCAAACACAAGAAGACTAAATAGGGAACAAATGAGAGAAGGTAACAAGCAAGACAGGTGAGGGAGATAATACAATTAACAGGTAACGAGATGGGAGGGGCTGACAATAGACAGGAGAGCACATGGCACAAAGGAAACACATGACAAGCCATGTGCTCACAATAAACAGAACTAGAACACAAGAACATGACAAACCGGGAATGTCAGACCTGTCACCAACTAAGATAAGACCAGACAGAAGTGACAGAACCCTGACATTACCCCCGCTCTAAAGGGACGCCACGTGGCGTCCCTAAAGAGAGACATAAAACCGAGACGGGAACAAAAACATACACAACCCAACACCACAGCAGACAAGTCAGATACACCAAAAACAGAGACCAAGAAGGGGGAAAAGGGGAGCCAAAACAAAACCAAAAATTAAAGTCAATCAAGTCCCAAGCATTGACCAGGGAGGGACGGGAGGGTTGAGCCAGGGAGGGACGGGAGGGTTGAGCCAGGGAGGTTCAGGCCTATCAGGAGTCCTGGCTGAGGTCCAGGGTGGTGCAGGCTGTGTAGGTTACCAGGGCGGAGCAGGCCCTTCGGGCGGCCATGGCGAAGCAGATAGTCCATCGTGTGGCCAGGGCGAAGCAGACGACCCATCGGGCGGCCAGGGCGAAGCAGACGACCCATCGGGCGGCCAGGGCGAAGCAGACGACCCATCGGGCGGCCAGGGCGGAGACGACAGTCCATCGGGTGGCCAGGGTGGAGACTTATCCTCGGGCGGCCATGGCGGAGGAACAGGAACAGACCCTGGCTCAGGCACAGGAAAAGACACCGGCACAGGAACAGACACAGACACCGGCTCAGGCACAGGAAAAGACACTGGCTCAGGCACAGGAAAAGACACTGGCTCAGGCACAGGAAAAGACACTGGCTCAGGCACAGGAAAAGACACTGGCTCAGGCACAGGAAAAGACACCAGCTCAGGCACAGGAACAGACACAGGCCCGCTGGCGGCCATCTTGTCCGGAGACACTGGATCGGCAGACGTGACGTGAACAGTCATTGGATCAGCAGACGTGACGTGAGCGGTCCCTGGATCGGCAGACGTGACGTGAGCGGTCCTTGGATCGGCAGACGTGACGTGAACGGTCCCTGGATCGGCAGACGTGACGTGATCGGCCCCTGGATCGGCTGACGTGATCGGCCCCTGGATCGGCAGACGTGACGTGATCGGCCCCTGGATCGGCAGACGTGACGTGAGCAGTCTCTGGATCGGCAGACGTGACGGGAGCGGTCTCTGGATCGGCAGACGTGACGTGAGCAGTCTCTGGATCGGCAGACACCAGATCTGCAGACACCAGATCTGCAGCCTCTTTGGCCACCACCGGACTTGAGACCCCCGACGTTGAGTCCATCCGGACCACCGGGTTAGGGACCCCAGCGGGTCGCTCGGGGACGGCCTCAGGGACGACAGCGGGCTGTTCGAGGACCGCCTCTGGGACGACAGTGGGCTGTTCGGGGACTGCCTCCTGAACGACCACGGCCACCTCTGAGACCGCTGCAGTTTGCCACACTGGAGGGTCCCTTTGTGGATCCAGGGTGTTTATGAAATTCTAGAAGTCCAAGCTCTCCATCACCGCCAGAACCATGACATCGACGGGCTCGTCAAGGGCGAAGTTAAAGAGATCCTTGAGAGCCATCTCACCCAGCTCCAGCCCCTCTGCAGCGGAGCTGAACTTCAGGGCAAAGTCTCTCACCTTAGTTCCCTTCTGGCGAAGAGCACACAAGGAGGTAAACTTCATGATACATTCGTATTGTGGGCATGAAGTTGGTAAGACTGGTGGCTCGAAAATAAGGAAAAAACGAGGATTCAAGTGCAGGAAGGTAAGTTTAATTAAAAGACTACAAAACAACATGAAAACTGAAAACTGCCCCGTAGGGGAAAACCAGAGAGCTATCAGGCAGACACAGGAAACACAAGGGAAACAGATAATAACGAACCAACACAGGACTGCAAACACAAGGAGACTAAATAGGGAACAAATGACAGAAGGTAACAAGCAAGACAGGTGAGGGAGATAATACAATTAACAGGTAACGAGATGGGAGGGGCTGACAATAGACAGGAGAGCACATGGCACAAAGTTAACACATGACAAGCCATGTGCTCACAATAAACAGAACTAGAAAACAAGAACATGACAAACCGGGAATGTCAGACCTCTGTCCCCAACTAAGATAAGACCAGACAGAAGTGACAGAACCCTGACAGAAATGGGCAGTCATACACATTGCATAGGGATTTTGTATTGAACATAGCTCTGGATCACAGTGTCATAGAGACAAGGGGACGGGCTCATTTTACTCAGACGACCAATCAGTCTCTCAGGATCATTGTGAAGCTATTAAGCCACGCCCTAGCAACCATTTACAGCACCTTAGCAACAAGTTCCATTGACTTCCATTGAAAGAGATAAAAAGGGATATCTCTGGATAGAAGTATCATAGAAAAATTTGTGTGGTCTCGTTTTACCCAGGGCACAAACATTCAATCATGAATTACCTGAACACTTCTAGCAACCTAGCAACCATTGTTGAGCACCTTAGCAACCAAAATCCAAAGAGGTATATCTTCCATTCTGAATGTCACAGAGACATGGGAGTTGGTTTATATCATTCATAGTGACACGCAGCCTTTAGAGTTTCATGATTGGCAGCTGCTCAAGCCACTCCCTAGAAACCAAAGAGAGTAACCTAGCTACCATTTTGCAAGACCTTTACTGCCCTACAAAGGCAAAAGACCTTAACTCGCTAGAGTGTGGAACTAAGAAAAATGACTTTAAAGATTTTTAGTTGTCCCGCCAAATTAATTATACCCGAACTGGGTGAGGCGGGGCTTTAGTTCTTTGTTGTATTCACCTGCTACGGCATGTGTAACACTTTTCTGTCAACTCTGCATATATCCTTCGCGATCAATATCACACGTTTGTAGATGGAGCGGGTTAAGAGCATACTATCTGACCGCATTAGTGCAGGACAAGGCTCTGAGGACATCAGAAGTTACAGGGACTGATGGCAGCTGTAAGTACACAGGCCAAAAATGTGCCAAAAATATCAATAACTAATTTTCAACCAAAAACGAAGTTACGGTCTTTTGCCTTTGCACGGCAGCATATCTCTGCATCAGAACATCGTATAGAGATGGGTTGGCTCTTTTGACTCATGTTAGCAAACAGGAGTTCTAACATGCTACACATGCTAGCTGTGAACAGCTACATGCTAATAGCGATTAGGTAAGTGCTAAATCATGCCAAGAAAATGCTAAGAACTCCAATAGTGACCATCTGTGACAACTACTAACCAGCTAGTAACACCATAGCAACCACCCAGAATACCCTAGCAACACCATAGAAACCACCAAAACACACCCTAACAACCGCCTTGCAACCCCCCCCAGAACACACTAGCAACCACCTATCATCACCCTAGCAACCACCCAGAATACTCAAGCAACTGCCTAGCAATGACCTAGCAACCACAGAATACCCTAGCAACCGCATAGCAACACCATAGCAACCACCCAGAATACCCTAGCAACCGCCTACCAACACCGTAGCAACGACCCAGAACACTCTAGCAACCACCTAGCAACCACCTGAACACATGAATAAGCCATATCTCGGCACCAGAACATCGTACAGACATGTTTGTTGGCTCGTATGCAATCATGTACCACACCCTAGCAACCGAGTGGCGAGTTTTGCCACTGCAAACACCCACTCACATTTTCTTCTGGAAATGTACATTCTATGGCTATCTTGAAAATGGTCGCCATCTTGAATTTTTGAGTGGCACACACCTTTTTCCATGATAATGTTCCTTGAAGAATATTTGTACCAAATTTCATGATAGCATCACCATTTGAAAAAAATATGTAAGGATTCAAGAAAAATGGCGGCCATCTTGAAAAATGGTTGCCATCTTGAATTTGAGGGACAAGCACTGTTTTCCAAAAAAACATTCTGAAGAGAGTATTTTCACAAAATGTTATGCCTACATGATATCACTGTTTGAACGATTGACATAATGAGCATTTGACAGAAATAGCGGCCATCTTGAAAAAATGGCCACCATGTTTAATTTTTGGGTGGCCAACGCCTTTTTCCCAAAAAATGACCCTTGGAGAGTATCTGTGCCAAATTTCATGCTTCTATACCAATTTGAACGATTCTCTTGAAATATGCCATTAATCTGCTGCACTACTGCTCTCAAAAGGTTTAACTTCTGAATGCAAATTTCCATTGTTAGCACATGTTTCCATGTGAAAGAAGGTTCTGCCTATCTATCTATAAATTACAGGAACGTCTGTCTGTCTGTCTGTGTGTCTGTCTGTTAATCGCATATCTCTCGAACCGTTAGTCCAATGGATTTTAAACTTGACAGGTGTCTTGAATGTGAAAATCTCATACCATTACAACCCTACACGGGAGGGTCCCCCACCCCACCCCCACCCCACCCCCGCTGTTAAAAAAGTAACTCAGTAACTTTTACTCTGAGTAAATTTTAAATGAGCTACTTTTTACTTTTACTTGAGTAGATTTTTAGACCGGTACTTTTACTTGTACTTTCATTGAAGTAGTAGTACTTTTACTTGAGTAGAATATTTTATTACTCTTTCCACCTCTGATAGCCTATACACAGACACATACATCTATCTATAAATTACAGAAAAGTCTGTCTGTGTGTCTGTTATTCGCATATCTCTTTAAAAGAAGCACACATTGAAGATGTTTATATGATGTTTAGAAGGTTGTGGTTTAAAAATAAACATTCTGACATTAGAGGGTTGTGGTTTAAAAATATCTGAATATTATATTTTATTCACGGCCATCATAGACTATTCACAAACTCTTTGCTCAAGCGTAGCTTTTTCTCAAAGTTCACAAGCCTGCTCCCTGAATCATTTGTGGATTTTAACTGAATCTGTAAGTCAGCTACACTGTTTACTTCTGAATATTATATTTTATTCTGTTGCGCTTAACATTATCGCTACCGTGTAATAGTAGCCTATGCTATTCACCAACTAAACATAAAAGACGCTAATCTAATCTAATCTAAACTCCTGCTACCTGTACACAGATACCCAAATATCACCTAATGTCATCTAATATCACCATTATAAATTGTTTTGCAACCATGTAGTTCAATTTTCCATATTTATTGTATGTCATTATGGCAGTATCAGTATTTGCTTTCTACACAAATAAAAATGTCACTGAACTTTTGCTTTGTAATTGTAACAATGAACACTCAAACACACCAAACCAACAATTACTAAAAACACACACAAAAACTGATTTTGAACGGGCATATCTGTTATTCGCTTATCTCTTGAACCGTTCCCAATGGATTTTAAACTTGACAGGTGTCTTGCTACGGGCACGACAGTGCCAAGTTTGACGTTGTTTGGATTAGAAATGCAAAAGATATTGTTAAATATATCTGTAAATGAAGCACACATTGGCTTTGCCGCTCTAGCCGCTGGCCACTCTGGCTCACACTGCACACTGAGTGGCCATTCCCCCTCTCACACTGCACACTGAGTGGCCACTCCCCAAAATAAACATTCTGACATTAGAGGGTTGTGGTATAAAAATATCTGAATATTATATGTTATTCACGGCCATTATTTGTAGTAGCCTATTCACAAACTGTTTGCTCAAGTGTAGCGTTTTCTCGGAGTTCACTGTGTAGCTGCTCCAGCCAAGGTCTGAACCTCCCCTGAATCGTTGTGCTTATTCATTTGTGGATGTTAACTGAATCTGTATGTCAGCTACATTGTTTAATTCTGAATATTATATTTTATTCTGGTGCGCTTAACGTTATCGTTTTCTCACAGTTTAGGCTCCTGTGTAATAGTAGCCTTGGCTATTCAGCAACTCAATTCAGTGTGAGAGGGGGAGTGGCCACTCAGTGTGCAGTGTGAGAGGGAGTGGCCACTCAGTGTGCAGTGTGAGAGGGGGAGTGGCCACTCAGTGTGCAGTGTGAGAGGGGGAGTGGCCACTCAGTGTGCAGTGTGAGAGGGGGAGTGGCCACTCAGTGTGCAGTGTGAGAGGGGGAGTGCACTCAGTGTTAAGTGTGAGAGGGGGAGTGGATGGAACCCTGTTACACTATTTTGGAGCGTGCCCTGACAGGAAAATTAATTACTTACTTCAGAGTTTTTACTTTTTCTTGCTGCCTGCCTAGCCACAGCTAAGACCATCTTTACCACAGTTATCTTTGAACTGATTATGAAATTGTAATGATACATTTACCTGACATAATAAATTGTTACATTTGATTATTCTAACTGACGTTGACATTATTTTCATAAGAGTTAAAAGGAATAGTTAAAAGGAATAGTCAAACATTCGCTCATATTTAATGATGCACGGATATCATTAAAACGGTTACATCGTAACCTCGGTTCTCTCTAGAAGAGGTAACGAGTATTGCGTATATAAGCTAGCTTACGCCACGGGTAAAGTCATCTTTTCTCGAGATATTGAAGCCAAAAATTGTCCTTAATTTTGCATTTATTGTCAACGCAGTGCAGCAGCCAGCAGACCTAGAGCAGGCAATCTTGCGTGCTCATTGGCTGCCGTGCGGCAACTGCTGCAGCCTACCACTGAGCCTCGCGCGTGACGCCCAGCCTGCCGCCTCACAAATGTCTTGAATGGAAATTCCGCTGGACCAAGCCCACGACGAGGCCACGCCTCTGGTGGAATGCGCCCTGATGCCCGAGGGGCATTGCAGACCTTTAGACTCATAAGCAGATGTGATAGCTTCCACTATCCATCTGGACAGGCTCTGTTTCGAGGTGGCCAGACCCTTGGTGCAACCACCGAACGAGACAAAGACAAAGGCGTTTATTAGTAAGCGTGAGTGCTCGTAAGCGGGCACGTAACTTACATTCATAGCCATGCGCGCGCCCTCGGTGCATGAATACGGCGGCTCGCTGACAGCTATGGCTGGCTGTTTCACATATGACGTCCCGGTTGCTTGAACGGGGAACGTTTTGAGACAACTTTGTGATGCGCGAGCAGCGCCGGGCGTTTACTAGTAAGCGGGCACGTAACTTACATTCGTAACCTGACCGATATGAGGCTGTTTTGGCTGTGTGACAGAGTGGGCAGAAAGTAGGCGAGTTGTGGGCACATTTCCTACATCTAGCACTCGAGCGGCATTTGCCAGCTTTATGAGAGTGGGCTCTGTGAGTGTGAGAGACACGGGGGTAACATGCTTGAGTGTAGGGGTGAACACTGAGATGTGGGCACATTTGCTACACTTAGAGCACCACGGCATGAGCCGGATAACCAGACGTTATACTCTTGAGATTTTGCAGGCGAGCGGGTTGCATTACCGGCTCGTTGGCTGCCGAATACATCGCTGCAGTAGCCTTTCTAAGGGGACTGACAGGGCGAGATGTTTCAATGGTGGTCCGGCCACGGCGGGACTCAACCATCTTTTGAGAGATTTGTCTGGGTCGCCGTAGCAACAACGGTTGTGTGCAGACGAGCGGGTTGCATTACCGGCTCGTTGGCTGCCGAATACACCGCTGCAGTAGCTTTTGTAGCCTTCTTGGATCGAGGAGAAGGCGGAGTGATGAGAACTCGACCACTCCTCGCTATCCGATGTCAGGATGGAACAACTGTCACCTGGGTCCATTCCTTCAGCTTCGTCCCCTGACGCGGCGGCAGTGCGGGCCGAAGCCGGCAACTGCGCGTCCGGGAGGGGCGGAGAAGGAGAGAGAGAAGCTGGCGGGATGTAATGTAATCCGGCGAGCTCTTCAGTGTGACCTCAGGCTCCGCTCGCTTCTGTGAACAGCGCTTCTTCTTGGGCGGTCCAGAGGGTGGGGTGACAGTATCCACACCGAAGGCCTCGAGTCGAGCCCGCAGGGTCGACTGTGGAAGCGCTTCCCATGTTCCGGGCCCAGGCAGAGAGCGCAGATCACATGGCGGTCTCCGGCGCTGAGCGGGGCTCTGCACGAACCACATGAAATGCGAGGCATTTTTAGGAAAATAAACTACTTTACCCGTAGTGTAAGCTATCTTACGCAATACGATAGAACCTCTCGTAAGAGAACCTTTTTCATTTATGGAGTCAGATGAAATAACGAGTTAATAGAAAATAATAGAAAATGTATTGAATTTAATCAAAAATACTTTGCCGCGAGAAAAGACAGTAGCCTAAAGACCTTCCGTGCTGGTCGGATGCCAGACTTTGGGCCGATCGAGCGCAAGTTTACACCATTTCTTTCTAAAAAGGAACATAGTTGTGAAGATACTGCCTTTTCTAGTATCTTTGACAGAAAAGGTAGATTTGAGATCGGCCAGTAATTGATTAATTATGTAGGATCAAGTTGCGTTTTTTTAACAAGCGGTTTAATCATAGCTTAATTTTTTTTGGTATGTAGGCTAATGACAAAGATGAATTAATGATATTAAGAAGAGGATCTATGACCTCTGGAACATCTCTTTCAATAACTTAGTCGGTATAGGGTCTAGCAGACATGTTGTCGATTTAGATGATTTAACGAGTTTGGAAAATTTTGTTTATTTTCTTCTAATAGGGTTGAAAAATAAGCAGATCTAGCAGCTTTTAAGGCCTCTCTGTATGCAATCGTGCTCTCTTTCCATGAAATGTGAAAAAACGTCTCGGTTACGTATGTAACCCTCGTTCCCTGAGTAGGGAACGGAGACGTTACGTCGGATGACGACGAAATGGGGTTTCGCTTAGAAAGCCTATCAACTTCGAGTATTACAAAACGAGCCAATGGCAAAGAAATGCCATGGGTCTGCGGAATTTGCATGACGTAACTCCACCCCACCTCGTGGGTATAAAAGGAGGAAGTCCGCAACAGCAGTTTATGTTTCTTCGCTGAGGAGCCAAGACTGAGCTCAGGCGATCCCCGCGGTACAGCGGAAAGTGGCAGGCAGACGTAACGTCTCCGTTCCCTACTCAGGGAACGAGGGTTACATACGTAACCGAGACGTTCCCTTTCGTTGTCACTCCGAGTTATGTCGGATGACGACGAAATGGGGTTACCAGTCTAATCACGCCACCTTCTCAGCTGTCTTCCAGTGCCCTGCGTAAATCGAGATCCCTGTCATAGACTGGACGAAGGACTCCATTTAACACAGGAATACCAAGGTACACTGGGAAGCATATCCCAAGCTAGGAGAAGTATGCAATTAATGCCAACCCAGAGGGGGGGGACTTAGAGAATACACATATGACCCGAAGGAAACATATGGAGAACACTGGGGTGTCCAGCCGCAGGTGGAATATTTCAACCCCAGGGGTGGCAAGGTGGCTTGCCAAGGGAAAGACACATGCTCAGAGAGGCTTACAGTGGAAATACACATGTGGGGGTCGCTCAGGGGAGGGACCATGCACACGGGAGGCACCTAGCCGACGCGCAGGCAATAGACACTGGCGCCGACGTCAGGAGTGCTGGAGGAACTCAGGGCTTTCGGGAAGCTCACCTGAGGAGAATATCACACGTATCCAGTCCGTGGAGTGGAATGGCGAGCAAGCGAAGACACCTGAGCGGGTCCGGTACTAGCTAGTTGAAGCGAGTACATGAGAGGACACTGGCTCCACTCGGAGATTATAGAATCTGGCGAATGTGTTAGGTGTCGCCCAGCCTGCAGCTCTGCAGATGTCTGTTAGCGAGGCGCCATGCGCTAGAGCCCAAGAGGATGCCACACTCCGGGTGGAGTGGGCAGTCACACCAAGGGGGCACGGTCGACCTTGCTGCTGGTAACCCAAGGCAATGGCGTCCACTATCCAGTGAGACAACCTTTGCTTGGAGAGAGCCTTTCCCTTCAGCTTCCCACCATAACAGACAAAGAGCTGGTCTGAGGTCCTGAACACCGCGTCCTGTCTACATAGGCGCGAAGAGCGCGTACTGGACAGAGCAGTGCCAAGGCTGGGTCTGCCTCCTCCGGGGCCAGCGCTTGCAGGTTCACCACCTGGTCCCGAAAGGGAGTGGTAGGAACCTTGGGCACATATCCGGGCCGGGGTCTCAGGATCACGTGAGAGAAAGCCGGACCGAATTCCAGGCACGCTTCATCGACGGAGAATGCGTGCAGGTCCCCTACCCTCTTGATGGAGGCCAGTGCAACCAGGAGCGCTGTCTTCATTGACAGGAACTTAAGCTCAACTGATTGCAGGGGCTCAAAGGGAGCACTCTTCAGGGCAGTTAGAACCACTGAGAGGTCCCAAGAGGGAACGAGAGGAGGACGAGGAGGATTTAGTCTCCTCGCTCCTCTCAGGAACCTGATGACCAGGTCGTGCTTCCCTACCGACTTACCTTCGACTAGGTCATGGTGTGCGGCAATGGCGGCAACATAGACCTTAAGGGTGGAGGGAGACAGCCTTCGCTCCAACCCTTGCTGAAGGAAGGAAAGCACAACGCTGATCGAGCATCTCCGGGGGTCTTCTCGGTGAGAAGAGCACCAGTCGACGAAGAGGTTCCACTTCAACGCGTAGACGTGTCTCGTGGACGACGCTCTAGCGGAAGTGATGGTAGCCGCCACCGCTGGTGGAAGGGTACTCAAACCTACCTCGAGCCGTCCAGGAGCCACACGTGGAGGCTCCAGAGATCGGGGCGAGGGTGCCACACGGTGCCCCGTCCCTGAGAAAGAAGGTCCTTCCTCAGAGGAATGGGCCAGGGAGGTGCTGTCGCGAGGAGTGCAAGTTCGGGGAACCAGGTCCGGCCGGGCCTATACGGCGCGACCAAAATGACCTGCTCCTCGTCCTCCCTGACCTTGCGCAAGGTCTGCGCAAGAAGGCTCACTGGGGGAAACGCATATTTGCGGCCCGGCGGCCAGCTGTGCGCCAGTGCATCCGTGCCGAGCGTGCCCTCGGTCAGGGAAAAATACAGGGCGCAATGGGTCGAGTCGTGAGAGGCAAACAGATCTATCTGTGCGTCCCCGAACTGGTCCCAAATCAGCTGAACCGACTGGGGATGGAGTCGCCATTCTCCAGGGAGGGGCTGAAGCCGTGAGAGCTCGTCGGCTGCACAGTTCAGGGCTCCGGGAATGAAAATGGCTCGAAGCGACCTCAGATGCTTCTGACTCCATAGAAGGAGGTGGCGGGCGAGTTGTGACATACGGCAGGAGCGTAGACCACCTTGATGGTTGATGTACGCTACAGTAGCGGTATTGTCTGAGCGGACTAGTACGTGTTGACCCCTGAGCAACGCCCGGAAGCGGTGCAGGGCAAGTTGTACTGCCAACAACTCGAGGCAATTGACATGCCATAGCCGCTGGGGTCCTGTCCAGGAGCCCGCAGCAGCATGTCCATTGCACATGGCGCCCCAGCCCGTGGTGGAGGCATCCGTGGAGACCACAACATGCCGGGAAGCTCGTTCCAGGGGGACACCCGCCCTGAGAAAACTGAGGTTCGACCACGGGGTGAGGAACTGACGGCAGGTCGGAGTAACTGGTACCCGGAGCGTGCCTTGATGCCATGCCCACCTCGGGACTCGGTCGCGAAGCCAAAGCTGAAGCGGTCTCATATGAAGCAATCCGAGCGGCGTGACTGCGGCTGCAGATGCCATATGCCCCAGGAGCCTCTGAAAATGTTTCAGTGGAACCGCATTCTTGCTCCTGAGATGTCTCAGGCAAGTCAGCAGTGACTGCGCGCGCTCGCTCGTAAGCTGCGCGGACATGGCGACCGAGTCGATGTCCATACCGAGAAAAGAGATCCTCTGCACGGGGCAAAGTTTGCTCTTCTCCCAGTTGACCCGAAGGCCCAGACGAGCTAGGTGCCGGAGCACTAGGTCCCTGTGTTCGCAAACCTGATCTCGAGAGTGGGCTAGGATCAGCCAGTCGTCGATATAACTCAGGATGCGAACCCCGTGTTCCCGAAGGGGAACAAGGGCAGCCTCGACGACCTTCGTGAAGGTGCGAGGAGACAGGGCTAGCCCGAAAGGGAGAACCGCGTACTGGTATGCCTGCCCCTCGAAAGCAAACCGTAGGAACGGTCTGTGTCGAGGAAGAATGGAGACATGAAAGTAGGCGTCCTTCAGGTCGATCGCTGCAAACCAATCCTGGGGCCGCACGCATTCGAGAACGCGTTTGGCGGAGAGCATCTTGAACGGCAGCCTGTGAAGGGAGCGGTTCAGCACGCGCAAGTCCAGGATTGGCCGTAACCCACCGGTTTTCTTGGGGACAATGAAGTAGGGGCTGTAGAACCCGGACCTCATCTCGGCTGGAGGGACAGTCTCGATTGCACCCTTCGCCAGCAGGGTGGCAATCTCTGCTCTCATGATAGGGGCATTGCCACCGACCAAAGTGGAGCGGACTCCCCTGAAGCGGGGAGGAGACCGTGCGAACTGAATCGCAAGCCGAGCCTGATGGTGCGCGCGATCCAGCGGGACAGACGGGGAAGCTCTAACCAGGCTCCCAAGAACTGAACCAGCGGGATCAAGCGGACAACAGGCGTCCCCCCGGAGGGGCAGCGAAGCGGAGTAACTGGCCCAGACGTGGACGGCATAGCGGCCCGGTGTGGGGGCACAGTTAGCAACCGCGCCCTGACAGAGGGGGCCAGGGGAGGACCATGCTGGTCGTCCCGCGGGGGCCTGCTCTGGCAGGGGTCTGGCGACAGAGGGGGACAGGGGCGAAGCGGTCCGTTAACGGCACGCCGTGTCAAGCACCTCTGGGACAGAGGGGGACGAGGAGAGCACGGCTTGTGGGCGGCGCTCTGTGTCGTCCGAGAACTCTGTCTTCCCAGAGACGGGAGAGTCAGTTCTTAGGAGAATAAGGATTTTTCCCCGGCCCTCCACCGGGGAAAGGAGTGGTCCTGCTACCAACTCCTGGAAGAACTGAGTCCCATCTCTGTGGAGCCCGTCTCAGGAGCGCCGCTTAACCCGGCACGTAGCGGGGGGCGGGGCTGGAGAGGGCTGTGGCGTCCGCCCGCGGCTTCCAGAGCCGGCCCGTCTCTTTAAACGGGCGGGGTGGGAGCCGCGGGGGGGGCGCCTTCGGCAGTGGGCAGACCGAGGGATCTGAGCGGACGGCGGGCCATCGGGACAGAATCACGTCAGTCTGCACATGGGCGGTTGAGAGCTGTTGGGCGAAGTTCTCAACCGCACCGCCGAAGAGGCCGACCTGGGATATGGGAACGTCGGACAGACGGGGCCGCGCGACATTCAGCACATCAGACAGGTTCAGCCACAGAATGGTAGGCATCACCTGACCCAGGGAGCGTACGGCCACTTTCGTCGCTCGGAGAGCAAGGTCAGTGGCGGCGCGCGACTCAATGAAGAGCCCTGGGTCAGTCCCGCCCTCGTGCAAGTCCATGAGCATCTGGGTCGAGGACCAGCAGAATGGCCATGGCCTGCAGAGAGGCGGCTGCCAGTCCCGTGGTGCTATAGGATCTCGCCACAAATGTAGACGAAAACCATAGACCACGGGCGGGTGCTTAGGATTGCGCCGAGAAGAAGCACTCTGAGGACACATAGCATCGCAACAGAGCGTTCAGCCGGGGGAACCCCAGTGTACCCGTGACAGCGGCCCCATCGAGGGGGGAAAGGCGGATGAGATCAGCGAGCGGTCCCGAGAAAACCAGGGGGTCTTCTGGGACTTCGAGATCTCATCATGCACGTCCGGGAGGGAAGGTATTGGGGTTTGCCGTGGACGAGGGTCGGCGGCCTCACCCAAAAACCAATCGTCCCAGGAAAGCATGGCCGTCATCTCTGGATCAGACTCAGGCACAGCCGTATGCACACCAGAGGGTGGCAGCTGTGACGAGTCGTCACTTCGCAGAGAATCAAACCCACCTTGTGAAGCTGCTACAAACATAGTATCATCCTCTGTAGCTTTAAATGAAACACACGGGCCACCAGAGGGTAGACTCGTGGGAATCACCTATTCACTAGCGGGCACCGCCGTTGAGGGGAGGCTGGGGTCACGGACACGGAGTCTGCGCCTTGTTCCAGACCAACACCCTCAGGTCACCCTGGCCACCAGCCGAAGATCGGGGGGTGGATGAGGGGACTCTCACTCTTGCGAGTTCACAGAGTCTCGACCTATATGACGCGATGATCATGTTCCCACAGAGAGAACATGAGTCATCCACGAGCGCTGCTCTAGTATGATCAAGCCCAAACATACCAGACAACGCTCGTGCCCATCAGAGTCCGATACCAAGCTGCCGCAACCATTCGTTTTTTTTTTTTTTTTTTTTAAATGCACGGGCGAGCCGTCTTTAAAAAGACGTGCCGCGTGCGCTCTTTTAGAGAGAGAACTCACGTGTTGAAGCGCCCGGGGAAGCACGCGCTCTCTGATGAACCACTGCAGAGATAAGCAGGAAGCACGCACTCGCCGGAGATCGCCGTCACACCAACACTCGAGGCACTCGTTCATGAAGCTGATAATTCAGAGTTGGCTTGTGGAGAGAAGAATACACTTGGCTCCGAAGCGAAAACATAAACTGCTGTTGCGGACTTCCTCCTTTTATACCCACGAGGTGGAGTGGAGTTACGTCATGCAAATTCCGCAGACCCATGGCATTTCTTTGCCATTGGCTCGTTTTGTAATACTCGAAGTTGATAGGCTTTCTAAGCGAAACCCCATTTCGTCGTCATCCGACGTAACTCGGAGTGACAACGAAAGGGAACTCTAGTTTTGTTTTCCAGTTGCGCTCCATTTTTCTGGCTGCTCTTAAGGGCCTGAGTGCACGTTGTAGGCTACCACGCCGTTGGACTATTTTCTTTAATCTTGGTAAGGTAAAGGAGCAACTGTGTCTATAGTGCTGGAAAAGAGAGAGTCAAAAGTTTCTGTCGCAATATCGAGTTCTTCTCATAAAGCATAAAGACAAAAGTCTCTGAAATACCCACATGATTATTTATTGATAAACATACTAATGGCACCTATATAAAAGCTCCTATGTTGCCTAAGAATCTGCACAAGGTGAGTAGGGCTCAGTTTACAAAAATAATTTGCATAAAAAATAATTGATCATCAGTGCTGAATATGAGCTTACTGTGGCTCACGCCAATTTCACTCTGAATAAAACAGAATGGATGTAAATTCCTTCACTGAACGCAGACATTTGGTGAGTCAAAGACACAGATTCATTAGATGAGTATCAGACCTCAGTGCTGCAGGACATACCTTGCATTCCAGTAAATATTAATGTTGGCAGTTATCACATCTCTCTGGAAATGAAGGACATTGAAGGAAATGAAAGACTCGTTTGACACATCTAGAGAGTATAAATGGAAGCAGCATCATGCAGATATCAACATGTCAAGTATGTTTTTTATTAGGCCTATTTTAGTTTTTTGAAAGAAATTAATACTTCTGTTCAGTAAGGATGCATTTATTGGCTCAAAAGTGACAGTCTATTAATCAAAGAATTCTAAAAAACTGTAAAAATGAGAATCTTGTTCTTCAATGGAAGAACTTCTGTCTGTTCAAAATCACATGAACAATGGTCCCAAATCACTTATATAATTAGTGACCTAAATATTTACAATCTTTTTTGTTTTTTACTTTAAATTTTTCCAAATTCTTAAGACCACCTTTTTTTTTTTACAAAATGAGAAATAAATGAAAGGAAAACGAGAGACACTTCACAAGGGGGCAGAAGATCAGGCCTTCACGGTCACATCTGTTGCTGTTCAGCTCCTAAGGTCTCAGACGTTACCAAAACACACAAGCCTACTTTCCCTTCTTGTGTTCAGAGCAGCGTCCTCTCCCAGTGACATGACTTCACTTCTGTCTGAATGTTCTGGCTGTTGATACTGGCTCACTGCTTGGGAGGAAAACAGCATTCAGTTCATTAAACTCTGAGAACATGTGATTTATGTGCAAACCACAGGGTTGACATCCCAACAGGGAAGAACCACTGGAGCTCCATACACATTTGTACTTCTGCAACCCCAAGTCTCAGCTCAAAATGTCAGCCATAGTTGTGTTGTGTGGCAAGAGAACATGGAAATTATGGAAGTGTGACCAGATTTTGATTTGAAGAAAGATTTAAATTGATTGTGCAGACTTTTACAGCAAATACAACTTCTACATGCAGAGGAACATTTTAAATGTAAGACCCTTCTCCATACCTTTGATTGGATTGATAGTAGACAACCCACCAGACCTGGTAAAATACTCTTTAAGATGTCTTAGAGACATAGTCTCATGTGGTTTCACAGTAGATCAACACTGAAAATGGTTTTCAACTAGGTTCAAAAGGCGTGTGCACTTTCCCCATCGCAAACACAGCTGCTCTCTATAACTGAACATGAGTCCTGTCCTGAGACACGTCACCAAACATGCACACACAATGGCTGATTTATACTCCCAATCTTCTTTGCTGCAGGTAAAAAAACACACACATACACACCTTTGAAGCTCAAAAACAAGCTGCCATTTGATCTGACCTACCAAAAGTCACCGGAGAATATGAAAAATAAATGGTACTAAACAAACTTCAGCCAATTAAGCCCCTCGGGTGCACGGCCTGCTTAGATCAAGGGCTTCTGTCACCTTGCTTGAGTATTAAGTCAGATTTCCCCATCAGCTTAGAGAAGAATGCTTGTGTCATTCCCTGCTGAGCTGACATGTTTTGTAGGCATCAAGCAAAAAAAAAAAAAAAAAAAAAAAGGATGTTTGAAAGTACTAGTTTTTGCATAGTTGAGCTACAATCTTCAGCTGTCCGTCCAATTTTACACGATACAAGGTGTAACTGAATATTTGAAGGATTACATTCTGGACAAAGCCGATTTATAGATTGCATCACCCTGTTAGACTGACTTTATGGGGAAAAAAATCTCCACAAAAAAAACAAACAATTTCATCAGAACTAATTATTTGCATGACCGTTTAAAAAGACACATTATTGCTTTAGTCTGACTGAAATCTACTAAAACTATGCATGTAAATGTGTTATGAAAAAAATGATCAGGATCTTGGTGAAGTTGTTTATTGCAGCGTAGCAGTGACAAAGTACATGTAGCAACTTGGGATAATCAGAGCCGGAATGAATCCAGAACATCAAAATCTTAAACCTGTTATCCCATGACACTTTACCACCCCTATTGTAAATGAAGTTGTTCCTGTTGTAACAGCTGTGGTCTGTCTGTTAATAAAGTTGAGATAACCCATTCTCTGAGATGGTTCTCAGGGTCCCTCACCTGCTCCAATTCTACAATTGATGACCATTTGCTCATGATGTGATCCACTCAAATGGTGCAGAAACAACAAAACTTTGTTGTTTTATATAATAATTAAGCCATTTTGGGGAATGAACAAGATCAAACACCTTTCTTGGAGTGGAATCTGGGTCTGGACAGACTATAATTTCTTACAGTGCATTATGTAGTTTTAAGTCTGCATTAAAACATTATATCCAAGTGAAACGGCTTCTCGAATAAGAGAACATGTAGGGCGGGACTTAATTTTTTCCACGGGGAATTGACTGGATAGTTGTTGTTTATTATTGCTGTGATGTCATGTGAGTGACCGGTTGTCCTGCCCTCGCACCAGTAAACACGTCATCAGAGAGCAGAAGAGATGTCACTGCAAGAGGGTGGGAATATTATTTTCATTAAAGATTAAGATGGCATATGAATTTAAGAAATAATAATGTGCACAGACATATTTATTCAGTGTCTCATGTGTGACAGCATTCTAAAAATGAGGTGCTCATGTTAAAAGATGTTCAACTTAGACCTTGTTTTTTTTCCATTGCACAGAGCGCAAAAACTAATAATAAACCCTAGTAATGCACTTTTTGTGCCTTTAAGTAGACAGAAACATGACTATTGATATAGGGTCAATCTAAGAAGTTCTTACTGGCAGATGGGTGTGCAGTGTCTAATTTTTTACTTGGTCCAGGTCCTGATGGGATGGGTGTGGAGTTACTAAATGTAATTGTTCCAAAAGGAAATGAGACACTCTTGAATTATCTGCAGGCAGTGTTATTGCATCATAATGTACAGTTGAAAAATCACTATGAAAATGTGCAACCTGTGGCAATACACCAAAGACTAGTATTGTAGAGTGGCATTACTTTCTTTACTTGATAAAACCTCAACCTAATATACAATGTGCAAAACAAGAGTTAAGAGAATTATTGCTCTGTTTAAGTTAGTACCCATCTCTTCATTAAAGAGTTGATGTATAATTTAGCCTTTTGTTGTGTTCTATGCACACTCTATGGTGTCTGACTACTGTACGTGCTAAATAAATTTAAATTCATGTAAAATGTGTAACAGCTGGGAAAGGCACACTGTTAAATACATACACTTGAAAAAAAAGTCTCTTTGCCTATAAAACATTGCACAGCAAATCCATCATAATGAGCAGGAGGTATGGTTAGAACTGGAGAAAATTAGGAGTTATATTCACGAAAGCGGTCCATGGCAGGTCAACGTCCATTGCTCATGAAGGTTTCTGGACAATTAGTCAAGCCAATCCTCTTCTCATATTCGGCATGTGTCCAACTGCTGCTCACCAATGAACGTTCATTACCCATTAAATTTGCTGTTTCTGTCCTCCACTGTAGAGCAGAGGCGTGCTGGACAGGTCCTGCCATGTCCCCCAGTCCAAATGCAGGTTGATCAGTGGACTCCTCCGTTGCATGACTTGGAACTGTGCATATGGAAAACTGTCTCCATTGGGTGAGAGGGGATGGACTGTTTATAAACAGGATTAGATGCCTAGGAGGAAGACAAGGAGAGACATACAGAGGAGTAAATAGGTCAGATGGGTTCATTGAAATGCACATGGTTAGAAGGGCAGAGAAACAGAGCCTTTGAACCACAGCCTTGGAATGATCATCATGACTGATCTGCACTCCCAGCTGACTGATGTTTTCCAAAAGGCCTCATGGTTTCAATCAAAGCCTAGTTGTTTTTGTGCATGAATTTGCCTGTTCAAGCTATTTACATTTTAGGTAACTTACAAACAGTGCTATATAAATGCATTAGACTGCAGCAATATAAACTCCAGTCAGTAGATCAAACTAAATCAATCTTAGTGCAGTAGATTGAGTTCTCACCATCTCATAACGCGCCCGTGAACGTGCACTTTGGAAGCGTGCAAACTCGCGGCGGTCGTGGACGGTTATGACTAGTTTCCAGAGGGCTAGCAGCACGATGCCCATCAACAAGATACAGCCAACAACTGCCAGAAGCAGAGTCATGGCATTTGGGGCAACGGCACATTCTACAAACACACAAAATACACAAATGCATGGCCATAATGTATGATGTGAAGTTTAGCTGAAACCCTTCCCATTAGAAACAGTGTTTGGATCAGAAATAGCAACAACAAAAAAAATATATATATTTTTAAACAAATTCTTCTCTTATACTTCAAGATGAGTGTCTAACATGACTCAGAATGCAGTTTATTACAGAGGTAGTGATAAATACTGACCTGGCTCTTTAAGAGCGGTGAGGACCGATTGGCCGTTGGCATGTTCGGAATAAGTGAACTTCATCACACAGTCATTCTCGGTCTTATACACGCATTGAACGGTGTTGGGAGCATCCGTTTCTGCAATGGAGAGAGGAGTTGGGTTCAATAAAACAGCTGTCTAAACTGTGCCTGAGGAAATAAACCGATAAAGCAGTACATGTCGAGACAATTGCAAAATTATTTTTGGACCAGACCTTGCATTCCTCAACAAGGACCCAAATTAAATGTTATCATAATTAAAATCCCAGACAAAAAAAATAGGAAGTCTCTCCCTTCCTTAGTCATTTAACTATGGAGCCTCTTTCTCTAAAAGAGCTGGAAGTTTCCGGTATGCACATGTGGAGTCCATTAAGTCAGTCAGCTGACTCAAACGACTGTCAATAGACTCTCTAATCTATAATGCCTTCTTTTACAATTATGGGTGACATGGAAAGTCCTTAAACAGCTTACAAGCATCCTGAATGTTTCACTGCAATAGAGATTCAATGCAGAGAATGGGTCCAGCATCATTTTGCTCAACAATAAACATTCATTCATGGATGCATTCCTCGAACCATGTAAAAATGCCTCCTGCAATAAAACCTGTAATAAAAACCCCGGAGAAGTTCTCAAACTTTATTAATAGCTTTTGAACTCTATTTATAATTATGAATATTTTATTAAAGCAAAAAACATAATATAAAAATCTAAATAATAAAAAAAAAAAAAAACACATATGACAAAGCTACACATTTTATAAATTTTTCCAAAGTGCTATTATTTAGTAGTTTGTGCATTTTACATATTAGTGGTTTGAATTAATGGCAGGGTTGCGAGGAAGAGCAGTAAACACAGGCTTTCTCAGTGGGACACAGAACAGTGAGTGTTGCAGAGACGTCCAGACTCACATTCTCCAGATAATAACATAAACAGAGCTGGCCATGATATACCACAAACCGTGCTGCACCCTGCTGCGAGTAACACATTCATGACCTGGAAGCACAAACTGTGGTGCTCGACCAACAGTGTCTCCTGATGAGAGGAAAAACAGACAGATCTATGAACTGAGCTCCTTCATGATTTCAGCTGGATTAAAGTTCCCTCTCTGATTGAAGTTAAGGAAAATGTAAGTGAAGTAACCAGTGTGTTGATGACATTGGCTGGCAGTTAGTGTGCATGTTGATAGAATTTTCCGATCTCATTATCCCATCTACCCCCCTTGACTATCCCACGTAAAAAACGGTGAAGACTAAAAAATAAATAATAAAATAAACAATATAACTTAAGCAACATAACATAAGCTATCAGTTGTCATGTTTTTTGTTTTGTTTTGTTTCACAGTAAAAGTAAATGAACGCTTATGCTCTAAAGTGTTTCATCTTTGAATAAGATGCCATATTGAACCACTGAAGGTGGGGTAGGCAATTGCGGAGAGGCTAGAAATAGCAAGTTAAGTTAGCTTTGAAGCATGAGATTCCACCCTCCCTTCACAGAGCTCTCCAAAGCCACGCCTCCTTCAGAACATATAAACGCACACAGCAGGACATCGTATCATTGCATTCGGACCGAATGCAATGATTGGATGAAAATTGTTTTGGTTCGGAGACTTCCACAGAAGATACATGTACATATTTTAATATTTAGACCATTTTTATTATTGATTGCTATCAGGATGTGAAGAGTTTCATCCAGTATAACAAAAGTTATTGTGGTTTGTGAAATCCTGCTGAGACATTTTCTTCACTTACCTGCTTGCTTTATTATACCAGGGGTATGAAAATGACAAACATTAAAAATCCTTCCTCACATGCACAAGCTTTAAATAACATGTTTTGATAACTGGGTAAAGTTTAGTATGGCACTGATGAGTGGAAAACAAAGAAAGAAAGAAATAATAAAAAAAAAAATATGTTGTTATTTAGCTTAAACACTCCACAAAATACACATATGCATTTTTTTCAGTCAGTTTTTCTCAGAGGAAAACATATGTCTGTGCAGGGTGGAGAGATACAATGATAGAGAAAAAAAAAAACACTAGCCGAAACCTCAAACATCATTCAATGTCAAGTGTTTCTGAGTGTGCACTCACTGAGGGTTTCGACGGTCATGATCTCATCCTTGCACATGCGGTGACAGGTCTGGTTGTCGGCCAGTCTCCCCGTGTTAAAAAGACGACACTCGATGCATTCCCTGAGGAGAAACATTTAGAAAGATCATTCAAACTATAACTAGCACAATACTAAAAAGTTTGACACGCTTGAGTCTAAACAAAAGTCAATGATGAATCAAAGACACCTCAGGCCCTGTCAGTCAGCTTTGATCAATCTAATAGAGAACATGTGTTAATGTACAGTATGCAGTTTGAATAACATCTGATGTGGCATCCTTCCTAATGCCACAGAAGTTAAAAACATTAAAACACACTGTTCTGACAGTATAACCACAATATTTAAACATTATACATGTTAACATGGGACTAGTGAAAAAAAAATGTTTATAATTGCTTTCTAGTGTCTTTGAGTGTTAAGCTCCGCAACTCAACAATGGAGTAAGAACTCATGATTTATGAAGGACAAAGTGAGTCATAAGTGCTTTTCAATGTAACTTGTAATGTGTAACTTGTACAACTTGCAATGTAACGTAGCAAATCTTGGAGTTACATACACTGCCGTTTGAAAGTTGAGAGTCTGTAAAATGTACAGAAAATACAGTAAAAACAGTAATATTGTGAAATACCATTACAATTTTAAAAAACTGTTTTCTATTTGAATGTATTTAAAATGTAATGTGATACTCTAATGGCAAAGGTGAAATTCCAGATTTGGTGATCAAGAAACATTTATTATAGTCATTGCTGAAAACAGTTGTTCTGCTGCTTATTTTTGTGGAAACTGGTAAATTTTTTCAGAATTCTTTAATTAATAGAAAGCTCATAAGAACAGCAGTTCTTTTGTAACATTATAAATATCTGTGTCACCTTTGACCAATTTAATGCGTCCTTACTGAAAAGTATTAATTTCTTAAAAAAAAAATCATAACTGACCCCAAGCTTTGGACTGATAGTGTAAATATTATCAAAGTACTGCAATCCTTCACTGGAATGCGACAAGTGCGTAGCAAATTCAATTTTAGAAACAGAAAGGACCAATTTAAAGAAACAGAAGGATGAAACAGACAGTATGCTATCAGTTGCAATATGCAGTAAAAATACCATAGAATTTTTTTTTAAACAATGATGTATACACTTTTAAAGACAGCATTACATTAAAATCATTAGAAACTGAAAATACTTATAAATTAGCTTTGGTTAAGTAAGTTCGAGCATCTTCAGTAACATACCTCTTTGTTCCACAGGCATCTGGACAGGTGGGACATTTTTCGCACGTGTCCCCAAACGCCCCTGGCTCAGCGCACTGGCACCGCCCACACACACAGCTGCCCCGCCCACTACAGATCTTCCCGTCGTCTGACACACAGGAAGCCGTCTCTGTAGAGCAATTACAGTTGTATCCAATATAACCAGCATGGCATTTACACTCACCGCAGTGGCATTCCCCATGACCTGGAAAACAGGGAAAGACAGGCTCAGAATAAACTTTATATAACTTGTGACATTCAGTCAAAAAGCTGCTATGTGCAAAAATCCTGCACTAACAAATGTGGTTAACTCACTAGCGTGGACAAGAGGTCTAAATACTGTATACACAAATATACACATTGAGAGTTTGCATAGAACCATCATTTACTGACATTAATGGAAACACAAGCGTTCCAAATTTCTCTGTCATGGCACAAAGATGACCGCTGTCTACTTCTCCCACATTCTCTGAAGTCTCTCGGTCCACGGCCGAGCACATTCCAGTGGACTGATTACATGCAGATCTCCTCATTCCAACTCCGAGGATTCTTGGCGTGTGTCTCCATCACTGAGCGGGAGCAAAATTCTGTGTGTTGAAGCAAATGTGCTAAACTAGCCGCTGTGTGAATGACCCGACTGAAAGTTTATTATGATATAGTAGAGTACGAAAACGTGAAAGGTCTTACTGTGAAAAGGATGTAAAAACAAGACATGCTTTCATGGCAAAACAGCTGTGAACAGATTGAAAGCAGTGGCAGACACTTGGTGTGGCATCAGCTGCCGCTGCAGCCTCAAAGCAATGATTGCACAAGAACAGGAAAACGTTGGAAAAATTAAGCACCCATACTCCATAGTTGCAGTTTTGTGCAGTCCAAAGAGGTCTCCACAATGTGCTGGGAATATTAACTTGCAGGAAAGATGAGAAGATCTGCATTGAAAGTCATTGTTTACCCATAAATGAAAGTTCTGCCACTATTTACTTATACTCATGTTGTTGCATCAATTGATTTTATTTCTGTAGAAAGAGGAACTTCATGCAGTTCACAGTGACCAGAAGGTGTCAAGCAAACACATCATAAAATCAGTGAAATACATCATATTCTCTACTGTTGTATGGCAAGAGATGCTTCAAAGTTCTTCAAAATATTTGTTTTCCAAGGAAAATTTACAGCATATGGTTTGGAATAATATTGGAGTGAATAAAAGTACTATTCAAAAGTTTGGGGTCAAAATGTTTAAGATATTAATTTTCTTCTATTTATAACTGTTTATAACCATTTATAATGGTTTTCAACATTGATAAGAAATGTTTCTTGAGCACCAAATCAGCATATTAGAATGATTTCTGAAGGATCATGTGACTGAAGAAAAATGTAGCTTAATTACATTTCAAAACATTAATTTTTTTTTATTATTATTTAAAATGATTTGAATAATTATTTTATAATTAATTTACAACCGTACTATTTTACTGTATTTTTGATCAAATAAATGCAGCCTCAATGAGCTTAGACTTTTCATTGTTTTTATTATTATTATTTTTTAAATCTTACGACCTCAAGCTTCTAAACGGTTGTCTAAATATGGGGAACGTTTTGGGTGAAGTATCCCTTTAAAGATACAGCACATCCTCACACCTGCTACTGATAAGAAACATGAACTACCGTGGGAGATGCTGTCTGAAACTAATCTCGAGAGAAAAGTTACATGACACTCTTAGGAATGATCAGATTTGACTCTACATGTGTGAAAAACATATGTATAGTGAGGGATGATGTGTTTCTCTCTCTCACACTCTCACACACACACACACACACACACGGTCCACTGAGGCCATGCTGGTCAGCTCCCACACAATAAATGCTTCATTGTGGTGCCACAGCAGAACTAAAACAATCCAAGAATGTGCAACCACTGAATTCTTCTCTGACAAACACAAAGTTTTCCTGAGAGATACCACACACCTTATTAAAATTAAGCGGTTCCCAATTTATTTTTAATAGAACAAATACGTCCATTAAAATCCCTCTTTCTAACAAACACCTTTAATAAAGTAATAGTCAAAGTCTGTTAGGGTTATGGGAGTAATATAAGCAAGGGAAAAAAAGTCCTGATAGTTAAATGTAATGTGCCAAGTATTGGGGTGTATTCTGTTTGAGACAGTAAGCACAGAGTACACCTTTACTGAATGAATGACTCTCTGAACAAATCTGGCATGAACAAAGACGTGTTGTGACATGTTCTCCACACCTGCTTTCTAAAGGTGTGTGTGTGTGACAGTGTTGTTACTCTAAAATAACAGCATTCACAGGCTTCCCTTTTTGCCACAGACATTCAGAACTAAGAGTCTTCATATTTTATGCACTGACCTAGAATATCAAGTCATAATCTTAACACAAATATGTATTAACTAACATGAACTAACAATGAGCAATACATTTGTTACTATATTATTAAATCTTTGTTAATGTTAGTTAATAAAAATACAGCTGTTAATTGTTTGTTCATGTTAGTTTACAGTACATTCATGTTAACAAATACAACCTTTGATTTTAATAATGTATTCGTAAATATTGAAATTCATATTAACTAAGATTAATAAATGCTGTAGAAGTATTGTTCATTCTTAGTTAATGTTAACTAAGGTAGTTAACTAATGTTAACTAATGAACCTTATTGTAAAGTGTTACCAATATAACAAATGCTAGAGAATTGATGCAGACCTGGTCTCCCAGCATTCCCGAATCCAGTCTTTTATTTAGGTCACTGAATAAATGTGCTGTTGCCATGCCAGAAAGGCAGATCCATGTTTGAAAGCCTCAGGGAATGAACCTCAGCCCATTTCTACCACATCCACAGTTAAACTCGACAAATTCACACATGAGTGAGTCCAAAGCCACGCAAGCACTGAAATATGTCAATTACCGTTGACCTCAAGTATCAGGTTTATTTAAGGGTGCAAAGTTTCACAGTCAACACAGAGTCTGTGCTTGTAAAATCCAGTTTGAATAGTGTAAACTTGAGCTCTATTACTGTGAAGTCTTTGTGAAGGGCATAGCCATCCTTATGTGATGAAAATGTCCTTTTTCCTGCCTTTAAATTACTAAAACATGAAATAGATTGAGATAAACTTAAAAGGCATTTTTGAAAGAAAATGTATAGGCTTGTAATCATTTATTTGAATGAATGAGCCATGACACTTATTGATAGCATGCTCACACACCAAACTGAAGTGGAATGGAAAAGAAAACAAAATGTAGAAAAAAATAACACTGGTCACTTCCAGCCTTTGGAAGTATTTTGCATTGGGAAGCTTAGTCTAAATATTTCCTGTCTGCAAGCTTGAGTGTATGTTAGTTCTAGTTTCTTGTACAAACATCACATCACCAGTGTTGTTATCATTAACTATGCTAACTTAATGCATATATATGCAATAACTATGCATTAAGCTCAGTCCATACTTAGTGACACTCATCATCCAGCTCACTCCATTGAAGCCCAGACACAAACCCTACAGCCACACACAAGAGTGGACAGTATCATCACACATAAAACACTTTTACAACAGTTTCTATCCAGCAGCAGTGAGACTAATGGCTAACTTATAGAAATAGGGTATATACAGTATAAATGGCTAGCAAGCACTGGTGCACTTTTGACTCTAAGGGTGAGGCAGTAAAATTCCTATGTTTGTGTACAATTTTCTTTGTGCTATACAAATGACTTTAAAAAAAAAAAAATTAACACTTTTTGTTCAATCACATAATACCAGAGCAAATGAAGGTGGAAAACGGATTTTTGTCACTCTCCATTTCTAAAATTAAATCATTTGTAAGATTTAGATGTGGACCTCTACTTTTCAACAATATATTTGTTTGCTTCCTTCAAAGAATAACTTAAACATTTAAATCCGTTCAGTATCAAATATGTTATTTAAACAAGCCAAATTCTGGACCTGCAGAAACCATTTGTCATCACTGTATTGCTATTGGTCAACTGATATGCTGACCCTGACCTGTCCTTCCTGTGATAAAGACCCCTTTAGCCTCTGTAGTCCCACAGGAAGTGTACATCCAGCTGTTGAAGCAACATTCCTCTTTATATTCTAACATTTTAGCTGCACGCTTCATTTCACTCTACTTGAATTTAAAATGAGATTCTTGAGCTATTCTAGTGTATCATCACACTCCTCTCAGTTTATAGAGGAGAGTCAACTTAATGAACTGTGTTTGCTAACACCAGAGGGACTACTACTACTACTAGACAAGACGTGTTCAAGGTGGCAGTTCAAAACGGTGAATCTAATCACCAAACTGCCAAAAGTTCACTTCAAGAATGAACAGTGAGGTTGACAAGTTTAAAAAAAAAAAAAAAAAAAAAAACTGCGCAAACCGAAAAAGAATGGCCAATCTATTTTATTCTAGCTCCCTAGCCAAAGCATATAGACTCTATTCAAGCCACAGAAAGCCAAATGTTTATCTTAAAGTCTAGGCTGAAGTCATTAAGTACATTAAGAACGATTTAATGTAATTTAATACATTTAAGAGATTTAACGCATTGCAGCAGGGCCTAAAACTACTAAAACTTTTTGCCATACCTGCCAATGGCCGGTGACTTAAGAAAATGCAGAGGAGTTCTTCTACTAACCAATAGTACTATACTAATAGCCACTACAACTACCACTAAAATGGTTTTCAACAAACTTGTATAAATCAAAGTCCAAACTAGTAATGCTTATTTGCAGTTAAACTATTGTGTCAATAAGTGTGAAGTACAGCATGTAAAGATGTAAGTTACCAAAACATAATTCAACCACAAAACCTAATGCTACGCTTCTTTTTTGTGAGCATAATGTAGTTAGCGGGAGTGAAAGAACTTGCCGACTGACTTCAGATCAGAGTTATAAACATGGTTTCATATGGTCATGGTTTGTGGCTTGCCTGTCTGTCTTGCGGTGGCAACATAAAATAGATCATCCTTTGGATCTGGAAAAAACACCCGAAAGCCCTGTAATCACTAGAGTGCAGTGAGAGCACAGGGTGTGCAACCTATGCCATGTTCCAGTTCCACCCAGCGAGAACCACCAGCAGAACACACTTCTGCTCCAGGGGCATCTCACTTCCCCGTTTGGAGCTGCGAGAGTGAGCCGTTTTCAGAAATGCTGATCCAACAAGCAGGCTACTCAACGACTTACAAAAACGTGTCACCACAGACTCAGTGGTCATTCTTCCTTCCCTACGAAAGAAGAAACAAACAAGTGCTGTTGAAACAGAAGAAATCATTTCATGATGTTAGTAACTCAACTCCATATTTTCAGTGGAAATTTCAAGACAAAAAATAATTTTGAAGGAAAAGCTTTCAAAAACTGTTCAATATAGAGCCAAAAGGAGCTGTTGTAAATGATAAAGGGTAAAGGAGAATTTAAAAAAATTAGACTTGTACTGACCTAAGTTTTGTGATGTAGTGTTTAAAGACTTCCATGAGCTCTCTGAGGAGTTCGAGTATATGTGTGACATTGACCACAGAGACACAACATTATACATCTGGATACAACACAAGGATGCCATGGTCTTTAATAGGAGTCATCCGGTTTTTACAGGCCTCTGATCAAGCACGGATTTAATAAAGTGTGTTAAACACAGCAATGTTTCCAGCAATTGTTTTATGCACCAATTGACCAGTTTTCCTCCAGGTCGTTACTCGATCTCATTTTCTAGGTCATTACTATGGCAAAAAAATGCACACTACCGTTCAAAAGATTTTAAAATCTCTTATGCACAGGGCTGCATTCATTGGAGCAAATTTTGTTAAATATAGTGAAATATATTATTAAAATAACCATTTTCTATTTTAATATAATTAAAAAGTAATTTATTACAGTGATGGCACATCATTACCAGTCTTCATTGTCAAATGATCCTTCAGAAATCATTCTAATTTGCGGCTCAATGTTGAAAAGATGCTGCTTAATATTTTTGTGAAAACTGAGGTATGTTTTTTTCAGGATTCTTTGATGAATAGAAAGTTCAAAAGAACAGCACTGATTTGAAATAGAAATCTTTAGTAACATTATAAAAGTCTTTACTGTCCCCTTTGACCAATTTAATGCATCCTTGCTGAATAAAAGTATTAATTTTCTCTTACAACTTACAAAATGACAGTACAGCAGTCAGTACTAAGGATCAGAAACATCTGAACCGGTTTCAGTGTGAACAAAGCCATATATTCTACTTGTGTGTGAATAATGGACATATACGAAAGCTGCCAAAACCAAGATAACTGCCCCTTACTAATGTTTTTTTAATTATTTCCATGCCTTATTTCTGCATGTGCTGTTTCTTTTGTCAACCGCACACAGAATCCATATGTTAACTTGTCTGACTTGACTTGTTTAGCTAAAAAGTACAACTCATGTCTATAAAGAAAGATGTGCAATGTAAGTATGTAGGCCGAGACACGGCAAGCTGCCTCTTGTAGTTGTGCCTCTCGAGTGGTGACGAAGTCTTGGCAGGAAAAACAGAAGGTCTTTAGATGCCTGACATGTGGTGTCTGTCTCTTTACAAGATTCCTTAGTAACCAGGAAACCTCATTGTATTCCAAAGAGAATAAAATAAGTTAAAAATAATCTGGAAACTCACATGTTTCTCCACTTAATGAGCACATCTGAACTCTGGTGCAGAGCAGAGAAATTATACTTAAGATACTTAAATGGGACTGGAGGGTAACATCTCATGCTCCAGTGACAATAACAATTACAGAGTAGGCATACAAGATAAATACAGTTTTCTTCTACTACACAGTCTTCTGACCACTTTTAAATAAACAGGTAGGCTGGGGACAACAATGCACAAAGTAATGTATAATGCTTTTAAAAACATGAACGGATCACTAGTTTGGGCCTGCGGTACATACGTTTTCTACTCAGGAACAGGCTAATGTTTCTGTGCATGCTTCACTGCTGGTTTGGTATGGTGTAAGGTTTTACACTAAATACTGTTAAATGTGCTTTACATCAGCAGAAACATGTAGTTCAAGTGTGGGAAGTGCAAGGGCGATAAGCCCAAAAAACAACAACACACCATGTCTAGAACTTAAAGTCTCTTAAAAAACATCTATAAACAGGTTTAAATAAAAAATGCATGACAGTTCTGTAGCTTGTCTAAATAAAAATACCTGACTAATCCCATGTATTTGAAACCAAAGAAAGAAAGACAGTGTAGTGTTTTTGACAGTCCAGTGTTTCTAGTCACAAAGCAGACTATCTGCAGAGACAGTGTTTGTGTCCACAAGGATAGGCAGACTTTGACTCATCACGAATCTTACCCGCGCCCTTGCATTCCAAAATTGGATTGGATATCTTTCCAGAGGAGGTTAAACGCATTTAAAACAGCAAAGCAATTTTCGTGCCAACAATTAATAAATACTTCAATGCCGTAAAATGCCTTAAATTGTTGTTAGGATGTCGGTAATACGTCAGGCTACTGTGTGTACTGGTCTATATCAACAGACTAGTCAACTTTTCCCAAATGGTACCTCACATGGAAAAAAATCATTATCCTGTTACAATTTGTTGGCCAGAGCAGGTCAATTAAAAGGATAGTAATCCCATTGTAGCAATGTGGTCACTTAAAGTCAGATTTGAAAACCAACTACACAAGACCAAGATGAATAAGTTTGGGTGCGTTTTACCAACGCTTGAGACAACACACAAAGTGGCAGATGAGATTTGTTTTTTAGCACTGACTGATTGCAGGGTACTGATGACACTGCAGTCAGATCAGAGCAGATTGAAGTCTTGCAAAAAAAAAAAAAAAAAGCATGGACTATTATCACATTTGAAAGATTAAATCATACAAATATTTATGTACTGACATACTGTACTGATTGTGCATTCACTCATAGTATTTCATACACACTTAGGTCTAATAGACTATGTAGAAAATCAGAAAGTTATATACATTTAAATCTGGGTCACTACTTTTTTATAATGCGAGTAACTCAATCGGTCATTTCAAAAATAAATAAAAAAAAGTTTAAGTTTTATAAGCACAAATGCTCGCCTTGCTCTGTTCTGTGATGCGCGTTTGTGACGTGACCTTTTCAACGTAATTGCGTATTACGTGACGTCCCGAACGCGCATCACAGGACAGAGCAAGGCGAGCATTTGTGCTTATAAAACTTAAACTTTTTTTTATTTATTTTTGAAATGACCGATCGTTTTGCTAGATAAGACCCTTATTCATCGTCTGGTATCGTTTAAAGCCCTTTGAAGATGCACTGAAACTGTCATTTGGACCTTGAACCATTTGGCGCCCATTGAAGTCCATTATATGGAGAAAAATCCTGGAATGTTTTTATCAAAAACCTTAATTTCTTTTCGACTGAAGAAAGAAAGACATGGACATCTTGGATGACATGGGGGTGAGTAAATTATCAGCAAAAGTTTTTTTTAAAAGTGAACTAATCCTTTAATATAGTATACTATAATTGATACATTTTCACTGGTGGTCTCAGACTTTGACTCACTGTATGCATCTGACTCTCAGGTCAAAAACACATCTTCAGGGAATGTACCAAAATACTTTCACCAAAAGCATCAGGTTAGTGTCACTCAAATATGAACCACCGCACAAATCATGCAGTGCCATGCAGAAAACATCTTCATGAATCAATAAAACCTTCTGTTTGACAGGTCAAACTCCTATCTGCCCCGAAGGGCAATGTTTTTTTTTTACTGCAATTTTCAATCGTACATTCTACTTTCTAATAAAATACCAAGTAACTAAGATTAGGGGCATGAATGTACATGCAACATTGATAAGGCGTGATATTTCAAAGGACAAATAACTGAAAATGACCTATAACGAGTAGCTTTTGACATTCAATTCTTTTTAAATGTTTTGTGTAAAGGCTTGGCATTTAAAGTATGGCAGAAAATTCCGTCAGAAGCGAAGCAGGATCCATGGGAGATGCTTTATTTGTTTAGCATGCTAATCCAGGTCCTCGAGGCTTCTAGAATCTAGACGATCCACTTTCCATCCGGACTGGGTTTGTTCAACTGAGCTTTTCATTTTACTGGTGCATTTGGGGATGGTTTTCAGAGAGTAGAGCACATATGAGGGCTTGAGTCAAAGTCCAACAAACTCCATTGTTTGGTAAACTGCAAGTAGAGGAGTCTATTGAGTTCAACAGAGGGGATCTAAATACACCATTTTCATCATACAAAAATGTGTGCATTTCCATTAATAATATTACCCATGAAAGATACTTTCCATTTCTATGGGTATGAGAGTCCTGAAATTTGAAGGCATCTTGCTGCCACATCAAAAACATGTATTTCACAAAGGAGTTCTGCGAGCAAATGTGCTCTCATCGCAGTCAATGGACTAAGGAGTGAGCATTGACCTCTATTCCAAAGTCCAATTTTGCTTGTGGTTCTTGCAGCTCTATTGTTCAACACGTGAGCACATTGCTGTGATAAAGTCCCACAGGACACAACATGACAAAACAGATAAGTGTTAATATCCAATCATGTCAACCAAAGAACGCCAGATTTTCCTGCATTTATGATGACAGTAAAGCAGTGAAGGTCTTGTCTGTTTGTTTGCATCTAAGGTCAGTGTGTTGCCAGCTGCTAATGTCATTTACTGAGTTAAGAGAGGATGCAGGGGTGTGGAAAAAGAAACTCAAACAGACGTCAATGTTCTGTGTGTACAGTTATAAAGAGGAGTTGGTGGATTATGTTCTGTTCGCCAAAAGTTAAATGGAACCACGTTATGTCCAAATTACAGCATATGTTTGGTATTCAACACACATTGTCTCATCTGCTCCATGCTAAAGCTAATACAAGCTAACATCTGAAAGTATCTTAAAAAACAGCTTCAAAAACAACTAGGTGTCTAACATATTTTTTGGATCTGCAAATGTTTTTGAGAAAAACAACATATATGACCACAATAACAAACATCACTCCTGAGATGTTATTACAAGTTAGTGACAATTGTTTGAAAGCCCATGTATAATGGTATACTGCTTGAAGTCAAGTGCATGAGATTGAACAGATTCACGTTTTTCTCGGGTTAAGGCGATAGATGTTTTTAATGAAACACTGTCTATACACACTGCAATTCAAAAGCTTTGGGTTGGTAAGACTTTTTTAATGCTTTTGAATGAAGTCTCTAATGCTCACCAAGGCTGCATTTTTCTTGATCAAAAATACAGTAAAACAAATATAATTTATAATAACGTTTTCTGTTTTACTATATTTTATGATGTTGTTTATTCTCTCTTACATTACATTAATTTATGTAAGCTCCATGTCGTGTTTTCGATTATATTTTGTTGTGTTAAGTCACCTTTAGAGTGATTGGTGTTCTCTATGGTATATATTCTTAAATCTATTATTTTCAGTTTGCTCAACAAACTGATACACAAGTTAGACTACTACCTGATGTGACAGTTGTTGAGTCACGCCGCAACAGCTAGAAGCGGTCCACACTGGGCGTCACAAAATGATCGATGCAAATCCATTTGTCCTTCGTTTCAGAAGTAGCACGAGCGCTTGGAGTACCACATCATACATAGAACGGGGCATCATTTTAAGGTTGGGAATTTGTTGTGTCACACGGCTTGCACCACATTCATTGTAGACAGCATCACTGATTATAATGTTCTATTCGCCTTTGTGGCATTGGGTAACATTAATATGGTAATATTTGACTGACATGAGGCATGTGAACTTAAAAGTAAAAATAGGAAGAGAAAAAAACCTTGTGCACTTACAACAGCCATCACACTAAATCCGTTCAATCATAACAATTCAGCAGATTCAAAAGTCTTTCATTATGACAGCAGAGCACAAACTAATCATTCAAACGCAACAAAGGACACACAGATGTCTTATCAGCGCAGGGCTGTCTGTCTGTGGGAGCCCTTTAGGCTGCTATCAGCACGACAGCAAGGCCACGCTGATCCGCAATACACAAAAATTAATAGATTTAGAGCAAAATGTACATCAACTTCATATGAAATTCAGGTTTTCTATGTTATTACACAGCTCTATTTCTGATCACAACAGTCGGCTGTGAAATATTTTATCTGATGACTGTAAAACTATAATTAACCGGTAGTAGCTGTGTTATACACATCACTTTTGTGTTGGTTGTCTTCACCCTGTGAAGGATTGTTTTTGCCATAATGACTGGCTGACTCTACATTAGTCTTTCCATTGCTTCATATATCATATAAATAGGGAAAGCTGATACAATATTACAGAATACGACATCATGATTCAATGATCCAGGGTGACCTCTGCATCTTCTTATGGCTTTATTTTCTGCAACTACTACTAACAAAACGCTGTTTTGGAACAACAGAGTGCAGTATGTGATATGCAATTAAGATAACAGCTGAGTAAACCATTTAAATAGCACTTCCATCAAAGAGTGTGGTTAAAGAAAAACAATACTTTGTTTACTCCAGAAGTATGAACAAAGGACTATGCTTAAGTGACCAATAATAAGAGTGCTTATGTTCATTTTAAGGTCATGTTTACATTTAAATGGATTTAAAAATATCTTGAAAAGTAACCAGTATTATATATACCTATATATTGAATGTGTGTCTACAAAGGGTTACTAAACATCTTTAAAAAAAACAGTTTATTCTTGCCCAGCTGTAATAAGAAGCCGTCAGCCAATCACCCTTCAGGAGTCACAACATGCTCACCAAGCCCAGTGATCCAGTACTAATGTGGCACAGGAAGTATTCATCTTTGAGTTTTAGATCAAAATAAATAAGTAAATAAAAAAAAAATAAAAAAAACAAGCTCTTTACACATCAAAAGAAGAAAAAAAAAGGCTCACAAAAATAAAATGTGTTGTGTCAGCACTACACCCTAATAACCTAACCACCCATCAATTTGGGTTAAACAAGCTGCTCTCACCGGAGCATGGCCAAATCAAAACACCACAAAGCATGTTTATGGGCCATTTAACATGTGAACGAAACCTACAGAGAACTACAAGAGTTTACAAGAATTGTCCCAGTTAATTCACCATGGCAAAGTGGTATGAGAGCGCATAATTACTCAGACTCAATCAGAACTCATTACAGCGGACAAGAAGAGTTTTCCATGGCTGAGATAGCAGGAATGGGACATATTCTCGATTCTACCAATAACATTATTGCTACAGAGGCTCAACAAATATCCATTTTGTGCTGGGCCGGCAGTTCCTGCTGACATAAGAAAAGAAAAACATAGAGCTTCATTACTATAGACCAGCCATTGTGTGCATGGATAAACAAATGCAGCCTGCTACAAAGCTCTCACTGTGGCATGGCAGAGATGCGTCGTGTGGAGAGAGAGAGAGAGAGAGAGAGAGAGAGAGAGAGAGAGAGAGAGAGAGAGAGAGAGAGATGGGGCGCTAGCCAATTGCTCTCTGACAAGAATTGATAAAA
The DNA here is from genome assembly GCA_026230005.1 of Gila orcuttii. Lineage (NCBI taxonomy): Eukaryota > Metazoa > Chordata > Actinopteri > Cypriniformes > Leuciscidae > Gila > Gila orcuttii. Next base: position 29,035,453 of record JAPDVR010000007.1, on the reverse strand, counting down.
AAAAAAATAAAAAAAAAATGAACCAGGCATCTCATGGGCATAGAAATTATGGCAACTTTTAATAAAACGTAAATTCGTCCTCCGCACTTTTTTCGGGCAATTCGGGTTTTTATTGGCCAATGTGAACAAATCTAGATTTAAATTCAAAGAAGCAAGATAGTCAATGCATGAGATGACATTTTATTCATATCCAAAATGAGGCGAGGTGAACATTATGGAGCGATAAACACTCATGTAATGTATCATGTATGTTTCATTCATATAGGAAGCCGGAGGGCACGAGTCTCTCGTGCAAAAAGTCCAAAACGGACTCTATTAATAACTTATGACGTTCCAGGAAATCTCTTATATAGACAAAGGCATCCAACTATCGCTGTAGCTGAATAAAAAGTATGAACGTTTCGCCTGATGAAACGTGAAGACAGCACACGAATGTGACTAAGATTTATGTGCGTTTTCCAAGTCATAACTGGTTATTTTAATACCAAAGTATGTGAATAATGCAGTGCTAATTGACATATAGCCTTTATAACAATATAAAAACTATAAAATATATTTTCTGCCTTATTCTGTGATTAAAAGCCTCATTAACTGTTCCATCCTTGATGACTTAATGCAAAAGTGTATAAAACCAATTATTAAAAAAAGTAAATAAACCAACTATAAATTTGTCAGAGAAATATAGGGAAAAAAATATATTGTAGAACACAAATGATTGGTTATTGTTCAGCAGTGCATTTACTTTCTTAGCCAATTAAAAAAAAAAAAAAATAATAATAATAATAATAATAATAAATATATATATATATATATATATATATATATATATAGAAACCTTTCAATTAGACAAAGGTTAGAGTAAACTGGTATCACACTTGACTTTTTGTTGTCCCCCTCACTTCTGAAATGATGTCTACACCCCTGTGGCATCCAAAGACGCCCATGGGCAAGCCAAATGGGCAAATGCCTTGAGACAATGCTGAAAAACTAGGATATGGACATGACTTGTACTGAAAATTCAATGCACTTTGCAAGGTGGAGGTTGAACTGTATTGTGGAACTAAGGTGCAAAGATTTCTTTGAAATACACTGTGACGACCAAAAAAGCGATTAAATTATCTTACCTGAGCACAGCGTGCCTTTGTGTCGGGCACAGGAAAAGTCGTCACACTCGCAGAAGGTGCCGTAGATTTTGCCAAACTCGGACTCATAGCAAAGGCATTGGTTACAGCTGCATTCTCCGCGGCCGCTGCACACCTGCTTGCCCTCGGCCTCACGGCAGGCACTGAGGTGGTGGTAGTCGACCTCACCCTCCTGGCACTCGCAGCGGGCACCCAGGTAGCCGGGCTCACAACGACACATCCCACAGCTGTAGGTGCCGGCGGAGTTGCAGCGGCTACTGTTGGGATCTGTGTGATACGTGCAGCTGCAATCACAGCGGTAGTCCACAGAGACCTCCAGGCGGTCTTTAAAACCAACAGGCCTGATGGTGAATCTCTTCTTGGTGCCTTTCGGAGGACATCCTCGAGCATCTACAGTTATGTTGAAGGAAACCTGCAAGAACGCAGACAACTCATTTTCTTGTATTTAAGACAAAATACACAAACAATGACAGGGATTACATAATTTTGTAGGCCAACCTGGAAGTTAGCATCACCCTGGCTCCCTTGACAAAAAGCCAGCAGGATTTTTCCTTTGACTTTTGGATTATTGCAGAAAATAAGCTCTGTGACCAACTAAAGTTTGATTCTTACATGTTTTGTTCATCAAGATAATCTACACAAATGAACAATGAATGTTGAGGCCTAAATACAAATGACCAGAAGTATATGAAATATAAACGAATTACACAATCACTAAGCTTCTGATAACTCTTTCAATATTTATTTAAAATCAACAAGTTGGAGAATTTGAGTTAGAACAGTATGAGTATAAACACAACAAGGCTTTAGTGAGTGGATGAACAGCGAGTTGATGAGCTTATGTGCTTGGTGATGACATTTAAATAATGTCTGTAGTCCCATTTAGCCACTTGTACAATAATAATAAAAAAGATTCACTAATGATAAATGTTATATTGTATAATAAAATGAGAAAAAAAATCTTGAACGTGTGTTCACCACAGACTTTATTTCAGGCACTTAACTAAAAACCCATTAAAAAAAAAAAAAAAAAAAACATTAATTTTGGGATGAAAATGTTAAAAAAAAAATGCTAATTCAAAGAAAAGGGAGTTCTCTTCCTGGTGGCATGTATGACCTTATCGCTGAAGATAAGAGGGTTCAGTAACTGATGTAGATCATAGCTATCAGATTAATGCTAGACCATCAGACCAGAGAAAAGACAGACTCCACCCTGATGATGACCACCCAGAGGAAGGAAGTCTAGAAGAGGTTTCATCCAGACTAGCCAAGACTTGATCTACAATCAGTCCATTTCTGGTCAAATGGTGAGATGAAACTCATTTCTCAGATTTAGTATTCCACTTGAGATATGGTTTCATACAATTGCACTGGAATTATGCAACATGCAGTGCAAAAAAAAAAAAAAAAAAAAAAAAAAACAACATTTATCAGTTTATCAATTCTTTTCCCAGAGGTGAGAAAACTTCATGTGTGGATCCTCAGGAGCAGAGAACCCGACACCTTTAAAAACATGTAGTCTGGCTGGCCTTTGATTCAGAACCACCCAGGGGAGAGGACAAGCCCAACATGCTGAGTCTGAATGCTTTGAAGTAGCATTTCAGATCAGTGAACCCTCCAGACCCGAGAGCTCAAAGCTCAGAGCCGAACACTGGCCCACAGAGGGTCATACTGATAGAGGTAGACCAGAGGCTCACATGTACCCTTAATCACAATGAAGGGCTAAGGCTGTCAACAAAGTTATTTTAATGGAAAAGTGGTTGTTGTAAATTTGATAGCACTGGTTTATCTACAGCGAAGTAACTTTTTATGGTCCCTTTTGAACAATCTGTTAACTATAAGTAACTTTGCAACTACATGTCAACTAACTTTCATTAGAATATTAGTAGAAATGTCTGCTTAATATCTGCTAACTCTTTATTGTGATGGTCCTCCAACAGACATTCTTACTGACTATAACTTTGCAAGTACATGTCAACTTATTCTAACCCTAACCAGTCTACTAATACTCTGATAACACTCTAATGAGAGTTAGTAGACATTTAGGTGCAATGTTACTTATAGTCAACAAAATGTGTTAAAAGGACCATCAAAATAAAGTGAAACCAACACATTTTAGTGTACAAATAGTGAAAACCTGACAAATGGGAGGCAAGCAAGAAAATGTGCTAATTATTCAAAATGTCTATTTTTGTACCAGTGTACTTTTTTTTTACTGTTGAACTATTCATGTGGAAAAGGTTCTTGTAGGCTACTGGCATACCAACTGTTATTGTAATGATGAATAATTGCTAATGTTTTGCACCTGTCCTTTGTTGGTTTTTATTTTGTTGTTGTTTGCTCAATTTACATCTGCAAGCTTGTCTTAATTTGCAGTAATGCAATTGTATAAATAATTTATACATAAGAGATCACAAAATCACAATGAAAATAAATGTAATATTGTGAAATATTATAACAATTTAAAATAACTTTTCAACTTTAGTAGATTTTAAAATGTAATTTATTCCTGTAATAGTAAAGCTGAATTTTCAGCATCATTACTCCAGTCCTCAGTGTCACATGATGTTGAAAGATGATTTGTGATGAACAGAAAGTTCAAAAGAACAGAATTTATAATAAAAATCTTTTGTAAGAGAAGATTAAAATATTCTGTAGCATTATACATTTTCTTTACCATCACTTTTGATCAAGTTAATGTACCCTTGCTGAATAAAAGTATTAAATTATAAAAAAAAAAATTTAATTCTTACTGACCCCAAACTTCTGAACGGCAGTCTATATAAACAAAAGTGTGAGCAAGTAATATTAACTGTTGAAAAATCAACGGCATTTTAACATTACATCATACAAAGCAATACTTTATCACATATTATCCAGCATTAACGTGCTCCTTAAAGACCACGCTGAAAGGCATCACAAAAAAGAGGAAAAATCAGGGGTCAGGCAAAGGCACAGAAAGAAGACATGAGGCAATGAACTGCAGAATTGGATTAAGGAGACATGTGAGTCACAAGAACATGGCAACAATTAGATGAAGACAGACGGCATTAGAAAACCCCATGAAATCTGTGTAGTTGGGCAGAGGAAGAGGACATATAATGAGCCATCAATGGCCAAAACTGTATACTGCATACTGATAAACTAATCGAAGACTTGGGAAAACACCGCCAACGTTCTACATTTAGTGATGATCCAAGACTGATCCATGTGTTTGCAGAAGTAGTTTGTGAAAGCCCTAAAGGCAGAGCAGCAGAAGTCCTGAATATATGACAATAAACTGAAGCATCAGTCAGAATGGCAGGTTTAATGGTTTTCATAGTCTGGCATTCTGTGCCTGAGCATGCAGTAAGAATGCTAACAGCAGATAATAACATGAAGAGAGGCTGCCAGAAAAAAAAAAAAAAAAAAAAAATCTATAGCTTGACGTGAAGTATTCACTGTGCTAAAAAACTAAAATATATATATTTTAATAATTAATTGAACCTAAATTGTCATTATTGTTGTTTTTTTAATTACTAAAGCACATAATTTCTATGTACTAAACTAAAATTTAATGAAAACAAAAAATAAAAGCCAATTGTAAAAGTTATCAATAAAAACTATAAAAAACTATTGTTTAAATAATACAAAAAATAACACCTGGATAATCCTAAAATAACATCTCCTGATCACCCTGTTCGGTTTTATCTTATGATTACCAGCTTGATATACATTGTCACTTACTTATTACTATATAAAATGTATTTTAAAAAGGCTACTTTTCTTATCAAGCATTTGGATTATATAATTAAAATGCATAAGCAATGTATATACATGTATATATATATATATGTGTGTGTGTGTGCATCATCAATCGTTTTGCACTTTAAAACACAAGAGCCATCACTGCTCCTGCCTGTACAAAAACACCCACCACATTCCATAGTGTTCTCGCATTTGCACAACGGTGAGCAAAGCTTTAAAAATCCATGGCAAACAAAGTCTATCCTAAAGTAAACTGATGTCTCCTGGGACACCATCCAGCTTAATATAGGATTAGATCAATGTATTGTGTATGGGACATTTTAGTAGTCTCTAGGGACTTGAATCCACTTCTATGAAAGGAATCTAAGCTTAACTTTAGAATCTGGGCTACTGCCTCTGTATCTAAGGCCCGTGTTTTTCCACAGCTCCTCGCCCAAAAGAGCTCAGCGCTATTGTGCGAGCCCATTGAAATGCAGCATCCGACTCCTCGGAGGGTTTGGTGGAGGACTGTGAGAGATACAAGGGATTCTGTTTGGGTTGTGCCCCCCCCCTTCTAAGGGCATGATTGGCACTCGGGCACGGTGACACAAATTTCCCTCGTGGATGAGACAAAAAGATCCCAGCCTATTGAAGCAGCCAGAGAAAATTGGGTTGCTCCATTCATTGTGGTTATTCAGTTCTACCCCTCCACTATTCCTTTTACGCTCCTTCTCAACATTCAATTAGGCAGAATGGGAATGGTACAGGAGAAACTGGAGGGTCAGATCACTGCATGGTGACATGTACCAAGTAGTGCTATAGAAGTTTTACAATGTTCATCTAATTAAGAATGTATGGGAGATCCAACAATGACAATAAACACCATCACCTTGTGAACTATGAAAAATAAAAAGCATTCTTTCAGAGTAACCGTTAATTATACAAGCACTGTTCGATACATAATGTGGTCTTGATTGCTTCAATAATCTGCATGCTATGATACTGTAAAATTTAGTTACCATAACACTCAGAAAGGGCTCTCTAAGAGATTTCATCTCTTTCACTCTAAACAGAGAGCGAGTCTGCTGTGGCTGACACTGCATAATGGCATGAGAGTGCGGACCACGGCATGTTATTCAAATCCTGCATGTTATCATTGAGCAAACAACACATCGTCCATAACACAGGAAGTGCTAAAAAAATATGCCTGAAAGTGTGTGATTTCAGCCATGTTCCTAGACCTGCTGAAAACCACTGAGATACCAATTATCTGTAAATGGCCAGCATCTGTGTTAGGGAGTGTTTGAAATCTTCATGTCAATGCATTTAGTTTTCAAAGACTCAAATACTAGATCCTCTGGTGTTAATGTGGCCAAATTTACGATTTGAGATGGAATAAAAAAAAAAAAAGTCATGCTCTAGAATAAACATCTGATATTCTTCCCATTAACTCTCTTTTGCTGTATTTCCCGGTCACTCTCTTTCACTTCCTTAAAGATAGTGAAAGAAAATGTGTTGCTTTTATATCCAGGGCATTATATACAGGTCAACAAAGGCCAAATGGGGGGAAGAAAAAAAAAAAGTTTCAAACTGTGTAAACATGATCTGAACATTTAGGAAACTTTCTCTACATCCTCCTTAAGAGTGCAACTACCATCAGTTTAGTAGTAATAGGCAACAGGATACAGAACCCTGTGCTTCATCCAAGAGGTAAAAATAAGATCTGAGCTCCTTGCCACAGACCTCATACACTCAGGTTGCAGACTGAGAGACAGGATCAACTGTGATTCATTTTTAAAAAAATTGTAAAAGGCACAAGCATGATTTGATCAAATATAAAGTACTAACAGTGTCACCAATTTTGAGGTCAGCACACTTGCGGAGGCCTGTCAGGGGCTGGCCATCTTGGCAGGTGGCGGTGAAGGCCAGACTGAGATCTTCAGGATGATCCCACACGCTCAGCTCAACTTTCGACCTGATGTTCTACATGAAAAAAAAAAAAAACGAAAACAAAAATCAAGCAAATGATCAAAAAAAAAAACAAAGCAATCCAACATTCACTAGTAACAGTTTGAAAGGTAATAGAGATGTGTAATAGAGAATCATATATATGGTTTCTATAATGCTTTAAAATGTAAAACCACAAACTTTCAATCATATTCTTTGATCAAATACTATCACTGAAAACAACACCAAAATAGATCATATATCCATAACAATAATCATAGACTTTGGTATTTTGGTGTAAACTGACAGTCAGAGACAGGAGAGATGAGAAATTGGATCATCTGGGTCAAACCCTAACTTGATGTTTGGTAACTGTTTGTCATCAGTTACAAATTATTTCATTTTTCTTTCCCCCCAGTGTCCAGTGAATCTACTCTACTGTTCAAAAGGTTGGGGTCAGTATGTTTATTTATTTTTTCAAAGAAGTCTGTTATGCTCAACAAGGCTGCATTTATTTGAATATACAGTAAAAACTAATATTGTCAAATGTTTTTAAAATAACTGATTTCCGTTTCAATACAGTTTAACCACTTTATTCCTGTGAATGCAAAGCTGAATTTTCAGCATCATTACTCTAATCTTCAGTTTCACATGATCCTATCATCAGCATTGAAAGCTGTTGTGCTGCTTAATATTTTTGTGGAAACCATGATACTTTTTTCAGGATTCTTTAATGAATAGAGTTCCAAATTTATACTTTTATAACAGTATAAATGTCTTTACTGCCTCCTTTTACCAATTTAATGTGTCCTTGTGGAATAAAAGTATATATATATATATATATATATATTTTTTTTATTGTACTGACTCCAAACTTTTGAACTGTGGTATATGTAGTCTTTCATGTTACCCACATGATCTAGTTTAATTTAAGTTTAAATAAAAAGGCTAGAGTAAAAATTTCCTCCAATATATAGCTACAGAAAAAAAAACCAAGCTCTTCAGCCAAAGAACATCTTTCAAGACCATTTCTTGAACCACAGCAGCGATCTTCCAATGCAGTAACAAACACAGAGTATCAGATCTTCACAAGCCAGAAATATCAGACTGCAAAGCTTACTGTGTGAACTAAAGCAAACACATGGACGAGCCCATCAAATGTTCTGCAATGACAAAAACAGGAAATTCCTTATCTTATGTAATCATGTGATCACACAGTGAAGACAGCAAAAAAACAAAAAACTCTACATCATCTGTTCTTAATTCAATTTCTAACAATTTATTGACTGAAAACCAGGGGGAATTAATTTTGTTGCCAATTAAACTGGAATCAATTTACATAGAATACTTTAGGTAAGTGATGGTTATTTATTACAATGCTGTTGTGTTGATAAAACAGTTGCCTGACTCTGAAGTGTGTTGACCACATTGCCTGAAAATGAACCGTGCGTTCATAATGGGCTGTCACTATACATCACAGCTTCAACTCTGAACCTTTTAATATGCATTCTACAATCTTGAAAGGAAAGAAAAGCATGAAGGGGTCAGTCTTGGGGTGACCAAGAGCACATTTTATTTTATGTGCACATGCTACCTGTGTTTCAAATAGGACTATACAGGGGCAACGAATGATGTTTTAGGTTGCAGGTGGTGAATAAATAGTATAAAAAACACATCAATGCCACAGACACAAACAATCCTCGAGAACGCTTGTTTAAATAGATGGAGCATACAGTACTTTTTGACAGAAAATAGAAAATAGTGATACTTACAATCACAGTGCAACAAGGAATGTATTTGTAATGTGCCATTTTAAAAAAGGGCTATTGAGGTATTTTTGCAAGCTATTAACAAGCCTGCACTGCCAAAGGAAATAAACAATGAATAACTAAAAAACACTTGTGCCAAAGTGGAGTGCAGCAGAAACACACCAGTAGGTGGCAGCAAGTGAGATTCTGAAGTGCGCATTTGGTCAACACTTTACTATCCCATGAGAGAGGATTTATGAGTTCTTTTTTTTTTTTTTTTACTACCCACATTCATACTATATAGAAAGTACTTTTATAACAGTCGGAAAGTAAGTTCAAATTCAAATGTATCACCTGCTCAGACAGTATGCGATTTCGGAAGCAGCGACTGTCTTAATGAGTAAGTAATTGAGTCAAATTGTGTTGCGTTTAGAAACTTACATTGTATGCGTTCACAATTAGCTGAATAATGTTTTTGGAGTCTTGGTCCAAAATTTCCACTGTAGTTCCAGGGATCAACGCAGTGAGATTCTATGGGTAAAAATACATTAAACAAAACAAAAACAGCTCAACAATCAATATAGCTTATGAGGAACGAGAGGTACCTTGTAAAGAACATAGTGTCTTTTGGTCACTGCAAAGATGAGGAAAATATTGTTTTCAGCCAGTTTCTCTCCAAGTAGAGCGAGTGAAGGGTAATCCTGTGGAGAGACGCCACATGTCCATTTATCAGTAAGATACATTCAAGCGATCGCTCACTCCCTGCAGCACTCTTTCTGTCAGGAAGTTTGCAAAAGGAAGTCATCGCTCTTCTGATTCCCCTCCACGGTTTCCGTTATCCTTCCACCCATTTCCTCTGAATACAGCTACAGGCGTTTCTGCAAAACTGCCTGAGTATCCAGGGGGTTTGTATCTCTTTAAGCTCTTAAACCGATGATCATCGATGCGTTAAACACATTTGAGTTACGTTTCCTTACAGAACAAGATGCATAAATATTAAATCCTAGTTTGCAGTAGAAGACACACACTGCTTTTGTTTGTTTACCTTCTGTCTGAGCAATCTCTCTCACTCTCAAAACATTCAGCTACTTTGGATGGAGACCAAACTGCTAAACGAGCACCGCATCTATTCTTGCACTTTTACGTAGATGGGGAATAACAATTTATCCAGTTTAAAACCATAAAAAAAAAAGTTATGAATTTTCAAGAGACATCATATGGTGAAGGGAGAAGGAAACAATAAGTGCACAAAAGCTTCCCATTAAAACTGAATTATCTGCAATGCCTTTGAAGGTTTTGTTATGCTGTTTAGCAAACACAAACCTGCTGTGGTTTTAACCAAGCATTTCAGACAATCATTATGCGTTATCATCAAGCATTTATAGCTGATGGAAGTTAAGGGCAATAAATTAGTTATTAAGTATGTTTAAATAAAACAAGCTCATTCAGAGAGTCTGATGTTCATTTATCCAAAGCAAAACAACATGTAGTCTTTACATTTGAAGACTGATCATTTGTTTGGTTCAGCCATTTAAATGACAGAGTTTTGTGGTGTAAAAGCTTTACCATCTTTGTTGAAGCACTGTACTCGTTCTTGTCGTTCAGGTGACACTGTCCATCGTGAGGATGTACTAGTCCACCGAGCTTGCCGTCCAAAGCCAAGTGAGGGACGTCATCGGTGGCAAACACCAGGAGATGATAGGCTTCTTTCCTCCAGCCAATCCTCTCCTGCCACAATGACACCATGCTTTCATTTATACCAGTCTATATCTTTTTGCATCTCTATACCATGTTCATTTAATTGTTACACAGTGATTTTTATTTTAATAATTATTCCAATTTGTTTTTTTTTGTTAGTTGACGGATATAGTTTACAGTTTTATTTATAGTTGATGGATCAGTTCAGTTATATTACAGTTGTCAGAATATGGATCAACAGATGGACATTATCAGCGTTTTTCAAATCAAACACGCATAAAAGAATTTTATAGAAATACATTAATTTAAAAATAAGTAGTAGTAGTATAAAGTAGATGTAATACATTTGTGAAGCATTTTGTTCATTCTTTCATCATTTTTATGTATATTTTTATTATGCATGCAGCTTTTATGGCCTCATTAATTTAAAGACTAAATAGATACTTTTAAACATTCATGTCAACATAGGACCATTTCAATTTCTTTTTCAAAGTTAATTTAAAGGGACATTGTGTAGGAATTTCTCCCATCTAGCGGTGAAATTGTATTTTGCACTCAAACTAATTGTGCTCTCCAGCGCCTCGCTTTTTCAAATGCGTGTTGCATCTACGGTAGCTGTTATGTACCAAAAAGCTATGACAGGATGTCTTCTAATAGCACTTCGTCGAGTTTTCCTTCGGGTGAACAGGTTTGTTATTTCAAACAAACTGCAACTTGACACAACGAACAAACGAATGTTACAGTATGAATAATAACAGTGCAATGCAGCCTTTTAAACTCGCCGGGGCAGTGACTAGCGCCTCTCACTGCTCTGCTCCTCCGTTTCTGCTGCTTTCAGTTACGTGACGCTGGCTCTGAACGAAAACGCGTTGTGGAAACGCGTTGGCCTAGTACTTTTTGACCCTCTCTGCTATTATAGTTTTTCAAGATGGCGGAACGACATGGAAGCCTCCGTGGACCTACCCGTCACATAAAGATAATAAATTCGTTTACGAGGATAAGTCAGATAATTGGTATTTGTATTTGTACACCATTGAGGACTTATTTAAGAATAAAAATATTGATTTTAGATAATAAAATACATAAATTACACATAGTCCCTTTAAGGCAAAAGGGGGTGATTGGTGATTAGCCACAGTTCATAGATTCATATTTTTTTTAACCTAAAATCTACACAATCTAGCAGACAGAACCTGCTAACCTGTGCTTTAGAGACACATGGCAAATTCAACACTAAACACAAGACCTCATTAGTCTCACAAACAAATAACACATATAGCGGATAAATGGGCAAGGCTCTCCTCTTTCATTCAACATAAACCGCACAGTCTCTTTCTCTCATGCATGCTGTGATTGTGCCTTTCATGGCAAAGCAAATATTTTTACAGCCTATGACGTAAGGCAATATTAGCGTGTCCCTTTTAAGTCTTAGACACACCTGTATCTCTTCTGAGAAAACTCACACAGCAAAGCAAAATAAGGATATCTGACGTGTCAAGACATTCTCTCTTTTCATTAAACCTTGCTGGACAGGCTTGGTGTCCCTATAGGGAGTTGAAGGAGTCAAAAAAGCAAAAAAAAAACGACCAGTCCTGACAGACTGCTTACCTTGCAAACTGCAGCCTGCAGAATGGCATCAAACCCCCCCTCTGGTGCATCTCTGTTACGCGACACCATCTGCTTCTGCACTTCCTCGTTGAAACGATCAACCTTGTCCGTAAGAGACAAGAGGTGACGAAAGCCAAATGTGGGGACACAGTTTGGGAACAACTTATATCTGTAATAAGAGAGGAACGATAAACACCAGGAGCTTAAACAGCAATACCGAAAAGATAACTTAAATGAATCCTAATATTGTGCTTTTTGATATCATACTACTATTTAAAATTCAGAACAAAAAAAAAACATCTATAAATTATTTAAATGTACATAATATTAGTATGTTCAAACATAGTAAATAGTCTTTAAATTAAATGCATTAAATTAATGAAAATAACACCAATACCATGTCAGGTTTTTATATATATATATATATATATATATATATATATATATATAAATAATGCAAAGTCCAAATACATCGAAAAGAAAGTAAATTTTAACTAGAATTTTAATGGACGCCATGTTAGGTTAGATATAAAATTGTTTTTCATTTAGTAATATTACTTTATTTCAATTTTAAATAATATTTGAGGTTTACTAGTTGCAGAACATGGGACAAGCTTGTTGACATTGTCTGTTCCTATGATGTCTGTTGTGGTACAGTGAGCATTCAAGAGGGCTGAGTGTATAACCTACAAGGCCACTGATGCATGATGGGCTGCAGGCTGCATGGAGTAATAGCTTCCTGGGACGTGCTGTACTGGCTTTGCAACCTCAATCTGCTCTGTCACACTTTTCAAAGTCTACCATTATTTTACATAGGATCAGAGTGATAACCACCAGTGACAGCAGGATTTTTTTAAAGGATTCTCTGAACTAGATTAAGTTTTGACTTTTGAGTGTGACATAAGACCTTGGATAAGTTCAAAATTGTGACATGCCAAGGGCTGTTGAATTTTCAATGATGCACTTTTCTCCAAGACAAGGCTACGCCAAAGCAGGGCTATTTTTAGTTATACAAGATAAATAAATTAAGACACATTCACTTCCCCAGATGAGAAAGTGTCTGCAAACTGTTCTCACTAACAAGTAGCTGTTCCTTCCATTCAGTTTCTTTCATTGCATAACAAAGGGAAATCCAATCCCAAACCTGTTTACAGCTCATCACAGATCTGTAAGAGATATCTCTTACCCATTGCATGGGTTGTCCTGGTACTTGGGGGCTGTGTAGGAGAAGGGTGAGATGTTCTTATCCACAAAGGAGCCAAAACCAAGGCGGAAGTTACTCGTGAGCTTCCTCATTTCCTCAGCCAGTTTGGTGCCCAGGTTGCGGATTGTGTCAAGATCGTCCTTCATTGAGAGCGAGAGGTCCATCAGGTAGTACAAATCAACAGGGTAGTCTTCCACAGGGCGCACTTGTACCTCAAAGGAAATCTGGTCACCTGAAGAATGGAAGTAAGAGTCACTACATTAACAGACCATATAAATTGATCTACAAACATTTTATTTCATTCTTTTTCTCCTCTAAATCTATCAGCAGATGCATACCAGGCCTTAAGCTGAGAGAGATCTTCTGTGGGTATATCTGGATGACATCATACTGGGTCACCCCAGAACCTTTAGAGCTCAGGGGTTTGCTCAGCAACTGAGAGCTGACACTCCTGGGATTCTCTATAAAAGGAGCATCACATCCTCTTTTCAATAAGTTCTGGCTAAAGTCACATCGTGTGGTGAGAGTTCTGGCCTGTCCAAAGTCCTGAATCACGGAAAAAGAAAGATCACTGTCAAAGCAATAAGGAAACCATTAAATAAATGCGCAAACCCACAAATGCAAGGAAATAGAGCACTAATGCTCTTAGTAACCTGTCGACAGTTCAAGTGCATTACAATGAATAAATCAGTGGCTTGTCTGCCTAAAAAGACGACATTTGAATGAGTCTATGATGCCTATAATACCGTCTAGGTATGCAGCTCAGTAGTTTGAGAGTGCGACACAGCCACACTCAAATCAAGTGTCAGCCAATGTCTGGCAGGAATGTGGGCGCACGCACCTCTTGCGCGCACCAGGCGCAGCTCGGGTGAATCAGGAAGCATTCTTCACAAGATGAGGCGCTGCCGCTCATGCAAACATTAAGACCTAGAGGGAAAAAGAGAGTCCAACTCAAGTCAAACAGGAATTATGAATTTGCGCATAATTCAGACTCTTTCATCTAGACACTTGCAACTGAGGACTACTACAAGCAAGAGAAGCGTCGCAATAAAGAGACAGAATTGCTCAGAAAAGTAACTAGGACAAACTGACCTCTCGTTATCATAATGGAGAAATAAAAACAAATAAATGAAATAAATAAATGCAATTATTTATTACAGAAACTATTGAGTAAATGAGTCAAAAAAACAAACAATTTATATGCATTTATTATTTATTTCAAACATTCACATCTGTTTATTTATTCGCATTTACTAATCTGGTAGGCAATGTATTAAATTGTTTTTCGTATTTGGTCCTCCAGATTAGAGATGCAAGTTTATTTATCTCAACTAAAGTAGTCCCTTGAGTTAAATACCGGCGATGATATTGTGCTTTCACTGCACTTATACTTACCCTTGACGCTGTGAATAAACATTTCCAAGACCATGTAAACTAGAAGAGCCCGGTTACGTGTAAATGGGCAAAGTTTCCACATTATTCCTTGCAAAATCAAAACCCCGTTCAACATCAAAGGAGTTTTTGTCCAATTGTATAAAAAGACTGTATTATTTTATATAGTGAGTGGCTGAGATCTTCTCTTTGTCCATTCTCTCCACATCACAGTGGCACATTCATGACTGAGGTTAGCGTCCAGTGCAGAGAACTGCATTGGTAAATACATGAGTAAAATCCGAGGCGTCTGAACAATAATCCACATTCGAAGTTATGGTTACTGTCGCGCTGTCTGAGGTCCACTGCAATAATTCGGCCTGCGCTGCATCCATTACTGGCTTTCAAATCTTCAGTTGCAAGAACATTTAAACTTCGTGAACATGCTGTTTTTAATCCATCCTCCGGTTGTTTTCGGCGTGAAAGTTCAGTAGTTGAGTGCCTGCCGCGTCCCTCACATTAAAACTCCGCCCATGGGAAACGACTCAAACGAGACAGGACTTTATTTTTCCCAATCAGTTTTCAGACAAGTCCCGCCCTCTGTAACCGGGATTGGCTAGTAGGGGCGACTTCCTTCGATTGGACAGTTAACAGGTCATTCAAATGTAGTTACCAATCAAAGAAAAGGACGGTAATGTTTGAGGGGGAAACAAGAAAGCGACAGAAACATTTAAACTCTTTAAGTAGTTTGCCACAGTAACCAGTGCGGGTTCTTTATGGACTTTTTTTTTTTTTTTTTAGCAAATTAGAATTTGCTCTTAAACCTAAACCTCACATTAAACTGATAAATCATTCAAATTAATCTATATGATTATTTACCTTATGAAATTAGATTGAGCATTTTATAAAAGTCCTTTAAGATCTGGCTTGGAAAGTTCATCCAGTGGAGTCAGCAGTCATGTGACCATCACTAATTACATCGCCACCTGTTCTACAATGAGAGCTGTGGAAGTAGTATTAGGTAGCTCAAGGAATATAAGGTTGTTCTAGTTTTACCTGAGCTGACAGGAGTGACAGGTTCATTCACCACTGGCCAATTTTACAATTTACAAAAGGGTCTTGCACACCTGGCTCTAAATGATCAAACTTAAACAGTGTAGCTTTAAACTTGGCCTGTTTTTGCACTAATCAAATCATTAAAGAATGCACAGGAAAACAGTTTTATTTAAGGAACACAAGGAAACTTATACAGTTATCATAACTCTGGTAATAGCAGAGCTAAACACCTGAAAAACCTGAAATTCAAAACCTCGTATTAATTCCTCCACTTCCAGGATCAGCATTCAACTCAGAGGAGGTGTTGGGAACAACAGATTACAACGAAATGTTTATACATAACATAAAAGTTTGTTGCAAAAATGGAACTGACGAGTGAAATCCAATCATACTGGTCAGGGAACGAACCACTGATTAAAACAGCACAAACTCAAATACACGTGGGGGTAGAGGCCTGTGTGAGAAGCTCAGAGGTCATATCCACTATAGATCTCAACGGAAGGCCACTGAGGAAGCCCTGATGCTTGGCCCGCAGTTCCAGCAGGGCATCCACGATCCTTTGGCGACCTATGTTTGGGTGGCGCTCCGACAACCGGGCCATGATTGTGTCAAAGCTTCCCATTGTGGCATAGTGCTGTGGCACACATGTGCCAGAGGCTGTAGGGGAGTCGCACACATTGGTCAACCTGTCCACACTACAACGCAGCCCCTGAGTCAAAAACATAAGCGTGACAGATATCAAGGTTTTGGAACAAACTCAAAAGTGGTCTTAGCAATTTAAAGAAACTGTATTCAAATCCATACAGTGACTGAAATCTAACTAGTTCTGGACAAAGCAAACTTCTAAAATGCGTGCCACTTCATACTTACTCCATGTGATGGGCTGTAGGTTCCGCCCTTGGTTCCCAGTCCACCCCCTGCAGTTTCTGAAGTGCTGTGAGACGGATCGCTCAGTGTAGGCTCAGCTGGTCGACAGAGATGCTTCACCTGGACAGTGTGACCTTGGAAGGAGCGATCATTTAGATCTTCAACTGCTGCCTTGGCGTCGCTGGGGCTCTTTAGATAAACAATAGCTGCCCTACATAAGTACAGACAAGATTGCAGTTCATTAAATATAATCTCTAGCAATGATTGGAAGTCTGGAACTACAAGCATTCAGCATTACTACGAAGTCTATAAAGATTGATGTAAAAATAAAAATTGTGACAAAGTATACTACTGCAAGTTTAACTATAACCATCACAGTATGGGTGTAGAGCTGTAAGTTCTTGTCGTTTCCCAGGTACAATGAGATTATGAGTAATCATACTACTTCAATTAGAAATCTACACTGGTTTTCCAGCTAGAAACCTTAAGAGAATGTTCAGTACTTATTTACACTGATACATTCGTTAACCTAAACGGTTTGCCCACCGAGTAGTCAAAGTTGATCATATTTACTAAGATTCTGTTAAATAGTCTAGAGAAATTGTAATGCAGTAAATACTAAATTTAATAATGTTATTTATTGCCATTTTATAACTTTGAACCAGTGTTTAATCTTTGCTCTCTTGGGCATATGAGGGATCAATTCAGCATGTTGAGAATGCTTACCTCATATTGTTGCTGAAAGTGGAGATACTGACATTCGTAGCATTGTACTTCTCAAACCAAAGCAGCACTTCATGCTATAGAAAACACAACATTTAGTGGTGTCTGCTGCCCTCTAGAGGCCATAATGAACTTTACTGAAAAGCTTACATTTGTGGGCACCCTACCTCACTGACATTGTCTGGCAAACATGTAACGCACAAGATGGAACTTTGTTTTGAATCATCTTCATCAGTCCCTGTGAAAAAGTATATATTTATCAAAGATTATTTAGTCAACCAAATCAAACAGCCAATGGCAATGAGGCTTTCTTCCAGAACAGTATTTGAGTTTTCAAACTGCACTTCTAAGTACAGACCTTAATGGGTGTTGTTGAAAGGAGAAAGAGATTCACTCGACATCACTATCACTCAAAGTTTCAATTAACCTACTACACCTTTGTGTTTCATTTTGTAGTTCATATTTTCCCTCTTTTCAATCAGTTTCTCCATTTCTCCATCTTGATTTGGAGACCCAAGTTCCTCCTCTGCATCAAACCAAGCTTCGCTGCCATTTGGATCCTTGATGGCACCTACCATATAAAACACTGTAATATGATTCCAGTTTATTTCTCTTTCTTCAATCTGATATTCATACCAGGGGTTGTCTCAGTGGAAGCTCCTGGCTTCTTGTGTGAAAAGACTTTATCTCTCTTGTCGCCATCACATTTTGCTTCATCCTATTCAGAGAACAAACACTGTACTGACCATTCTAAAACGTAACCGACTTGTACATTTCAGGCACAATTATTAATTAATCACAATTATCAAATAAATGGAATGGAAGTATGTGAATGAACTACCGGAGCAGCTTCAGTGTCCTGACAAACTTCAGAGTTCAGTGGTCTCATCTCTTTACTTTCTTCATCCTCTCTGTGACCACTTGCAATGGTACTACGCAGAATCATAGAATACTTGGCACTTCTGAACATGTATGAGGTCGTACACAAATATGAACTTTTTCATGTGTATCAAACACATTATTTATACACTGAATTTTGCTGATGAACATTACCAAACACTGCAAAGGCAGACATGCTGATATTATGTGGGGACAAAAAGCCACAGTGGAATGCACTACAGGATCAAAACGGTGTCATTCATAAATTTTTTCATCTACACTACTGTTCAAAAGTTTGGGGGTTGGTGAGATTTTGAAATGTTGAAAGATTCTCTTATACTTAAGGTTCATTCACATTTTACCAATACACTTTTGAGGTAAATATTCATGACATACCATTCCATGAAACATCTAACATCTGTTCAAATTCTCCACAGCATCTTAACTTTAATTAATGACCAGAGTTATGTGGTTTAATACAAAATAAGCTGAAACCGGGTAATACGTTACCCCACGCAGAGAACATGACGAAAGCTATTGTAATTTATTCAACCAATATCATCAATTAAACATTCTATTATACAGATTTGTGAAACATTTTCATGCCTTTTCCAAATCGTTTTGCTTTTATTTATCAAAAACTTTAAGGCCTGGGAATTATTTTAAAATCTCATGACTTTTCCTAGGTTTTTCCCATGACCGTACAAACCCAGAGCAATATTGTGAAATATTACTATATTTAAAATAACCGTTTTCTATTTTACTATATTATTTATTCCTGTGATATAAACCTAAATTCAGCATCATTACTCCAGTTTTCAGTGTCACACGATCCATCAGAAATCATGTTCTATCAATGTTAAACAGTAATTTTGTTTCACTTTTTTTAAGATTCTCAGAAAATAAAATGTATTTATAGGAATACTTTGTAAGATTATAAATGTCTTTACTGTCACGTTTGATCAATTTAAATGCACCCTTGCAATAGAACAGGAATAAAAATAAAATAGTATACATTTTACATACACCTTACTGACCCCAAACTTTTGAATGGTAGTGTATACATGTTTGCAGATATTTCCGGGAGGTTTTGACTTGAAAATCTAGCAAAGAATTGACTGAACCACTCGCCTCCAGCGTCCTGGCTGTGAAATGTGTAATGTGGCAGCAGTATGTTCCAGCATACCAATAAAGAACTCATACCAGGGGAAGCAGTCAGAAAACTTAATTTTTGTGTAAAGGTTGGTTTAGATTAATTTTATTTGACATATCATGACCACTTACCTTCCTGCACTGTCAAATAAGTCTAAATGGGCATCAAGTACCTGAAATGAGACCTTATTACCTACTGCTTATCTCAGATACAATACATTTCCAAATTCAAATTCTGTCATACCAATGCTGGGCTGTAGTTTGCCCCTGTAGATATCTTTTCAGAATCTACTGACAGGGGCCTGAGGTCATCCAGAGAAGTGCCTGCCAGGATCAGTCGTCTCATCTCATGGTAATCTTTCTGTAGTGTATTCAGAGTTTCTGCTATGCTGTCCGGCAGGGCCTCAGTACTGAGGTACATACAAAAAAAATAGCTGACCTCAAAGTTAGGATAGAATACCGCAATAGAAAAATATTGAATTCTCGCAATAGAAAAATATTGAATTCTCTTAATAGAAATTCTTCCCTGAGCGATTCCTTACCCTTGATGGGCACTTTCACCCAGTGGGGAGGTGAAGTAGCGCCTCCAGCAGTGCTGTTGACACATGACAAACTGAAGAGCGAGAAGACGCAGCTCTGTTCTTCTCACTCGCTGGGCACAGTCACACCCACAGGCTCTCCTGCAGTGGTCACCACCAGGACCAGGGCTGAAAAGACATGAAACTTCTTGGCATTTTTATATATGTTGTTTAAAAAAAATAAAAAATATGTTTTGATGCAGTACATGGACTAAGACTGGAGCACTGTTTCACAAAGCTAATAACTGTAATACAAAGTTGTCTTCCTCAAGGGGGCGCTTAAAGTCTTAGAAAGCCAAATTCCCAGGATGTTTAATATCATACTGGAGACATTTTTTCCTAATTTGTTCATTTCAAAGACAAAAGATTTCTAAATGCTCTTGCGCAGCTTGCTACAGTAGTTCGGACAACATTTTACACTTTTACAATAATGACACTGAGAAACATTAATAACCACTAAATTAAAAATATACAGTTAAAAGTTAAATTTAAAAAAATATTTAAACTGATCATTTCATAAAGTTTTTGAAGCATTAAAGTTTTGGTGGAATGGACTTTCAATGGAGAGACAGATATCTCTGTCTTCATTAATATCTTTTAGAAGACAAACAAAAGTCTTAAGGTTTTGGAATGACATGATTCATTTGAGTGAACTAACCCTTTTAGCACATTACCTTGCCTTTCTACTCCTTAACTGTTTCAGCTCCTTCTCAGTCTCCTTAAGTTTTATGAATTCCTAAAAGTAAATGATCAGTACATTATTCACAGCTCATTTGAAAAGATCTCAACTCCAAGCGGTCCATTAGGCGCACGATTGTATATGATACCTCTGTGAGGACATCCAAGTCAGACATGTAGACTTCAGTAATAGTGCTCTTTTCAGATGTGGTCGTTTGCACAGTTTGTGTATCTTTCTCATGGCTGACAGCTAGAAAGTCAGTGGCAACGTTTTCCACCTGGAAGATTTGACCAACCTCTATTGCACATGTAGATGTGAAGCAGGCTCTGAAATCACCACAGGGATCTATTATTTGGTCCACAGAAACTGAAATACCACATTCGGAAGATCCCACATTGACCTCATCTATCGGTTGCTCGTATCTTGAGTCCTGCTTCTTTCGCAGGTCTTCATGACTGTCTCCGGACTCATCAGCCAGTTCGAAAGAATTGCTGAGACAAGAGAAACAATCAGTGGAGTTTGCAGAAGTAGCACTGGCCATAGTGGCGACTGATGGTTCATCTGACAGTTCTGTACTGCCTTTGGTGGCCATGATTGAATCATTATCGCCTGCCTCCGTACTTCGGCTGCCAACGCTCCATACGGTGGGGTCCAAGCTGGTGCTTCTGAAACTGTAGTATTCTGGCATCCCTTCCTGATCCAGATTGTGGTCATCTGGTTTTTCCATGTGATCATACAATTGGTGTTGATTTTTATGGACATAGTCATTTCTTTGAACATGACTCTGCTTATCCAGCTCCATATCAAGGGAGAAGCTCGCCTGGGCTGTTGTGTCCTTGAAATGTTTGGTGTCCTCCCTGTTCTCTACTTCCTTCCACAGCTGAGACAGGCACTGGGCATGGTGACACATTCCTTTACTGTATGAAGGAGGATGTGCAGCAGAGCTCCTATCATTAAAACTCTGTCCGTGTGTAGCTTTCTGAGTGTTTAGGGTACTCTGCATGCAACCTAAATTAATATTTTGCTTTGTGACGTCACTTTGGGCAGTTAAGACGTTTAGCTCTTCTTTCACACTGTTTGGCAGCAGCTCAAGTTGTTTCTCATTCTCTAAACCAGAAAGTAATAATTAGTGCTCTAGCTGCTAATGAAGTTTCAAAAATCTACAGAAGGACTCAAACATCATCTTACCTGACACACAGACTTTGTCCTCTGAAATAGCAATGTGAATGCCACAATGGCTACACTTCTTGGTACCAAATGGACAACTGGTCCCACAGTTTTGACACCGAAATGCATCATAAAATAATGGGTACCTGGACCTAAAACAAACACACATACATATATATATATATATATATATATATATATATATGCCTCCACATAACGGCCACATCTCCAAAATTCAATCAACAGCTAATGCATAGAACCAAGTCCCCAACCTACATTTTTCTTTTTCAATAATCCGTAAAATCAGAAAGGACAATACAGTGTTTCCCCTACCATTGTTTTGGGGGGGCGGCCCGCCCCCGCAAAACGACCCCCCGCCCCCCCTAAAATGCTGACGAAATACAGTCATAAAAAAGGAATTTAGTGTAAAACGCGGAATTTCACGGAATTTGTAAATTTGAGGAAAAAATAGAAAGCAGTTCAGTACACTTCAAATCGCGATGTAGACTAGTGTGTGTGAATATTAAAACACAAAGACTATTTAAATACGAATCCTGCATGTTCTGTGTGAATGAATGGTGCCCCGACGCGCAGTTTAATTTACCACACACACACTGAAGCACGTGTGACGCTTGCGCTGTTATTTGGCCTATATGAAGACACAAATGCATGAACTTCCTCTCCAGGCTCTAGATCCACTCTGAAAGTCACTTCGTGATCATTTCACCGCTTCATTTGAGAAAAACTATCATCATGACAAACACACAGAACCTCAAAAGGTCTTCACGGCAACCCGTCAAAATAAAAGTTCGGTTTAACTTGACAGAAATATATTACTGTTGTACATTAGAATTTAGATATATCCCAATGTAATAATACACTAACACTAATCCAAATAAATTATCATCAAAACTGAAATTAAGGAATAATCCATGTTTTAATTTGAACAGTTAGGCTAAAGCTCATTGTGCAGCCAGTTATTTGACAAAAAGTTTATTTAATTTCATATGATTAAAATTGATGATAAATGCTAAAATTTGTGTTTTATGTCTTCATTTTATTACCAGAAAAAAAACACAGAATTAGTGTGAATTTTTTTTCCATATATATATATAAAAAAAAAATGTTGTATAAGTTTAATGATTCATAGTACATGATTTCAATTAATAATAAAAAACAAATACACCACGTATCCGTAACACGCCCGCTCCGCAACACTAGCAGTCAACCCCCCCCCCCCCGACAAAAAATCCCAGGGGAAACACTGCAATACATCACTACGCAGAAAAAAATAAAATAAAATAATCTTAATTCAGTTTCATGGCAATTTTCAGGATGTGTGAGATAGGTTCCATATTGATTATTGGCAGATATCAGATTTTTAAAATAGGTTCATATCAGTTGATAATTGTGCTGCTCATTCTCGTATTTTCTACATTTAGATTACCGTTGTCATCATATAGCCTAGGCCTATTGCTCACTTAATTTTCAATACATTAAAGATGAACTGAACTGAAATTTGAGAAAAGGTGATATAACAGATGTATTTTATTTATTCTCATTGGTACAATTATTAAAATGGCAGAATTTGTTAAAAGGGATAAAATGGTACGTTGAAAATGTTGTTTTTGCTACACGGGCGCCGCCATGTTGGATTTCAACATTCGGTTACGTCACTGGCATGGTAGGCTACTCCGTTGCCAACCAACACCAGCAGAGCAGCCGTAGCATGTAAATAGTCTGAGGCTAGCTGACATGGCTAAGGAAACAGAAACCAACAGGTCTAGGGGGGTTTCACACTGTATTGCCCCTGGCTGTAGTAATGAATTGTATAGGGCTAAGTCAGCTGGGGTTACGATACCTTTGACAAGGAAACCTGCCTTAAAACGGTCTAGCACTCCGACAGCCCCTGGATTTCGAGTCTGTAGTAAGCATTTTTTTTAGCGACAGACTATTTATAGAGATATACTTTCGTCAATGAGTACATGAAGCGTCTGACAATGTCTGCATCAAATATTTTATTTAGCCAAGTTGCAAGTCCAATGCATAACGTTACTCGAATCCTTGATATTCGGCTGAGGGGAAAAGATCCCTGATGTACAGGTCCTTCTCAAAAAATTTGCATATTGTGATAAAGTTCATTATTTTCCATAATGTAATGATAAAAATTAAACTTTCATATATTTTAGATTCATTGCACACCAACTGAAATATTTCAGGTCTTTTATTGTTTTAATACTGATGATTTTGGCATGCAGCTCATGAAAACCCAAAATTCCTATCTCAAAAAATTAGCATATAATGAAAAGGTTCTCTAAACGAGCTATTAACCTAATCATCTGAATCAACTAATTAACTCTAAACACCTGCAAAAGATTCCTGAGGCTTTTAAAAACTCCCAGCCTGTTTCATTACTCAAAACCACAATCATGGGTAAGACTGCCGACCTGACTGCTGTCCAGAAGGCCATCATTGACACCCTCAAGCAAGAGGGTAAGACACAGAAAGAAATTTCTGAACAAATAGGCTGTTCCCAGAGTGCTGTATCAAGGCACCTCAATGGGAAGTCTGTGGGAAGGAAAAAGTGTGGCAAAAAACGCTGCACAACGAGAAGAGGTGACCGGACCCTGAGGAAGATTGTGGAGAAGGACCGATTCCAGACCTTGGGGGACCTGCGGAAGCAGTGGACTGAGTCTGGAGTAGAAACATCCAGAGCCACCGTGCACAGGCGTGTGCAGGAAATGGGCTACAGGTGCCGCATTCCCCAAGTCAAGCCACTTTTGAACCAGAAACAGCGGCAGAAGCACCTGACCTGGGCTACAGATAAGCAGCACTGGAGTATCCACAGTCAGTGATGGTCTGGGGTGCCATGTCAGCTGCTGGTGTTGGTCCACTGTGTTTTATCAAGTGCAGGGTCAATGCAGCTAGCTATCAGGAGATTTGGGAGCACTTCATGCTTCCATCTGCTGAAAAGCTTTATGGAGATGAACATTTCATTTTTCAGCACGACCTGGCACCTGCTCACAGTGCCAAAACCACTGGTAAATGGTTTACTGACCATGGTATTACTGTGCACAATTGGCCTGCCAACTCTCCTGACCTGAACCCCATAGAGAATCTGTGGGATATTGTGAAGAGAAAGTTGAGAGACGCAAGACCCAACACTCTGGATGAGCTTAAGGCCGTTATCGAAGCATCCTGGGCCTCCATAACACCTCAGCAGTGCCACAGGCTGATTGCCTCCATGCCACGCCGCAATTTCTTTCTGTGTCTTACCCTCTTGCTTGAGAGTGTCAATGATGGCCTTCTGGACAGCAGTCAGGTCGGCAGTCTTACCCATGATTGCGGTTTTGAGTAATGAAACAGGCTGGGAGTTTTTAAAAGCTTCAGGAATCTTTTGCAGGTGTTTAGAGTTAAGTAGTTGATTCAGATGATTAGGTTAATAGCTCGTTTAGAGAACCTTTTCATGATATGCTAATTTTTTTAGATAGGAATTTTGGGTTTTCATGAGCTGCATGCCAAAATCATCAGTATTAAAACAATAAAAGACCTGAAATATTTCAGTTGGTGTGCAATGAATCTAAAATATATGAAAGTTTAATTTTTATCATTACATTATGGAAAATAATGAACTTTATCACAATATTCTAATTTTTTGAGAAGGACCTGTAGTTCACTGCACAGGATGGGATCGGAATCCTATTCCTCCTTCCCAAATGCCCCCTCGCTCAAAGAGTGAACTGCCGGTACGCTGTTAACGTAAATAGTCTGAGAAAAGGATATAATAAGTTAGCCTAGCCTAGCCCAGTCGCCAACTCGTAAAATACGCTGTTACCTGCTACTTATGCGGCGCTCCAGCGTCTCAGCTCGGACATCCTTTAAATAGCATAGCCACCTCCAACACGTCTCTCTCACCGCATCCGAAATGAACGGTGCATGGTGATGCATTTTTCGCCGATCAATAAATGTTCCAGGTTGCCCTCTCTGCAACAGATCGACTCCGGTGCAGTGTCCATGCTCCGGCAGCACCCGCGCCCACACCACTTCCCCCAAACGATCCTGTACTGTATGTGGAGCCTGAAACTGGTCTTCTTCCATGTGGTGGTAGTCCGATACTACTGGCCTGTCCCTCACATGCTCAAATGCGTAACCCATGCCATTAAAATTACTCATTTTCGTCTGTGTATATAGGACCTGCAGCTGTTGTCTATATACATTCGCAGGTCCTACCATGCCAGTGACGTCATCGAAATTGCCAGCGTTCAAGCGCAATTTTTGTGTTGCTTAAAAAAAGCTATATTGATATTTTTGATTAAAAATTTTAGTGTAATTTACTTTTAATTGTCATAAACAACACGTTTTCAACGTCTTTTTTTTCAGTTCAGTTCATCTTTAATAACACTGTTAAATGTAGTATTTATATTTATAAAATCTAAAAATGAACATCTTTTCATCATACTGTATGTTAAAATGTTGTGATTCCTAAATTCACTTGTAACATTTAAAATGACTGATTTTATTTTTCAGTGATCCATTTTTTTTATTTATTTTGGCAAAATACAGAATTTTAATATTGGCCGTTATCGGTTTTCAGCCATAACATTAAAATAATTGTTGTCTTATCAATATTATCATATTACTATTATCCATATTGTCATGCATATCCAAGTGAATTTTTTTTAGAATAATAACAACTTTATTATTAATAATAAACCGACTTCATTAATCATACATTTTATAACTGTTAAATATTAAAGCATGATGAACCATGAAACAGAATGGCAATAAAAATCATATGAACACCAAACTACAGCAAACTGAAACAAACTCGAAAATTAAAAACTCACCTGTTTGATGACATACCGGTAGTTGTTGGAGGGGGAACTCTGTTTCCTCTGGAGTTTGCTAAATTAGAAATATATGTTTACACATTATACAGAACGCTTGCTCTGACAAAAATATATATAACGTTAAAGTTTTACCAACTAAACTCACGTTTCACAAAAACGTACTGTCTGGCAACTTCAAGTGCTGGGTGTTTCTTCAAAAATAGCAGATACCCTCCCTCTTCTGTCGATGAGAAAACACAATTTCACATAGCTATATTTCCAAAATTGCCCATACATTTTTTTTTAGTATTAATGGTTATTTTATACTTAATATGCACCTACGTTGTATTAAGGTCCTGTCCTCTGCTGTTAAACATTGGAACCATCCAAGCAACTTTGGATCTTTGAGTTCCAGGTAAAAATTGGCCCAGACAAGCTCATACAGTGACCTATAAGATACACAATTACCTCTCTCAGAGTAACAAGGCACAGTGATACTTCAAATGGTATTGATTCAAAGGTAAATGCTTAATGGAAGCACACTGAAGATTTTGTGATTTGTGAAATTTCTTATTGAACGTTTAAAGCAAATTAATTTGCTTTTAACCTTTGATCAACCATTGCTTACCTCATCAACAGAGACTTCCTTCCATCATTGGTATAAAATGGATCATTGTGAAAGCCTTGAGATGTGGAAGAAATTCAGCAAAAAGATCATTAACAAAAACGGTTCGCAAAATGCATAACGTTAGGCCTATTATAAACTAACCACATAAAAATGACGAAGACCAACCTTCTATTAACTACATTTCTGTCAACTAATGGCACCTATCTGACATTACACAAATTTCGTCCAACTGGTTTACATTTAAGACATAAATAACTTCTCTATATGCTCGTTAGGTCCAACATTTTGACCGATTTTAAGGCGTTGTCCGTTGAGAAGCGCGCCCTTCACAGAGGATGCGCGTGCAACTGCGCACAAAATGTCGTCGAGGTCGACCTTATTTTCGACGCGAAAGTAATTATTATTATTATTTAATTTTGTGAATATGCGATACTTCCCTTTTATCAGCCGCTATAGGCTAATACATGTTTATGATTGATTAGGATAATCACTTAAAATAATAACCAACCAGTTTGTTAGTACGTTTGCCGATTTCCAAATCAGTACGATTGTATGGGTTTTAAGGTTTTAAAATTAAGAACACAAATGCGAGAGGGAAAAGTTGGTAAACACGCGATTAACTGTGGGGGTAAAGAGGACCGTTATGTAGCCTAACGTTACCCAGCATGACCCAAAAAATAGGCTACGAAATTTTCTCAAAGAGACCACAAATGACCAACCCCAGTCAAACAATAATGCTAGTACTTTGGGGTCTGACTTACCAACAAACCTGTTCACGGCATTATATGCATATTGGTCAAAAGGAATGACGTGCTGCAACATGGCTGTGGTAGAACGATCCTCATATGCGATGGAACTCAAAGATTCAAAGACGAACGGTAAAACGACAGGTGGAGGATACCACATTTGGGACACTTAAATTATCCAATTCAATGAAAAGTCTGTTAGACTTTGTTTACACCAGTATTTAAAACAGCTATTAAGCGCATGTAAAGCGCCCTCTTAATAATTAGGCGAGGCATGGATCTGGAGCCCTCAGGTGCTCCTCATTTGGGTGCATGATTTGGGTGTAGCACTTGTTATCTTCCCGGTCGGAAGTGACCGGAAACCTAAAAATGAAACTTCCTCCACCCCAGTAAAACCAATGTAATATTTTGTTCAATAATATTTTTTATTTTGTATTTTGAGAGGATATTACTTATTAAAATGTATGCAATAATTATGGTTAATTTTTTTGCCATTGGAAAAAAAAAATCTTCCTAGTTTTTTTTTTAAATATTTTTTCAATGAATGCAATATTTCAGAGAC
The DNA here is from genome assembly GCA_026230005.1 of Gila orcuttii. Lineage (NCBI taxonomy): Eukaryota > Metazoa > Chordata > Actinopteri > Cypriniformes > Leuciscidae > Gila > Gila orcuttii. The sequence goes on along the minus strand of JAPDVR010000007.1, from coordinate 29,007,143 downwards.
AGAATATAGGCCTTTTAAATCCAATTTTTGAAGTCAGATTAGCGCCATCTGTTGATAGAAAATAAAATAAAACATGTCATTTCATGGTGTTACCACTAGATGCCCTCTATTGAGAGGCTTGTGAATTCTCTAGTTGTTTTTGGACAAAATTACTTACTTTTTAAGATGTGGATTAATTTATTTTTTTTTAGAAATTTTCAAATAATACTTTTTGTCAAGGTTTATAAAAAAATTAAAATAAAATTTGATGTGAAGTGTACAAGTTTTTGCATTATTATTACTACAGTCAAACCTGAATACAGAGAAAGCATTTAGTTACAGGTAATATTAAAATTAAATAAAAAAAAAATACAAAAATAAACAGGAATGCTTTATCACAGCTTATTATTATTTATATTATTATTATTATTATTAAATATATATATATATATATATATATATATATATATATATATATATATATATATATATAAATTCTAATTATTATTATAATAATGATTAATTATATATTATTATTATTTATATATTATTATCATTATTCTGGATCTGATCTCATTTCAACCTCTTATGTCAGTCTTCTGACTCAATTATGCTGTATGTTATAAGTGTGTGTGTGTGTGTGTGTGTGTGTGTGTAGGTGGGTCTGTTTTTCCACTATTGATGTTTTAGAGTTTCACCCCTTCATTGCTGAGCACTTTTTTTCTGCATCGTGGCCGATTTGTAGATTGTGCACACAAAAATTCTCAGAATTTTTTTTTGTGTTCACATTCCAAATGCCATAAAAGTCACCAAATTTCGTAACATTCCGATGAAGTGACCGAAGAGAACCTGAGGGTAGGCGCCAGTAAAATGAAGCACGACAGGAGAATGATAATTTACTGTCATTTGTGTTATTATTACCTAGATGATTTTGACTTGCCATTTTAACATCAGAACAGTTGTGTATGCGTTCTGACGGTTATAATCAGCAGGTTAGTTAAAGGAGCCGTATGTAAAAATGTGGCCAAAACTGGTCCTGCAATCACTTTCAAATTACTGTAGTATCTGTGTATCCCCTCTCCCTCCTCCATGACTCGAGGTTGCCAGATAGGCTGCAGGATACAGCAGGAACGTAGGCTGCTACAAGAAGCTTTTTCTGTTAATTATGTTTATGCTTTAAATGAGAGATGTTTTGCAAAGTAATTATATATCGCAAAAATTTACTAATGGCGATTAGCCAAATATAATCGTAAAGATGTACACTCGTATGTGACAGTATATTGTTAGAACAGTAGCTGTTAGTCTAACTTGTAACGGTAGGTATCTGTCATTAACGTAAGTACAAGCACAAGCCTCTGTCACTGTGTGTAACCGATATCAAAGATACAGCTATTCATTTAGCTGACGCTATAAGTGAAAGCGACCAGCTGTATTTTTTAACTCACCCTGCAGAACACGTCCATAACGCTAAAATATGTGATGTGAAAGATTACATGTCATTCTATTATTTTTGGCTGTAGAACTTGCATGATGAACAATAACGGGCGTGCTAATGTTGTTTTCCGGGCTCTGATAATGCATTGCTAATGTTAGTAATGACGACTCGCCGTTTTTATTACCCAAACAATTCCTTACCTTTTCAATTCGATGACCCACCTCCTCCATATGAGCTAACGTAACGTTACTTTGCACGAGCATGCATAACTTTGTTCGACTGTCATGAATATTTTATATGTCCATTTACATCAAGTACATGTTAGCCAAACATAGATGAATCTTACCTGTCCAGAAATTCTTCTCCGTTTTCAGCCGTCTCCATCTTTCAAAGGCATCTCCTATACAGATCCTTGTTTTATTTCGGACTTTGTCACAAAGTATTTCGGATTCATAACGAGTTTTTTTTGGTTTCGCAACGTTAGACATTTTTTCTATCCGATTCCGACACATTTGTAGCTGCAGCTGTGGTAACTAGAGCAGAGCTGGCAACCCGGATGCCGCAACACTACTGACTTTGTGATTGGTAGATAGGTGGAGGGTGGCGCATCAGACCAAAACACAACATGACAACATCAACATCAGTTGAGGGCTGCAACTTCACTTTTTAAATGACAATATCCTGGCCGGACTATTGTTGTCAGTGATATAAGTATTTGAAATTAACATGATTTCTTAATGTCTATAGTGATATATCAGGGCCATTTTATGATTAATTGAAATAAATTTCTTACAGCTCCTTTAAGTCCCTTTAAGACTGTTATTATTAAGAGTGTTATATGCTTTGTTATTAATCGTCGTGCATTTATGTGAATCGGTTCTTTCGAATAGTTTCAAAGATTCGGTCAAAAACAATTCAGCGATTACATCTTGACGAACTGCGTCATCAAATGATCCCGATTCCGGACTCATGGCTGGCCATATAGTACATTTATAAAGTTGTTTTAATAAGCTAATAAAAATAAAACAAACATACATAACATTTAGATCACAAATATAATTGACATTAAGGAAATTAATTTATGCCTCTGGTTTTATAAAACCGACTGTGTGTGAATGGGACACCGTTTTATGCCTTTCCCTGTACGTTTTATTTCTTCCGTCGTTTACATTCAGGTTAATTTTAAGAATATATGCATATATCAATGAATGCATATTTAATCGATTAAAATAAGATGCACACTTAATTTAGCTAATTGCTATGTTTCAGCAAATGGACAGCTGCTTACAAGGCAAAATAAACGTAGTGAGTTAGATCATGTCATCTTAAGCTCTGTCTTGCTCCATTGTACTAACAGACGTACCCTAAGCAAATGGTATGCATTAGCTGTCGGTTTGCTAAGTGAAATCAATACTTCACTAAAACAGTAATTAGCAGACCACAGTTCAAAATATAGGCATATGTTGATGGAACCAGCCATTACCTTCTTTGCATGAATGCATATATTGCTTATAGTGTTCTTCTCTATTGCAGTTATAGCCTATAGCATGAAGTTAGCTGGAAATAAACTGGTTGTGTTGACTGCAGTGTTATTTACAGGAAAGTAGGTGGGTTCAAAGGTTAAGTGTCTTTCTTGAGCAGAGGGTGGGGGGGGATAAAAATATGATAGTATAGAATGCACGGTGTTTTGCAAACATAAATGGGTTTGGATGAATAATTGAGGCTGTGGATGTTTTGACATAAGTGCAAGATATAGTATCACACATGCTACTCACCCATCCATACAAAGCTATTAAATAATCAAAGATGGGAGGCCTACAGCATGACCATATGAGCAGACACACATTAGCTGACCATCTGAAGTCCTGATGAAAGGACACACAGCCCCTGGGACAACAAGAGGCCTTTAACTTAATAGAGGCTGACTGATACAGAATAGTTTCAGATTCACAGCAAGAAAGCAATTGCTAGGCCATCATCTAAAATGGGATTTATATTCTCACATTTTGAACTTTATATTTAAATTTCTGAAAAAAAGTATCATGGTTTCCACTAAAATATTAAGCAGCTCTACAGTTTTCAGCATTGATAATATGCAATGTCTCAGCAGTTTCAATGAACCGAACAAAACGTGACTACTTTGTCTCTCAAATGGCTAGTAAGATGTGATGCGGCAGAAGAAAAAGCAGAACACAGGAGTGCAAGTGAAGCAGAATGAACAGTTTATTGTACCCAGTACAGATTATAAACTCAGCAGTGTAAGGTACACATTGTGAGGGGACAAGGTTAAGCCTGTACAAGTGCAGACAACCCTTCTATGGTGGATGTTGAGACAAGCCCCTGATTCGATGAGAAAACGGATATTTTATAAGCTGCACCTCTCATTTAAAGGCACTGTTCTCGAACCCACCAGGAAAGGGTGTCCGGTAACCACTGGTGTGCAGTCACTGCAACGCAGGGATCCATTCAAAACATACATAGAGTATCTTTTACAGGCAGAACTATACAGCTTATACAATAAAATCATATAAATGCAGACTTTGCAAAAATATATAAGTTCATCTTTTTAAAGAAAGAGAAGAGAGAGAGAGAGAGAGAGAGAGAGAGAGAGAGAGAGAGAGAGAGAGAGAGAGAAAGAGAGAGAGAGAGACAAATGCAGAGTACTCCACAATTTCTTCTTTGTCCAGCATAAAGCGATATGTTTGTGGACAGCTGATCATTGAATATGTCATGCAAAAGGTAGCAGTGGTCTTTCATCAACTTGAGATTGGCAATGAGTGGCTGACCAGGAAAACGTATTTTTCTTGTACCTTATTGCATGCAAGGCCCTGTTTTCCTGGTGTATTAAAATATAGAACAATGCCAAAAAAAAAGGCTAAATGTTTTTGACCTTTACTTGCACTAAAGCATGGAGAAATGCTGACTAGTGCATCCCTTTTGAAAGTAAGAAAATTATATGAACTAATTAAAATTTTGGCTTTTTTGGGAGTGTAAAATTAAATCAGCAGGCATACAGAAATACTTTTAAAAATGGTTAACAGTCTTGTGAAGTTGACTAAATATACTTAAGAGTGCCTCTGGTTTAACTTCACATCAACAACCCCTAGGTTAACCAGCAAGAAGAAGAAAAAATGTTTTTATAAAACTAACACTTGACAAAGGATTCAGAACGTAACCAATAGTACAAAAAGAACATGTTCAGTATTCCTCAGCATAATTAAAGCGGTCCACATTAGTTCAACAAAAGTGTATAAAAGCCAGCTTTCTAAAGAGTCTAAAGAAACAAATGGGTCATTTTTTATTTTCCTCCTTGCAAAACAAAGCCCTTTTGACTTCTTGTCTACATGGTTTGGAGGTAAAACAAAATAAATGGAGACCAAAAAGGCAACTATTAAATAGTGCTGCATTTAAGGTTTTTTCTATGAGGATGTCTCTTAATTTGTTACCAATTTTTCTTTTTTTTTTTTAAAAAGCAGATTGTCAAAAAACAGAATTGCTACAATTCTCGCAGTGAGATCTGTCAGTCTTTCGGCGCCGGTCAGCTCCAGCTCAACCTCTTCATCTCTGCGGCAGAGACCGTTTGCCACGAGGAAGGTTTAAGTGTGGGAAACCAACTTTCCTCACCTCCTTGACTCCTCCTCGTGGGCTGACGCCAGAGAAAAGGTGGCTCGCAGATTTCTCCTCGTTCTTTTTTAATGATTGGGAGGGTTAATCTGGAAGTGGGCAACAGTTCAAAAGGAGTCGAGGCAAGAGGGACAGATGTGTTTCAGTCAGATCAACGGTTCATGCTCAGTACACATAAGCGTCAGGGAAAGGCATCCCAGCAACACACTGCTCACCACCGTCTACCAAGTACGAAGCTCCCTCGTCATAGTGCGCCAACGGAAGAGTGTCGTCGTCCACTCCAGGCAAGCCGTCGGGGTCTGCTTTAAGGTTGGGCCTTTGGTTGTCTGGGAAGGCCATGGAGAAGAGGGCCTCGGGATCACACACAAATTTGTACACATACCTCTCACCAGCAACCTGAAGAGAGAAATGAGGCATTAGATTATCAAAAAACAAAACAAAACAAAACCTTGGAAAATTGGAGAAACCATTGTCATTATGAGTAAAACATTAAGTAAAAGAAATGTGAACCTGCCTTTACCTTCTGCATGATTCCCTTCTCATAATAGTAACGAAGTGAGCGACTCAGCTTGTCGTAGTTCATGGCTGGTCTGTTCTTTTGGATGCCCCAGCGTCGGGCCACCTGAAAACGCAGACAAGGATTATTTCATTAGCCAAGCTTTATTTAGTTGCCAGTTTAATTTGGATAGCAATTTAATGTACACAACCATAATTGGAATGGAATCAAAAACAGTTTATGAATAAAGCGGTGTCACTTGCAGGGAAATTGACATAAAATAAAAATGGAAGTTATCACCACCGGGAGAACCAATGTTGCTTTATGTTAGGGCTGCACAATATATCGAAATTATCTAAATATCGCAAATGTATATATTGCGATATGCATATCGCAACGACTTGCAATAACTGGGGTCATGAATGAAAGACAGAGAAAAATCACTCACTGCTCGTGGCTGAATAACCTTTTTAGCTTTAATAAGAATCAATATACATGTAATTAATACAGTGAAAACTAAGCAGTTTTATTTTTACATTTGATTATTCCATTTCTGTTGTTAAAAAAAACCTAATGTAGGCCTACCTGAACCCTGTGGTTTACACTGATGTTAAAATAACACTTCTTATGCTACAGTAAAACACTGCTGTTCATTTTCAGAAGTTGTAGGGATGTTTTCTAGTCACAAAAAGTATGTGAAACACGCATGTAGGTTATATAATTTTAAATCTATTTTAAAGATAATTTAAGTTTATTTTACACAATTTAAGCATTATCGTATCACATATCGAATATCGCATTATTTAATGAGTTCACTTTTGAGAACGTTCACTTTGTATTGCGTAGCTATACGCAGTGGGAAAACTCCTTTTCTCGAGAATATTAAAGCCATTATTTTAAAACGCAGTGTAGCTGCACCACGAGCATTGAGCAGAGCATCTAGCTCACTCATTGGCTGTTCTGCAGCAACTGCACGAACCTGTGATGAGGCGGCTGAGACGCGCAAACCAATCGGGTTGCTTCCGCCATAATGGCCGTGGCTTATGCCTATATAAGCAGACCATTTCGCCATAGAATCAGATTTAATCTCCTTCAGCAAACACCTTCGCTGATCTCCGAGCCTTCGCCGTCGACAAGCCCCTGCAGCGGTACAAGCGACCTGAATCAGCGGACGTGGCACCTTCAACTCGGCGCTGCCTTCCCCTGAATCAAATAAGAGAAGCCTTATATCCTTTTTTGCTACATCTGTGTGTTTGCTGTCACAGACACTCTAGAAGCTGAAAGAAGAGCAAATTTCGCTCTGCATGAAACTGACGGACACAGCGAGTGCGCCCCATGCCTGGGACTCGCCCATGCAGAGACTGCACTCAACAATGGTATCATTTGGCGCATTTGAGGAAGATGGCGACGACAGCATGTCCCTGGCTGCATCTGAGGGAGAAGACTGGCCGGGCTCGACAGTTGACCCCGCCCCTCAATCCCAAGCCAGCGGAGACTGTGTTAGAGCGAGCTAAAATAATGGCTCGCACCTTACTCAGCTCACTTAAACCCTCCGCAACGCTCTCCACTATTGACGGCGCTGAGGAGAAGGGCTACATCACGTTTGTCCCCCCAGTGGAAGCTGTGGCTGCGCATCTCTGCCTACCCACCTCTAACGGATGGAGAACCAAGGCGGTCCACCCATCCAAGCCCTGCAGAACGACATCAGCCCTCGCCGGTCGTGCTTACACCGCCGCCGGCCAGGCTGCATCGGCTTTGCACACCATGGCAATCCTCCAAGTGTTTCAGGCCAAGCTCCTCTGCTCCATGGATGAGACTGACCCGGACCCTGAGGCCTTTGGGGACTTGCGCAGCGCCACTGACTTAGCCCTGCGCGCCACCAAGACCACTGCCCAGGCGATCGGCAGAGGTATGGTCAGTTTGGTTGTGCTGGAGCGCCATCTCTGGCTGAACTTGGCGGAGATCAAGGACACGGACATAACTGCTTTCCTTGATTCCCCAATCTCCAACACCGGTCTCTTCGGTCCAGCTGTGAAGGGATTTTCTAAGCGCACTGAGGCGCAGAAATCGTCACAGGCCATGCAACACTTTCTGCCCAAGCGGTCAAGCTCGGCTTCAGGGCGCCTTAAAGCGCCGCTCCCTCAGCCAGCCAAGCCCGCACTGCCAGCTTCTCAGCCCCGCCCAGCGGCTGAAGGCCACCGACGCCAAAAGCCTGCAAAGCACTACCCGTTCCCGGTACGTCAGGGCCTACGACCCAAGCTTTTGTTGGACCCTGAGCCTCGGAAGCCCTCCTAGTTGAATGACGGGGGGAAAGAGAGGGTTTGCGCAAATTCGCCCAGGGGATTGGTTCTTTTCAGTGGATCTGAAAGATGCTTACTTTCATATCAAATAGCCCACCACAGGCCATTCTTGAGATCCGCCACAACATGTCAGTGGTGTCCTATATAAATCGCCAGGGCGGCCTCAGATCAGCCAGCCTGGACGATATGGCCAGACTCCTCCTCCTCCTCCTTCTCCTCATGTAAACCTGCGCTCGCTAAGGGTGGTGCACGCACCAGGCATTCTGAACCAGGGCGCGAATATGTTATTCAGAAACAACGTCCCCCCAGGGGAATGGTCTTTCCACCCTCAGACGGTTCACATGATCTGGAGCACCTTCGGCAAGGCAGAGGTCAACCTCTTCGCTTCAGAAGACAATGGTCACTGCCCAATATTCTTTGAAGAAAAGGGACATGTTGGCCCACAACTAACCCAGCCGCTCTCTTTATGCATTCCCTCTGGTCTCAAAGCTCCCACAGGTCTTCCAGCGGATCAGGGAGAGCAAGTGCTCAATCCTCCTCATAGCCCTCCTCTGGAGATCCAAAACTTGGTTCCCAGACCTAGCAAAGCTGCTAAAGGCAGCTCCCTCGCCCATACCACTGAGGAAGGTCACCCAGATCTGTGGGCCCTACATGTATGGCCCCTCAATGGGTACCCAGGGACCTCCCAGAAGGAGTCCAAAATACCATGATTGAAGCTAGAGCACCGTCTACTAGACGCCTCAATGCTCTCAAGTGGTCAGCGTTCGCAAGCTGGCGTGCAGCACGAAACGTAGACCCACACATATACCTATAGTACTTTCCTTTCTTCAGGAGCTTCTGGATGCGGGTAGGACCCCCTCCACGCTCAAAGTATATGTGGCAGCCATAGCGGATTTTCACGGCCATGTTGCCGGCCATTCCCTGGGGAAAAGTGACCTGGTCATTTGTTTCCTCAAGGGGGCCAGGAGGCTCAACCTGCCTCGACCCCCTCTGTCCCCTCCTGGGACCTATCTACGGTTCTCAGGACCCTTAAGGGACCCCCGTTTGAGCCACTCCAGGCGGCTGACCTTAAACCGCTTTTCACTCTAAACCTGCTAGCGCTGGCGTTGGTCAAAAGACCAAGCGACCTGCAAGCGCTTTCCATAAGCGCTGCATGCCTTGAGTTTTGGCCTGGCGACTCCAGAGTCATGCTCAGACCAAGGCACGGCTACGTTCCTAAGGCCCTGTTCCTAACCCCGTTCAGAGCCCAGGTGATATCACTATCAGTCCTTCCCTCGTCGGAAGATGATAATAACTTGAATTTGGTCTGCCCCGTAAGGGCTCTCAGAATCTATCTGGAGCGCTCCGCCACATTCAGACAGTTGGAACAGCTCTTTGTGTGTTTCGGTGGCCGCACTAAAGGTCTGCCGGTCACAAAACAGAGACTATCTAGATGGATAGTAGACACGATCTCTCTAGTCTACACCTCAATGGGCCTTCAATGCCCCATAGGTGTTAGAGCTCATTCCACTAGAGGCACGGCCTCCTCATGGGCTTGGTCCAGTGGTGTACCAATCGAAGACATCTGTGGGGCGGCAGGCTGGTCCTCACAGTCCACATTTGTGAGATTCTACAACCTAGAGATCCCTGCTCTGCAGGTACGGGTACTTTCTATCTAAAGGCTTTGGCCCCGAGTTTCTGAAACATTACACCTTAATAAAGGGTCCGACCTTTGTCCAGCCCTGGGGGAATTGCGACTTTCAAACTCTACTGTTGACCTCGGGCTACTTAGCCCCAGGTAATGGTTTAAGGCAAAATCGCCAGCTAATAGCACAGCGTTTTAAAATGGGTTCCCACTGCGTATAGCTACGCAATACGAAGTGAACATTCTCGAAAGGGAACGTACTCGATTACTAACGTAACTTCGGTTCCCTGAGAGTAGGGAACGAGTATTGCGTAGCCTGCCGTGCTATTACGCTTGGCTCAGGTGCTATCGCTTCAGTCGATTTAACCTGATTCTATGGCGAAATGGTCTGCTTATATAGGCATAAGCCACACCCATTCTGGCAGGTTCTGACACACCCTGGGCACAAAGCGGCATGATTGGTTTGCACGTCTCAGCCACCTCGCCATAGGTTTGTGCAGTTGCTGCAGCACAGCCAATGAGCGAGCTAGACGCTCTGCTCTGTGCTCGCGGTGCAGCTGCACTACGTTTTAAAATAATGGCTTTAATATTCTCAAGAAAAGGAGTTTTCCCACTGCGTATAGCTACACAATACTCGATCCCTACTCTCAGGGAACCGAGGTTACGTTAGTAACAGAGTATGTTATCGTATATCTCATTTTTCTTCAATATCGTGCAGCCTAACTATGTAAAAAATTACTTGTGATTTAGAGCGGTCAAACTCTGACAAAATTCAAGTTTGCTAACAATCAGTGGCAGATGCCTTTTGTCTGTGAGCAACAGTGAGTCATAGTTCTGGGAGCCAATAATCTGGGCGAATAATTCAGTCATCTATGACTTTCTGGATAAAATAATATGATATGCATTTAAAAATGTGTTCTGTAAATGTGTTTTCCTTAATGAAATGTCTTCTTAAAAGGAGTAATTCACCACTGGCAAAATGGGTTTTTAATAAAACTTGGCTGTCTACGCAGTAGAAAAATACAAAGATGTACTGTACACTGTAAAAATTGATTTTCTACATAAATGAAAAATGATGAAGTACGCTTTAAAAAAATACTATTTCAGTCAATCTACTTCAAAATTTCATGTTTAATTCAATGTCTTTTGCCGTTTCTTTGTAAATTGAAACAGTTTTAACTCAGAAATTGCTAGTAAATTTCACAAAGTACACCGATTTTTTTTCCTCTCAGTGTACAATCTGTAGTTTTAATAAAAGCTCTAGAGCTGTCAAATAAACCAGAACATCTGGGTGCAGGTAAGAAAGAAAGAAAGAAAGAAAGAAAGAGAAAAAAAAAAAAAAAAAAAAAAAAAAAAAAAAGTAAGAATTGTTCATTTACATAGACTACCAACATCGTAACAATTCAAAGATGATTGAAAAAATCGACAAATCCACCTTTTATTTTCATCTTAATGTGTTTGTATTAGCATTTTTTGTGTGATATTCCAAAATTCACACAAAATTACATGAATGGAAACCCAGCTACCAAAAGCGAGAATATGCAAGGCTATTGTAAATGGTGTGTGTGCTTGTTAAAAACTAAAAATATTGAATTTAGGTGCTGACCTCTTCTGGCTCAATAAGTTTGAACTCCATTCCACGTCCTGTCCAGGCAATAAAATGACCATTGGCAGGATCATCCAACAGCGTAACCAGAAACTGCCAAAGCTGGAGGGAGCCACGACGTTGGTATGGTGGGCCGTCCCGATAAACAGAGGGCTCTTGCTTTACCTTCCCTGTCAGGAACAAGAATAATGAGGATTAGAGTTTGCCACAGCAGCGTGAGCAAGTAAACGAGAAATTCCAAAACACATGCTGCTAATGTGGACGCAGTGTTCATTTCGCACTGCCATACTACAAGGGGGTGCCTAAGTGATAAAAAAAAATTATATATATATAGACGGAACATTTGAAAACTACTGAGATGGATTGACCATTAACTTGTCTTTCAATTAAAACTATAGTAACTATGAAATCTTGAATACCTTCAAGTCTCTCTGGAACCACGCAGGTGTCGTCGAAATACAACTGTTGATCTCGGTCAAATGAGAAGTCTACAGGCAGAGGGAGGAAACAAAGATACTATAAGATTTTAAAAAAGATAAGATGATTTTAGCAAGCCAAAGCTCCAGTGAGGTGATGTATGCGATAATGGCAGGGTCACTTACTCTCATGGTTTTGGTAGAAGCTTGCTACTCTCCCAAATGAAGACTGACACTTAGGCACTTCTGCAAAACATGAAAAATGGGCCCATTATAAAGGATAAATTACCAATCATAAATGAGTCAGAACTTAATTTAAATGAATAAAAGAAATACTATAAAAGATCAAATAAAATTATCTTTGTTGATAAACTTAATAATGTTAACTGTTCCCAGGGTTATTATGGTTGAGTAAAACCATAAAAACGATGTTGATTAAATATATGTATATATAAAAGATTTTATTTCAGCTAGTGTTTTCCAAGGCAATATTTTCATTTAGTTTAACTTTTTGAACTAAAAGTAAAAAAAAGTAAAAGTAAAAAAAATAGGATTTCAAAATATTAATAAAAACTATAATAGTATCTGAAGGATACTAAAATAACACCGTCTATTCCTTAATTAGAAATAGAGATTTAAAGAATGACATGTACTTCTTGATTTGGCATCTGAACAGAGGTTTTGAGGGAGCTCTGAAAAAGTAAGATGATGAAAAAAATAGTGATTCAGATGGAACAGCTGGGCCGTGAATGTCCAGTCTTGCATATCTGGTAGTGCTGGCTAAGCTCATATCAACACACCAAAGAAACACGCAGCATTAGCAATGAGTCCACTGAATCACCAAATAGGATTAGCCACCGTGACGAGATACTGGACCATGACAATCAAATTTTATCTGTCCTTGTGTGTCCTGGTGATTGAACAGACCACTCTGCCCCTTTACTGTCTTACTTTGAGTATGTAATCCTCATTGATTGCATCAGATGCATCATCTGTCAGGCTGCTGTACAGATGAAAAGACTCAGTTCAGCCGCCCCCATGCAAATGTAATATGTGACGTACACATTTACAAGAAAGGACGGTAAGAGGATTTGGAATTATATCACTAACCTGCAAACATAAACCTAGAGGGATATTATAACACTAGAAGAATGTACAAGACTGAATGTATGGATCACAAACAGAAAGATGAGCGAAGCTGAGGGGTTTTGGACAATAGGATGCATAAATTAACCCTAAACTGAGGTGGATTACCCTCAAATACGAGGATTACCCTCAGATACGAGTTTCAGTGCTTAGGACTAAGCAACATTGTTAAATGACACGTTCATCTTTGATTATTTGTTAATAGGGCTGTCAATTTATTGAAAATTCATTCGTTACAGGTTAATTTATTAATAAAATCAATCAGAATTAATTGCATGTCAATATTTCCTTGATATAATAAAAAAAAAGTCATGACAATCAATAATATATAATAAATATAAATTTATACAAAATTATTAAAACAAATCATTTTTATTATAAATATTTTTCTTACAGAATTTGCGAACAGGACAAAGGCTTTACCATGTTAATTTGACAGCCCTGTTTATTAATAATGCTGCACTTAAGAAATGTCTAAGTATGATGAACACTGCCTTCTCTGAATGTCTCTTTGAATCCAAAGGTTCAAGGTGTGCATGTGTGCATGCTTTTGTTCGTATACACCTCACTAAACAACGCTAAAAGTCACAGGCCCGTGCAAGCACACAAAACCCATTCCATGCCCTCACCAAGAGAGCTCTCATGAAGCCCAGCCAGATTGTGAACACCCAAAAACCATTTCTAAGAAATGGGACAGTCCTCACCAGAGTCAAAGCAGAAGTCTCGTGGCTCTTGCTTGATGGCCATCGGGTGGAAGGCAGCCTGGGATGGGCCCATGTTGGGAACACCTTGCTCAGCGTAGCGGGGGTCTAGAAGCTCCTGTTTGAAGCCCTGAGGCGGCACGGGAACCAGAGGCTCTGACATTTGCCGATGGTAAGGTGGCCTTCCATCTCTTGGTGAAGTGCTGGGGACCTGTGGCATGAAGTTGGGTCTTCCCTGGGTGTCAGAAGGTGGGAATGGAAGGCAAGGCTCTGAAAGTTGCCGCTGAAACCTGCAAGATAACAGCAAAAAATAGAAATGTTTTGGTCATGTGAGACAGGATAAGGATCAGCTTAGCACTAGCACTTTAGAGTCGTCTTCTACTGGCTGTAAATTATATGCCACACATTATCTGGTAAGCTCCCAGGAATTCAGCTACAGGTGGCAGGACAGGATGCCAGCCAATCTATTCTCACGGAGGTCATATTATTATACCACCCCAGCTGTGATTTACACCACTTTTTTGACATCAAAGTGAGCATTGCTGAAAGGGCATCTGTCATATATCGTTAATACAATACAATAATAATAATAATATAATATATAATTATATAAACAACCAAATACACACTAGCAGAAGTCTGGGGTCAGTAAGATCTTTTAAATTTTTTGTAAGATATAAAGTATTCCATATAGTAAATAGAATACACAAGTTCACTGAAGTTCTAAAACCATGTAGAGACTGACCTAGGTTCATTATTGAAGTGAGGTTCACGGTTTAGGGGTGGACAGGGCACTGCAAAAGGTGGGCTCTGGCTGTGGTGAGGGAGTGTCGTCTGGCTAGGCGGGGTCTTGGTCATTGAAGGCTGCCCATGAAGGAGACGCTGTCCTAATGTTGTGTTGGAGACAGGGGGAGGACTCTGTTCATGCAGCGGACGTGTCCCCAGAGTGTTGGCGGAGCCACATGGCGAAACGGGTGTTGAGGGAGGAGTCAATGGCTTAAACCCAGCTGTGGGCTTTCTCTCATAGGCACTGTATTGAAGAAAATGAGAAGTCAGTCATCATCACACTCAACATGTTGACAAGAAGATCTTGATGATTCTGAGATGGATATAAAAAAAAGTACCTGTAGCTATAAAGGCACTTCTCTCCATACGGCATGGGACTTCTATCCTGGCTACAGGGGGAGAGCTCTTTGGAGGGACTCAGTTCCCGTTTGATCTTCGCTAGTGGAGGACCATGAAACATCACTGTGGGAGAAAAAAAAAAAGCAGAAGGAAATGTTTCTAATCGAACACATCAACAAAAGTGCAGTGAAACGTTTCAGAAGGAGATTCTTCTCCACCATTAAACCCCCATATTTCATGGGTAATGACAATCGACTGTGAAGCATAAAAGCTCTTCGTTCTGCCTATCAGTATCACGGTCCAGAACAACACATGCAATCAAAGCACTCCCCTCTGATTTCCATCATAGCCAAGTCAATACTCATGAATCAGTGTGGTCGTAATTCAATGATTGTGAATGATTTTCCTCCCCGCACTGTAACCATTAGCCCCTGGATCTCTGCATCAAGCTCTCATATCCGGCGCCACATAATGGCCAACGCAACTGGATCCACACGAGTCAAGCCAGATAAATCACCCAGACTACTGGGCTTAAGAGACACTCAGTAGGCACGTGAAAGCTCAAAAGCATGTGTTAAAGGGTTAGTTCGCCCAAAAATGACCATATGCGGTGTGCTCTATGTGCATTGATCATATTTGAATAAAAGCCTAAATTAAACCTGTTCATCATTTAAAAGTGATTGTGTAGCTTTAGTGTTTTTATGATGTCTTTATGAACTTTTTGAAGCATCAAAGTTTTTGTGGAATGGATTCTCATTAAAAAATATCTTTATTTGTCTTACGAGTTTGGAACGACAATTTTTAATTTGGGGCGAAGGTGCATGCACTCTTCCACATAAACTCTATTAAAGTGAGATTTTCTGCTCTGTGAACATTGGGGTTTTTGCAAGAGAAGAGGCCACTCCCCATTGATATGGTTATGGGATAGTGTAGGAGGGCATGGGGTGCCCAGATGACCCGTTGATACTGAAAAGACAGTAAAAAAAGCTTACACATGAAGAAACCCATGGCTTACATTCAAAAAGTGCCTCATTTTATAAACAGCATGCCACAAACGTTCATAACAATCTTCTGCTTTTCAGTAACACTGCGCTGACATGCAAAACTGGACCAAAATGCATGCCCTGGTACACACCCTGTCTCCCAGCCTCAACATCAGACGAAAACAAAAACAAACTTCAGTGTCAAAACGGGGGAAAAATAACATTAAAAAAATGCTCCACCAAGCATTCCTCAAGTATTTCCTTTGGCTTTGATTCCTGTGGCCAGGCTCTAACAAATTAGGTGCGTTTGGACAGAGAACCCTCAATGAACTGAGATTCAGTAGCTGTGGATTCAATGGGTTTAGCTAGGCAGTGAGGGGAAGCCTTTTCCTCTCACCCTTCCCGTTGGAATCCAGTCCATTCCAGAGGCTGAACAGAGTGCATGAAAGTGTGAAATCTGATTATGAGCTTGGATCATGTGATGCTGATACAAATTGGCTGATTTGACTGAAAAAATAGGTAGTTGCGGGGGCTCTCGCTGAGAGGATTCAGGCAAGAATGAAAAGAGGAAAGACAATTTAAGTCCTAATAAATCAAAGCACTATTGGGTTGAGTGTGTGGGGATGTAATACTACTGAGTCTGACCAAGTTAAAGAGCAAATCAATTTCTTTAAAAATTATTGCATGCTAAAATATATAATGAGCTTAATTTGTGAGACTGACTGTTGGCATCTTCAACAAATCAAATCAACAAGAGTGTCTGGCCACTTAGTACCATCCTTAGTCTAAGATCTCCTTTGTTTCCCATGAAACTTTGGCTTTAAATTTGAGCAAGAGATGAATAATAAATAGCTTCAAGAGATCAGCCTCTGCCGTTTTCCCTAGCCATTTCTGGACGGCATCCAAAGTACACTGCCAAGGAGAATAAATAATACATCTCAAGGTACTCACAGCTCTCCGACTGGAAATCTGGGACAAACTGTTCGTCATCGGGCACCTGAGCTGTGGAGAGAGATTGGAGAGCATTAAGGAGTTGCAAACAATGCTCCCTGCAGATAAACAATTGGCAGATCAATGTCATTTTGTCAGACAACATTTATCACTATTTTTCTGTTCCTCTAAAAATGAACAGCCATCTTAGTGCCAACTTTTTGGACACTGCCGCAAGGCTGGTGCAACAGACCAAATTAAATGGCTACCGTGTCATGAAAAATAAACAGGAGCTGGAACAAAGTGTAACACAAAATGATATTATAAGAAATGTTCATGAGTCTGAAATATAAATGTCAGCTGCATGACAAAGCACAAGTGACATGCATGAAAATTAATAGGCTACAAACCTTCTGCGATCCAGATCTCCTGCAGCTGGCTGAGGTCCTGGAAAAGTTCTGCAGATGACAGGCAAGAGAACAGTCAGAGAGCTTGAAAACCCACTACGATCCAAGTATTTGATAAATGAAAGGCAGCCTTCAACAATCACAGCATCGATCAAACTACTTGAGCACATATACTTCTGCTCTCTCACTGTTAATGTATCTCAATAATCTGATCCATCTGCTAAACATGCATTAGTCATGTTCATTAGGTTGAAATTACCCTCTGTGTCCTGAGCGAGTTCAGTCTCCACTAATTTTCTTTTTCTCTCGTTAACTGGTCGGATATACGGTTCCTCCACTTGCAATGACTTCTGCTGTGGAAAAATACTTTGGTCAGTCTTGACTGATTTAATTTAGATTTTTTTTTTTTTTTTTTTTAGAAATGTAGAAGTACACTTACATTAGGTGGGACCATAAATGGTACTTGCTGGTCATAAAATCCATCCATTCTACCTGGGTCTTCAAGGAGGCTCCCAGAAAAGGGTCTTCGCTTAAAAGCGATTGTTATATTGACCTCTTTGGGTCTGTTTTCTCTAAGGGGGGAAAAAATAGATTAGTCATTCAATAGATCTATACTGGACAGTCAAGTGTGTCCCACATCAAAACACCAAGCCCTGCAAACAAGCTGACAAAACCCTCAGATCCATCTGATCCTGTGTATTCATCCTCCCCCTTCGCTCTCTGTTAGCCATCACAACATCCCTCCGTATGTGGATGGAGAGAGAGAGAGAGAGAGAGATATCTGCGTAATGCAATCTGCAGTAGAAATGAATGTAAACATTACATAAGCAAAGCCAACCATCTGTGCCCATTATTAGACTATGAAAAGAGTGATGAGCATATTAAGATAAACTGATGAAAATGGAAACCATACGTGATACATTGATATTCCAGTTATATTACTAGTCCATGAATAAACATTGAAAAACTAGATTGTTAGAACACTAGATACTAACTTAAGTGTATCAACTGCACGCTTGGGAGGGGCGACTCTGAGGACTATGCCAACTTTTATTGTTATGCTTCACCACAAAACAACTCTTTCTTACTTAATACTATTTATTATAAAGAATAATACACACACACACACATACACACATATATATATATATATACAACGTATTCATTTAAAGTGTTAAGCATGTATATATTAAAAGAAAAGAATATGCATAAGTGTTAACAAGAATATATTTAGTTTTATTTTGCATTCGTTTTATTAAGCCACCCTTTCATGTGACTCAACACATGCAACAATTGTTTAGGCTACATATACATATTTTTTTCTATAATTATTTTTTACTAGGCATTTATTTGTATTATTATAAATATTAAATATATCATTTAATATCGACATACACCTAACAATTAAATGTTTATAGATGAGAAATTATGGAAGTCTAAATAAATCTAAAATATTCTGACTATATTCTGCTACCATGATGATGAGAGATAAACGTACGGAAAACTTCCGCGGCTAGTACGAGTTCAGTCATAAGTACAGTTTACATGCACAAAGAAACAGCTCGCACTTTCACAAGTTCACTATACTTAAAACCACACTTTTGTTATGCCAAAAATGCATAAAAAATAGATCAGAATAAATAACTCAGTCAAATAAAATGATATGACCAGCAACGTAAATCAGCAGAAAACAATTATTTTAATTCTCATTCTCTCTCTCTCTCTCTCTCTCTCTCTCTCTCTCTCTCTCTCTCTCTCTCTCGGATAAAACACACTTTTCAAATACTTTTCACACTTTATGTATTATTATGGGGAAATAGCCGAGAAAAATTCCCAAACCCTTAAATTAAGTGCTTAAAGCAAATCTAAAATTGAGCATGGGTGAGCGCCTCCTCCCACTCGGAGCCCCCTGACGGCCTCTTGTTTTTCTCAATGAAGTGAAACTCGATCCGTGAGGGGGGGAAAAACGAGAGACCTCCATTCACAAAACCATACACTGTTCAGGCTGCACCGACCTCACATATAAATGTCAGGTTAGTGCACTAATGCGGACCATACAAGCTTCTGTAACAACAACAACTGCGCAAAATATGATAGGAAAAACTTCGTGCATTAAAATGGTTGCCAAAGTGTATAAGCCCTCTCTTGGAGAAAATGGCGTTCGCTTTCCCCCAAGGCGAGATAGCTGTAGCCTATTTGCCGTTGGAATCCCACGATTAAACTTACGCGCTGCGGAGAAACAAACGCTTTCATACAGATATCAGTGCACACCCCGTGCAAATTTTTGAAGAATGAGGGTTAAACTCACCCTCTAGATGACGGCTCGCAATGGACTCAAAAAACACGGTTTCAGGTTGTAATCCCAAAAGGATGCCGTCCGCTCGCACTGATCAATACATGCGCTCTCTCCAACACTCAAAACTTGAATAAGGTTTTTGTAAATGGACTGCTCGGTTTTCCCTGGGGCTCGAGAGGCATTTGGCTCTGGAAGCCCATTGGCTCCGAGGGTACGTCATTCACATTTATAAACCAATGGTTTGCGAGAATTACTTGGAATATGTATAAGCGCTGATCGACCAATCGAAGCCCCGTCAGTCCTATTTTTATGAATGGCTGAGTTTCATTCACTTTCAAGATTTTTCTTCGCACGTTTCCAGAGGCTCTTAAAGGGCCAGGGACCAATAAGTAGAATCGCCCGAAAAACACATTGGAGAAGTTGGATGACACTTAAAATAAGGTAAACAAATGCAACAGTTAATGGTTATTTCATGTCTCAAACTTTCCAAATAACTCATAAAACGAGTATAAAACACTGATTAATTTGGCATGGGTTTCCTGTGGAATTTCATATTTACATTTAGATTTACATTTAGCTGACGCGAAAGCGACTTACAATTGCTATTGCTCAGGGACACATTGGTGTCTCACAGTGGATTCGAACCCGGGTCTCTCACACCAAAGGCATGTGTCTTATCCACTGCGCCATCACCACCCATATACAATCATATACGATTTTAGAATATTCCCTTTCAGTTTATGAATGAAATAATATCTGTGGTAAACAGGTATTAGGCCTACATACATTTTTCTTCTAAATAAATATTCAAAAACTGAATTAACATTTTAAAATTTAAATGTAAAAATAGGTTTTCTCAAAACAACATAAAGTTAGTTAAATACATTTTTTATAATAATAATAGAATATTGATTTATAAGTTTATGATCAAAAAGTTATTCTAATTTATGTTGTTGAATAAAACATGAACATCTCTACAAGTAGTTAACAAATTACGTTATTTTACTCAAATAAAAAATAAATAAAAATAAAGTGCATTATTATTATCAATTAGCTGCTACAGTGGTATCACAATGAACTGCGCAATCTTGTGATGTGCAAGGGATTTACAATGTATTATTGTGGTCAAGGCCAAATGTCCTAGAATCTATATTTAACAAAGTGGTTTCTGTGAAAAAGAGAGGGAGAGAAATTCATGTGTCAAGTCTGAGTAGGATAATCTTTAAAATCCTCTGGCTTTCGAGCAGAGCCCACTTTCACAGAAGGACAATGATAGCATGAATGAGATGTGCATATGCAGTTACTGGTGTCATTGTTTCTCCTGCTTGACGCTGCTTGAGCTGCCAGGGTCTCCTTTTTATAGCACCTATCACTAATGTGGTGGGTGGTGGGAAGAAGAGGGTGGCCAAGAGCATATTGTATTTCCATTCTGCTTCCTAAATCCAGAGTGGTGGTGACACTGGAATCAGTGGCACAGCAGCACACCACTCTCTTTGATATGTTACATTTTTAAGGGACGAATATTGAAGTGATCCGCTCTCACTCACTGTGTTATGCAGAGAGGGTCAGATCATCAGAAGGGCTTATTTGTGCCCATGACTGGGCCAGTGTGACAGTTCTGGCAGCCTGCCCCTCTCTGGAAATGTGGGCTAATGCATGGAAGGAGATGTACTGCACATGAAAATAGTGACAGAGCAGCAAATCTGATCCCTACACCTGCATCATATGTAACAAAGAAAAATCTAAAAGTTTAAACCTTAATCTTGTATGTAACCCATGTAATATGATTGGCGAGTCCTGAATAAAGGAATGCACGTAAAACCTGCTTAACACAGGCAGTTAATAAAGTGGAATGAAGGATAACGCAGCCTTAGGCCACTGGTGCTCTCCCAAAGAGAGACATGATGGGACTTGATGACTATTAATAGTTCATGGAGAGATAATTCCTGCCTCATTATCTCTGCACATCCAAGAAGCGTAGGCTTCGTCCCAGCTCACAGCTTCTTGTTGTGTCATCTGCATTTTTCTTCTAACAGGGCTGTATTTACAAGCACAGAGGCCACAGGGCTGCCTGACAAAAACAAACAGTCATACAGCCTCACAGGGCATCCATCGGATACTGTAAATGGCACTGCAAGGGTTGTGATGGTTTTGTTTCTTTAAGGGTCTTGGAAATGTTGCCGTAGTTGTTCTGGATTTAGTCTGTCTCAGTTTTTTTCTGTTTCTTCATGTAATCCCAGACAAACTCGATGATAGTGAGATCAGATCTCCGTGTGGATCAGACCGGCTGTTGTCAGGCTCCTTATGCATACAAAAATATCACTCAGTTATTACAATTAATGGCAAAAGAAATGTTTAGGAATGTAAATTGATATTTCCTACTACAGCAAAAGAAATGAATAACTATTATTAATCTATCAAATTATTTTCCCCTTTTTTTCTTTAAAAGAGACAAAAAACTAGGTTGCAGTCAGGTACTTACAATGGAAGCAAATGGGCCAGTTTTTGGAGGATTTAAAAGCTGAAATGTGATGCTAAATTTGTATGGACTTTTTAGGGTTTATGGCAAAAAAGTTAAGGTCAATGGATTGGTGTGCATGCCTCACTGTAAATGTTTTTATATATATACTGTATATATATATATAAAACAGGAAATGGAAACAAATGTTTGTAGTGATCAACATTATGCCACAAATAGTGTGTTTTCATGACCATTTTTTGTTCCCCAAAGAACCTTTCTGTGAAAATTTATTAAAATAACCATTTTTCTTATTAATGAAGAACATTTTAAACAATCTAAAGACCCTTTTCCATAATGAACCTTTTGGGAACGGTTTCATGGATGTTAAAGATTCTTCATGGAACCATCAATGCCAATAAATAACTTTTATTTTTAAGTTAGTAAGAATTTTGTAAGATTGTAATATTTTAAATTATTATAAGAACCTTTACTGTAAGGTTATTTGGGGAACCCAAGATAGTTCTTCTGGCATTGCTGAGAAAACCCCTTTCCGGAACCCTTTATATTTAGGAGTGTAGCATAATGATGCGCACAATTTGTAGTGAAGCTGGAACGTTAATGTATTTCAAGAAACCTGACAAGTGGAGAATTTATTGTTTGGTTATCAAAATACAATAACATTGTCACTGGGGCGATACCTTCCAAAGACACATCTTTGTACCTTATCAACACCTAAAGCATGCATATTAGTACCTTTTGAGGGTACTGCCCCAATGACAAGCTGTTGTACTCATAAAGGTACAATTGTCTGAGAGTCTATAAAGCCACAAAATCTAGTCAGTACTCATTGCAGATTCTCACTTCAGAGTGCAGGGTCAGCAGTGTTGTGCATACAGGTCCTTCTCCAAAAATTTGCATATTGTGATAAAGTTCATTATTTTCCATAATGTAATGATAAAAATTAAACTTTAATATATTTTAGATTCATTGCACACCAACTGAAATATTTCAGGTCTTTTATTGTTTTAATACTGATGATTTTGGCATACAGCTCATGAAAACCCAAAATTCCTATCTCAAAAAATTAGAATATCATGAAAAGGTTCTCTAAACGAGCTATTAACCTAATCATCTGAATCAACTAATTAACTCTAAACACCTGCAAAAGATTCCTGAGGCTTTAAAAAACTCCCAACCTGTTTCATTACTCAAAACCGCAATCATGGGTAAGACTGCCGACCTGACTGCTGTCCAGAAGGCCATCATTGACACCCTCAAGCAAGAGGGTAAGACACAGAAAGAAATTTCTGAACAAATAGGCTGTTCCCAGAGTGCTGTATCAAGGCACCTCAGTGGGAAGTCTGTGGGAAGGAAAAAGTGTGGCAAAAAACGCTGCACAACGAGAAGAGGTGACCGGACCCTGAGGAAGATTGTGGGAGAAGGTTCCAGACCTTGGGGGACCTGCTACAGGTGCTGCATTCCCCAGGTCAAGCCACTTTTGAACCAGAAACAGCGGCAGAAGCACCTGACCTGGGCTACAGATAAGCAGCACTGGAGTATCCACAGTCAGTGATGGTCTGGGGTGCCATGTCAGCTGCTGGTGTTGGTCCACTGTGTTTTATCAAGGGCAGGGTCAATGCAGCTAGCTATCAGGAGATTTTGGAGCACTTCATGCTTCCATCTGCTGAAAAGCTTTATGGAGATGAAGATTTATTTTTTTAGCACGACCTGGCACCTGCTCACAGTGCCAAAACCACTGGTAAATGGTTTACTGACCATGGTATTACTGTGCTCAATTGGCCTGCCAACTCTCCTGACCTGAACCCCATAGAGAATCTGTGGGATATTGTGAAGAGAAAGTTGAGAGACGCAAGACCCAAGACTCTGGATGAGCTTAAGGCCGCTATCGAAGCATCCTGGGCCTCCATAACACCTCAGCAGTGCCACAGGCTGATTGCCTCCATGCCACGCCGCAATTTCTTTCTGTGTCTTACCCTCTTGCTTGAGGGTGTCAATGATGGCCTTCTGGACAGCAGTCAGGTCGGCAGTCTTACCCATGATTGCGGTTTTGAGTAATGAAACAGGCTGGGAGTTTTTAAAAGCCTCAGGAATCTTTTGCAGGTGTTTAGAGTTAATTAGTTGATTCAGATGATTAGGTTAATAGCTCGTTTAGAGAACCTTTTCATGATATGCTAATTTTTTGAGATAGGAATTTTGGGTTTTCATGAGCTGTATGCCAAAATCATCAGTATTAAAACAATAAAAGACCTGAAATATTTCAGTTGGTGTGCAATGAATCTAAAATATATGAAAGTTTCATTTTTATCATTACATTATGGAAAATAATGAACTTTATTACAATATGCTAATTTTTTGAGAAGGACCTGTATAATGGGAGATTAACACACCCATTACTTGGGAAAGATTGAATAAACAAATTTGTCAATTTCTTGCAATTATAACATGGTATGATTTAAACTCTTCTGCAATCATGACTGAATTGGTGTTGTTTGAGAAATGGAAACAAGTGTGAAACTATGCTGACATGAGGACTGAAGTCAGTGGATCTTAAGTACAGCACTTAAGGCTCACAGTATTTCTCCCGAGAACCTTACATCATCAGTGCAGGAGCACACAAATCTGTGATTTATTGTGTGAACTGAAATTCAATAATGTTAAGTAGTGAATTGTGTCGGCGCCTTTGCCGAATGTGAGAAAGCATCCCAATCGAGCCACCCAAAGACCGACACCAGACACAGAGCTTCAGTCTCTCTGTTTATTCAATAAAACTCTTTTGTCCATCAACATGGATGCCAACAGCTTACAAGAAACAGAGTAACCGAGTCTAAGTGGGTCTGTCAAGGGCAAGATTCGCCCTTTAACCCCATCTCACCCTGCACGACTCCTGTCCTTGAACTTTGTTGCCTACCACACAGATGGACTTGCTACAAACCACATTGACCCTAAGGCAGGAATAAGACAGTGAGTTAACACACATGTAGAACAACACATTCAGAATTGATATGGGCTCTACTGCATCAGTGTTGCTCAATACTGTTCAACTGTCCCAGCTAAGAATAGAGCTACACTGAGATAAGCCATACTGTCTCTAAGAGAGTGGTAAGATGAGCAGAGAAAGAGAGAGTATCTGTTTGGTTCTCACTGTTAGAGGGCAACATGATGCATAGAAGATCATATTTGAGTCTCGGATTCTGGTTCACCGTCCTTAAAAATCTCAAGGGTCCAGGGTTGGGCAAAACTAAGAACTGAAGAATCAGCTCCTTTTCAACTCATGGGGTGGAATTTGAATAGAATTTCCCATGTCCCTCATGAATTTTAATTGGAATGACAGTAAGAGTAATTTAATGTATTGTAATTCAAAGAAATTCAACACAGGTAAAGTATCCTGGAAAATCAATCAATCAATCGATCCATCAATCAATAAATCAAATCAATCAATAAATCAAATCAATTAATAGTTCTCTCTGTCCAAGCCCTCACACTTCAACACATCTTTGCAAAACTTTAAAATAAGGATTTTTTGTTTAAAAATTACAATTATATGAACTTCTTTGAATTTCAATTAATTTTAAATTCATAAATTCTGCTCTCTTACATTCACATTCGATATGCAATTCTGCATCCTGCATTTAATTAGAATTTAAAAGGCATTCTCAATTCAATTCTGAATAGAGCACAACCCTGCAAGAGGCAGCATGGTTTTGACAGATAAAATTGGATTATTGTTTTAAGAAAAGAGACAGTGATGGGCAGATTGAGCAATCACAGTTTTAGGACATCTAAAAATAATAGATAAAAGTCAGTCGGTCAGTCCACAAATGAAGACGTATGTGGTGCCAAAGGTCATGAAGCTCCTTTGTGATGTGCAGGACATCGCTCTATCACCTCCCTTCTCTGAGAGCTGAGAGCAAATAGGCCAGTGTGATGACACTAACAAAAATGAGTTATTGCAACACAGCAAAACAGATGTTGACCTCTCTTTTTTTTTCATTTGGTTGATTTTTCAGGGACTTGTATTGCAAAATTCTTTGCTCCAGGCAAAACGCTATTTTGTATCGGCAAGTTAAGGCTATCAGTTATTCACAGAAATTAGACAGAAGGGGACATTGGTACGATTTAGAAATGGCATTTCCAGGTGACATTCATCAGTTGCCCTTTGATCAGCATATATTGGCGCCAAACCTCAGTCTACAAAATACAAAACAGAACAAAGAACCGCCACAGAGGTACTTGTACAATGAACATGCTAACGGATCAAGGAAAAGTACAGTGGATAGATACAAGGGGCTTGGATAGGGTCCAAAATATAATAATGTGAAACTAATAAGGTAGCAACAATCAGCGTGGTCTCTCTTCAAGCAGACGTCTTTGTCTTTGTTTCAGCAGGCATGCGGTGGTTAAACTTTAGAGAAAATATAAACAATATCTATATATACATGACTGTTTAAAATCCTTCTAAACTGTAAAATGAAAAGTAGTTGTAAACATGCACTCGTAACCAAACCGCCGTTCTTTAAACACCAGGCTGTCACACTGGATAAACCATCTGTCCAATGACCACAGAAACAATGGGGCTCTATTAGCCGAATCCAACATTCACTTCTATGATAAAGCGATTGACTGGAGGTGGACGTCAGTTCTGTGGTTATATGGAGAGATTAGCTTTTTTTAGGACACTGGCGTAGCTTCTGCGGTTCAGTGTTCTTTAAAGGGAACATTAACCTGCTAACCCTGGTAAGAGCTCAGTTTCCAAAGCCCACACCTGAACTTTAAGTCAATCTGACCCCAGTTTTGTATTGGTGAAACATATATACAGTCCCAACACAGCCCTTTAGACCCTACGGCACACTGCGAAAGCATCTGATGATCACTGCATGTTGATCTATATCAGGCACATCTGCCTGATGGCTACAGTCAATCATGTGACCCATTAGGTATCACTGCTAATCTCTGATACTATATTAAGTTATACCTTTAAAAACATTCATATATATGCACACAAGGCTCTTGGATTATACAAATACTGATACATAGTGGGCATCTTTAGGTTAAATACTCTTCACAGGCCTTCTCAGAAGGGCTAAAAGATGAAAAAGCTCACTTTTTGGATCTTGAAGTCACTGTTGTTGACGGTAATGGTAAGTAACTTACGTTCTTTTCATTCATCTGGATCACTATCACACCAGTTTAACTGTCGACCTGAAATTGTGAGCTGATGTTTTCATGCTGCAATTAGGAATAGTGTTTCACTCCCTGAAATAGGAAGTTAAATTTAGGCTCTGTCCATGCTGCAGTAAATCAAACCCCACTGCAGTAGCTTGTTGTGACAGATGAGGACCAGAGGATTCAGTGTTAATACCAGCGCTCAATCGATTTCAGCCCGTCTCTAAAGGGAGATGCTGTAAACTACAGCGGAGACTTTCTCAGAAATACAGAGAACATTTTCTTTAAATTCTTATTTTTGTAACACCTCATACTATGATTCAATTTCTTAACATTTGTTAATGTGTTTGCGATCATAAACAAACAATTAATAATACGTTTACAGCATTTAATAATCTTGGTCAATGCTAATTTCTACATATATTCATAGATTATTGAACATGTAGGCTGTGTAAATGAATATTATTTAATATTCTGAATATACATAAATTAACAATGAACAACAGTATAAATTAGGGTTAAACTAAATTAATAAATGCTGTAAATGCATCGTCATTGTTAGTTCTTGACATCTAATGCATTAACTAATGTTAATGAATTGACCCTTAAAGTCATAAAGCATTACCATTATTTCCTTATTGTTCCATTTGTAAATAATTTAATTCAAATCATACCTTGCTGATAAAACCGGCATAAAAGTGCCTTAACTGGTTTGCTGGTCTTGCTGGTTTGCTGCTCACGCCAAGACGAATGTTCATGTTCGAACATTTCAATTGAATGAACGACTGTTATTGCAGCTGTTCAGACCGATACAAACATTTCCATGTCATTAATGCAACAGATTTTTTCTACAGAGTGGTGTTCTAATCCATAGCACTACGAAGAAACCAAAAAATAAGATTTGTGCTTTAGGTCACATATGCAGAGCCACTACTGTTACATAAAACTACAGACTGACTTTCTTTTCTGTAAGTGCCACCTACTGTTAGAGAGTGAAGTCACATTTTCATTCTTCTGGTCTGCCATTTTTCTGGTCTAAACAAACAAAACAAATGCAAAAATATTCATGCCAAATGTTTGTGTTGGTGTGAATAGGCTGTTAAGTTGGTCTTCATTTGGTCTAGCTGGGTAACCTGCTAGTCTCCCAGCCTGATCATTTGAAAAATTCCCAAAACCCCTCTAAAACCAGCCAACAGACAGGCAAACCAACATAGACTGGTGTAAGATGTTTTTTTATCAGCAGGGTATTTCAATGAAAATTAAATGGAATCTTCCCCTAAACTTAATGGCACAATATTTTTGATTTGGCTTAAAAATATAATAAAATTATTGCACAAATTGCCACTTTGCTAATAAACAATAATTGGTGAAACTGTTCTAGTAGACATTCTTTTTTCTAAGGGTTTTCTTTTTTAAAAGACTATAGGTCCATTCTCAACACTGAGCATTAGCACTGTTGTTTTAGAGGGGAATATAGGATTAAATAAACATCCAGCTAACTGTAACAACTTGCACTGGTCAGTTTTGCGGCCTGAGGACGAATACCAAAAATGCCCGGGGCAAACTACAGAAGCTGAAATGTTACATCTCTTTCAGGCCAGTCTAACCTATCCCTATCAGCAGACCCCCATAAACATCTTCATAATGGATGAGTTTGCCGTTTCATCTCTTTAGTGGTGGCATGTTGTAGGGCCTTAGAGAGGCACTGGAATGAGCGCTTTGCATGCACTGATGTATAATTCAGCAAGCTCCTTTAGGAGGAAAGTTTGTTCCCTGGTCCTGTTAGGCCCAGTGACGTCCATATGTGCACCACCAACTGTCATGTGAAGAACATTATTGTGCCAGGGTGTCTCGCTCTCCTTCTCTTTTCACTTGAACACACTTCTTGTCCATTTACTGGGTGGGTCTCTTGCTCTTCTGGTCCTGCCTCTCTCTCTTTTTCTCTTGGAAATTGGCAGTATCTTCTGATGAGCCGTCCATCTCAAGAGGAGGGAGAGGGCACACAGTGTGATCCCAAGGCAGTGGCCTACTGGTAGGGGGAATTTGGTTGGAATTGAGTCATAGCTAACAGGTCACGAGCCTGTGATAAGACGTTCTGCATGATAAGACACAGGAAGTGGTCATGACACTCAGAGAAGGTCCGTTTAACTGGTTCAGCCAGGCTGTGTTGAGAGATGGAGTCCATTAGAGGCCCATTACAGTGTTGTATTTGTATTGATTTGTTCCTACAAGAGTTTTTGAAAAGTCTCTTCTCTTTGGGTCCCACTAGCCAAAGACAAATAAGAGGCTGAGGAAGGTGGAGATGCTTGAGTGTTTTTGTATGATTGTAGAAGAGTGGCTGATTTTTGGAGTCCCACATTCAGTCCCGACTTCTGTTGCGCTTCTTGAAGAAGAAGAAGGGAGTTTTCTGTGGCGGTCCTAGCAGCATAGGCACCTGGTTCTTATGCGTGATCCGTATCTGCAGGAAAGAAGGATAGATTACTCTCCGAAAACAACCAAATCTGAACAGTTGGCTAAATCCTTCTGGTTGTTAATCAGTCGCAGTTTTAAGCAGTTGTCTCATTCATATTCAGCAAATGAGCTGACAGAAATCACACATGTCCAAATTAACAGGCACAAATTTGAGAAGGTGAGAGCTGACCTTGAAACTGAAATAACATCCCATATTCCCCTCTGCACAGTTGGGCAAATTAGAGAGGACTAAAAGCACAGCGGCACACTTTTTATAGCGCTTGCGCTGACAGAGATGTATATATAGCGGAGGACATTGTGTTGGCGCTATGTGCAGATGGAAAGCTACATGTTTATTCCCCTCTTTTAATGACATAATCAGTCAATGGCAGGGTGTGACATGACAGTGTTTTAATTAACGGTCTGCTCGCTGGGACGGCTGAATGTACAAAGCTGCAACAGATCGGAGGAGGCAATTTTCTGAGATGGAGAAAAGGTTCTACTCTGAATTGACACCTATCATTGAGCTTTGGGTGGATCTGACTTCACATTGCATCAGAGGCTCTTGTGAACTTTAAGAGCAGACAGATACTGTGGTCTCTTTCACTTTCATCAGAAGTACAACTGCATTTTTCTACTATAAAGCCGCTCTCCAGTGTGTTCATGTTTTCACTCACGGACGTCTGACCTCGACCAACAGCACAGGCCAAATAAACCAGAAAAGATTTTCACGTGCAGAAGGCGAAGCCTTCGTGCACACCTTCCTAAGGCTTCCTTTAGCAGCCGGAGCGATTCTCCCGGAGCTTTTCCAGGAAGTTCACTTTGGCAAGCTATTTCGAACTCCCAAAACGAACTCCAAACGAACTTCGTTTCGGCCTGATTTTGTTCGAAATTATGTCATATCCAGGGGTGCACATAACTTTTTCAGTGAGTTACTCGGGTGAGTACCAGGAGATGGTGTTTGGTACTCACCCCATGTATCGTGGTGTTAATAAGTGCATTCTTCCTCACTGTCCTCCTCATCAGTGTAGAAGCTGTCAATCACAGCTGTCAATCATGACGTCACATTCCCGTTTTTATAGCTTATAGCTAACTAAAGACCAAACTTTTTTTTTTTTTTTTAAAACGAGCACTTAAATTTACATCAGCGTGAAAAAACTACCTAAAATACAGAAAACATATTTGGAAAAAAATTATTTGAAGTGTAATTTGATTGTTTAGTTTCCATCGCGTTCTTTCAGCCGGTATGCGATTTGTCAGTCAAAAATAGTCGATCTCCGAATGCAACTTAACAGGGAGGAGAGTAAAGATGGAAAGCTCCTAAAGCTTATTTCCATGTACATTCACGGATAATTTGTTGTTTTGTCGTAAGTGAAAAACAATATAGACCTTGTATTTGAAAAAGCATCCTCGTATAAGAAACAATACTAAAATTCAGAGTCAGTTCATTCGCATTCGGAGATCGACTATTTTTGACTGACAAAATGCCAGCGGACACAGCTACAGTGAGTTGATCAAAATCTTTCTTTTTAGTAAACTCTGTGTCCACAAACAATGTTCTCAATGATCGAGTTCATGTGTAGAGCCCCTGGTGATACTTTGAGCAAAGTTTCACGTTGTGTCGAGCCTTCTTAGTGTTTTAAAAATAGCGATTTTTGATGCTATCATATACGTGCCCCTAGCTCTCCCATTCAAAAGGCAATTTGACCGTAAACAAAAATACGGTCAAACTTTAAAGTGGTGTTTCCATTCTAATAATGCTTTTAAATGAAAGTTTGCCTCGAGTAGATTAACCAAAAGACCCTAGGTTGCATTTTGGCGACAGTTACCCTTTAAGTACTGTTAAGTAAGTCGTAACAGTACGCAAAGGCGCGTAGTAACACAAGTGGCATTACGCATTCCTGATTTTTGTGGCGCATGCGTACCTGCGTACCAGTTATGTGCACCCCTGGTCATATCAGTTCATTTTTCGATTTTCGCTTGAAGTATATCGGGGCCTTTACCATTTGATGTCATATTTCAGGTCATTTAGTTGATCTAAAACCTAACATCTACACCCAATCCATCTTGAAAAGTTGGTCTGCAGTACTTTCAGTTTAACATTCATGTACATTCAGGTTCAAATTGTGCGATTGTTGATGTATAGTTAGCATATTTAAAATAGAGAACAAAACTGGTATTTTGTCCTTCCCAGTGTTAACTAGACAAGTAACAGAGAAGTCACTTTCAAACCAAGTAGATCTCTGTTGGTCAACGTGGCGAATCTGCGTGACTCGTTTTAAAACTCGTTGCTTAAATTCGTTGAAAAATCTGTGTGGGGAAATATTTTGCCCCGACTGTTTGGATCCCTATCGAAATGACTGGATTTTGCCCACAGAAATTCATAATGTAGTGTCATAATGTGTCAGACAACTTGTCTGGTTTGGGTCATGAAAGAGTGTGTTTCAGACATTCAAATAAAACTGTAAATGAAAGCAAAATCAAATGAGCTGACCGTGCATGGAGGCTGCATCCACGGTTCTCCATCGATCTGCATGGGCAGCAGCCGGGACGTCCTGTGGACATAGAGACAAGAACAGAGAAAGAAAGACAGAGCTGTTACGGGTCAGGTCATTGACCAGGCAGACCGCGGGCACGAGGCTCCTATACAACACTTTTCCTGGACGGCTCTGAACACTGTGCTCTTTGTTCCCACAGCCCCATTCCCAGCCAGGCCCCTTACTCTCTAAACTAACACACTCACACAGTTCAGCACCTCCATCTCCATATACACACAGTAACAAAAAGTTAGTTTAGTCTTTTCAGCAGGGCCACTACGAGTTAAAACAACACAGCATGGGAGAATGACAATGATGAATGCCCTATTAATGCAGATTACGGAAAGTATTAGGTCGTAGGCAGACTATTTTGTGTACAGGTGAGGAAACGGCAGTGAAAATTGTGAATAACCACCTCGCTTCAATTCAGCACTAACTGTTATGTCATCATGAGTGTTTAATGGAGCGTAGCAAGTCGGGCAACACAAACTTGTGAACTAGCACCTCAGACGTGATGAGTCTCCACTGGTTCATTAGCATACGTCAGGACTGAGCAGTGTGTGTGTTTAGACATGCTACAAACATCATTATTCATACGAGCAGTCCAGAATGTTAGAGCTGTTGGCAAAGCGAGTGACAGCGGGTCAAAGGTCTGATTTACTAGCCGCACTGGCCAAGATAGGACGTCCTGCTGAGGGGGAAGGGGAATAGAGAGACGTTTCAGAGTCATGGACACGAGAAGTCAGAGTGTTTGTCTATGAGTTGGACAAATACTGAACTCTTAGTCAATGTGTATGTGGACGGGCATGAACTACTGACCTGATGGTGACACTGCAACACTGTGCAAGGCGCCGCCCAGCGCTCTTGAGACCCGTGTATATCTGACCCATCTCGATGGCTCCCTCCAAACCCACCACCTCCAGAAGCTGATCACTCAGATCTGTTTAGCCAGAGAGGAACAGACAGATAGATTCTTAGTTGTTTCATTTAAGTATCAACGTTTTCTCAGATGTTTTTTCCTAAAATTCATTAGGAGAACTAAAGGGATATTTTATAGTGATTTATTATTAGTTAATGTGGATGGCATAATTCAGATAATTTGGTCTTCTAAGAATTTGATGCGAAATAACTGAGTTTATAATGAAATCTTTTGATTGCAGCACAGTTTGTGACATCATTAAAGGGTTAGTTCAAACATTTTAATTATGTCATTTACTCATCCTTATGTCATTTCAAACCTGTTATGTTCACATATAAACATTGATCACTGAACATACATAGAGCACAACAAATAAGGTCAAAACTAAATAAAAGCAACAAAAATAAAACCCTCAAGCATACTTCCTTGACCACATGTCAAATGTCATGTCAAGACCACATGTATGAGTGTTGATCAATGTTTATATGTGAAAAAAAGCCTAAATGAAATATGTTAATCATATAAAGCAATTGTTTCTCCTCAGAGGACCTGGATTAATCCGCTCAACTTATGTGGATTTCATATTCATTCCCTTAATTAACTTTTTGAACATATACAGGTCCTTCTCAAAAAATTAGCATATTGTGATAAAGTTCATTTTTTCCATAATGTAATGATAAAAATTAAACTTTCATATATTTTAGATTCATTGCACACCAACTGAAATATTTCAGGTCTTTTATTGTTTTAATACTGATGATTTTGGCATACAGCTCATGAAAACCCAAAATTCCTGTCTCAAAAAATTAGCATATCATGAAAATGTTCTCTTAACGAGCTATTAACCTAATCATCTGAATCAGCTAATTAACTCTAAACACCTGCAAAAGATTCCTGAGGCTTTTAAAAACTCCCAGCCTGTTTCATTACTCAAAACCAAAATCATGGGTAAGACTGCTGTCCAGAAGGCCATCATTGACACCCTCAAGCAAGAGGGTAAGACACAGAAAGAAATTTCTGAATAAATAGGCTGTTCCCAGAGTGCTGTATCAAGGCACCTCAGTGGGAAGTCTGTGGGAAGAAAAAAGTGTGGCAAAAAACGCTGCACAATGAGAAGGGGTGACCGGACCCTGAGGAAGATTGTGGAGAAGGACCGATTCCAGACCTTGGGGGACCTGCGGAAGCAGTGGACTGAGTCTGGAGTAGAAACATCCAGAGCCACCGTGCACAGGCGTGTGCAGGAAATGGGCTACAGGTGCCGCATTCCCCAGGTCAAGCCACTTTTGAACCAGAAACAGCGGCAGAAGCGCCTGACCTGGGCTACAGATAAGCAGCACTGGAGTATCCACAGTCAGTGATGGTCTGGGGTGCCATGTCAGCTGCTGGTATTGGTCCACTGTGTTTTATCAAGGGCAGGGTCAATGCAGCTAGCTATCAGGAGATTTTGGAGCACTTCATGCTTCCATCTGCTGAAAAGCTTTATGGAGATGAAGATTTCATTTTTCAGCACGACCTGGCACCTGCTCACAGTGCCAAAACCATTGGTAAATGGTTTACTGACCATGGTATTACTGTGCTCAATTGGCCTGCCAACTCTCCTGACCTGAACCCCATAGAGAATCTGTGGGATATTGTGAAGAGAAAGTTGAGAGACGCAAGACCCAAGACTCTGGATGAGCTTAAGGCCGCTATCGAAGCATCCTGGGCCTCCATAACACCTCAGCAGTGCCACAGGCTGATTGCCTCCATGCCACGCCCCAATTTCTTTCTGTGTCTTACCCTCTTGCTTGAGGGTGTCAATGATGGCCTTCTGGACAGCAGTCAGGTCGGCAGTCTTACCCATGATTGCGGTTTTGAGTAATGAAACAGGCTGGGAGTTTTTAAAAGCCTCAGGAATCTTTTGCAGGTGTTTAGAGTTAATTAGTTGATTCAGATGATTAGGTTAATAGCTCGTTTAGAGAACCTTTTCATGATATGCTAATTTTTTTAGATAGGAATTTTGGGTTTTCATGAGCTGTATGCCAAAATCATCAGTATTAAAACAATAAAAGACCTGAAATATTTCAGTTGGTGTGCAATGAATCTAAAATACATGAAAGTTTAATTTTTATCATTACATTATGGAAAATAATGAACTTTATCACAATATGCTAATTTTTTGAGAAGGACCTGTAAGTGTAGATGAACAAAAGTCTTATGAGTTTGGAACGACATGAAGGTAAGAATATGACCAAAATGTCCCAATATCTAAGATCTCCTCTGAAACTCCAAAGGAGACACATTCTGAGAATACTGGGGTATTTTTCTCACTGCGAACAATATGAGAACCATAAGATGTAGGGGAAAAGACTCAATTCATTAGAAGTGATCTCTCATTGCTGTCTAGGAAAACAACTGTGATATTAAAGATACTAGAGATATAATTTACTTTCTTATAGGAAAGGAAGAACAGGAGAGTCATATAGAAATATCTAAATAGCATCTTAAAAAACATATCAATAGCAAACTCTAATTGGAAAGTAAAACTGCATTTAGGTGGTAGTATGAGAAATAAGCATAGAAAATGAGCATAGAACTAGAGGGGAAAAGACATTGAGGTCCCCTTTAGTTCTTAAGCCTACTAGTAGCCTAGGATTTAGTAAATGCTTGTGGAACATTGTTATCCCTTTACTCACTCATTAACTTTCTCTCTCTCACACTAGGGTCATGGCAGCAAGTGCCCCATATGCACGGACACACACACGCACGCACGCACGGGGGAATGACTATACAGGTCCTTCTCAAAAAATTAGCATATTGTGATAAAGTTCATTATTTTCCATAATGTAATGATAAAAATTAAACTTTCATGTATTTTAGATTCATTGCACACCAACTGAAATATTTCAGGTCTTTTATTGTTTTAATACTGATGATTTTGGCATACAGCTCATGAAAACCCAAAATTCCTGTCTCAAAAAATTAGCATATTTCATCCGACCAATAAAAGAAGTGTTTTAATACAAAAAAAAAAAAAAGTCAACCTTCAAATAGTTATGTTCAGTTATGCACTCAATAGTCAATACTTGGTCGGGAATCCTTTTGCAGAAATGACTGCTTCAATGCGGCGTGGCATGGAGGCAATCAGCCTGTGGCACTGCTGAGGTGTTATGGAGGCCCAGGATGCTTCGATAGCGGCCTTAAGCTCATCCAGAGTGTTGGGTCTTGCGTCTCTCAACTTTCTCTTCACAATATCCCACAGATTCTCTAT
The DNA here is from genome assembly GCA_026230005.1 of Gila orcuttii. Taxonomy (NCBI): domain Eukaryota; kingdom Metazoa; phylum Chordata; class Actinopteri; order Cypriniformes; family Leuciscidae; genus Gila; species Gila orcuttii. The sequence continues at coordinate 28,971,273 of JAPDVR010000007.1, read as the reverse complement.
GGGGTTCAGGTCAGGAGAGTTGGCAGGCCAATTGTGCACAGTAATACCATGGTCAGTAAACCATTTACCAGTGGTTTTGGCACTGTGAGCAGGTGCCAGGTCGTGCTGAAAAATGAAATCTTCATCTCCATAAAGCTTTTCAGCAGATGGAAACATGAAGTGCTCCAAAATCTCCTGATAGCTAGCTGCATTGACCCTGCCCTTGATAAAACACAGTGCACCAACACCAGCAGCTGACATGGCACCCCAGACCATCACTGACTGTGGGTACTTGACACTGGACTTCAGGCATTTTGGCATTTCCTTCTCCCCAGTCTTCCTCCAGACTCTGGTACCTTGATTTCCGAATGACATGCAAAACTGAGCAACAGCCCAGTGCTGCTTCTCTGTAGCCCAGGTCGGGCGCTTCTGCCGCTGTTTCTGGTTCAAAAGTGGCTTGACCTGGGGAATGCGGCACCTGTAGCCCATTTCCTGCACACGCCTGTGCACGGTGGCTCTGGATGTTTCTACTCCAGACTCAGTCCACTGCTTCCGCAGGTCCCCCAAGGTCTGGAATCGGTCCTTCTCCACAATCTTCCTCAGGGTCCGGTCACCTCTTCTCGTTGTGCAGCGTTTTTTGCCACACTTTTTCCTTCCCACAGACTTCCCACTGAGGTGCCTTGATACAGCACTCTGGGAACAGCCTATTTGTTCAGCAATTTCTTTCTGTGTCTTACCCTCTTGCTTGAGGGTGTCAATGATGGCCTTCTGGACAGAAGTCAAGTCGGCAGTCTTACCCATGATTGCGGTTTTGAGTAATGAAACAGGCTGGGAGTTTTTAAAAGCCTCAGGAATCTTTTGCAGGTGTTTAGAGTTAGTTAGATGATTCAGATTATTAGGTTAATAGCTCGTTTAGAGACCCTTTTCATGATATGCTAATTTTTTGAGACAGGAATTTTGGGTTTTCATGAGCTGTATGCCAAAATCATCAGTATTAAAACAATAAAAGACCTGAAATATTTCAGTTGGTGTGCAATGATTCTAAAATATATGAAAGTTTAATTTTTATCATTACATTATGGAAAAAATGAACTTTATCACAATATGCTAATTTTTTGATTAGGACCTGTATGTCTGTTGCAGAGTAGGAGAATCAGGCACACTAAATGAGTGATTTATAAAAGCCTCTTCATTTCAAATAAAGCCTCCTGGGTAATTTATTTATACATTTATAACTATTAGTTTATATTAATATTTTGAATTAGTTTTTATTTTATATTTATATTTCATAGTTGCATTTTTAGTAATTTTGTACTTTTGTACTTTTTTCCTTTTTAATTACTACTATTTAGTTGTAATTTATTTTCATTTCAAATTTAGTTTTAATTCAGTTTAAGCTTTCCATTTAGTTATTTTAGTTCTTCAACTTAAAGGGATAGATAGGAAATGAATAGTTGAAATAAAGTCGTTATTTTTAGGGGTTTTTGCGCACAAAAAGTATTCTCGTCGCTTGATAAACTTAAGATTGAGCCACTGTAGTCACTTGGACTATTTTAACGATGTCTTTAATAACTTTTCGGGGCCAGCAAGTTTCAATCCCTTAAGAAGCCTATGGAGGAGTGATCCAGCTCTCAGATTTAATCAAAAATATCTTAATGTGTGTTCCGAAGATGAACGAAGGTCTTACGGGCTTGGAACAACATGAGGGTGAGTAATTACTGACTGAATTTTCATTTTTGGGTGAACTATCCCTTTAAACTTATTAAGTTGCCAAGGCAACATTTCTAATTTTCTTTTAGTTTTTCCATCTAGTCTAATCTAAAATTTTACATCTAACTTAATTTCACCTTTATTTCAAATAGTCTTTCCCTAAACTTTTGCCAGTGATTAGAGACTTGCTGGAACATATGGGTTCCATTGTAAAAAGTGTGACAATCTGGGGAACCCCAAATTGTGCTAAAGATATGGACAAAAAAACACAAAACTTTAATTCTGACATGTTCTGAGAACCATGTCCTATGTTCGTTTGCAAATTAGAAGCGATTAAAATGAGAGTTTACTAACGCTATAAGACTGAGATATCATTCAAGAAAATTAGGCACTCTGCTACTACCCTGCAGTCCAAAAGACCATGTAGTACAAATCCCTCTTCTCTTTCACACTCCATCCATTCCAAAATTTGACCCACATTCCTGGCTAATCAGTGAAAGCTCTAGCTAGCTGTTCAATGTATCAGAGTATAACATCCACACAACCCAGAATTTATCATAAGTTCAAGCCAAATATTCACCATACGGAGCGATCAGTCAAAGAGATGTTCCAATTTTACTCATGTTGTGTCCACCTATAAAGCTCATCCAGACTATTATTAACAAAAAAGTCTCTAATGTGTGACGTACTTAAAAGCACATCTGCAGTCCAGAAAAGCAAGTGATGGTGTGTTTAGATGAGGTTGTATGCTGTTTAACACACTGTAAACATTGTTAATAATTTCACAATGTCACCTGACAGAACACAGACACTTTTGCAACCCGGCAGGAAACTGTCGCCTGGATTATTCTTGTCCTAGACTTGCGCAAGAACAATGATGCAAGTTTGAGCTCCAGAGAACATCACACCAAATGCTGACCAGACAGAAATACATCCAAAACGGACAGTGTTTGACTATTGGTTACAATGAAAGGTCAAAATATTAAGAATACAAATTTTATTTTGGCAAACCTTTACAAGGTTAAACATATTACCATTAGTTAACATATACTTATATATTAGTATAGTATAGTTAGTATATAGTATATATATATATATATATATATATATATATATATATATATATATATATATATATATATATATTAGTATAATATTACATTAATATATTATATAAAATTAATATTATAGTATAGTTAGTAGATATATACAGTACGTATATATGAACAAACAATAAACAACAATTTTTACAGCATTTATATAGGTTAATGTATGAATATGCTATTATCGTTGTTATTTCATGAAATTGTATGCATTAACTAATGTTAACACATTTTTGTAAACGACAATCAATAGTCATGCAGTAAGTACAAATTCTGTTTAAAAAAAAAAATCTGCTGTCTGTTAACAGTAAAATCCAGAATTAACCCAGACATTTGAAACATTTTAATATAAAGGTCAGGTCTCTTGAAACCAGTACAAACTACACGTTGAAATGGGAAAAATCCATCCCTGATTTCTGTGTTACTGATACTGTAGGTTAAGATAATAAATTCAGCAGCTGTGAATATTGCATTTACGCAGGGAGCAAATTAGTGAGTCATTGTCAAGTTTAAATATTTAACAGAGCAAATTTCACGGCACATATCACAAAACTTGTCCTCGGTGAACATGGCCAACTTCTAAACTGTGCTTAGTACACTCCAGGAACGCCTACTCGCTCAACAAGGACTTCTGTGAGAAACTTCACTACATTTCATTGAGAGGAGGACAACATATGAGTCAAAATCTGCTGAGAGGTATTTAAATTGAATAAATCATGTTTCAATCAATGTAACAACATTTTATCAAACATTGATAACTGCCTTAATCTTTTAAAAAGATAGTGATCAAACTACATTTTATAAAAATCACCTGTCAAGTTTATAATATACTGTATATTACATCAGCATATGAGAGTTAAATTGGACTACTTTAATCGCTTTTTTAATAGTTCATCTATTGCCAAAATTATAAAAAAAGATCAGTCAAGAAAAGAAAATTATTGAAAACATTCAAATCAGGAATATCAGAAACAGAATGCGTAGTTTGTGCACAAAAAATGTCCGTCAAAAACCAACATGAAAACAAATGTCCGTCAAAAACCTGGTGAAGTTTTTCAGTTTTATCAGCGTTTATTCTCTTTAGCCTGCAGTGTGAAGTATTTCACTCAGTTCTTTGATTCAGCGAGTGAAGAACAAATTTATATTCACGTGCGTTATATATTATGCACGCTATCTTCTCTGACAGACAGCATTTTGAAGCTGCACAGGCCGCCATTTTCTCCAATGAGTGGTTTTGATGCTCAAAGTTGTTTAAAAAAAAAATCTTTTTTTAAATTAATGAAAATTCAGATCCTGTTGTAAATAATAGTGAAAAATAAAACGGTCATTCCATTATTACCACTAAGCAAATTTTGACTCGTAGCAAATTCTCCTAATTTTATCAATAATTTTACATTTTTAGCAAAAACTAGTCTTTAAATGGTTTTTGTGTCCCAAGGCTCTGAATACTGCCGTGCAATAGTTTTCAGCATGTGGTATGACCTGTGAATCTCTTTTGTTGAGTCATGACCTGGCTGAAGAGAAAAAGCTGCCTGCCAGTGTTTATAAAGTGTTTATTGATTGATGAGAAGTGGAGAGGTCTGAACTTGCCTGACTGTGCAGCATTGCTGGGGGGTGTTGTGACTCTCCTCCTCTGAAAGGTCAGACAGGAGAGATTTGCTGAGAGGTGAACAAACCGTAGGCTTCGTATGGAGGGCTATGAAGTGCCTCAACAGAGAAATCTGTGCCTGCTATCCTTTATCTACCTCCACAATGCTACAATTTGACAGGCATGTCAAAGATCTTGATGCTTTGTGAGCTCTATATATCTCAGGAGTTTTCCCAGAAAGAATAATAGGATTGAGAACTATAAGAAGAAAAGAAGGAGGTAAAGAGGGCAGATTAGGACTTCAGCACTCACAATATGAAATGACGTGAGTGACAAACGGCTCTCTAACACCTAAAACTGCAACAATATTCACCCTCACACACATCTACATGGACTCTGCGTCTGCAGAACTCTGAGAATGCTAATTTGCAAATTTTCTGCAAAATTCAAATAGTCGACATTGACTAAATTCTAAGTATTCCTGATCTCTTGTGTATTTATTAAATATGTTTGTATAGTTTAATTATGCTAACTAGGGATGCAGTGATATTAAAATTCTGCCCGATACGGATAAGCCAATATAAATATCTATTATTTGCTGTTCTATTTTGTCTAAAGAAATGTAAAAAAATAAACAAATAAAACAGTAAAAACTAAAATTTCACTAAAAAAATAGGTCAGTTGTTTTAAACGCAACAAATTAATTTAGCCAAAACAATGTTATAATTTACAGTATGAACAATGGATGTTCATTTGGAGATTTGCTAAAAATTGCATTTAATTGTGTTTTTAAATTATTAGGCCATGTGTCACCAAAGCGTATATAGCCAGCAGAAGACGCTAGGCACTCCGGCACAACTTTTTCAGTTGAGACCGTTTGCTTGCTATGATACGGAATATCACCTGAAGTGTTTCTCATTTCACAGATAGTTTGTTTCTGTGCTGTTTCTATATAAAAATGTTGACACAATGTAAAGAATTTGCTCTGGCTTTTGTTTTCAATTATTTTGTTACGTTATTATGCTTGTTGTTGTTATCTGTTGACGTTATACAAGCAGAATGTGGCGGCTGGTTGATGTGGTATTTGTCCCGCCCCTCCTCCACTCTGATTGGACAGCTGGGTAAAAATGACAGTGATGAGCGCTGTGTTTTACCTAAAACTGAATATTCTTCAACTCTCGGTGACTGGTAAAAAATGTGAAATAGACGCTCAGCGTTTATTTAATAGCGTCTATTAAAAACGCTAGTCTCTGGAAAAACGCTTTGGTGGACACACGGCCTTAGTGTTTGATGAACTTTAAGTGAGTGTTAGATGAATCTAAATATAATAAGGATAATGAGCATAAACAATTAAATATCCAAATAATTTCTTTTTTTTTGCAGACAAAATTGGCTATAGTCAACCAGTTATTATGAAAATTCTGTAAATCACTGTAAAAAGACGAGTAATAATATATTCACATATGCTGTATGCTATATCCAACTGTGTATTTACTGTCAGCCTTTTCTTTTGTGGAGCAAATGTATTATTATCAAACACAGCATCTTGTTCGTTGCCCCAAAAGCAGCAATAAAATAATAATAAAGAGAGGGAGGGGGAAAAATTGACGGGAGCCTTATTTTCCTCACGACACAAATGTTTCCCGCTCTGTCAGGTCTGGGCTTTCTTATTCCAGGCAGCGCATCACAGTGAGGCAGCACTAAGAATAGCTCACAAACGCCTTCTTATGTAACCGTGTCAGAATGCATTGTGTGGAGGATATTAAGTCCTGGCTAAGCAGGGTCGTGTTGGAAGTATAGAACAAACGACAGTGATCTAAAAACACATTACATGATCCACACTGTAGAACTTTAGTTGATCACTGCCATTTACTTCAGTGGAAGCCCCTTCTCAGTTAACTGTGATTTCAGCTGAAATCATTCACTGAACACTACTGAGGTCAGTCTACTCTTCAACACTGGCATTTTGAAACTCCCTCGCATTTTAGAAAGCAACAAAAAGGGAACCTGCATGTGAAGCACAAACTGTTCATTTCGTACAATGACAACTATTCATCTAACTCTGAGTTGTTCTTGTCCACGGTCACCTTGTGCTTGCTGACCGAAGAAGAGACCTGACACCCTGTAAAGCTGCTTTGTGACACTTACCATTAATAAAACTCTATATAAATTATGAAGGAAATTAAACCTACAGCTGAAAGAGCCATGAAATCGATTTATAAAGAAGCATCAGGACCAGGGGCGGATCTACGGGGTGGCAAAGGGTGGCAGCTGCCACCCCTGGGATACAGTCTTGCCACCCCTGTTGCCACCCCATTTATAAATCAGATAATATTTTAGAAGTATATTTTTATGTCATAGCCTACACGTTGAAGGCTAAGGAGACCCGCACCAAACTCCTCTCAAACAGAAATCGCCGATTTAGAATCCCCTCCCCCTCACAATGGTTTCACCCATCACTAGCACGGCATGCGACCCCCGCGAAATTTCACCAGTCACGCCAGTAGGGCAGCCTGGACAGTGCCTCGGAGAACGAAGAGAGGCTGATAAGCAGTGAGTTTAGAGGTAAGTTTGACACCAAATCGAAAAAGTCCATAGCAGACAGTTAACCCTGCAACAACCACATTGTTACGTTATTTACATCCGCAATATTGGTTGTCTCATCGAATTTTTCTATGATCGTCAGGTCAGATAAGGGTCTAACGTTAGTCTAGCTCTTTGTGTGTGTTTAAATACTGCTGTCACAAAATTGGCATGGATCCACTTTCCCAGCATCTATGACAGTTTAATTTGGCATGTCGACCATTTTTCAAAAATTGGATTGAGATATCTAAGCGGTGTCAAGCTGGTGATGCACAAGCACTGCACGTTTGACTCACATGGACACCTGTTATTAACAACGTGACCATTTTCTCTCTGGTTGACCACGCATTTTGCAGTTAAGTTAGCCCTACATCATGTGCACGAATTTAGACGGAGAATACACGGTATAAAAATAAATAAAACTCTAAATAGCGATAAATTTCGCTCTATTCGCGTTTGGTGTGAACGCAGCATAATGAACAGGCTGTCAAAGATTGCAATGCTGGAGTGTGTGTGTGTGCGCGAAAGAGAGGCGCCGGCGCGATCGAACTCTGTGTGTGTGTGTGAGAGAGAGGTGCGGGTGCGATCGAACTGTGTGTGTGAGAGAGAGAGAGGCGTGGGCGCGATCGAACTGAGTGTATGTGTGTGTTTCGTATGACTAAATCTGTCCATATTTCCTCAAAACTCACTAGAAGACATCATTTGAGGGGTCTTTTTTTATATATAAAACTCCTGGGGAGCATACCCCCAAACCCCCCAAGAATTGCTTTTTCACAAAGTACAATTTAAGTATAGACTACGCAGACTGCTGATAGTGATTACACAGAGAAAGGGTCCACAATTCACAAATTAAGACCCACACCATCCAAAAACCCAGCTACATCTCTGATTTGACTCCCACTCCGTGTAATGTAGTGTAGAGAACAAAACACATTCAATGAAATGGCCCCCCTCCTGAAACCTCATGCCACCCCTTTGCCACCCCAGGAAAAAATCTCTAGATCTGTCACTGATCAGGACCCATCAAAAGACAGAAAACTGAGGGGTCTGTGGGATGCCACATGGGTGAGGAGAGCAATTATTTATTGCGTTCTGGTTCCCTCTGGCCTGTGCTGTCCCTTTGGTGTCTTGGGCAAGTCGAAGAGAAGGCAGATGGTCAGAAGGAGCTGGAGAGGGTGCAGGAGCTGTGGTAGAGGTGCGGGGGTGGCCGGTCTCTTGGCATATGGACAAAGCATGAGAGCCACATCTCAGTGTTTACAGAGAGCAACCCACTGTCCACAGTATCAGCCCATGTTACAACTCACGCTCACTCAGAATGAGTATTCCTGTACTACGACTTTACATTTCTCTTGCATACTTCATTGAAAAGAGCTTCTTTTGCACTCTTCGCTAACATACTATATTCCAAAGCTTTTCTATTTACTTCTTTCGAACATACTTTATTCCCAAGATCATCTTATTGTACTCTTCACTGCATACTTTTCCTTGAGATTTTCTTGTGTACCCTTCTCTAGCATCTCTGAGATCTTCTATCACAAAGCTATATTCTTATATACTCTTTTCTAGCATGTCATTCTCAGAAACCTCTTATGAACTCTTCTCTGGTAAACTTCATCCCTGAGATCTTATTCACTCTTTGCAGAATCCTTTTTAATCAAGCTCTAATACTCTATGCTGAGCATGCTTTATATTCCAGATCTCTTTATGTAGACTTTTCTAGCATACTTTTTTTTACTAAGACTTCTTTGGGGCTGTATTCGCAAAACATTCTTATGAATAAAATTAGGACTTAAGAATAAGACTGCTATTTTTATCTTATTTTCGAAGTTAAAAAAAAGTTATGAATATTTTGTACTCCCAAAAATAAAAATTCTGATTAAATGAAAAGTTCATTTACTCACCCTTGTGTCGTTCCAAATGGTATGAACACAAAAGATGAAATTTTGAAGAATGCTGGTTACCAAACAATGTGGGTGACCATTAAATTCCATTGTATGGAAAAAAAAAGGTTGAGTAAATGATGACAGAATTTTCATTTTTGGATGAACTATCGCTTTAAGAATGTTTTACCTTTTTTCTTAAGATTGTTCTTGCAAATTTTTGGAAAAGAATGTTCTCTCATTGTAAATAACTTATTGAAGCTCCAAATTGTCTAAAATAAACAAAGGTCAGATGTTTAATTCAATTTATTGGGTGGTTTCAAATATTAAGAACTCAGCATTAGCTAAATATAATAATAATACAAGATTTTACTTACACAATATAGCTAGTAATTTTTTTTGTAACAATCAAAGTCATTAGCACATCTCAGAACACCTTAAGTTGAAAAATAAAAATCATGAGGGGCTTTCTACTTAAAAAGGGTTAATAGATAGCAATAGCAACTTTATTTATATAACACAATTTAAACAACACAAGTTGACCAGAGTGCTTACAATGTAACACAGAACACAAAAAGAGGAAAGAACATTTTAGTTAATAGAACATTAATAGATGGGCAATTATATATTGTTAAAGGGTCAGTGCATCCACAATTTACTCCTCCTCAAGCCATCCTAGGTGTATATGACTGTCTTCTTTCAGCCAAACACAATCGAGTTCCAAGCTTTATAATGGGAGTGAATAGTACCTGAGATTTTGAAGTCCAAAAAAGGGCATTCATCCATCATAAAAGTAATCCATACAGCTCCAGGGGGTTAATAAAGGCCTTTTGAAGCGAAGCAATGCGTTTGTGTAAGAAAAACATCCATATTTATAACTTTAATCACTAGCTTCCGCTAACGTTTGTCCGCGAGTTCATGAGAGAGTCGAGTTCCGCCGTATGACATATGATATAGGATGTTGGAGTAGCATAAGCTTAGGTGAGAGTAGGTTCAAACAAATAGGGCTAGGCAATAAACTCAAGCTCCTCCGATATTTCTCTTTAAAAATTCTCGTTTTAGACTTTAATTCGTGACCAGTGTTTTGTTTTGCTCTATCCTCTGCGCTTCCGCATTCGTCAATACGTCATATGTCGGGTCAGAGGTCACTCTTCCACCAGAACTCAACTCATGTCCGGATGCCGATTCTAGTTTATAAAGTTATAAATATGGATATATTTATTAAAAAAAACCCGCATTGCTTCACTTCAGAAGGCCTTTATTTACCTCCTGGAGGCGTATGGATTACTTTTATGATGGATGGATGATCTTTTTTTGGGCTTCAAAATCTCAGTTACTATTCACTCCCATTATAAAGCTTGTATTTTTTAAAATATAACTCTGATTGTGTTCAGCTGAAAGAAGAAAGTCATATACATCGAGGAAGGCTGGAGGGTGAGTAAATTATGGGATAATTACATTTTTGGGTGAACTAACCCTTTTAGATTTACCAGTGTAAAGGTTGAATTTACGGTATTAAAAAGGCAAATTCATGAGTAAGATAGTAAATAATCAGACAACAAGTCTGTCATTTTATCCCTACGATAAAAAATAATTACATTGTTCTTAAACGAATATGTGAAAAATGCCCTTAATTGCACTTAGCACATTCTCATAAATATCTTAGAATTTCTCCTTTTTTTTACTTTTTTCTAAAGATTTTTGTGAAAATCCCTTCTACACTCTTTATTGAGTATGTTCTCTATAGCTCCAGCCCTGCTCTATTTATACAACATACTCCTCATGACACACTTCATTCCCATGCTTTTATTCAATAGAGCCGTTCTCATTATGTCAGTATTGTGACATGTCTTAAAACAGTCTCACATCACGGCAGACGATAGGTGTTAATTTTTACATTGTTTAGCATTTCATGACTTGTCATGACTCACATACCGGGGTGGGTGTTGTTCAATGTGAGCCCAACTGATAGTCTGCCACACTGCTCAAGCTCTCCTCATCATCACACACACTGTACGGATGCGCTCTGTCCACACGCACAGGCTCCGTTCACTGGCGTTCTGCATGCAAAAGAGCTCGCCAGTCTCCCAACCTCTGTTCCCATGCCATTCACAAACAAAGCTCCTCTCACAAAGCAGGCCAACAATCACAGCTCTCATGACGCAGATCATGGGAAAGGGCCCCTTGGGCCAGAAACATCTTCAATGATTTTGAACCCCTAAGGGGTGAGAGCCACTCTTCAGACGTCCATCACTCTTGCTAAAGCGAGAGCGAAGCCGTCGATTGGCTTTTTTGGCCACCGTTTGAGGACGCTGAGCCACAGTGGAAAGCGTCCCTTTCGTCCACTGAGTCACCGTGTTCCCACAATGCTCTATGGGTGGAGAGTTTTACTTCTATTCCTGTCATGTGCGATGGGAGTGAGGAAATACAACACAAATCACTCGCTCTGTGTTTACGATGTTCAGAGTGTGTGTACGTGTGTGTTTTTGTTTGTGGGATGTAACAATGAATGGGCCCAGTGCCCTGAAATAGCCAGCAACATGAGGCAGTGTGCAGCAAGATCGCAGTGGGAAGGGTGGAGTGACTTGTGTACGAGCCATAAAGAGAAAGAAAGAGGAGAGTTAAAGGGTGTGGGAAGCAGGTGAAAGGACAAAATGTCCCTCTGTGACCCTGAAATAAAGAGAGGAAAAAGGGCCGATTTGAGATAAGAGATGTGGAGATGCTGCCTACTACACAAATACTGCTTCATTATTTCAGATATTCCTGAAATATACAAACATGAAAAGAAAAATAGTCCTGTACATTTTGATTGTCTAATTTATTTATTTATTTTTGTCAGAAAGCATCTTTTGCATGCTCATTTCATGTTATACTTATGTTTATCTCATTATCATCATTAATCAATCTCGTACAGTATGTTAATTCTACAACTCTTCAATGAGGCATGCTTACTAGAACATAGGCTACACTGCCATTGAAAATTCAGTAAGATTTTTATATATATATATATATATATATATTTTCATTCAGCAAGGATGCATTAAATTATCAACAGTGAAAGTAAAGACCATTTCAATTCAGAAAAAAAAAGAAAAAATCCAGAAAAAAAAATGCACCATGGTTTCCACAAAAAATATTAAGCTGCACAACCATTTTCAACAATGATAATAATAAGAAATGATTCTTGAGCACTAAATCATCATATCAGAATTATTTCTGAAGGATCATGTGACACTGAATACTGGATGAATGATGCTGAAAATTCAGCTTAGCCATCACAGACATTTTAAAATTTTAAAAATAGAAAACAGTTATTTTAAAATGTACAGTAATACTATCTTACAATATTATTTTGATTGAATAAATCCACCGTTGCTGATCATAGGCAACTTTATGCCTTTACACTATTACTGTTACACTTAAGCTGCCAATCATACACTTTTAGAAAAAAAAAACATTAGATCAAACAAAAACAACAATACAATATTATCACCATTTCATAAAGCAAAGCTAACAACATATATGAATACTTCAAACCTGAGTTCAACTGTTTTTAAGGCTTTTTCATTTGCCTAACAATGCTTCCATCAAGGTTTGATACAAAAATAAAATATTATATTATATAAATATAATAAATATGTATAATTTATATAAAAAACATAATTGTAATAACAAAACAAAAAAAAGTGTAGTGGAACACTAGTACCTAAATATAACCCCAGCCTACATTTTGTGAATGCTTGTTTATTATGGTCAAAGTTATTTTTTTATTTATTTTTTTTACCTCCACTACAATTTTCAGGGCTCTCCAGAAAAGATTCAGTGCTAGAGGTCTAATAACGCTCCTGCTATTACAACAGTCACATGCAGACATCCATTAGGACCTGAGTCATGTGGAAATTGTTGCGTAGAGCGAGTGAGAGGAATTCTCTATTCATATAAACCTCAAAATACACTCCATAGAGAGGTGGAGATGAGGTCACGATCTTACAGCTGTAAACAGCAAGTCATGTAACCCGTGCCATCTAAACATGTGGAGCGAGTCGGCATCACCTACATGACTGTTGAGTTCTCAGAAACCCCGTAGCACTTACTGCTTCATGCAGATGATTGGACTAACTAACTAATTAACCGACAGAGTGATCATAGTTACTTTAGATAGGATGTGGCTACAGACCTCTACTGTATGTGCTGTATGCAGTGCTTGAGTATTTGTGCCTGAAGGCCAGTTAAAGATTACTGATATGAGTCACACTGCTCACAGCAGCCCACTCTCTCTCTCTCTCTCTCTCTCATTCTCTTTCAGTCCCTATAATCAAGTCCCTATAGTTCCTCAGTTCAGGAGGGCCTGGAGGTCTCCATGGTAACATGGATTCATGTGAGTCAGTCAGTGGAGTACAGAAAAGCACACAGAGAGACAGAGAGAGAGAGAGAGAGAGAGAGAGAGAGAGAGAGAGAGAGAGTTGTAAATGTGAAGAGAACTGAAACCGACCAGAGAGAGAGAGAAGGAACAGGTGATGAACACACAGGTCATCGAAAATGACACAGGTGCCTAAATACATCAGAAGGGATTTCAAAATCAAGATGCTGCTCTCGAAGGTCACACCCGTCACTTACTGACGTCAGCTACAAACGAAAAGAAAAAGAAACAAAACAAAAACATCTCAAAGGTCTTACTTCCCACTCATGGTCATGTTGACTAGAAACCCATATATGGGCTCTATTATGCGCTGTCATGCATATAAAATTTGTTTGTAAGCATGCACACTTTTGCGCACAAACAATCCCATTGGATGAAGCTGAGGGATGTATGTATATTAAATAGTGCTGAAAATATTGTCAAAATCACAATGTTTTCACCAAATATTGAAGCCTGTTACCACCTCATAGTAAAATAACAAAGTGAAGTAATTGTGAGATTAAGTTTAACATTAAAAGTTTAAAAAGAAAAGATGTCACACTGTGAATTATAAAGTCACAATTGAGAGATATAGAGTCATAACAACAACTAAGGGGAATTATGAGGTTGCAATTATCTGGAATAGTCACACTGCAAAATAAAGTCACAATTACAAAATATAAAGTCGCATTTACACTACTGTTCAAAAGTTTGGGATCAATAATTTTTTAAGACTCATCAAGGACATTAAATTGATCAAAAGTGACAGTAAAGACATTTATAATGTTACAAAAGATTTATATTTCAAATAAATTCTGTTCTTTTGAACTGTCTATTCATCAAAGTATCCTGAAAAAAGAAATACATCACAACTTAAGCAGCACAACTGTTTTAAACATTAATAATAAGAATAATAATGAGAAATGTTTCTTGAGCAGCAAATCAGCATTTGAGAATTGTTTGCGCAAAAGTGCATTTTAAAACATAAAAATAGAGGACAGTTATTTTTAACTTGTCATTATATTACTGTTTTTACTGTTTTTTTTTATCCAATAAAAGTAGTCTTGGTGAGCATAAGAGATGTCTTTCAAAAAAATCTTACAAACCTCAAACTTTAGAATGGTAGTGTACATTTTTTTCCATCTCAGGCTGAAATGGACTTTCATACCTACAAAGTGAAACTGCCTCATTTAGCTCAGGGGTTTTCAAACAGAGTCTCTCCACATAGTCTCTCAAACAATACAAAAACAACCAGTCTAAAAGAGCTAGATTTTCTTATTACACCATTTTTTTAATTAAAAACACAGATTTCTGTATGCTGTATTAAAACTGGAATGCAGTATAGAGCCAGAGACGTACAGCCAGTCTAGATAACCCTTGTATATGACAAGAACCTTCACCTGGGATATAAATGTTCATTTCAAATTGAAAGAATTGTAATTTCCCTTTGACAAAACACATGCCTGGTGCTGAGGGCTAGTTCACTGCCACCTGAAACAGCTGCTGTTGCTCTGTCCTTGGGAGGCACAGTCACATCCAAGCTCCGATCTCTTGACTGAGACAGCTGATGGTGACGCCAGGGCCCCGGAGGCTGGCGTCACAAGGGCTTTTGTGGTGACTTACCCTCCCTGAAGGACATTTAGTAGGACAGTGACACCAGCCTCTGTGGGATCTGGAAAAGCTGCTCACATTCTCAGTGAGGCGCTGACACAGATAGCGCTATCCCTAAATGACTATTAACACAGCTAATAGTGCTTCACACTCTGGGAAATGAACACAGGAAGTCCCAAAACACAGTGAGACTGAACATCAGCGTAACGAGCAGCCGGAGAGGGTCCCGCTCATTAGCGATTGGTTAAAAGCTTCACGGCAGCTGTGAGTCAGAGCTGCATATGAAACAGCTCCACATGGTGTGCTGATCTACCGAAGATGGCCAGTAATATGAATTTTATTACAAGTGGCAGGAAATCAGAGGTTTCGGTTCAATTTTCGTCATCAGCACTTAAATGTACTACAATGAAACAGGCAGTAGAAACAACTGAATTTAAAAAGGATGCTGTGATCCTTTCCCTGCTATATATAGAGATTTGGTTGTAAGAACATTTCAGGAGCAACCCAGATCTTATTCAGTGGTTTACATCCTAAAGTCTGACTCACCTTGCAGACAAAACTTGAGCTCCTTGGCATCGGTGACAGTGCTGCCAGTCATTCTCTCTGGCACTTTCTTACTCATGCGATTGTAATTCCGTCTTTTCTTGGACTCGCCCCACAGGTTGGAGCCCCCGTGCATGCTGGGAATATTGAGCACAGCGATACCCTCCAGAGCCGTGCTGCTGAGATCCAAGATGATGCCATCACACTGGGACACCAAACAGAGAAAACAGAAAATGTTTTAACCTTTCTTGACTGAAGAAAATCTGCAAAAAAATAGATACAATAAGCCTCTTATGCTCTTATATAAAGTCCCATATGCTCACCAAGGCTGCATTTATTTAATAAAAAATACAGTAAAAACATTAATATTGTTAAATATTACTACAATTTAAAATGACTAGTATTGTATTTTAATATATATTTATTAATATGTAATTAATTCCCATGGCAAAGCTGAGTTTTCAACAACCATTGCTTCAGTCTTCAGTGTCACACATGATCCTTCAGATATCATTCTAATATGCTGATTTGCTGCTTAAGAAACATTTCTTATTATTATCAATGCTGAAAACAGCTGTGCTGCTTAATATTTTTGTGCAAACAATGATAAAAAAATGCAGATGAATAGAAATGAATAGAAAGTTTATTTTGATGAATAGAAAGTTTATTTTGAATAGAAAAGAACAACATTTATTTGAAATAGAAATCTTTTGTAACATTATAAATGTCTTTACTGTTACTTTTGATAAATTTAATGCACCCTTGCTGCTAAATACTTTATAAGAAAGAATAATTAAAGCACTGGAGGCACGATAAACTGTATCCATGTTTTTAACTATTGGGATGGGTGCATCAATAACAATCGCATTCCAGACACGAGAGATGTGAAAATGCCTGCCGGCGATCCAAAAATAGAAATGTTGTACAGTATTTTTTGATGTCAGAGACCACCCTGAATCAAACCAAGGGCGTCAGTACAGTGGAAAAGTACACAGACTTCAAAAGACGAATGCTGACACGTTTACGACATAATGAGATGCCTTAATCTGCTTGAGATCCCACACAAGAGTGGGAGATAGAAACAGCATATTTTTCTAATGCAAATTCCTTAACTGCTTATGTTTTCATAGCTCTTCTAATTTCATAACAGTTGTGAAACATTCGCCTCTTTGGTCGGATTTAAAGTCCCTTTAAGGCAAGTCAGTTCACTTGGCGGCCATGTTGACAATGCCCCCTGGCAGCTTTTTTTTATGTAGGTAGTAAACATTCAAGTACAGCTCTTATGTACCAGAATGGAAAAAAATGAAATCTTTTTCAGATCAGTAATAAATTGCACAATAATCATATATTTGGCTCAAATCAAAAAATCAAAAAGACGATTGCTTCTTTTAACTGAAAGGCAATTTATGGTTTCGCCTATTCATTATACAAAAGTGGTTAATTTTGCCTCTTTATAATATCTCTGTCTTGATGACATATCAAGCCAGCACTTTATTAAATAATATTATATCAGTTAAAAAAATAAATACTCCTTATTTTCAATCATATCATGCATTATTCATTATGTACATCTAACCACAGGCACAAACTGGCCAGTGTGCAACTTTCACATGATGGGAATTCTGTCAACAGAGGTCATCTGCCACTCTTTGCTTTCAGACATACGTTCTGACGTGTTCCCTCAACATTGACTGTGCAAGAGCTGCCTGAGGTTTCCTGTAGATACTGTAGCCAGCTGCATTAATGAATCTCAGTTTGTTGAAGGAAGTGTTCAGTTGACATACTGACCCGATACACAGTTAAAAGACTGTGAATGTGGCTGTATATAATTACAACATTTAAGTAAAATAAGTAAAACAGGGCACTATTGATGGGCTAAATGTCCTGGACTCACCTCCACCTCAATGGTTTCGTTCAGCTTTTTACAAGTGGCTGAGATGGTCTCTGTGGTGCCAAATTCAAAGTACCACAACTTGTTTTTCATCCTGAAGAGAGAGAGAGAGAACAAAATAGTTAAAAGTTAAACCAAGAATTTAAACAACAGTTTTATACTCTTTGGAATATTCAACGCTGCTGTTTTAAGTCACTTATTTGTATGGTATGGTACGGATTTTGTTAAAACACTATTGAGCCTTCGTAAACTCTATAACAAAACAGAATTAGCTTGTGCTGTTACACATCCATACATTTAGTCCATGGATGTGCTAAAGTTGCGTAGCAAAAATTCAAAAGAGGCCACATCAAAAGAGCTCTCACAAAAGCTATAGAACAATTGTTTAATTGCATTAGAAAGTCTATGGCTACAAGAAGATAACCAAAACACTAAAAGTTCCTAGAGACAGCTGGCAGCCTTATTCATAAGTTTAAAATGTGTTGTACCAGAAAACATTTGAGGGTGTTGAAGAAAAAGGACAATATCATTAAGGGGAATAAAATGTTTGATCAGACCAAATGAGAAAAACCCTCAATTTACAGCCAAAGACTTGAAAGATGACCTGATGAAAGAAGGAAAAAACATTTCAATGCAGAGTTTAAGAAGAACACTAGACAATGACCTTCATGTTGGGACTCTTGAACAAGAAAAACACAAAAGGCTCACTTGAATATGCTAAAATTAATTTGGATAGACCTATGGAGTTCTGAAAGAATGTTTTATTGAGTGATGAGACCAAACTGGAAGTTTTTGGACCCATGGATCAGTGGTATGTCTGGTGCAAAATAGGCAAAGCTTATGAGCAGAAGAACACCATCTACATGGTCAAACACGGAGGTGGTCCAGTCTTGTTACGGGGTGCTTTGCTGTTGCAGGAAGTGGAAATCTTGACTGTATGCAGGTGTGAAGTATCAAGCCATTTTGGCAAAGATGGTGATGCCTTTGGTGCAGAGACTGAAGCTTTATGATCACTGGACTTTCCTGCAGGACAGCCATCACAAAGTATACATCCAAATCTACTAAAGCTTGGTTCAGGGATCAGTCGTAGAATATTATTGAGTGGCCTGTACAGTCTTCAGATTTAAGTCTCATTGAAAATATTTTGTGGAATTTGAAGAAAGCAGTTGGTAACTTGAAAACTAAAGATTATCAGTGATCTGGAAGCTTTTTCAAGAAAGGGATGGGGCAAGATTGCAGTAGAGAGGTTACAGAAGCTTCTAAGCACTTACAGGCAGCGTTTATTGGAGGTTATAAAGAATAAAAGATTCTGCACAAATTTGACTTTTGGGGGTTGAATAATTTTGTACATGAATGTTTAGAGCCAATTAGATTAGATTAGATTTTTTCGGTTTTCATCAACTTTATGTTATCAGAATCACTCAAATGTGTATTAAAGGGATAGTTCCATTAAAAAAAATGACCTTGCTCTTCCAAGCTTTAGAATGGCGGTGTAGAGCACTTTTATGATGGATAGATGCACTTTTATGGACTTCAAAACAGAAATAGCCATTCACTGCCATTATAAAGCTTGAAAGAGCCAGGACATTTTTTAATACAACTATTTATAAGAAAGTCATATACACCTAGGATGACTGGAGGGTGAGTAAATCATGGGCTAATTTTAATTTTATGGAAACAAAATACTATGTAAGTCAATTGCTACCGTCAACTGTTTGATTACCAACATTCTTTAAAATATCTTCTTTTGTGTTCAACAGAAGAAAGGAACTGATACAGGTTTGGATAAACATGAGGGTAAGTAAATGATGACAACATTTTTGGGTGAACTATCCCTTTAATAAACGTTCAATAATAGTTTACTGATGCCTTTGTTAAACTGTTTTCATAAAAAAAAAATTGTCCTCAGCAGCAAAATGGTCCAGGGTGTTGAATAATTTTGATTGCAACTGTATGTAATGTATTAACCTGGAGAATATTTGTACAGTATTTGCTTATTTTAAGTAAAAACTGAAATGTTAACATGGCAGAAAGCGGACACCTGTGCGTCTAAATGTTCTTAGATGACCTCAAAAGAGTAATTGACAAATTATTAATGGTGTACAACATGATGCTCAGTCATAATGAACACAAGACAGAAATTATGACTCAATGTGCAGCTGTTCTATCATTGGAACAACAAACAAGTTTGCGTTTACACACCCCAATGTTAATGCTGGCGTGAAAATAAATATTATGGGATGAACAGAGCCTTGGGCTGTCAACAGATAAATGACAACCGCTCTATGATCTAACTCTGATCAAAAATGTACTTCATTTGCAACCACACATAACATGAATTTAAAAAAATCTTGTTTAGTTTAGTATTTAAGGCATCACATTTTTACAATTCAATTAATCAAGGAAAGCATACAGAACTCTTTGATGGTAAATCTACAATTCATTTGAATCTACACTATAGTGTTCAAACATTTGAGGTCAGTAAAGTGTTTTTTTTAAAAGAAATTAAAAACAAATTCAGCAAGGACACATTCTATTGATCAAACGTGTCAGTAAATACATTTATAATGTGACAAAAGGCTTCTATTTCAAATAAATGCTGTTCTTTTGAACTTTCTATTCATCAAAGAATCGTGCAAACAGTTTACACGAATATTAAGCAGCACAACTGTTTTCAACATTGACAATAATAAGAAAAATATTTCTTCAGAATTCTGATTTCTGAAGGATCATGTGACTGAATGATGCTGAAAATTCAGTTTTGCCATCACAGGAATAAATTACATTGTAAATGTTTTCATTCTAAATAGAAAACATTTATTCTAAATTGTAATAATAATTCAAAATATTACTGTTTTTACAAATAAAAGACTTCTTACAAAAAACATTTAACTCCAAACTATTGAACGGTTGTGAACTTGTAACTTAAACAGGCCTAACTCTGTCACAATCATTTTAATTAAACAAAATGAAACGAGATGTGCTTTAACACGACTCAGTCTGTCTAATCTTACCAATTACAATGTTTGGTCATTCTTGAGGACAAAGTTAAGGTTATGGTTAGGACCAGGCGGCCTTTGGGCCAGTTCATTTTGTCACCCTCTGCCCTTCCCCTGGCCTTCTGAAATATTGATATGGTACAAGGGAAGCTGAGGCAGACAGGTGTGAGAGGACATGAGCGACAGTGAACTTGGCCTCAGCTTCCATAAAGAAACCAGAGCCACCATCGGCAACCTGAGCACAATCTGACATTAACGCTTCCTAGGACATTGAGAGGAGCCAGCTGAGGACAACAGACAGTGCCAATATATCACAGAAGGATATGACAAATCTAAAATTAAGACCTTATGCTTCAGCTCAGTGTATATATATGAGATTTAACAAAAAACAAACAAACAAACAAACAAAAAAAACAGATTTGCAACACTGGGACCCTATCAATTCTCTCTCTGCAGTGCATGTTGTATTTTCACTTTGGTTATTATGAAACAGGGCAATTTACACTCATCAGATGGTGACAACCAGTGACAAGGCCTTGCAAAGGGGTGTTCTGCTGATAATGACAACACTATTGTTGGCATAATAGACAACATGCAATGGGGGCTTCTCCAGGCCCACAAGGGATGGACACAGAGCAAACATCAGTATCAACTATATAAAGTACGTAATACGCTGAGGTCCAGGAACAAGAACCAGAAGTACAAGTGATGGCTGACATAAGCTAATGATTGCTACACGCTTAAGAGTCTCTCAAATTCATGTTTTTTTTTATGTTTAACAAATTAAGCTTGAGGAAAATTATGCAAATGCAATGTGAAAAGAAATTCAGACAGTCATCAATGACCTAGTATAAAGCATGGTATAATGGGATTTTTCTCAGGTTTTCAATACATAAAAATAGTGTTGGGGAAGCAATGTTGATTTTTCCTACTTCAATCACAGTTTTAATAGCACAGTAACACTTTTGACAGCACTAAATTGCAAATTTGAACAATTATTTAAACAAATATGATATTTATTTATCATTTATATAACTTATTACATGTAACATAATCATGTATATAGGTCCTGTGTTCGATTCCCAGGGAATTCATGAATTGCTAAAATGTATACTGTATCTTCAATGCATTAATGAAGTCACTTTGTTTATAAAAGTGTGTTAAATTCCTAAATGTAAATAATAATATATAATAATAATACCGAGTAAAAAACTGATGATGAACAGCAGCAGTAAATTTTCTTTCTTTCTTTTAATTGAATCAGACCTCCCAGGTTATGCCAATAACAGACATTTTAGGGGAGTGTGAGTGTTTGACTATTACATCAGTTTGCTCCGCTGTAATACAATATGTAATGCAATACAATGTGACAAAAATAGCAATGTAGAGTTTTGTTGTGATATTCTGCTACATGTTTGAAAAAATGTAGCTTGTTACTAGAAAAGCTACTCTGTTTTGAAAACAGATGAGCCACTGTCACGCGTCTGAAAAGTAAAGTACTGTTAAGTCGGTATCTTCTGTTCCTTTAAAACTTCATTCTGTTGTCCTCTCCCTCAGTTAAACTCCAACAACTTGCTACCTCCATTCTGTCAAATGAAGGGATTATGAGCAGATTTGAGCTCACAATTAAACCCGCACTGTGTTCTCAACAGGGTCAAGCTGCCTAACCCAATTAGCTAACTTCCATCTGAGAAGCTCTAGAAAAAAATAATAATAAAACAATCAGCCATGGGTTTCTCTTTCCACACCACCTACAGTTGAAGTTTGATGCGAAAAAAAGTTCTGTTCGCAGCCCGTTAGAAGAAGCAAATCATCTTCTGAGCTTTGCAAAGGCCTGGAGGATGCTGTATGGACTAAAGGCTTCATGCAGAATCATTTTGAGTTTAGTGTTTTCTGTGCTGGCTAGACCGTCAAACAAAAGTAAGCATTCAAATTGCATCAAGAGGCCGATTAAAATTTGATGCTAAAATGCTCTAGACTAGAATTGTGCTTGAAATCTGCATCAGCATATGTAGATGTTAAGGGTCAGCGAACCTTTGAATTTAACCAACACATTCCTCAAACGCAATCACACACACTGCTGGTCATCGAACTAAGATAACCATCTCCCATAATCCCTTCAGAGACTGATGACTTTTTGACCCGTGAGCTCGCTGCCCCTGTATCACTGTGGCAATCAGTCACAATGCAGCTCAGTTCTTATCCTGCTGATCGTGACTCTGATACAGCCTTTGACTGACAGCTCAAATGGGAGTGATTTTAAGGACGGGGGTGCTGTAGAGGGAGAGGGCAGTTGGGGGTTAAAGATAAGATGTGATGAACCTCTTGTGATGGGAACAAGAGAAGAAAGGCTGCAGTGTGAACATCCTCACTGTAATCTGGCAAGGCTGAGCATCATGTCAGATGGATCAATGTGACTGTATCCATCAGAACTCTCTGAACTCAGTTGTGTCTTTCCTTAGTTCTGTTGTCTCTGAAAAGCACTTGCAACAACATTAATGACATTAATTATAATGTTAAAAAAACATAATTTATATGATAAAAAATTTATATTTCAATATATCAAACTGTTAATAATATAACTAATATAATAATTGTATTATTATTTAATTACGATTTATTATTAATCTCTTATTCTATTTCTTGATCAGACAAATATTTTCTGAAAAGCACTTTGTGAACAATGTTGTAAAATGTTTTATACAAATAAAATGGATAGTAATATTTTTTATTATTATATTAATAACTATCCAATAAAGATACTACAGTTCAAAATATAATAATAAATAATAATAACAAAATCAAGAACTCATTTTTAAATATTTATTTTTGAATTCCAGTCATACTATGTATAGTTAATTTGTTGATCTGACTAATTGCTTCTGAAAATCACTTTGTAAACAATGTTGTAAAAAGTTTTATAAATAAAATGAATAATAATACAAATTATAAAAAAGAACATTACTTTGAATAAATATAATACTAATGACTAAAAAACTAAATCAGTTATATAATAAGAATAATGATAATGATGATTATTATTATACCATTTATTTTGTGTTGTGGCATCTTTATAGGTGGGGTCAAATGAACATTTTACAGCAGTTAGTTCAGCACATCTTCAGCTAGCTTTATGACTATAGTCTGATTCCAGGTAGCTCATGCTCCTCCACAGTCTGTCTGTGACCTGCTCCACAGCAAGGGACCAAGGGTGTGTGTGTGTGTGGGAAGGAGGGTCAGGGTAGGGGGTACGTTCTGTTGGGCTGCTCTATTGGCAGCAGCCAGAGGCAGTGAGGAAGGGAAGCATATATTTATCCCTCTCCACCACGAGCATGAAGAAGCAGGGAACAACAGGTTCCAGAACACAGCCACGCTGGGTTTCTGCTGAGCCCCGGCACACACACATATGTGCACGCGGAGGGATTTGCGCACATGCACACCCACGCACACATACGGTCCTTGCACTAAAATACACAATGAATTGGCCACCGCATACACACACAGTACACAAACATCCTTACTCACATAGACATAACCTAGACACTTACTTAGGGGTTATGAAACACATGCTCACATGCTGAGTAGACAGACGGCAGCTTGGGTCAGGACCATATTTGGCCTTTTCCTCTATCGGTCACATGATCGGAGGAGGTGTTGTAACACTACAGTTTCATCTCATGACATTTATTACCTTAATCAACAAATTTAACTGGGAAGAGAAAGTTGATAAATTTACGAAAGAAGTCTTCTTGTTATTCAAACAATACTATCTTAATTTCTCTCTTTCTACTGTATAACATAATGCAAGATTTATGTGCAACTTTTAACCAATGACAAATGATCAAAACCTCTGTTATAAAGACCCTGATATTTGAAAGCTGACCGAAAATTACAAAACTTACATTCTTACAGGGTTTTTCACCCAAAAGTGTCTTTCAAAAGTGACTGTCACACACAACAGATTTAATATTTTGTATGAAATTGTAATGTGTCTGCAAAAATGTTTTACTGCAGGACAAATGAGGAGTCATAGCAGACAAATGTCTTTCAGAGCACAGCTCTATAATGCCATGTTTGATTTTTATGGTGCAAAGAACATGCTGCAGATTAAAAAGGGACATCTATCTGACCCAAAACAGCACATGGTGAAAGCCCAATGCTTTTCACAGATCAATGTGAAAATACAGTTGCCTAACTGACTTCCCTGTCGGCCACTTGCATGCTGAGTTGCATGCTGATAATCAATAAATGGCTCTTTGAGGCACAAATAAATGCATTTTAATGCAACCCCCACCCCTCACTGACTGCCACATCCAAAGTAATTGTGAAGTATTCATTCAGAAAAGTTCAAATCTTCATCGACATTAATAATTCAACTGAGCTGTTTCTCTTGCAAATTTTACCATTATAACTACAGTAGAGCTTTAATGGCTGGAGATGACAAGGCTTTGGAATATATAATAATATTATTTAGGGATATTATTTGTGGGAAAAAATGGTTAAGACAATTATTGCTTCTACTTTAAACACAATAAAATAATATGAGATAGCCTCAAATGGATTTCAGATTATTTATTTTTTTATCTTATGCAGTACATTATCTATTGACAGTCGTGGCTTATACCAATTTACTCTATTCTTAATGTTCTTTAATGTTATTAATGTTTAATGTTTTTATTTTATTTTAGATTTTCTATTTTTATCTCCATAACAGGAATCTTTTTTTTTTCTTCTGTAGCTGTAGTTTTGTAGCGTACTAAATTGCATACGAAACAGTTATGCTAATAAAATACTTTGAAATTGGTGTTCAAAAGAAAACAAAAAATAAAAAATAAAGTGTGGGAAGGTAATCCACCATGATATTAGGAGAAACAAGATCCCCCCCATGTGCCCCCACTCTGTGTTCAACCCTACCTCTCATCTTCTTGTCATTGTTTTCTTGAGAAACTGACTGTCCACAGGGCCATCATTGTTATTTTAATCAAAAAGACAAAGGCATCTTAGAAGGCTTTTTTCTTTTCTATGGGGCAATTTGACACCTCTTAATCCAAAACTTCCTCTGGCCCCCCGTTGGGAGGAGTGGACACAGAGGCTCGAGTCCATTGTGCATTCCCGGTCATTAACACCTGGGCTGCGGGTTCCCTGTAGACCGACTACTGACACAGATCACTGAGCACCGAGGCGAGAGAAGTCGCACGTATTCCCCCCTGCGTATCCAACGTCACTGTGGGAATGCATGTGGATGTTAACATATGCAACTTATATATAAACACATTTGAAAGGAATTTGAAAATTGTAATTTTAAACTGGACTTTTAACAAAGTGCATGATTATGCTGTTCTGTTCTCTGTTTCCATAGGAGTGAAGTATAACAGGTGGACAGAAACATGTCACATGAACAGGTTCGTTGAGGATAAATCATGCAATTCCATGGCAACCATCATTTATGTACCATCTGGTGACACGTTTGTCTCTGAGAGCGCATTCTCAAAACCTAAACACACTGAGCACAGCCCTCATTAGAAAACCATAGATTGGCAGATGTACTGGCTAGCTATTCTAAATCTGCAGAACAAAGAAAAGCAGATGAAGCATTTGGTTTGGCAGTGTTTTATATTATGTTTCTGGGTGACTCACTCTGGGATTAAACACTGAATGATTTAAATAGGCTGAGGACATAATTCCATTATTCTTATTTTGGTCTCTGTCCGTCAATCACTTAACTGCAAATGAGCCACATTTGAATGAAGCTTGCAATGAAGGAGACTAGAAACCCGGCATTGTGGAGAAACCAAGGGACGTTTGGCATCACATTGCACCATTTTTAATGTGCTGTGGAAATCCAGGTGTATGAATTATGAACAACTGAAACATTAACTAGTTAATTCAGCCAGGCAGGTCCCATAATTCAGATCGTGTATGAGTCATTAAGGACTTATTTTAAAAAAGTCATTAAAAAGCTGTGCTGTCGTGACAGGTTCTCACTCAAATACAGTAAACTGAGTGGTGTGGGTGTCATCCATCTTTATGTAAACCCCAGCATCCAGAGTTTTACAGCAGAGCTCTGTATACAGGACCCATTCTCTGTCACATCATGAATATGATCTACAGTACTTGTCACTGCCACTCAAACACATTTCCTGTGGCACAGTTTTACAGATTCTGTTAGCAGAAAGGCAACAGAAAATGCCTAACATTCATTTAAGTAGCTAATAATCTCTTGAGCATTATATAGCAGTTAGTTATGGTCCTTTAATCTGATTGGTGTTCGAAGAGTCAGCACAGGGACTTTTCATTGTTTGAATAGACCTTATTCAGAGCAGCTCCATGACAGGCATGAAAGCAAGGCTGTGAGGGATAGACTTATTTTTTCAATGGCATATGGTGTGTATAAAGCTCCTAGATCACTTATAATTTTCCACAGCTCATTCTGTATGGAGTTTTTTGTCCACTGAAATTTCTTGGAAAGATATTTTTGCATCAGCAGAACAATCCAAAAACACATTAAATAACAGTACAACCCACTAAAGAGATGTATGAATATCTCTCGCAGCCTCGCTTCCATTCCCATTAAAAATCAAAGATGGTGCTGCAGTGAATAAGGTCTATTGACTGAAAGTGAT
This sequence comes from Gila orcuttii, assembly GCA_026230005.1. Lineage (NCBI taxonomy): Eukaryota > Metazoa > Chordata > Actinopteri > Cypriniformes > Leuciscidae > Gila > Gila orcuttii. The sequence goes on along the minus strand of JAPDVR010000007.1, from coordinate 28,944,364 downwards.
GCGATACAAACAGCAGGGAAGCACTGATTTTAAAATGATGACCGATATTTATAAGCCAATAATATTTTTTACGGTATGGTTGATAACTAATAAATGGCTGATATCTAATTAAAATGAAAGACTAAAAGCTAAATTCAAGCATTTCAAATGTCAAAAGTTATTATAGGAATCACAACATTTTAATGTACAGTATGGCAAATGGATATTCATTTTGAGATTTGCTATGGATTATTGGATTATGTTATCAAATTATTAGCATTTTTGTAGATGAACTTTACGAGTGTTAGATGATGACAAAGGTCATCTAAAATGTTAATATGACAAAGAATATCCAATGAACAATTAAATATCCAATATCAACGTATACACAAATTAAAAAATTAAGGTAACAATGAGATGTGTTCATTTTTTCAATTTTCAGCATCATTCCTCTAGTTTTCAGTGTCACACGATCCATCATAAATCATTCTAATATGCTGGTTTGGTGCTCAAGAAACTTTTCTTAATGGTGAAAACAGTTGTGTTCTTTAATATTTTTTATACTTTAATATTTATAAAATTGACATATATTTATTTTTAAGTGTAAAAAGAATAGCATTTACGTATTTGAAATCGAAATCTTTTGTAACATTATAAATGTCTTTACTGTAATTTTTGATCAATTTAATATCCTTAAAATCCTTCACTATTACTTAATATTAAATATTAGCCCTCTTGGAAAATTGTTTGTCCAATCACATCAGATTATGCAACCAATAACAGTTGCATTAATCTCAATATTTGTGCTGCCTTATTGAGTTGCTTTGGTGAGAAAATGAATGGCAATCTAAAATGCCTGGAGTCTTACCAAGCTAAACCACTGACCCTTAACAAAAAAAGCCTCATTCTTTCAGAGCGCTTCCCGGCCAAGGGCTACGCAAGATTTTTACAACATTTCTCAATAGAGGCATCAACTAACAGAATAGAGAACAGTACAACGGACTTGAAAGAGATCCACATCAAAGGGAACTGGGAATGGCTACTGTAAAGTGCACCAGAGGCTCTGAGGGACTTTTTCTTAAGATAAAATATGTTTTATGGCGCTGTTAGAGCCGACCCAAAGTGCTGTACTAGGGTCAGTTTTAGCAGTTATCCTTTTATTGCTGGAAGACTGACGAAGGCCTATTGTAAACTACAAATATCTCAGAGCAATGATGATTTCACTACTGTCCTTTCTCATGCTAAATTGCCTCGCTAAAGTCGTCATGACCCATTCTGCCAGTCAGGCAGCCGACATTGTGCTACAACCCAAATTCCAGAAAAGTTGGGACGTTTTTTTTTTTTTTTTGAATAATGAAAACTAAAAGACTTTCAAATCACATAAGCCAATATTTTAGTCACAATAGAACGTAGATAACACAACATATGTTTAAACTGAGAAATTTTACAATTTTATGCACAAAATGAGCTAATTTTGATGCCTGCTACAGGTCTCAAAAAAGAGGGCAACAAATGGCAAAAAAAGCAAGAAATGTTTGAAAAGATTCAGCTGGGAGAACATCTAGCAACTAATTTAGTTAATTTATGTCAGTTCTGTAACATGATTAGCTATAAAAGGGTTGTCTTAGACAGGCAAAGTCTCTCAGAAGTAAAGATGGGCAGAGGCTCTCCAATCTGTGAAAGAGTGCGTAAAAAGATTGGAATACTTTAAAAACAATGTTCCTCAACGTCAAATTACAAAGGCTTTGCAAATCTCATCACCTACAGTCCATAACATCATCAAAAGATTCAGAGAAACTGGAGAAATCTCTGTGCGTGAGGGACAAGGCCGAAGACCTTTATTGGATGCCCGTTGTCTTCGGGCCCTCAGCCGACACTGCATCCCTCATAGGCATGATTGTGTCAATGTCATTACTAAATGGGCCCAGGAATACTTCCAGAAACCACTGTCGGTAAACACAATCCGCCGTGCCATCTGCAGATGCCAACTAAAGCTCTATCATGCAAATAGGAAGCCATATGTGAACATGGTCCAGAAGCACCGTCGTGTCCTGTGGGCCAAGGCTCATTTAAAATGGACTATTTCAAAGTGGAAAAGTGTTCTATGGTCAGACGTGTCTAAATTTGACATTCTTGTTGAAAATCACGGACAGGGAGACCTTCCAGCGTGTAATCAGCGTTCAGTTCAAAAGCCAACATCTCTGATGGTATGGGGGTGCATAAGTGCATACGGTATGGGCAGCTTGCATGCTTTGGAAGGCACTATGAATGCTGAAAGGTATATAAAGGTTTTAGAGCAACATATGCTACCCTCCAGATGACGTCTATTTCAGGAAAGGCCTTGTGTATTTCAGCAGGACAATGCAAAACCACATACTGTAGCTATTACAACAGCATGGCTACGTCGTAGAAGAGTCCGGGTGCTGAATTGGCCTGATCTTTCACCTATAGAGAACATTTGGCACATCATTAAACAAAAAATACATCAAAGACGACCACAAACTCTTCAGCAGCTGGAAACCTATATAAGGCAAGAATGGAACCAAATTCCAACACCAAAACTCCAGACACTCATAACCTCGGTGCCCAGACGTCTTCAAACTGTTTTGAAAAGAAGAGGATGCTACACCATGGTAAACATGCACCCGTCCCAACTTTTTTGAGACCTGTAGCAGGCATCAAATTTGAAATGAGCTCATTTTGTGCATAAAATTGTAAAATTTCTCCGTTTAAACATTTGTTGTTATCTATGTTCTATTGTGAACAAAATACTCACTCATATGATTTGAAAGTCTTTTAGTTTTCATTTTATTCAAATTTTAAAAAAGTCCAAACTTTTACTGAATTTGGGTTGTAGATCTGACGCCGACGCAAACAGATTGAAGAGGCAAATAACACAGAATGGTGATTCATCAGGTATTTTTCACACTAAAGAAAGAAGTCTCTTTTTGAAGGTCAAATAATAAAACTTCCATTTGAAATGATTTTGATCTGAGGAAACCCAATTGAAAGAGAAAAGTGTAAATAGTGTGTTTAGACCAAGGTCAAATATGTTAAAATACAAAAAGCGTGGAAGTCTGCTCATGATGCAGTAAAGTGAAACCTAACTTATATAGAGAATAAAAAGGCCTACATTTTGGTCCAATGAGTTCTCTTTCTTAGTCACTACGAATTCCGTCGTGACGACGAATGGGGTTTCGCTTAGAAAGCCTATCGACTTCGAGTATTACAAAACGAGCCAATGGCAAAGAAATGCCATGGGTCTGTGGAATTTGCATAGCGTATCTCCGCCCCACTTCGTGGGTATAAAAGGAGGACATGGGCAACATGCAGATATGTTTTTGCTTCGGAGCCAAGAGTATCTCTTCACTCCACAGCCATTTCTGACTTCACTCTACGAGACGAGCGACTCTCCGGTGTTGGTGTGACGGTGATCTCCAGCGAGTTCACACTGCCTGCTGATCTGTGCAGTGATCTGCCAGTGAGTGTGTTTCTCCCTGCTCGCTTCAACATTCGCAGAGTTTTTTCCTCTCACAAAAGAGCTTTGCACGCGGCACGTCTTTTTAACGATGCCTTGCCTGTGCACTTCTGGTTGCGGTCGACTCATTTCCGACTCTGATGGGCACATTTTCTGCTCTGCGTGTTTGGGCATTGATCACGCTAGAGCGGCGTTTGTGGATGACTCATGTTCTCTCTGCGGGAACATGACCATCGCGTCATTACAGTCGAGACTCAGTGATTTCGTTAGAGAGAGAGAGTCCCCTCATCCACACCCCGATCTACACCCTCCATGAGAGGTGGTACTTCGGCTGGCGGCCAGGGTGACCTGAGGGTGATGGTGAGGAACAAAACGCAGACGATTCGTCCTCGGCCCACACCCCCCTCTTCAGTGACGCATCCCGCGAGCGATCACGGGACGCGAGCGATCACGTTTCCTTTGACGTTCCAGAAGCGGATCTGATGTCCATCACAGCATCACAGGGCGGGCAAGAATCTTCAGGAAGTGAAGATTCGGCAGTGCTGCCACCATTGGGTGTGCATATGGCATTTGTCGAGTCGGATCCTGAGATGACGGCCATGCTTTCCCGGACCGCCGCGAGCATCGTATTAGAGTTGAACCCTCCACCCTGTCCTGAGTGCTCGCTGCTGGACGATTGGCTTTTGGGTGCGGTCGCTGACACCCGTCGGCGTTCAACCCCAATACCTTTCTTCCCGGATGTGCATGAGGAGATCTCGAAATCCTGGAAGACCCCCATGTCTTCCCGCGATTCCTCGTTGATCTCCTCCGTCTTTCCTCCCCTCGACGGGGCCGCTGCCCATGGGTACACTGGGGTTCCCCGGGTTGAAATCTCTGTTGCGATGGAACTGTGTCCTCAGTAGGGTTGGGAACCGAGAACCGGTTCTTCTCCAGAACCGGTAGTGTTTTCGAAAAAATACCAGAACTGTGCGAAATTCCTAAGTTTCATTTCCGAAAACGGTTCTGGTACGATATGTGGGCGAAGTGCTGGGAGCAGATTATCCTTTAATAGCGACGTCTCACCTCATATTAAAATGAGAGGGCATTTGCACTGAAAAGCCCTCGCGCTACTCAAATACGTTTTGCGTCAGATATCAAGGCACAGACAGAGAGAAAGAGAGAGAGAGCTGCATGATTAATCTTTAAAAGTTTTGATTCAAACACCCACGCGACCTTATTCCTAAATGACAAAAACTTCACCACTGAACATTCAAATCTGTTTGCGCTGTCAGTGACCCAGAGAGAGCAGTTGTCCATATGAAACAGCTTTACAATCACACAGTATCGATATTTCTGTTACAAATATTCAAATGATTACAGAATTACTGAGATAAAGGTTGATAGTTTGAGTATAAACATTGATGTCTACGGTAGCAATCAAAACAGACGCAGTCCGTAACTTTTTTGTGTTCAGAATTTACAAAATGTATACAATGAGCGAGGGCATCATGAATGCTTTTAATCAAACCGTGTTTTTGTCTTATCATGAATCACTACGTTAAGCCAGTAATAAGCGTTAATATTTGGACTTCTTGTTTAGACTGGCCGGCGGATCGCAGCCGCTGTGGAATAGCCCAACGCCTGCGTGACTCGTCATGGACATAAACAGAGAGAAGTAGCTCCAATGTTCAATGTTCTTCCGCAAGACGCATGCAGTTCTGTTTATTAACTGCTAGAGCGCTGATTTATCCAGTAATGAAACAAGTGAAGTCTTTATGAATCAATCATTCAAACCGATTTTAAAAATGATCTGTTCTACACACATCTTACATGTGTGTTCAAGCATATTCTACCCCTTCTGAGAGGGTATTCTCCACTGTTGGAGATACAATAAGCTAGGAGAGGTCCCAAATAATTCTAGCAGATTTTTTTATTTTCCTTCAGAAAAAAAAAAAAAAAAAATTGCAAAAATTGCTTAATAATTTTTTGAATTTGTTTACATTACCAGTCTGTTAAACTCATTTGACAAGTACTATAAGAAATAAACACAAAAAGGATTGTGGATTTTTCCCTTACTAATATTTTTTATTGAATGGGAACCGGAACCGGAATCGTTTGGCGGAACCGGAACCGGAACTGGAAAATTTCTTACAATTCCCAACCCTAGTCCTCAGACTGCTTTTTCTCGGGGCGACCCTAAGCACCCGTCCGAAGCCTGTAGGTTCTTGTCTACGCTTGTGGCGAGATCCTATAGAGCCGCTGGACAGGAAGCCGCCTCACTGCATGCCATGGCCATTCTGCAGGTCTACCAGGCCCAGATGCTCAGGGACATGCACAAGGGAAGGACTGACCCAGGGCTCTTTGATGAGCTGCGTGCCGCCACTGACCTTGCTCTCCGAGCGGCGAAAGTGGCCACACGCTCCCTGGGTCAGGTGATGTCCACCAATGTGGACAAAGGTCCAGGAGCGACACCTGTGGCTGAACCTGGCTGATGTGTGGGGTGCTGACCGGACTCGTCTGCTTGACACTCCCATATCCCAGGCCGGCCTCTTCGGCGGTGTGTTTGAGGACTTCGCCCAACAGTTCTCAACCGCCCAGGAGCAGACTGAGGCTATCCAATATATTCTGCCCAGACAGACTGCTGCTGCCGGTCGAGGAGCAGGTCATTTTGGTTGCGCCTCATTGGCCCACCCGGACCTGGTTCTCCGAACTTGTACTACTCGCGACAGCACCCCCCTGGCCAATTCCTCTGATGAAGGACGTTCTTTCTCAGGGACGGGGCACCCTATGGCACCCTTTGAGGCAGGTTTGAGTACCCTACCATCTGTGGCTACCATCACTTCCGCTAGAGCATCGTACACGAGACATGCCTATGCGTTGAAGTGGAACCTCTTCGTCAACTGGTGCTCTTCTCACCGAGAAGACCCCAGGAAATGCCCGATCAGTGTCGTGATTTCCTTCCTGCAAGATGGGTTGGAGCAAAGGCTGTCTCCCTCCACCCTGAAAGTGTATGTTGCCGCTATTGCCGCACATCACGACGCAGTCGAAGGTAAGTCCGTGGGAAAGCACGACCTGACTGTCAGGTTCCTGACTCCTCCTCTCGTTCCCTCTTGGGACCTCTCAGTGGTTCTAACTGCCCTGCAGAGTGCTCCCTTTGAGCCTCTGCAATCAGTGGAGCTTAAGTTCCTGTCAATTAAGACAGCGCTCCTGGTTGCATTGGCCTCCATCAAGAGGGTAGGGGACCTGCACGCATTTATGTTGACGAAGCGTGCCTGGAATTACGGGCCGGCTTACTCTCACGTGATCCTGAGACCCCGGCCAGGATATATGCCCAAGGTTCCCACCACTCCCTTTCGAGATCAGGTAGTGAACCTGCAAGCGCTGCCCAGCCTTGGCACTGCTCTGTCCAGTACGTGCCCTCCACGCCTACGTAGACAGGACGCAGTGTTTCAGGACCTCAGACCAGCTCTTTGTCTGTTATGGTGGGAAGCTGAAGGGAAAGGCTCTTTGGCATACCAGCAGCAAGGGCAACCGTGTCCCCTTGGTGTGAAAGGATGGACTGGATACGTGCAATATATTTCCTCAGGTAAGCTTCCCGAAAGCCCTGAGTTCCTTCAGCACTGCTGACGTCGACGCCAGTGTCTAGGCCTATGCGTTGGCTAGGCGCCTCCGTGTGCATGGTTCCCCCTCTGGGCGACCCCCACATGTGTATTTCCACTGTAAGCCTCTCTGAGCAAGTGTCTTTCCCTTGGCAAGCCACCTTGTCACCCCTGGGGTTGAAATATTCCACCCTGCGGGCTGGACACCCCAGTGTTCTCCATATGCACTCCCCTCTCGGGTCATATGTGTATTCTTAAGTTCCCCCCCTTCGGGATGGCATTATTTGCATATTTCCACTGACATATGCTTCCCAGTGTACCTTGGTATTCCTGTGTTAAGTAGGAGTCCTTCGTCTGTGCCAGTCTCACGACAGGGACCTCAGACTTACGCAGGGTACTGGAAGACAGCCAGAAGGTGGCGTGATTAGACTGGAACCCCATTCGTCGTCACGATGGAACTCGTAGTGAATACGAAAGGGAACGTCTCAGTTATGTATGTAACCTTCGTTCCCTGAGTAGGGAACGGAGACGTTCCGTCTTCCTGCCACTTCCGCTGTACCGCGGGGATCGCCTGAGTTCAGTCTTGGCTCCTCAGCGAAGAAACATATCTGCATGTTGCCCGCGTCCTCCTTTTATACCCACGAGGTGGGGCAAAGATACGCTATGCAAATTCCGCAGACCCATGGCATTTCTTTGCCATTGGCTCGTTTTGTAATACTCGAAGTCGATAGGCTTTCTAAGCAAAACCCCATTCGTCGTCACGACGGAACATCTCCATTCCCTACTCAGGAAACGAGGGTTACATATGTAACCGAGACGTTTTCAGTGTGGGCGGGGCTATGCTGCATGACTCAGCAGAAAAAGAAACCAATGTCGTATTGTTCATTGTCTGTCATGGCTGATTTGGACAAAACTCAGAAAAGGTTTTAGTTCCCTCTCAGATGTTACCTCAAACTTACTTTATATTTTATTCTCCTTTCTTTTCACTTGCGTCATTCATCTGCAGTTTTTATTGAAATTGCCATTAGCCTTTTCTCCATATGCTCATATACAAACATGCATGTTCTCTTACCTGCTGTTAAACTTCTCTGGATGTTTTTCTCTCATTAAGTGGAAGCGATGCGCTATGGATGCGTCCTGAAAGGGGACACAGAAAACAGGAAAAACAGGTTGACTGCCTCTTTTTTCTATAACACATAAAACTGTTTTAAGTCTCAGGCTAATGAGCTACAGACAGTGCTGTCGGATGGCTGATAGAGCGCCCATCCTAAATCAAGTGTTCAAAATCAGGACTGAGAGGAAACAGCAGCCCTAGGCCATACAGCATAGCCATAAAGCTGTTCAGACATGACCCAGATGATGTGGCACAGCCATCCCTGCTAACACTGATCAATGTTTAACCCTCTATGGAATGGCAAAAAAATATTTTCATAAAAATTAAATCAGAAAAAAAAACTCCAACTAATTGCTAGAATTAAAAGGACAGCACCATAAACAACACCATAAACAATAAATAACAATATTATACAGATTTGATTTGAAAAATCATCTTTTGGAAATTTATCTTAATGCCTTAATTAAAAAAATGAGGAAAAATTTAACCTTTAAGGACACCAATTTTCTTTGTAAATGAATAATGTATCATAAATAAATAAATGTCAGTACATCCCTATGTTAAATTCCCATAGAGGCAGGCATATTTTTATTTTTAAAGCTACACTGTGTAAGATTTTCTCCCATCTAGCGCTGAAATTGTATATGACTACCAACTGAATATTACTTTCTAGCCCCTCCCATTCCGAGGGCGTTTTAACTCCTACGGTGGCCGTATTATTACAAGATTAACATGGCTTCCAGTTCGACTTCGTCCATGAGTGTTCCTTCAATTGATGAGGTTACTTTAGAAAACTATTACAAATTGCATTTAGTTATTTAGTCAGTTAACATGTAGGTTATGACCTCTATGTAAAACGAATAATAGTTTTACGTTTTCGTTATTTTGGTAACATTTCATTGCTAACATCATCTATCAGGTTACCAAACGAATGCAAGCTAACGTTAGTAAAGTATCAGTGCTATCGTTATTCTGTCTATTGTACGAGATCAATAGTGTAAGGCAATGTTTACAGCGTAGGCTAAGTTACATAATTTTCTCTGTGAGCAGAGTCAGAGATCAGTTGATGCGACGGAGGTGCGAGGGAAAGCTAAAGATAGAGGGAACGGTAAAGGAAAACCAAAAAACAGAGCCGGTGCAAGTGGATCGGTGAGACCTCCTCCGCTTTCTTGGCGACTCTGTTACATGTCCTCGAGAATAGGCGTGATCCTCCATCTTCAGGAGGCTTTCAAATCTGCTGGCAGTCGCGAGTAATCTCCCCTTCGCATTCGTCACTGTGCCACTGACTGTAAAAGCACGAAAGGCGAAGCTTGAATTTCCAGGTATGTCTCTTTTTGGCTAATGTATTTTCAAGATGGAGGCGCAACATGGCTGCCGCCATTCAAGCGACTCGCTCGTATGTATTCTGAATGGCAGATTCTACGCTTACGAGAACATTTGATTAGTTGGTGGAAGTAATTACACATGAATAAGCACATATAATTTTGAAAGAACAAAGTGTGTAATTTTTTAAGTTGATTCTTAGCAAAAAACAGTGTAGCTTTAAAGGCCGGTTATTTCATGGATCCAGGATACTATGCATCCTGATAAAGTTCCCTTGGCCTTTGGAATTAAAATAGCCCCACATCATCACATACCCTTCACCATACCTAGAGATTGGCACGGTTTTATTTTAGTTAGCCTAATAGCTGGTTTGATTTGCATTGAGAAATGATCTTATGGAAAGTACTCCATGCCAATCTCTAGGTATGGTGAAGGGTATGTGATGATGTGAGGCTATTTTAATTCCAAAGGCCAAGGGAACTTTATCAGGATGCATAGTATCTGGGATCCATGAAATAACTGGGCTTTAAAAATAAAAATCTGCCTGCCTCTATGGGAATTTAACATAGAGGTGTACTGACTTATGCACCCTGTATTTTAAGGAAGAAGATTTATTTATTTACGATACATTATTCATTCACAAAGAAAATTGGTGTCCTTAAAGGTTGGATTTTTCCTAATTTTTTTAATTAAGGCATTAAGATCAATTTCCAAAAGATGATTTTTTATTCCTCTTTTTAGTCAACTTTAGCATGGGTGTATTCACTTATTCTAAGCACTGTGTATATATATATATATATATATATATATATATATATATATATATATATATATATATCCATTTCATTACCTTGCATTCCAGTGTAATTGCACTTGAATCAAATGGCATCAATTATATTACTGCAGTGCTTTGTTTATTTTGAACTGTTGATTATAATGCTCATATTAAGAATAATTGTGAAGGATAATGAGTCAAGTGAATATACACCACATAATGTGGATCTGTAAGATTGTTTTATGTATTCCTGATGGCAAAGCTGAATTTTCATCAGCATCATTACTTCAGTCTTCAGTGTCAAATGATCCTTCAGGAATCATTCTAATATGCTGATTTGTTTCTTATTATTTTGATTCTTTGCTTCTAATTATTTTGATTCGATCCTTTTTGTGTCTATTTTTCTATTTTTATGTCAAAATAGCCATCACTAGAACATAATGGCCCGGTTTCACATACATGACTTAGATTAAGCCCATATTAGGCCTTAGTTCAATTAGGGCATTTATAAGTAGCTTTTATTTTATAAATAGTATTTATAAGTAGCTTTTATAAACGTGCCTTAGAAAAAAAACATTACTGGTGTGCATTTTGAGACAAAACAATGGCAATAACATATTTTAAGATATGTCAGTGCAAGCTGCCTTCAGTTAAAACAGCTCAAACATGCATTTTAGTCTAGGACTAGCTTAAGCCTTGTCTGTGAAACCGGGGGAATATTATTGAGTGTTAAAGTGAAATCTAGTGGCTCATTGAGTTTATAGACTGATGATTTCAAATTGGTGCTAGAGAGGTGATTTTCTCTCTGGTGTAATAAAAATAGCCATGCCTAGAAAGAGAAAAGAGAGCTTCTCAGGTATTAACAGGCCCCTGTTTCACATCATGAGCTCATGTGCTTTGGGGGAGGGATCTACTTGTCAGTTCAGTTTCTGTAGCCTCAGGGGAAGATGATTGTGCAGATAGGTCTGCTGGACAAAGTACATAAATCTGGAAATGGGGCCACAGCTCTAGAGTGCCTGATGAAAAAAATAAATATATAAATAAATACAGCGAAGCTGGATGCATAAGAGATGGTATCAGCAGGAAAGAGGCTTTCCAGGAATGCCAGAAGATGATGGGGGGAGGGGGAGGAGTCAAAGAATAGGACACTGAAGTCCAGAAAATGAACAGTTGTGCTAAGACAAGTAACAACCAAGCTTTACCACCGGTAGTGTGTACTTTATCATACTTATCCACAATTGTTTCCCTAAAAAAAAAACATTCCAAGGTTTTTCTAGACATATTCCTGGAAGCAAATACTTCAGCTGAAAACAAAGGTTGAGGGTTATTTAACTGCCTCGAATAAGTACACGGAGAAAAAAAAAAAGAAGTATCCCACAATGATTATAAGCTGCCTGTACAGGAGTAGTCATTAATAAATTATTTTATCATGAAAATAGCGTAGGGGCACAGTGTCATTTTAAATCAGTGATCTTATTTATTTGATTAATTACAATAGTAAATATTTTAAACATCAGGGTAAATAAACTCTAATAGTTATTTTCTGAGGATAATTTAATTATTGTTTTCAGGCACTGTGACCCACACATTATGTACACTTTCACGAAATTGCTGTGATTCAAAACTAATCTGCCAAGAAAATTCTATTCTATAATAATACAGAAGTGTCATCGTCAACTGAAAAAATACATAAAAAAATGTACTTAGCAAACATTAATTATTAAAAACACTGCCATAAAAGAAAAAAAAATGCAGTTCTAAATACTTTTCTTAACAAAAAATGACCACATCAGCTACTTATATACCATTATCCTGTCAACTTGAAGGATATGAAGTTCTGCCCGTGAGGACCTAATGGCAGCTAAGAGCATAAGGGATCAAAAAGCGAGTTAAAAGATTGTTTGCTCTTGCAGAACCAAACCAGAGCGGAATCCATCGTCAGTGAAGCAGCCTTGATTAAAATCAAAGCAACAGTGCGCAAACAGAAGAGCTAATTGATGAATCAGGTCTGCAACCGTAACTGATTATTTCTATATTTACACACGCACATGTAAATGACAGAAGAGCTCAAAGCCACCACATCCTTCACCAGGCCCGAGCCTGAACACATTCACACACACGTAACACCTGTCTCTGAGTTTCGCTGTGTAATATAACGATGGATCTCGGCACACTGCAGTGCTCACCGTGTCACAGACTCAGACAGGGAGGAAGTGTGCGAGTGTGAGATTCTCAGGGTTTGATAGCTGCTGGCACGCCGATCAAGCCGCGAGCAGACGATGCTACGTTAGCACCTGTGCTGGCTTCCTGCCCGTGCTTGCAGGTGCTGTGGCGCTCACATGGGAGAGGGTACAGGAAGTATGGGGGGGTTTGGGGAGGCTGCGTGGAGGGGCGGTGGACTGGTATCCCGCACATATCCAAACCACTGCTATGATGCATTGCGTTCTACAGAAGGGACTCCTGCTGTGCTCCATGCACGTATGGTATATCACGTATGGTATCACTGAAGTCAGTCAAAATATAGACAATGTCTATGCAACATTTTTCGATGCTCAGAAAGTCCATGCAGGTGTTCCACAAACTGGCATGTGTGAACAGAACGCACTGTACCTCAATCACTGCATTGAATGCCAAGACACGGAACGGGCACTGCACGACACCTCGTTTTAAAGAGCAACATAACTAATGAAAAACAGGAAGCTGTCCTCAAAAAGCACTGCTCTCGTCCAGTGACGTTTTTATTTCCTTTACACAAAAGATAATACAATGAAAAGCAAGGGGTTCATTTTCATTAATTATACTGGTTCATCCAAATACTGGATAAAAAAAAATGTTTATATGATCCACAGCTGGAATTTTCCTGAAAACATGACATCAGCATATTCTAAATAAACTCAAACATGCTTTTCCTGCTTTACTTTTCCTGCTATTCTCTTCTGTAAATACTGGAGACGTTTGTTCTAGCAATGAATTTTAACCAACTCGTTAATTCCTGTTCATGTCCTTACGATAGCACACACGAGTCATGAGGCTCTTAAAAATGTAGGCCATGTTTTGTTTTGATGTCAGAGTCTCCTCCTTACTCCAAAAATGTGTTTCTTCAATAGCTTCAATAGTTCAGACCTACATGCATCTAATATAAGGCAGAATGACATTACATGTAGTTTGGGAATGCACAGATATAAATGGAAGCTTCTGTTCAGCTTCAAAGTATCTGTATTGTGTATTTTCAAAAGTTTTAGCTGCCCACCCCTCTAGGGTGTTATGCTATGATTTATCCCAAACTGTGCACTATGGGAGGACACCATGTCCTCCACTAAGACATATCCTGTCCCTATGGAATGAAACTGCGGGCTTAACTGTTCTTGGCATTCCCCCTCCACTATCTGAACAAGGTAAAGGTTGTATATCACCTCAGGGTTTGTATCATATACAGTTAGACGACTTCTACTTATTTGTGGACAAAGTTCAAGAATTAATTCAGTCCAAAAACAGAAATTGTCCTCCTGGGAGAGCATCTATCGATGGGGTGAAGAGGTGAAGGGTATTAAGCGAGGTGATATTCAGGTCACAGTGATTGGTGTGTCCACATTGGGTTATTGTAGCACTGTACTGAGTCAGTGCCCATCTGTGCTCCTGTCAGCACGGTGGGAGCAGGTGCATATGGGACTTATCGTGAGACTGGAGGTGCGTTCGTGTGAAAGTCCACATAAATGCTTGAGTGAATTATGTGAATACGGTCTAATGCTCTGAATGTGTGCATGTGTGAGGTGAATGGAAAGGTGGGCCCTGTTTTCCTTCTAACTTTAAGACTGGCCAGGTGTCACTCAGCACGGCCATTCATTATGGTGGTAACCTGGTCCGATTCTGGCACTCAAACACTTCCTGTCACTGATACTTCCCCTGACCTTCAGTCTTTGCCAGTACTATAGACACAAATACACACACATGCACATGCATACACACACAGACTGACAGGCTCTAAAATAAACACTCTTATCACATAGATAAGGTTGAACGATTGAATATATCTCTTAAACGGTTGTTTGTTTAGCTACCTATTAAGCATAAGCTCTTCACAGACAAATCACAGGCATATTACACTAGGATAGACTGGACCCTTTTCACATTTCTGGGGTTCTCAGAAGCAGTAGTCACCACATTTAGGTAAACTTCTATAGTGGTGAACGGAAACTACAACAAATATATTTTTTGTGTTTCCATTAGCCCTAATCTCAAAAAACAAATTCTGTTTCTATATGACTTTACAAACAAAGCAAAAAACACTGAGATTGATTTACATTGGGCAGAAGAGAGAAAAAAAACATCAAATTTGCCATCACTCCCTCAGCCGTCGTATTATTCTGCCTTCACGTGCTATTGGAATTATCGTAAATATGAGTTTTCTAGTTAAAAATTGGACACAAATACCCTCTCAAGTTGTATTTTCTACTGGGAAGCTCTGAGATTATACCTGAGTTCCTAAATTGGGCTGGCCATTAACTTAAAACATTGCGGAGGGGAGAACGATTGCTACTGTGACATGCTTTATTAGTTTTTTCCACAACAGCTACTGTACATCGCTTTGTCTTGTTGTTAAACTGGTGCATATTTACATATAATCATTAGAAGCATTTTGTATGTTTTATAAACTAAGCATTATAACCAGTACCGCTGTCCCAGGGCAGAACTAACTGAAGTCACTGGAGACGAAGGTGTGCATGATACCACAGCAGTGAAAACATGATGGTAGCGGGACAGTTTTCCAAGCACCCCAACCAAGGGGAGGGGGATAGGCTCACACAGATAAGTTGTTGATGTCAAGAGAGGCGATTCGATTTCAACTTCCAAGCATGGAGATACATTGAGAGACGACCTTAATGGCTGCTGACATGATGTGTTTGCTGTCCTTAATTCCTCCTGAGGATTCTTTCCAGGGTGAATTGGATCACACAGCAGGATTGCAATGCCATTCTAAGATGTGTCAGAAATCAGATTCACATGGATGTAAAGCACTGCCCTCCCCTATCAGTTGGTGCTAGTTGGGGGGAAAGTTCATGCAAAGAAGTCTATCATATCTGAAACCATTTCTATTCATTTCAATGGTAGTTGCTAGACAAGTGCAGGGTCCTCCTGAAGTATCTTTGTTCAAAGAATGTTTTTGGGCCAATGACCTGAACTGCAATTGCATGTGACCATTCAATGGAATTGAAGGAAAATCATGAAGAAGCTGATTGGCTAATGACACAAGAACAAACACAACACCAAACCTTTCACTGATGACTATCCTTAGCCCTTTTGCACAACAGACAAATAACATGAATAACATTCTTAAAAACAAAATAAATTTGTGTAACTTCTATTGTTTGATAATTGGACTTTCTTTCTCACACTTTCCGCACACATATCAGTATCTTCCCTCCCACATCCGCACTCAGCAATTCAAATCCCGTCCTGGGCCACACTAAGTTTCAAGTAGATAGGTCCCTCAAATTGGACCCTTAAAAAACCACACAAAGCAAACACGATGGTAATCCAAACGACCCAAGTGGATAAATCAATGTCTTCTGATACAAACTGATACATTTGTGTGAGAAAAATACTCCCAAGTGAAAAATAAATACAACAAAATGTATTTGAAATACATTTATTTTATGCTTAGTATACTACAAATGCATTTAAATATGTATGTACTTAATACTACCCTGAAATTGCACTTTTGGTATACTAAATTGATATACTAATTGATATATAAAACTAATTTTGTACTTAATGCACTTTAGTTATCCAGAAATAGTGCTGAAGTTCAACTAAAGATTTACTTAAGTATATTTGACTGAGCTAAAGTGGAACTATTGCAAGTATACTTTAGGTACACTTTAAATATCTTGCATTTAAAGACTGATATTATACAGATATCATACTATCCTTACTCTAGTGATATTACAACTAATTTTAGGCTTAATATTAAGAAATGTGCATTGTGCAATAAACTACAAATAATTATAATCTGGATTATTAATTTCTAATTAAACTTTAATTATACAATTTATATCAATAGGTCTCAAGCGAACTTTGAAGAATCCATTTGTATTATATGGACTCACAGGAATAGCTTATTTTTCTAAATATCTCCATTTGTGTTCCACAGAAGATAGAAAGTCATATACTTCTGGGACGGCATGAGGGTGAGTCAGTGATGATAGACTTTTCATTTTTGTGTGAACTATTCTTTTAACATTTGTTCTCTTACGAGAGTTTAGCTTACGCTACGGGAAAGATTCATCTTCTCGAGATATTGAAGCCAAAAAATTATCCTTAATTTGGTATTCATTGTCAACGCAGTGCAGCAGCTAGCAGACCTAGAGCAGGCCATCTCGCATGCTCATTGGCTGCCCTGCGGGCAACTGCTGCAGCCTACCAGTAAGCCCGGCGTGACGTCACGCCCAATGAAGGGCGCCCGCGCCTTCATAGCTTCACAGAGCTGAGGAAGCCGGCCGTCTTCGCCACCTTCAGCCATCCGTGCGAGCTACACTATCCGGTGACGTATCCTTTACCTTGCTAAACCTATTCTATAAGAGTAGCGAGTGTAAACTATCCCAGGGATTTCAGAATGGGTGCTGAGCACAATAAAGCAGGGCTATACACTTCAATTCATTCGCCGTCCCCCGCGCTTTCAAGCCCGGACCGTGACGATAGTGAATGCGGAAGTAGCACACCTACTTCACGCAGAAATAGCAAAGCTGCTGTGCAAAGGGGCTATAGAAAAGGTACCGTCTTCTCTGAGCGAGTCAGGCTTTTACAGCCAATATTTTCTCGTACCCAAGAAGGACGGAGCCTTCAGACCTATCCTAGATCTGAGACATTTGAACAAAGTGCTAGCGAAAAGACCGTTCAAAATGCTTACGACCAGGAAAATCCTCGCACACGTTCGCCCGAGAGACTGGTTTATTTCTCTAGATCTGAAGGATGCCTATTTTCAGATTCAGATAATACCCCGTCACAGGCAATTTTTGAGATTCGCCTTCGACGGTCAGGTATATCAATACACCGTCCTGCCGTTCGGCCTGTCCCTAGCACCCCGTAAATTTACGAAGTGCATGGACGCGGCGCTCGCCCCCCTGAGAAGTCAGGGGCTGCGAATAATGAACTATCTGGACGATTGGCTGATATTGGCACAGTCAGAGACAGAACTGCTATCTCACAGAACAGTGCTTCTCAGTCACCTGGAAAGCTTGGGTCTCACGGTCAACTGGACCAAGAGCTCATTACTGTCCAGCCAGTCAATTTCCTTTTTAGGAATAGAACTGGACTCGGTGACCATGACGGCTCGCTTATCGCCACCTAGCCGCATCTTTCCAGAAGGGCAGCTTTCTCCCTTTGAAAACATTTCAAAGGATGTTGGGCTGTATGGCATCAGCTGCAGCGGTGCTTCAGCTGGGCCTACTGCGCATGCGCCAGCTCCAACGCTGGTTGAATGCTCGCGCGTCCCGCCGAGCCTGGGTTTCCGGCGGCCAGAAAATCAGAGTGACTCAGACCTGCATAGCGGCTCTGCAGCCCTGGTTAGTAGCCGACTGGTACCAGCAGGGAGTGACGATGGGAACCATCTGTTATCGGTAAGTCATTTCCGACAGACACCTCCAACTTGGGTTGGGGCGCGCTGTTCGAGGGGAGACCGGTCTTCAGCCAGTGGTCAGACCAAGAGAAGTGTTTTCACATAAACTGTCTGGAGATGATAGCGGTCGAGCAAGCGCTGAAGCGCTTCCTTCCGTTCATACAGGACCAACATGTTCTTGTCCGCTCGGACAACATGTCTGTGGTATCCTATGTAAACCGTCAGGGCGGTGTCAGATCCAGAAATCTCTGCAATATTACAGAACGCCTCCTTATTTGGTCTCAGATGCACCTGCGCTCGCTGAGGGCTGCGCATGTGCCTGGCCATTTGAACGACGGCCCAGACAAACTGTCCAGGGACAATGTTCCCCCAGGGGAATGGTCCCTGCACCCCCAAACGGTCCAGAAGCTGTGGTGCCTATTCGGCAGAGCGGAAGTCGACCTATTTGCGTCAAAAGACAACGCTCAATGCCCGACGTTCTTCTCGAAGGACGAGGACGCGCTGGCCCAGGTTTGGCCCAGCCTCCCGCTATATGCTTTCCCTCCGGTCTCTCTGTTACCACAGGTGATCAAGAGAATCAGGGAAACGCGCCACTCGGTGCTCCTCATAGCCCCGCATTGGGAGAATCAGATTTGGTTCCCAAAACTAGCACGGCCGTCACATACAGCTCCGTGGCCGATTCCGGTGAGGGCAGATCTCCTCTCTCAGGCTCGCGGCGCGATCTGGCATCCCCATCCAGAGCGCTGGGCTCTGCACGCATGGTTGATCAACAGGTACTCGTTGCCCTGCCAGAAGGAGTGATGAACACGATCACGCAGTCTAGAGCTCCTTCTACGAGAAGGCTCTACGCGTCTAAAATAAACACTCTTATCACATAGATAAGGTTGAACGATTGAATATATCTCTTAAACGGTTGTTTGTTTAGCTACCTATTAAGCATAAGCTCTTCACAGACAAATCACAGCCATATTACACTAGAATAGACTGGACCCTTTTCACATTTCTGGGGTTCTCAGAAGCAGTCTACGCGACAGAGGTCTGGACCGACGGACATGTGGGGTGGCGCATCTGCTCACCTTCCTACAAGAGCTGTTGGATAAGGGGAGGTCCCCATCCACGCTCAAAGTATACGTGGCGGCCGTGGCAGTGTTCGCAGAGTCGACGCACGGCCAGTCACTGGGAAGACATGAGTTGGTCATCCACTTCCTTAGAGGAGCTAGAAGGATGAAACCGCCGCACCCCCCGTCGGTTCCTATGTGGGATCTTTCATTGGTCCTCGAGGCCCTGAAAGCTTTTCCATTTGAACCACTAGACTCCGTGGAGTTGAAATATCTATCACTAAAAAACGTTTTTCTGACTGCACTGTCGTCAGTAAAACGTGTGGGGGACCTGCATGTGCTGTCTGTCAGCGCGTCGTGTCTTGAGTTCGGGCCGAATTACTCTAAAGTCATCCTCAGACCCAGACATGGCTATGTTCCTTAAGTGATGGGCACTCCATTCAGAGCGCAAGTTATTTCGCTGTCAGCTCTGCCAGCATCTGACAGCGAAAGTGATGTGAATCTCCTCTGCCCTGTCAGAGCGCTGAGATTTTACATTACACGCTCCGCCTCCTTCAGGCGTTCAGAACAGCTTTTTGTTTCGTTTGGTGGGCGCACCAAGGGTCTCGCCTCCTCGAAACAGAGCCTGTCCAGATGGATAGTGAACGCTATAGCAGCTTCAGGGCTCATTCCACGAGAGGCGTGGCCTCGTCGAGGGCATGGTCCAGTGGGATTTCTATCCATGACATATGTGTAGCGGCGGGCTGGGGCTCCCCGTCTACCTTTGTCAGGTTTTATAACCTAGAAGTTCCTGCCTTGCAGGATAAACTTTTGTCAGTTTGAAGGAGAGGTGTATTCTGCCCAGATCTTCCTGCTCAGATCACTCTCACGTGACTCAGCTCTCCTGGTTGAGCTGCACTAGTAGGGTATGTGCCATGTGCCTATACAGACCGGCGCGCTGCTCTGTATTCCCTATGTGTGCTTATGTACAAGTGATGGCACGCGTGGCTGGCCACCTTATTTTTTCCACTTATGGGGTTCCCCTGAAAGTTCGGGGTCTCATGGTGGATGCTTGGCGCGCACGGCGTTGACAAAGTGTTCCCGTAGCGTAAGCTAAACTTACGAGATAACCTCTCGTAAGAGAACGATACTCGGTTACTAACGTAACCTCGGTTCTCTCTAGAGAGGGAACAAGTATTGCGTAACCGGCCGTGCTCGCGCCACGAGCGACTTCGCTTCAGTCGACGAAAAACCAGGGAAGTCAGCCTACAGCCCCTACTTTTATACGCTAAGCCACGCCCATTCTGGCAGGCTGTGAAGCTATGAAGGCGCGGGCGCCCTTCATTGGGCGTGACGTCACGCCGGGCTTACTGGTAGGCTGCAGCAGTTGCCCGCAGGGCAGCCAATGAGCATACGAGATGGCCTGCTCTAGGTCTGCTAGCTGCTGCACTGCGTTGACAATGAATACAAAATTAAGGATAATTTTTTGGCTTCAATATCTCGAGAAAATGAATCTTTCCCGTAGCGTAAGCTAAACTTACGCAATACTCGTTCCCTCTCTAGAGAGAACCGAGGTTAAGTTAGTAACCGAGTATCGTTTTCTTTCCACATGGCTATTAGTTTAGCTAAGGAGAAAACAAGCTCTGTCACAAATGATGAAATAAATAATCCTGTTGATAACGGCCTGAAAACCACAAACGCCATGGATCGACACCCAAGCATCAACAGTCGACACAACCTTCATGGATAGTGACTGGAAAATGTTGAAGGCTGAAGCAGCATTACTAATGATTACATCAGGGCATGAGTCACTGCATTGCTTTACTCAGGTGTCAGTGGCGCCCAATGCGAAGCCATCTGTCCTGTCCTCCTGGACTCCCAGCACCCTGTCCCCCTGCTCCAGTGCCATGCCACACTGCACCAAATACCACAGTATCGTGATTTCACTTTCAGACACAAACGGCCCCCTACAATACTGCCTGCATCCTTGGAACTATGCATCAAACTGAAATGTAATTAACTGGAACAATCAAAGCTCACATTATTGGGTAACGTAAAGCTATCATTCTTTCGTGAACAGTCAGTTATCATATGACAGACTTTACTTTCATATAAGAAATAGTTTAAAGCAGAAGAGCAATGTTTGGATGTTTACAGTGTACACTTTTTAGAAATATTAAAGGGATATTTCAATCAAAAAATTAACATTCTGTTATCATTTTATCACCCTCATATTATTTCAAACCTCAATGACTTTCATCTGCAGAACACAAAAGATGACATTTTGAAAGATTGTGTGGTTCAAACAACATCGGACTCCACTGCCTGTCATTGTATGAACAGAAAACTATGAGACATTTCTCAAAATATATTTTTAATGTTCCATAGAAGAAAGAAAGTCATGCAGGTTTGGAACGACACGAAGGTGAGTAAATTATGATAAATGTTCATTAGTGAACTACTTCTTTAACTACAACTGTCTTACTTACTGTCTCAGTATTTCAAAATCCAAATATGACACACTACAGTTTAAAAGAAAAAGTCTAACTCACGAGTCTGTTTTTTATATTTTATTGATGTCTTGTGAGAACTAACTTCAGTGCCAAGCCACACAAGGACCCACATGGCACAGTCAATCCAGCCACATCACAAGACTCAGGGTTCACAGTATAGGCCATTGTCCATTCATAGTCAGCACTCCTTCATGTTACCAGCCTCTTCAAACCACCACACTGTATCATCAGATGGTCTTACACTAGGGCTGTGCAATTAATCGTAATTGCTTTTTTCGATATCGGAGTAAAACGATTATTGTGCCGCTGCCGCACCCCTTCCCTTCACAGCGGTGCACTTTCGTTCCTCAAAACTTCCTCCCAAACTTGACATCCAAATCAGCCAAATCAAAGTGTTGTAAAATGCAGTCTAATGTTGCTAAACTTGGGGACGTGTTTGGTATTAAACAGTGTTATTAAAAGCATATTAAGCCGCAAAAGAGATACTGTTCCCAAGGCGTCCTACTGTGCGCGCGCTCCGAGACGGGGCATAACACGCGTAAGGAAAGTATACTGTGGGCTTCAGATACGTGCCTAAACGGTAAAATAGCCTAGACACAAATATGTTTTGGTAAGTATCCTCGTAAACACAGTCGGTTGCATCATAAGTGAATGTAAACACTGAGAAAGAGAGCGTGTGTAACAGTATATTGGATCCGTGCATTAGATCTTAAAGTGACAGCAGCCTAAAAAATCTGCAGCAGTCATTATTGTTAATCAAACAACAAAAGACAAAGATGAAATCACTCACTGCTCTTGAATGAATAAACTGTTTTTAGTTTTAACAAGGATTGGTCTATATTTAATGTATACAGCAGTGTTATTTTAAATTTGATTACTTTATTCAATTTCTGTTGTAGGGTATTACTTATCTAAATACAACTGTTACTACACCTTCCTGAAAAACCAAAAGCACTAATTATTTAATTTGTATTTTTGTTCTGGTGTATTTTTTTTCCGGTTTTGTTTGTAATTTAGTTTCTTTTTTCTTATTGTATTACTGACTGTTTACTTGTCTCATGTAACTGTTTTCAGGAATTTTACTTACATTAACTTAGTATTAGTTTTTGCTGAAGTATTGATATTTGTGAAATTTCACTGACATTTAAAATTATTCATATCATGAAATAATACTTTTATCATATAGCCCACCAATAATCGTGATTATGATATTTGCCATAATTGAGCAGCCCAATCTGACACAAACCTGACCACAATTAACTACTGCCTCTTTACGGTGTGTCTGTATTTTAATTATTTAATTAATTATTTAATTTTAATTGTTTAAGAGTATATTATTTAATACCAATCATTGAAAATTATCTGTACATCAAATAATCCTGAAAAAGGGTGACACTGACAATTCTTCCCCCCCCCCCCCATCACAGAAATACATTATATTTTAAAATATATCAAATTAGAAAAGAATTTTATAATTTTATAATTTTTTTCATTATACAGTTTGTAAATAAATGCAGTACTGTGCAGCACTACATACAGGTCCTTCTCAAAAAATTAGCATATTGTGATAAAGTTAATTATTTTCCATAATGTAATGATAAAAATTAAACTTTCATTTATTTTAGATTCATTGCACACCAACTGAAATATTTCAGGTCTTTTATTGTTTTAATACTGATGATTTTGGCATACAGCTCATGAAAACCCAAAATTCCTGTCTCAAAAAATTAGCATATCATGAAAAGGGTCTCTAAACGAGCTATTAACCTAATCATCTGAATCAACTAACTAACTCTAAACACCTGCAAAAGATTCCTGAGGCTTTTAAAAACTCCCAGCCTGTTTCATTACTCAAAACCGCAATCATGGGTAAGACTGCCGACCTGACTGCTGTCCAGAAGGCCATCATTGACACCCTCAAGCAAGAGGGTAAGACACAGAAAGAAATTTCTGAACAAATAGGCTGTTCCCAGAGTGCTGTATCAAGGCACCTCAGTGGGAAGTCTGTGGGAAGGAAAAAGTGTGGCAAAAAACGCTGCACAACGAGAAGAGGTGACCGGACCCTGAGGAAGATTGCGGAGAAGGACCGATTCCAGACCTTGGGGGACATGCGGAAGCAGTGGACTGAGTCTGGAGTAGAAACATCCAGAGCCACCGTGCACAGGCGTGTGCAGGAAATGGGCTACAAGTGCCGCATTCCCCAGGTCAAGCCACTTTTGAACCAGAAACAGCGGCAGAAGCGCCTGACCTGGGCTACAGAGAAGCAGCACTGGACTGTTGCTCAGTTTTGCATGTCATTCGGAAATCAAAGGTGCCAGAGTCTGGAGGAAGACTGGGGAGAAGGAAATGCCAAAATGCCTGAAGTCCAGTGTCAAGTACCCACAGTCAGTGATGGTCTGGGGTGCCATGTCAGCTGCTGGTGTTGGTCCACTGTGTTTTATCAAGGGCAGGGTCAATGCAGCTAGCTATCAGGAGATTTTGGAGCACTTCATGCTTCCATCTGCTGAAAAGCTTTATGGAGATGAAGATTTCATTTTTCAGCACGACCTGGCACCTGCTCACAGTGCCAAAACCACTGGTAAATGGTATTACTGTGCTCAATTGGCCTGCCAACTCTCCTGACCTGAACCCCATAGAGAATCTGTGGGATATTGTGAAGAGAAAGTTGAGAGACACAAGACCCAACACTCTGGATGAGCTTAAGGCCGCTATCGAAGCATCCTGGGCCTCCATAACACCTCAGCAGTACCACAGGCTGATTGCCTCCATGCCACGCCGCATTGAAGCAGTCATTTCTGCAAAAGGATTCCCGACCAAGTATTGACTATTGAGTGCATAACTGAACATAATTATTTGAAGGTTGACTTTTTTTTTTTTGTATTAAAAACACTTCTTTTATTGGTCGGATGAAATATGCTAATTTTTTGAGACAGGAATTTTGGGTTTTCATGAGCTGTATGCCAAAATCATCAGTATTAAAACAATAAAAGACCTGAAATATTTCAGTTGGTGTGCAATGAATCTAAAATATATGAAAGTTTAATTTTTATCATTACATTATGGAAAATAATGAACTTTATCACAATATGCTAATTTTTTTAGAAGGACCTGTACAGTACTGTGAAAAAGTCTTAGGCACATCAGTATTTTCACAAACAAAAAATGGTTTTAAGCAGTTATATTTTGCTGTAGTGTGTCAGTAGGAAATATCAGTTTACATTTCCAAACATTCCTTTTGCCATTAATTGTAATAATCCAGTGAGATTTTTGTATGCACAAGGAGTTTGACAACAGCCCGTCTGATCCACACGGAAATCTGATCTCACCATCATCGAGTCTGTCCGTGATTACATGAAGAAACATAAAAAACTGAGAAAGAGTAAATCCAGAACAATAGTGGCAACATTTCCAAGATGCTTGAAGAAACCTGCCTGCAAAGCTACCTGAAAAACTATGTGCAAGGGACAAAAGCTGTCTTAAACACCAAATATTGATTTAATTTAGTCAATAGAAGTTGACTGATAAACACAATCTATTTATGACATTAATTTTGAAAACATCCTCACTTTACAGCATTTTTACACAAGTGTCTAAAACTTTTCATGAAGGTTGGTTTCTTCAAGCGTCTTGGAGACGTTGCCCCGGTTCTTCTACATTTAGTCTGTTTTTTCATGAAATCACAGACAGACTTGATAATGGTGAGATCAGATCTCTGTTTGGATTATACCGGTTGTTGTCAGACTGCTTGTGCATATAAAAATATCACTGGATTATTTCAATTAATACAAAAATGAATGTTTATAAATGTAAGCTGATATTTCCTACTGACACAAGCAAAATATATAAATAACTGTGAAAATACTAAGGTGCCTAATACTTTTGCACGGTATATATATTTGAAGTTACATGAAGTACTGGTTTGTTAAGTATTATATAATATGTCAATAATGATTTTTTATTTCTCATAGAACTAGAGTGCTACATCTATCATTTGCACACTTCAACAATTTCTCAAGCCTTCTACAACAATAACTCCTATGTGGTTTGTGTCGTCGGCTGATGAGCACACAGTCTGTACGGGAGACAGTGGGACACTAAGCTGTGTTACATAACAGCCCCTGAAGTGGCGCATTCCTTCGTACTTGTTTTCATGCCACTTTGCGGAAAGCTTGCATGTACCTCCTGCCACTCTTCACACACATTTTTAAAGCAGGTCAGGTGGCCCGTTTCAGGTCGCGTCACTATTTCTGGCCATTCTAAATGTGGCCTGACTACTTGGCAAATTTCAGCGAGATAAAACAGCAATCATCCAACACACCTGGGATTCGGCTGATTATAATAGAATATTGGACATTTTTCAGAAATGAAAGCAGACTTACTATTTATAGCGACAGGTTCTAAAAACAGGACAGAAATAAATCATTAGCTAAACAAGGGGAGGAAGACAGGCTCACGGAGACCCACCTGGTCCCAGTGTGGCCAGACTGTGCCAGCGAAAGAACAGAAATTCATCCTTATCTGTATAAAACCTCCTTGGCATTCATTCCTGCATCGGATTTTGTTTTCATCTCAGATAGTTATTCCACTCACTGTATAATTGTGGAAGATTCAGAATATTTTTTAACGTCAGTAACTTCTTACAGTAACAAAAAGTGACCATCTATCCACCTGGCAAAACCACTTGAAAAAAAAAAAATAAATAAAAAAATAATTTATTCATTTGTTATATAATCTGGTTTATAAAAAGAAGTAGAAAAAGATTGCATAAGTAGTTTGTGAAAGACATTTAACTGCTCTGTTAATAAATGCTTGATGATAGCAACAAAATGGGATATAACATTTGAACAGAAGAGGGTTGCTAAGCAACTGTGTGTGAGAAGGAGAATTCTGTCCAATGATACAAGTCACAGGCATGAAACTGCTTCAGATGCAGTAAATCACATCAGCAAAGTTTGAGCATGTTGTCGTTTCTCTGACAACGATAATTAATTCTAATGCTACATGAGAAAACAACGTTTAATTAATCACAAATTACTTTTAGCCTCAGGCTTTGGTAAAAATACACACTTATAATAGCGAGTAAGAGATTTTGATTGATGAATGAGTGTGGTTAGAAAGACAGGAGGAGGTTTCTGTAAAACATCTGATATAACAGCACTTTCAGGAGTTCTGATACTACAATGTTGAGTCTCTTTAAGCTGCAAGCATTTGTGAAAAAACTGTAGTAAATCCTCACCACTCCGATGGAAAAGTAGTTGTTCACTATGCTGTAGGGTACAGGATCTCCCTTCTCCTCCTTATCATCAGAGACAATGTCGATGTTCCAGCGGTCAAGCATCAACTCGGTGCTGTGTTCAATATCCCTGAGGAACTTAACCAGACTGCCTCCTTCATAGCCTGTCAATCACAACACAGACACTGCGTGAACCTACATAAAACAAAGGGTTAATTATAAAGACTTGAATTAGCCACACTAGAGCTGGAGGATTAATCGTTAAAAGATCGTGATCTCGATTATTGCTGAATGACAATGATTCTCCTATGTCTATTAAACCTTTGACGAAATCACACTGGAACACTGGTGTGGCGAGCAGGACGAGGCCGAGGGCCGTGGGCGAACGGCGAGTGATTGCTGATGAGCGACACCTGCGCAGTGCACCGGTCTCATATCTCTCACGGAGGAGCAGAAGCATAAAAGGAGGAGCGACGACGGTGAAGGACGAGAGAGGCCAGGCCTGGATTTTATTTGATGGTTTGTTTCATGTGGCAGCAGTCGTCCGTGAGGGACTGCTGCCTTTATTTTCGTTTTGTATGTGTTTATTTATTAAAGTCTTTAAATGTTCGCCGGTTCCCGCCTCCTTCTTCCCACAACATCTAACCTTGTTACAATCGGAATCTTTGTTCGCGCTGCCGCTGATCCAGAGAGAGAGCAGTTGTCATGTACAGGTATTAAACTGCTTTGCAAACAGTCTTTTCAACCATACAGTATCATTATTTCCGTGTTACAAATATTCATATTATCACAGAAGAACTGGGATAAAAGTTTATAGTTCAGTTATGAACACTGATGTCTACGGAAGTGATCAAAATTAACCAAATTCCCCTTTAAAAGTAACGCCAAATCGTTTTATATTGTTACGCCAGCAGTGGCTACAAGTGATTGTTAAAGAAAATGAGTGAGTCATTGAATCATTCATTCAACCCCGATTTAAAAAAAAAGAATTAAAATTAATTAAACATTTTTAAATTGACTGCAGCAAATATCATTTTGTCAGAACGTCTAGTAAATTGCGCAATTTTGTTTAGTTATCTATTCAGAATCGTGGGAGAATCGTGACCGTTTGAAACAAAAAATTTGTGACATGAAGAAATGTACAAAAGCTCCTTTTTATCTATGAACAAGAGTGTGTAAGAGTCCATGCATAAAAAAGAAAGAATAAAACAAGCATGATTCAAATTTTGTTCTACTCATGACAATGAAAGACTTGCATTATCGCAATTCCAAGGTTAACATAGCTTAATTAAAAAAACTCAACACAGCAAGATCAGATGATTAAACTTGCCAAAGTAACACAATGTTGTGAAAGGCTCAGACACTTGCTGCTTTTAAATCTAGTCTTAAAACCTATTATTACTGTTTGGCATTTGACGCTATGTGAGAGTTGCTTTATTGCTTTTGTTTTATTGTTTTTATTTTTTGTGTCATTGATTGTTTGTACCAGTGATATAGGATATAAATGTCCAGCACTTTGTCAAACACTTGCTGTTTTTAAAAGTGCTCTATAAATAAACTTTGAATTTGACTTTGAAAGTATAAAGCTATCTCTATCTCTCTATCTCTGATAGACCAGAAGCCAGAAGTTGTGTTTAGCAGAAGAAAAACATTTATACAGGTTTGGAAAAACTTGAGGGTGAGTAAATGATGACCGAATTTTCTTTTTGGGTGAACCATCCCTTTAAATTGAGTCCATTTCACAAACAAACTGATCGTGTGACTTAAGAAGATTTGGAATATGAGTCATATAGACCACTTTTATTATACATTTATGGTGCTTTAGGTCCATTTTGAAGGTCCATTCATTGTAATTGCATGCAAAAAGAGCAACTAATACATTCTAATTTTGTTGAGAAATTAGAACAACATGAGGATGAGTAGACATTTATTTTAAAAAAAAAGTATCTATTATATCACCAAGGGGTTGAACACCATGACCTGAGAAGATTTTTTCAGTGCTTGGCAACCATTCTAACTGACATGAAGGGATCTTTCGAGAGGATACCTGAGGTGAATGAACTGCAATTACTTCCCAATTGTAATGGGAAGGATACAGAGGCTTCTAGTTACATCATGATCACAGAGGTGCCATCTCTTAATGAGGCCATCATGCTGTGTGTCATGTGGGGATATTGACTCCCAACTGGCAACCCAAGGAGCAAAATATAACATGTGTGAAGACACCCAGGTGCTCATTCTGCCTTTCTGGACCAGACATGGAGACACTTCCAGTCGTACGTTACACAAACATACTCTCACATGGCACCTCTTCACTGACTACAGGTGATACACCTTTCAAAGTCAATCAACTCACATGGAGAGAAAAAACAGCCAACCAGCCGAATTAATTTAAGAATACATTCATGCAAAAACCTTACCCGCTGGAAAAAAAACCGCACACATGCACACACAGGAAACACTGATACGAGGCCAATTAATTCAGCAGCTTCTACAAGGCCATTCACACCTGTCTTACAAGCAGATGCAAGCTCACTGATGCATATCATTCCATCATAACCTACTGAATAAACACAAATATTGAAACAAGTACACACATATGCAATCACACGGGAATGTATTAGTGCAGGCAAGTGATTGGAAAGTCTACTTACTGTATACTCAAAGCACAGTTTATTTATCTCTTGTTAGAAATGACTGTAACTAAATTCCTTTTTAAACAATTATTAAAAGTGTTGTAATTGTTTTATCTAAAATTAAAATGATAAATGTTTTTCGGTAACTGAAACTGAAATAAAATTAAACATAAATATTAATAGAGAAACTTAAACTAAAAAAACCTTAAACGAAAATTAGAAATGTTGCCTTGGCAAAAAATATAAAAAAAATAAACAAGTTTAAGTAGTAAAATTCTTAAAACTAAATCTGAAATAAAAATAAAGCTAAACAGAAATATTATACAAAATAATAGTAAAAATTACAAAATACATTAAACTAAAACTGAAATTAAAATGAAAACGGAAAAAAAGCTAATTCAAAATATTAATAAACTATATAATAGAACATACTTCTATAGTCTCTTTAAGGGATAGTTTGTGCAAAAATAAAAATCCTGCCATTTATTATTTATTCAACCTCATGTTCCAAACCTTCATGTGGATTCTATGGAAACAATAATGTACTGGATACTACAATGAAAACTACAATGAATGAGGAATGTTCTAGCTTAAAAAAAGACACACAAAAAAGCAGCATAAAAACAAGTCAAGCGTTATATTTTTAATCTTCAGAAGCCATATGACAGCTTTATGGGATTAACAGAGCAATATGAGTCAGTATTCACATCCACCATCTTCTAGAGAGCTCATGAATTAATGATGTCCTATTTGTAAACAAATGGTTCTTTTGGGTTGGATCTTTTTAATGAATCAATTTATTAGGTTGACAAAACTGGCCTGAATGAGTTGTTTTTAAATCTGACTGATCTGTCAATCTCACTAACACTCTGGTCTGTTAGTAGTACAGATTCAAAAGACTTGGAAAATAGCCCACAGACTATTTTTGTGGTGTCAGCACATTATTCAAAAGTTTTTGATCTTTGGTTGAACTATCCCTTTAAGTGTACTCAACTGGCTTAACTAACTGGGCAAGTGCTTGTCGCGGTCATCTGTGTGATGAAGATCACAGAATGAAAATCCTGAAAGCAAGTGTGGTCTCAACAAATCCTGCTTTCTCATTCATGTGACTGGAGCATTCAACGAACTATGATGAAGTTTGATTATTACAGTCTGACCTTCTGTTCAGGGTTGAGTGGGGAAATGTTTAAAAGTTTTAAAATCCTTTTGAAGGGTTTATACAGGATTTCATTTAGATTCAAAGAATTCAAAGCCTAATCTCAACTCGAAGGAAAGCCCTTTAAGTTTCATTTCAAAGGCCTTAAGTAATTCCCTCCAACTGCTGGTAGACAGTCTCTTGTTTTTTCCTCACCTCCACCCCAGCGCAGGCAGCGAGCGAGGTCATTCCCAGTCCCCAGCGGCAGGATCGCAACAGGAGGATGCCGAGCAAAATTGGACTTATCTGTTAAGAAACAAAGAGAGCTATTAAAGCTGCTGCATTTTTTACTAGTACATCAAATATGATTATATTTAATGGATTTGCACGAATGTACACTACCACTCAAAATTTATGTTTTTGTGTCTTATGCTCATCAAGGCTGTATTTATTTGATCAAAATACAGTAAAAAAAAAGTTCAAAAGATATGCATTTATTTAAAATATAAATATTTTGTAACATTATAAAAGCCTTTACTGTCACTTTTAATTAATTTAATGCATCCTTGCTGAATAAATGTATTTGTTTTTTTTTAAGAAAAATCTTACTGACTAGTAGACTAAATTACATTAATATGGAACTATATGTTATTATTTGCCAGGCTTTAAAAATTACACTCTTTTTTAAACAATATGTAACAAGTAGAGGTGTGAATCTTCACTTGCCTCACAATTCAAATCAATTACGTTTCAGAGGGTAACAATTCGACTAATAAACGGAGCAATTCCAATAGGGTCCTCTCACCATCGGTGCTCGGGCCCTAATAAAACGATCCCAGAGGCATCAGGATGCATCTTTTCCTCCAATTCTTTCTTTAATAATAATTACTATATTAAATGCCATTAAAGAGAACTAAATTCAGGATTGCAGGTGGCTTTCT
Source organism: Gila orcuttii (assembly GCA_026230005.1). Classification (NCBI taxonomy): domain Eukaryota; kingdom Metazoa; phylum Chordata; class Actinopteri; order Cypriniformes; family Leuciscidae; genus Gila; species Gila orcuttii. Next base: position 28,913,007 of record JAPDVR010000007.1, on the reverse strand, counting down.
GTGCGCTTGCTTCAGGTGTGTGTCAGTCAGTAGGAGTAACGCATTGAAATCTTTTCATAACTGTTTAACATCAAGCATGCCCTGCACTTTATTTTCACACTAGTGCATGTTCTGTTCATAAAAACCGAAACATCAGATGCAAGTGCTTTATTTATATATAATAAGAGTAGCCTACTTTACAATAAAACAGCGCATTTATATGTATTATAGGCCTATTTAAAAAAATGTGATTCTTTTGTTTTTATGCATCAATGCAGAATCTTTCACATCATCATCGCAATGCATCGTAAAAACATTTATATTTCAAAGCTCTAGTAACAAGGCCTAGATAAAGACCATGCACTAACATTGTAATATCCTTACAATAATTCACACATTAGATTTGTTTGTTTCTCTTGTTATGAGACACACTGAACAGTGTGTGATATCTGCAGAAGAGAGATGAACTGTATCTTTCTGTCCTCACGCTGATGGTCCCTGTGTGGCACATTGCTTTGTGCAAAGGGACCGCGGGGACGTTGTTTTTGGTGCTGGTCCGTATGGCGCGATGTACTGCATAACCGCAGGGGCTCGCTGAGTAATCGTCAGCAGCAGACATTTTATAACACCAGTCAAACTCGTGTGGGTGAACAACAAGCAACGATCGCAGAGCGGCTCTCGTTCAAAAGCTGCTCCTAAACCATCACTTTAGGGCAGTTAGAAGGACAATCTCCCACGTGTGTCCCTGTCAGCCTCAATTTGCCAGCCTAAAGATTCTCTAAAGCGATGAATAGCACATTGCTTCTGATCTGAGGTTAGGTTTCAGTACCATCAGCCAATTGCAATTTCAAGCCAAAGGTTTGAAGACCAAGCTGATTCTTAATCAGCACTTAGCGGCGATATCTACCGCCGCCCACACAAGGTTCCTCTCCAGCGCTCGTCCATTAACATCAATACGGTTGTTAGAAGGGGGAAAGACAGGCCATTATATCTCCACTGTTATTCTGCATTCACTCATATGAAAGAGGTCACAGATGAGTCAATGCTCTTCCTAGAAAAAATGATTTGTCTTTCTGATCGTTAAACATCATGATTATATGTGCCTTAAATAAGAGCCAGTCTTGTGTCAAGTACCGCATGGAAGGACGTCCTAATGTTCAAATGTTTGTAGCTGAATTGGTCGACATGCTTTATTTATTTATAAAGCGCTTTATACAATACAGATTGTTTCAAAACAGTAATAAACAAGGAAATAACAGAATCAATGATGCAAACTTCATCAAATACAAGTCAAATTCTGCTGTAAAGCAGCTCCAAAAAGACAATGGTGATATTTGGGTCAGTTCAGTTCAGTTTAAATACAATGTAAAGTTCATGAATTAAAGTGTAACAACCTTCTTTGTATTGACTGAGAAATTCACTTTTATTTGTCAGCAAAAGTTTTTTGTGCATGTTCATGGTAATCCAGTTTGAAATATTGACTACAAACACACTTTTTTCAGGTTTTCTGTTGCGGTGTTCTCTCCGTATTTTACGATTATTTGACGCATTTAGCCACTGCGACGAATACTTCACTGTAAATTTCACTTTACTTTGTCGACACCATTATGACTAAAAGTTTGCTAAGGAGTATTTCCTACTAAAACAAGGCTGTATTTGACTCTGGTCAAGCGTATACATAGCAGACTGGTGGGACTGGCCTTGGTCGGCAACATGCCTAGTGCATTATGGGTGTTGAACCTATTTGGCAAAAGGAAAGACAACAGCCTTTTTTCTCTGCTTTCTCTAGTCAGGTAGCACTGATTTAAAAAAAAAGTTCACCTTTCTACTGTACAGTATAGGCAGCCAAGGTTTATTTAGAAGTACCCCTCTAAGTGTCTTTTAAATCCAAACTGCAAGATAATACAAATTCTGTACCTCAAATGAAAGCTTAACTTTGGTCATATCATCAAAACACTAATCTTGAAAGATAAAAGTGATATTTAGTAAAGCAGAAATCACTTTATTTGCTCTACAGATCAGCTGAAATGCTGTCAGTGTAAAGTCCCAATGCGAGCCTACTGTTGAAATTTGTACTTCGTATACATGTACAGTGTGCTACTACATTAGTTAGATGGTATATTAAGTCCATGTTAATTATTACAGCTCTGGAAAGCACTGATGATGATGGGTACTCACCAATGCAGTCCAAAATCCACCCCACTGATCCATCGCCTCCACAGGCCAGCACACGGAAATCAGGCACGTCTCGAAAAAAGTTGAGCCTGGGAGACATAAAAACAATGAGACTGATCAGCATTCCCCAGTGGCTATTCACAGTTTACTGTTCAAATGTAGTATGTTGATCTGAAGGATGTTATAGAAGATTCATGTTTTTCCCATTCAGTGTCATGGGAGCAAATCTCTGGAACTCAAACCCATTGAGCCTCCAAAACATCTCTTCCTTTTAATCTGAACTAAAGCATTTTTTGACTGTGAAGCCAGTCTTAAATTTGATCCTAAATGTGCACACTCTTTATTTGTTTGTGAAGTGGCCTTAAGCTGTGAGCAAAGCACTGAATGAATAAAGCTTCTCAATTTCTCACAACTGACAAAAAATAAATGAGATTCAATTTATGTCACAGATCAGAAACAGAAGACAAACTGCAAAATCAAATATATTAAACATTACACATTTTTGTCACAGATTAGGGTCCAATTCTAACTATTAACTAACTATTAACTATGACTTTGCCTAAAAAAACTCCTAATTACTGGTTATTAATGGTTAGTAAGGAGGTTGTTAAGTTTAGTTATTGGGTATGATTAAGGGATGCAGAATATGGTCATGCAGAATAAGGCATTAATATGTGCTTTATACAGTAAGTACAAAAAAAGGCAATATCATGCTAATAAACAACTAGTTAATAGTGAGAATTGGACCCTAAGCTAATTTTACCAACATTTTTAAATAAACTAATAATGTATGTACTATTTTAATACATTTTTAAATACAATTTATTTCTGTAATGGAAAAGCTGAATGTTCATCAGCAAATTCCAGTCTTCAGTGTCACAAGATCCTTCAGAAATCATTATGGATTTTTTTCACAGACTGTGTTTGCACAGTTATCAATATTGCAAATATAGTAAAGTTTTTCATATTTTAATTTTTAAAAAAATGTAATGCAGATTTATAATGCTATACTTTGTGTTATATTACCTTGGCAGTAAATGGGGAAAAAATTAATTAACGCTGCTGTGAGGGTGTTTCTAATTCAACTGCAAATTTGACATCATTCTCTCTTCTGACTGCTGTAATCAATCTCTAGATATTTTTTCCCTCTTTTGGAAAGTCATCAAAATGCTATCACTTATTTTATCTGTAAACACCTGACCTCCATCTCCTCACTGAACATTCAGAGGCAAGTATAATAGAGCAGGGCAGAGGCTGAAGGAGACACCACCCTCTGCTGGTCAGAGCATGTACTGCAGCACAAGGGTGAGTCCAGGACATATCCTGCAAACAGGCACATGTGGGATCTGCCATAGACCTGAGCGTAATACAACAGCAGAGCAGTCACACAGCTGTCTGAAATATTAATACTGTGTAACCTCTTTTGATGGGCTCTGACAATGCAGCATGTTTTATGTATGCAGGACGAGAGCGAAACAGATTAGTAAATGTGCCACTACATTTACAATGACAATGCAGTCAATTGGATTCAAGCGGTTCTGTTTTTTTGTACCTTCTCAGGTTTGTTGCTGAAGTGCCATAGAAATGCTCAAACTATGTCAACAACAATGTCCACAACAGGGGTGTACACTGAAGTTCAATGGGCGAGTAACACAAGTGGAACATGGATGTGGTTCTGGACAGGCTTGAGCTGGAATCATGTTTCAGCCTGACTAAATGAGCTCTGCTCCAGATAAATTTGTAATGTACCAGTGCCAGTCTGTTTAGAATGGCAATGTTGCTGTTGTAGAGATGGGGGTTGCGTAAACAATTCCTTTTCCAATGACATGGCAAAAGACAAGACACTTTAGCAAGCTGTTTGTTTAGAGCGGCCTCTTCAGCACAGACAGTTAGCAAAAGAGCACACTTGTCTTTTTTCATCTCTCCGTCTTTTGATATCAACTCAGACCCCTGAGTGTCAATCATCAGTTTGAATATTTCACAATGAAATGTGCAAGAGATTGAAAAGAAAGATCAGTGAAGAATATAGCCAATTCAAATGCGTTTGTTCTGAAATATCTGAAACAAAATAATCAATCTAGAGTGTAATAGTGAAGCTGTACTGATGATACACATTATATTTCCATTTATTAATTATGCAAACACTTACGTACTGTAGGCTATATCCAGAGCGACACAATCAATTGACCATAAAGGATATAACATAAATTTGATAGTTCACTTAAAAATAAAAGATCTCATAATTTACTCACACTCGTGTTGTATATGACTTACTATCTTCCGTGGAACACAAAATAAGATATTTTGAAGAATGTTGGTAACCAAACCATTTTGTTGACCACGGAGTTCCATTGTATGGACACAATTTTGTGTTCCACAGAAGAAAAAAAGTCATAGAGGTTTGGAACGACATGAAGGTGATCAAATAATGACAATTTTTTTTTTGAGTAAGAGATCTCTTTAGCAGCACCATAATACCAAATCTCACAAGTACTTTAGAATATTAGAAAGGTAAAGTTAAAATGTAAGAGCAGTATATAAAATTTTTTAGATTTATTTTAAAATAAAGGGTCTTAAATCTAAATGAAATACAAATAAGGGATATGCTTACTACTATGCATTTTGGTTGCTAGTTCTCGCTCTCTCTTTTGTATTAAAGAGAGCTGCTATTACGAACAATGGCAGTCATTAACAAGATTAAAAAAATATCACATCAAAAAAGGCTGCCAACCCTTGAACTATATGCTTATGAATTAGCTAAGTGCTTAAGAAAGAGAATTTGATATATGATCAAATGGTTCTCCATGAGTGAAATCATCAATGTCATACAATCTTCAATCCTCTTCTCTCTTTTTCTCTCTGAATGGTCTCATGACGAGTAGCGCTCCAGTCGTGACTACAGAACATTTTGTGGTGGGAGGGGGATCTAGGACGGGAGGTTAGCCTGCTTTCCCGTGGAACGACCATTGCTTTTGTTCTGTACTTTCTCTCTCTCTCTCTCTCTCTCTCTCTCTCTCTCTCTCCTTTTTCCTGAAGGACAATCACTGTTGCACAACCGCAGGGTGCTGAACAGAATGTACGTGTGTTCTTTGAGTGGGTTTAAAGTATGTGTACCTGTGTAAGAGCACAACACGTCAAAAAAATAAATAAATAGGCCTAAGGGGGTTTTCACACCTGAAAGTCCGCACCAAGGTCCGATCCAAAGTTCATGTTTTGATACATTAAACCTCCTCAATATCTAAATTGTTTCTTCTAGACAGCAAATGGATTAAATGGAAAACAAATTGATTCTTCTGATTCTCAAAGATTTTTCTCTTGAGAAAAAGACTCCATAAGAGATCTGAATGTCTCAAATATGTTCAGATTTGCAGGTTCTGAGATTTCAACATAAATACAAACATCCTTTAAGCCTAAACTGGTTTGCATGTCTTAACCGGTTTATGCTGCTATTTCAGTCTAGCCAAGCTGGTCACCCACCTAAAAGCTTGGCTAAACCCAGCCAAAACCTCTCTAAAACCAGCTAACAGATCAGAAACCATCTAAGGTTGGAGTAAGATGTAAAAATGATTTCTTGTCAAGTTATTTCATGGACAAATGATCGAAACTATGCTATCTGCATTAAATAAATTGCTCTTTATCAGTGTTGTTATTGTTAACTAACATTAAAACTATATAAAAAAAAACATATTCAGTAAATAATTTAAATAAAGCTGAAATAAAATAAATATTAGATAAAAAAAAAACAGAACAGAACAGAAATTAGAAATGCTGCCTTGGCAACTGTGTAAATTCAAGTACTAAAATCATTAAATCTGAAATAAAAATAAATTAAACTTATATAGAAATTACAAAAAAAAAAACTAATAAACCAATAAAAATAAAAGCTATTTCAAAATAGCTTTTACTAAAATACTAAAAATACTTTGATCACACATAAACAATACTAAAATAACACTGCTCTGTATTCTTATAATGGTCTCATTAGCATTTATTTTTCCTAGGAAATTTAAGGACAAACTAATATACTTAAAGGGTTAGTTCACCCAAAAATGAAAATTATGTCATTAATGACTCACCCGCATGTCGTCCCAAGCCCGTAAGACCTCCGTTCATCTTTGGAACACAGTTTAAGATATTTTAGATTTAGTCCGAGAGCTTTTTGTCCCTCCATTGAAAATGTACGTACGGCACACACTCTTTGTCCAGAATGGAAATAAAGACATCATCAAAGTAGTCCATGTGACATCAGTGGGTTAGTTAGAATGTTTGGAAGCATCGAAAATACATTTTGGTCCAAACATAACAAAAACTACGACTTTATTCAGCATTGTATTGTCTTCCGGTTCTGTTGTTGATTCGCGTTCACGATTCCGCAGTGACCCTGCTGACGTAAGACGCTGATGACGTGTTATCTGGAGATTAGGACATCTGCGACATGCACACCTACGCACCATTTTAAAAAAAAATATAGCAATACAAAAATACAAACAATGTAGAATAGCTTGAATACAGCGCCCGTCTCCCTCAAACTGTAAACGAAGCTCTGGCGCACCAGATAACACGTCATCAGCGTCTTACGTCAGCAGGGTCACTGCGGAATCGTGAACGCGGATCAACAACAGAACCGGAAGACAATACAATGCTGAATAAAGTCGTAGTTTTTGTTATGTTTGGACCAAAATGTATTTTCGATGCTTCCAAACATTCTAACTAACCCACTGATGTCACATGGACTACTTTGATGATGTCTTTATTTCCATTCTGGACAAAGAGTGTGTGCCGTACGTACATTTTCAATGGAGGGACAAAAAGCTCTCGGACTAAATCTAAAATATCTTAAACTGTGTTCCAAAGATGAACGGAGGTCTTACGGGCTTGGGACGACATGAGGGTGAGTCATTAATGACATAATTTTCATTTTTGGGTGAACTAACCCTTTAACCTCTGAGTACTAAAGTGTTTCTTCGTAAGCAATCTCATCAGTTAGCTAAGATCAGACATGGCGTGGAGTATGTGCCAAAATGTTAGAAGTTAGATTCCACTTCTATGCTACAATTAAAAACCCTGAGATGGTCCAAATCAGGTGGGGTGTAAATCAAGAGGATTTAGTACAATGTATATTTGCTTAAAGAGGAAGCCTCGATGTGACTGACAGGCTCACAAGTGCATTTATCACTTAAATGAATATATTTACACAGCAGGGGGCTGCTTGAGTCATAGTAAATGTCTTGTAGGTCTCTCAAAGTCAGCTTCGCTTTGTGAGTGGTTTCTCTCTCAGACTAGTTGATTGCAGGTTGGCTCGCTTTATTGCAGGTTAGTAGAAGCAAAAGGATAAGAGCGAGAGGGAGCCATGCCAGAACAAAACAACAGAGAGAATGTCAAACAGTTTTTGAGCAATTCCGTCATGACTTTTTTTATTCGCACACATCTCCATTGAAATTTGATGGTGGCTTTTAGTTGTCTTACCCTGCCATGGGTCCTCCTTGTTCCAGACTGTACACCTGTCTGGGGTTAAGCAGATACTGGAATTTCCGCAGCACCCTGATAAAAACAAACGAGGACAGAAAAGCATTAACAGACACATAGAGGAATGACATTTTTAAACATATAATCACTGTGAACTTTCCATTATGATAAAAGGCTTAAAGAAATTAAAAATTATGTCGTCATTTACCAACCATTCCAATGTCTTTCCAAAGTCAAATGACTTTCTTTCTTTCATCAAACACTAATGTTGAATTTTTGAAGACCACTCTGTACAAAATCATTGAATAAGGACTGGTGGTGACAAAAAATACTATAAAATATCATAAAAGTTATTATGTATAGAAAATCTTGACATCCATCCTAGCTCTCTTTGGCACCTTCATGAGAGTTCATAAGAGAATGACAATGTTCGATTCAAAAAAAAAAAAAAAAAAAAAAAAAAAAAAAAAGAATCATTGATGTGATTCACACAAAATGTCTAAATAATCTAAATAATCATGAATTATTATTTTGGAATAAATTAATGTACTCTAAAACACTAACCTGACATTTATACTTTGTTTTAATAGAACATTAATTATTACATGGACCCTAATAATAATCCGATTGTAATCGGACATAAATGACCTTTGTGTCAAATTCTCCTTCCACTCATCGTCTGTGAATGGAGCAGGACAACGTCCGACTCCTACCAGACCTATATTCAGACTCTCATCCACAGACGCTTTGTTTTAGGTGCAGGAATGGGCATACTTCTCCTTGTTTGCCTGTGTACTTAAGTTCCCTTGTTTCTGTTCATTTCTGTTGGGTCTCGTCTATTGTATGGTTTGCTGTTCTCCTTGTATAGATTTACCTGTGGATTTATCAAAGACTGCCTACTACCTTCATCTTCGTGGTCATGTGCATTTACATATCTCAACCTGTGACACCCAGTTGATCAAATAAATAATCAACAGTTTGTTAGTGGCAGCTCTAATGTTGGAACATGAGGATGAGTAAATGATGACAGAATGTTCTATTTTGGTTGAACTATTCCTTGAAAAGACCCAGAAATTCCAGTCAGGTTTCCGCTCTGCTCACAGCACTGAGACTGCCCTCGTCAGAGTCACAAACGACCTCCTCATATCATCCGATGCTGGTTTTCCCTCCCTCCTCATCCTCCTGGACCTTTCTGCTGCATTTGATACTGTCGACCATGGCATTCTTTTAAACCGGCTCCACCTCACTACTGGACTAAATGACACTGCCCTCAGTTGGTTCAGATCATACCTCACAAACCGGACAGAATACATTTCCCTGGGCAAATCCAAATCAAATCAACACACAGTTACTTGCGGTGTCCCTCAGGGGTCAGTCCTTGGCCCCATCCTCTTCATCCTCTACCTCACCCCCCTTGGCCAAATCATAAGCAATCACAAAATTTCATTCCACTGCTATGCAGATGACACACAGCTCTATGTAAATGCCACAGCTGCAACCCCACCCTCACAGTCATCTTCATCAAAACTCTCCGCCTGTCTGGAGGAGATAAAGGAATGGATGGAGCAAAATTTTCTTAAATTAAATAGCTCCAAAACCGAAGCCATACTGGTCGGCACTCCTCACCAGACCAAATCACCATCCATAACCAGCATCACCTTCTCTGGGACCAACATCCCCCTCTCATCAATAGTTACAAATCTTGGTGTAAAAATTGACGCACAACTCACTTTTGAAGCCCATATAAATCACCTATGCAAGACCTCTTTCTACCACCTCCGTAACATCTCCAAACTGCGCCCCATTCTCTCCTTCTCAGATGCTGAAAAGCTGGTTCATGCCTTTATCTCATCTAGACTGGACTACTGCAACGCAATTCTCATTGGGATTCCTGGAAAAAGTCTGCAGAGGCTTCAGTACATCCAAAACTCTGCAGCTAGGATCCTGATGAGAGTGCGGAAACATGAGCACATTACCCCCATTCTCCACTCACTCCACTGGCTTCCCATCTCCACAAGGATTGAGTACAAGGTTTCCCTCCTCACACATCAATGCATCCATGGACATGCCCCCTCCTACCTCAAAAAACTTATCAATCCACAAAACACATCCCGTTCCCTACGTTCCACTCACTCAAACCTCCTCCACATACCCAGAACCAGACTCAGGACTATGGGAGATAGGGCCTTTTGTGCTGCTGCCCCAAAACTGTGGAATTCCCTCCCTGACAACTTGAGGGTACCTCAATCCACTGTATGTTTTAAAAAAAGGCCTTAAGACATTTCTTTTTAGCAAAGCTTTTGGTCCCCTTTAGAAGATTTTTTTAACCTGTAGCACTTTGAGATCCTCTGATGAAAAGTGCTTTATAAATAAAATGTATTATTATTATTATTAGATAGACACAGATATGGAGGAATGATATTCTTAAAATATTCCATTCCATTATGAAAAAAATCTACACAATCCAGGGAATCACTGGAGTCAAGAAAGACAGAAGCACATAAACACAGATTGCACACTGTTGCAGCAGTGCTCCTCAATAACCTTGAAGTAATAAAATGATTATTGAGGACTCTGCAGTGTCCTTCACTTCTAACTGTGTTAGCTAATCTTTTCTTTTAGTATGCAAAGACACAGAGGAAGAGAGAGAGAGAGAGAGAGAGAAATAAGATGAGCTGTTATTTTGAGGTGCATCACAAGCTATGCTTTTATCTGGGGTGATAATTTGAGCACTTATGAACACTGAAGACTTCATTTGCAAAGAACAAAAGAGTGTAGACAAAATGTCAAACCCAACCAATGAGCTTTCAATACGCAGCTCGGGGTTAAAATGTTGGAAAAATACACTCAGTACAGTATGATTCAACGGTGACCACTCTGTTCCTTTGTTTGCATCAAAGAACCACCAAAATGGTCTTTCTTTTTTGGGACCAGGGCAGTTATCACGTCTTTGTTTGAGCACATGTCTAATAATGGAGGATAATCGGCCAATTAATGGTATTTAAAACTGTGTTGCTATGGTGATGCCAGCACAAAATCCCAAAACTGGTCTCCCGGAGGACGTTGAGTGGGTGGTGAGAGCTGAAACAACACCCACATTCTTCCTCCTTAAACAGCATTACTGTCTCCTGCAAGCTTTGATGGTATTTAAGACACTGCCAGCAAGCAAGAAAAAGAGTGGGATTTTTGTTAAACATGTCTATGCAGATTCAACTGACTTTAAATGGTTAGGCAAACCATTCTCCAACCTTGTACTGCTGTACAGAATATGAAAAATGATGATGCAACAGTTTGAGTTTCTAAGATGCTTACCTCTCACCCTGCCGACCACCACTTTTAGGATTAACCAGCACAAGAAGGGGGTGTGTTCCAGGCAGAGGGGTGATCTTAAAGGCAGAAAGGAGGAAAAAAGGTCACAAACACACACGTACAGCACAGATTTGAAGTCTGAGAGTGCGTCTGATGCCTGCTCACCTGCAGTGCCTGGCCGTCCCCGGTGAACTTGAAACACTGGCCAGTGTCCTCAGGGCTGGTACTGGGGGATGATTCTCCTTCACCTCTTTTGACAGCACATTGACGGTCCTACAGATACAGAGACATTACAGTCAACGTCAACAAAGAGAGATGGAGAGAAAGACAAATGCAATTTAAGAATCTTTATCCCTTTATTTTATTTCTCTTTCATTTTAGAAAGAACTGATGTTTTAACATTTCTACAGGTCATTCTACAAGGTCGTTAGACCAGACATGTTCACAAGTCTCTAACGTCCATGTCAAGTGTCAAGATCTTTCTATGTGCTGCAGGGTTTTTTCTGTTTTACATATAAAATATATTACATACATTTACATACATACATTCATACTTTATTCAGCAAGGATGCATTCAATTCATCAAAAGAGGCAGTAAAGACATGTATAATGTTATGAAAGGTTTCTATTTCAAATAAATGCTGTTTTTTGTTGTTGTTTTTTTTACTTTTCATTTCATCTAAGAATCCTGACTGAAACTTAAACACCAAATCATCATATTAGAATGATTTCAGACGGAGCATGTGACACTGAAGACTGGAGTAATGATGCTGAAAATTCAGCTTTGCCATGACAGGAATAAATTAAATTTTAAAATATATTAAAATAGAAAGTTATTTTAAATTGTAATAATATTTCATAATATTACTGTACTGTATTTTTGATCAAATAAATGTAGCCGTGTTGAGCATAATAGACTTCTTTCAAAAACATTAAAACAATCTTACTGACCCAACACGTTTGAATGGTAGTGTACATAAAAAAAAAAGATTTCCTTGTGTCATATTGCTGATGAGACATTACACATTATATGATATAACTAACACAACTAATATATAAGGGTTTATTGCAATTATTTTATCTTGAATACCATTTACTTTTAAAATAAATAGTTTATTCATAAAGTTGAGAAAGCTGGGACAGCACACAACAAAAAACACATCCTTTATGCACATTTTTCTTACTGTAAATTCTCAGTCAGTAGGATAATTTTTCTTCGTTTTTGTGACAGAGTGCACAAGATATGTCCTTTTGAGCAAAAATATTTCTCTTTCATTATAGATGTAATAACTGGATAAAGTAAACAGCCAATGAGAGTAAGTCGAGCCTCAATTCAATTCTTTTGTGATATGAGTGTGACATACCATCTCTGTGTTAGATCAAAACATTGCTTTTTGTAAAAATATTTGCAAACTACAGCAGCATGCAGGAACTGTATTTGTATTCCTACTCATTGTTTCCAGTGGGAAAGAGGCCCATTAAGATTTTGTCAAGGACTCCGACCTACCCATTAAAAAATTTCTCCTGTGCTTCTTGAATTTTAGCATATCATGTGCAGTGGAAAAAAACATAACTCACCAGAACAACAGGGCAGATGTACGAGGGCAGGAGTGTGTGATCTTTTAACGGTCCACCATCACATTCAGGCTTCACATTGGAAGCACACTTGTTATGGAGCTGGAAAACAATACAAAATACAAATATAGATGAGGAGTGGTGGAGAAAGACACATCAACAGACTGGAATGGTCTGGATCTTTTGTTCCCACTAATTTAAACAAGTAAGAAGACGTAAAATGTTAGGAGCAAAGGGGACAGCAGGATCTGTACTTGATATTAAATTAGTTACAGTTTTAGAGTTGAAACTGACAGGAAAGCTACTCGAGAGAGAGATTGTGCAGGAGTATATAATGTGATAATAAAAAAATCATTATGGAGAGAAAAAGTCTTTAGATGAGTGTTAAGTGCTGACACTTATCTTTATTACAAAGGCTATTTTAAAACAAATCAGCAACATCCACCAAATGCTGTGAAAACTTAGAGAAGAACACCACCAAGTGGTGTTAATAAGTATTACATAAAAATGGCTTTTATAAAATGGATAAAACCACAAATTACTCTGAATTATATTCAGTCTTTTTTCTGTGTTTGCTCACGGTCTCTTACAGTAGAAAAATAAATTGCAGAATCATATATGAAAAACTATAAATAATCATATTTATGGATTCTAATTATGTGACAGTCTTTAAAAATAAATAAATGAAGTATGGTTGCAAGAAATGTTACTAAAACATAAGAGTTTCTCTTGTTGGTCACATTATGTCTGTTTATACTCACAGTGATTTGACACCAAACACAGTGAAGGCCTGTTAGACCTTGATAGCACTTAATACTGCGGTGACATTTGTCACATTTTGTTGGGGAGTTGCCCTCAATCCAAACATGCTGCATAGCCTAGAGATACATTGAAAAGATGAAAGACATTGTTTGTGAAATATTCAAACAGCCCATCTAAACATCACTGAAAGTATTATCTTGAACTGTTCAATGCAATTTTATTGCCCTTTACACTCAAATTAAACTCCACATCACTTAACACATTCTGTAAAATCATAAAATAATGACAACATTTTGAGCGTATATCTTCCATCTCTGTGGTAGTTAATGAATGGGGAGCTTAAGTTCAAAAGAGGTGTCAGAGACTATTAAAACAGTGTCGCATGATCTCACTTTTTCCCCTCTAATTCTCAGTACTAAAAAAAGCCGTTACACACAGGATGTTCTCATAACCTCCCTGACATGTCTACAGAACATTACTTTGAGATTTAACCAAGAGTTAAGGGTCTGGGAAGTTGCCTTGGGTGAAACTGAACTGGACTGCGATCAGTGGATAAAATAACACATAACATAAATCTTCTATAATAGAACACTGTGTTTGTTAAACTATGAGCTCTGTACTTAATAGATCAATCTTGGACTCATAGGTTTTTTTATTGTTTCTGGCCCTATTCTTCAAAAGAAGATAAACATATCAGAAGTGTTCATTTGTAAGCGTATGTTGCTGTTTATGCACTCACATTGGTGTGTCTGCGGGACTTGGCGTAGGTGCTAATGCAAGGAACAATGTCTTTGGACACACAGCGCTCATGGACTGTGTACTTGCATACTGCCAAACAAAAGACAGGACTGTGAGGGATGAAGAGTGAGAGACTAAAGGGAAACATTTCAAATAAAAAACTGCACACCTTCCAGTTAAACACAACAAATTTCAATTAATACAGATAGACAGAAGAAAAAGATAGAAACAGAAAGACAGACAGACAAATATATATATATATATTAGGGCTGGGCAAGTTAACACGTTATTATCGCGTTAACGCATTTATTAATTAATGCCGACAATTTTTTTATCGCACGTTAACGCAGTTTTTTTATTATTATTTTGAAAGTCCGTTGCTCACTGGCTCTGAATAAACATAGGCCTACAGTCAAACCATGATCACAGGAGGGGTGGGATGTTGGTCAGCCAGCAAATAACCCACCCAAACAAGCAGTGGAGAGAGGCAGGTTCTCTCTGGTGAACAGTTAAAGGGTTGCGCTCCGCGAGTGAATGACAGGCGCTCTATGGATAGTACCTATAAAACCTATAGATAATAACTATTTAGATTCTGGAAACTCACTAACAGCGAGCCGAGGATCAGTCTCTCTTCTAATGATTTGTGCTGCGCGTCCTTTATAAAAAGTTATAGACAATTCAACTTCGGCAACGAGCGGGCGCGGGCGCCTGCGTGAGGGGAGCATGACCGCAACAGTTTCACAGGAACGCACCCGCTTGTCGCTGCACCTTGTGCTCGACCACTTCACCTCACTCTTGGCTGATTTATACTTCTGCGTCGGACTTACGCCGAAGACTATACGCTATAGACTACGCGTTGGTTTTCATTTATATCTCTGCGTCGTTGTCCGCGTTGACGCGCAATTACACATGCACAGGGAGCATGTGAAACCCGGGGAGTGGTTCTAGCAATCACAGCGCTTGCGGTACGCGTAGAATTGACGTTACATTTTTGGAGAGGTGCACGTCAGGGTACGCCGAAGTGTACGCGCGCTACACAGCCACGGCGTGAGTATAAAGTATAAATTGTTTTTTTACTCTGTTTAATGTAATCTTACGTGGGAAACCATGGCATGACCAAACCTAAGCTAGGCCTACTATAAGTAACGTTGGTCGACTTATATCTGTAGTAGTGATCATGACCTCTGACTACTACATAGACTGTTTCTGCTGCTCCCTGATAAAAGATACCTGTTGATACCTGTTCAGAAAAAAAAACAAGAAAACTGGACTCGTTTTAACAAACTAGATAAAAGGTAATGCCCTGGCAGTGGCAAATAGCTTTGTTTAAATATTTGATTTGATTACATTAATGTTTAAATTGAGATTTGAGATTACTGTGTAAAGGGAATACTGCTGGTATAAAAGCACCTTATTTGTTTAAAGTTATTGCACTTTTGTGTATATAGCAGTACATTTAAATCAAAAGTGCGCAATACACTACTTTAGAAGTCATTATTCAATTTTGCGCATAACAATGCGATTAATCGCAAGAAAATCATGTGATTAATCGCGATAAAATTTTTTAATCGTTGCCCAGCACTAATATATATATATATATATATATATATATATATATATATATATATATATATATATATATATATATATATATATATATATATATATATATAGGTCCTTCTCAAAAAATTAGCATATTGTGATAAAGTTAATTATTTTCCATAATGTAATGATAAAAATTAAACTTTCATATATTTTAGATTCATTGCACACCAACTGAAATATTTCAGGTCTTTTATTGTTTTAGTACTGATGATTTTGGCATACAGCTCATGAAAACCCAAAATTCCTATCTCAAAAAATTAGCATATCATGAAAAGGTTCTCTAAACGAGCTATTAACCTAATCATCTGAATCAACTAATTAACTCTAAACACCTGCAAAAGATTCCTGAGGCTTTTAAAAACTCCCAGCCTGTTTCATTACTCAAAACCGCAATCATGGGTAAGACTGCCGACTTGACTGCTGTCCAGAAGGCCATCATTGACACCCTCAAGCAAGAGGGTAAGACACAGAAAGAAATTTCTGAACAAATAGGCTGTTCCCAGAGTGCTGTATCAAGGCACCTCAGTGGGAAGTCTGTAGGAAGGAAAAAGTGTGGCAAAAAACGCTGCACAACGAGAAGAGGTGACCGGACCCTGAGGAAGATTGTGGAGAAGGACCGATTTCAGACCTTGGGGGACCTGCGGAAGCAGTGGACTGAGTCTGGAGTAGAAACATCCAGAGCCACCGTGTGCAGGAAATGGGCTACAGGTGCCGCATTCCCCAGGTCAAGCCACTTTTGAGCCAGAAACAGCGGCAGAAGCACCTGACCTGGGCTACAGATAAGCAGCACTGGAGTACCCACAGTCAGTGATGGTCTGGGGTGCCATGTCAGCTGCTGGTGTTGTTCCACTGTGTTTTATCAAGGGCAGGGTCAATGCAGCTAGCTATCAGGAGATTTTGGAGCACTTCATGCTTCCATCTGCTGAAAAGCTTTATGGAGATGAAGATTTCATTTTTCAGCACGACCTGGCACCTGCTCACAGTGCCAAAACCACTGGTAAATGGTTTACTGACCATGGTATTACTGTGCTCAATTGGCCTGCCAACTCTCCTGACCTGAACCCCATAGAGAATCTGTGGGATATTGTGAAGAGAAAGTTGAGAGACGCAAGACCCAACACTCTGGATGAGCTTAAGGCCGCTATCGAAGCATCCTGGGCCTCCATAACACCTCAGCAGTGCCACAGGCTGATTGCCTCCATGCCACGCCGCAATTTCTTTCTGTGTCTTACCCTCTTGCTTGAGGGTGTCAATGATGGCCTTCTGGACAGCAGTCAGGTCGGCAGTCTTACCCATGATTGCGGTTTTGAGTAAAGAAACAGGCTGGGAGTTTTTAAAAGCCCCAGGAATCTTTTGCAGGTGTTTAGAGTTAATTAGTTGATTCAGATGATTAGGTTAATAGCTCGTTTAGAGAACCTTTTCATGATATGCTAATTTTTTGAGATAGGAATTTTGGGTTTTCATGAGCTGTATGCCAAAATTATCAGTATTAAAACAATAAAAGACCTAAAATATTTCAGTTGGTGTGCAATGAATCTAAAATATATGGAAGTTTAATTTTTATCATTACATTATGTAAAATAATGAATTTTATCACAATATGCTAATTTTTTTGAGAAGGACCTGTATATATAGATAGATAGATAGATAGATAGATAGATAGATAGATAGATAGATAGATAGATAGATAGATAGATAGATAGATAGATAGATAGATAGATAGATAGATAGATAGATAGATAGATAGATAGATAGAACTAAACAGACAGACACAGACAGATAGACAAACAGACAAAAAGGCAGACAGATAGATAGATCGATAGACAGACAGACAGACATAAATATAAACAGACAGACAGATAGACAGACAGAAAGATAAACAGACAGACAGACAGACAGATAGACAGATAGATAGACAGACAGACAGACAGATAGGTAGACAGACAGATAGGTAGACAGACAGATAGATAGACAGACAGATAGGCAGACAGACCGACAGACAGACAGACAGATAGATAGATAGACAGACAGATATATAGATAGATAGATAGATAGACAGACAGACAGACAGATGGGCAGACAGAAAGATAGACAGACAGACAGACAGATAGATAGATAGACAGACAGACAGATAGACAGCCAGACAGACAGACAGACAGATAGATAGATAGATAGATAGACAGAAAGACAGACAGACAGACAGACAGATAGATAGATAGATAGATAGACAGACAGACAGACAGACAGACAGACGGGCAGACAGACAGACAGACAGACAGATAGACAGACAGACATATAGACCGACAGAAAGACAGACAGACAGATAGACAGACAGAAAAACAGATAGATAGACAGACAGACAGACAGACAGATAGATAGATAGATAGATAGACAGACAGATACATAGATAGATGGGTATAAGTATAGGTGGATACATGGATACATAAGTATAGGTTTTAACACGGATGCTTTGCTCTTTGCTCGATTGCTTTTATCCGCCTCGCTGCCTGCTGTGAGCTGTGAGTTTGTTTGCGTCGTGGCTGTCTAAGCCTCGTATTAGCTTCGTATTTCCTTCTGTTTTTCCGTATTTCTCTCTTTATTCTGTTCTGAACCATCATTTAACTCATAATTACAACTCGGACTGTTGGCCAGACGCGTCTCAAGCCATTATACGGCTGGAACCGCAAATACGGTTGGAACATTGGTTGTTGGTCGTAGAGCGAGACACCGCTTCACTGCTGTTCGCCCTGCGATCGACTGCTTTTGTCAGCCTCGTTGCCCGCTGTAAGTTTGTTTGTTTGCGTTTGTTTGTTTGCGCAAATACGGTTTGAACATTGGTTGTTGGTCGTAGAGCGAGACACCGCTTCACTGCTGTTCGCCCTGCGATCGACTGCTTTTGTCAGCCTCGTTGCCTGCTGTGAGTTTGTTTGTTTTCCCGTCTATCGTGCGTCTACATTACACCCATACCACTAGAAAGATGTTTTTTACCCAAGACTTGAGTCATAAATTAATATAAATATTAATAGCATCACTGGTTGCATCATTGCTAACTTACTGTCCATCTGTTAAAATGGCGAATATATCAGGTGTATGTTATCTACCTTTTGGTGCAGATGAGAACAAATCTGAATTGCTCGCGGTGCAGTCTGAATTAGAAGCTGTAGAAAAGCAGATCCGTGACCTTCTAGAGAGACAAGCTGAGCTGAGAGACCGGCGTTTAGCTCTTGAAACATCACGCGCTGATGCACACGGATCAGTGATTAACGTTAGTAACCCGCTGATGCTGACCTCGTCTACTCCGTGCGTTTCTCAGCATTGGTCCCGAGCGTCCAGGTCACGATCAGCCATGATTTCATTCACTCCGGCTCCAACACACCACCACGAAGCCTGGGTGGTTCCGCGGAAGCCGCGAGCCAGGACAAGAATCTTTTCACCTCTCCCGGTTTTCGAGATCTCCACTCAGAACCGCTTCTCCCCTCTTCGCGAAACGGAACGCGATGCTGTGATCATCGGCGATTCCACCGTCCGACACGTCCACACTATGTTAGGTAAAAGTAAGGTGCACAGTCACTGCTTTCCTGGTGCTCGTGTTCTCGATATCACTGCGCGGGTAACTGAGATCTTGAACGGTGACGAGCGCGTCGGAGCTGTTGTGCTGCACGCGGGAGCTAACAACATTAGGCTGCGATAGACGGAGGTTCTGAAGAAAGACTTCAGGAGCCTTATCGATACGGTACGCAGCACATCGCCTGAAACATCGATTATTGTGTCTGGACCGCTTCCTACGTACCGACGAGGGCATGAAAAGTTCAGTAGATTATTCGCGCTAAATGAATGGTTATTGTCATGGTGCAATGAGCAGAAACTGATTTTTGTAAATAATTGGAATCTGTTTTGGGAGCGATCAAGGCACTTCTGCGCTGATGGCTTACACCCAAGTAGAATCGGTGCAGATCTTCTGTCGGATAACATCTCCAAGATGTTAAATACCATTTGACTAGTAACCAAAAATCCAAATCACAGTCTCTACTGCACCAATTTAATTGATATTAATACTAGTGTAGAACATTGCATAGAAATTGTGTCTATTCCTCGTTTACTAAGATCAAATAATAAATCTACTGCAGGATCTAGAAAAAATCGAATTGTTATTAAAAGAAAAAATCTCGCTATTAGTGAACAAAAACAATTTCTAAAGCTAGGTCTTCTAAACATTAGATCGCTCACACCTAAGGCGGTTATTGTAAATGAAATGGTCACAGATAATAATTTCGATGTTCTGTGCCTTACTGAAACCTGGCTTAAACCAAATGATTATTTCGGTCTAAATGAGTCTACTCCGCCAGGATACTGTTATAAGCATGAGCCCCGTCTGATCGGTCGTGGCGGCGGTGTTGCAACAATCTACAGAGATATCCTTAATGTTACTCAGAAAACTCGTCATAGGTTTAATTCGTTTGAAGTGCTTGTGCTAAATGTTACGCTCTTAGATGTAAGAAAAAAATCCCTATTATCTCTAGCATTGGCTACCGTATATAGACCTCCAGGGCCTTACGTCAATTTCCTAAAAGAGTTTGCTGACTTTCTATCAGATCTTTTGGTCAACGTCGATAAAGCATTAATTGTTGGAGATTTTAACATACACGTAGATAATTTAAATGATGCGTTAGGGGCTGCGCTTACAGATTTATTAAACTCCATCGGGGTCAAGCAAAACGTCACCGGACCAACTCATCGTCTTAATCACACACTCGATTTAATTATACCATATGAAACCGATCCAACCGATATAGATATCATTCCACAAATTGATGATGTCACTGACCACTACTTGGTCACTTGCATATTACGCACTGCTGTAATATGTCATGCTGCGCCACGTTATCGACCAGGTAGAACAATTCGTCCATCCACCATAGATCATTTCTCAAATAGCTTATCTGATCTGTCTCAGCTGCTGCCTGAACCCAAACAAACAGATGAACTAGACCAACTAACTAGCACTATGAGCACCATTCTCTCTAGAACATTGGATATTGTTGCACCCATTAGATTAAAAAAGGTCAGAGAAAAAAGTATAGCACCATGGTACAATAATACTACGTATGTTTTAAAGAGAGAAACCCGTAATTTAGAGCGTAAATGGAAAAAAAAACTAATTTAGAGGTCTTTAGAATCGCGTGGAAAGACAGTATGTCACTTTATAAAAAGGCACTTAAAACGGCCAGGGCTGAGCACCTCAGCAAATTAATAGAAAACAACCGAAATAATCCAAGGTTTTTATTTAATACCGTGGCTAGACTAACAAATAAACAGACGTCGTCTGAACAAAATACCTCGTTACAGTTTAGTAGTAATGATTTCATGAACTTCTTCACCGAGAAAATTGAAAGCATCAGAATCAAAATCGTAAACGTTCGATCTTTGCTCGCGCCTTATAATTCGGCCGCAATTATCACCCCGCAAGAACAATAACAATGCTTTACAACCATAGAACAAAAAGAGTTAAATAAACTTATCACTTCATCTAAAACAACAACAGGTGTATTAGATCCTATACCAACTGAACTACTGAAAGAAGTGTTACCTATAGTGGAAGAGCCTCTTCTCAATATTATTAACTCATCTTTATCTTTAGGTCATGTTCCACGAACGTTCAAGCTGGCAGTTATAAAACCTCTTATTAAGAAACCACAATTAGATCCAAATAACCTAGCAAATTACAGACCCATTTCGAATCTTCCATTTATGTCAAAAATATTAGAAAAAGTTGTGTCCGCTCAACTCGGCTCTTTCTTGCAAGAAAACGCCATCTATGAAAAGTTTCAGTCTGGATTCAGGCCACATCATAGCACTGAAACTGCGCTTGTTAGAATCACAAATTATTTACTTTTAGCTTCGGACCAAGGCTGTATCTCAGTACTAGTTTTACTTGATCTTAGTGCTGCGTTCGATACTATAGATCACACAATACTCTTAGATCGACTACAAAATTACACTGGTGTTGCATTAAGGTCATACTTATCTGACCGCTACCATTTCGTCTACTTAAATGGAGAAAAATCGATTATAACTTCGGCAAACTATGGAGTGCCGGGATCTAGAAAAAATCAAATTGTTATTAAAACAAAAAATCTCGCTATTAGTGAACAAAAACAATTTCTAAAGCTAGGTCTTCTAAACATTAGATCGCTCACACCTAAGGCGGTTATTGTAAATGAAATGGTCACAGATAATAATTTCAGGGATCTGTGTTAGGCCCTTTATTATTCTCAATATATATGCTGCCACTTGGTAATATTCTAAGGAAACATGGAATTAGTTTCCATTGTTATGCTGATGACACTCAAATATATATTTCATCAAGGCCAGATGAATACGCTAAATTATCCAAATTGACAGATTGTGTTAAAGATATAAAAGATTGGATGACGCGTAATTTTCTTTTATTAAATCCAGACAAGACAGAGGTAATACTTATCGGTTCTAAAAACCGTCCACAAAACCTTTCACAGCACGACTTTAACATAGTAGGATGCCCTGTTACTTTATCCGCTACAGTAAAAGACCTGGGTGTTACATTAGACTGCAACCTGTCTTTTGAAAAGCATATTTCATATGTTACAAAAACTGCCTTTTTCCACCTTAGAAACATTGCTAAGCTACGTAATATGCTATCAGTCTCTGATGCAGAAAAGTTAGTTCATGCATTCATGACCTTGAGACTAGATTACTGTAATGCTTTATTAGCTGGTTGTCCTGCATCTTCAATAAACAAGCTACAGTTAGTCCAAAATGCAGACGCTAGAGTTCTTACTAGATCAAGAAAATATGATCATATAACACCGATTTTATCATCACTTCATTGGTTACCTATAAAGTTCCGTATTAAATACAAGGTATTGCTTTTGACTTATAAAGCTCTAAATGGTTTAGCTCCAGTCTATTTAACGGATCTTCTATCGCCTTACAATCCATCGCGCTCTTTAAGATCACTAAATTCGAGGCTTCTGGTCATTCCTAGGATATCCAGATCCACCAAAGGAGGCAGAGCATTTTCACATTTAGCTCCGAAGCTCTGGAATAGCCTTCCTGATATTGTTCGTAGCTCAGACTCGCTCTCCCAGTTTAAAACTAGACTGAAGACGCATCTATTTAGCCAGGCATTCATATAAATTTTTTATCTTACAGTTACTGTAAATTCGGCCTCTAGTTCATAAACGCCAGAGGAGAACTGGCCCCCGACTGAGCCTGGGTTCTCCCAAGGTTTTTTTTCTCCATTGGGTCATCTGATGGGGTGTTAGGACACCATTAGGTCACTGGATGGAGTTTTTCGGTTCCTTGCCACTGTTGCCTTTGGCTTGCTCAGTTGGGGATATTCAAATGAATTAACCAATCATACCATTGATCAGCTCTACCAAACTTCGATGTCTTTTTTCCAGTAATAAACAAACATTGTTAAGTTGTTTTGATTGATACTGTGAAGCAGCTTTGATACAATCTGTATTGTGAAAAGCGCTATATAAATATATTTGACTTGACTTGACAGACAGACAGATAGGCAGACAGACAGACAGACAGATAGATAGACAGACAGACAGACAGACAGATAGACAGACAGATAGATAGACAGACAGACAGACAGACAGACAGACAGACAGACAGACAGATAGACAGCCAGCCAGACAGACAGACAGATGGTAAGACAGACAGACAGACAGATAGGCAGACAGACAGACAGAAAGACAGATAGATAGACAGACAGACAGACAGACAGACAGAAAAACAGATAGATAGACAGACAGACAGACAGATAGGCAGACAGACAGACAGACAGACAGACATATAGATAGACAGACAGACAGACAGACAGACAGACAGACAGACATATAGACAGACAGAAAGACAGATAGACAGACAGACAGACAGACAGATAGACAGACAGACAGAAAAACAGATAGATAGACAGACAGACAGACAGACAGACAGACAGACAGACAGACAGACAGACAGACAGACAGACAGACAGACAGACAGATAGATAGATAGATAGATAGATAGATAGATAGATAGATAGATAGATAGATAGATAGATAGATAGATAGATAGATAGATAGATAGATAGATAGATAGATAGATAGATAGATAGATAGATAGATAGATAGATAGATAGATAGATAGATAGATGGGCAGACAGGCAGACAGACAGACAGACAGACAGACAGACAGACAGATAGGCAGACAGAATGATGGACCGACATACTCACTTGAGCAGCAAAGGCCCTGTTTTCGTACTCCTAACAACATCGTGTGGCAGTAATTACAGTATGCTGGCTTGTTGAAATGCTTTAGTCTCCATACGTGCTGCCCATCTTCCTGTACATTCTGAACGTATGCGAAAGAAAAACAGGAATTGAGAAACTACATTTTTATGTGTTGTTTACTTTTTACAACTCACAATTACTTTTTTCCTCACCGTCTCCATTCCCAGCAGTACCAAAAGTGGTATGGTGGTCATTCCTCCTCTGATCCACTCCTCTAGAGTGACTGTTCCATCCCGGTCATAGTCAATCTCCTCCATCATCTCCTTAAGAATCTACAATTTTAGACATTAAACAATGGACAATGAGATATGGATTTCACTATGCATGATGGGATGGCCTGGTGGTAAAGTTTAAATTGATTCATACCGGCCGTAGTTCTGTAGAGTCCCATTCCAGGTACTCGGCTACATGGACCATCTGATTTATTATACGGTCAAGCTCCTAAATTGAAAAATATAATTGCTTTACACATCATAGACAATAAAGCATAAAGTTTCAAATTCACTTTTCACACATCATGTTATTATACAGCTTTCTCTAAATATCAGTTCAACATTTTAAACAAAAGTATGGCTTTAAGGTGTAATTTCTCTCTCTCTGTCTGGTGCGGGTTGGGGTGTGTGTGTGTGTGGGGGGGTGTTTTGTTTATTTTTATGTATAACATTCTTTTTGTAAACATTTTGTGAGACTTGGATTTGTTTTGTGTTTGTATAAAACTGCTACAAATAAAATTATATATAAAAAAAAAACATTTAAACAAAAAGATCAATAATATATGAGTCACTCTCTGAATCACCAAGGCCTGATATTGCAAAGATGAATGAAACAGAATCAATGAGAGGATAATAATAATATTACAAAATCCAAAAGAAATGACTATCAACCCAACACAATGACATCACACATGGAAACTACGAACTGTATTAATCCCACAATTTAATGTGTACTGCATTATTAACTCTTTGTCAACAACATCTAACCAAGTAAAAATTCTGGACACAGTTCACCATTATACATTTTAACAGAGATTTAGGACTTACCGAACTGTCCAGTAGGCCATTGCCATCTGTGTCGTACAACCTGAACATGACTTTAGGGTGAGAGATGAGAAAGATAAGAGACTGAATCTTTTTGTAGTGTGAAAAACATTTGTCAAGTACAGACCCCATGCTAGCGCCTGGAGTCCAGGTTATCTATGGACAGACTAAGGCAGCTAGTGAGGATTAGCTTTGGGCAGAAGTAATTTCCTATGCTAAATAAAGCTTGTCTACACATGGCAAACAAGGACAAGAGCGGAGATAAGCCTTTACGGAATGAAAGCAAGAGCGAGGAATTCTAGAAGTCTCCTCCTGTCACTCTCACCATGTTTAGGTCAGAAGTCTGCATTAAAACTCCCAAAGGTGTGGTTGGGTGTATCTACATGTAAAAGTAACTTATAGCTACTATAGAAAGATTTTTTTTAAAATAAATAAATTATTTTATTCACCAAGGACCCTTTAACCTGATCAAAACGGACAGTAAAGGCATTTATAATGTTACAAAAATATTTCTATTTCAAATAAATGCTAATCTTTTGAAATTTCTATTTATTAAATAATACTGTTTTCAGCATTGATAATAATAAGAAACATTTCTTGAGCAGCAAATCAGCATATTAGAATGATTTTTGAAGGATCATGTGAAACTGAAGACTGGAGTAATTTGCTATCCAGATTTTAAAATATATACAGGTCCTTCTCAAAAAATTAGCATATCATGAAAAGGTTCTCTAAACGAGCTATTACCCTAATCATCTGAATCAACTAATTAACTCTAAACACCTGCAAAAGATTCCTGAGGCTTTTAAAAACTCCCAGCCTGTTTCATTACTCAAAACCGCAATCATGGGTAAGACTGCCGACCTGACTGCTGTCCAGAAGGCCATCATTGACACCCTCAAGCAAGAGGGTAAGACACAGAAAGAAATTGTGGCGTGGCATGGAGGCAATCAGCCTGTGGCACTGCTGAGGTGTTATGGCGGCCCAGGATGCTTCGATAGCGGCCTTAAGCTCATCCAGAGTGTTGGGTCTTGCGTCTCTCAACTTTCTCTTCACAATATCCCACAGATTCTCTATGGGGTTCAGGTCAGGAGAGTTGGCAGGCCAATTGAGCACAGTAATACCATGGTCAGTAAACCATTTACCAGTGGTTTTTGCAATGTGAGCAGGTGCCAGGTCGTGCTGAAAAATGAAATCTTCATCTCCATAAAGCTTTTCAGCAGATGGAAGCATGAAGTGCTCCAAAATCTCCTGATAGCTAGCTGCATTGACCCTGCCCTTGATAAAACACAGTGGACCAACACCAGCAGCTGACATGGCACCCCAGACCATCACTGACTGTGGGTACTCCAGTGCTGCTTATCTGTAGCACAGGTCAGGTGCTTCTGCCACTGTTTCTGGTTCAAAAGTGGCTTGACCTGGGGAATGCGGCACCTGTAGCCCATTTCCTGCACACGCCTGTGCACGGTGGCTCTGGATGTTTCTACTCCAGACTCAGTCCACTGCTTCCGCAGGTCCCCCAAGGTCTGGAATCGGTCCTTCTCCACAATCTTCCTCAGGGTCCGGTCACCTCTTCTCGTTGTGCAGCGTTTTTTGCCACACTTTTTCCTTCCCACAGACTTCCCACTGAGGTGCCTTGATACAGCACTCTGGGAACAGCCTCTTTGTTCAGAAATTTCTTTCTGTATCTTACCCTCTTGCTTGAGGGTGTCAATGATGGCCTTCTGGACAGCAGTCAAGTCGGCAGTCTTACCCATGATTGCGGTTTTGAGTAATGAAACAGGTTGGGAGTTTTTTAAAGCCTCAGGAATCTTTTGCAGGTGTTTAGAGTTAATTAGTTGATTCAGATGATTAGGTTAATAGCTCGTTTAGAGAACCTTTTCATGATATGCTAATTTTTTGAGATAGGAATTTTGGGTTTTCATGAGCTGTATGCCAAAATCATCAGTATTAAAACAATAAAAGACCTGAAATATTTCAGTTGGTGTGCAATGAATCTAAAATATATGAAAGTTTAATTTTTATCATTACATTATGGAAAATAATTAACTTTATCACAATATGCTAATTTTTTGAGAAGGACCTGTATTAAAATAGAATCTCAAAAATCATTTTTTAAAATTTTATTTTTTATCAAATAAATGCAGTCTTGGTGAGCATAGACAGACATATAAAAACATCTTGATATAATTTTAACAAAACAGTTCAAACTTATTTGATGGTTTTACTTGACTGATGTGTGGTAAGCATGATAAATTATGCTGACACAAAGACTACAGTCACTGAAATGAAATTAACGTTGCTTTAACATTTCAAAGATCCATATACCTTGCATATGCTGTGTTTAAATATGTATTGTGAGAAAAGGAAAGAAATTCGTGACAGTTGCCAAGAATGAGGTGACTTTTTCACGTTTGTGACTAATATTATGATTTCTGTGGTTTGGCACGATTGGTTTAGGGGAAGTAATTTGCAAAATTACTTAAAATATTCTTTGGGAAAATTAGGAATACTTAGGATATTTTGTCTTAATGTAAATAAGGAGATTAAAGGAATAAACAAGTTAAAGTGATCTCAAAATCTTCTGATAAACTACCATACCAAAGAAAAACGTTTTACTTTAACTTGAACATGAAAGCTTTAATATGAAAATGCACCTAACATCAATTATTAATATTTTTAATATATACGAGCAGATGAGCATTTGAAAATACTAATGCCTTAAAATGAATCCTAAAAATTTCCCAAACACAGTTAAGAAAAAAAAAAAATTCTTACAGGAAAACCATGTTTGAATAATTTCCACTCCAACTTACACTCAAGCTTGTCCTCTGGCGTCCCCCTCTCCAGCAGAGACAAGTAGCACACAATGTCTTTAAGGAAGACCACTTGGGGCGATGGAGAGCCATTTTGTGGAGAAGGACTCCTCCGGAGAGATGTACGATTCTCAGATTGATTACGCTCTGGAAGGATGCCAATTATATGTCTATTAGCAATGACACCAGTTATCACACCAAAATATGTGTGCGTGAGCATCTTGTTTTACAAGAACTGCAAGTTTTGATGAACTTCTGTCAACTAAGCATGATTCTGATCAGGAAATTTTGCTTCATAAGCAATTCCCTATATGTAAAAGCATGGCAACGAGTACACGAGTCTGACCTGGGGAAAGGCGCGGGGAGTTTGCGGTCTTGGAGAGAGCCAAAGCATTGCTGCTGCTGCTGCTGCTGCTGCCTGCTGGGGGTCTGGGCTGCATGCTGGGTGACCGGTGGGGGCCTCTGGGTGTGTGGCCCCCTGTGCCTGATCGCTGTGAGGAGGAGCGGGACGAGCAGGGTGACGTGGTGGCACCTGAGCCTGGAGTCATCCCTACAGAGTTCTCTGGTGTATGTCGGCTCATAGCACTCAAAATACTCTTTCCATTCATACCTGCAAGAAAAAAAAGTGGTACAAGAAAAAAAAGAGAGGAGACTGAAGGTTATAATCTGAAACGAGAAAGGAAGCAACAGAGCGTAGTACAAAAGAAAAGGATAATGACGTAGTGTCTCATTCAATGACTGTGCGTGCACACATATTTATGTGTAAAACCTGTGCATGAACACAACAGAAATCATGACTCGTCAAGAAGATAGCATTTTTTTATTTATTGAAACTTTTGACATTGACAGGGTTTAAGCATAGTTGGCGCATCTGAGCTAATACTAACAGCCCAGGTGGCTATTCATTTGAACTCTCTACAAAATACACATCAACATACATTATTACCAAATCCATTATCCATTATTACACACACACACACACACACACACACACACACACACACACACACACACACAAATTATAATAAAAGTAAAATAATAATAATTGCCACATAAAAGGGGAGAGAGAAACCCCATCCCCCCGTAGAATAAGCAAAACAATGAATTACATCACCATTGGGTAGTTATTCAGTCCCTCCACGCTAGGTTCCGTATTCCCAGCGCTAGCAAATGTGTCTCTCCCGCCCCAAGATAAGTGAAGAAGGGGTCCCATATTTTATAGAATTTAAAAGGTTTGTCTTTTAATGCTGTTGAAAAAGCTTCCTATGGAATAAGGCCTTTGGCCGTGTTAATCCACTGTGCTATTGACGGGGCTTGGTCTATGATCCAGCATACAAGTATGCATTTGCGGGCACAGTAGAGAAAGATTTGAAGAAGGTGTGTCTACGGTGGCCGAGAGGTGCAAAACAAATCACAATTATAAAAACAAAATAAGTCAGAAAACACAACGACAATTCAGAAAACAAAATAACATTTCAGAAAACACAATGACAAATCTGAAAACAAATTAACAAATCAGAAAACACAAAAACAAATCTGAAAACAAATGAACAAGTCAGAAAACACAACGACAAATCTAAAAACAAATGAACAAGTCAGAAAACACAACGACAAATCTGAAAACAAATTAACGGAAAAGGTAGGTATATGTGGAGAATGGAATACTGATCGCTGATTGGACGAGACATCTGTCAATCAAGACATGCAGATAATAAAGGCAGAAGAAAGATCGATTCACATGTGCATGTGTAAATATTAGCTGTATCGTCTACGATAATTTTTTAATTATGTGCGAGGCTGTGAGCTGACATTATCGAATAGGTCCCTCACCTTGCAAAAAACAAACATAAACACTATTAGAATGCAGTTATAATGCCCTAAAAATTCCAAATATAGGGGCAATGCTCCTGCATGAGCTTTTGATTTTTCTACATGTGGTTTTATACAGATCAATACACAAGAAGTTCATATTGTGAATTACAATTTGTCGCTCGAGGGAGACTCGAACTCAGGTCGTTCGCGTCAAAAGCTAAATCTGCTGTTATTCCAACACGCCACTCTCCCACTTTACCAGATCGAGTTCTTTTATAATTTTGTCTGACCAAACCAGATAGTGGTAGGAAGATTTTAATTTGAAAAGTTTTGTTCTCCATAATAATCTCACTAAATTACCCGGTTAAATAGACAGCTCTAATATTTACACATGCACACGCGAATCGATCTTTCTTCTGCCGCAGTCTGCTGTACTTCCTGCATGTCTTGATTGACAGATGTCTCGTCCAATCAGCGATCAGTATTACATTCGCCACATATACCTACCTTTTCCGTTTTGTCTGACTTGTCGTTGTGTTTTCTGACTTGTTAATTTGTTTTCAGATTTGTTGTTGTGTTTTCTGACTTGTTAATTTGTTTTCAGATTTGTTTTTGTGTTTTCTGATTTGTTAATTTGTTTTCAGATTTGTCGTTGTGTTTTCTGAATTGTTATTTTGTTTTCTGAATTGTCGTTGTGTTTTCTGACTTGTTATTTTGTTTTTATAATTGTGATTTGTTTTGCACCTCTCGGCCACCGTATGTGTCCCTTGAATTTGGGCGGGAGTTCCTGGCTAATGCCAAGCAAACTTGTCTTTGGTGCTAATTGTAATGAGCAGCGAAATATGTTCTCAAGTTCCCTTAGGACGCCTGGAGTCACATGCAAGCGATGAACAATTTTAAATTGCATTTCCCAGGCTGAGTTGTTGGCAGGATAGGAGGGCATCTCACATACCGCTTCCCAATCAGTTGTCTGAATTTCTTCCCCAAAGTCCTTTTCCCATAACATCCTAGTTTTATCTGAGCCTGTATTTGCCCTTATCAAAATGCTATGTTTAAAACCTTTCGCAGGTACGATCACACCGGTGTGATCAGTCTAGGCTGGTCCCTGGAGCGTACGATCACACCGGTGTGATTAGAACGGTCAGTGCATCACGTGATCAACTTCTAAATTCAAATGTGCTTTCGCGCGTTGGCTGGCGCTGAGCCAGAGACAGGTGCGCTCAGAGCTGTCAAATATCACAACTTTTCAGTGTTTTCAACCACATAATGTTTATTTTAGGTTCCAGACATATAAGTACTAAAAAAACAATACATTTCGAGTTCGTAAAATACACACTGATGTCAAAGGAAGAGGCAATAATAATCATTTCCATTATAATTAGTTTTATTCATATCAGATACACATTGTGTAAGTAACTTTAAAGTTTACTCTATTCTTCTCCCAGTTCACCAGCCACTTACTTGTATGTATTTCGGGAGAAGTAGATGAATTAACGTTTTGTAAATCCAACAGATCCGATTCTCTGAACTGCGTCTGCGGCACAAACTAAGATGGCGGCGCCCATCGCGCATACAGCTCAACTAACGCGATAGTTTTAAAGGTGTTTAAAAAACAAAACACTTCCACTTGCATATATTTGACAACCGGAATATCAGATATTTCATGCCATATCTAACAAATTTGTGAATATTTTGAATAAAAAAGGAAATATGACATAAAAGCAGATCATCATTCATTCAGCTCTGTTGTTGCTGCAGTGTGTCATGTGACAAGCAATGACGCGTCACCATGGAAACCATAAAGTGACACATTCTAAATAACGGTCGCCTTGAAAAACTCACGCTGGGGGGTCAGCCAGAATATTTTAAACTCACGTGTGAAAGGGTTAATGTAAGTTTATTTAATTGTTCATCCAATGGGGATACGCAGAGGCCACTTGAATATACTCTGAGATTTTTTTGCTATGAAGCTGTGTATCTGGTGGTATACCAAAAGCAGCTTCTTATTGAGATCATATTTTGCAGTGAAAGTTAACATTTTTTAATTGTACACAAGACTTCATTTATTTGATGAAAAATCAGTAAAAACTGTAATATTCAGCAGTATTATTAACATTATTATTAAAATTATTATTATTAACATTATTATTAATGTTGAAAACATATGAGCTGCTTAATATTTTTTGTGGAAACTATGATACATTTTTTCAGGATTATATTTATGAATTTAAAGCATTTATTTATTTAAATATTTTACATAACATTTTTGGTAGATATGTTAAAAATAAACTTACATACATTATACAATGTACATATTAACTTTGTACTGACTTTGGAGTTCTGGAAGAATGTTTTATAGAATGATGAGACCAATTTGGAACTTTTTGGACCCATGGATCAGCAGTGTGTCTGATGCAAAAAAGGCAAAGCTTATGAGCAAAACACGACCATCTACATCAGTGGTTCTCAACCTTTTTTGGGCCAGCGCCCCCTATCCATTATCCAGGTCCCTTACTGCTCTCCATGACATTATGACGAGGAAGTATCAGCAAAGGATTAATTGACTTCCAGCCCTTGCATTAGCTTTACTACTAGATATATTTATGGAGATGAGAAATAAAAGTAAACTGTACAGCTATGATCAGCTGTTCGGCTGAGCTTTAGATGTTGTTACGGAAAGGCCGAAGCTGATCGGTTGGTTTTTGTCACATGACCTGCTCTGCGCTTGCGGCATTCTGAAAACTTGAGATGTTTTCAACCATGTCTATGTTTTCAACCGCTTGCCGCGCGCCTACAGTTGAAATAACGAATTTGCACGTGCATAAAACGCGATATGTGAACGCCGGAGTGAATGGGAACATGATTTATTGAAAATATTTGAAAATATATAAGTGGTTCTTAAGTCAATACTTTTTAATGGCTTGTCAACATTCCGTAGTATTATATTGATATTATATTGGTATTATAAGAAATTTCAGAGGGTAGGAATAGCAAGCTAGCTTTGAAAGTATAAGATCCCACCCTACCTTCAGAGAGTCTCCAAAGTCACGTATCTTCAAAACACACATTCACATTCACAAACAGAGCAGAGTCTGCAAAGCGTTACAAGAGACGGCGTAAAATTACCTCATGGCACATAACATTAAAATAATCATGAACGTAAACAACGTACAGAGCTCTTACTTGTACTACCTGACTGCTGCAGATTCATTTCAGCATTGATAGTGTTGACAAAAAAAACGCAAAAATCTGAGTCTGAGGACGTGAACAGCTCTAGTTAAACGTCACGGTTGCCTTCTCTAAATTACGGTTACGACAGGCCGTGCACACAGCTTGTTATTTTGATTCAGGAGGAACTGTAAAGGGCGGCTGCTGTTTGTGGTGCTCGGTGACTGTCTGTCTACAACTCTACATAACACGCTGATGACGTGTGATGTCTGTGTGAGCAGGGTGCGCGGAGGTATGGAAATACATATGTTGACAGGCAGGTAGGACATTGTATCATTGCATTCGAACCAAAATATTTCGGAAATATTTTT
The DNA here is from genome assembly GCA_026230005.1 of Gila orcuttii. Taxonomy (NCBI): domain Eukaryota; kingdom Metazoa; phylum Chordata; class Actinopteri; order Cypriniformes; family Leuciscidae; genus Gila; species Gila orcuttii. The sequence continues at coordinate 28,879,870 of JAPDVR010000007.1, read as the reverse complement.
AAATATTTTTTACCACTTCTATTATTGATTGCTATCAGGATGTGAAGAGAGTTTCAACCAGTATAACAAAAGGTGTTTATAAAAATAAAAAAACTACCCTACCTTTAAGATTTGTTGACTGAATTGCATGAAGGGCAAAAGGACCAACGGAAATCACTGATTGTACTGTCTTTGCCAGTCCAGAGAAATCATGGCACTAGATGGCACTGTTGGCTGTCAAACTATTCATACAGTCAACTGATATTTGCCTTAATCACCTTGGGTCAATAGTGATAGTAGAGGTATTCACCACAAGGACAATAGCATTTTTCCATTATAGTGGACTTTTACATCAAAAGTCAAATCTGTTCATTTGTCTAGTCTTCACAGAGAGCAGGTCTCCCGCCAAGAGCAGGATTCCGACATAACTCGAAAGCAATTGCTCACCAGATGTGTGTGGAATCTTCAGGCGTCTACCAGTTCATTATTTAGTCATGCAGGTTGAGTGTTTGTTAAATGCAGGATTACACACAAACTGGTTATGCATAGTCCAATCTAATTAAAATAAAAAGGTAAAGTGGGATCCAAAAGTCTGAGACCAAAGGTCTAAGTACTTTTTTATGTCATATACACTGCAGTACAAAAGTTTGGGTTCAGTACGATTTTTTTTTAAAGAAATTAATAGTTTTATTCAACAAAGATGCATTTGATCAAAAGTGACAGTTATAATGTTAATTCAAACCATTTCTATTTTAAATAAATGCTGTTCTTTTGAACATCCTAAAAAAAGGTAACACAGTGTCCACAAATATATTAAGCAGCACAACTGTTGTTTTTAACATTGATAATAATAATAAATGTTTATTGAGCAGCAAAATCTGCATATTAGAATGATTTTTTATTTCAAAATATTACTGTTTTTACTGTATTTTTGACCAAAGAATTACAGCCTTGGTGAGCATCCGAAACGTTGTCAAAAATATTGCCAACCCCAAACTTTTATACAGTAGTGTAAATCTTTTCATTAGAAATTAAATGATAAGTATAACAATTTCAGTGACCAGAAGAAATGTCTTAGTATTTGGTTTGTCCGCTTTTGCTTTAATGACAGCATTGCTCGAGCAGACATAAACTCCAAAAGTTTAATTAGTGACCTAGAAATAGCAAATAATGCAAAATCGTAAACATTTCTTATTCTGACATAAGGTTCTACATTTTTCAAAATGTAGAAAAATAATTTGCTTATTTCCAGGTTTCCAATGTCGACCCAGTTGTACATGTACTGTATCAGTGGGTAATAGTATTTCAATACAGTTGCTCATTCACAGTTCCTAAAATAATCTCAGGGAAACAGACACTTCATTTTCAGAACCTATTAAAACCTATGAAATCCAGACTTCTACTGCGTGTTACTGATAGAATAAAGAGATTATAATAGACTATTTACCCAGCATGCCTGCTCCAGATCGAGAGGTGTCAGGGGAGCTGCCTCCGCCATTCTTGCTCTTGAAGGAAGTGAAGAGGTGTTTGCACAGTTCCTCAGGGATGTCATTCTCCAGGTAGGTCGTCATGAATAGCTGGAAACCCTCGTAGTCGATGGGCTACAGGAGACAAGTGGAGAGTTGATGAGAAATGAGAAGATGGGAAACCTGTGAGATGAAATAAAGCCATGAATATTCAGCTTTCTGATCCTTTTTTTTCAGCAGACAGAATGTTCCTGTCTCTGGGCATGAATGACACGCTCAAGCATTTCTTTATGAGACACGGCAACAAAAATACAGAGGGAGCTCACTAACACACATTGAAGTACAGTAAAAACATACATTTGCAAAATTTTTGCAGCTCAGAAACAAAATCATCTGAGGTTACAAAAACACCATGAAGACACATGGCTAACACTGAAAAGCACTGGGCACGACCTTTGACCTTCAGTAGACATTATGACCCAAGCTTGAATTTCTTGTTAGACAGGGATGGGCCGGGACATGCAGTCTGTAGACACATTGAACCACAGAACATGCAAACCCAGAAAGTAACATCTTACTTGGTTGAGAACATCTTGCTTCTGTGTGGCAGTCAGAGATATATGGAGAGGGTAGAGGGAGAGAGGGGTTATATACACTGCAGTGGTTGTTCGTGCAGAGGGAAGCGATCAGAGAATGGCGTTACCCGTAATATCCTCTAGTGCTCCGATGCTGAATGAAGTCACATTATTCCATCTTTAATGCTGTATGGCATTAGTCCACCGGCATCATACTTATTTGCATAACCCTGACTTACTTCTTTAAGGTGGTAATTTGATCACAGAAACAAAATGGGGGAAACGTATACAATAAAAGACTAAAAAGGGTAAAGCTTTATTATAGCTCTTAATGAAAACTAAATCTAAACATTTTTGTTAACTGAAATAAAATCTAGCAAAGCTGGGAAAAAACAAAATACACTAACCTTCAAATGTTTGGGGTTGATAAGATTTTTTTTTTTTAAGTTTTAAAGAGTTTCAATGCTCACCAAAGCTACATTTATTTGATCAAGAATAGAGTAAAAAGTAATAGTGTGAAACATTATTACAATTTAAAATAGCTGTTTTATGTGAATATATTTTAAAGGGGTCGCATAATGGTACATGCACTTTTACAGGTTGATTGTACTGAAATGTGTGTTGGCAGTGCCTGTACACAACCATCATATAATGATAAAAATCCATCCAGTGTTTTTGTTTTAATCTCCTTATATGTTTTCCCCTGCCTCAAATTGAGCCGTTCGATTTTGTGACGTCACTAAATCGGACGCCCCTCCCACGATTGATAATTGACAGCAGCGTTTCAACACAGACCGGCCCTGAGCGAGCTGTCATCGTAGTCCACCATTGTTGATACACTGGAGCAGAATGGCGTTTAAGCAATTGTGGTGTTCTGTTCTTGGCTGTAATAAGGAACACAGCAGTCATTTTGGTGTTCCTAAATTCGAACCGCTGAAGACGCAGTGGCTGAGTTTTATTTTTGAAGGGAATATTCCCAATGATCTACGTAAATGCTTTATGTTTGCGCTAATCATTTCTCACCAGACTGCTTTCTAAACGAGGGTCAGTGTAAATCTGGTTTTGCTAAGAAGCTGGTCCTGAAAACAGAATCGGTACCAACTATTCGTGTTCCGGCTGCTCCTCCAGAAGAAGTGAGTGTAACGTTTTATTAACCTTTAAATATTAATCTAGGCAAATCGCTTGCACGCTTCACGGTGAATGCGGCTAATGTTTACACTCAGGGTATATTACGGCATGTTTTCTCTGTAACGTTAGGACGTTCTCAATATAATACAGTACATAATCCCACGTTTATAATGAACAACGCATTAGGTTAACCCTGCCAGTACATACAAAAATAGATCAAAGTGACATTACGTTAACCAACCATTCAGAAACGTCCTGTTCGAGCCTTAATTGTCGAACTTCTTCGGGCCGTCATCTTGTTCCGGGTCCGACTCCGGTTCAAATTGGTATGGTTGCACAGATGTGTCCTCAGAGACTCCCGCTGCCATTCTTTCTCCAAGAAGAAGGCAACACTCCACGTTCGTTGTCAAAACGCCCCACAGAACAGGGGGGCGGAGTGAGCAAAGCTCATTATCATTTAAAGGCATATGCACTGAAACGGCGTGCTGAAAACAGAGCTGTTTTTGACCAGGTAAAATGAGTGTTTTCTTACAATACTAATGATAATTTTTAATAAAAGTATATTACAAAGTTTTCATTTAGACCCTAAAGATTCATATTAACTTGTACAAAAATGGCATTATATGACCCCTTTAAAATGTAATTGTGATCCTTCAGAAATAATTCTAATATGCTGATTTGCTGCTCAAGTAACATTTCTTATTTTCATCAATGTTAAAAACAGTTGTGCAGCTTAATATATTTTTCAGGATTCTGAAAGAAAAACAGTAATATCAATTTTAGCTATACGGTATATTATAAAACTCTTTACAACCCACTGACGTTAAACATTAAATGGCCAACAGATAGCAATAACACCAGGCTGTGCTAGGAAAATAAAACAGAATTAAATAAAAAAAATAATAAACTGAAACTAGAAAAATCTGAAAAACAAAAACTAACAATGATAGAGCAAAAACGAACATTGAAACAAAACAAAAACAAAAGCTGAATTAAACTAAAATATAAATAACTAAACAAATAAATAAAAAAGTAAAACTAAAAGCCCTGGAAGAGATTTGATATGATATTGGAATTTATTTACATGTTTGTGTGATTTAGCACATAATTCACTAAGGTAAATATGCAAATTGGGTTCTGGCACAAATGCACCAACAAATCTGTGCTGAAGATCATTTTCATGGTACTGCAAGTGCATTCACCTTTAATCATACCAATGAAGGAATGAACAAACCTAAATTCATTAGATTCCTCCTGTTGCTGAAATTAAACTTTGTAAAAGGCAAAAAGCCAGTAAAGCAAAAACAGATAATAGTCTCAGTAATAGCAAATGCGTTTGTTTGTTTTGAAGGTGAAAAGCAGCGTAACCAGCCGTGGCTGTAAGAGAAACTTCCTGTCTGACTTTCAAACGTGCAAAACAGAGAGGCTGACTCCGCTAACAAATAATGCAGGAAACAATGAACCGTTTATTTAACCTTTCACCGGCGCCCATTGTCACAGACACTTGTCATTTGACAAAGGTTACAGAATCACCCTAATTAAACTCATTATAGAAAGGCACTCAAAAGAGCTGTGACTCGTTGAGGCTACGATGAAGGATATTTACAGCCCAGCCGTAGTCAGACAGTCAATCACGGCTGTATCATGAGTAAAATACAGCGCTCTGTCATTGTAAGCAGGCAGCACAGTGGCACTGATGGCATGTCACCTCCATTTTGTGATAATTTCAGGCTTTATGATCCATAGGTGGTCATAACTGAATTAATGAACAATGCGACGCATGCAATTTCACACCACAGCCAACCTGGCGTCAGCTTCAGACCCATTAACTACCACCGGTGCTGATTCTCTATTGATTCAGCCAAGACTCTGGGTCACAACCTGTGGCGGCAGCATCTTATTTACGTCAGTGCGGAGGAGAGGAGAGAAATATAAGGGTGACACTCCATAAAGCAAATTATAGATGCGGCTGCCCGCTGGCTTTGTTGTCACGGCAACGTGATGCATGGGCTTTATGATGTCAGCGAGAACCTTCTCTAATAGGAGGTGATATCTGGCCACTTGGCTTCGGGGAGAGGGATGACTAAGCATTTCCTGTAATGACTTGAGCCCTGAGTCAGGTTGTATTGGTGTTCTGTCAAGTCACAGCCAGAAGCTCCGCTGCCTCTAAACAGATCATTTAATCAGGAGAGACCCATGGCCCCTTACATACCTGTTCAGGGTTGTACTTGGAGAGGACACCATTTCCATGAAACTCTTCAAGGACATCTTTAAGCTTCTTGGAGGAATCTGTGCAAGAGAAACAGATTTTCACTGTTTTCACCAAAATATTAAGCAGCACAAAAGAATTCAACATTGATTATAATAAGAAATGTTTCTTAAGCAGCAAATCAGCATATTAAAATGATTTTTGAAGGATCATGTGACACTGAAGACTGGAGTAATGATGCTGAAAATTCAGCTTTGCATCACAGGAATAAATTATTTGTAAAAATATATTCAAATTGAATATATACATACATACATTTTATATACACTCACCTAAAGGATTATTAGGAACACCATACTAATATTGTGTTTGACCCCCTTTCGCCTTCAGAACTGCCTTAATTCTACGTGGCATTGATTCAACAAGGTGCTGAAAGCATTCTTTAGAAATGTTGGCCCATATTGATAGGATAGCATCTTGCAGTTGATGTAGATTTGTGGGATGCACATCCAGGGCACGAAGCTCCCGTTCCACCACATCCCAAAGATGCTCTATTGGGTTGAGATCTGGTGACTGTGGGGGCTATTTTAGTGCAGTGAACTCATTGTCATGTTCAAGAAACCAATTTGAAATGATTCGAGCTTTGTGACATGGTGCATTATCCTTCTGGAAGTAGTCATCAGAGGATGGGTACATGGTGGCCATAAAGGGATGGACATGGTCAGAAACAATGCTCAGGTAGGCTGTGGCATTTAAACAATGCCCAATTGGCACTAAGGAGCCTAAAGTGTGCCAAGAAAACATCCCCCACAACATTACACCACCACCACCAGCCTGCACAGTGGTAACAAGGCATGATGGATCCATGTTCTCATTCTATTTACGCCAAATTCTGACTCTACCATCTGAATGTCTCAACAGAAATCGAGACTCATCAGACCAGGCAACATTTTTCCAGTCTTCAACTGTCCAATTTTGGTGAGCTCTTGCCAATTGTAGCCTCTTTTACCTATTTGTAGTGGAGATGAGTGGTACCCGGTGGGGTCTTCTGCTATTGTAGCCCATCCGCCTCAAGGTTGTGCGTGTTGTGGCTTCACAAATGCTTTGCTGCATACCTTGGTTGTAACGAGTGGTTATTTCAGTCAAAGTTGCTCTTATATCAGCTTGAATCAGTCGGCCCATTCTCCTCTGACCTCTAGCATCAACAAGGCATTTTCGCCCACAGGACTGCCGCATACTGGATGTTTTTCCCTTTTCACACCATTCTTTGTAAACCCTAGAAATGGTTGTGCGTGAAAATCCCAGTAACTGAGCAGATTGTGAAATACTCAGACCGGCCCGTATGGCACGAACAACCATGCCACACTCAAAATTGCTTAAATCACCTTTCTTTCCCATTCTGACATTCAGTTTGGAGTTCAGGAGATTGTCTTGTCCAGGACCACACCCCTAAATGCATTGAAGCAACTGCCATGTGATTGGTTGATTAGATAATTGCATTAATGATAAATTGAACAGGTGTTCCTAATAATCCTTTAGGTGAGTGTATATTTTATATTACTACTGTTATACTGTGTTTTTGATATAAATAATGCAGCCTTGGTGAACAGAAGAGACGTCAAAAAATGTATAAACCTAACAAATCCCAAACTTTTGAACGGTAGTGATTATATATTATACATAAAAAAAAAAAACTAAACATCTTCTAAATTCTAAAAGTGGTTTGTAAAAAAAAAAAAAGGGGTATGTACAGAAGAGGACAAGTCTTTGATCTAACCAAATGCAACTTGGTAACACTTAAGACAGTTTAAATACAATATACTGCACTTGCTGAACACGAAATTCAGGGGGAGGAGTTGGATCCAGATCCAACTCCTCCCACCTTACATATACCTAAACCTACCCAGCTCCACTCCCTGATCCCTAAACCCACCCCTAATCCTACCCATCCCCACCCCCGATCCCTAAACCCACCCCTAATCCTACCCATCTCCACCCCTTAGATCTGGATCCAACTCCGCCCCCTGGATCTTGTGTACTGCAATTAGGTGCTACTGCAGAAACAAGCTGAATTTGTCTTGAATGCTAAACATTAGATGCTAACAAATTAAATGTCACTTAAAAGCTGACACTTTGTGTGCTGTCTTAAACTCAAAAAAGATTCATAAATCCATTTATCTATGAATATTCTTAGTAAATTATTTTGATAATCTTGATTAGAACTACTGTATATCATTAGCATCGTCAGTGAAACAAATCAACAAAGCATGATTTACTGGCAAGCTGTAACTCTGTTACTGTTTGTAAAATGATTTAGCTCCCAACATAGTCTGATGTCCTGTAGTACATATCCTTTACATGAGGTCCTTTCATTAGCAAATTCTCTTGCAGTTTAGCAGCATTACAAGCAGAAAAACATTTGTGAATAATGCAACAATGTGTGTTTCATCAAAACATCCGCATTCATATTTCATTAGTCACAACTCAAAGCTATATCCAAACCCAACAGAAATGTACTTGAAACTTAAACTACATGCATCATTATCCATAACATTTTGAAGAAGGGCCTTACATTCTTGCATTTGGTATCTTATATTGGGAACATTAGATGTATGTGTCACGATCCCGGACTCAGCAACCTCTTTCTCTGGCCAGCCGAGAACGCCCTCACTCGAGTACTGATCTTCTCTCGCACTACATTCCCCATAAGCCCTCTAATCACTCTCATCCTCATGCCCAGCTGCAGCCTCTAATGACTCTCATCACCTTGTCCAGCTGCAGTCTATCTTCCAAACTATTTAACTTCACCGCGAACAGCTCTTAGTGCGAAGTTTTGTTTTGCTTTTGTGGACACAACTGAGTATTATAACCCTGTGACTGCCTGATCGTTTATCGACCCATTCTGCCCCTGACTTCTCCTTGCTTGCTGCCTGCCTACCCTACCTCTGCCTGGTTCTCGGACTTTGCCTGTTATCTGCCTGCCCCGATCTTCTGCCTGGTATTAGACCTCGATTAAGCCTTGCCTTTACTGCTGTGTTTGCTGTCACTGATCTCTGCCTGTTTTGACTATTCTCCAAATAAACTCACACTCCAAATGGATCATTCTGAGACTGGTGATTCACAACAGAAAACTTTGCCGAAACCAGATCCTGCAGCGATGTCAACCTTGTCTGCCGCCTATTCAGCCTAAGCTGATCAGATCACAGCCCACCATTATCAGCTGAGTCACCTCACCTCGCTGATGGACGAACTGGTCAAAGTTGTTCGCGGTCTCAAAGCTTCGTCAGCGGAACCACCGTCCCCACAAGCCGCCGCCGCCGTTGTCAGCCCTGCACTGGCCCCGCCCACCGCTACTCCTCGTCTCGCACTTCCGGAGAAGTTCGACGGGGATCCCGACAAATGCAGGGGCTTTATTCTCCAATGCTCATTGTACATCGAGCAACAGCCGGCCCTGTATTCGACGGACACGGGGAAGATTGCATTCGTGTGCTCTTTACTGACGGGAAAAGCCTTGGAGTGGATAACGGCTGTATGGAGACCCGATGGTTCAGCTTTTCCGTCCTTTTCAGTGTTTCTCCAATGCTTGAGGGAGGTCCATGAGCATTCCAGGGAGGGAAAGAGCACCGGCGAGCGCTTGCTCGAGCTTACGCAGGGAAGATCAACCGCTGCCGAGTATGCTCTCGCGCTTCGCTCCCTGGCTGGTTCCTGGAACGACGACACTCTCAAGACTATTTTCCGTAGAGGCCTGAACCACAATCTGCAGTTAGAATTAGCCTGTCGTGATGAGGGCAGGGATCTCGACCAGTTCATCAACCTCACCATCCAAATTGACAACCTCATGAGATCTCACCAAGCCGGTCATCGCGCCATCCCTGCTGCTCGAACTGTCCAAGCTACTCGGGCCACGACTACCGTTCGCCCCGATGAACCTGAACCCATGCAGGTTAACGCCTACCATTTGCCCACGGAGGAAAGAGACCGACGGTTGCGACTTCACCTGTGCCTGTACTGCGGCGAGGCTGGCCATCTTCGCAACTCCTGCCCATCTAGACCTCACTCGACCGCCCGGTGAGTCCAAACCTTGAAGCATCATACCTCACCACGTCTGTGTTCGTGCCCGTTGTCATAACGACGAACGGCAAGCAGATACCCACCAGAGCTCTGGTGGACTTTGGCGCCGCTGGCAACTTTAATTCATCTGACTTTGCCCGTCTGCACAACATTCCTCTAATTCGGTGACATGGAATTCTTCCCTTGCAGTTGAAGCCATCGACGGAAGGCCATTAGGCACCGGACGGATCTCTCACCTCACCCAGGAACTCCAGCTGCAGACAGGGGCACTCCACTCCGAAGTAGTCCAATTCTATGTCTTCCACGGTCCACGCACTCCAGTTATCCTTGGCCTGCCATGGCTCCGCAAACATAATTCCCAGATCCACTGGAGAACAAACCAGATTACTCGCTGGGACGCGTCCTGTCACTCCAAGTGCCTTGCCCCTGTCACTCCGTCCTCCATCCATGTCATCTCCGTGCCCGTGGAGGGGGCAAAACTGAGCGGTCTTCCCTCTGAATACCATGATCTGGCAGAGGCCTTTAGCAAGACTGGAGCCTCTCAGCTCCCACCTCATCACGACGGCGACTGTGCCATTGATCTGCTACCCGGTTTTGTACCTCCCAAGGGCCGTATCTTCCCTCTCTCCCAACCAGAGTCTGAAGCGATGAAGAAATACATTGAGGAGGAGCTTGCAAAGGGCTTCATTCGCCCCTCCACGTCTCCTGCATCTGCCGGTTTCTTCTTTGTCCAGAAGAAGGACGGAGGCCTCCGACCCTGCATCGATTACCGTGCCCTGAATGACATATCCGTAAAGTTTCGCTATCCGCTCCCACTGGTACCTGCCGCCTTGCAATTACTTCGTACCGCAAAGTACTTCACCAAGCTCGACCTATGCTGCGCTTACAATCTTATCCGCATCAGGGAGGGGGACGAGTGGAAGACGGCCTTCTCCACCAACACGGGGCACTACGAGTATCTGGTCATGCCGTTCGGCTTGGCGAACAGTCCTTCCGTCTTCCAGTCTTTCATTAATAACGTCTTCAGAGACATGCTCCACCGTACCGTCATTGTGTACATCGACAACATCCTGATTTACTCTGACACCCTCTCGGACCATGTGCAGCACCTTCGGGCCGTCCTCCAAAGACTCATTCACCACCATCTATACGCCAAGCTGGAGAAGTGTGAATTCCACCAGACCTCTATTTCGTTCTTGGGGTATATCATCAGCGCAGACGGTGTTGCTATGGACGAAGGTAAGGTCAAAGCAGTCCGTGACTGACCACAGCCAACGACCCTGAAGGAGCTGCAGCGCTTCCTTGGGTTTGCTAACTTTTATCTAACTGACTATTCTCCAAATAAACTCACGCTGCAAATGGATCATTCTGAGACTGGTGATTCACAACAGTATGCTACAATCTGACAAAATAGCCATCTCTGGCTCAGCGCCAGCAAACGCACGATCGCACAGTTTGAATCTGGCAGTGATGTCATGTCACTGTACATATTTTGTCCAGACTTCGACACCCTTGCAAGGAGAGCGGACGAAGCACATTGTTCACATGAACACCATGTCTTGGAAAGACAAAGCTAAGGGCCCGTTCACAGATCGCCTCTTTTGCGCGTTCCCAGTTTGTCATTTCAAATGTACGCGCTCATAATGGAAGCAACGTTGTCACGACAGACGTGGTCAGGCGTCTGATTGACTCGTCAAACGCGTGCGTTTCGACAGCCAAGGGACGCGCGATTTGCCATAAAAGCTCGCGTTCTTAACATGCGCTTTGTGGTCACGGAAAACGCGCGTCAGAAACGCCCGGTTTTGCATCAAAACCTGCGTCCTCAACGTGTGATCTGCTATTTATGGACCAGACGAGACCATCCATATCCGATTCCGATATTGTACGTATGTTATTGTTATACAACACAAAAGGCTCAAAAACATTATAAAAGCACCATAATGTTTTCGTGTACTATATTCCAAGTTTTCTGAAGCCATTACATATAGTTTAATGTGAGGTACAGATTTAAGTCGTTAAACTCAAGTTCACCTAGTGCTTCCCTCCGCTGCGGCTGTCAGTCATTCTCCATTCAGCGTTCAAACAGTGCGTCGCGCTCGGGTAACTTACGACAGTCAACACCATGCAACTCTCTCCAAGTTGAGTCAATGTTCCTATTATTATACTGTAACTGTTAGATCTGTAGATAAAGGTCTATGGTTTGCATAAAAGGACTTTAACTTGCTGGAGTTTCACATTACTTTCTACTGGGTGTCAGATCACAACACTGGAGTAGAGTGATTGATCTTCACGCGTGCACATTAACTAAAATTTAAAACTGTTAAAAGGCTCAAACTAATGAATAAATAAAGAAATATATGTATATCTTACTTTTGTGCTTTGAACTTTTCAATGCGAAGTACTGCGCGCCGTGACTCCATGTTGCTTCAAACACATCATTCTGCGCACGGGAAGTGCATAAGTTTTCGTGCCACTCTGAATTGGAGCCTTTCATATTACAATACTTTTGCGCAATGGCAGTTTATTGACAGCCTTAGTTGTTCTGTCCAATCTATCATATGTTGCTGCTTCATTAAAAAGTTCCGCTTAAAATTTTAAAAGAAATGTCTTTTAATTATATAGTATATTTACATTTATTCATTTAGCTGACGCTTTTATCCAAAGCGACTTACAATTGCTATATATTTTGCAAAATATATTGTATATATTTTGTCAGTATATTGTTTTACAAAGTAAGGAAAATAATGTTTAAGTCAAGCTTTGATGCCTTTAACAAAAGAATAATCACAGTCCCTTCCCCATAGTGAGGCATACAGATACAGTTTATTAGGTAATTTGGCACTGTTTTTTTAATTATTATTTTAGTATTGGATCGGATCGGTACTCAATATCGGCCAATACTGAGTCCCAGGTATCGGAATCGGTATCGGAGGCAAAAAAGGCGGATCGTGCCACCCTGACAGATCAGTCACTATATAAACCATTATTGTACAGAAAAGAGTTTAAAGATGTCTACTTCCATGTTCCATGGAATAAATAACATACCGGTTTGGAGCAACATGATGGTGAGTATAATGGCATTACTATCATTGTGGGTGAACAAACTGTTTAAATGGATACAAATAAATTCCAATATTCAAATCATAAGCAGTAGTTTGAGGTGAGTCGCTATATAGAGACTCGGTGGTTAAGGGAAAAACAGCTGGGGGCAGCAGGGAATGTGACAGACCGTCATGACTGAAAACAAAACTGCACCCCACTTAATCTAAGCAAAATGAGTCTTCCCTCAAGATGTGCAACTCAGAACAAAGCAGTCTGGTGATTTCTGTGGTCGGAAAGATTGACATCACACTTTTATTATCAATCAGAGGTTTACCAGCTGTTATAGTTTCAGATCATAATTCAGAACATGAAGTGTGATGTCAGAGGTCAAACACACAGGGCTAATAAATCTCTGGTCTTTGGACTGAGACAAAATGACTCTGACACTGTTAAACGTACTAGACTCATAACTGACTTAAAGACTGACACCAAACTCCAAACAGCTTGGGGCTTCTGTGGGCAGCGAACACATCCTCTTACTAACAGATCTGTGTGTCTGGGTCTTTTAATAGTGGGGGATCTTATTGCTGTGACTGGAGTTTCAATTAGCAGCTCATTTTGCAGAGATGACAAATGTATTCCACTGATTATTAACACCACTGAATCAAAACAATAAAGTACTTAGCACCTAGCTGAGCCTACACATTACTCAGTGGCAAGAACATACACACTGTCTCCTCTTGAGGACAGCCTGCGTTGTATGACAGAACCAGTAAACAGAGCTTCATAATTAATTCACTCATAATTAGGGATGAAACAGTAACTGGTTTGACGATAAACCATGAAATCCCTGAGCGGCAGATGAGATAACTGCAGCGCACGTTTATAATAAACAGAGTGATATCGCTAATATAGTTATTGTGTTATAGTTATCGTTATTGGTGTAAATAGATCTTAATGCCTGATAAATTAGTGCAGCACTGCATTTGGTACAGCGGTTATCGGGGAAATGGCTCTATTTCTGCTGTTCAATAAGCACCAACAACTGGCAGAGAATGAATTTACAGTTACACTTTATTTTTATGTTTTATTGTTACAGTGTAATTACATATTTAAGTACCAGGCAATATTAATTAACAATATGTACTTACTATAGGGTTAGGGTAGGAATAGGGTTTGGTTGAGGGTTAGTTGCATGTAATTATTCATAATTTACTGTTATTATTATAGTAAGTACATGTAACATATGTAACAAGGACACTGTAAAATAAAGTGTTACCGAATTTAAATTTTAATTTGGGTCTACCATTTTTGTTCAGATCAATGTAAAAACTAAAGCAAATGTTATGTACTGTTGTAAAATAATAAAAAAATAAAAGTTGATGGAAAATAATGATTAAACACAAGCCATCGCACACCTGTAGGTGATAGGTGCGTAGGAGAGGAAGACCAAGCTTGATCGACAATCTACAAATAGGAACTCCCGCACACTATCAGTGCTTGCAAATAAAACTTTAATTTAGCAGCAACGTTTTGTGGTATTGAAAAAGTGAATGTGCCACCGAGAGGGGGTGACATTGAATTGCTCCTGTTGAGACGTGAACTCTTTTGGATTTTCACACTTCAGACTTTATCTCCTAGTGGTATGAATGATGAAGCATTATTCAATGTGATGTTATAGTGAAAAGGTTTAAAGGCTAAAATGTGAGGTTTATCATTTCATAACTTTTTTGTCAAAACTTAAATTTAAACATTTTGTGCATGTTTCTTTTTAAGTCACCCAAGCAACATGTTTTGTTTAGCTATTTAAAATCTGTCTGTTGTTCTTAATGTTATTATTTTAATGTTTATGCAAACAAAAAATTGCCTAGCGCTGTTAATTTTATTTGTTTGTTGGTTTTCGATATAAAACGGATTTCAGTGTGTTTAAGTACTTTTTGAACATTTCAATCATATTTTAACAATAAAGTGATAATACTGATAACCGTGATAATTTAGGTCACTACAATCGTGATATGAAATTTTCATACCATTACATCTTTACCTTACAGTAATTCTAAAATCCATGCAACAGCCAGACAGGCCTGGCAACTCATCTGTGAGATGTAAAGTGTAAAGATTAATGCCTCACTTCACACCAACTTAATTCTTCATGGAAATGTGTTCAGTATCCCAAAATATACTCCACATAATGCATATGCTATTTTTAAAGGCATTATACCTTAAAAATGGTATGATGGCAGTGTCCAGGCTAAGAGCACTTCTGACTGATTATTCAGTCTCCACTGTTCCTCAAGAGTTTTTAATCAAATCTGTTACCAGGGGTCGTCCCAAACAAAGGGAATGTGAATTTCCTGACTTTATGAGTATTTTAGATTTATTACCAGCTTCCTACAAGCCAATTAACCTCACAAAGCATAGATGGATGCTCCTTTTGGAAATTTCATGGTAATTTTACAGGTAAGCTCTTAAAATGGCACAAAGGTGTCTTTGAAATTCATATTACCCAGGCCGTGCAGATAATCACACAACAACAGTGGCTTTAGAGGTTTAGTATGTAAAGTTTGCTGTCTTATGAATATTATTTCATGAAAATTGTCCAAATTTTTTTTTTTTATATATATATAATTGATCAAATGTCAAAATGCATATTTACACACATACTTTTAATCTATATTAAAACTGAATCAAAAAAGAGAATACTTTTTTTTTTACTAGAAAACATAAACATTTCAGCGGAGGTAATAGTCGACTGTGGTGTACATAATTCTTTTTAAAAATGTAACTGAGGAAGGGTCCAATTGTCAAGAAATAAACTTGTGATATTCAAGCCTTCTAGGAGATATGGTAGCCTCTGATGGACCTACGATACACTATTAAAATATCCTGTATTATAACTCAATAAAGTGCCCATAGACCACGCAGAAACATATTCATGTTATTTTGCCATTCTTCCTCTACATTTTTTGTTTTATTTTTTTGTATTATAATTGTAAATTATCTTTTAGTGTTTATATGTTGTATTTTAATAAACATAAAACATGATAATAAATAATAAAATAATTACTGAGCTTGAATAAAGTCCATAAAAACACCTAAAAATGTACAGTATTCAGAACTGAGAGTTGTAATAAAACAAATATAATATACAGTACACCTGTGTCTGTTTTATATTTTTAAAAAGCAGAATAAATGTTTATGCTTTTGGAAAATAATAAAGACTGTCAGAATGTGTAAGAATATGACATACTGTATCAGACCGCCTTTTTAAAGAGAAGACTTTCTGAAATACATTTTCGCACTGATCTCTACGCTGCCAGCATCAAACCAACAACACAGTTTCTGGCAGCAGTGCAGCTAATGGTGTTGACTCCTGCTACCCACAATCCATTGTCCTACTATGTACACCAGCATGGCTGTTCCATCCTCAATCTTGAATGGTGAACTGTCAATCACAATTAGCCAACTTGCCAGCTAAATTTATATATTCTTGTATAATAAAATATGTTTGCATTCTTGCATTCGCACTCTAATGTTGTTCTTGCCACTTGAGATCTAGCCTGAAGGCAACCACCTGTTTTGATATCTGCCAATTACACAATATGCACAATAAAATGTGTAAAGAAAACATTGATATCATCAACGCAAATTCAAGTAAAGCTTCCTCTTAGGTTGAATGGAGTAGTTAGCGAGAATGACAAATGGGCCAGTCCTTATATACCAGTCCTCCTCATTACACATGCATATGTGCTGGCACAGCCAGTCCTATAATAAAAGATGAGTCAGACTTACCGAAAGCCCTTATAATAATAGTAACACGCTAAATTTATATCTGATCCTGCTTTAGCATCCAATTTCACTTTTTTTCTCCATCAAATCAATATAACCACTAAATACTTCCTCAAAACCGTCATATCACAGATCCCTTGCAAAATAAAAAAAAAATTGTGAACTGATAAGCAAGACCATCACTTTAAAATTTCATAGGCTTGTTTAGCTTATAAAGTGGTCTGCATCAATAACTGCATTAAATGTTGTTAATCAATACCGACGCAGAGCACTGGCAGCACATTGATGTGTTACGTCAATAAAGCCTACATTTCCAGCATTGCTTCCTAAAAGTCCAGTGGGTCAGCCTCAGAATGTGTAAGCATCTTCCAAAATAATATACTGAGCAAAGCATCAGCTTAAACAATGGAGATAAGTGGTACAGTTATCGAAAAGCATGGCCAAGAACCAACTAAATAGACGGATAAAACCTCCCATCCATTCTTATCCACCTAGCAGCCCCAAAATCAATTCCAATCAACCCGCCAGAGGTCAGAGGAGAGGCTTCTTGTGCTCAGATACTCACACTCACTGTACTGCTGCAGCTGGGAGAATTCGGCTGGGCTCAGACACACCCAGTCTCCCATCTCGTTGATCAGAGCGCTCGCGGCGAGCTGGAGGAACCAAGCTGATTGTCCTCAGGTGAGGTATGAGAAAGAGATGGTATGATCTGGCATGTTCATATTGCTTTCCTTTACGAGCAGATGGTGAATTGGCGTCCCTGATGAGGATCTGCGAAAACAAGGGAGAGTGCAAGGACGAGGGCAGTGTGAAGGTGAGGTGTGTGCCGCGCCACCGGTCGGAGTAGCTCTGCTGTGGTGAGATGACGGGTGCACACGGATGAGCAACTGATGACCTATCAACTGGAGTTATCTATAGAGTAAAACAGAGAGAAAAACAGATTTAGTAACGCCTCTAAGCTGACTTAAGGTTATCGACTCACGTCAAGCATTATTTATTAAAAATTTATTACAAGGTCTCTGATTCTAGCAAACAGACCATTGACAACAGAGCCTATGTGCCTGTAATATCTCAATTGTTTCTCCTAGAGAGTAAATTGAGAGAACATGAAGATTTTGCTTAAGTCCTGCTTCTCCAGAAATCTCACATATCTCCTCTAGAGCGGTCTTCATCCACTTCATCCATCATTTTCATTCTGGCCAATATTACCATATATTTAATATCATATCACATGTAAATATATTAGTAGCCTATATGGTTTTATTACACAAACTTTTAGGCTACAAAGGTCATGATTTTTTTTAGAAGCTGCATCTGAATTGGTATTAGATATATTTACAGACCAAAACAGTTTGGTTACCAACATTCTTCAAAATATATTCTTTCATGTTCCACAAAAGTAATAAAGGTTTGAATCGACACAAGGGTGTGTAAATGTAAAATAAAAGCATGTAAAATAAATGCACACCTCAGATCACATCCTCCTCACTCTTAACCTCAACCTGGCTCAGGACACAACATGCACTCCTCCACAGGTCACCTTTTGGCGTAACCTACGCTCACTCTCACCCTCCCGCCTATCCTCTTGGGTCTCCTCCACACTTCCTCTCCCTAGTAAGCTCTCATCACTAGATACTAACAGTGCAACTGACTCTTTTTTCTCCACTCTAACATCTTGTTTAGACAACTTTTGTTGTTTGTTATTTGCATTTCCTACAGAACATTTTCAGGAAACTGCTAAAGACGGATCTATTTTGCCAACATTTGACTCAATATTACTAACACTTACTATTAAAGCCTATATCTATTTTTAAAAAATCCTTGCTATGTGTGCTGCACTGGACTAGCTGTGACTGGTCACAACATGTTGCCCTATTGTTGATTTGATTGCTTCTACTGCTCTCTTCATTTGTAAGTCACTTTGGATTTAAGCGTCTGCTAAATGATTAAATGTAAATAAACAGAATTTTCATTTTTGGGCAAACTATCACCAAAATATGAAATATTTTTTTCAGTGAAATGATACTAAGAAAAGTCTGTTCAACTTGAAGCGGTGCTGCGCAGACCATTCGGTGTATGACATCAAAGAACGCAGAGAGCGTTTCGAAAGCATAAGGAGGTCTGCAGTTTAATCTCTCTCGAGGTACTTTGATGTCATTTACCGATAGGGCTGTGTAGTGCCGCTTCAAGTTGAACACAACTATGGCTCTCTTTATGAATGGGCCATTGAATCATTGCTTCACCCGATTGATTCACTAAAAATGCGGATTCAATGCAAATGAAACGCCACTGTGTGTTGCTCAGAGACGTACAACAGTACTGGCTTTATAGGTAATCATTTCGTTGGAAAAATTAAGCAAAAATGTAGACAATATTGTTTGTAAATATATATACTGCGCTCGTTACTCATTTGATATTGCTTAACAATAAATTTGATATAAATATTAGGGGTGGGAGGTAAAAAAAAAAAAATCGATCCATCCCGATTCTCTCTCCAACAATTCTGGATCGATTCTGAGCAGTTTTTAACCTGATGCGGGATGATGCTGCGTGTGCTTTAGAAACAACCATATTCTGCTTGCTTCCAATTCCTCACACACACACCACTCGAACATCAATAAAATAATCTTTCATAATTTATTATTTAGGCTACTACTTGCTTCTATGTTTTGAAGCTATAAGTTTATATATATAGGCTACACAATTCTTAACATACAATTGATTTAATTCTTATTTTTTTTAATTTATAATTATTTTTTAAAAAGTACTTATAATTACACGTAACTAAATAAAAACAACATTTTAAGATTTTCAAGTCGGTAAACTAATTAATTAATTTAAAAAAAAGTAATCAAGAATTGTTTTGGAATTGGATCGTGATTCATGAGGTGCCTAAAGATTCCCACCCTTAATAAATGTGAGACAAAAACTCATACAGGGGCATTTTTGCCCTGATTTTTAGAGGTATTCTAACTGCATTCTATAGGCACCATCACGCAGTGAGTTGCATCATGTTCGTCACCAATCAACTATATGAACGATGACCTACTTAGTTCAGGGACGAGGCGGGTGTGTTAAATGCGTTCAATTATTTTAACACATAATGTTTAAATGAAACTGTTAAATCAGCAGGCCTTGTGTATATATATATATATATATATATATATATATATATATATATATAATATATATATATATATATATATATATATATATATATATATATATATATATATATATATATATATATATTATTATTTATTTTTTTTTACTGAATATTCTAAAGACAAAATTTAGGCTTGAAACACAATTGAGAACAACATTAAGCCTCCTGGGCTAAGAAAAAGCAACCTCTGAGCAATACAATTTTACTTAAAAATAATGATGTATCTCCTTTTGTTTTTGACAAGGTGTAGAACTCATGCAGTATCCTGTCTTTGCCTTCAGTTGGACATTGTCTTCGCTCCAGTACACCCAGTAAAAACAACATAGCATTGCTCCTCCATATAACTCTGAGTTCAAAGGGCCACTCAGTAAATAACTCACATGGGCTTGGCCTGCTTCTGTGCTCAGCATGCCACACCAATCAATGTCCCTCGCTCTCTGTCTGCTGAATACTCTCGTTCTGTCTCTATTTCTCTCTAGCTTTGTCTCTCTCCCTGTTCTGACACTCCCGAAGAGTTTAAGCAGAACGCAAAAACAACAGCACTTTGCCAGCACATTCACAGGGAGGGAAGAAACGGACATAAAA
Source organism: Gila orcuttii (assembly GCA_026230005.1). Taxonomy (NCBI): domain Eukaryota; kingdom Metazoa; phylum Chordata; class Actinopteri; order Cypriniformes; family Leuciscidae; genus Gila; species Gila orcuttii. The sequence goes on along the minus strand of JAPDVR010000007.1, from coordinate 28,859,860 downwards.
TCTGTGAGAGGAGCCGACGCATAAGAAACTGCCATGATAAGAAGAGGACGAGACGAGAGAAAAAAATCAATGTAGTTGATAGGGCTGCCATGAGTTACAGCATGCCAGGGAGTAAGTTCATTCCCACTGGTTTAAAAAGCTCAGAGCGATGTGTCAGGTTTGTTGTACAGAGAAAAGAGTTTAAGCACGAGGGAGGACGAAGACAAGAAGTATAAAATAGTCTACACAAAGTGTAAAAAAAAGTAATATAAAGCCAAGGTTTATATATATATATATATATATTAAAAAAATTTTTATATATATATATATATATATAAATATATATATATATATATATATATATATAAAAAAAATTATATATATTATATATATATATATATATATATATATATATATATATATATATATCAATGGTCAAACATTAAAATTAATTAATATTAGGTGTTTTAAAATGTCATGCACCCTGAAGAATCTGTACCAAAATATTGTTGTAGAGTTTGCAATAGAGAAGCACCGGTCGACCGACCATAAATGGGAGCCGGCGGATCATGTGTTTGGAGCAAAAATCGTCTGGTTCTGATTTATGGTCAGTCGACCGGTTTTTAAGTTTTATTTTGGCCGATCTCTATTGCGGACTTTCACGCAAACCGCATTGCAACCATTTCCTAAAATGTCATTGTGTGGAAATATTAACAGGACGTTAACACAGGCCAGAGACAGGACACACAGAAGACGCAAAGAAGTGAATAGACGCACCTGCAGAGCAAATACTTTACCAGGCACAGCAAGCTCACTGTTCGCGATTCTCGAAATATAGGAAGAAATATTTAAATATTGAATTGGTGGTGGGGGTTGGGAACTGACTGTCTTCAGAAAAGTTTCAGTAACATTTTCTTGTCCTCTTACCTCCGTATAAAGCAGTGTTTATAAGCACAGTGCTGCTTTGTGTACAGCGAAAGAAACCTCTGCTGTTCCATAAGCGCCACCTACTGTCACAGAGTGAATTTGCATTTTCATTTAGTCCATCTGCTGTTTTTGTTTTGTCCAAATGTAGCATAATTTCACAAATCTAAAGTCAGACCATTCTGTATTTGCTTTAAATCTTGAAATTAAACAATCTAATTCAAATAAAAAACAACTGCTCATGCTACATGTGTGTAGCATCTTTGTTTGGATCGTGATTAAAATCCAGTGGTTCCCTCTCATTTCAAATGGCTACATATATTTGATGTTTAAGGCTAGTTTGCCTGGTATAGAGCAAATTAACAAATAAATTTGCTTAAAGAAGAAAAAAATGGGACAATTTGCTTGTAAAAAAATCGGAATCGGCCATGAAAAATCATAATCGGTGCATATATGCACAGTCTTTGACATCAACAGCAAAATATATTGGAAGTGTTTTTACATTTCTTTTAGTTTATTTTGCTATCTTAAAGGCGGGGTAGGTAAGTCTGAGAAGCTAGCAGAAATCTGCTGGATTTTGAAAGTATCCAACAGAGAAACTCCCACCCCCTTCCTTCTTAGGTCATTCCAAAGCCACGCCCCAAAAACACTTGAACACGCAATGCCAACCGCTCAGCTGGAGGACGCGTTTAGCAGTGCGGAGCTGAGAGGAGCGCAGTGCGATTGAGTGACATCATGTCAGAATCACAGGTAATAAAATACCTTTTGACTGCTCTTTCTCTGCCATTGTGAGACTTCGTGGCTTGCGGTCTCCTCTTCCGAAATGAGCGAGTCAACCGAGTGCGCGCATGTGGGCAGCTCCTGTTGGTAGCCATAGCAGCGAGGGAGAGTGACAGTCACCCAGTCAATCAGAGCACTCGGTCCGAATGGAATAATGAGCTATGTTTATTGCAGCCCTGAGAGGACTACAGTCAGACACTCTATTTTTATAAACTCCTTTTCAGAGTACTTACATTTTAGTATGTATTGGTATATAAAGACAGTTTAAACAAATTTGGCAAAAAGTGTTTTAGAAACACATTGCCTACCCATACCTTTAACTGGATGATTTTATCAAAATGCTCATTACTATTTGCATCTGGCACTGTTTCCTGGCTACAACAGCATTGTCATTAAAAAAGAGAAACACTTAAAACACTGTCAAATGAGAATCGAGGCTGATTTGCGGTGTGATCATAAATTAATAAATGATATAATTGTATTATTAACCATTAAAATTAATTAAAAACAAAACTTTCTTGATTGCAAATGACTGGAATGGGATTTTTTAATTTGAGATTAATTCGGTAAATTCGGTTCTGTGGAAAACATTGTAAAAGCACAAACAAAGGAAGCAAAAACCGATAAACAATAAGTGGATGATTGAGAACGAAAGGCAATCAGTTGTAGATAAATAAAGATAAAGGTTTTGGTGTAGGTGCTGGTATATCTGTATTAAAAACACACAGAAAAGCAGAGATTATCACTGTGTGGAATCTTGACTGTTATTCTGAAGTCTCAAAATGAATCATCCGACCCAACTAAACTCTCCACATTGACATCTATAACTGAACATTCTTGAGGACAGTGCATGGCCAGACAGATGATTGTAACATGTACTGTATGTTCAGTTTTGGTGTCTGAGTTCCTAGTTAGTTTCCCTAGCTGTTAATTAGTTCTATCACACCCATTCTGTTTCATACTAATTACTCCCCATTTATTTAAGCCCTGACCCCTGGTTTCACATTAAGTTACATGCCACTCCTGCATAAAAACGCATCCGCAGAACTAAGGAAGCAGGCTACTAATTGAAACATTGCTTCAAATTAAGTTTGATTATCGATGATTATCTCTATATAATTAAATGATCAATCCAATCATGCAAGCTTGTTTGGTAGTATATGGAAATAATAGAAAGACAAATAAGTCAGTGAAAACTCATCAAAACCCTGACATGACTGTGTACTGTAAGCATAAACAACTTACATATCCATTAATAAGAGAATTCATATGAGACATCATACATTTTCCCCCATAATTCATTTTATTTCAAAATGATTTACTGGTCCATAATCAAGGACGTAATTTCTGTTACCATCTGTGACTTCAAAGTGAATTTGCTTTTCCCTTGTGGAACATTTCACATACAGTAGAGACCAAAAATAGAACTGTACTATTCCTATGGGACAAGGCCCAAAAGTATTAACTCTGGATTACGCACAATATATTTGATTCCCAAAAATTAAACTATCCTTTCGGCTTGCCAAACATGATATCAATAACACGGTCTAGGATAAATAATTTAAAAACTTGTCATAACTGTACTGAGCCACTTTATAAATATGTGCCAAATTAGCACAACATAAAACATTGCAGCCAACAAAAAGGGTTGGTTTGAGTCCAAGTGCTCTAGTGAGAGGCTTGTATTTCTGCCTACGCTTAAAATAAGTCCTTTTTCACATTTTAATTCACAGTTTAGCAAAGGTTATTCACAATCTGCAAGTCAGGATCAAAATAACCATATTATATTTCACAAAGCTCGAGAGAGTTCATAGTGAATTTAAAACATCCTGCTCCGATTTCTGCAACACTAAGAGAGGTTGGGAAAATCGATTCTGCTACAAATCGTGATTCTTGAGATTTTTAATTGTTACCATGAAAAATTTATTTTTAAATGCTCTTAAAATGTTTATAAAATGATTGATACAGTACAATAAAATAGTAACCATCTTTCTACACTGTTATGTTTATTCAGTAGTGATCACCCACATTACCTTCACAGACATTTTAAAATGTTTAATGGGAAGAATGTTTAACGTGGCTTAATGTTCTAAAACAACAACAAGTGATATTATGGCTGAGCATTAAACCACATCAGGTTTTTTCACATAAAGCACTTTAGAATCCCCACCATACAGGTGAAACTCGAAAAATTTGAATATCGTGCAAAAGTTATAATTTTGATGATTATGGCTTACAGCTTATGAAAACCCCAAACGCTATGGGAAAACTCCTTTTCTCGAGAATATTGAAGTCTTTATGTAAAACGCATTGCAGCTGCACAGCTGACAGCAATGAACGAAGGAGCTGGGTCATTGGCTGTGCTGCGGCAATTTGCTCGAACCAATGATGGGGCGACTCTGAATGCGCGACCAATGAGCGCGCCAGAGCCCGCCAAGATGGGCGTGGCCAAGAGCTATATACTGGGCGCCCCGTCATGAGAGTTCTTTAGGTTAAAACGACTGAAGAGAAACTAACTAAGCACAAGCACGGCAGCTTACGCAATACTCGTTCCCTCCTCTCAGGTACGTAGTACGTTGGAATGCAATGTCGGGACCTGTAGGTTGTAGAACCTGATAAATGTGGACGGTGAGGCCCAGCCTGCCGCCGCACAAATATCCTCGATCGGTATCCCGCTCGACCATGCCCAGGAAGAAGCCACACTCCTGGTGGAGTGTGCTTTGACTCCCCAGGGGCATTGAAGCCCCTTAGCTTCATAAGCCAGCGCTATAGCTTCAACTATCCAGTGAGAAATTCTCTGCTTTGAAACGGCGGAACCTTTCGTACGGCCACCAAAGCATACAAACAGTTGTTCTGTCTGTCTGAATAGGGCAGAACGCTCCAAATACACTCTGAGAGCCCTAACGGGGCCGAGTAGATTAGCGTCGTGTTTGTCTGCTTGAGACGATAGCGCAGTTAGGGAGATAACCTGTGCTCTGAAGGGAGTGGTGAGCACTTTAGGAATATACCCATGTTTCGGTCTAAGGACGACCCTGCAGTCGTTAGGTCCGAATTCTAGGCAGGCAGCGCTTGTCGAAAGCGCGTGCAGGTCGCCCACTCTCTTGACCGAGGCGAGTGCCAGCAAGAGCGCAGTCTTGAGCGAGAGCTGTTTAAGGTGCACGGTTCGGAGTGGTTCGAACGGGGGCCCTTTAAGAGCGTCTAGGACAGTAGCTAGGTCCCAGATCGGCACTGAGGGGGGGTGTGAAGGGTTCATCCTCCTAGCGCCCCTTAGGAAACGAATAATTAGGTCGTTTCTTCCCAATGGACATTCCATTACAGGGTCGTGTGACGCTGTGATGGCCGCCACATATACTTTGAGCGTGGAGGGGGTGCGACCCGCCTCCAGAAGCCCTTGTAGAAAAGCGAGTACGTTTGTAATCTCGCATGTTTCAGGGTTTAGGCCCTTGGCATTACACCAGTCACTGAACACTTTCCATTTCTGGGCATATAAGCGTCTCGTGGAGGGCGCCCGCGCCTCAGCGATGGTATTTAGTGCTCCGCTCGTGAGGTTCCTGGGAACCCGTTGAGGGGCCATGCATGAAGGGCCCACAGATCGGGGCGGGGATGAAATATCATCCCGCTGGCCTGACTGAGGAGGTCTGGCCTCAGTGGAATCGGCCGTGGTGTAGATTGCATTTGCATCAGATCTGGAAACCATGTTTGGTTCTTCCAGAGTGGGGCTATCAGCAGCACTGCGTTTTTCTCCTCTCTGACCCGACTGATGACCTGTGGCAGCATCGCGATCGGGGGAAAGGCATATAAGGGGCGGCTCGGCCAGCTCTGGGCGAGCGCGTCCGTGCTTTTCGTGAAGAAAAGAGAGCAGTGCGCGTTCTCCTTGGAGGCGAAGAGGTCGATCTCCGCTTTGCCAAAGGTTTTCCATAACCACTGAATCATCAGCGGGTTGAGAGCCCATTCTCCTGGGAGAATCTTGTCTCTGGATAGCATGTCTGCCCCCTGGTTCAGGGCGCCTGGCACATGCGCTGCTCTCAGCGAGCGCAAGTTGTGCTGGGACCATAAAATGAGTCTCCTGGCCATTGAATGCATGGAGCTCGACCTTAGTCCACCCTGGCGATTTATGTACGACACTACCATCATGTTGTCCGTTCGGACCAGGACGTGTTCGTTTTTTAGATGTGGGAGCAGGGCTCTGAGAGCCAAAGCGACCGCTTTCATTTCCAGACAGTTTATGTGTAGGCGCTTCTCCGGGTTTGACCAAAAGCTGGAGACAGGCCTGCCCTCGTAAAGGGCCCCCCAACCTATTTTGGAGGCATCTGTCGTTATCATCTTTCTCCTTGTGTTCACACCCAGACTCACGCCTGACTGGTTCCAGTCGGCGGCTTTCCAGTGCGTCAGGGCTTTTATACAGCCGTGGTTCACTCTGATTAAAAAGTGGCCCGAACGCCACGCGTAAGTAGGGACGCGGCTCTTGAGCCAGCGTTGGAGAGGGCGCATATGTAACGATCCTAGCTGGAGTACGGCCGATGCTGAGGCCATGAGACCGAGCATCCTCTGAAACCGCTTGAAGGGGGCGTGCGCGCCCGCCCTGAATGATGTTGCAAGGCGCCGGATGGTGAGCGCGCGCTCTGATGAGAGACGCGCTGTCATTTGCATCGAGTCTAGAACTATTCCCAGGAAAGAAATCCTCTGGCTGGGAGATAGTATGCTTTTTGCAAAATTGATTCTTAGACCCAGGCATTCTAAATGGCTGATAATCCAAGATCTGTGTGTTATTAACTGACTTTCTGATTGAGCTAGAACCAGCCAATCGTCGAGATAATTCAGTATTCGCACTCCCCTTCGCCTTAGGGGGGAAAGTGCTGCATCCATACATTTCGTGAATGTACGGGGAGCCAGGGACAGGCCGAACGGAAGTACTGTGTACTGGTATGACTGTCCCTCGAAAGCGAATCTCAGAAACGGCCTGTGATGAGGCGCTATTGGAATATGAAAGTAAGCATCTTTCAGATCCACTGAGAGAAACCAATCTCTTGGGTGTACTTGCGTGAGGATATGCTTGGTTGTTAACATTCTGAACGAGCGAATCATTAGTGCTTTGTTCAGGTGTCTGAGATCTAGGATGGGGCGGAGACCGCCATCCTTTTTCGGGATGAGAAAATAGTGGCTGTAAAAACCTGCCTCGCTCAGAGAGGGGGAAACAGTTTCCACAGCGCCCTTTTCTATTAGTTTGCGCACCTCGGTGCGTAGAACATGTGAACACTCCTTTCTCACTTTCGTCTCGACCACAGTCATAAAACGTGGTGGTCTGCGAGCGAACTGGAGCTAGTATCCGTGCTTTACTATATTCAATACCCATTTCGGCATATCTGGAATGTTTTACCATGCCGCTGCGTGTACAGATATGGGCTGAATACAGGCTAGGGGCGGGCCGCTGTGACGTAGGGACCCGGCCAGCGAATCGCCTGAGCTCGTAGCTCTCAGAGGCGCGGGCGCTGGGGTTGTGTTTGACACTGTAAGGACAGTGTTTATAAGTGGGGGTGCATAAACAGTGGTAGGAACACGCGTCACTTTTATAATGTTTCCCGCTTTTACTGGGGATGAATTTATAACTGTGTGAACAGTGCTTGTGTGTAGTGGTGCGTACATGACCGTAGGCACGTGATCTACATTCATGGGGAGCGCAGCCTGAGCTGGGAATGAATTTAGCACTGTTTTGACAGTATCTGGGAATGCACACTTTGTGGACATGTGAACCCTTAGTGACACAGGCAGAAAAAGACTCTTTTTGTGTTTTCTGTGCGTCGCCGTAAAAACGGCGTTTGTTTGCAGGTGAGCGAGCTCTGTGACTGGCCCATTGACTGCTGTATGGACATATCCAGCCGCCTGTAAGGGGACTGGGTAATGTTTGAGCTTTTGCAGAGAGAGTGGTCCGGCTTTTGCGAGACACGCACTCTCTCTTCTCATTCTTGTGGCTAGGATAGCTTTCGAGGCTCAGGGTTCAGCACAATCTTGGGCCGAGGACCCCGTCGCTCAGAAGGCGGCTTGCGGTTGTGAGAGCGCGAGCGGCGTCGAGCGTAAGCCTGAGGCGCGGGCTGAGAGGCGGTGGGAGCTGTTCTAGCCCGCTGCGGCTGTGGCGGTTTCTGTCTGCTCTCCGATGAGCTGGAGCGCTTGGGCAGGAAATGACGCATAGCTTGTGAAGCGTTCTGGGACTCAGTGAAGCGTTCGACGAAACCCTTAACCGCCGGTCCAAACAGCCCGCTGGTGGAGATAGGCGCGTCGAGAAATGGCGCCTTATCCGCGTCCTTCATCTCAGTCAGAGTTAACCACAGATGGCGCTCGAGAACAGTCAAATTAGCCATAACACGGCCAATAGACTGGGCGGTGGGCTTCGTGGCTCGCAGAGCTATATCAGTTGCGCTGCGTAGGTCCCTAAAGGCTTCGGGTTCGGGGCCAGACTCGTCCATAGAGCGGAGAAGCTTGGCTTGGAACACTTGAAGTACCACCATTGAGTGAAGCGCTGATGCAGCTTGGCCGGCGGCGGCGTAGGCGCGACCGGCGAGAGCAGAAGTAGTGCGGCAGGGCTTCGAGGGGTGGGAAGCTTTGGGTTTCCATCCGGTGGTGGAGGGCGGGCAGAGATGATTGGCCACGGCCTCCTCGAGGGGCGGCGTTCCCTCGTAGCCTCTTTCCTTCGCGCCGTCCACAGAGGAGAGCGAAGAAGAAAAAGAAGGCTTTAGGCGCGCAGAGTGGGCGGCTTTCCACGACTTGGTGAGTTCGTCGTGAACTTCCGGGAAGAAGGGAGAAGGCCTTTGCCGAGGGGCCTGCTGGCGCCCCTGCAGAAACCACTCATCCAGTCGGCTCCGGGTTGGTTCTTCGGGAGAAGACCAATCGAGCCCGAGGTCTTCCACGGCCTTAGAGAGGACACGGATAATCTCGGTACCCATGGTGGAGCCCCCGCTCGTGCTAGCTAGCGTCGACGGGGCGGGGTCGAGAGTGGAGCCCGGCCAGTCGTCCGATGCAGCGTCGATGGACAAGCTGTCATCCATTCCCCCGTCGTCCTCGGACGCGCCGAAAGTCACAAGGCCCACCGCTCTGCTAGAGGGGTGTGGGTCCGGCTGGGTGAACTGAACCGGCGGTGGGGAAGGCAAGAGCGGCGGTGAAGCACGCGGAGACTGGCTCGGCGTGACGTCACTGAGCTCAGGTTCAGGAAGCCTCTGTGAGCGGCGCTTTTTCTTAGTGCGCGGCTCAAACAGAGGGGTGGCGGCGATGGGCTCGCTCACGGCGAAAGCGGCGAGGCGAGCCCGTAGTGTGGAGAGACCCAGGTCATCACATTCCGGGCATCCGCCCTTGGTCAAAGCAGCTTCTGCGTGATCCCGGCCCAGGCAGCGAGCGCAGATGATGTGACGATCCCCGTCCGGGAGAAGGTCTCTGCACGACGCGCAGGAAGGCATTTGAAACAAAGCCTCAGAAAATTGCTCTTTTACAAGTGTCGCGGGGCGAACAGATGTAAAATACTTGCGTGTGTAGCACGCCGGATGGCTCAGTAGGATGGCGTTCGAAGGCGGCTCAAGGTGCCGACGTCCTCGTAGCAATCCCGCTGGTATGCTTTTCGACGGCGGCGAAGCTTCAATAATCCGGAGGATCCAGCGAAGAAGGTGTTCGCTGAAGGAGATTAAATCTAAAGAACTCTCATGACGGGGCGCCCAGTATATAGCTCTTGGCCACGCCCATCTTGGCGGGCTCTGACGCGCGCGGGCGCGAAGCGCGCTCATTGGTCGCGCATTCAGAGTCGCCCCGTCATTGGTTCGAGCAAGTTGCCGCAGCACAGCCAATGACCGAGCTCCTTCGTTCATTGCTGTCAGCTGTGCAGCTGCAATGCGTTATGTGGTAGTTCAATGTGGTAGTTCAATATTCTCGAGAAAAGGAGTTTTCCCATAGCGTAAGCTACTTACGCAATAGGAGAGACCTCTCGAAAGGGAACTACTTTGAAATAAAACTTTGTTTTATTGTTGATAATGTGTTTCTTTGTTATTTGTATTTTTGAAGCTATTTAGTTGAAAAATACTTGAATACATCAATTATTATTAGTTTTTACAATTATTTTAAAGAGTATTTTTATAATATTTTTTTTTATCATTAAAGTAAGATCATTAAATCAAAAAATTAATATTTTAAGACTTAAACAGACATCAACAGTCTGGAAATCAAAAGCCAAATTGTATAAAATTCCAAAATACTTTTTAAAAATTGCAATACATATCGTATGAGCAGAATGAGCTAAATATTGTAGAATTGCGAGGTCTATGGTAATTATCAGTCCTAAAAGTAAGTAAGGGCCAATTTTCATGACCACTGAAATCATACTTCAGATGTTTATTCCACGGTTCAAAAATTGCTATTTATCAAAAGAAGACTAAAGCACCATGGGGTCTTGTTTAAAGAAAGAGATCATGTTACTGTGGTGTCTCAAACAGACAGGCTGAAAATTTTGTTTTACCGAGGTGCCATAATTTCCTGCTGCTAGAACGCTGTAAGAATCAAATCCACCTGCTACATCCTTATGAAAAGAGACGTGCCGTACTGAGTGCTAAAAGGTGGAAAATGTGAGGTAGAGTCAAGGTGAAAAGGTGAAAAAATAAAAGAAATGAGAGAAGACAGAGACTATAAAGACATAACCGTCATCTATTGAGATAAAAGGTTTGTGATAAAGGATTTAATTCTAGTATCACCAGAAGAAGGAAAATATTTTTGATCCTCCCACCATGCAAACTGCCTTTCACTTTTCCCCATTCCTCATTACGGTTAGAAAAACGTTTCTTCCTGTGTGGGTTTCCCTATAGTAATGACTCATAGTATTTTTCTCCTCCTAACAATGTAAGCTATACATCCATAAGTTATTACTGTCAAGGGCAGAATTCACTAATAGGCCAGTTAAGGAAATGTGTACATTAAAGGAAGGATCAAGAGACAAAGTTAATGGCTGTATTGAGCAAAAGTGTGTGTGTGTGTGTGTGTGTGTGTGTGTGTGTGTGTGTGTGTGTGTGTGTTAATGGGCTGCTCCAGTCACATGCTGATCAACAGGATGGGGCCTCCCCTCGCAGAGAGGGATTCTGTTTGCTCAGACAGTTGCCTGGCAACCTGACGTCATAAGTTTGCAGCAAGGAGATGAAATGAAAGCGGTTATGGGTGTGAGTGTATCAGAGGGAGTGTGTGTGTATATCAGTGCATAATGGGATCTTTTTGTACCAGTCCACAAGAAAACAAAACATAATGCAACATCATTCTCATATAAATCGGATGCATGTAAACATAAAACATGTAAAAGAATGAGAAGTGCACTACACCCACATTTCAAAATGTAAACTAATTTAAAATTTTTCCATTTATGTCAATAAACCATCTTACTGGACCAGGTCCAGTACACTACATGCATATATGATAAAGGTGGACAACTTACTGTAGATGTAAGGAGATGTTAAAAAACAAATCATTAACGACATTAATGTTCATATATCAAACAAAATTCTTAAATGTAAATCAATAGTTTGGAAAATAAAAGATTCCACTATCAATAAATGAAATGGTCTCTAGATTGACTCCTGTCTTTAGACGTCATGAATTACTGAGCTTGTCAGAGCTGTGGTGCTTAGAGCTCGGGACACATACAGGAGCTGGTGGTTCATGGGAAACCAGATTCATGTCCTGATCCCATTCACCCTTTCTCAGCCCAATATTTCTGTCAACACTAAACAACTATCCCAGTATAAATAAATGTGAAAACTGCCCCCAAAATTAAGCCTGTTCCATGTTTTTATTGGACTAGTTACAGTTTAAACTCTGTGCTTTATGATTTATATGTATATTGTGGCATATTCAACATATTTCCACTTAACAATCTGATCTGAATTCAACTATTTTTCTGCTTGTCCAATCAGTCTTGTGTTACTAGATCTACTACAAGCCTATGGCGTGATTACCTCACTGCACTGGTCTCATATCTCTCACGGAGGAGCTTCGGACGCATAAAAGAAGGAATGACAACAGTGGAGGACGAGAGAGAACCAGGCCTAGACTTTACGTTGTGTTTTGTCAATTTTCACTTGACCTAGTTGCTCGTCTCCTGTCTCTCTCTCCCGTTGCGGACCTTGATGAACCACGTCCCCCTCGCCACAACAGTGTTTCAGAAAGCTATGACGTCATGATTTTTTAGCAGCGGTTACTCCAGTCTTCAGTGACACATGATCCTTCAGAAATCATTCTAATTTGCTCATTCAATGCTCAAGAAACATGTCTAATTATACATGTTGAAGACATTGTGTTAATATTTTTGTGGAAACCACGCTAAATTTTTTTTCTTTAGGATTTTAATTATTATTTACAGTATTTATTTGAAATACAAATCTTTTGTAACATATTAAATCTCTTTACTGTCAGTTTTGATCAATTTAATGCACCCTTGCTGAATTAAAGTATTCTTAAAAAATTTCTGATCCCAACTACAACGTACAATGAATCACAGAATTTAAAATATTTATGTTTTCAGGGCATAAACATGACCAATGAACACAAGATGTAGTAAAATGCACCGTTCCACCAATATGTTTGAAATCTTTCTCACACCGAACCCTTACTGTTAAACCCTGGAGGTGTTTTTTCCCCTAACTTACAAGCTCAGGCAACTTCCTCTAGATCAGACTGCAGCAGGAACAGGGTCTAGACTAGGACAGAGCATGTTGTCCAGCAAAAGGCTTGTACAGTGAACACATACCTTATCCAGAGATATTTTGCCTCTTAGTGCCATTAAACAGTATGAGCCTCATTATTCTCTCTCTCCATCCGCTCTCTCATGTCTAGCAGTGAAGAAATGCATGTACCCTATTCCATTTGCCTCTCTGTCTCCAACTGACACTCCATTATCCTCCAGCCCTGGAGTATTTATACCATTCCCTCACATCTATATTAGATCTTTCTCTCCATTTCTCTCTCTTCCTCTTCCACTTTTCTCCAAACTACTTGCTCTGTCCATGATTCATCTCTTTTTCATGTAGAATTTATGTGACCATTCTTTAACATGTACCTCTTTATTTGACCCTTTCTCAGATCCATTATTAAACTCTTTCTGCGTAGCCCACAGATAGTTTCTCTATGTAGTACTGGGGAAGGTGAGAATGATTTACACTGTGCCTTTGTAATGTGGGTGCAACTGACATAACGGTTTCAGCGTGACAGAGATGTGATGGACTCCTGCACAGCCCACAATGGAAAAGAACTTCACAAATCAAAAATCAGCAAACAGATAAACCGAAATCTCAGCGATCGTCGGTTGAGCTTTGACAGGGCTATAGTATGAGCAACTTTCTCTTATTTTCTGCCCTGTTTATAACATCTCTTCCCACTCTGCCCCAGACACAGAGTTTCCAGTAACCTTGTAAATCATATTTGCACCATTCAGTAAATTACCAAAGGAAATTATTATTAACGTAATGAGCAATAAAAATCCACTTGCACCCGCCCTCTTCAAGTCCTGTCATGACCTTCCTCCCAGTGAACATAAATGTTTTACGAAAAAATAAACAGTGAGCTAATAATATATTCATTGCCAAATAGATATTTCAGGAATAAGAAATAAACTCAAAACTTGACAAATTCAGACTCAGACTATGGGAACAGGACTCGGGAACAGAACAACCAAGATACAACATCAAGAACTCACAAAGACTGAACTAGACACAGGGCTTAAATACACAGGCAAACAAGCTAAACAAGAGAACAAGGGGGCGTGGTTAATCAGAGATACATGGGAAGACTAATAAACAAGAAAAACTACAAAGGACTGAAAGCATGGCACAGAACAGGAAATAACAAAAGTCCACACAAGACAAGGGGAACACAAGACAGGAATCATGACAGTAACTCTTAAACCATACGTAAAATACAGGAGGATCATACAATATCTATAAACAAAGTCATATTCCACTGACAAATTTACATCTCACATTAGTGGAATTTTAGTGAGATGCTTATGTAGAAATGCATACAACAGTAAGGAACTCAAAGCGGAGTACAACTGCATTATTATGTGAAATTATCCAGATCTACAAGCCTCTCAGTCCACACTTGACACTTTAACTGCGTCATGCTTTTTCACTTGGCCATTTCAAAACAGCATTACAGTAAGAGATGTTCTTATCCATGGTACTGTGCCTAAGAACATATTAGTTACTAAAACAACAACTGTTTTATTTATTCATTCATAGAGGAAACTAATGAAATCTGATGCTAGCAAACTAGTTCCACGCTGCTAGCTGGCTAGTCAGCCAAATGGGGTTTGTCGTGTAGTTAAGAGTCACTCACAATCAACGCGCCAGAGAATAACTGTCTGCAGCTGTGTTTGTTTCACACACACACATATGTTTTGTATCATGGTGAAGACCTCCCTTTGACTTATATTGTACTTAAATTAAGCTGCCACTATGGACTAACCCAAATAAACCCTAACATTGTTTTTGGCATATAGGGCCCTATCTTGCACCCAGCGCAATTGACTTTGTACACCGACGCATGTATCATTCGTATTTTGCACCCGCGCAAAGCGGACTTTTCCCCTCCACAGACGCACGCCGGCAAACTAGGGAATGAACTTGCGCTCCCTGGGCGGTTCAAGCGCAAAAAAGAAGGCGTGTTCCGGCGCAAACAATCCCTGGTGCTATTTTGCAGTTCCAGAAAACAATTGCGCAACGCGCCACTGACTTTAGACTAGGTTTTTTTCTGGTCAGTGGCGCGTAGCGCGTACATTCAGATGCTATTTTAAGCGCGCATGCTTGGCCATAATACAGAGTGTGAACAACGCGCATACACTGTAGACGATTCTCTCATCTACACAGATGCATTTTCCTTTTTGCAAATGATACATTATTATAAGGAAAAATATTAAAACACGAGGGAAATCATTGTTGTGTCCATGACTCTGCCCTTGATAAAACACAGTGGACCAGCACCAGCAGCTGACATGGCACCCCAGACCATCACTGACTGTGGGTACTCAGTGCTGCTTCTCTGTAGCCCAGGTCAGGCGCTTCTGGCCGCTGTTTCTGGTTCAAAAGTGGCTTGACCTGGGGAATGCGGCACCTGTAGGCCCATTTCCTGCACACGCCTCTGCACGGTGGCTCTGGATGTTTCTACTCCAGACTCAGTCCACTGCTTCCGCAGGTCCCCCAAGGTCTGGAATCGGTCCTTCTCCACAATCTTCCTCAGGGTCCGGTCACCTCTTCTCGTTGTGCAGCGTTTTTTGCCACACTTTTTCCTTCCCACAGACTTCCCACTGAGGTGCCTTGATACAGCACTCTGGGAACAGCCTATTTGTTCAGAAATTTCTTTCTGTGTCTTACCCTCTTGCTTGAGGGTGTCAATGATGGCCTTCTGGACAGCAGTCAGGTCGGCAGTCTTACCCATGATTGCGGCTTTGAGTAATGAAACAGGCTGGGAGTTTTTAAAAGCCTCAGGAATCTTTTGCAGGTGTTTAGAGTTAATTAGTTGATTGAGAAGATTGGGTTAATAGCTCGTTTAGAGACTCTTTTCATGATATGCTAATTTTTTGAGACAGGAATTTGGGGTTTTCATGAGCTGTATGCCAAAATCATCAGTATTAAAACAATAAAAGACCTGAAATATTTCAGTTGGTGTGCAATGAATCTAAAATATATGAAAGTTTAATTTTTATCATTACATTATGGAAAATAATTAACTTTATCACAATATGCAAATTTTTTGAGAAGGACCTGTATGTGTGCAGGTTTGTAATTCCCTACAAACCATGCCTAAACAAACTACTTGTATTTGCCTATAAATTTGATACAGAATTTTATTTAATCACTTCGGGGTAGGTACGCGAACCGTGCTTACATTTATGTACAGAAATGTCCTACATGGAGTTATGAAAAATGTTAATGTTAATACCTTTGATAATCTAAAAGGAATTGAAAAGTTAATTCAAGTCATTTTCATCTTTTTACCATGTTGCTTTATTTAACATTTCTCACTTGCCCACAAGGCAATGCACAATGGCAACGCTCAGACAAACCTCTGCTAGAGTTTTAATGGATTTTTTGCACCCACATTTGAACCTGTTTCGTCCATGGTTTCGTCTCTTATGTAAATCTGACCATGGAGTTTACTTTGGTGTCAGTTCAGAGCTGAAGGTGAAGGTGATTTGCTGATAAGGCTGTCCCAATCAGTGGTGCCTGCACAATCCAATCACGTTTGAGAGGGAAACAACAAATTGAGGGTTTCCGAGATTTTTCTTTTTTCCTTTTTTTTTTATTTTATTTTTTAGAAGTAACGGGTACTCACGGTTTCGGATAGAAATGTAGTGGAGTAAAGAGTACAATATTTGCCTCTCAAATTTACTTGAGTAAAGTCATGAGTAATCCCCAAAAATGATACTCGAGTAAAGTACAGATCCCTCAAAATTGTACTCAAGTACTGTACTCAAGTAAATGTACTCCGTTACTGTCCGGCTCTGGCCGTTATAATAGTATTGTGCCATGGAACAAGTGCACCTCGTTCATCATGCTCTTGAAGGGAATGTGATATAAAGCTCTTATTGGTTTGTTTCCCATTACGCCCAAACCACACCTATGAATAATGAAGCTACTTCAGACCAACCCCTTTTAGATTTGCGTCGAGCGCAAGAGTTATCCCGCCGGTTAAATAGCAACAGCGCCGAGATCCGCCCACAAAGTTACTTGCGCTTTGCGCTTGACACTTGCGTTTTAGATCGTTAAAATAGGGCCCCTTTATATGAAAATAGTTATTCCCTTTATTCCCCATTCTACAAAGCGGACATCATCGTATAAGTTTACATTTACATTTCATCATTTAGCAGACCCTTTTATCCAAAGCATCTAACAAATGAGGAGAGCAATAGAAGCAATCAAACCAACAATAGGGCCACAATACAGTATGCAAGTCCTGTGACCAGTCCCAGTTAGTATAGCACATGACACATAGCAAGGCTGTTTTTTTAAAATAGATATATAGACACAATAGTAAGTGTTAATGGGCCATGTGTTGATGAAAAAGATGCATCTTCAGCCGTTTCATGAAAATGGCTAAAGACTCTAAACGGCAGCTCGGGTTGAGTTAGGCAGGTCATTCCACCAACTTGGCACCACATGTTGTAACATGATTCTTCAGAAATCATTCTTATATGCTGATTGGTGCATATTATTATTACATTAGTTATCAATGTTGAAAACAGTTATGCTACTTAATATTTTTTGTGGAAACAGTGATTTTTCTTTTCAGGATCTTTGATGAATAGAAAGTTCAAACAGAGGCTCACATAGAGAGTTTATACACAGGAGAATAAGACAGTGGCTGTGATGAATGAAAAATCTGCAGAGAGTGGCAGGCTGAACAGCTGGGACTGAGGGGTTAGTGAGGGGCACAGAATCATCAAAATCCCAGCTTCCATAAACACAGACCGCTCTAGAATTAAACTGCATGGCTGGGCCGCAGGAGTCGCAGTCCATTCAGAGCCAACAGCAGCGCTACCATGTGCAGCCCAATTTCACTAACCCACACCCAGCTGCTTGTCAAAGTCTTAAGTATGATAAGGTATGGTGTAATATTTTTGTAATATTCTCCACAGAAGAACTCAACAGATCTCTGTGGTCTGGCGTGCAGCCGGAAGAAAGAGCTCTGACAGTGGGTGAGAGTGGCAGCTAAAGATGTCACATTATCAAACCCTAGGGATGAGGCTGGAAGAGACCTGATAATGCCATTTTAAATGACAGGAACTGCTGGCATTTCACATGAAACTCGTAGATGTGCTTAGAAAGAAATAAGAAGGGCCAAAAAATTAGCAAGTTGCAACTTGAGTGTATTTATACAGTATGTGGTTGTAGATTGTCAACCTGATATTACTTGTGCTTACAAAAATATACTGTATGTTCAAGAAGTTTCAAGCAGTTTATATATATTTCGCCACACATATTAGCAGGTTACAATATTCACAATGTGTGCATGAGAAACGTAGGTGTAAGCAGAGTTTCGACACTTCGACTTTTTGTTGTTGTGTGTAGCACACTGAATTCAGTAGAAAAAAGCCATGAAATCTATCAACATAATCTTTTGCAATATATGTTTTTATGAAACAACATACAGTATTGCAGCAAACTACTCAACCTTTGCTTGAAACAATCAAGTTAGCAATTCTAATTGTCAATGACACACTCTTGACAGCCATTTTCTAATTAGGTATAACCTATAGATCCATCAGGGAATAATAACTTCTGTCACGGGAATGCTTCTCATACTCTCAATATATTTCGTTTTTTTATTTTGTAATGCATAATGTTTGGTTTACAATATTTCAATTTTCCTCATATATGCCATGTTATAATATTTTAACAGCAATGTTCTATTTCATGTTAATTCTTATACATTTAGTTTCTAATACCTCATATTAATTGAGAAAATACAGCATTTATACTTTTAATAATTCATTTGTAACACCAAATTTAACCTAAGAGAACTGCTAAAGAAAATGGAGGAAACACTTGGTGATCAGTTCAGTATTATTTTAGTATTATTTAGTTCTATTTATATAGTATTTAAGTATTTAAGTAATTTAATTAAATATTTCTATTTGGCACAATTGATTTTTTTTTTATTTAGTTTTAGTAATTTTAGTACACTTACTTTCTTGGACATTTGGACAAGTCAGAACAGTCGCATCCCTTGATCAAACAGGATCAGGTTATTTTATGTCACAGCATTAGCTGTAACATGGAGGCTGCAAGGCCTATGAACAGTGTAGGAAAACTAATACTGGCTTTTGGGTCATAGATAAATAAATAAAGGGGCCTTTGAGAATCGGTTTTGAATCTACCTTATTTAAAAAAAAAAGGCCCTAGTTTCTGGTCAAGTTTTCTAAAGTTCTCATCTAATAGTTTATTTTATTTCAGCTTTATTTAGATTTCAGCATTATTTTATTTGGTCCTACTTTAGGATTAATTTATATTAAGTGGCTTTAACACCTATGTACTAACATTGGAATTAATAATATGATACAATGGACTTATTGTGTACATACATGTTTTTACATTGTACTTATATTTTAAAAATACCTGCATGTAATTACAGCTGTAATTAATTTATGTAATTACATTTGTAATTACACTGTTGACCCTTCCTTTACACCTTAACCTACCCATACCAACACACCTGTCCCTAGCCTTACCCGTATCACACCTCAATAGCAGCAAAAGTGTTTTACAATACAACATGAACACAGTAAGTACGTACCTACTTTTCGATGTAAGTTCATAGTACTTAAAGCCACTTAATGTAAAGTGGGACCTTTTATTTTATTTAGAATTAAAAAATGTACACTTTACCTAATAAATTCATACACATTTTATATAGGCATGGTATAACATTTCTCTAACAACTCAATGTTTTCAGTGGTTCTATGAATATCTATCTATGTACAGCAGGACTCATGCTCTGCCCACAAACCCGCAGCTCGGCCCCTTTTATAATTTAAGGTCACAGAAGAGCTGCAGAAGGAACAGTGGAACAAATCAGAAAGAAAAAAAAGCTAAGCATCTCACACACTACTTAAGTAGAAATGTTGTCTGATTGATAGATGCACTGGGGGCATTTAGGTATGGATCTTCTTCTGGGTCTGTTTGGGTATTGCTGTCTGGGTAAAGATATTTTTTTTTCCTATTGATTTCCTAAAGCAGAATCGGCGTAGCATGTCCAGGCCTAAAGAGGAGACAGGAGCATTTACAGTAACTCCCAACACAAAACTGAATATTGTGCTTACTTCATTGTTGTGACTCTATCTGATGCATTTACATGACATGCCTTTTAGAGTTCTCTTTTCTCACATCAAAAACAACTTGATGACGTGCGAGATACCACAAAGCAATTCTTTACGAAGTTCACATATAATTACTTACAGCTGCATTTGCCACTTATGCATTAGTAAAGTGTGTGACTGAACTGAGATTTAGTATGTTATCCTTAATGGTCCAAAATGGCTGATGAAACAGTACAAGGAAAGAGAATTTGACATGCACTGTTGAAATTAAGCAATGCTAAATGCATTTAACGAGCGATCAATCGCAAAACACAAATTTACCATTATTTAGGCATGCAATGTTCTTTTCGGTTGCACCACGTCAGAAAATATATGTAAACAGTTTATTTACAAAACACTTTTTTCTAAAATAATGTAAATAATGTATTAAATAAATGTAATTTAACGTTGGAGGCTGAACACCCTCATACATAATACTGGGAAAAATATTCTCTATTTCTCAAAATGGTATCATGCAATATCCAATTATGTATCTACATGCTTCACCACTCTTGAATATCTAAGCAGGTTGAACTTTTTTTTTTGGCTTGTAAAGTGGAAGAACAGAGAATAAATGAAGCTTTTTACCATTCCTTAAGTCTCTCTCTCTCTCTCTCTCTCTCTCTCTCTCTCTCTCTCTCTCTCTCTCTCTCTCTCTCTCTCTCTCTCTCTCTCTCTCTCTCTCTCTCTCTCTCTCTCTCTCTCTCTCTCTCTCTCTCTCTCTCTCTCTCTCTCTCTCTCTCTCTCTCTCTCTCTCTCTCTCTCTCTCTCTCTCTCTCTCTCTCTCTCTCTCTCTCTCTCTCTCTCTCTCTCTCTCTCTCTCTCTCTCTCTCTCTCTCGGGTCCAACATGCTCAAAGAATCCTGGGAGTATTTACAGAGGGGTTGATGTCATGGCAACAGGAGGGTTTGGTTCGAAATTGCAATGCAATGACATGGAAAAGCCAGGCAAGACCTGCTCTGATTCCCAGATCATGTCTATTAATGTAACTGAACATCAACAACAGAGCACAAACCAAAAGATCAAAGTGGAAAAGAGCTACATTTTTTTTTTTTATAATATTTCAAATACAACACATATTTTAAATGATATTTATATATCTCAGAATTCACAAAAACGTTAATAAAGTAATTATTATTTAATGCTTTCATATATAATAATTATTATATGAAATAAATGTAATTATATTATGCATCTAATATTTAATAAAATTGTCTAATAATATAATTAAAAAAACATTATAAAATATAAAAAAATCATATAAAAACAATTATATTCCTGCTAAATTGTAGTTATATTTATTATTATTATTATTACTACTCCTACTACTACTACTACTATTATTATTATTATTATTATGGATGTTGTTGTTTTTGTTGTTGTTGTTGCAGGAATGATAAAGTAAATGACAATAACGTGAAGTACCTACTTGGAAATAGGAAGAAGAAAGACACTAATGTACTGAAAGCCACAGCACTATATTGTAACACGTGCCAACAATTATTCTAAATAAAACAACATGCATAGCTCCCTTTCTATTTATTTTTAAAAGTTTCCCACTAACACAGACCCTCAGAGTGTCTCCCATAATGTGTACATATACTTCAAGTGAGGACGCGAAACACTGTGCTTCTCTACCGAAACATATTCATATACACAAGAGCGGCATAGTAAAGATGAGAGACAAGCCAAAGAAAACAGTATGATCAGTAAGTGTTTATTCAGGCTCTCCTTTATCGTGGACATTAAGATACTCTGTGGCTGTTTTTGACCTTGGGTAAAGTCTCATGAGCAATCTTTTCTCTTTCTTTATATTTCTACTCAGTGTGTCTTTTTATAATGACTGAGAGCATGCCCAATTACTGAGTAAAACATTGCAAACATGCACACAAGCATTCGGCATGCCCTCTCTGAGGACTGAAAACATGAATCGCGTCCTCAAGCAGCTATAGAGAAAAAGCTCAAAGCTTCTACCCATGAAAACACACAAACACGCATACACCGTTCAAGCTATTCCTGCTTCAGAGATCCTGTTGAGACATGAAGACCCAGTGCCTTTGGTGATTACATGATGAGCCTTAATTAAGCAGGCTGATTGGGGATTTACCAGCATCTCCCGACCACATGATAGCACAGGTTTGTGAAGAGAATGAATCATCGGAACACATCAGAATTGATTGCATTCCTTCACAACAGAGATTGTGGGCCACCCCAGGGCATCACGAAAGATGCCAAACAAACCCGGTCAAATAGTCGAGCTAAATTTCCCCCTATATCAAAAGAATCCACCCACAAGCCATCTATCCATCATCCACTGGCATTGATCTCTCAGCTGAATGTGAAATATAAACACTATCTGCACTGAGCTCTGACATGGCAGACAAACTATGACAATGTAGACCATAACAAAAGCACTAAGCAGGCAACATCCTACACGTGAACTCAACAAAGCACAGGAAACACCTAAAATCCTCTCCTGTGAGACGATGAAGATGGTGCAACTGAGACAAAAAACAAAATCCACACAAAGCGCAGCAATTAATTTAGACTCACAAGTTAAAAAGCCTTGATAAATG
The DNA here is from genome assembly GCA_026230005.1 of Gila orcuttii. Classification (NCBI taxonomy): domain Eukaryota; kingdom Metazoa; phylum Chordata; class Actinopteri; order Cypriniformes; family Leuciscidae; genus Gila; species Gila orcuttii. The sequence continues at coordinate 28,837,736 of JAPDVR010000007.1, read as the reverse complement.
GGCATGTTTTGGTGTGACAGTTTCTGATCTCCAGGCTTTCGTTGCTGACTGACAGAGCCATAGAGAACAGACACCGTGAGAGGAAGAAAAGGGTCACTGGCTTGGCAGACAGCATTTATCGGTACGTGCACAGAAAAAACATATGATAGTGCAGAGAACAGATGTGTGTGAGAGAAAGAAAGACAAATCTTACCTTATACCTCTACTTGTTCAGGTGATGGTGCTCAGAGCACAGACTGCTCACAAACAAAATGCTTTTTTGAGCACAGTCAGCGGCAGAAAAATCCCTCCCTTCATGCATGAATTAATTAAACCTTCTCTCGCCCTCTCTCTCTCTCTCTCTGCCTCTTGTGATTATCCTTCAGTGTTGCATGCAACGCACTCCTTTGGCTGTAGCGGATGAAAATGTCCCTGCACTTTCTTCTCTGACAGCCTGTTTACAGACTCTGCTCTGCTGTCGTAATGTCTCTCTCTTGCTCTCTCACTCTCACTCTGCACACACACTCTCATCAACAGTGCAATATCAAAGTGCTTCTCACAGGACGAGCCCTCCCCCTTGTGAACAACCCTAACCACCACAGTTAGTGCCTCTTACTGTAAAGTGTCACCACAGAATCTAAAATACACTGAACAAAATTATAAATGCAACACTTTTGTTTTTGCCAAAAAGACTTTTTCTATGTACACAAAAGGCTTATTTCTCTAAAAAAAAATTCACAAATCTGTCTAAATCTGTGTTAGTGAGCACTTCTCCTTTGCCGAGATAATCCATCCATCTCACAGGTGTGGCATATCAAGATGCTGATTAGACAGCATGATTATTGCACAGGTGTGCCTTAGGCTGGCCACAATAAAAGGCCACTCTAAAATGTGCAGTTTATCACACAGCACAATGCTACAGATGTCGCAAGTTTTGAGGGAGCATGCAATTGGCATGCTGACTGCAGGAATGTCCACCAGAGCTGTTGCCCGTGAATTGAATGTTCATTTCTCTACCATAAGCCGTCTCCAAAGGCGTTTCAGAGACTTTGGCAGTACATCCAACTGGCCTCAGAACCGCGGAACATGTGTAACCACACCAGCCCAGGACCTCCACATCCAGCATCTTCACCTCCAAAATCGTCTGAGACCAGCCACCCGGACAGCTGCTGCAACAATCGATTTGCATAACCAAAGAATTTCTGCACAAAATTTCAGAAACCGCTTCAGGGAAGCTCATTTGCATGCTCGTCATCCTCATCGCGGTCTCGACCTGACTGCATTTCTTCGTCGTAACCGACTTGAGTGGGCAAATGCTCACATTCAATGGCGTCTGGCACTTTGGAGAGGTGTTCTCTTCACGAATATATCCCGGTTTTCACTGTACAGGGCAGATGGCAGACAGCGTGTATGGCATCGTGTGGGTGAGCGGTTTGCTCAACGTTGTGGATAGAGTGGCCCATGGTGGCGGTGGGGTTATGGTATGGGCAGGCCTATGTTATGGGCAACGCACAAAGGGGCATTTTTTGATGGCATTTTGAATGCACAGAGATACCATGACGAGATCCTGAGGCCCATTGTTGTGCCATTCATCCACAACCACACAACATCGGCCCCATGTTGCAAGGATCTGTACACAATTCCTGGAAGCTGAAAACATCCCAGTTCTTGCATGGCCAGGATACTCACCGTACATGTCACTCATTGAGCATGTTTGGGATGCTCTGCATCGGCGTATTTGACAGCATGTTCCAGGTCCTTCCAATATCCAGCAACTTCGCACAGCCATTGAAGAGGATTGGACCAACATTCCACAGACCACAATCAACAACCTGATGTGTTGCACTGCGTGAGGCAAATGGTGGTCACACCAGATATTGACTGGTTTTCGGACCCCCCGGAACCCCCCAATACAGTAAAACTGCACATTTTAGAGTGGCCTGCTATTGTGGCCAGCCTAAGGCACACCTGTGCAATAACCATGCTGTCTAATCAGCATCTTGATATGCCACACCTGTGAGGTGGATGGATTATCTCGGCAAAGTTGAAGTGCTCACTGACACAGATTTAGACAGATTTGTGAATAATATTTGAGAGAAATAAGCCTTTTGTGTACATAGAAAAAGTTTTAGATATTTGAGTTCAGCTCATGAAAAATGGGGGCAAAAACAAAAGTGTTGCATTTCTAATTTTGTTCAGTATAATTTCTGCTATAAAGCCTTTTTGGACATAAAAGAAAATGTCTCGGTTACGTATGGTAACCCTTGTTCCCCGAGAAGGGAATGGAGACGTACGTCAGAATGGGGATCTCGCTCAAGAGCCTATCTACTTTGAGTGTAACTAAACGAGCCAATGCACATTGGCATGTGATAACTGCTGTGCAACGCGGCGCGAGCATATAATGAGCGGAAGGTGCATCACATCCTTGTTTTTCCGCTGAGGAGCCAGACTTGTGACTTGGCCGTACAGTGGAAACTCAGCAACTGAGGCGAGGGGACGTACGTCTCCGTTCCCTTCTCGGGGAACGAGGGTTGCCATACGTAACCGAGACGTTACCCATTCATCAGCTCACTATGACGTACGTCAGAAGTGATTCTGACGAATGGGGATATCTACCAAATCGCCATTGTTGCTAGCCCTTCCAGTACTCCGCTTGAGCCTCCTGTCCTAACCGCAGTGTTGGGCAGAAAGTAGGAGCTCTAAGCAGAGAAGGACAATCACTTATGTTCCGCAAGACCCACTCGTCCGCAGAGGAGCTGATCGTGGAGGAATACACACCCAGCCTAGCAAAGGTTCCACAATGCATACGAGTGTAGGCCTGGCGCTCCATAGCCCAAGCACATGATACAGCGATCATGACCGTCAGCTGGAGTCAGACATTGGCCGCATCCAGAAACACACGATCTGAATGACATCTTGAAAAAGACGCAGGGTCAGATCGTCAGACTCCAGTTTTGCTCTTTTCTATTTTATTATAAATAACATGCTATATAATTTTGATTCTGTAGAGCCAAATACAACCACAAAACATCATCATGCTGATATTATCTGCTACAAGCTAAAAGTTTATAGTAATTTGAGAAGATAACACAAATGTACCACTGTGACTTCTAGGTGGGTGTCATGTGTCTGGTGGTCACAATACAGTTCCACTACATTTCAGAACCATTATTCATAAAAATTATGAGATCAGCACTAAAGAACTCGATTCTTGCTAAAATCAGAGGATGACTGCAGACTATTTGAAAAAGAAACCATTAAAGACCCCATGAAAGTTTTGTGGCTTTTAGTCCGTCTGTTGGCATTGAGGTCATGTACAATGTCCCATCCACTAATGCAATCTCCAAATCGACTAGTAAGGAGCAAATCATGGTTTATGGTGCTAAAATAACCAAAGAGGGGTCCACCATTTGTTGACAAAATGAATATTGAAAAACCCTTTTGACATACTTCCTGTTTCAAAAGAAAATATATGTCAACAGAAAAAGACAACAGTGCTTGTTGAACAATTTCAAGGGAGCTTTAAGAACATAACACAAACGATACAAAACCATAAAAAAACATTATAATTAAAATAATTATTATAACATAACTAATAAGTTAAGAGTAAGTCACTGTAAGAGAGTCACAAAGCTTTTAGAACACATAAATCTGAGCAGAGAGAAAATATATTTTATATATCTTAAAATATTGATGCACGTCCATAGATTTAAGAGTAATAGTGAGAAACTCAATGGATCTTCTTTAATGTCACATTAGGATGATATAATGGTCCCTCAAAGGACGATGGGATGAGACCAGTGCTTATCAACCGAATAGGGAATTAAGCTGTAGCACCATAGCTCCATCACCTAATTTGAGAAGCAGACAAAGGGACAGAAATAGCCCGGGGGTGCTCCTCCCCTGCTCCTATGATCAAAAGCAGACTGTTTTTGTCTGGCCTGACTTTCACCTAGGTATGCCATATCCCATTTCACCCCCCACACACACCCCCACCCCCTTTTTTTGAAAAAGAGAGCAATCACGCATTTGCTCTAAAAAAACCTTTTTAGGTAAGTGGTTTCAATCAGAGGGCATGAGCTGACCCTGAAGCCTCCAGCCTGTTGAGATACTGCAGTTGAAGGACACAGAGAAAAGATCACACTATTGCCATCTAAAAAAGGAGTCTAAATGATACGGCTGTCCTTAACATAATTTCAGAATGGTAAGCTGGCTGTCTTGTGCATATAGAAATAAGTGTTCAGGAAATATAGGAGTGTCAGCGTGAGGAGACGTCTGTTTTTTCAGAGTGTTGAAGGTAACAGTGAAGAACCACACCATCTACATGCTTCTTACTATCGCGCAACAGCACAGAAGCACCATAAAAACTCACAAAGTGTGGTGAATTTACATGGTGAAACAGACTACACACAATATGTTTGAAAAGGCAAGAGAAATGAAACAGTGAGAGGAAAATATATAGTTCTAGAGGGCTGCCTCTTTCTTGTGCTGTCTCTCTTTCTGACGGGACTTTCCCTTTTTCTGTTAGAGATGGAGGCGTTGCCTTGTGCCAGCAGAGCGTATGCTTTCACTTCCTGTCCCTATCTTTTTGTCCTCTTTGTTTGAAGATATGAGGCAACACTTTTATGAACCAGCATGCATTTGATTATAAATGAAAAAGACCTCATTTGTTCTAAATATTCTCAACCTAATATCTATATTAGGTTCGATCTGCTATATCTGCTGTGACAGGAAACGGCGTTTACTTTTGTATCCAGCACTGAGTTGAAACTGACAGCGTGACCCTGCTGTAGAGAGTCTATATATGGAAGTCAGCAGGGTAAAGGGGCAGAGATCCTCACACAGTGTCCAAAAGGACAAGAGAGAGCCTGGGAGGTGGGATTCACGTGCTATTTTTAACCCTCTGGCTGTCCCATCCATCTCCCCAGTGAGCGGAGACACTGTCCTTCGCGCCTAACCTCAGAGCCCCTGGGACCGATCACCTCATTATCATCATGAGTGAGAGCACCAGGGGCTTTCATTTTTTCCTCATTTACTTTGCAACGATGCATGAACCAGACAGCCTGCAGTAGAGCAATGCATGGCAAAAAGTATTGGCAGTGACATAAATCTTGTGTTTTGCAAAGTTTGCTGCTTCAGTTGTGGTGATGATTCAAATTGCTTCTAGATTATTGTTCTGAGGGATTAGATGCATTTTAAATAATTACAAAAATCTTTTTAAAAAATGAACTTTATAACAAAACCAGAATTTCTCTCTTTTTTTTTTTTGGCCCTGGCATCAAATGACAAACTAACATTTTTTCACCACTCATGTCATCAGCACATAGGAAAGTGAGAACAAGTACTAGTCAGGTGAAATCACTCTATCATTCTGATTGGATTATAAGACTAGGCTGATTACTATAAAAAGAGGGAATTGTTTTCTTGTGTCAGTCATCGTTGCTTTGCATTAAAATGGCCTCACATGCAAGGAAATTGCAGCAAAATATCATTGAAGAACTAGAAGAAGAGAGGTTAAACTGCTTCAGGATGGCCCAGTGTCCAGCAAGGGCCAGGACTGTCTCCTACGGAATCATGTCACCAGCTTGCTCAATATCGGCAGCAGGTGGGTGTGAGTGCATCTTTTGGACAATGGCCTTGTGTCAAGAAGGGCAACAAAGAAGCCACTTCTTTCCAAAAAAAAAAAAACATCAAGGACATATTCTGCAGGAAGTACAAGGATTGAACAGCAAAAGACTCGTGCAACGTTATTTTATCTGATGAAGCTCCCTTCCTACTGTTTGGGACATCTGGGAAGTCTGTAAGAAAAGGTGAACGAGTCCTGTGTCATGCCATCAGTGAAGCATCCTGAGACAATCTACGTGTGGGTTTGCTTTTCTTCAAGGGAGTGGGCCCTCTTCACATTTCTGCCCAAAAACTCTGCCATGATTAAAAAATGGTATCAAAATGTCCTGCAAAAGTAACTTCTCCCAATGATCCCAATTTAGTGAGGATGCATGCATTTTCCAGCATGATGGAGTATCTGTCTTTATTCACTCACACTGATGTTGTTTCAAACCTGCATGACTTTTTTTTCTGTGAAACTCACTAGAAGAAATTCTACAGAATGTTCTAGTCGCTCTTTTCCATGCAATTACAATGAAAGAAGTATGAGGATTTCCACATTAATCACTATATTCAGAAGACTGGGTAACTTTTATGATACTTTCACTGATTTGTAAGGAAAATGGCTGAAGCCTCCCTAAATCTAGAAAGAGCTACAAGATTTTTTTTTTAAAGAAACTAATTATTTTATTTAGCAAGGAAGCATTAAACTAAAATTGACAGTAAAGACAAGAGATGAGTCAACTAAACGATACTGCTGCTGCTAGTCGACATTGGAAATACTAGTCCATGTACATTTATTTGTTTGTACACTGATGTTTTGCTTTATATTTTTAGAAAATGTTGCATTTAAAAAAATACATTATTTTGAAAAGTGTATATCTGGAGCTGGAAAAAAATCATTTCATTTTACCTCAGAACATTTTTTTTTTCCCTCAGTGTCACTCGCGGTAGGCTCAGTAAAATGTCCAGTTACACTTTATTTTAAGGGGTCCGTGTTAGTGTAATTATATATTTAAGTACTGAGTAATAATACTTAATTACATGTACTAACTATAGGATTAGGGTTAGTCACATGTAATTATTTATAATTTATAGTTATTACTACGGTAACTAATTGTAACGTGTAACAAGGACACTGTAAAATAAAGTGTTACCAACCGTCCACTTGGAAATCTGATTACACCAAATTGTAATTAGAAAACAATTTTACAGGATTCAAGGTTCAGTTCATGGAGTTTTGCATATTGCAACAACAGGAAGTGAGATTTCCCAATACAGTGTCTGTATCCAACTGTGATCCAATTAAAGTGTAAACAATCCAGCATATAGTAATTCCAAATTTCCGCAGTAATAAGTAGCTACAGATGTGGAAATAAAAAGACAGATTAGGAATGTCCTAAAGGCTATGTCGCCTTGTTATTTTTTTCTCTTTCTGAGTTGGAAATAAAGGGAGGGGGGAAAAGCACCAGTTATATGACCACCAACGGGTGCAGTGGACAAACAGTTCTGCATTAATGCACATCCTAGTCTGTGACAGACAACCATGTGGCTCCATTAAATCTCTACCCCATAATGAGATCCAAAGCTACATCACTAGGCTGGCAGGCTCATCTCCAGAGACACCAGGACAGGAAGAGGAGATGGAGAAGATGTGATGAAGAAACAACTTCAACAAACCCAACAAGCTTAAATTTCATTGAAAACATCAGACTTATCCAAGAACATTATAATTGTATTTCTTGGCTCACATCAACCAAGATCAAAAAAATATGTTTTTGAAAGAAGTTGCAAAAAACAGATTATCATGGTTTGAAATACTTTTTGAATTAGCAACAGGCGCTTACGTGCAGATAAAGCAATAATAGCTTGTACAAGAAATGGTAACACTTTATTTTGATAGTCCACTTTAGACATTCTACTAACTATAAGTAACTTTGCATCTACATGTCAACTAACTCTCATTAGGTTATTAGTAGACTGTCTGCTTAATATCTGCTAACACTTTATTTGGATGGTCCCCCAACTGACACTCTACTGACTATAAGTAACTAACTTGGCAACTACATGTCAACTTATTCTCCTAACCCGAACCCTAACACCTAACCCTGACCTAACAGTCTACTACAGCCTACTAATACTCTAATGAGAGTTAGTTGACATGTAGTTGTAAAGTTACTTATAGTTAGTAGAATGTCTAAAGTGGACTATCGAAATAAAGTGTAACCCAAGAAAAAAAAAATACGCTAGTGATAAGGCAGTTTAAGGCACGCATGATCAAACACATTCACTGGTAAGAGGACTCCATGGGTTAGAGAGATTCGCTCATTTCTGGGAAAAAAATTAGAAGTGCAATACATTTTCACACATGCACAGCCTGATACTGCATGTTACTGACACCCACCCACACGTGCATAAAGGTCACACATACGCACACAAGGTGAAAAATTGACTGCGTCCTATCTTTTTTCTCACACAGGACAACACTAAAAGAACTGACTAGCTTTCTATTGTACCACCTTTATTATTATAGATGTTATCTTTGCGCGTGGTATCAGTACATTAAAAAGCAGATTTTGGTCATTCATGTAGATTGGTATTAACAATATATATAAGTAATTGAAATATGCAGTTAAAAGCTCTAAAACTTACAGGCACCCAATATGCTTTCCTGTTATACCTGAAACATTGTCACTGTATTTTGTATAGTGAACCAATCTAAATTCAAAGACAATTAAAAAGCAATATGCCATTGGAATGTATTATAGTGATTTTATTGTGTAAAAGGTAAATGGTATTCAATACAAAAAAACTAAATTTTAATAATAATATTATTAGGCTATAAGTATATACAATAATAATAATAATAATAATAATATTATTATTATAAGTAACAGAATTATGTGGTTGCTAAGCAACAAAGAATATAGACTGTGTAGGCACAGGTGTGTTTATCAACCCCATAATATGTAATATGTGGCATAACCAATCAGAATTTAGTGCTGTTTTAAAAACAATTCACTATATGCTTAAAACAATAACTCTTTGCACAAACCACAGTTTGAGGACAGAAACTTCCTGCGCTTGTAAAACTGACAAAGACAGGTTGAAATCCTCAGCTTATCTTTTTTACCACAGTCATGCACACATTTGCAAAGAGACAGAGCTCTGGTTTCCTCTGCAGGGACCTCCTGCTCTCACTTCAGCATTTCCTTTGATGTAAGCAACAGCACTAGCTTTACGCGATTGAGTAAAAACACGGCCATCCTGTTTTCAGTTGTGACATTATATGGATTCCATGTACTTCATTATAAACAGGTGCCTGGAATAACACCAGCACTGCACTGACAGGGAATCTATCATGCACATCTATGCCCTGACTTGAGAATCAATGCCTCTTGATGAATGGTTAACATTAGCGTTACTACGCACACAGTACATTTGCTACCACCTCTATTAGCATGCAAATGCACATGGAGTATCATACCTTCAAGAAGCAAGGGAATAACTCTCACCCATATGCATCTCCAGGTAGGAGTTTCCTTTTAACCTTGGGACTGAATGCCATTGACATTACAGTAAATCACACAAATATTTATAGAGGAAAATGTAGAAATTATGCTTAAGGACTGGACAAAATGATAGATGAAGATGATTCACATTTTCTAAAAGCCAAAAAAAAAAAAAAAAAAAAAAAAAATAATGGGGAAGAAATTACCCAAAAAATTATTCTACCTTTAAATTTTTATTTCGACCATAATTTAACCGTGGCGAGCTGTCTTGCTTACGTGTCAGCTTTTAATAATTCAGCATTAGGTTTAAATAATTTAATTCTGATTTAAAAAGCAGATATTGCATTTGAAAATTTAAAGACATGATAAATTAATGCATCTGGGGCTTTTGAATTTATGTTTAATGTTGCTGAATGCAACATTTGACACATACACAATCAAACTTTAATAACCTAAAAACAGTCAGACTTTGGATTTTAATAAAACAGAATAGTACATTATAAACTGCTTATTGTTTCAATCCCACTTCATGCAGTCAAACACCGCAAGGAAGGTCCTGATTACAATTCAGATATCAATATTTTGCCCTAAAAAGATTACACACTTGGGATGTATTAGGTTGCTATAAATACATGACGAGTTCATCCTTCAGTGATAAGCACTGTTTGCTTTCACAATAAAACAAACTGGGCTCGATGAGCTCCAGCACATTATTACTTTTCCACAGTTGCATCATTTTACTGCTTGCCTCAAGCCACAGCTTCTCTGTTTGCTCACAATCACATGGACCCGTCAAGTAATTGGTTTTACTTTGAGAAGAGCGCCATGTGGATGTGTTTTTTTTTAACCCTAATGAGAGGTCTGATGGAACTTGTGTTAATTGAGACAGATCATACAGCTGCAGCAGTGGGAAAATCATCTATGTTAAGCATCAGCCATGAGAATAATCTGGGGTAAATGAGCAATGGATGGGAAGAAGGAGAGATGAAGGGGTTCGAGACAGCATGCGGCAAAGAGTGATCTGACTCAGCCTGCATGTGAGGGTGGGTGTAAAGAACAGGGTTTTCAGCGGGACAAAAACCACTGACACCTAATCATTACACCCACCAATGACAGATATGTTATTACTGAGGGTGGAAATAATTAAGTGAAGTCGGCAAGTCAAGGAATGCAATTTGGGAATAGCTTTTCAAAGAGCAGGTTGCCTTGTGCCTGTGGTGGGGCAGCGGAGGTGGTACTTCCCCTGTGGTGTACAGCGATACATTACTGTTTCACATTCTAACGTTGGACAAGAGAGAGGAAAACCATACTGCTTTTTGATGTTTTGCCATTGAGAAACTTTTGAATTGTTCTCTCAAAAACAAGCTGTGCTGAGTGTACCTGCATTTTATGTCCTTGTTATATCATGCATTTTTAATGAACTGCATCATTGTTTAATAAGCTTCTTTCTGCTTCCATGGAAATATAATATTTTTTCTTTCAATTGTCTTAAAGTAGATAAATGAATTATTAAGTTCAGCTGTCCGTGATCATCAGGCAATGTTTTTTTAGAGTACATGGAGCCATGTCCAGTGTCCAAAACAAAATGTACATTTTAAACTTAAATGTTCTTACATGTTCCTATTATTATCCCTCCTGAATAAATACAATAAAATAAATATATAAACAGCTTAAAACTGCTTAAGATCAGTTGCTATACTTAGCTGGTTTGAAATGGTCTCACAGCCAGATTTAGCTGGTGGTTCTCCCAGCCTGGTCAGCTGAAAGGCTGCCAAAACCCCTCTAGTAATTGACCAGCTAAGACCAGAAAACCAACCAGCCAAGGCTGGATTAAGAATTTCTTACAATGTTTTCTTAGTTGTGCTACTTTGAAAGTATTGAAAATCTCTCTATTGCTACCACAGAGAAACATAACGTCAACAGGGCATCAAAGGCTTGTTTAAATAGGTTGGTAATTTGGCTATAATGTATTTCCCATGATGGCATTATCACTCACATGCTTGAGAAACTTGTATACAATAAGATGACCAGTAAAAAAAAAAAAAGTAATAAAGTAATTATTTAACTTGATTCCTAAGAAGCAACATTAGGTTCACAGAACAATCTGTACAGTAAAAAATCATAGCTGAGTGTGCTCAGCAACCATACTGGTTAATGTAGCTCAAGCCACATTTTCTCTTGTGTTGAGTGATATTTATTACTACACAATCTGGCTTAATATGAAGCCAAGGCTAGGCTGGAAAAGACCAAAGAAATGTGTAATAATAAAGAACTGAATGTTCATGTAAGCTAATGAGCATGAACTGCATATATCATCAGAACATTTCCTAAAAACATTTCCTTCACTTTCCCCTCTCTGTATAGATTCCAGCTGTCCCTGTGTAAAACTACACCTTGGACACCTCTCCTCCCTGTAAATACAGTGCTAATGTGATTAGCATGCCTCTAGGGCTCATTACAGAGAACATAATTAGCAGTCAGAGGAAGAATAAAAGGCAACCTCCATCCAAAAGATCCAACATGTTTTCATGGTTTCATATTTACATGTTTTACCAAGCAGCAAATTCATTTAAAACCAACAGAGGTGGCTTGAAGAGATTATTCTCTAATCATATTGTTGCCGATCTAATGCTCAGATTTTGATGTAAATGAAAAGGAGAGGGAAAAGGGACAGAACGAAGGCCACCAACCCCAATGACATGTCTTGGCAGTGACATCAGCAGCTTGCTGTCACCATAGCGATGGAAACCTCCTAGGGAATACAGAGACCTGGAATGATAGTAAACATCTCAATGGACAAAAGCATAACCTTGCCCCCTCTGTCAGCTGACATGTATTTCGGTCTACAGCATTATTCTTCAAAAGGTGTAGTATCATTAGTATTTGTTTTTCAAGCCAAACCACTTTATGACCACAACTTTAATGTGCACTTTGCTGTTCACCATTATGATGTAATGTTGGTGGGTTTATCATCACATTTATGGATATGTTCAAAACGTACAGTCATTAAATAGAGAAAATGCTGACTCAAGTTACAACTCACCATTTGTATTTATTTATTTTTCATTAGTGAGTGAATCAATAAAAACATAATAATTATGTAAATGCAGGTTTATTGCTTAGTCTAGTGTTGTGGGGGATTTTCCTCAATGGTGTAATAAACTCTAACCCTCACATTTTTGGGTAAAGAATAAACTATGCTATTTCGATCAAAAATAAACTTAGCATTTCTCTGGCATTTGTTGGCAGAAAGTGCCCGGGAAATTAATATGAATTCCTATTTACCTTGTTTATGTAATTGGTTTATGTAAAACATACTATTCCCCTCATTGTCTGAGTAATTCTGATGGCCTTATTTGTTTTGCAGTGATGGAGCATAACCAGTGTGTTTGTGTGGGGAAACCTTGCCATGCTGGCATCCTCCCCCAATGCCTCAGCAGTTTTTAATTAAAATGCTCCATTTGTGCCACCTATCCTGGTTGGCTGAGAAACTATATAAGAATAAATTGCTGCCCTCGTCTCCAGACAGATGGCCAGGGCTTTGCATTTTGCAGCCTATTATTTAACATCAATGGGAAAGAGAAAAGACATAAAAGTATCACAATCAACTTGCAGTGATGTGATTGCAGTGTCCTAGCAGCTGCAATTTAACTGATGAACAGCTAGCTCCATCAAATAAATAAATACATTTTTACATATTGCTAAATTTTACAGTTGATTTAGGCATGTTCTACATAAAAATGTAAATTTCATTATGCTTACATGTTGTGGTGCAAACCTAAACTTGCATATTCCCTTGTGCTTGCACTTGTTTTGAATGCATATAAAGCAACATTTAATGTAATATATATGGTGATATAAAGGTGAATTTTCTATTGCTGTTGTTCAACTGCCAAATTATTTCTTGATTTGCTATATGGATATGCTTAATATATGTAAAAAGTCCGTCCTTCGGATGAGACATTAAACCGAGGTTCTGACTCTCTGTGGTCATTAAAAATCCCAGGATCTCCTTCAAAAAAGAGTAGGGGTGCAACCCCGGCATCCTGGCCAAATTTGCCCCTTGGCCTCTGTCCATCATGGCCTCCTAATCATCCCCATACAAACTGATTGGCTTCATCACTGTCTCTTCTCCACCAGTAAGCTGGTGTGTGGTGGGCATTCTGGCACAATATGGCTGCCATCGCATCATCCAAGTGCATCATCCGGGACATTGGTGGTGGTTGAGGAGATTCCCCCTTCCATGTAAAGCGCTTTAAGTACCCAGAAAAACGCTATATAAATGTAACAAATTATTATTATTATTATTATTATAAATAAAAAATAAAAAAACATTTCACATAATGGCAATTAATTTCTCCTTCAGTGAATCATTTTTCTTGAGGTCATTTTACACCACCAAACTGCATTTAACACATTTAGCACCTCCCCTTGACATTTCTCTATTTCTCTCAATTGCTTTCTCTCAACTGTCATGGCCCAATGCTGACGATGTTCTATATTTTACATTGGCAGGTTTCCTCTCTCATTATCTCTAGACAGAAAAGGTCACTGCTTCTGTGTTGTTTTTCCTTGCACAAAGACACTTCTACAACAGTGTTGTGCGACCTACTACAACACAAACACATATGGCTTTGGTGCCTGTTGACAGCCCACACAATTAGACCCCTGTCTGCATGACATCAAATCATCAAATATGTAGTTAGTATAGCTCACTGTTACATAAAAAAAAGACTTGACTGCTCCTTTTGACACATTTCATATACTGTATACCAAAAGTACACCTATAAAGTGAGACAAACCACACCATTCTGCCTATATGAAAGTAGCAGATCACTGTAATAATGGACTGCATACACAGCAGCATTTTAAATAACTTATGAAAATAAACTAGCACTCAAGATCTTATTTTCTTAAGATCATTTCACATTAGAGTATAGGGAATTTTATATTGCTCTCCTTCAAACAATGTCTAAAGTATAATGTATAGGCCTCTATGCTATAAATTGTATGCAAATAGTTTGAAATGTAAAGGCTTCAATCAAGGTGTTTTGTAAAATTTAAATGATCCGTTATAATAATACAACAGTTCAGCAATTTAAGTAAAGTAATCATCATTCATTGTACTTAGGGGTCCAAGCAAATGGAATTGAAATCGATGAAATTAGTGTCAAACATAATAAAGTTATTTCACTTTTATTTTCCAACATATATTCTGTGTAAATTGCTCACTGAATCTTATCAAAAAGAAATGTTATGCTTCTTAACATGCAATGACCAGAACTGCCAAAGATATCTTTAAAAATATCTGAAAATGTTCCACTACAAATGCAAAACAATTACAAAATTATTTATAGGGTACATTCAAACAAAAATTGAACACCTACATTTTTTCTAAGTGAGTTCAGTTCAGTTCAGTTCAAGTTTATTTATATAGCACATTTAAACACAACACTAGTTGACCAAAGTGCTTTCCATAATAGACAACAAATATACCTGATAGCAACAGTGAGAGAAAAATAAAATAAAATAAATAAATAGATAAATGTCACTACTCAACTCTTTTCGAAGGCCAATGAATAAAGATAGGTCTTTAACAAAGATTTGAAAATGTCAGGAGTTTGGGCATTTCTAATTTGAACAGGTAAAGTATTCCAAAGATTAGGAGCAGCTACTGAGAAGGCTCGGTCACCTTTTGTTTTTAACCTGGATTTGGGAACATCGAGAAGCATCTGATTGGATGACCTCAAAGCTTTAACCGGAGTGTGTAAATGTAAGAGTTCTGACAAGTAAGAAGGTGCCAACCCATTTAAAGTTTTAAAAACAAGCAGTAAAATCTTAAAATCAATCCTAAAGCGAACAGGAAGCCAATGGAGCGATGCCAAAACAGGGGTAATATGCTCCCGCTTTTTAGTGCCTGTTAGGAGTCGAGCTGCTGCATTCTGGACTAACTGTAACCGATGGAGAGACGACTGATCAATTCCAACATACAAAGAGTTACAGTAGTCGAGGCGGGATGTTATAAATGCATGTATTACTCTTTCAAAATCTTTTTCGTGGCAAGTATGGTTTGACTTTTGCTAACATTCTCAGCTGAAAGAAACTGGCTTTTACAACTGAACTAATCTATTTTTCAAATTTAAAAACACTATCGAAGATCACGCCTAGGTTCTTGGTAAGTGGACGACTATATGTTTCTAAAGTACCAATAGCATCTACACAATCACTTAAATCCCCAGGTCGGCTGAATACAACCACCTCAGTCTTACTTTCATTCAGACAGAGAAAGTTCTGACTTAACCATATTTTAAGAGGAAGTGAGGAAGCTGGTATTCATATTTTCCTCATATTTCCATGACAATGTGCTTATAAAGCTCACCCTCATGTCGCTACAAACCCTGAACCCTTTCGTTCGTCTTTGGAACACAAATTAAAATGTTTTTGATGAAATCCGAGAGCTTTCTATCCCTCCATAGCCAGCTACGCAACTGAAACTTACATGCTTCAAAAAGTTCATAAAGAGATCGTAAAACTAATCCATATGAATTGATTGGTTTAGTCCTAATTTTCTGAAGAGACAAGGTTGCTTTATATGAAAAACAGATTCATAATCAGATTCAGAATTTAGGGTTTTATTCACATATAAACATTCATCAACGCACACATCAGTTGATAAACGGGAGCTCAAGAATGTTCGCTTGACATGCAAGCAGCAATGAGGTTCATTCTCGTGTTACGCAGCACGTTTGAGCTTCTGCAATAGGTTTGTTCTTGCGAAAGATCCTGATTTATGTTCCAAAGGTGAACGAAAGTGGGTGGAATGACATGAGGGTGAGTATATAATGACAGAATTTCAATTTTGGGGGGAACTAACCCCTAAAATAATCTAAATGGAGAATGAACACACTTTCTGTGCAACAGTATCTATTCCTTTTGAATTAAGATCCTCAAATCTACACCACATCCACTATGTGCAAGAGAGTATTCATTCAACACAGAGGAAGGCTCTTCCGTTGTGATTTAAAAAGTCTGACGGATTATACATGGGATGGAAACTTTAAAGGCATAGGTCATGTTTAAGGTCAGGCGTATGGCGTTAGATACCAATCTGGCTCATGCTGTTATGACAACCTTGGAAGAAACACTGTGAATGGATCTGTGCCTGTATATATTGTGTTTAGTATCAAGAGACATCATTCTGTCAAACACTACTGAATGCCCATGAAGAATGTCCTAATGCTCCATGTGTAAGGAACACAATACTGCACTACGTAACAGCATTAGAATCTGCAGAGCAAAGCAACAACATGAGAGCAAGATGGAAAAAAGGAATGGCACCACATCCGTTTGTCCTTTTGGATTGTTTTTGATTTAAAAGATGTGGACCTATTAAAGAAGGGGGCTGATGTTCCAGTTCTCAATCATTGAGATGCAGGGAGCATCTTACTGCACTGTGCAGAGGAATGATGAAATAAGAGCTAAAAATAGCAACCTCCCAGGATCCCCTTTGCCCAGCACTGTAAACACCTCATTTCTGAGACAGTCCTGGGAAAAGCACCACATCTGCAAACCCCGTAAAAAACAAGTGTGCTTGTTTTTGGAAGTATATATCCATACACACTGCAGGCAATTACTAACAACAAGGTACCTTTGTTTTTAAATGGTAACATCTGTTTCGAGTGGACAGCATAAAGAATAAGGCTGCTGATTAGGTTGTGCTGTCCACATTTAAAGCTTAATGTTATTTACAAATACATATGCATCTACATTTCCCCATAATATCTTAAATAATATTCTATTTTTTTTTTTTAAATATTAACAATAATCAATTCCACACAATACATAAAAAACATTAACTTAACAAGGTGAAATCATATGAATAATGAGGTAATGTCCGTAACATTTTATCAGTCAATGTCATGGATTAAATCGCTATTTGCCGTCTTAATCTATTGGCAACAATACAGGGAAACTACTAAAAGGAAAGAACCTACCCACAGATGAATTCATGTCCTCATCTCCCCGCCAGTCTGGAGTCGTGACTCGGGCTGTCTCTCAAAACCTAGCGACCTGCCTACATTGACAGCATTATTTGGGCATCATGTGCACGTGCAGCATCAGGCATCGTGTCTTGTGTGCATGAGCTAATTGTGCGTTCAAGTCCGTCCTCCTGAGAAGTTCGTACGCACGAGGTGGGAAGTCGTGTTTACGACGGCAGGTGCATTCAAGTCACTTTCGTCGGAGTCAGATGGCGGTGTACTTTCTCTTAATTAATTACACAAAAATACAGCAAAGTTCAGTTCTAGAAAATGAAGAACAACACTGAAATGTGCATGGTGTGCTTTGCTTTTTTATGTTTTTAATCCATTAATGAAGCCACTGCAAACTTTATCTTTACATATTACATTGTTAAATTACAAAGCCATTCTGTGCGAGTAAGGGGAGGCTGCAGACCTGGAGCCGGCAGATATACGCCCCTGGCAGTTTTACGCCCCTGACAGTTTTACGCCTCTGTTGTTCCTGATGCGTCCAGTAGGGGGAGGCTGTACAGCGACACGAATTGAGTTATGTTAGTAAATGATCTTTTTTTTTTTTTTATTAATAAATGTATTTACTTTGTATTGCAAACGAAAGGATACAAGACATTAACAGTGAGAAAGAGAGAGAAAAAATAACAAGGGGGACATCAAAAGAGATTGAATTAGGCTACACAAATCAATACAATTTTACATTTTGTCAATATAAAAAATTAAAGGTTCTTTACAGCAGACTCAATGATATTATTTATTTTAGAAACATTTGAGTTTAAAGGTTTTGACATTTTCTTAAAAGAAGAAAAAAGGGACTTTATATCAGAGGAGAATATTCTTAAATCAGAATCATTGAATGGTTCTGTCTTTATGAAGATGAATCTTGCCCAGGAGACAAAGTAATAATACCGTATAATCAAGATTTTTATCGTTAGAATGAAAATCTGACAAAAAATTATATATTCTGTCATTTGTATGTTAAATAATCTGCTAAAGTTATTGTTGTTTAGCAATGATGCAACATTTATTATTTATAAACGATTAGCTTGGTATGTAGATATCAATTCATTTCTATATCAATGGATGGGTCTATAATTTATTTCGAGAGACAAAAAGTTCTTGACGGTCAGGTTTGTGTTCTATCTGGCTTAAACTTAGCTATACCACGTGTAGGTTTAGCTGCCCCTAGTCTTCTCTACTCACTTTAAAATTCATTTTCTTTTGTTGCCTGTCTTTAGCTTGCGTGAGATGGCCTCTTCTGGTAAGACCCTGTTTACTCCTTGCATTAAAACATACTCCACATGGTTTCTGGAGCAACGTTACAGTAGATATTGGAAATATATGAACTTGTTTTATTACAAAAGACACATTTATAATAGGCATATTGTATACATGTATGTAAATCTCTCTCTAAGTAAAGAGTTGAACTGCACACTCACTCAAATACTTTCATTATTTCCAACATCATTTCTTAAAATAGCTTACTGGTCTGGACTCAAATGTAGGGTATTATACTCTGTCTTTACCAAATTCTTTTTAACTTGCATCTCATTAAGGGGTGTGTTTGCTTTAGCTATAAGAAAATGAAAATCTCTCTCTAAACTTATAAACACCCATCTTTTTTTTTTACGACTTACAAAATAAACAACTTACAGAGACATACATGGACATGGTTTTAATGTCATCTTCAATTTTCTCTGCACAGTCCATCATTGGTGGCCAAAAGAAATCAAAGTGGCTTGACACTTTTTTCACTATATTGTTCCACCAACAAGTGCTTGTGCCGTTGTACTTTGAAGATCAGGAGCAAATTGATGCAATCCACACACACCTGACATCAATTCTGCACGGACGCACGCACGCACACACACACACACACACACACACACACACACACACACACACACACACACACGATAAAATCACCATGGATGTTATTTTAAAAAATAACACACTTTTGAGTGTGTAGCAAAAGAGTAGGCAAGCTTTGGGACATACTACTTCGTCATCTTTAACGGACAGCTCTGTCGCGTGCATCACCGTAAACTACCCTGTCAATCATCTCGTCACAGTTAAAATCCTCCATTCAATCTAATATAATTTCTTACCGTTTCGGAGAGAAATGTTGTAGCTCGTTCATCTGCCAGTCGTGGGTCTTTCATGCGGAGACTCTCACTCCCCTCATGTGTTTGCAATTTGAATGTAATGATGCATTTAAAATTTAATGGCTATAAACGTATCTTCACAAAAGTTCACAATGCTGCTGCAGATGCAATATAACGTAGCCAACATTGAATAAATACATTTTCGTCAGGTTAGATACTAATAATTAATCACTTAAACCCCGTTATCTAAACCTCTCTGCACAACCGCCGGACTCGCACGCGTCCTCCATGTCTGTAGTTTTTTAACACTTTTCACTCGTGTTTGCAGTTCTAACCGAATCCTCGTCCAACGCGCGATGGGTTGTGGGCAATATCAGCCGTTAGAGTGTGCATCGATCTGCACTTCGGATTCTGACCGGATATAGTAGACCATCCGGGTCTCTTTGGAACACTCATTTCAACATACTATTTGGGATTTGGGACGTACTAATTCTATTTTCGAATACTATTTAGGACGGATAGTATGCGAATTGGGACGCAGCAACAGTCTTCTGTAGGCTGAGTGAAGAGAGGGAAGCCCAATTGAATAGCTACAGACATTTGAATCTGTGCAGATCTACACTGTAACGTTTATATTTAAATGAACAAAAAACAAAAAAATTATCTATGGACGGGTTATTAATGTGTATGAGTCGATTTAATGATGTTATTTCGCAGTATATCCCCCTACTGGACGCATCAGGAACAACAGGGGCGTAAAACTGTCAGGGGCGTAAAACTGCCAGGGGCGTATCTGCCGGCTCCAGGTCTGCAGCCTCCCCATATAGTGCTGTGCAGGCAATTGTGGTGGCGTTCATGTGCATTCAACTCGTAAATACGATCTTTCCGAGATGACTTAAATGCACCAAAAGCTGACTCGAAAAGCTTCCAAGCCCAGTGAGCGCTTCAAATATGGCAAATTGTCATTATAGGTTTTAAAACGCAGTAACATAACCAAAAACATTGAAAAGCCTTTTAAAGGCTTATTTGTTGCTCAACATTGCATTGAATTTAAGTAGCTAATCTTGTGGGACTTCAATTGTTTTGTGTTTATATTTTCTGAACAACAGCTAGTCGGCTTAGATTTTATGTTCATTACACAGCACATAAAAAAGAATGCATAGTTATTCAAAAGACCTGAGCACAATACTGGGATGCATTTTACTTAAATTTAAATATCACTATAGTCTTTTCTTAACACTTCCATTAACACGAAAATCCACGCTGCCATTTTGGAAGCCTGTGGCTCATACCATGATTGTAGTTAAACAAACTCAGGGTTACAGGATTAGTTTTGAGTTGACAAAACCAAACCAATCCATTCAGGCTTTGTTTGTACAGTGAGGCTGATCATCAACTTTCTCTGTCAACTCAGGCTTTGATCCTGAGAACTTGTTATTTTTCAGGCTAGATCAGCCAATGCCCATGTGCAATCCAAAAAACCCGTCTCATGACTGTTTCTATAGCAACCGTCTGGAGCTTCTAATGGCTGCAGTGACACGATGACTATTTATCAAACAGCGATTGGCACTTTTATTTAGAAGGCGGGACTTATTCCGCCATAGTGCATTGCACTTTTTCCCATAGTCCACCATTTCTAAATATAAAGTCTTTGGCAACATTCTTTTCTCTTTCTGCCAAAAATTAAGAGATTATAAAGTGCATAAATTAGTGATAGGAAACGTCTCGGTTACTAACATAACCTCGGTTCCCTGAGAGTAGGGAATGAGTATTGCGTAAGTTAGCTTACACTATGTACGTAGTGCAGCAGATTAGTAAATAAATCGTTCACTTTGGTATAGAAGCATGAAATTTGGCACAGATACTCTCTAAGGGCCACTATTTTGGAAAAAGGCGCTGGCGCCTCAAAAATTCAATATGCTATTCAATGCTTATTATATCAATTATTAAAACAGTGATCCAAGCATAAAATTTGATACAAATACTCTATAAAGAACATGTTAATGAAAAAAATTAAAGATGGTCGCCATTTTTAAAGATGGCCACCGTTCCTGTCGAATATGAATTATTTCAATTGTTGAAATGGTGATGCAAGCATAAAATTAGGCAGAAATACTCTTCAAGGAACACTCTTTTGGAAAAAGGTATGTGCCACTCAAAAATTCAGGATGGCGACCATTTTCAAGATGGCCACCATTTCTGTCAAATAGTCATAATGTCTGCTTTGTCTGCCTCCTCTCCTTTGACCTGTCCGGCTTAGTTAAACTTGCCAGGGATATAAAATCCCCGCCGGCATAGCTCTCAGGTTCATTGGAGTACACAAGCCTCTCCAAAGGCAAGGTGCAGTCCACAGACACCCCTTTTCCACCAAAGCATTTTGAGAGCCGGTTCGGAGCCGGTGCCTACTCGCGAACCAGTTCTTTGTGTTTCGACAGCCAAAGAACCGGTTCTCGGCCAGGAAAACTGGTTCCAAAGTGGCACAAACTCTTTGCTGGACTAGAACCGTTCTTTTACCACATCATGCTTACGTCGGGGGCTGGGGGCGGGTTTAGATGTGTTCTAAACATCTTCTCTGACCCCAATATAGGATCGCAAAGCCAGGAGAAACATTTGCAGAAACACGATGTAGTCCGCCATTGTAATTGTTATGCTTGAAGTTGGCGCAAGCGTTTCTATTTTTTTTTTAGTATTTTTTTTATTGAAAACATTATGTAAGCAAAGAAGAAAACATTCACAATATAGAACAAATAAACGGAAAGAAAAAAAGACACAAGACAGGGGTACATAACTAATCAGAAAAGATTACATATCAAAGGAAAAGATTAAAAGACTTACATATTTCAATTGTTTTTAAAGCCTTCTTGGTACACGAGTTAGAGATAATCCCAAAGTAATGTTGTACTTGCATGCGTTTCTAACTAAGACGTATGGCGACGTACACAGTGACGTAACAACGTCGTTCGCTGGGCGCTCTAGTCAGTGGAAAAACAAACAGGCTCTGAGAAGGTTCGCAAGTTGAACCAACTCCGAACCAACTTTGAACCAGCACCAGTTCCGAACCAGTTCTTTTTTGGTGGAAAAGGGGTAAGAGAGGAAGGGCCACTGTTAGAAAAAGGAAGTGATACAACTAGGTTCGGGTCACCTACACCTAGCCCGATCATTCATCCAGTGCCATTTAAGTCCCGTGTGATCTGTACACCTTCCAGGTAAGCATACATTAACAAATCATGTATTGCCCCGCTTACCCGTGGCTCGGCTCTCCCGTGCTGGCACAACCTGTCAATTCAGGTGCGGCTATCTGACAACATCTATTACTAGCTAATTGATGAGGGGCTGTTAGACAGCATTTGGGACACTAAACTTAGCTATACTATTACTACTACTCAATAACTATCAGCTGACACTGAACCCCATGCTGAGTTCCACAGCAGTGAAGTTACCAGTGTGCCCTGGTTGTGTAATGACGTTCACTCTATTAAACAAAACCTTCCTTAACACATTAAATTGAGCTCTGACAGAAATAGTGGCCATCTTGAAAATGGTCGCATCTTGAATTTTTGAGTGGCACACACCTTTTTCTATGATAATGTTCCTTGAAGAATATTTACCAAATTTCATGATAGCATCACCATTTGAAAAAAAGATGTAAGCATTCAAGAAAAATGGCGGCCATCTTGAAAAATGGTTGCCATCTTGAATTTGAGGGACAAGCACCGTTTTCCAAAAAAAAACATTCTGAAGAGAGTATTTTCACAAAATGTTATGCCTACATCACTGTTTGAACGATTGACATAATGAGCATTTGACAGAAATTGCGGCCATCTTGAAAAAATGGCCAATGCCTTTTGCCCAAAAAGTGACCCTTAGAGAGTATCTGTGCCAAATTTCATGCTTCTATACCAATTTGAACGATTCTCTTGAAATATGCCATTAATCTGCTGCACTAATGGGAAAACTCCTTTTCTCTAGAATATTGAAGCAAATTTTAAAAAACACAATGCAGCTGCACAGCAGACATACAGCTGAGCGCCTTAGCTTGCTCATTGGCTGTGCTGCGGCAACTGCATGAACATATGGCGAGTCGGCTAGGATGCGCAAACCAATCAGGACACTACAGCCCTCCAGAATGGGCATGGCTTATAGCAATATAAGCCCCCATTTTGCCATAGAATTCAGGTTAAATCGACTGAAGCGATCCCCTGATCAAAGCACAGTAGCACGGCAAGTTACGCAATACTCGTTCCCTACTCTCAGGGAACCGAGGTTACATTAGTAACCGTGTCGTTCCCTTTCGAGAGGTCTCTCGTATTGCGTAAGTTAGTTTACGCTATGGGAACCCCTTTCAAAACGCTGTGCGTGCTTAAAAACTTCGGGACCCATACTATAACCTAGGGCCAAGCACCCGTTATGAGTCCTAAAATGGCCAGATCAGTAATGAGCCTTATATAGGAAAATAATAGGAATGGGCCTTATAAGGGGCCATTCTCCTTCGTATATGGTATATAGAACCACAGTTCATGTTTACCCAGGACCAGACAGACGTCGGGCCTTATAATTGTGAAAATGTGCTTAACACTTTATTCATACAGAGAGAACCCTCACTTGGAAAGCAGGAACTTCCATATTATAAAAAAGCCGCAGCACAAATATCTTCAATTGGTATTCCACTCGACCATGCCCATGACGAGGCCATGCCTCTCGTGGAATGAGCTTTGATGCCTATGGGACAACGGAGGCCCTTAGACTCATAAGCAGCGAGATAGCATCAACTATCCAGCTTGACAGTCTCTGCTTCGTGACTGCACAACCTCTGGTGCCGCCTCCGAAGCACACGAAGAGCCAAGTACACCTGGCTGCAGCCTGCAGCCTGGGGCGCCCATAACGCTTCTCATTGGTTAGTGGCAAAGTGATGACATCGATCGAGGCGGGGCTGCACGCCCTTAACGCTTCTCATTGGTTAGTGGCACAGTAATGACGTCGACGCCACGGTAAACAGGAAATGTGGTTGAAAAGAATGCGGTCTTTAAAATTCATGCGCTATATCGCGCATGCGTCGTATTTGCGTTGAGTGGTGACGTCACGTGTTTTCAGTGTTGGGAGTAACGCATTACAAAAGTAATGCATTACAGTAACATATTACTTTTTGCTGTAACGCAGTAGTGTAGGGCATTACTAATCCATTTTCAGTAATATTTTACTCGGTACATGTTCAGTAAGGCTTGCGTTACAACAGACTTTTAGTTTTAATTGTAAAAAAAAACACAAAAAAACAGCAAGACCGCGAGACATTAACGAATGAAAAATGCAAGTAGGCTAAATTACCTGTTCGTGGTCAGTCAATAGCCGCGTGTGGTGTCCAAGTCTGTAAATAAAGACTAAATGGCAGCTTCTGATATATTTGTATAGTGATTTATTGTTTACAGGAGTGCCGTGAGGCATGATTTCGGCCTCTGTGCTCGCGCTGGCCAGTGGAAAAGCGGCTAATGGTGAAGATGGCATGAAGAAGACTATACATTCGCAAGATGGACGTATGCGCATTAGGCTATTCGTTCTGTGTTTTCTTTCTAAACAGTTAGGCTATGTTTATGTGGTATTTTTCATGTTTTCATCACGCAATCATGTTTTTGATGCGGTGGTGACGCGTTCACGTAAGGGCGGCGGTGCTGCCGATAAAGCACCTAAAAGCTGTCACAAAGATCCGGCAAAAGCAATGATTATGAATATGTCAAATATAGCAAGGAGACATTTTAATTGTTTATTAATAAAGTCAAGATGAAGTTGACGATGCTGACTCGAGATCATCGCAGTAGGCTAGTGAATGCACCAGAGAGAAATGCACATTTCATTTCATAAGTAGAGAGCAGTCTGTTTTCTTTCGTTTTGAATTGTTCTGTTTACAAGTAGACATTTCAATATAGATATATTTTTCAGGTCCGTGAATAGGCTACCTTATACGCTGAGTTTCGGTTCATTTATGAGACGTGCTCCAGTTCACGTGCCAGCACCTCCGTGTCATGATTATAATTGTCTGCTATATTTAGCCTACTTCTTATTTATTAAATCCAGGCAATTGGTTGATGAAACATTGATTAAAATTAAGATACAATTAATACAAAACGAAATTCACTTTAAAGAAAGGCTTTCTGTGTAAGGTCTCTGTGAAAGTTTTAAAGCAGTCTTTTAGTGCTGCTTCGGAGCGGTTGCGTCCATAACGGAGAACTGTCACGTCTGTAACATTGTTTTTTCCTCATAAATGTGAACACGAAAAATAAAATAAAATGAATATTTTATGTTCTGTGGAGAGCCAACCCTTCTTCATCCGATTTGCGCAGTGTAATTCACAGAATTACAACAAAAAAAATCGTTGCCTCCTAAAAGTTAAAGATTTTTTTTTGTCACGCATGACTGTGTATTTCCCTAATATTAAATATAAAACGCATGTGTAGACTGATATTTTTAGAATGTCTGGACTCCTTTCAGGGAGGAGCCTATGGATAAACAGGCGTTTCAATAGTTTGGTATTAATGCATTTTCTGAGAATTTATATTTCAAGTTTTGACTGCAAATGTCATGTCCATAACGCTGGAATTCCCAAATTTTAAATAATTTATCCTCAACTAGTTTTGTGGTGTAGGTCTACGTATTTTATAATGTTAAGTTAACTTCAAATAATACTAATAGTAATTTAAAGATGTGGTTGCATTGCATCTGGACGGTATGGATAACGCTGGGAGTTGGAAGGGGTGTGTCGCGATTCTGCAGGTTCGTGGATCTGAGTGTCGCGATTTCGGTTTCATATCGCATATCGTTACAGCCCTAGTCATTTTAGAATGTTAAGTTCTACTTCTGTATAGTTATTTTGGTGAAAGTAACTCAAAAGTAATACAGGAGTAATGTAACGCATTCCAATTCTGAGACAGTAATATTGTAAGGTAATGAATTACTTTTAAATAACAGTAACAAGTAATATATAATGTATTACAGTTTGGAAGTAACTTGCGCAACACTGCGTGTTTTGACATCACGCATCTTCAAAACGCATGCGGACATTTGAAATAATACTTTAATAAAATGATACTGGTATATGGTATTAAAAAAACTCTAAAGTAATAATGAAAGCAGTAAAAAGGAGTAGAGCGCATATCCATAGTTTTAACTATGCCTGATCTAAGGTAAACTTATAATGAATTACAAAGTATATTGTGTAATATCTGTGTAGTATTTTAAAAGTTTTTCACATTCTGTTAAACTTCACTGTGTAAATTACAATATTACTGTAAACATTAATGGCACCTTATATATTTCTTATTTTAATCATTCCTCTGTAATAGTTGTTGTTTATTTTTGTGCATTATATAGGCTATTATAAAACATTTATGCCAATAAAGTAGTTTGAAGTTAAACCAACTACATAAAGTACATTGTCAATCTCTCTATCCCATATTATGCATGCCAACTCAAAAAACCAAACTCATACCAGTGATAACTTTTATTTCAAAACAAGAATAATTGTGTAAAGAGATATGCAGACATATATATAATCACGACACACACACCCGTACGCACACACACACGTACGTGCACACACACACATGTACGCGCGCACACACACGTACGCGCACACACACGTACGCGCGTACACACACACGTACGCGCACACGTACGCGCGTACACACACACGTACGCGCGTACACACACGTACGCGCGTACACACAAACACGTACGTATGTACGCCTACGTACACACTTACCGTAACAACTGAGCATAGCCCTCAACCTCCTTCTCGGAATAAAATCCACAGGACTCCTCTTCTGCCATATCACACACACACACACACACACACACACACACACACACACACACACACACACACACACACACACAGTTTGAAATAGTTTTAAAAGCTTGAAATTTGAAGGTTTTTAGTTTGAAGATCAAAGTAGTTTTCAAGCTGAAAGTTTTGAAGGCAATACAGTTTATCAGACACAGACAGACGGATAGACATGACAGATAGGCAGACAGAGATAGATGGATAGATTGATAGAAAATTATTTTTGATGTGGTAATACATCAGCTGTGGCATGCTGGTGTACTGACAGAATGGGCACTTACTACTGCAGTCATAATACTGCTCACGTCCCCCTTGCTTAACACAGTTGTGTGCATTTTTGCAGGGGGAATGGCTCTTAAAAAGCCTTTGAGTTATCAAGTAAACAACAAAAAATAGTTGAGAGAGATGGAGGACTAGAGTAAGAGTTAGAGAATAATTAACACAGCAAAACAAAAATAGTATGAAGTAAAATAGCAAAAGTGGTACACAGGGAATATAAATGGGGATGACAATGCCAAGGATCTGCAAAGAAAAGGAAGTATAGAGGATCAGCATTAGCATAAAATGTTTTATTGTTTTATTACTTTAGTGCAGGGGTGTCCAAAGTCGCTCCTGGAGGGTTTAGCTCCAACCTGCCTCCACACACCTGCCTGGAAGTTTCTAGTATGTCTAAGACCTTGATTGGCTGGTTCAAATCAAGTGTGTTTAACTGGGGTTGGAGCTAAACTCTACAGGACAGTTGCCCTCCAGCAGAAGGATTGTACAGTATAGCAGCATACGTATAAGTAACAGTATGCCATATATAAAACAAGCCCTAGTTTCAAGGAGTTTTGTTGAATTTGTATTACTATTGAATGTAGTTTCATGTTCAATTAAATAAATGAACACTTATTAATAACAATAATTACAAAATGGTTTACATTTAATCAATTTATTCATAGAAAAAAAAAGTCCTACAATATACTTTTAAATTCTATTTTTCTTCTCCTGGTTCAGTTTTGCCACTGTATTTCTGTATCACTGTATTATATTTTTAAGGGCCTTGTTTTAACACTATATCCTAATCCCACCAAAACCACACTATATACACACACATAGCTTACACACACACACACACACACACACACACACACACACACACACACACACACACACACACACACACTTACGATGCTTTTGGGAAACGCTGCCCTAATTATTTGTGTGATATGCTGAGTAAAGTTACACGATCTTATTTTTACACCACTTCATTTTAACATCACACTAAATGCCACTTCAGAATTAAAAATTGTAAATAAAATTAGAAGTTAGAACAAACAAAAAAGTGCCTGTACATGCAGCGATGAAAAACGGAGATGAAAACATGCTAGAATCGACGTCATGAGTTCACGTCAGTAACCAATGAGAAGAGATGTTGGCGGGTAGAGACCACTGATCTATATCCGGTTGTTAAGTCTGACGTCACGCGTGACGTTTAGCGTCTTCCGGGTCCAAGCGCTCCGCTCGTCCACATAAAAAAAGTATAGAACTGCACAAATTGTGGATGTAGACGAAGATGAAAAGGTAAATATGTGACAGCTAGGTTTTAGAGGTTTAACGTTAGTGAAATTAGGCTAGTCAATTTAGTAGTATGATCTGACAGCCCCGGGTTAACGTTAGCTACAGAAGTATTATTATAAACAGCGCACTTGAAGTCAAGTGTCCGTGGTCAGCCAGAACTAAGACTATCCCTATCCTGCAGGCAGCAGAGAACAGGGACTTTTTCCTGGAGTTTAAAGAAAGTGGTTGATTCCCTGACACTAAAACAAAGTCACAACTACTGGCATCATATCCAGGGAAATCTGCACCTGAGCGGAGCTAACAGCTGTCACCTGCTTGTGTGGACTCCTCTTGACCATGTCCTTCTGCCAGTGCTCAAAGACCCTACATGGGCTGTTAACATTGACATTCTGGAAACATTTTATAAAGATTGTTTCCTACCATACATTCTCTCACAGATGTAAATACTGTTAAACTTGAAAATAAATGAAATTTTGTGATTTCACACTAATTTATTTATACAAGTTTTTAGGCCATTCATGCTGTGCACACACACACACACACACACACACACACACACACACACACACACACACAAGTTATAAAGGTAACACTTTATTTTACAGCTCATTTGCATTTAAAGGTACACACAGACATATTACATCTTGTGAAAAGGGCATTATACCACCCCTTTAAAATAAAGAGTAACCAGATAAAAGTATATGTATATATATATATATATATATATACACACAGCTATTTATATACAAACATTGTATTACACCCATTAACTTATTTCTACAAGCAAGTATGCAGAAATTCATGTGCAATACAGGTTAAGGTAAAGTTCACTCAAAAATGAAAATTAGCCCATGTCCATTTACTCACCCTGAAGCCATCCTAGGCCTATATGACATTCACCCTTGAACTTGACACACAAAGTAATGACGGCAATTGATGCCTCTCACAGTTCAAACAGGGCTGGGCAACCGACATGAGCTAATTTTCATTTTTGGGTGAACTTTCCCTTTAATAATAATAATAATACGTTTTATTTATATAGTGCCTTTCCAGGGCTCAAGGACACTTTACAATAAACAAGCAACAATAAAGGCAATGGACAAAGACAGCAGACAAAACAACAGTAGATGAAAGTGTAAGTACAGTAAATAAGAAATTAGGTAGAAGGGGAGGCACCCAGCAGAATACAATCAGATAAAAAAAAAAATGCAACACAACTTAAGAATTATGACATTCAGAAAATAAGTGAGTTTTGAGCATGGATTTGAATTCAGAAATAGTGTTAACAGAACAGAGTGATCGGGGGAGAGAGTTCCACATTTTAGGTGCAACAACACTGAATGATCTGCCCCCCATTGAAGCTAGGCGATGCCGAGGGACGACTAGAAGGCTAGAGTCAGAGGATCGTAAAGTGTGAGTCGGGGTGTAGGGGTGGAGCAGGTTACAGAGATAGGGGGGAGCCAAGCCGTGAAGAGATTTAAAAGTGAGAAGGATAATTTTTTATTTAATACGGTAAGCCACAGGAAGTCAGTGAAGATCATGCAAAATTGGGGTGATATGTGCAGAACGGTTGGTATAGGTGAGTATTCTAGCAGCAGAGTTTTGAATGTATTGCAATTTGGAAATGGAGCTAGCAGAAAGGCCAATGAAAAGTGCATTGCAGTAATCAAGACGTGATGTGACAAATGCATGGATGACAGTTTCAGTGTATGAGGTACTGATGAAGGGACGGAGCTGAGCGATGCCACGTAGATGAAAGAATGCTGATTTAGTGATAGAATTAATGTGAGAGTGGAAAGAGAGAGAGGAGTCAAAGATTACACCAAGATTTTTAACAGTACTAGATGGTTTGATATGAGAGCAGCTTTTCCACTGGGGAAATGCCAACTGAACACCCTTGAGGTGCAGTTTGGGGAGAAGTTTTTGACGTCTGTAAAAAACAAGAATGTGAGCGCACTACAATGACAGTAAAGCAATCATTGGCAATAATGGTCTACAAATGTTTTGTTTCAGGTGTGTGTATTGTACACTGTAGTTTGTGTATTTATTCAGCTTGTAGTCCTGTTTGATCTTACATTTCTCTCAGTGTACATACACAGAACAATCATAAAAAGTGTCAAATATGTAAACATACCTGGTCATTACTCATGATTCTGATCTTATATCTCAGACTCCTTCCAACAATACTCTATTATAGCAAGAAAAAACATTAGACCAGGTAAGCTAAAGTATGATAAGCTGTTAACGTTTCTCATTAACGTTACACCCATTACACCACACCTTTTTCTTACTTTTTAATCTGATTTCTGCAAGCAAATATGCATAAATTCATGCATGTACAATACAGTTAAAGGGATAGTTCACTTAAAAATGAAACTAGCCCATGATTTACTCACCCTGAACCATCGTATGGTGTATGTGTATATGACATTCTTCTTTTAAAAGGACACAATCAAAGTTATATTAAAAAAAGTCCTGTATGTATTATAGAAATGAGAAACGTTAGCAGATTTTCATACTTTAACTCGTCTAATGTTTTTCTTGCTACGTACACACACCTTCGTGGTTCAGCTTGTCCAAAGCTAACGTTAGCCAGTTAGCCATGGCTAGCTAGTTTAATCTTAACTAGGCGGCACATAACAATGCCTGACAACCAAAACATGATGCAAGATTTGGGGTTTTAGCAACAAACAACATAAAACCGATAGACTACATAGCCTTTTTCTCAAAGGGCTGTTTTTGTTCTGGCCCCAAAGTTTCGTTTAAGATTTGTAACTTACCTTATCACCTGCAGCCATATCCTCCTCTCTTTCTCGTTACATGGAAAGAGGTAAAATGACAGCTGAATGTCACTTCTTTTTTGTTAACTCTGATCTGTTTAAACAACACGGGACACAGCACTGCGGCATGGTTAAAAACCGTTAAAAACACAAGCGAAAGTCGAAAGTAGGTAGAGAGGACCCGGCGTTTGGACCCGGAAACAGTATTATCGGAGAGTGGTTACGTCACGACTTAACAACCGGATAGAATGACTGGATAGCTCATGACGTCATAAACAGTGAAGCCACGCGCCGCCATATTGGTATTCCCTTTGAGCTCACGCGTTCTATTGAATCAATAGGAAATTTTATGATTTGACTGAAAAAACATTGCCTAACGAGACACATTCTCACAACGCAAATATCCTAAGCATTTAAATGTGTATTTGTTTAAAGTCGGAAATTTTTCCAGCTTATTAAAAAACGGCAATTTCTTTGCAAAAGTAATAAAAAGTTGTATGAGAACACTAGTCGGCCTTCACTGAAGAGCTATCTTCACAGGTAAGAAAAACAGTTTGATACTATTAATTATATAGTGAATGCTAAAGACCTATATTTTGTGAAATGGTGAATATTCAGGTGAATATTGTTTAGTGGCCACAAATTAATAATACCTCAGCACGTTATACTAATTTGTTCCCTCGTTTCACTATATTGTGGCCACGTTGTCATTCGTTAAATCAAAACGAGGGAGGGAATTAGTTCAACGTGTCCACGATTTATTAAAACGAGGGAACAAAGTCGTCGTAAGTAACAAGGAATTATTTAGATCAGTGGACAGGGCGCATAAGAACGAGCAGAGAAAGAGAGCCCTGGCCGCGCGCGCGCACTCTCTCACCGCCTTCAACGAGGTCGGAAGACCGATTGTGTTTTATATATTAGTAGTTTGTTTATATAAAGTGTTTGCTTAGCAAGTACATGTTCAGGAAATGCATAATACAAATTGTATGGGTTAATGTAACGGTAAACGGACTCTACACAAAGCTCTTTTGAAGCTGTTAAATGGTGTCGCTATTGGACACTTAATAGTGATTATTGCTGCTCTGATGTTTCTCATAGGCTACTGTTGA
This sequence comes from Gila orcuttii, assembly GCA_026230005.1. Taxonomy (NCBI): domain Eukaryota; kingdom Metazoa; phylum Chordata; class Actinopteri; order Cypriniformes; family Leuciscidae; genus Gila; species Gila orcuttii. Next base: position 28,805,226 of record JAPDVR010000007.1, on the reverse strand, counting down.
CTGTTTTATCGTTGCTTGTTAAAGAAGCAGCAGCATTAGGTTACCGTTACTCTTGCCTCGGAGAAAAGAACACGGGCATAGCGACAGTTTTGCATATAAATAACTACTTATATGGCTTGAATTACAACCTGTGGCAGTTTTTCTACGTCCTTTTGTGAACGTCGTTGTACGATCTTGTATGCTGCTCAGCGGTTGGTTGGTTCATCTTTAAAGTGCCGTCGGGCCTACCAATCTCTGTATAACGGCCGTTGGAGCCCTCTGTTGGTAGGGAATCGTAAGATGGCCGCTCGAACACTTCCGGTGGCTTCACGGCCTGATGGCAGTTTAGAACGTCATGAGCTATCCAGTCATTATATAGATCAGTGGTAGAGACATATGCTGCGTCCCAATTCGCATACTATCCGTCCTAAATAGTATTCGAAAATAGAATTAGTACGTCCCAAATCGTAGTATGTTGAAATGAGTGTTCCAAAGAGACCCGGATGGTCTACTATATCCGGTCAGAATCCGAAGTGCAGATCGATGCACCCTCTAACGGCTGATATTGCCCACAACCCATCGCGCGTTGGACGAGGATTCGGTTTGAACTACAAACACGAGTGAAAAGTGTTAAAAACTACAGACATGGAGGACGCGCGAGTCCGGCGGTTATGTAGAGGTTTAGATAAAGGGGTTTGAGTGATTAATTATCAGTATCTAACCTGACGAAAATGTAGCCTATTTATTCAACGTTGTCTACATTATATTTAATCTGCAGCAGCATTTGAACTTTTGTAAAGATATGTTTAGCCATTACCTTTTAAATGCATCATTATATTCAAATTGCAAACACATGAGGAGAGTCTCCGCATGAAAGACCCATGACTGGCAGATGAACGTGCTCTCCGAAACGGTAAGAAATCAAATTACATTGAATGGAGTATTTTAACTGTGACAGGATGATTGACAGGGCAGTTTACGGTGACAGGATGCACGCGACAGATTTGTCCGTTAAAAGTGACGTGATAGTATGTCCCAAAGCTTGCCTACTCTTTTGCTACACACTCAAAAGTATGTACTTTTTCTTCACAAAAAGAGTACATACTTTTAGGTCGTAGTATAAGTAGGCGAATTGGGACGCAGCGATAGACATAATAAATACATAGACGCCCTATTGGCCGCTGAAGCGTACGTCAACGGCGCCGCCATATTGCGGAGGGCAACTTACCCATACCTCTCATACCGGGAATTGAGAAAAATGCACTTTTCGTGTGCTGCTTGGGTCTGTACAAATCGCCAAACAACTGAAAACCGGTCTCGAGGAATTACCTTTCACAAGCAAGACTGAACATTTGTTTCTGGTTGTATTTGGTCATGATATAATTAGTAATAGTAACGTTCAGAGGAGAAAGGCCGCGAAATTTAAAAAATACTACTGTTATTGTGTCACGAAATGTGGTCTTAATAGTTTTTCAGTCGACGATGTAGTTGTTTCAAGTTCAAATCTGTGGTTTTTTTTATAAAGATAGCGCCTATTTAAAAATTTGATCTGACGTTTTCGGAGTTGTGAGATCCAGGCGATCACCGGGCGCTCAGCGCTCATGTACCCAACCTGGAACAGCCTTACCTCGGCTAGTGCTTCTGACGTTTGCCGCTGGCTCTGATATCTCTGGTTAAACATGAGATGTAATTCGTCTTGGGCGATCTTTGGTCTCAATCTATAATTTGTTCCCTGGCAAATCGTTTTGGCTGAAGGCAAAGTGATGTTTCATAACTTTATATTTAGGCTATTTTAACGTTGTATCCTGCTGTATGTTTGACTGAATCGTTTACTTTATTTCTTGTCTTGTATAGTTTTTTATACCTTTTAGACTACTTATACTGTTATAATGGCTATTACTGATCAATAAAACTGAAATTTAACAAAAAAGAGACAGGGTTGTGTCATTTTATTTTATATAGCCTATGTAGGAATATTTTAAAATATATAAATTATATTTGCATATTTATACATTATCTTCACTGTATGTAGGCCTACATAAAATAAAATGACATCTCTTTTTGATAAATGTCAGTTTAATGATCAATATTATAATGTTTCATATTTTTTTAATATTGTCTATATTATTCTGCAATTGATAGCCTATTACATTGTATTTGCTGTTCTTATTATTATTGTTATTATATTATACCACTTGCGATTATCAATCTATTATAGTTATGCTATCATAGTCACTATTTAACTTATTTTTTATTGTCTATATTCTGTAATTGATATTTCTTATTATATTGCTATTATAGTATTATACATAAACTATGCTATTATAAATATTTTTACGATTGTATTATTGTACTTATAATATTATATAATTATACTATGCATTACTATTTTATTTGCTGTATACTGTTTGTTTATTTTATTGACTAAACTATTTACTATTACTTCTCACTTTATCTTATATTTACTATTTGCATTGCACTGTTGTACCATATCATATGTATTACCATAAAGGATCCATCAGTTATCTTAGTTATTGCTAAAATCGGGTCAATCACAGAAAATGCTTTTTCCACAATAAGAAAACTTTATTTAATTTAATGTGAACATTACATTAAATCTCAGTATGTGGGTCTTCACAATTCTTATCCAAGAATAAAAAGCCAGATAGCCTACATGACAAGCCTGAGCTTTGACAATTCCTAATTATTTTTATATCTAACTATCGAGATTTTAAATAACTAGAGATGAAACTTTTTGTACACCATATACAAACCAATTAAATCGGTTGATAAATGTAAAAAAAAAAAAAATGTTTTTATCCAGAAAAACCGCAGCTCACCCGTTTACTTGCATTTGATTACAGCGCAGTCTTGCCCTCAGCAAAATGGCGGACGCGTTGACGTATCGCAGCAACGTTCCAAAGCGGCCAATAGGGCGTCTATGTATTTATTATATCTATGGGTAGAGATGTACAACCCCGCCCCAGGTGCGGCCCCGCCTCGATTGACGTCATCACATTGCCACTAACCAATAAGAAGCATTGTGGCCGGGGCTGCACGTGCCGCCCCAGGTGCACCCCCGCCCAAATCTGCAGGCTGCAGCCAGGTGCTTCTCCGAAGAGCTGTTCTGACTGCCTGAAGGGGGCAGAACGCTCCAAATAGACTCTGAGAGCCCTAACAGGGCAGAGAAGGTTCGCGTCTCTTTCATTCGCGAAGGAAGAGCTGACAGCGAAATAACCTGTGCTCTGAATGGAGTCGAGAGTACTTTAGGAACATACCCGTGCCTTGGTTTAAGGATGACTCTGGAGTCGTTGGGCCCATAGGCTGAAATCGTGGGGGGGTCAGGACCCCCCCTATCTGAGGGTTGTCCCCCCTAAAATATCATTAAAATATGTGTGTTGTAAATAAAATAATGATATATTCCTAAAATAATTGTTTAAGAAATAAAATAATACAAATGCAAACGGGGCAACAACAAAAAAACGTTTTAAACATTTTGAGTCCCCCCTCCCTTGCCTCACAGTGCTTTGGTCCACTGCCTCCGCCCCTTTTACCTCACCAAGAAAGAGTTGCGACATGCTTTGATGTCGCCGCTATGGCTGTCACGTGGTTCATGTAAGCCCCAATAGTTCCAAAACATACGCTGGCTGTCATGTTCCTCTATGGGACAGACAGCAGTGATTGCATTATTGAACGGTAAATATAAAATAAAACACACACCTAAGTACTTTTTAAGCTGTTATTGCATTATTGCATTTTGTTAATGTCAGTTTTGCATTTGGAGAGGCAGGGTGACAACGAAATACTGTATTGAGAGTAAGGAGTTGTCGTCATGGTACAGAGCCCCTCCCCTCTCCGCCATGTTGGCAGGATCCCGGCGGCAAAACATGATTGTTTACGTGTGTTGTTAACTCTGTAGTAGAGGAGGTTCTCGCAATTCCGCACTGTTTTACCATGCCTGGAAGTCACTGCTGCGTTAAAAACTTCTCCAGTACCTCACACGATACATATGGAAAACATAGGAACAATGTAATACAGTTTTTTAGGTTACCGAAATGGACGCCGGATTGCTTGGTTGGCTGATGCCTTTGATAAGATTGTCACTGTTTGCTGTGCTTTAACGAACATGTGCAAAAGTGTTGTTTGAGTGCCTTGTTCATTACTTTATTTCTTTGAAATAAATGCTTGAAACAACTTGATATGGCTTAACAATATTTATTGAGAACTGAATATATATATATATATATATATATTTTTTTTTTGGACAACATATGTTTCATGGACAACATAAGTAATAATAATAAAATAATAATACTGTTATTAGTGCAAAAGAACAAATATCTTGATGCTGCTTCTCCAAATACCACTGTTTTGCGCTTGGTGTGAGCTTGTTCCTGTAAGGTCCCTTTTCTTTCGCCTTATCTTTTTGCATTGCTTTACTTTCTTCCTATTCTTTCTCATATTCGTAGATCCGTCTCTGTCCCGCCGAAATAATAAATGCGCAAAAATAATAAATGCGCAAAAATTAAAGAGCTCTGGAATGTTTAGTCGCGCCTCTGTGAAGTTCTGAAGGCGTTGCCCCTGGCAACCGATAGCGTCTCCTACCATCATGGCCGACCGGCTCAGACCCCGCCCAAATCGGCACGTGACTCCTCATTCTCATATTCTGTCACAGCTGACGAAGTCGCGCTAGCTAACTAGCTAGCAGGCAGGGTTTGAAAATTGGTTGAAACAACCAACATAAAATATAAATAATTACGCTGTGCATGTACAAATGAAGACCAGTATAAGCATCGCAAAGGGCATCTGATACAATATAGACAGTTGACAATTCAAAAGAGGTCGATATTTCAGAAACTTACGTTAACGTTACCTCTGGAACAACTCGACGCGCAGCATTCACCACTTAAAACTCAGCCAACACGTCACATCAGTGTTTCCCCTACAATGTATTTAGCAGCGGCGCAGCGCCGCCACTGGATTTTCAGCGCCGCTGCAAAATCTTCACATGATCAGTAATATCACGACATTCACTTACACACCTAAAAACACTGAGACATGGCGACCGCTGGCGCTGCTAATGCGGTGGCTCTGAATCCACTTGTTGACAAGAAAGGAGGAAAGAGCCACATATGGAAATATTTTCGATTAGGCTAATGTCACGTTGCCATAAGGGGCCGTTCACACAGCGCGTTTCTCTGCGCGTGCAAATTCGTTATTTCAAATGTAGGCGCACTGGAAGCGCGCTCGTTTTTCCAGGCCGCCTCTGTTCATGGTTGCATAGCAACGACAGATGCCACGGGAGAGCAAGCGCTTTTGGAAAGGAGAAAGCGGCACTCTCCATGAGGACGAGGAAGTATCAGCAAAGATTCAATTGATTTCTAGCCCTTGCATTAGCTTTACTACTAGATATATTTATGGAGATGAGAAATAAAAAGCCGCACTGTACAGCTATGATCAGCTGTTCGGCCGAGCTTTCGATGTAGTTACGGAAAGGCCGAAGCTGATCGGTTGGTTTTTGTCACATGGCCTGTTGAGATGAGATGTTACGATGTTTTCATCTCGCCACGCGCGCCTACAATTGAAATAATGAATTTGCGCACAAAAAACGCGATATGTGAACGGCCCCTAAAGTGGACTCGGGTGCGGTTGTGTCGGGGTAGTTTTACGAGTACATGAGCACAGTATCGGACCGACACCCGAGTGCTGTTTATGCCATTATTAGTCCGTCAGAAAAGCAGTTCTAGGCTTATTCTTGGCTGCATAACTCTTAGCAGGTTTAAAAAGCCTTTTAAAATTAAATATGAACACAGTTTAAAACACGTTTTATCTCCTGTATTGTTTGGTAACACTACAATAAGACACCATTCATTAACATTACTTAATGCGTTATCTAACATCAACACATTGAGTGAACAATATATTTTTACAACATGAATTAATGTTTGTGAATGTTATTTAATACAAATACTTGATTGTTCATGTTTGTTCACTTCATTCATTGTGCATTAAATAATGTTAACATAAAACTTTTGATTTTAAAAATGTTAGAAAAATTAAGTGCTCACAGTTTGGGTGTGGCCTTTGCCATAAGATAAAATGTTCAATAAATTCTAAATAATCTTTTTCTGGGTTGTGCCATTTCATTTTTCCCCTATCAATATCTACCTTATAGCTGAAAATTAACACGAAACAAAAACGTGAAAAATCTTGTTTAAAATTATAAAATGAAGGTTTCTGTTTGTGACCAGTTCAAGGTACGTGCTGCAATAATCATGCCTTGAATCTGTTGATGGTATGTCATATTTGTATGTCTCAAAATATCGATTTCTATCCACAAAACTTTCCAGAAGTCATGGTTTAAGGGGTTATTTAAAAAAAAAAAATCTTCCAGAGGTACATGCCCCCGGACCCCCCGCGCGCGACTTGGTAACATCCTCCGGCACGTGACAGCACCGCTGCTGAAAAAATTTCTAGGGGAAACACTGCACATAATGAAAAGTTAGTATATCCCAAAAATTCAATTAAATAAAAGTTGCTATAAAGGTGGTAGCGATTCATTACATTGATTACGTTGACACTTTGCATATAATAGCATTTTTTTCCTGGGGAGTAGCAGAAACGGCATTAATACGTTTTTGTGTTTATTTTTGGAGGGAAATGGGGTGCTCCCATAACTTAGAATACATTTACAGCACAGCAACAACCATTTGCTCCAAATTTCAGTAAATATGACGGAGAGACGGCATTAACGTTAACAGTGTGGTCAGTTAAAATGAAACTGGAGATATGGTTACTGACTGGTTAGTAAAAAAACATCACATTTAACTATGAGCTCCGTATTTACACATTTCTGACTGGTAGCTAACGTTAGTGAAGTGTTGATCACGTAAGCTAGCTGCAATTAACTATTATATTCCAATAAACATTAACTAAAGTCGGCTACATAAATTACAACTACTGACTAGATTCATGAGAGGATGGCTAATGCGTTCAAATGTAAAAAAATACAGTAATTTCATCAACTTAACAGCGAGCGTACTCCGGAAACACTGAAAATGAATGGGGTTCAGTGCTGGAACTATCAGTGTTTGGAACTATTGGCTGCTCCACGACACACGTTACTTCCGCATTCCAAAGTTCCCATGGCGGTCTATGGGAGTGTCGTAACCATAGACAGTATAAGAAGTGGACAGAGCCATCTCATTGGAACTCAGTTGAGACAGTTGAAGCCCATTTTTAGCGATTTTTGAGCACTTCCGTTCCTGACGTGCAGACTCAAACTAAGCTTGATGACATGAGCAACCTGTCTGACAGACGTAAATCTTCTAGTAGCTGTGCGTGAAAATTGCCAACGTTAATCACTTCATATGTATTCACTTGCCACATACCGAATTATTTCCAATTCCCCAAAAACGTTGTTGAAATATTTTGTCCCGTTGCTTTTATGGACTCATTATCTATGGGCTTCTCCCTTGACGGGACGTCCCCCCGATTGCCTGCGAGCTTCTCCTCCTGTCTATACGGTAATGTCTCTATTGTGCGACATAAAGTCGCGTGGTTATGACACAATCGTTAGCCTGTTTTTAACAAAAACGGCTTCTACGGGGCCATAACGTAAGATACAAAGTAATGGAGCCTTTTATACAGTGTCGTGTTTATTTATGTTACATGCTCCACCGGTAACTAAACAAAACACGACTCAGGTTCATTAAATAGAAAAAAATCATCAAGGTTTATTTTTGGCTTACGCAAAAAGTATCACACACACAAGGATGCTTTCATCACAAACTACCCGAACAGAAGGAGCCTCTAAACCACCCAGCAAAATAAGAATCAACGCAATCAGAAAAAAAACATAAGTTAAATTCATCAAACAAAACCTTGTGAATCACTCAGTTAATCCAAAATAAATTACATGCAAAAGTAGCTCCTCTGTTCAAACACTAAGCCAGTAGCATCCTCGTGCTGCAGTAATAAATAGTGGGGGAACAAACAATATACAAACAAACAAAAAAAGAAAAGAAAACTAGTCCGCCCCAAAGGCCTTTCCCATTTCTTTTGGGCCCGATTACCAGCTCAATCGCCCGGGCGGACTAGACAATATACCCAAACCAAATAAACAAACAAAAAAAAAACAAACCAATTCAATTACAACAAGAGCAACAAATGGGCTCCGTAGAGCTGAAAATACAAACATTAAAACCACTTTATTATTCATATTAAAACAATCACCACATATTAAAACAATTTAATAATTCTAATCAACTCATACCTGTCTCAAAGATCCAAAGAAATCCACAGACGAACCTCTCGCATATGAACACCACAAGTGTCGATCGATTTCCGCCGGCCAGAAACAAACGCACCTACTATTCTCGTTCCTACCACTGAGCTTTATACTAGGCTAACCACACCCCCTTGATTCACAACTTTACTCCCTTGATGTCACCCGCTACATTCCACCCCCTCAAAATGCATCGACGACCCGACGATGTAAACAAACTATATTCAAGCTTCTACATAATCTTCCCTTACAGATCTTGGCAAATTATAGGGATTAGAATGTTGACCTGCGGTCCTTCTAGAGGATCTCCGAGGACCTCCCTCTACTAGCTGAGGGCCACTTTCAATTTCAATCACATGATCTAGATCCTCCACTACTGACAACCCTAAATGTTCAGAGGGAGAGCCCAAATGTTCAGAGGAAGGGCCAACATCTTCAGACGACTCAAATTGCACCATTTCCAAAGGATAAAATTCTACCCCATCATCGTCGGTTGCAACTTCCTCTTGTATCTGCATAACAGCCCGAGGAATCTCATCAACTCCAATTGTGGCCATTCGCGCCCTTCTAAGCTCAGTTCTATGCACCTGTCGTATTGGACCATCTCGATCTACTGGAATAATCGAGTAAGGAGCCCCCCGTTCTTTAGGTTGTCGCACTACCCTATACGGAGTAGAATCCCACATGTCCTGAATCTTGTTACGACCCCTCACTGCATGATTACGTGTATAAACAAGAGCACCTTCTCCAATACCCGTATCTGTAACTTTGGACTCATAACTCTGATCTCTCAGCTGCCTCCTAGACTCCAGCCGCCGCCTCACATGATCATAGGCCCCTTCCAATAACTCCTGGTGCTCTTTCACCCATTCTTCCACAGAACTTTCTCCTACCTCTTCTGCCTCAGCACCCAATACAAAATCAATAGGCAACCGAGGCTCTCGCCCAAACATCAGGTAATATGGAGACCTACCAGTTGACTGATGAACTGTAGTATTATAGGCATAAACTAACTGGGAAAGGTACCGTGGCCAACGCCTCTTCTGGTCAGGGGGTAAAGTACGCAACAGATCATGCAGTGTACGGTTAAACCGTTCACACTGATCGTTGCCCTGTGGATGATATGGTGTTGTACGACTTTTTTGAATATTATAAACCTTACAGAGCTGCTGTATCAGAGTACTTTCGAAACTCCTGCCCTGATCTGAATGTATCCTACTAGGGGGGCCAAACAAATTAAACCAATGCTTCAACACATCAGCTACAGTGCTAGCTCGCTGGTCCTTTGCTGGAATAGCCTAAGTATATTTGGAGAAAACATCTGTTAATACCAATATATTTTCTCTACCATCTGATGCTGGCTCCAAAACGGTAAAATCTATTGCCACTACCTCGTGTGGACGACTGGCCTGAATACTCCCCATGAAGGGCCTAACTTTAGGCTGCACAGCTTTAGCAAGAATGCACCTTCCACACTCATGACCCCATTTCTCAATATCTTTTGCCATACATGGCCAATAACAGCGCGATCGCACCAACTGTAAAGTGCGTTCAACGCCTTAATGTCCATGGTTATCATGAAGACTGGAAAGCACATTCTGCTGTAAACACTGAGGCAGAACCAACTGAAGTACCTCCTAACCTCCGTCTGGAGCATAAATACACCGATACAGCACTGAATCTTTCTCCTTAAGCCGCTCCCACTGTCGAACAAGCTCCTTAGTACCTAGCCCAAATTTAGCTCGCTCCTTTGGACCCGGAAATCGATCTTCCATCCAATGAACCAAAAAAGGTCCAATAACTGGATCCTGCTTCTGCAGCAAAGCAAGATCTAACCCCGAACACCCTGGAAGAGTAACAATCTCGGACTGAACACAACAGGGTATTCTCTCCACAATGTTCCCTACACTATGAACTTCAGATAACTGCGGCTCCATATACTGACGGGACAATGCGTCTGCGTTTCCATTTCGAGACCCTGGACGGTACTTCAAAGTCAAATTAAATGCAGCTAACTGGGCAGCCCACCTCTGCTCTACCGCACCAAGTTTGGCAGTATCCAGATATCGCAATGGATTATTGTCCGTGTATACTGTGCAAGATGTACCCAGCAAGTATTCCCTAAATTTTTCGGAGACTGCCCACTTAAGGGCAAGGAACTCTAGCTTCATAGAGCTATAGTTCTGCATGTTTTTTTCAGATGGTCTAAGCCCCCTACTAGCAAATGCAACTGGTCGTAACTTGCCGTCGTGCTCCTGTGACAGGACGGCTCCAAGACCTGAATGGCTAGCATCTATTTCTAAAACAAACGGCTTCTGAAAATCAGCGTTTAACTGGAGCAGATATCAAAGCTTGTTTCAACTGATGGAAAGAATCATCACACTCTATATTCCAATATAAGCCAAGTGGCTTCCTTGGAGTTTTACCTCTTTTTCCTGCAACACTTAACTGGGCCACCACTCGATGCAATGGTGCTGCCATCTTTGCAAACCCTGCAACAAACCTACGATAGTAACTGGCGAACCCGAGGAAAGATCGCAGCTCTACCAAATTACTTGGGGTTCTCCAATCCCGTACTGCTGCCACCTTATCTGGGTCTGTAGTAACTCCCTCCGCCGAAACCACATGACCAAGGTACCTAACGTGAGTCTGAAAGAAATGGCACTTAGACAGTTTAACCTTCAAACTCTGTTTTTGAAGACGCAAGAACACCTCCTCCAACCTTTCCAAATGCTGTTGAACAGAGGAAGAAAACACAATTAAATCGTCCAAGTATAACAAAACTGACTGATACCGGCAGTCACCAAACATACGCTCCATGAGGCGCTGAAAAGTGCTAGGAGCATTGCACAACCCAAATGGCATCCTATTGAATTCAAATAATCCAAATGGGGTGCAAAAAGCTGTCTTAGCCCTATCCTTTTCAGCAACCTCAACCTGACTGTAACCACTGGCTAAGTCCAGTGTTGAAAACCATTTTGCCCCAGTAAGACCATCCAATGACTCTTCAATCCGCGGCAAAGGAAAAGCATCTTTCCTGGTTTTTACATTTAACTGCCGGTAATCTACGCACATTCGAAGACCTCCATCCTTCTTCTGTACTAAAACAATTGGAGATGAATAGGGACTACTACTTTCCCTTATTATTTGGCTATCTAACAGTTGTTTAATGTGAGCTCTCACCGCCTCATATTGTGAAGGGTGAATCCGGCGATAGGGCTGGCGAACTGGAGTATCATCCAAAAGAGGGACTTCATGAGTTATCAGATTCGTACACCCAACATCCATATCAGTCTTGGCAAACAATGAACGATATTTAATTAATAAAGCTTTAGCCTTCAATTGCTCAGTCTCATCTAAACCATCAAAAGATGGAACATCCGTCCACTCTTCATCCACGTGCTCAACTTGCTGAGAGGTAACATAAGCCATACATTCATTGCCAGCAACCTTCTCAGGGAACTCAGCTTGTGGATCCTGCTCAACCACCACATTAGCCACAGAAACAGTTGCTATAACCCTACGGGGGGTCAACCAAACATCAGAATAACTGACATTGGTTACAGGTACATAAGCAATTCCCCTCTCAGAAGAAACAAAAGCCGTAGATACCAACAGCCCCTCTGGCAAGACACCCTCATCAAAGTCTAGTGGTTCAACTAAAAATTTAATTTGTTCTTGTGAGAGAACCTTAGGACATGTGACTGGAACAAATGTTAACGCACCTGCTGCAACACACACTGAAGACCCACCCCGTACTTTTACCTTATGAGCTTCCACTGAATTCAATATAGCTTCCTCAACTTGGCAATGCCTCAAGGCTTGCCTCCATCCTGGAGCAGAATCCTGCACAGAAGGGATATCAAAAAGACTGGAGCCATGCTGTTGAAATAACTCTTGATAAAACCCTTTAATGATATTCATGCCTAATACAGCAGGAGTTTTAATTTTTTTATACTGCATTTGAGGGTCCCTGGGATCTCTCACTACAAGGATACCCATAGTAGGCATACAATTTCCAAGAACCATGATGTCTAACTCCAAATAGCCCAAATAAGGCAATTCTAAGCCATTTCCTGCTCTAAGATCTAACCATGAGCAATCATGAAGTGGGACATTCTCAAGGTGAGCAAAGTGTTTATTATAACAACTCTCAGTTATGGTGGTAACCATTGAACCTGTATCCAGTAATGAAGAAATCAATACATCCCCAAACTTAACTTCTATCACTGGACAATTACTCACCAGTGTAGATGTAGTGTATGCATCAGAGCCTAATGATACCCCTACCAGTGTGTGGCTCTGTACACTGGCGGGTTCTAGTTTTCCGGCTGAGTTACATTCTCTTTTTTGATCTGTGCAGGTCTAGGCTGTGGAGGGGCTAAACAATAACGTGGAATATGCCCCAACTGATCACAGCGAAAACATCTTAAATCACTTTCAGCCTTTTTTCTACTTTTAGGAGTAGGAAAAGAAGTAGAAACATTTGCTCCAATTTTTAAAGGGCTCAGCGCCTTCATCAATGAGTCCAACTGACTCTGTTGTGCCTCAATGAGAGATCTAAGCTCCGAATATTCAAACTGATTTGCACTTTTTGGCTCACTAAGCACCTTAACTTGGGCCTCATTAGAAAAGTACAAGGCGTCATTTTGTTTTTGTTTAAAAGACTGTCCTTCACATTGTGCCATCCATTGGACAGCTTCCCTACGTACATCACGAATGGTCCAGTTAGGATGTGCACGTACTTGGTCTCTTAATCTCACACCCAAGTTATGATCTCTAACCCCATCACAAAACTGATCACGAAGATCTCTTTGAGATTTAACATGAGCCAATTCATTTGACTTCACAATTTGATCCATTAAAGTCATCAATGCATGGGAGTAATCTAAAAGAGACTCTCCCTCTTGTTGTTTACGATTAAAAAAACAACGCTGCAAGGAAATATGAGAATGTAAGCACCCATAGATTTCTCTTAACACTCTGAATATATCATCCACACACTCTTTTTCCACCCTTGGGAGATATTTTATCTCTATTCGAGCAGTACCCTCTAAATGATTATATACCCACAGAGCTTTTTCTTTCTCGGTAGGCTTTGTTTGAATATGGATCTCCACCAATTCAATCCATTCTTCTATGGTAAGAGAATCAGACTTATCCAAATTTCCTGAAAACTTGGGTACCTTCTCAGTTTGTTGAATAAACACCACTTGTCTCCCTCTCTCCACTTCAATTGCAGCTGAACCCACACTGTCCACACTACTACTTGAAGGCCCAGATGGAGCAGTTGGTGAATATAATCCTTGTGCATGTTGTTCAGGATCCATGGTGCCTCCTACAGCTCCTTCCAAAGACATGACCCCAGAACTCGTCTGCTGTATAACCACAACAGCCCAATGTTGCTCTTGTTGACCAAAAAAAAATAAATACAAAAGAAGAAAAAAAAATATTCCCCCACTTACAATTATAATACTTTGCCACTAATTATCTTGAGAAAAAAAACTCTGACTACGCCAGAATGTTACATGCTCCACCGTTAACTAAACAAAACACGACTCAGGTTCATTAAATAGAAAAAAATCATCAAGGTTTATTTTTGGCTTACACAAAAAGTATCACACACACAAGGATGCTTTCATCACAAACTACCCGAACAGAAGGAGCCTCTAAACCACCCAGCAAAATAAGAATCAACGCAATCAGAAAAAAACCATAAGTTAAATTCATCAAACAAAACCTTGTGAATCACTCAGTTAATCCAAAATAAATTACATGCAAAAGTAGCTCCTCTGTTCAAACACTAAGCCAGTAGCATCCTCGTGCTGCAGTAATAAATAGTGGGGGAACAAACAATATACAAACAAACAAAAAAGAAAACTAGTCCGCCCCAAAGGCCTTTCCCATTTTGGGCCCGATTACCAGCTCAATCGCCCGGGCGGACTAGACAATATACCCAAACCAAATAAACAAACAAAAAAAAAACAAACCAATTCAATTACAACAAGAGCAACAAATGGGCTCCGTAGAGCTGAAAATACAAACATTAAAACCACTTTATTATTCATATTAAAACAATCACCACATATTAAAACAATTTAATAATTCTAATCAACTCATACCTGTCTCAAAGATCCAAAGAAATCCACAGACGAACCTCTCGCATATGAACACCACAAGTGTCGATCGATTTCCGCCGGCCAGAAACAAACGCACCTACTATTCTCGTTCCTACCACTGAGCTTTATACTAGGCTAACCACACCCCCTTGATTCACAACTTTACTCCCTTGATGTCACCCGCTACATTTAGAAATAAATAATGGACAAATGAAGTCTTTGGACGCCTCAGATGTAAAGTTATTCGCTGTCAAAGTGACGCCAAAAAGGAATGGGAGTCAATGGAATGCTAACAGCAGGTGAAGTTCTGCTACAATGGCGGCTCCCGCGAGGCTTCAACTTCCGGCTGATGGATTACCCCCTTGGTCGTAACTCTGTTTTTCAACGGCTCTGCACCGACACACACACATTCCGGTGGCGGGAGAGATGAACTAAGTTTTTGAGTAGTTGTGGAACTCCAGTAAGTCTATAGGCTTGTTTGAGATGAGCAAAATATGCGCAGAACCGATCACCGCGGTGATCAGCGCCGTAATGCATGCCGGTTAGAAATGTGTCCGAGAGCGGTCCGCCTTGCTCTGATGTCATGCTGACGTGTGTCAAAAAACTCTTGCGAGCGCAAGGCGCACGTGTCGGATTCTGCAGTTGCGCGCAGTTGCTCTCCACCGACTGCGCTGATCAAAAGCATGATGGGAAACGACTTGCTGACGACACAGCTTAATGTTGATTGGTTTAAACAACTGTGATGTATTGTTCTCTTTTAATGTGTTTGATTTTTAAAATCGGATATCATGTTTTATGTGTATGTTATGTGTGAATATTCCCAAACTCTCGGACAGTGCGATCTCTATGGGTTATGCAATTTTATTATAAATATAAAAACACACGCAAAAAAACAAACAACACATAGCCTATGTCTGTATTAAAGAAAAAATTATTGAAAAACACTTATTTGGAATGGAATTAAATAACAAGTACTTTGGGTGTCTTGTTCATTATATTTATTTTCATATAAAAGCAACAGAACTTAAATTACATCCAGTTTATTAGCAACACTGTGCACGAGCGTGAATCCCGCGATATCCATCCGTCAGATCCACTGCGAGAAGCGAGAACTGTCCGGCTTGGCTGCGCTTTTTTCACTCCTCTCACTGCAGCCGCCTACTCTCGCCTACATTTCAGGCGAGGCAAGGCGCATCTCAAACAAGCCTAATGTTTTATTCACTTTAAACATCGGATGAAGTGATTATTTTCTCTTTAATATAGATGATGCTGAGTCATTAATAAATCATGTCAAAAAACAAATATATGATTGTGTAGCCTACAGTGTACCAATGTACTTTTGTCACTGATGTAGTCTGCTATGTTAGCGATAACGTTTAACGTTAACTTAACCTACAGTCTGCGTTTACCTAGCTTGTTTAAAACAGTATGTGGCGACACGGAGGAGGCGGAGCTCGGAGGTGTGATCAGCTCACGACTACGCCACCCTGGAATCTTGCCAGGGACAATAAAAAAAAAATGGAATTTCTAATTTAAAGCAACACAGGTTCCTTCACAGTAAATTGGTAGGAGACATGCAGAGCCAGACAGTAACGGAGTACATTTACTTGAGTACAGTACTTAAGTACAATTTTGAGGGATCTGTACTTTACTCGAGTATCATTTTTGGGGAGTACTCATGACTTTACTCAAGTACATTTGAGAGGCAAATATTGTACTCTTTACTCCACTACATTTCTATCCATAACCGTGAGTACCCGTTACTACTTCTAAAAAAAAAAAAATCTCGTAAACCCACAATTTGTTGTTTCCCTCTCAAACGTGATTGAATTGTGCAGGCGCCACTGACTGAGACAGCCTATCAGCAATCACCTTCAGCTTTCCGCCAAATAAGTCAACTCCATGGTCAGATTTAGATAAGAGACAAAACCATAATGAAGACGCTAGAGTTGTGACGTTCGCGAACGAACCGATTCTTTTGAACGGCTCATAAACATGAACGATGGGAGCCAAGTCGCGGCTGGAGGGGAGCCGTTCTTTCTGTCGTTCTTTTCTTCCCATGCGTGTTTCACACAGATGCACACAAATTAGTGCCGTGCACGCGCGCGCATCCTTTACGTGAGTACTCCAGTGGAAAAAAACCCTACGTGCCTCTGTCATTGGGTAGGAGCGGAGCCAATGACTTGTGCACGCTGCCTTCACATGGTTAATCCAGTTAAAAAAAAAGATAGCAGAGCGGTGGGCCTTGTGACTTTCGGCGCATCCGAGGACGACGGGGGAGTGGATGACAGCCTGTCCATCGACGCTGCATCTGACGACTGGCCGGGCTCCACTTTCGACCCCGCCCCGTCGACACTAGCTAGCACGAGTGCGGGCTCCACCATGGATACGGAGATTATCCGCATCCTCCCAAAGGCCCTGGAGGACCTCGTGCTCGATTGGTGTTCTCCGCCAAGTCATGGAAAGCCCCCCACTCTGCGCGCCTAAAGCCTTCTTTTTCTTCTTCGCTCTCCTCAGTGGACGGCGCGAAGGAAAGAGGCTACGAGGGAACGCCGCCCCTCGAGGAGGCCGTGGCCAATCATCTCTGCCCGCCCTCCACCACCGGATGGAAAGCCAAAGCTTCCCACCCCTCGAAGCCCTGCCGCACTACCTCTGCTCTCGCCGGTCGCGCCTACGCCGCCGCCGGCCAAGCTGCTTCAGCGCTTCACTCAATGGCGGTACTTCAAGTGTTCCAAGCCAAGCTTCTCCGCTCTATGGACGAGTCTGGCCCCGAACCCGAAGCCTTCAGGGACCTACGCAGCGCAACTGATATAGCTCTGCGAGCCACGAAGGCCACCGCCCAGTCTATTGGCCGTGCTATGGCTAATTTGACTGTTCTCGAGCGCCATCTGTGGCTGACTCTGACTGAGATGAAGGACGCGGATAAGGCGCCATTTCTCGACGCGCCTATCTCCACCAGCGGGCTGTTTGGACCTGCGGTTAAAGGTTTCGCCGAACACTTCACTGAGGCCCAGAAGGCTTCACAAGCTATGCGTCTTTTCCTGCCAAAGTGCTCCAGCTCATCGCAGAGCAGACCGAGACCGCCACAGCCGCAGCGGGCTAGAACAGCTCCCACCGCCTCTCAGCCCGCGCCTCAGGCTGACGCTCGACGCCGCTCGCGCTCTCACAACCGCAAGCCGCCTTCTGAGCGACGGGGTCCTCGGCCCAAGATTGTGCTGAACCCTGAGCCTCGAAAGCCGTCCTAGCCACAGAAATGAGAAGAGAGAGTGCGTGTCTCGCAAAAGCCGGACCACTCTCTCTGCAAAAGCTCAAACATTACCCAGTCCCCTTACAGGCGGCTGGATATGTCCATACAGCAGTCAATGGGCCAGTCACAGAGCTCGCTCACCTGCAAACAAACGCCGTTTTTACGGCGACGCACAGAAAACACAAAAAATAGTCTTTTTCTGCCTGCGTCACTAAGGGTTCACATGTCCACAAAGTGTGCATTCCCAGATACTGTCAAAACAGTGCCAAATTCATTCCCAGCTCAGGCTGCGCTTCCCATGAATGTAGATCACGTGCCTACGGTCATGTACGCACCACTACACACAAGCACTGTTCACACAGTT
Source organism: Gila orcuttii (assembly GCA_026230005.1). Classification (NCBI taxonomy): domain Eukaryota; kingdom Metazoa; phylum Chordata; class Actinopteri; order Cypriniformes; family Leuciscidae; genus Gila; species Gila orcuttii. The sequence continues at coordinate 28,787,230 of JAPDVR010000007.1, read as the reverse complement.
ATAAATTCATCCCCAGTAAAAGCGGGAAACATTATAAAAGTGACGCGTGTGCCTACCACTGTTTATGCACCCCCACTTATAAACACTGTCCTTACAGTGTCAAACACAACCTCAGCTCAGGCTGCGAGTTTTACAAACACAGCGCGCGCTGTTGTAATCACACACGCGCCCATTCACTCAGCTGCTCAGCGCGCGCCCGCGCCTCTGAGAGCTACGAGCTCAGGCGATTCGCTGGCCAGGTCCCTACGTCACAGCGGCCCGCCCCTAGCCTGTATTCAGCCCATATCTGTACACACAGCGGCATGGGAAAACATTCCAGATATGCCGAAATGGGTATTGAATATAGTAAAGCACAGATACTCGCTCCAGTTCGCTCGCAGACCACCACGTTTTACGACTGTGGTCGAGACGAAAGTGAGAAAAGAGTGTTCACATGTTCTACGCACCGAGGTGCGCAAACTAATAGAAAAGGGCGCTGTGGAAACTGTTTTTCCCCCTCTCTGAGCGGGACAGGTTTTTACAGCCGCTATTTTCTCATCCCGAAAAAGGATGGCGGTCTCCGCCCCATCCTAGATCTCAGACACCTGAACAAAGCACTAATGATTCGCTCGTTCAGAATGTTAACAACCAAGCATATCCTCGCGCAAGTACGCCCAGGAGATTGGTTTCTCTCAGTGGATCTGAAAGATGCTTACTTTCACATTCCAATAGCGCCTCATCACAGGCCGTTTCTGAGAATCGCTTTCGAGGGACAGTCATACCAGTACACAGTACTTCCGTTCGGCCTGTCCCTGGCTCCCCGTACATTCACGAAATGTATGGATGCAGCACTTTCCCCCCTAAGACGAAGAGGAGTGCGAATACTGAATTATCTCGACGATTGGCTGGTTCTAGCACAATCAGAGAGTCAGTTAATAACACACAGATCTTGGATTATCAGCCATTTAGAATGCCTGGGTCTAAGAATAAATTTTGCAAAAAGCATACTATCTCCCAGCCAGAGGATTTCTAGATAGTTCTAGACTCGATGCAAATGACAGCGCGTCTCTCATCAGAGCGCGCGCTCACCATCCGGCGCCTTGCAACATCATTCAGGGCGGGCGCGCGCCCCCGTCAAACGGTTTCAGAGGATGCTCGGTCTCATGGCCTCAGCATCGGCCGTACTCCAGCTAGGATTGTTGCATATGCGCCCTCTCCAACGCTGGCTCAAAGAGCCGCGTCCCTACTCACACGTGGCGTTTGGGCCACTTTTTATTCAGAGCGAACCACGGCTGTATAAAAGCCCTGACGCACTGGAAAGCCGCCGACTGGTACCAGTCAGGCGTGAGTCTGGGTGTGAACACAAGGAGAAAGATGATAACGACAGATGCTTCCAAAATAGGTTGGGGGGCCCTTTACGAGGGCAGGCCTGTCTCCGTTTTTTGGTCAAACTCGGAGAAGCGCCTACACATAAACTGTCTGGAAATGAAAGCGGTCGCTTTGGCTCTCAGAGCCCTGCTCCCACATCTAAAAAACGAACACGTCCTGGTCCGAACGGACAACATGACGGTAGTGTCGTACATAAATCGCCAGGGTGGACTCAGGTCGAGCTCCATGCATTCAATGGCCAGGAGACTCATTTTATGGTCCCAGCACAACTTGCGCTCGCTGAGAGCAGCGCATGTGCCAGGCGCCCTGAACCAGGGGGCAGACATGCTATCCAGAGACAAGATTCTCCCAGGAGAATGGGCTCTCAACCCGCAGACGATTCAGTGGTTATGGAAAACCTTTGGCAAAGCGGAGATCGACCTCTTCGCCTCCAAAGAGAACGCGCACTGCTCTCTTTTCTTCACGAAAAGCACGGACGCGCTCGCCCAGAGCTGGCCGAGCCGCCCCTTATATGCCTTTCCCCCGATCGCGATGCTGCCGCAGGTCATCAGTCGGGTCAGAGAGGAGAAAAACGCAGTGCATAGCCCCACTCTGGAAGAACCAAACATGGTTTCCAGATCTGATGCAAATGCAATCTGCACCACGGCCGATTCCACTGAGGCCAGACCTCCTCAGTCAGGCCAGCGGGATGATATTTCATCCCCGCCCCGATCTGTGGGCCCTTCATGCATGGCCCCTCAACGGGTTCCCAGGAACCTCGCGAGCGGAGCACTAAAAACCATCGCTGAGGCGCGGGCGCCCTCCACGAGACGCTTATATGCCCAGAAATGAAAAAGTGTTCAGTGACTGGTGTAATGCCAAGGGCCTGAACCCTGAGACATGCGAGATTACGAATGTACTCGTTTTTCTACAAGGGCTTCTGGAGGTGGACCGCACCCCCTCCACGCTCAAAGTATATGTGGCGGCCATCACAGCGTCACACGACCTTGTAATGGAATGTCCATTGGGAAGAAACGACCTAATTATTCGTTTCCTAAAGGGCGCTAGGAGGATGAACCCTTCACGCCCCCCCTCAGTGCCGATCTGGGACCTAGCTACTGTCCTAGACGCTCTTAAAGGGCCCCCGTTCGAACCAATCCGAACCGTGCACCTTAAACAGCTCACGCTCAAGACTGCGCTCTTGCTGGCACTCGCCTCGGTCAAGAGAGTGGACGACCTGCACGCGCTTTCGACAAGCGCTGCCTGCCTAGAATTCGGTCCTAACGACTGCAGGGTCGTCCTTAGGCCGAAACATGGGTATATTCCTAAAGTGCTCACCACTCCCTTCAGAGCACAGGTTATCTCCCTAACTGCGCTTTCGTCTCCAGCAGACGAACACGGCGCTAATCTACTCTGCCCCGTTAGGGCTCTCAGAGTGTATTTGGAGCGTTCTGCCCTATTCAGACAGACAGAACAACTGTTTGTATGCTTTGGCGGCCGTACAAAAGGTTCCGCCGTTTCAAAGCAGAGAATCTCTCACTGGATAGTTGAAGCTATAGCGCTGGTTTACGAAGCTAAGGGACTTCAATGGCCCTGGGGAGTCAAGGCACACTCCACCAGGAGTGTGGCTTCTTCCTGGGCATGGTCGAGCGGGATACCGATCGAGGATATTTGTGCGGCGGCAGGCTGGGCCTCACCGTCCACATTTATCAGGTTCTACAACCTACAGGTCCCGACATTGCATTCCAATATGCTATCAGCATGATGCTAGTTGAACTGCGAGTTCGCATCTAGATTATGTATGTGCTTGTGTCACACTGAGCGCCTTCTAACCGCTCTGTATTTTTTCCCACATATAAAGCTCGACTCTGCCGGCTAGTTGGATGATAACTTTGCTTTTCAGCTCAGGCACCTGCCTCTGGCTATCATAAGGCGAAGTTCAGCACGCACGGCGTTTTGCATGGTGTTCCCATAGCGTAAGCTACTTACGCAATAGGAGAGACCTCTCGAAAGGGAACGACTCGGTTACTAACGTAACCTCGGTTCCCTGAGAGGAGGGAACGAGTATTGCGTAAGCTGCCGTGCTTGTGCTTGGTTAGTTCGCTTCAGTCGTTTTAACCTAAAGAACTCTCATGACGGGGCGCCCAATATATAGCTTGGCCACGCCCATCTTGGCGGGCTCTGACGCGCGCGGGCGCGAAGCGCGCTCATTGGTCGCGCATTCAGAGTTGCCCCGTCATTGGTTCGAGCAAGTTGCCGCAGCACAGCCAATGACCGAGCTCCTTCGTTCATTGCTGTCAGCTGTGCAGCTGCAATGCGTTTTACATAAAGACTTCAATATTCTGGAGAAAAGGAGTTTTCCCATAGCGTAAGCTACTTGCGCAATACTCGTTCCCTCCTCTCAGGGAACCGAGGTTACATTAGTAACCGAGTCGTTTTCGAAGACACAAAACCATTTCTATAAAGTAAATATTCAACAGAAGCGTATCAATTACACGTAAGAAAGGTGTCAGGACCGTTTGTATGTATTATTTGTGTGATTTGTTTTACTAAACTTACCTGAAAGCAGTGAAAACAACAGCGAGACGCTAGTTTTGCTGTTTGTCAGTTGATGACGTTTCCTCGTTGCCATGCCATCTGCTCTCGCGCGCGCTCCAGTCTTTCAATACGACTCGAATGTTTACGCGCACGCGCATTAAAACACTTCAATGGCACGCAGCATAAACATCTAGAATTAAAACATATAAAACAATTTAAAATATCATTAATATTAAATCATGAATTTAGTTTAAGAACTTAACACCTCGTGATGCAAGCACGTTATTTGAAAACGTGCTTGCAATATTTTCATATTATCTTTTATATATAAAATAAAGATGTCCTGAAAGTGCTTTAAGTTGTAAATATGAAAGTAGTATTGATTATATAATAAAAAATATAAAGTAGCTTTAGAAATGGTAAACAGTGTAAAAATATAAGTATAGCCTACATTGCAAAAACTCACTTGATTAAAACCTTTACATTATCATTAATATAATTTCATGAATATATTTTCACATAGGTTTAAAAAACTGAGCCGAGAACTAACTGGTGCTTAAATAGTTTTTTTTTTTTTTTTTTTTGACCCTTTAAGAATTGTCTGTTCCTGTTCAGAAGAGCAGGAAAAAAGTGAAGCATGGAGTGCTATTTGAATGTATTTATTTGTTGCTGCTGAAAAAAAAAATACACACTCATTACGCAACATCTGTCTAGCACATGTTATGTGTTGCTTCTCAAGGTTTTTTTTTTTTTTTTTACTTTTTTTTTTTTTTTTTTAAATTACTTAGTAATTAAGTATAGGTTCCCTTAAGGTTGTCACAAAAAAAATCAGTTTGACCAGCATCACCAGCAAGACCATGCTGGTAGACCAGCATCAATAATGAGACCTTGCTGGTTGACCAGCATCACCAGCAAGACCATGCTGGTAGACCAGCATCAATAATGAGACCTTGCTGGTTGACCAGCATCACCATCAAGACCATGCTAGTAGACCAGCATCATTAATGAGACTTTGCTGGTTGACCAGCATCACCAGCAAGACCATGCTGGTAGACCAGCATCAATAATGAGACCTTGCTGGTTGACCAGCATCACCAGCAAGACCATGCTGGTAGACCAGCATCATTAATGAGACTTTGCTGGTTGACCAGCATCACCAGCAAGACCATGCTGGTAGACCAGCATCATTAATGAGACCTTGCTGGTTGGCCAGCATCACCATGCTGTTTGACCAGCATCACCAGCAAGACCATGCTGGTCCACCAGCTAAACCAGCACCAAACCAGCATAGACCAGCATAAACCAGCATGGAAATTATGCTGGTCTATGCTGTTTTTTTCAGCAGGGTATGCACCGATGTCAGACATTCCCAATGAGATAATTAAGTTTTGGCGAACATGTGAAATATCTGAGAGAGCAAGACAAAAGGGACTGCAGTATGCATTCAAGGGATATATCCACGACATAATATGCAACCGATTAGAGAATAATTTAATAAAAATTTAAGCTAAAGCCTATAGTCGCAGCAGCCGCCGCCTCATACGCTGACCATTCAAATGGGAAACACACAAATTGAGTAACAGCTATGTTCGTGCACAGCAGGGTAAGTGAAATGTGAAACTAATCTAATAATTATAAATCAAACAGTTTATCCATAAATCTTGTGGAATAACACTAACACCGGGAGAGCCGCGATCGGATTGGGTTAAGTTACTCAGTCAGGGGTAACTTAGTAGGCCGTCGATTAACAAAATGCTGAAATATATTTTAAAGTATGTCAGTGAGCCTCCGTCTTGTCTTTAAACGTCTTATTTTACGTTAAAACGTGCATTATGAACAAAGAACCGTAATTATTTCCAACTTCCAAGCAATAGGTGTTTTTGTTAATCCTGTCGACATTTAGTTGTGAATGGGGTCTCCCACACTGCTTGATCCACGCCCATCATTTCTCCCCTTGGCTTTGAGATTTTTGAGAAGGAAAAAAATTCCACTCCCCCGTCCAAACTTTTAGGATATCAGAATTGCACAATCCATACGCTCAAGGCTTCAGCATGTTTGCCTCGCTCGAAAGCTTGCCAGACCTCCCGCGCCTAGTTACGGTTGCAAAGACACGATTGGCCAGTGGCGGTTTTCGGGCGTAGCTTAGCGAAGGGTCAATTGTATTTGCAATTGCATTTCAATTTGTGGATGCATAAAATGTGACAATCTAAACGCAATTGCAAATCGCGCATTAGGCCTACCGTTTGCATTTTCGTTTAAGCGAACGCACACTGACTACCAAATTTCAAATGGAAAAGCAAAGTCCGATTGCAACTGTTTCCCATATCTTATGAGTTTTGGCCCTGTCATATTTAAATAGCAAATTCAATTACCACGTCTGCTTTTTCACTTTTTCAGCGTCGCGTATGTTGCCAGCCAAAACTCAAATGGAATACTAATTCCCTGAGTATTTCCATTTCTGATGCCTTTGAAACCTGTCAATCAATGTCAAGGGTGGGATTATGCTATGGGGCGTGTTTGTGTCGGGAAGTGACGTCACTCACAGTCGACGGCCAAGAGGTGTTTTATCGAATACAAAATTATACATACAACCAAGGCAAATGTATTCATCTACAGTGTCTAATAAGAACGACTAAAAGGCTCAACACAGTTTAAAGGAACACTCCACCGTTTTTTGAAATCGGGGTTATTCACTGTCTCCGCTACATTTAGATAGGTGGGCAAATGCATTTTTGTCTCAGTGCATGCATTGTCTTAGTCTGGCAGTGTTCTGTTCAACATAGTTTTCTATGTCAGTGGCTGCAAAGATAAAGTTGACGATGCAGACTCGCCATCTTCGCATGTGAACGCGCCTATAGAGAGAAATGCACACTTCATATAAATTAGCCTACATAAGCAGAGAGCAGCCAATTTATTTTAGTTTTTAATTGTTTTTAACTGCTGCAGCCTGCCACTGAGCCTCGCGCTTGACGTGGCACCCTCTACGCGTCATAGCCCGCAAGAATGGGGGTGGCTTAGCGTATAAAAGCGTATAAAAGCTTGCGCTACGGGAACCCATTGTCAACACCTCCACTTCATGAGTCCCAGGGATTCCCGGGGAACATAGATAAGTGGGAAACAGGTGGCAAGCAATGCGGGCCAGCACATGTTATAAGCACATACAGGGTATACAGAGCGGCATCGCCGGTCCATATAACTATTCACCATATAGTGCAGCTCAACCAGGAGAGCTAACGTCACGTGAGAGTAGTCTGCGCATGATAATCTGGGCAGAGTATAAACACCGCTCACACTGACAGAAGTCTAGCCTGCAAGGCGGGAACTTCCAGGTTATAAAACCTAACAAATGTGGACGGAGAGGCCCAGCCTGCCGCCTCACAAATGTCTTGAATGGAAATTCCGCTGGACCAAGCCCACGACGAGGCCACGCCTCTGGTGGAATGCGCCCTGATGCCCAAGGGGCATTGCAGACCTTTAGACTTATAAGCGGATGTGATAGCTTCCACTATCCATCTGGACAGGCTCTGTTTCGAGGCGGCGAGACCCTTGGTGCGCCCACCAACGAAACAAAGAGCTGTTCCGAACGCCTGAAAGAGGCAGAGCACGTAATGTAAGCCCTCAGCGCCCTGACGGGGCAGAGGAGATTAACACCACTCTCACTATCGGATGCTGGCAGAGCCGAAAGAGAAATGACCTGCGCTCTGAAGGGGGTGCCCAACACTTTAGGGATATAACCATGTCTTGGCTTAAGGATGACTTTAGAGTCATTTGGCCCAAACTCAAGACACGCAGCGCTAACGGATAGCGCGTGTAAATCCCCCACACGTTTGACTGACGACAGAGCTGTCAGCAAAACGGTTTTGAGCGTGAGGTACTTTAGATCCACGGAGTCTATCGGTTCAAAGGGGAAATCTTTCAGGGCCTCCAGGACCAATGAAAGATCCCATATGGGAACCGACGGGGGTCGCGGGTGGATTCATCCGTCTGGCTCCTCTGAGGAAGCGGATGACGAGCTCGTTTCTTCCTACTGACTGACCGCGCGTCTCAACCGCTATCATTTCCAGACAGTTTATGTGGAAGCGTCTCTCCTGGTCCTGTAGCCTGAAACCCAAGCCTGGTGAGGCACTTGGGCGTTCAGCCAGCGTTGTAGCGGGCGCATGCGCAGCAAGCCCAGCTGAAGCACAGCCGCAGCTGATGCCATACAGCCTAGCATCCTCTGGAATGTCTTCAGAGATGTGATGCTGCCCTCCTGGAAAGACGCGGCCAGGTGTCGAACACAGTGCGCGCTGTGTCGATAGGCGAGCCGTCATTGCCACAGAGTCCAGTTCTATTCCTAGAAAGGAAGCTGACTGACTGGGCAGTAATGAGCTCTTGGTCCAGTTGACCGTGAGGCCCAAGCTTTCCAGATGGCTGAGAAGCACTGTTCTGTGAGATAACAGTTCTATCTCTGACTGTGCTAAAATCAGCCAATCGTCCAAATAGTTTAGAATTCGCAGCCCTTTCACTCTCAAGGAGGCGAGAGCCGCATCCATTTACTTCGTAAATGTATGGGGTGCCAAAGACAGGCCGAACGGAGGACGGTGTATTGGTATGCCCGACCGTCGAAGGCGAATCTCAAGAATGGCCTGTGACGGGGGACTATCAGGATCTGAAAGTATGCATCTTTCAGATCGAGAGAGATAAACCAGTCCCTCGGGCGAATTTGCGCGAGGATTTGTTTGGTCGTGAGCATTTTGAACGGCCGTCTCATGAGAGCTTTGTTCAAATATCTCAGATCTAAGATAGGTCTTAGAGCTCCGTCCTTCTTGGGTACGAGAAAATAACGGCTGTAAAAGCCTGACTCGCTCAGAGAAGGAGGTACTGGTTCTATGGCCCCTTTGCACAGCAGTTTGGCTATTTCTGCGCGGAGTAGATGCGCTACATCAGCTTTCACTTTCGTCTCGGTCCGCGCTCAAAAGCGAGGGGGACGGCGAGTGAACTGAAGCTAATAGTCTTATTGTGCTCAGCATCCATTCTGACACACCTGGAATAGCCTTCCATGCTTCTACATGAATAGCTAGGGGCAGAATGGACTCCGGGTTCCGATCACCGCACTTCGCGGGCTCGGGAAACTGAACCGGAGGTGTGTGGGGGGCGCGCGCGCCCTCTGATCTCGGGAACGGTGGCTCGCTGACAGCTGTGACTGTCTGTATCACTTGAGATGACCCGATTACTGGGAATGGGGAACATTTTGTGACGATATTTAGTGTGAGCGGAGCCTGGGGCGAAGTGTTTGTCAGTAAGCGTGAGCACTCGTGGGCGGGCACATGACTTACATTCAGAGCTTGGCCGCTGTGAGGCTGTTGCCGTGTAACAGAGCAGGCAGCGAGTAGGTGTGAGCACAGATTTGTGGGCACATTCTCTGTTTAGCACTCGAGCGGCATTTGCCAGCTTTATGAGAGTGGGCTCTGTGAGTGTGTGAGACACGTGGGGCATCGTGTTTATGTGTAGGGGTGAGCACTGACTTGTGGGCACTTTTTCTACACCTAAAACACCCTCGGCGTGAGCCGGATAACCAGAATTTATACTCTTTCTGAGATTTCTCTGGGTCGCCATAAAAACGGCGTTTGTGTGCAGGCGAGCGGGCTGTGTTGCCGACTCATTGGCTGCTAAATGTGCGTCTGCAGTAGCCTTCTCTGAGGGGACTGACAGGACGAGATATTTTGACAATGGTCCGGCCGCAGCGAGACCCAGCCGTCTTTTCCTCTCTGGTGTTGCTAGGAGGACTTTGCCTGCTCGGGCTTCAGCGCAACCTTGGCCCGGGGTCCCTGGGGGGGAGGCGGCCTGCGTGCAGACGAGCGTGATCTAGGGCGGCCGCCCTGTCGACGCTGCGGAGGCTGGGGCTGACTTGGGCGCTGGCTAGCGCGTCGTGCAGGCGGCTCGCGTGGGCGGCTTGCAGAGGAGCTAGAGCGTCGAGGCAGGAAAAGGTTCATGGCCTGCGAGGTCTTCTGCACTTCGGAGAAGCGGTCGACGATCCCATTCACCGCTGGGCCGAAGAGACCAGTAGGGGAGAGCGGTGCATCGAGAATCGCGGAGTGCTCTGAATCCCTCATATCCGCAAGCGTCAGCCAGAGGTGCCTCTCTTTGACGGTGAGTGAGGCCAGGCATCTGCCCATTGCCTGAGCCGCGGGTTTCGTAGCACGAAGGGAGAGATCCGTCGCGCTCCTCAAATCCGTGATGGCAGCTGGGTCCTTGCTTCTCTCGTCCCATTCGTGGAGGAGATCAGCTTGGAGGATCTGCAGCACGGCCATCGAGTGCAGGACGGAAGCAGCTTGTCCGGAGGCGGTGAACGCGTGGCCGACAAGGGCTGAGGTGGTCCTGCAGGCTTTAGACGGGAGGGCAGACTTTGAGCGCCATCTCGCAGAGGGTGGGCAAAGGTGCGCTGCGACCGCCTCTTCCACTGGGGGGATAGCTGTGTACCCCTTCTCGGCGGCGCCGTCCACTTGGGAGAGCGCCGAGGAGACATGTGAGTGGAGCCTCGCGGAGAATGGTGCGTTCCACGACTTAGAAAGCTCGGCATGAAGCTCTGGCAGAAATGGCGCAGCCATTTCCACGCCAGCCCGAGTCCTGCTGGATTCCTGGATGGAGGAGGAGGCGGAGTGATGGGAACTCGACCACTCCTCGCTGTCCGATGCCAGGATGGAACAGCTGTCACCCCGGTATGCTCCTTCAGCTTCGTCCCCTGAGGCGGCCAAGTGCTATTAGAAGACATCCTGTCATAGCTTTTTGGTACATAACAGCTACCGTAGCCTACATTAAAGATCAAATCCAAACTGAATAATGCCAACACAGAATAACATACAATCACTAGACTAGTGATCATCAAATCCCTTTTTACAGTTTATTTCACAGATTATAGTTAAGTCTTCTACTTTTTTCCCACAAAACCTTTAGTATTAGCATTACAAACACTGAATTAATACCAACATATAAAATTAAGTAAAGGACATGCTATATCAGATAATTGGGAATGTTGGACAATAAATATATAACAGCAATAGAATAGCTTTACAGTAAACTGTTTTTTTTTGTTTGTTTTTTGCAGTACTATCTTATATTAATGACCGTTAAAGCAAGACTATGTAAACAAAAAAACACAGCCACAGTCCAAAAGTGGCAATTATAGGATAACGGACACAGCAAGGCATCATGTTCTATAGATCATCATGATTGTAGCATGATCCAGGGGATTAAAACGTACAAAATATATTTCAGGCCTAGTGGAATTTGGTAACTAATAATAGTAGTAAATGTGTTAAGTTGCATAAAATGGAAATACTCAATAAAGCAAGAAAAAACTACCTCAAATGTGTATTTAATGATTGGATTAACTGTTATCTGTGCTGTTGTCCAGTGACTCCAGTTGGAAAGAATCACAAGCTCTAAAGAATCACAGTAGGCCTAATGTTTTTATTAAAAAAAAAAATGGTGTACTGTGCTTACAAGGGTGAAATTGAGCTATTGGCACAATTTCATCTGTTGTAAGTCAGTCTGGTTATTAGGAACTACAACCTTTGAAACACGATAAAAGAAAAAAAAAACTTTTACAGACATTTCCTGAAAAATAATTGTTTACTGTAAATACATGACCCTTCATGGTATTGGAAAAGTCACTTGTAGTAAGTCTACTACCAATACAACCAAGCTTTAGATTTTGAACACGTCTGTTTTTGAATATTAAAAGTAATTTTAATTAATACAAATGATACGTTTTAACATCTTGGAGGAATTGGCAAACCCCTTAGGGATCAAGTGTCACTTTCAGATCATGCGCTGTGGTAGCGCGTAAAAGCATTCTAGAGTAGGCCTATGCAGCTATAATGCACGTTGGTGATTTTGAATTAATGAATGTCGATACACAATGGTTTGCTACATACTGTTAAAACTATTCGTGGTGTTGATATATTTTTTAGACTGCTGACTCTATAGAACAATGGCATGGAAAACTAACTTTATCGCGCTCCGAGAGCCCTCTAGTGGTCGGGAGCATTTCTGTTGTGTTGCAACTTTATTTCTGTTGTGTTGTACATTTTCCGTTGTGTTGTGGCTCATTTCCGTTGTGAACCTCTTTTCCACGAGATACTGAAGCCAAAAATTATCCTTAATTTTGAATTAATGTAAAACGCGTTGCAGCAGCATGCAGACATAGGCAAGGCGGCTTGCGTGCCTATTGGCTGACCTGCAGCAACAGCAGCAGCCTATCGAGAGAGGCCCTGCGTGACGCCATATCCAATGGGGGCGCTTCGCGCCATTACGTCACGTCCTGCCGAAATAGGCGTGGCCATGACCTATAAATATAGCTCGACAGGCTGATACAAACAGATTTTTCATCTCTTCAGCTAAGCTCACGCATCGCTGGATCCAGAGTGAGAAGCCGCGCCATTGAGAACAAGCCTTCTGCAGGACGAGCCTTGAACCTGAAGTCGCTGGCCTTCACCTCGCCGCCTTCAGTCGCCGTACCTGCTACGCTTTTCGGCGTCTATATCCTTTAACTCTGCTGAGAGTGTGTGTTCGCCGTTGCGACTCACACTCTCTCTCTCTTATCTAAAAGAGCAAGTGTCTTTTTAAAGATGCCTCATTCCTGTGGCTCATGCCGAGCCGCACTCAGCGACGGGGACCACCATGTCATCTGCGTTTCCAGCCTGGGTGAGGATCATGCAGCTCTCGCGCTCGCTGACGGAGGCTGCCATCATTGCGAGCTATTCCCATGGCGACTCTGAGGACTCGCCTGGCATTTTTCTCTCCGAGTCTGCACTTCCACCGTACTAAAGCGTATAAATCGCCGTACTCAACGGGTCCCCGAGCCTTTTCCAGCCTGCGAAAGCTTGCCGGTTTGGCCGCCAGCTTTGCCAGCTTCACAGCTTCACCGCTTCCGCCATTGGTGACGATGAGATAGCTGCTTCTGTGGAGGAGGTAAGCTGCTCTATCCTGGTGTCGGACAGTGAGAATTGGGCGAGCTCTGTGGACCTCCCCCCTCTGCCCGCGAGTCGTCAGGGAAACGAGCCAGCATCAAATCCGAGCTGATACATCTGCTCTCACAGGCTGCGGCGAGCCTCGGCCTTGAGTGGAAGGCGCCCGCGCAGCGCGCTCTCGCTCTGCTGGACGCCGCCCCCCTCCACGTGGGCCCCGGCCGGAGATTGAGATAAAGCCCGAGGCCTCAAAGTCTTCCTAGCCCTCTTAGGTAAGCAACGGTGTTTAAGTTTCGCCACGGCCAGACTCGCATCGAAGGTTAGCTCGTTCAGTTCCAGAAAATGCGACTGTTCCAGTGTATTCTGCAGTAAACAAGCCGGTACCACGGCCCGCTTGCCTGCACACAAAAGCCGTTTTACGGCGACCCAGATAAATCACATGAAGAATGTAATTTCTGGTATCCCGGCCATGGCCGATGTTGCTATGAGTGTAATAAAAAATGCACGAAAAATTTGTGCTCGTTCAGTTCCAGAAAATGCGACTGTTCCAGTGTATTCTGCAGTAAACAAGCCGGTACCACGGCCCGCTTGCCTGCACACAAAAGCCGTTTTCACGGCGACCCAGATAAATCACATGAAGTGTATTTTCTGTATTCCGGCCACGGCCGATGGTGTCAATTGTGCATTACATATAGTGAATGTGCCCACAACTCAGTGCCCAAAAACGCTACACAATGCATGTCCCACGGTTATCTGTAAAAACGAAACCAACACACATTTTCTGTGCAGTAAATGTGCCCGCTGTTCTGCGCCCACGTTCTCTCACAGACAAGTTGAACCCCACGGGGTTTTGTCCCGCTCGCTCTCTCTACGCAAACTGCCATGGAGAAATCGAGCGCGGCCAGCGACTCATGTCGATTGTGCATTACATGTAGTGAATGTGCCCACAACTCAGTGCCCACAAACGCTACACAATGCATGTCCCACGGTTTTCTGTAAAAACGAAACCAACACACATTCAGTCAGCTCAGGCTGACGGTGTTTCTGTGCAGTAAATGTGCCCACTGTCCCGCGCCCACGTTCTCTCGCAGACAGGTTGAACCCCACGGGGTTTTGTCCCGCTCGCTCTCTCTCCGCAAACTGCCTTAGAGAAATCGAGCGCGGCCAGCGACTCATGTCGATTGTGCATTACATGTAGTGAATGTGCCCACAACCCAGTGCCCACAAACACTACACTATGCATGTCCCGCAGTTTCTGTAAAAACGAAACCAACACACATTCAGTCAGCTCAGGCAGACGGTGTTTTGAGTGCAGTAAATGTGCCCGCTGTCCCGCGCACACATTCACTCACAGACATGTTGAACCCCACGGGGTTCACCCCGCTCATTTTCTCTTCGCAAACTGCCATACAGAAATCGAGCGCGGCCAGACCCCCCGCTGTGATCAGCGCGCCCCCCGCCTCAGATGCTGCAAGCACAGTGTTTACAGCACACCGGAGCTCATTTTACCCCTAGCGGGGTATCAGAATGGGTGCTGAACACTATAGAGAGAGGCTATTCGCTGCAGTTCGCTCGACGTCCCCGCGTTACACGGCGCGTGTCGAAACTACGGTAAAAAACGAGGTAGCTCATCTTCTTCGAGCCGAAATAGCAAAACTACTGAGCAAAGGGGCCATAGAACCTTTATCTCAGGCTCAGAGCGAAGGGGGTGTATACAGCAGATATTTTCTGGTACCGAAAAAAGACGGGGGTCCCAGACCCATTCTAGATCTGCGGCAACTGAACAGAGTGCTTGTGAAGCGACAGTTCAGAATACTTACAACAACCAGGAAAATCCTCGCACGAGTTCGCCAGGAGGACTGGTTTATGTCAATAGATCTGAAAGACGCTTATTTCCAAATACAAATAGCGTCACATCACAGGCGTTTCTTGAGATTCGCCTTCGAGGGCCAGGCATATCAATACACAGTCCTGCCGTTCGGCCTGTCCCTGGCACCCCGTACATTTACGATGTGCATGGACGCGGCTCTCGCACCCCTGAGACTTCGGAGCATGCGAGTTTTGAACTACATGGACGATTGGCTGATTCTGGCTCGATCACGCTCAGAGCTCATAGAACACAGAACCATATTACTCGAGCATCTCGAGAACCTGGGTCTCACAGTCAATTGGGTGAAAATTTGCTGTCTCCCAGTCAGAAAATTTCTCTTCTGGGAAAAGTACTGGACTCGCTGTCTATGACAGCGCGCCTGTCGCCGGAGCGCGGACTGAACGTTCAGCGCGCCGCGAAATCCTTCCGCCGCGGCACTGTAGTCCCGCTCAAAAGGTTTCAGAAAATGATGGGCTTTATGGCCTCAGCATCTTTGGTACTCCAGCTGGGTCTGCTTCGCATGCGCCCACTGCAGTCATGGCTGAAAGCGCGAGTTCCACCTCGGGCATGGGCCTCCGGTCTGTTTCGCCTCAAGGTCGATCTGAAATGCGTCTCAGCTCTGGAACCTTGGAAGGCGATCAACTGGTATCAGTCAGGCGTGAGTCTGGGGACTTCCTCGAGTGTGAAGGTGGTGTCCACGGACGCCTCCACCTCGGGATGGGGAGCGCTGCTCGAGGGCAGACCGTTCTTTGGCCAGTGGTCAGAACGGGAAAAGCTTCTACACATAAACTGTCTGGAAATTATGGCAGTCGACAATGCGCTGAGGCGTTTTTGTCCCCAAATAAAAGGTCACCACGTCCTGGTCTGATCGGACAACATGTCAGTGGTGGCCTATATAAATCACCAGGGCGGCATCAGGTCCCGAAACCTTTACAGGCTGACGGAACGCCTCCTGGTCTGGGCTCAGCACAACCTGCTTTCGTTGAAAGCAGCACATGTGCCTGGTCACCTGAATCTGGGACCAGACAGACTGTCCAGAAAAAATGTTCCAGCAGGAGAATGGTCGCTGCACCCGCTGACGATCAGACTGCTGTGGGAGACATTCGGCAGAGCGCAGGTGGACCTGTTCGCGTCCCAGGGAAACGCTCACTGTCCGAAGTTTTTCTCCAAGAGCAGGGGTGCGCTGGCCCACATCTGGCCCCGCTGCCCTCTTTATGCTTTCCCCCCGTCTCCCTCCTGCCACAGGTGTGGGAACGAATCAGGGAAAACGGATGCTCAGTGCTGCTTGTGGCTCTGCTCTGGATGAACCAGGCTTGGTTCCCAGTCCTGATGCAGCTGACCAGCACTGCCCCGTGGCCAATACCGATGAGGAAAGACCTCCTCTCTCAGGCCAAGGGCTCGATTTTGCATCCTCGCACTGAGCTATGGTCCCTGCATGCATGGGCCATCAAAGGGTACCCGCTAACCTCCCGGAGGGAGTGTTAAACACGATCACACAAGCTAGGGCCCCGTCTACTAGACGGCTCTATTCCTCAAAATGGTCTGTGTTCTCTGGCTGGTGTCAAGCCCAGGGCTTTTCACCCCTAGACTGCGGGGTTACGGAAGTTCTTTCCTTCCTTCAAGAGCTACTGGATAAGGGCAGAACCCCATCCACGCTCAAAAGTTTATGTGGTGGCCATAGCAGCGTTTACTAAACCGCCGTCTGGCCAGTCACTGGGGAGGAACGACCTGGTCGTACAATTCCTCAAAGGAGCTAGGAGGCTGAACCCTCCCAGACCTCCTTCAGTCCCCGTGTGGGACCTTTCTACGGTTTTGGAAGCCATGAAAGGTGACCCATTCGAGCCAATCCATTCGAGACAATAGTCAGACATGAAACATTTGTCTTTCAAAACAGTGTTTCTTGTGGCTCTCGCTTTGGTGAAGCGCATTGGGGATTTACAAGCGCTCTCGGTGAGCGCGACATGTATGGAATTCGGGCCTAATGACTCGAAAGTCATACTCAAACCGAGGCACGGGTACGTGCCCAAATCCCTCAACACACCGTTCAGGCCCCAGGTGATTTCCCTGTCCGCCCTTCCGGTTCATGATGAGGAGGAGGATACGAGTCTCCTATGCCCTGTCAGGGCACTGAGAACTTATGTGTCCCGCTCGTCTGCTTTCAGACAGACTGACCAGCTCTTTGTTTTGTTTAGCGGGCGTTCTAAGGGACTAGCCACGTCAAAACAGAGCCTATCCAGATGGATAGTCGAGGCCATAGCGCTGGCTTACACTTCTAAGGGCCTGCAGTGTCTTTTGGGTGTCAGAGCGCACTCCACGAGAGGCGTGGCCTCGTCGTGGGCGTGGTCTAGAGGGATTACCTTGCAGGATATCTGTACGGGGGCAGGCTGGGCCTCGCCGTCTACATTTATAAGGTTTTATAACCTAGAGGTTCCCGCCTTACAGGCTAAGCTTCTGTCGGTCTAGTAATCAGCTCTGTCTGCCCCGTTGTCCGGCTCAGAAGGCTGAATTTTGCTTGTGCATCGTTCACTGATCGATAGAACAGCTCCATGGGTGTTGAAAGACCCGTTCTGCTACCCAGTTCAGGCTGAACGCTGTTCACCCTGACTGCGTGCTACACTATTTACATGATTAGCTCCTGTAGGATGCTATTTTTGGAGAATGATGCTTACTGCCTCTATTCTCCAACTCTCTGTGAGTCTATGGTGATTATGCACTATATGAGCCCCGGGTTTCTGCCCTTGGGACTTTGGTGTCGGATCCCAGTATGCACGGCGTTTTACACTGTGTTCCCCATAGCGTAAGATATTACGCAGTACGAGAGAAACTCTTGTAAGAGAACATACTCGGTTACTAACGTAACCTCGGTTCTCTCTATAGAGGGAACGAGTACTGCGTATCTTGCCGTGCTTACAACATGCTCTGGTTCGCTTCGGCGATGAAAAAACAGTTTGTATCAGCCTGTCGAGCTATATTTATAGGTCAAGGCCACGCCTATTTCAGCGGGACGTGACGTAGTGGCGCGAAGCGCCCCCATTGGATATGGCGTCACGCAGGGCCTCTCTCAATAGGCTGCTGCTGTTGCTGCAGGTCAGCCAATAGGCACGCAAGCCGCCTTGCCTATGTCTGCATGCTGCTGCAACGCGTTTTACATTAATTCAAAATTAAGGATAATTTTTGGCTTCAGTATCTCGTGGAAAAGAGGTTTTCCCCATAGCGTAAGATATGACGCAGTACTCGTTCCCTCTCTAGAGAGAACCGAGGTTACGTTAGTGACCGAGTACGTTTTTAATTATGGGTGGCACTTCCAGTTTGGGGAACGTCCATTCAAAAATACTGAAACAAATAATTTCAAATTAGATGGTTGCCCTACAAATAAAACTTATCCGTCATTTTGACTCAATGAGCTATCCGTTTTCTTTCATGTTTTATTTAAGAATAATGTGAGAATAACGTTACACTTGGTATTTTAACGTGACATGTTATAACAAGGATATCTACGGCAAGAGTTCTTTTCAGTCTCTGCTTTCTTTTCCTCGTGATTTTCTTTTTTCCTTTTGCATTCCGCTGTAAAAGTATGAAAAAGGACAACATATACTGCCCATTTGTGGTCTGTTCTTCCGATTTAATTTACGATATGCCATTGATAATTCACAAATGCATGAAGAATCCCTCTTTTTTTCTACCCAAATCCTCACGTCTCTTTCCAGGTTTGTTTTCACAGGTAAATACAATTTATTATCTGTCAAAATGACTGAAATCACTTTGAAATAGTATCACGCAATGCTGATGTAAATATTTTTATTTTTATTAAGGCAAAGTATGTTACATAATACAGATTACCACAGTGATATTTAACCGTACGATTTTGCGGTGGAAAGATTCGCGCTTTTGGGGTTATTCATGGTCTGTTGAAAGTACCTTGTTGATGCTTTTACACTTTTAAAATTCCTTTTAATGTTCAATGGTTGAAGGGTGAGTAGAATAATGTAATGTAATGTCATTGTACAAAGTTTAATATATATATTATTGCATCCATAGAGCTAGTCTTTCACTGATTGTTTAAAGCTTATGGAAGTTACACCCATAATTCGCGCAAAGCCAGAATGAATGGAGGTAAATGGAGCTATACCCCTAAAAATCCACTTTTCTCAGGATATAATTTTTTTTCTAGTAATTTGAATGTTGTATTCGAAAGGAGATGCAAAGAAATTACTGATTGCTGGGTGTTAGATTTTTTAGAGTCACTCATTTGCTTTAAAAAGTCTTTTAAAATGTCAATGACGTCATACACATCGTTCCACCAGAGATACTGCTTTACGGCAATCCTTCAGTCACTTTGGTGCTTTCGCGCTCTGCACTTTCTTTTCATCGACAACACCGCTGACACAGGTAAATACACGCGCTAGAAGAGTTTTTGTATTGTTGTTTTAAAAGACTACGCCGAAAATACACACACACATTCTGGTCCGCCATCAAGCGGTATCTCTGGTCGTTATCAGTCCTTCACTGACCAATCAGCGTTCATTAGCAGAATGCTAGCGGGTAATAGGGCTTAATAGGGAGTGAACAGGCTTTCCGTATACGGGCTTTGATCTCGTTTTGAGTTTGACAATTGACGTGGTTCTGTGTGATTTGGATTTGGACAACTTCAAGTTACGCCCCTCGAAGACCCATCTCGCCAGGGTGGAGGAGACAGAAATATTAGGCTTGTTTGAGATAGGCGAAAAGTAGGCGAGAGTAGGCGGCTGCAGTGAGAGGAGGAGTGAGAAAAGTGCAGGCAAGACAGTCAGTTCTCTCTTCTCGTAGTGGATCAGACACCTGTGAGATCTAAGACGGATATCGCGGGATTCACTGGCGCTCATGCACGGTGTTGCTAATAAACTGGATGTAATTAAAGTTCTGTTGCTTTTATATGAAAATAAATATAATGAACAAGACACCCAAAGTACGTGTTATTTAATTACATACCAAAGACGTGTTTATCAATAATTTTTTACTTTGATTACATACATGTTTTATATATATTTTTATAAATATGACAACAATCAAATAAGCCATAGTTTAAAGCCAAATAAGGCTGCGTTTTATGGGAATTAATTTTGTTAATGGGAGTAATTATATCTTAAAACGATGTCTGTGTGATATAAATCAGATGTCATGGAGATTTATGAACATCTGATGAACATCTTTAAAAGAGCGGATTGCCGACGTTCTAAATTATTTACGTCTTAATTACATACCGTCATTCTAACATCTGGCAAGGTCTTCTCGGCGACGGAATGCAAATGAGCAAACGCCCTAATATAAACGTCTTCCAGATGAAAACGACGACGTCACACAGATGTCTGCGCGACGTGCGTGTGCTGTCTGGGTAGAGATCACACTGGAATACTCAAACATAATTTAAACATAAAAACAGGATATCAGAGTTTTAAATTCAAACATTTTAAAAGAGAACAATACATTATGGTAGTTTAAACCAATGAACATTAAGCTGTGTCGTCAGCAAGTCGTTTCCCATTGTGCTTTTGATCAGCGTCGGTGGAGAGCAACTACGCACGACTGCAGAATCCGACATGGCCGCCTTGCGCTCGCGAGAGTTTTTTGACATACGTCAGCATGGCATCAGAGCAAGGCGGACCGAACTCTGACACATTTCTAAGCGGCATGCATCTCGCGCTGATCACCGGTGATCGGTTCTGCGCAGATTTTGCTCATCTCAAACAAGCCTATTGGTTTGGTTACCATTGAAATTTCTCATGCCGACGTCATCACGCATCCTCTCCAAAGAATCCTTACTCTAAGAATGTTGTTTATCAACATCTAACAATGCTTCCTGAGTTTACAAATGTTAATGTAATTATCTTTGAGAAATATGATTTGTAAAACAAATGTCAGTCAAAGCCTTAAAATAGGTCTGTAGTGGTCTGTTTTATATTACACTGACTCTTCTGTCTTCCTCATGCTGCAGGGTATGAAATACATGGTGTGGATCTCTTAAGTAAAAATGAAAAGTCTATATCCCAATAACAACAACAATTACAATAATACAATAAAAGGAAAAATAATGTACCACTGGAAATATTTTGTTCTAAGTACTATGCTGCCCTCCTATGGTGAAAGTAAAAGGCACAACTGAATCCAAATCCCTACACCTACATTTCATGGAAGTCTCTCATCTTTAGTCTATAAACTAATTAACATGTTTGTTGATGAAAATTTCAAGTAAATATTAAAGTTCCAGTTCTTCCTCGGCTTCCCAATCCCTGTTGGTTATGAAGAGCTGGAATAAAGTGCGGTAGGAGGGGTGTCATTATTTAGGGATTCAGAGGCATCATTAGGTATTTGTAACATATTTATGGCAGCACTAGGTGGGTCATCAGGAACCTCAGGCCGAGGCCCATAATTAAGGACCCAGCATGCCGTTCTGTGCCAGGTGTACCACCAGTCTGTCTGTCATCACTAGAAAGGTGTGAGATTTCCTTTAGGTCACCCCTCCAGCCTACCCATGTAATAATAAATCCTACTTTTCTCCTGTATCCTGATAAGCCTTGTTGGACAGAATTATTAAGGGTAAATAATATAATATTTAGGCGTAGTTAATATGTTGGGGTTTGGAAAGTGTATGTTTTATAGTTTTATACACACTAGTGGTTTCTAGGAGAGGTCTGGATTTTTTGTGCAAAACTACTGCTTTTAAATCTTAAGCATCTCAAAGGAATACAGGAAAAAAGAAAGAGGTTTTGTTTAATAATTCATGCACTCATATACTAAAGAGAGAGAGAAAGGTGTTAAGATACAGGCAATTAGTCTATAGCACTTTAATGATCTGTGCCTATTCCAGGAGCTTTACTGCACAAGAGGTTAAAGAACACCGTTCTTCAAGATTACACTACTGCCTGTTTTATAGTTTAATAGAAAACCAAAGACAGACGTACTGTACAATTGATATTCAAGCCTCTATTCAGAATCTAATGTAAACATCTTTCTTTTTATCATTGAACAGAATTGTTGGATTTTACAGTGCCCAAGGCAACTCTCTTCAAATATTATTACTGCAGAAACTATATGGCTTTTGTATAGATGAATATGGTGGGGGGTTTTTTAACCCCTGCCCCCTCATTCCACTCGAACTCTGTTGTCATTTCCTTACAAGGCAATTGTCTTGTCTGGAAAGTTTATTTTCACATTCTTTTCATAGGATTAAAGTAATTCCTTTCAGCTGTGGACCTGTATCAGTGACTCAGAGGTTTAAAAATAGTCCTGGAGGAATGTGATTCTGAAAGCAATAAGAAAACGTGAAATTTCATTCACATGGGAAAAACAACAACCGTGGACCAGACAAATCAAACTTCTAGTTTTTTTTTAGTTTTTTTTTTAGATTAGGCCTGTGACAACATAATGTGATATTTTTACTAATGTACAATACATCATTACTATACTTTTTCAGAGAAAATGATTGTGATTTCAAACATTTTATAAAGGGTTTAAATGACATTACTGCTTTAGAAGTCTATTTTATAATGAATTCCTGCCATTTTTAAGATGTCTCCATCTTTTAAAAGTGCTATAACATTACAGCAGGGGTGTCTCCACAATGACCTTGCAGTTCCCAATCACAACTGTCAGGTAATTAACACCTGCACATACTTTGCCAACTTGTTAATAGCTGTACCACATGGTAGCAGCTGATAAATCTCTCAGAAGAGGTATTCTGATCAGTGGCGTGCACATTTAATCGTGAAAGTGAAGGTGCCCTTTTCGGCCGTATCGCGATGCCCCACGGAACGCGATTTCTCCAGAGGGGGACCCACCAATTAGTGTTGGGCAAAGTTACTTTTAAAAGTAATGCATTACAATATTGCTCTACTCCTTAAAAAAGTTACTAATTGCGTTACTAAGTTACTTTTTTAGGAAAGTAATGTGTTGTGTTACTTTCACCTGGGCTGGGCTTGCTTGTTATTTTTTTTATTAAAAAAAAGTTCAGTTTTTGGCAAATGTAATGGCCCTTTCACACCAAAAGTGAAATAAATAAGCTTCAAGCTGACATACATTCGCAAAGTTCCCTAAGTACTTCCCTCGAGGGAATCCCCACCATCATTTTGAAGTGGGTTCAACTTCTACAAGTGGACGAGGGAAGTTTTTTTGGACAGATCCTAGACCCCTTGATTTTGACTGAGGGAGCAAGTCTACTTATATGTACATTTCAGGCAGATCAGGACAAGTGATCAAGGGCTTAGGCCGTTCTATTTAAACTCATTGCAAGAGTTCCGGCAGTAGTGGGCACTTATGCAGCATAAGCAAAGATGTACATGATCCGAGTGAACGAGACAGAGGGAAGTTAGCGAGGGAAGGGCATAAAATGTTAACTTAAACACAGCATAGGATGCAGGAGAAGTAAGTTCACCACTTTTACTTCAGCAATAAAAATGGACAAAAAAAGAAAGAAAAAAAAGAAACAAATGTGTTGTTTAACCAAAGTAATTTTTGCTTTATCAGTTGAATTTGATTAAGGTCAACAGCAGACATTGGTTAATAAAGTGAGAATAAATACATAAAGAATATTTGTGTTATTTAACATATTCAATTAATGCAGGTTTGCGTAATATTCTGAGCTTGTATTTCATTGTTTTTATTGTTTTTGAGGAATACTGAATCTATTTTTGTGCAAGTGAGATGAGTAAATGCATGTTCACATTTAGCCTAGAACAACAATAACCAACATGTTTACACAGAGCACACAACAACTCTGCACCTCACTCTCGATTTCTCTCAATGGGAACAGGAGGTGTCACTCAATAAATGTGACTGAACAGCAGCCTACTAAGGGCCTACTAAACAGCAGCGCCCCCCTCCAGTCCCTTCTTCCCGGAAGTGCACGATGTCACAAAGTCATGGAAAGCACCTTTTTCTGTCAGAAACCGCTCAGCTACCTCCTCTGCTCTCACTACCCTCGATGGCGGGGCGGCCAAAGGGTATGTGTAGATCCGGGGCGGCAGTGGCTCAGTGGTTCATGTAGGTTGTCTACAAACCGGAAGGTTGGTGATTCCATCCCCGGTTCCACCTGACCAAGTGTCGAGGTGTCCATGAGCAAGATACCTAACCCCAGCTGCTCCCGACGAGCTGGATGGCGCCTTGCATGGCTGACACCGCCGTCGGTGTATGAATGAGTGAATGAATGGGTGAAAGTGAGGCAATATGTAAAGCGCTTTGGTGGCCATGGGTCTGTTGAAAGCGCTATATAAATGCAGTCCATTTTACCATTTTACCATCCCCCAGGTGGAGCGTGCAGTTGTGGTGCAGTTACACCTTGCCCCTCTCATCCCCCTCAGACAGGATTCTGCAGTTCGAGGACACAACCACTCTCCCTCACGGGAACCGTGGAGCCAGGTAAATGTGCCACTACACTCACAGCCCCAACACTGGTAAGCCATTCCTTCCAAGGCGGGCGCCGTTAAAACAGCCATGAAGAGAAACGCAGAGAAAACTGAAGCGCAAAGGAAAACCGGTATTGCAAAACTATATGGCATTATATTGACTCCATACATGTCTATTGTCCATCTGGTCTCCCTTTCACGGTGTCTAGAAGCCTGGCTAGCACTTACCAGCCTCTACCAATCTCGCTGGGTCATTCGGACGATCAGACTTGGAAATGCGATTCAGTTTGCCCAGTGTCCCCCCAGGTTCAGCAGCGTCCGGTTTACCTCATTGGCAGACAAGGATGCTCCTGTTTCTTCCCGGAGGTGCAGGAGGAGGTCACAAAGTCATAGAAGGCACCTTTCTATGCCAGACTCCACTGCCTCCTCCGCTCTCACTACCCACGATGGCGGGGCGGCCAAAGGGTACGTGGAGATCCCCCAGGTGGAGTGTGCAGTTGCGGTGCAGTTATGCCCACAAAATGCTGCCACCTGGCGGTGTCGTCCGCATCTCCCATCCAAGGCCTGTAAGTTCCTGGCTGCTCTCACGGCCAAGGCCTACAGTGGCGCTGGACAGGCCAGCTCTTTCCTTCATGCTATGACCCTCCTGCAGGTATATCAAGCCAAAGCACTAAAAGATCTACATGAGAGTAGTTCTGACCCAGGGTTGATGGAGGAGCTGCATACTGCGACGGACCTCACCCTCAAGGCATGAAAAGTCACTGTGCTGTCCCTTAGGCAGATGATGTCCATGCTAGTGGTCCAGAAATGCCTTCTCTGGCTGAACCCATGGTCAAGATGAAGGTGGTCGACAAAGTACGATAAAGGCCCCAACACCGGTACGCTGTGTCTTCTGAGGCGGGCCTCTGTGCTCCACAGTGCTGCCTCACTGCGGGGATGTCTGTTGTCCCTCTGGTCCCCCTTGCACAGTGTCTGGAAGCCTGGCTAGCGCTTACCAGCCCATCTCGTTGGGTCATCAGACTCGGCAATGTGATTCAGTTCAACCGGTGTTCCCCAGGTTCAGCAGCGTCCAGTTTACCTCAGTGGCAGACAAGGATGCTCCTGACCTGCGTTCGGAGATCGCAGTCCTATTGGTGAATGACGTGATAGAGCTGATCCTTCCAGCCAATGTGAATTCAGGAATTAAGGTGGTCTACGCTTCCTACGCAAGTATGCATTTCCCCCAGTGAGCCTGCTTGCACAGACACTGTGCACGGTCAGGGAGGACGAGAAGCTGGTCTTAATGATACACCAATGATACACTTGGTTACACCTGTGTTTTGCTAGAAGATAAGTTTATCTATGCATCATCTTTTTACTTTTTTAATTCATTTTATAACTGTATCATATATCTCTTTTAATTTCTTTTATAACTGTTTTAATTTTTCTTGCTTTTATTTTGTGATTATTTTAATTCCTTTCTGTAAAGCACTTTGAATTTCCATAGTGTATGAAATATGCTATATAAAAAAACTTGCCTTGCCTTGCCTTAATGGTTGCACCTTATTGGCCCACCCGGACCTGGTTCCCAGAACTCATGCTCCTCACAACAGCCACGACAGGCGAGATCCCAATTCGTTAGTCCGATGTAACGTCTTTGTTCTCTCCTTCAGGGGACGGGGGTTACATTAGTAACCTAGACGTTACTTATTTGAAAAAGTAACAAATATTTTTAGTAAATTTAAAATTAATGCTTTTTTTCAAGTAACTTAGTTACTTGATAAAAAGTAATTTGATTATGTAAGTTGTAATGCAACTTACAACACTACAACACTCCACCACTGTTCTAAAGTTTAAAGATCCTGAACTATCCCCACACTAACCAAGCCCTTGTAAAGTACTTAAAAATGCATATTTAGAGGCCTACACTGTAGTTGCATTGAACTCTATAAATGTCTTCTCAGTAAACTAGGTTAAAGCTTTATTATGTTCATCTCAGTACAGTCAAGAATCATTTGGAGTAGTTGATCGATGATTTTCTAAATGGGTTCTGCTATGTAAACAATATTAAAAATTACAGCCCTCTGAAATCCACTGTTGCATTTCTTAAATCTAAACATATTGGCATTTCATTTAGTCACTAAACGTATTAGGAATTGTGAAAAAAATATTGAAGGCCATAGACGATTGCTATAGCATCCAGCAATCGATTCAGCTATGTTTTGTGACTTTGGCATGCTGGGAGATTGAAATTGTAAGTACTATTCTGCTTCCGTTCTGTTTTTACCCAAATTTAGTGAGAATACAGTGGATGTCTGACTAGAACCAAGTAAGTAAGTAAGTAAGTAATACATTAATAAATAAACAATACATTACATTATATTCTGCATTTTTAATTACTTCACAATTACCTGAAATACTGATAGCAGATATACAGAAACACTAGCTGTCTGTAGTTGGAGATGTAGTTGTAGGCTGATTTATAATCACAGATAATAAGAGTAGGGGAGACCAGGGACAGTTGTAACACTTTTTGCAATTTTTAGCAATACATCAAAAACCATTTATACTGGAATAACCAATTTGTTATATTACAAACTTCAATCTGTCAACTGCTGAAACAATGTATTTAAGTGGTTTTATGAAATATGTACAGGTTGCAAAATTAATTTTAATACAATCTCTCCATTGTTACAACCATCCCAGTGTACAGGGACGGTTGTAACACATGTCAGGGAGGGTTGTAACGTGTCTAAAATATAGGCTACATAATGAATTAATCGTATAACCTACTCAAAATGGACAATATTATTTATCAGTCAACCCAGCGGGCACCTTGACGTCAATTTAACATCAATATGACATCAAACATTGATGTCAAAATAACATCACAAAATAGGTAAAAAAAAATGAAAGTCATATTCACGTCAAAGTGTCGGTCAATTTGATGTCAAGATTTTGACCTCTGATGATTGTCAAAACATAACCAACACCATTAGATCACCTTTACTCTGTTCATCTGGCTGTTCGCCACTCAGTTTCAGCAGCCAAACAAAATCTAAAGTTAAAAACATAAGGGTCAAGAGCCCAACTAAAGCAAATATTGATCACCAAAATGGTGACTTAAAATTGTGATTTTCTCCTTCAGTGATTCTGCTTGTTAACATCAGGTGTTCATCAATTATGACCAATCACTCAATTAATCACTTAATTATCTCATTAACTTTAACACTGCTTCAGACACTGTTTGAAAAACAGTCAATGTTTGATGTCACATTTATGTTGAATTGATATCGAAGCTTGATATTGAATGATATCAAAATAGCATTACAATGACATCAACATCATGACATCCTGACGTCAAATAGATGTAGAATTGACATCAAATGCCAACAAAGCATGACATCAAAATAACAGCAAGATGATATCTGCAGAGGTCTAAATCTTGACATCAAATTGACATTGACACTTTGACATCAATATGACTTTCATTTTTGACCTATTTCGTAACGTCATTTTGACCAATGTTTGATGTCATATTTATGTTAAATTGACATCAAATGCGCACTGGGATGTTATTGTGTTATATGTATATTTCATATTTCTAAGTAGCCTAATGATTACCCTTTCCAGCACAGGTCCCCTGTCTGTCTTCCTCTTTCTTATTTGGCATGCTGTAAGCAATCACGTTTCCACTGACTATTTTTATATAAAAAAAAGATAATTACCTTAAAATGTGATTTGATGACATTTTACATTTAATTTGCAATGCACAGTGCATATTTTACTTTTAATTTGCACATTAAATGGAAACTATGCAGGTTTTTTTATAGCTTAATTAGTTTTTAAAATATAAATGAAACTTGCTTGGTGATTCTGGGACAGTTGTAACGGGGAGTTACAACCGTCCCAGTATCACCAACCATGTTTTCATCTCATGTGAGCTAGCTTGACTGATAGTTTGACACTTGTTAGCCATTTCTAGTTTTAGCTTACAAAACAGTGATTCTAATAATACTTGTTTGAATTCATAAACATTTTATCTTATAACAGCATCCAAAAAAGTACATCAGAAAGAAAAGTAATTTTTTACCTCAAAAACAACCTTTTGTCGATAACTCTGTCAGGAAGTTTCTAATGTGGCTCCCTTTTTGGCAAAAATGGAGGGAAACTAACTGAGCATAAGCACAGTGAGTGTCATCACTCTAGGTTGTTTCTTATTGGAGGAATTCAAGGTGTTACAACCGTCCCCTGTTACAACTGTCCCTGGTCTCCCCTACTTTAAACATGACTGCCACAAGAGGGTGCTCTCAGGCTAGCACAAAAAGCACTAGCTCAACCACTGGCAAGTGAACTTTGTGAACTATCCTTCCATTCAGTGCTGGATGCCTATGAAGGAATCTGGACCAACAGAGACATGCTGCCCTGTGGGCCCATCAGTGGAAAAGTGCTTGCTGGTGGACCTTTTGTTTTAACATACTTTTGTCCATCTTCTCTGGTCTGCATCAGCATTGTGGACTTTGGGCACATGCTGGAATTGCACTGGCAAAGCTCCTGAGTCATCAACATGGCCTGAACAATTGTATGGGGAGATTTACCAGGGGCCATTGGGGCCAGCAGCTGCCCACACAACTAACGGGTCATGCTCTCTGCCTATACAAACACACAAGCATTCATTCTTTTTAACATACAAATGGTTAAAAAACATGTGTGGTATTTATATTCATGTGAACAGGTACTACTAACAAAAAAAAATTCCTGACCTCAGCGTCTGTATAGTAAAAGGCCTGAAGAGGCAGTTTTTAAGGCATTTATTTCATCCTAATTCTTCATCTGTCATGCAGATTATAAATAAAGTTTAAATAAAGTGTGTAGGTGAAACTTAAATGATCAGTTAATTAATTGTTAATTTATTGTAAAATGCACAGTTTGTCATGACAGTACAAAAAAAAAAAATTAAATTCAATTTTGTTTTCTATGAAATCAAATTTTTTATATTTTAAAATGTAAGTTTGTTAGACACCATTCAGAAAATATAAACCAAAAGAGGGGAGTATTGAGTTACATCAACTGCAGAAACTGTTGAAAGCTATGTGTTGAGAATTAATAAATACAAAAAAAAAAAAAAAAAAAAAATTCTGGCTAATGTTTGACACAAACTGTCTGTAAGATTTCTTTTAAATAATGCTTTTACTCAGCAAATTTGAAGAATTTTTTCTTGAGCAGCAAATCAGCATGTTAGAATGATTTCCGAAGGATCATGTGACTGAAGACTGGAGTAATGATGCTGAAAATTCATCACAGGAATAAATAATATTTTAAAGTTTATGAAAATAAAAAAACAGTTATTTTGAAAACAACAACAACAAAAACAGTTATTCAAATGCAGCCTTGGTAAGCATAAGAGACTTTTTCAAAATAACAAAATAAAACAGGAGACAGGAGGTAATGGGCTCAGTGTCATTTTTATTAAATAGTTAAGGAACAAAAAACTACACACTGAAAAACCTACAACTCCTGAACACGGCGGATGGAGCCGACAGTAGGATGCATGGCATTCCAGTCACTGAAGCGGCGGTACTCGCCTCTCTCCAAGAAGTACTGATGTCCCCTGTAGTTAGGATGCTCGAAGAAGACCCAGGCTCCATCCAAAACGTTACAGGACTGGACCTCACGGTGATGGAAGCGGTCATAGAGAGAGGGCCAGTCCTCAATGCACTCCATAATCTGACCCTGAAAGTCAGGCTGCTTATACAGATGGATACGGAAAATGCCAGTGTGCTAAAACAGAGAAAGTAGTTTCCCAAATATCATGACAAATTCATTTACGAAGAGCAAACAAAGCAGCATATCCAAAATACAAATCATCATAATGTTAATGCTAAACTATACAGTCTATAGGGGTGGTTTAAATGGTTTACAGGACTGTCCCCCACCCCCTAATTACTAATTACTCTATTAAACTAATTACGCTTCTCCATCCAAGCTCCTCCTCTTGTCCAGTCAGTATTTGACATTCTAATTGCCCTTTGAATCAGAATAAATTCTCGAAATAAGTTGTACTTTAAAATCTTGAATTAATGATATCTGCAATACATTCATGTTTCTGTTCTGTTGAAACTAAGGGGTTGCTGCTGTCCCTGCTCTTACCTATACTAGGCTGCATGGATGCGCAGGGAGTTCTTGCAGAACAGAACCATTCCGCCAATCCTAACTGTATTCTAATTGTCAATCATATTTGTCGATAGTGGTCCTGGCAGAAACAGTGTTATTCAGCATCTAGTAGAGTTTATGGCCAATAATACTGTTCCTGAATGATTAGTGTCAAACATATGTCCAGCATAGGTGACTGATTTTGCTGGAAAAGAGGAAAACAGACCTGCAGGGATGACTTACATTTCGCACCATGCGGCAAGAGCTAATAGAGTCATTGAACCCCATCCAGCGCTGGTAATCAGGATACTCTCCCCTGGTTAGAATATACTGGCAGCCCATGAAGTTTGGACGCTCATACAAAACCCAGGCCCCACTCTTGACTTGGATGGAGTTACAGTGGCTGAAGTGGGACGACAGCTCTGGGCAGTCCATGCTGCACTCAAAGGAACGTCCCTGAAAGTTTTTGTCCTCATAAAAGACAATATGTATGGGAGAAGATGTAGAAACACAGATAAGCCTTAAACAAGACTGTAGAGCCAGTTTATGCAAGCAAAATATTTCTTACTTTTCCCATTTTGTCCATGTTTGGGGATAATTTGATACCTCCTTTTGCTGTATGCTGTGTATTAAAAGGGCAATGAGCGAGATTTATATGTTTCACATTGAGTTGCTCTGCCAGGCAAATCATTGTTATATGAATGGCTCCAGCAATTGCATCATCAACAGCTGATACTGCGATTGTTTCTAGATTGTTCATGTAGATTAATGCAGTGGCCATTGTATGAAACCCTGACCTTTTGATTCTGCAATGGCTGAGTCCAGAAAATATTTATTGGGCCAAGTAAATTGTTTTCCAGCTGCTGGTACTGGCAGAGTTCAAGCAGCATTGGCATCTAGTCACATTCTCATACTGTATGAGGCGTAACACTTCCTTTAGAATGAACTGATGCATTAGTGTTTGTGCCCCACCCCTAAATGTTCTACTGTTGGACAGCAGGTTCATTTAGCTGCACAATAACACAGAAACTGTGAAACACAGAAACTAAGAGTAGGCTATACACAGTCATATACACAGTCATTTATATATATATATATATATATATATATATATATATATATATATATATATATATATAATGCATGTATGTATGACACTGTGTATGAAACTGTCACTTGAAGCTGTTGTGAGTCTTTTATTCAGCACAACAAAACACCAGAGGCAATCAAGCTGCCATGATGTTACCATTAAAATGACAACAGATTAAACAAAGGTGTTTTGCTGTTTTCAGAAAAGGAATAAAATGTTTTCATGACAGCCTACATAGTCTGATGAACAGGGCTTCAAACTTGTTTTCATGAAACATAATTGGATCCCCCTTTTTTAAAGCACAAAACATGCATGTGTAAACAGTATATTAAAACAAGGTAGCAGCTATTTATTGTAAAGGAGTTTGCAAAAGGATACCATTGCATTGAGTACAAATAGCAAAATACAATATTTTTACACTTAAATACAGCAGTGTAATCATTATCATGTTTATAATGTAAATGACATCATCAATAATCTAAATTATAAGGTAAAATATCTGCGCAATGGTGGACGGAATTACTGAAAATAGCCTTTTGCACTCAAGAGTTAATTTACACTTATGTTATCTTAAAAGAAAATATATAATAATTTATTTTTGTTTCTTGTTCAGAATATTTGGTGGAAAATAAATTACAATACACATTTTTATTAAAATATAACTTATGAACTCACAAAGCAGTCATTAATGGAACTATAAATTAAAGACTGGTGTATAAGAATGCTTTTTAATATAATTTTCAGATCACATATGTTTCGAGCATTTCGGTTCAATATCATATTGTCTGCTAACTGGCAACAAGTCAAAAAAAAAAAAAAAAAAACTCCCATAAATTGATGCCTCTTCAAAATTGTCACTTTTCAATACTTTTTCAGTAGTTGTGATAACGTTTTAATTTCAACAGTCTGTGCTGATCTGGCGAATGGAGCCCACAGTGGGATGCATGGCCCCCCATTCAGTGTGGCGTCTGTACTCTCCCTTCTCAAGGAGGTACTGACGGCCACGGTAGTTTGCATGCTCGAAGAACACACAGGGACCTGAATAGACCTTACAGGAATGGACCTCTTTGCAGAGAAAACGTTCCTGAATAGATGGGGTGCTGTCTGTAACTTTCCATGTTTTGGCCATCAAAATTGGGCCTCTCAAAGAGTTTCAGCTTGAGATGTCCAGTTACCTGCAGGAAATACAAATCATGTTTCTATGTACACACCCAATCACACTGTTAACTTAGTTATTCAAAGTGATCATGTGTGGTGTTATTGGACTTACATGCCTGACTAAACGACAAGATCGGACACAGTCATTGAAGCCAATCCAATGGTGATAATCTGTAAATTCCCCTGGGGCCAGTATATACTGATAGCCCATGTAGTTTGGCCGCTCATACAGAACCCAAAAGCCCCCTTCACCCTTGCAGAATTACAGCGGCTAAAAAAAGAATGAAGGTCACTTGTGTCCCCCTTACACTCATAGGATCTTCCTTGGAAGTTCCTGTCTTCGTAGAACACGATCTGTCAAACATAACAATGACAGTTTACATTGTGCTAAAACATTATGACAGACTGTGGGATATGGACAATCAGGGAGAAAGAGGCACTTACACTCTCAGTCGTCATTGACAGATGTGAAATGTTGGATGGAAAACTGCATGTAGTCTCTTTATATAAGTCCTGAACAAAGGCACAGGTTGAAAAAATTTAATCAGCAATTCAAAAAAATTATCCAAGCTCAATGTATTGTTTTAAAGCACTGAATCATAGATTTGTTCAACAATAAAATTGTGAGTACCAAGCATCCTAACCACAACCAATGAATCCCATATTCAGGCTTTACAACATGCACATTGTTGGTATATACTTAGTCAGCTCAGGCTGATTATTTGTTACTACAGAAATATCTTCTACATTCAAATATTTGCCAACAGCATCCTCACACTTACAGTTTCAGCAAAATAACTGTTTGGCAACGATTGGCAACCATGATATTAAATTGAATTGAATGAGGCATCTATATAGCACTTTACTATGTACTACTACACCCAAAGCGCTTTACAATCATATCAGGGGTCTCTCCTAAAACACCAGTGTGCAACATCCACTTGGATGATGCAACGGCAGCCACAGAGCAACAGCGCCAGTGCGCTCACCACACACCGGCTATAGGTGGAGAAGAGAGAGAGTGATTGAGCCAATTCAATGGATGGGGATTATTAGGAGGCCATGCTTGATAAAGGCCAATGGAGGGAATTTGGCCAGGACACGGGGGTTTCACCCCTACTGTTTTACGAGAAGTGCTATGGGATTTTTAATGACCACAGAGAGTCAGGACCTCAGGTTAACGATGGTCTTGTTACAGTATAGTGTCCCGTCACTACACTGAGGCATTAGGACCCACACAGACCACAGGGTGAGTACCCCCTGGACCCATACTCCCATGTCTCCATCCTTCCACAAAACAGGAAGTTCCTGAGGTTTGCTTTTGGGGGCAAAGCATACCAGTATCGGGTTCTTCTGTTCGGCCTAGCTCTATCACCCCGTGGATGCAGCTCTGGCGCCTCTCAGACTGCAAGGGATTCGCATTTTGAACTATATAGACGACTGGCTTATTCTAGCACAGTCGGAGCAAATAGCGGTTCGGCATCGAGATGTCGTTTTCGCTCATATAAAGAAATTGGGGTTGAGACTGAATGCCAAGAAGAGTGTGCTTTCTCCAGTACAGAGGACTAACTTTCTCTGTGTGGTGTGGGATTTATTGACGATGCGGGCCATGCTATCGCCTGCTCGTGTTGCTGCTAACCTCACAGTCATAAAAGAAATAAACCTAGGTCAGTCCCTCACAATTTCAGAGACTGTTGGGTCTGATGGAAGCTGCGTCCAACGGGATACCTTTTGGCTTGCTGTACATGAGGCCCCTGCAGTAGTGGCTCAAGACCAAAGGGTTTTCTCCGAGGGGGGGACCTACTTCGTATGATCATACACTGTCCGTTCGTTGGCCAGAGGAGAACTGGCCCCCTGACTGAGCCTGGGTTCTCCCAAGGTTTTTTTTCTTTGTCATCTGATGGAGTTTTGGTTCCTTGCCACTGTCGCCTTTCTTCACCTTTGTCGCCACTGGCTTTTGGCTTGCTTAGTTGGGGACATTTTTTTTATTTTATATTTAACAATATTATTACAACATTATTTTCCTGTTATCTCTGTAAAGCTGCTTTGAAACAATCTGTATTGTAAAAAGCGCTATATAAATAAAGGTGACTTGACCTGACTTGACTATGATCAAGATCACGCTGGGGTGCCTCTGCGCCTTGGTAATATGGAGGGAACCTTGGTTCTTGTCCCAGGGTCCAGTGTAAGCGGTAATGGAAGGCCGCTCAGCTCAGGGTCTGTGGAGGAGTCATCATATTTCGTGGCACATAAATTACATGGAGATGATGGAGGTCTTCATGGCATTGAAGCACTTCCTCCCCTTCCTCCCAGACCTAAGAGGCCATCATGTGTCCGTACAGACATCAAATCAGTGGTCTCTTACATAAATCACCAGGGGGTGTCTGCATTCGCGTTCACTATGCAAACTGGTCGACCAGATTCTGAATGTATCAGAATGTAGGAGCAGACATCCTGTAGAGACAGGGGCTGACGCCCGGGGAATGGAGACTTCACCCTGAGGTGGTGGAGCATATATGGGAGGTTTACGGTCAAGCAGAAGCACGTCCACTGGGGCTGGACGCTATGGTACAGAAAAGGCCAAGGCTACGTCTGTACTCTTTTTCCCTGATTCCTCTACTCCCAGGAGTTCTGGAGAAGGTCTGCCAGGACGAAATAAGTATGCTGGAAGCACCATACTGGCTGATTATGGTTCTCAGACCTAGTGTCCCTCCTCTGCGGCTCTCCCCTGGAGATTCTGGTCAGACGGCCTCAACACTGCCACACTAGAGCAGTTGTCCGGGGAGGCTCCTCAAGGGAGCTTCGTCAAATTTGTGGAGTGAGATCTGGTTTCCAGTGAATCAGCGTTCGCTGTTGAGGACGCCGCCAGCCTCACTCCCAATCCAGCACTCAGCCAGAGCCACCCAGCCTACGAGGATCGACAGCCTGAGCCCACCATAGGCAGCTCTAGGGAATCCTCCGTGACGTTAGAGCCCACGTCCGCAAAAACGACCAAGGACCAAATCGGCGCGGAGCCCGAGCAGCACGTGGCTGACCAGGTGTATGAACCGGCCAAGTCATCCATCGCCGGGAGAGTCTTTTGTAAGTGAGCCCCGCCCACCCTGCCGCTATTGAGAGTGAGTTGTTGGCAGAGGCACTGGTAAATTTTGAGTTTGAAGAGGATGTTATTTTGCCCTCATTACAATTATCTGAACCAGTCTGTCTTATGCCTGTCTCGCTGACCCCACCCAGCCCCCCTCCCACTACCTCTCCAGACAGAGATTTTGAACGCTTTGGTTTTTTTTTGGTTTCTGTGTGGGTCTCCAGTCTCTTCCTCAGTTCTCAGTGTGGACCATCGGCCATTTGGTATATAAGTATAAAGATAAATCTTAGAGGCCATGTCCTAAATGGCACACTTCATGTGCATTTGTGGGACTCACAATGGCTGCCGTGCTTGTGTATGTTAAGTCCTCAAGATCGTAGGGTGTCCCATTTTGTAATTTTAGGTTTCAGAACTGTGCTTGCGAGCGCCCCTTCGCGTCTGACATACTGCATCACTGTGCACCTTTTCTGAGCCCTTACTGAATCGAGCAATGCAGCAGACTTCTACCCAACATTCAAAATGGCATTTCATTATGAAAGTGTGGACTCAGAGGAAGATCAGAAGGGCTTAGGGTTTCATTTGGGACAGGGCTAGAAAGTGTCATTGGCTTAACTTCATGACGTTCATCACATTTACAATTTTTTGCCATTTTGACATGAAATATTTTTTATTAAATGCCTGATAACTCCCTAATATTGACTGAAGTCATTGTAAGCTATTGAGTTTTTTTAAGGTTTTGAATACTGATCCGAATAATTAGTAGTTATTTTAGAAGGATGCATTAACACTTGAGTCATTACTATCCAAAACCTTACAAAAAACGTAGTAGTTACTAGTAACTCATTTGTTCCTGTGTAGTACTCATTAATGACTGAACAGTAAAGGGTTACTGCTGCACCTCTCTTCATGCAAAATTACATAATGTATATATCTGTTCATTTGACAGAATTAGAGGTCATTTCTTTATTAAAAACATTCAGCATAGTTTCTAGTGACAATTTAAATATTGTCCACAATTTCAAGGATCAGCATGATGTAAAACTTAAACAATTCTCAAAGAAAAACTATTGACAACAGACAAGCCTTTTTTATTATGACTGCCAACACCTTGAAACAATTCTATTATAAGGTTTTATAGCAGACACATTTCTTGATTAAACCCTGGTCATTTGGTCAAAGACTGATTTTTAAGATCAGTGTATTAATAGGAGAGCATCTAGAGTCCTGTGTTTTAACCATACATGGTAACAGAATACATTTTTTCAGTATATCACACGCTAATGTAATGAAATGCAAATCTGAAAATTATTAACATAAGTATTTTTTAAGTACTTAAAAAATATTTGGTAATTTAAGTAATTCGTCAAACTTGGTAACTCTTGCCTGACCCGATTTCTGTTGCTCTTTCACACTCGTTTACTGTCTCTCTCTCGCTCTCTCTTTCTGGCTGTCTTTCATTCTATTTGTTTCATGTAGGCTGTGATTGCACAATTTAAATTAACAGAAATCAAAGACCTGCTTGATCATCAGGTTCCAGGGTATTTGAATGACAAAAACCATTATCAGCCTATAAAGTATAAAAGGCAGCAGTAGACAGACAGCAACTGGACAGAATCCCACAAAGAATAGCAAACATGGGCAAGGTATGTATTCGGTATAGCTGTCAAAAACAGCAAAAACCTCTATGATATGGTTAAATTAAAAGATTATTATTATTATTTATTTATTTTTATGTGGGAAAATGTCAAATTCATAAAAATGTTTTAGGTCATTTTATTGAACATTTGATGCATACACAAGCTCTAAATAAACATACCTGGCCTGTAATGCAAGCAACAACAACAACAACAACAAAGCCAGTAACTAATTATTAAAGGTTACAGTGAGTCCATCAACTTATATTTAAATATACAAACTTTTCTTGGTAGATTATCTTCTACGAGGACAGGAACTTCCAGGGTCGCTCCTATGAGTGCAGCAGTGACTGTGCTGACATGTCTACCTACCTCAGCCGCTGCAACTCCTGCAGAGTGGAGAGCGGTTGCTTTGTGGTTTTTGAACGTCCTAACTTCATGGGAAACCAGTTCTTTATGAGGAGGGGCGAGTATGCTGATTACATGCGCATGGGAATGAGTGATGGCATCAGGTCCTGTCGCATGGTTCCTCAGGTAACACATTTATTCAACCAGCATTCAATGCCAGTCCCAAAATGCAAACGTACCTTATGCTGGTGACCAGCAATGCTGGATTTTTCAGCATGGATTAAGTTATATGTTTCAGTGCATTTGAATCAGAGTGTGCTGAATCATACATGCACTAAAATCAGACTGAATTAAAACATTTCTTTTCAATTTACAGTACAGGGGATCCTATAGTATGAAGATCTATGAGAGGGAGAACTTTGGAGGTCAGATGTACGAGCTGACAGATGACTGCGATTCCTTCCTGGACCGTTTCCGCATGTCTGACTGCCAGTCCTGTCATGTGATGGACGGCCACTGGCTCATGTATGAGCAGCCCCACTACCGAGGAAGGATGATCTACTTTAGGCCTGGAGAGTACAGGAGCTTCAGGGATATGGGATACAGCAATGTCAGATTCAGCTCTGTTAGAAGAATCATGGACTTGTGTTAAATTCACGGTTTAAAAACATAAATGATAATATAAGTATAAACAATAAAATTCTCATAATGCATTTATGTTGTTGTCTGTTATGTTGGCCTATATACACACCATATCCTTTTTACCAGTATATAGCACCAGTATAAAAACCAGTGGAAAATACAACATATCAAACAAATTTTAATTCAATTTTAACTCTCTCCTATCGCTCTACTGCCCATTCAAAAAAAAAAAAAAAAAATATATATATATATAAATAAATATATATACAGTACATGTATATATATATACACAGTACATGTGTATATACTATATATGTATATATATATATATATATATATATATATATATATATATATATACATAAGCAAACAAGGCATTGATTGTTTTTGACGTTTGCATGCATTTATTACAATACTTTTGTACCACAATGTGAAAACAATGTATCATTAATACACTTCTGAATAATGAACCTGTCATACACACATAAATGGAAAAGAGCAATTTGAAAAACTTATGTGGACAATGTTGGTAATTGTATAAACTCTTAAAAAGATAATACTTTTTAACACCACAATCAGCTAATCTTCAAAATGTTTGCTCTTAAACATTAGTTTTGGATTGATCTAATTTTAGGGTTTACACTGAAAAAAATGCTAGTTTATAAAATAAGTCATGAGGCGCATTTCCATTACAGATTTGCACAAAACTTTTGCGTTCTTTTCTAAATGTCGACAAAAAACTATTGCGAAATGACGGTGTTTCCATTAACCGATGTTATACGACTAAAACATTTTTTTTTTCCTCTCGAGATAAGTCATTCCAAAAATCACGACGACGGATGTTGGTAGGTTTATGTATATCCCAGCTACTGCAATGGCCATTATTATTAATCGGCTGTTGTTTCTGGGTGTTTCTCCCTCATATCTGCTTCGAGGTCTTGATTGTGGCATTTCTTTGAGGTTTAGAATCCAGTGTTCCTGTAATTATTTTGTCTTTTATGAATTTAATAAAGAACTCTGTCTTGTATTCTGTCCAACCATACCGCGTCATCTACGTCAGGTGACCTGTAAATGCGCAAAAACTTTCCATTGCAGTTTTGCGAAATATTTCTTTTTCGAATTGCCTGAAAAACCACCTCATGTGAGCGTAAAAACTTTTTTGCGATAAATGAATCTCTAGCATAAGTTCTGCTGGGAGGACTCAATTGTTACGTCACTCATTACCTTCTCATCTGTCCAATCGTGTTCTAATATTGTGGAATATAAGATAGGTACTGACACATGTCTGAGTTCGCAGATGCTGACGCTTCCATTTATGCTCCTGTTCAGCCGCCAACCAACATGTCTCAGGACACGCATATTGTTTACAATTATCGAGTTCCGACGATGGATATGTCCCGCCGTCTTTCCTTCTGCACGTCACAGTTCCCGCAATCAGTGCCGCATCTCCCCGTGGGCACAGCGGTTTTAGGAGAGTTTTTGATAAGCCAAGGCCTCTCAAGAGATAATCCGGCAGGAAGAGAACTGCAAAATCATCCTCAACTTGTCCAGCAAAAGAACCTCGCTGTTTGCACCGGTGCATTTATCCCGCAGAATCAACGATCCACCGACGAATCAACAACTCCGCAATTCACGAGAGGCGATCTTCTCACACTGGTTTTCAAGTTCAATCTCCACTTCCAAGGATTTCAAGTTGGGTTTTCAAGTTTTGGTAGGCGCTTCCACCAGCCACTGTTAAAATGTCCTCAATATGTACCATGATTAAACTTCATTCAGGTAAATATTTCTTCGCTGTTTCCTACACCAGCGGCAGAGTTCAAATTGGTGTCTAAGGCGACGTGGCGTGTTTCTAATAACTGCTGATCTGCAGACTGCAACGCAGCATACTGCAACGCTCTAAACAGCAGGGCCGGTTCTCTTACGAGAGGTTCTCTCGTATTGCGTAAGCTAGCTTACGCTACGGGAAAGATTCATCTTTGCTGAGAGTTTGAAGCCAAAAATTATTTCATAATTTGTATCCATTGACAACGCAGTTTCTCTGCGGCAGACCTAGAGCGGGCTAGCTAGCAGCTCATTGGTTCGCTCAGAGAGAACTGCTTAAGCCTATGGGAGAGCGGGGCTGAACCCGCTACCAATGGGAAGCGCCCGCGCGCTCATTGCATCATAGCCCGCCAGAGTGGGCGTGGCTATGGTGTATAAAACAGTCTCTCCCAGGCTTATATGTTGATTCATTTCATCTTCAGCAAGCTACACGCTTCTGCTGTTTCTGAGAAGAGGAAAGCCGTCGCCGTCGAGAAGGCATCACTCTAGCGAGCTCACGGACCCTGAAGAAGCCGGCCGTCTTCGCCACCTTCAGCCGCCCTGCAAGCTAGTGCCATCCGACGACTGTATCCTTCTCTGTTTTAAAAGAGCTGAGCGTCTTTTTAAAGATGTCTCGAATTTCCTGCGGCTCTTGCCGCGCTCCTCTCGAGGACGGAGACCGCCATATTGTCTGCGCTCTCTGCCTGGGACTCGAGCACGCAGAACTCGCCCTCGCGGATGGAGGTTGCGACTTCTGTGAAAGCCTGCCATTGTCGTCCCTGCGGGCACGACTCCTAGCGGCTCAATCCGCTCCCGCGCCGCCTCTCTCTTCGCCGCGTAAGAAGAAACGCCGCGCCCAGAGGCCGCCGGAGCCCCCTGCGGAAACATGCGGGCCGCCGCCGCCACCGCCGCCGCTTCCCGCTCTCCCTCCCCGCCCCAGCCGGACTTACAGTTGCCGCCGAGTGGCCGCTCTGTCGCTTCCGATGACGCCGCGGAGGAGAAGGACTCATGTTCACTGCTCGCTTCAGACAGTGAAGACTGGTCATCTCTCGGTTCCACAAGAGAGTCAGCGGGGACTCGCGCTGGCATAGAGGAAGAACTAATGCGCCTCCTCTCACAGGCCGTTGAACGCCTCGGTCTCGAGTGGGCTCCTCCACCCGAGCAGCCCCCGAACCGGATGGACGGCAGCTTCTTTCACCGGCGCTCGACTCCCGCATGCAACCGGGCCGCCCCATTTCTGCCTGAACTTCACGCAGAACTGACGAAGTCCTGGAATGCTCCACTTTCGGCTAGAAACCGCTCCGACATTTCCGCCTCGCTGCGCTCAGTGGACGGAGCCGCTGAAAAGGGCTACTCCTCCATGGCACCTGTCGAGGACTTGGTCGCCGCACACCTCTGCCCGCCCTCTGCTAGATGGCGTTCTTCTCCCACGCTTCCTTCGAAAGCTTGCAGAGCGACCTCGAGTTTTCACGCTCGCGCTTATGCCGCCGCTGGTCAAGCCGCCGCAGCGCTTCACTCTATGTCTGTCCTCCAAGTACTACAGAGCGATATTCTCCGTGAATGGGCTGAGAGCGGTAGGAACCCCTCCCCCGCTGTCACGGATCTAAGAAGTGCTACGGACCTCGCCCTTCGCGCCACTAAAGCCGCCGCACAAGCTCTGGGGAGATGCATGGCTAGTCTGTGTGTAGCTGAAAGACATTTATGGCTAACACTCGCGGACATGGGAGATTCCGAGCGCGCCGTGTTTCTTAACGCGCCTCTCTCCCCGACGGGTCTTTTTGGATCTGCTGTCACGGGAATTGTTGATCGCTTTTCCGAAGTCCAGAAAGCTACCCAGGCCATGAACTTGTTTCTGCCCCGCCGCGCTAGCTCTTCCGCAGGCCGCTCTCGTGAGCCTCCTGTCAGAGCCCCACCGCAGCGCCCTTCTCAGCAGACTCAAACAGCCCAGCGCAGACAGGGCGGCCGCCCTCGCTCTCGCTCTGACAGCCGCCGCAGACCGCCGCCCCCAAGGGGTCCGCGACCCAAAATCACGCTGAAGCCTGATCATCAGAAGTCTGCCTAGCAAAGTTAAGAAAACGACGGCGTTCTCCCGCTGCGGCCGGACCGCCGTCAAAGCTTCGCCCTCTGCCAGTCCCCGTTGTTTCGCCGACTGCTGTAGTGTTTACCGCCATAAACAAGCCGGAGTCCCTACCCGCTTGCGAGCGACAAAAAGCCGTTTTTACGGCTACCCAGAAAAATCTCAAAAAGAGAAAATTTGCCGGTTGTGTAGAAAATGTGCCCACAAACATGTGTTCACCCATACACACAAGCATAACATATCCCGTGTCTCTCTCAGAGCCCCTTCACATGAGACGGACACAGCCCGCTCTAACATCAGAGAAAATAAACACGCCCATGAATTCATGCACGTGTCCCCTCTCTGCTCGCTCTGCTTCACGGCCCATAGACTCCTCTCTGAGTGCAAGTCCCGTTGCAACACACATTCAAAGCGCGCCCACACTCTGTGTTCAGCCCGCTATGTACAGCAATCAGGGCGTGATAACCACTCGGCCACTAGCCGCATGCTCCAAAGCGTGGGAAGCCATTCCAGGCATTTCCCCGTGGGTGCTAAGCATTATAAAGAACGGCTATCTGTTACAGTTTCGCCGCCGCCCGCCTCGTGCACGCGCTCGGCTCGAATCCACTGTCAGCCCGCTGGCCGCCGGCACGCTTCGCTCAGAAATAGCGACGTTGCTACAAAAAGGCGCTATAGAGAGAGTCCCGCCATCTATGACCGAGTCGGGGTTTTACGGCCGTTATTTTCTGGTTCCCAAGAAAGACGGCGGCCTCAGACCGATTTTAGATCTCAGGTCTTTGAACAAAGCGCTCATGAAGAGACCGTTCAAGATGCTCACTACCAGGAAACTCCTCGCGCAAGTGCGCCAGGGGGACTGGTTCATCTCTCTAGACCTGAAAGACGCCTATTTTCAGATCCAGATAAATCCCCGTCACAGGCCATTCTTACGTTTCGCCTTCGAGGGTCATGTATATCAATATGCCGTTCTCCCGTTCGGCTTATCCCTGGCGCCCCGTACATTCACGAAGTGCATGGATACGGCGCTCGCCCCCCTGCGGAGTCAGGGGCTGCGTATACTGAATTATCTGGACAACTGGCTGATTTTGGCTCAATCACAGACGGAGCTTCTGTCGCACCGCGCAGTTCTCCTCGACCATCTGAAAACACTGGGCCTCTCTGTCAACTGGACAAAGAGCTCCCTTCAACCCAGTCAATCGATTTCCTTCCTAGGAATAGATTTGAACTCGGTTTCAATGACGGCTCGCCTGTCCTCACAGCGCGCACGCAGTATTCAGCGTCTAGCCGCTTAGTTTCAGATGGGCACCCGCATACCCCTGAAAACCTTTCAGAGGATGCTGGGTTACATGGCCTCAGCCTCCGCTGTGCTTCAGCTGGGCCTTCTGCACATGCGCCCGCTTCAGCTCTGGTTAAACAGCCGTGTACCCCACCACGCGTGGAACACAGGCCGCCAGCTGGTCAGGGTTACGCAGACATGTCTCACGGCACTGCAGCCATGGACAGTAGCAGAATGGTTTCGGCAGGGCGTCACGATGGGGACCTTTTCCCGCCGAAAAGTCATCTCGACAGATGCATCCAACAGGGGTTGGGGTGCAGTCTGCGAGGGCTCACCGGCCTTCGGCCTCTGGTCGACTCAGGAAAGCCCCTTACACATAAACTGTCTGGAAATGCTCGCGGTCGAGAACGCGCTCTCACGCTTCCTCCCGCTCATTCGGGGACACCACGTCCTGATCCGTTCGGACAACATGGCTGTGGTCTCCTATATCAACCGTCAGGGCGGTGTCAGATCCAAGAATCTCTTTCTTCTGACGCACCGCATTCTAGTTTGGTCCCAGAGCCGCCTGCTTTCGCTCAGAGCGACGCATGTGCCGGGCCATCTGAACGACGGTCCAGACATACTATCCAGGAACCTCATCTCCATAGGAGAATGGTCCCTGAACACACAGACGGTCCAAATACTGTGGCGGCTATTCGGCAGAGCAGAAGTAGACCTCTTCGCGTCAGAAGAGAACGCTCACTGCCCAATATATTTTACGAGGAGCGAGGACGCGCTAGCCCAGGAATGGCCTCGCCGCCCGCTTTATGCATTCCCTCCGATCGCTCTGTTACATCAGGTAATTCAGAGGATCAGGGACACACGCCACTCGGTGCTCCTCATAGCTCCGCGTTGGGAGAGTCAAAGCTGGGTTCCGGAGCTCACTCAGCTGTCACAGACAGCCCCGTGGCCCATCCCAGTCAGAGCAGATCTCCTCTCTCAGGCTCGCGGCACGATCTGG
Organism: Gila orcuttii; assembly: GCA_026230005.1. Classification (NCBI taxonomy): domain Eukaryota; kingdom Metazoa; phylum Chordata; class Actinopteri; order Cypriniformes; family Leuciscidae; genus Gila; species Gila orcuttii. The sequence goes on along the minus strand of JAPDVR010000007.1, from coordinate 28,742,914 downwards.
CACCCCCATCCACAGCGCTGGGCGCTTCATGCATGGGTGATCAACGACTATTCGTCGATTTGCCAGAGGGAGTAAGAAACACTATCATACAGGCTAGAGCACCTTCCACGAGAAGGCTCTATGCGTCTAAATGGTCTGTGTTCTCAAAATGGTGCATCGAAAAACATCTGGACCCACGGTCATGCGAGGTACCGTCTTTGCTAACTTTCCTTCAAGAGATGCTGGACAAGGGCAGGTCCCCCTCCACTCTCAAGGTTTACGTGGCGGCCGTCGCGGCGTTCTCTGAACCCCGGCGCGCTCAGTCCCTGGGCAAAGACGAGTTAGTCATCCGCTTCCTCAGGGGAGCTAAAAGGATGAATCCTCCGTGGCCCCCGTCGGTTCCTATCTGGGATCTTTCTATAGTCCTCGAAGCTATGAAAGCACCCCCGTTCGAACCACTCGAGTCTGTGGACCTAAAATACCTCTCGCTCAAAACCGTTTTTCTGACGGCTCTGTCCTCAGTAAAACGCGTGGGGGATCTTCACGCGCTCTCATCCAGCGCCGCGTGTCTCGAGTTTGGACCGATGATTCAGTCGTCATTCTCAAACCTAGGCATGGCTATGTCCCGAAGGCGATTGGTACCCCGTTCAGGGCTCAGATTATTTCTCTATCGGCTCTGCCTCCATCCGATAGTGAGCGCGACGCTAATCTCCTCTGCCCGGTTCGGGCTCTGAGATTATACACTACGCGCGCTGCCGCGTTCAGACGCGCTGAGCAGCTTTTCGTGTCGTTTGGGGGGCGCACCAAAGGTCTGGCCGCCTCTAAACAGACACTGTCTAGATGGATAGTGGACGCGATCGCCTCTGCTTACGCATCAAAATGCCTGCCCTGCCCTTTGGGCATCAGGGCGCACTCCACCAGAGGCATGGCCTCATCGTGGGCATGGTCCTGTGGAGTTTCCATTCATGACATTTGTGTGGCCGCGGGATGGGCCTCCCCGTCCACTTTTGTCAGATTTTACAATTTGGAAGTTCCCGCCTTGCAGGCAAAACTACTAGCTGTCTAAAAACCAGCTCCCTAAGAAGCTGCATCACTGGGAATCCCTCACACAACCGGTTCACCCCTTGTGTTCCCCTAAGATGCTTATGTATACACTATGTGCCCGCTCTGCCGGCTTCATTGTACATTCACTCCACATTTCATTATTCCCCCGGTATCACCCTGGGATTCATGAGTGTTTTTCTTAGCGCGCACGGCGTTGACCAGGTGTTCCCGTAGCGTAAGCTAGCTTACGCAATACGAGAGAACCTCTCGTAAGAGAACAAATCGGTTACCTAACGTAACCTCGGTTCTCTCTAGAAGAGGGAACGAGTATTGCGTTCCCGGCCGTGCTTGCGCTACTAGCGTTTCGCTTCACGCTGAAATAAATCAACATATAAGCCTGGGAGAGACTGTTTTATACACCATAGCCACGCCCACTCTGGCGGGCTATGATGCAATGAGCGCGCGGGCGCTTCCCATTGGTACCGGTTTCAGCCCTGCTCTCCCATAGGCTTAAGCAGTTCTCTCTGAGCGAACCAATGAGCTGCTAGCTAGCCCGCTCTAGGTCTGCCGCAGAGGAACTGCGTTGTCAATGGATACAAATTATGAAATAATTTTTGGCTTCAAACTCTCAGCAAAGATGAATCTTTCCCGTAGCGTAAGCTAGCTTACGCAATACTCGTTCCCTCTTCTAGAGAGAACCGAGGTTACGTTAGGTAACCGATTCGTTAGCTCGCCTTAATGTTGTAACAAGTGTAAGCAAAGTTACGTGTTATTCCACAGTACAGTGGTAATCTAATAATATCAGCGTCGTCGATACCACGCTCTCATGGGCAGTTGCAAATACCCACTAACAACTGCGTATCTCTATAGAAATAAAATAAGATTAAGAGCTTTTATGCATATGCCATATTCACAGGTCGTACTCCTCAGAACGTCTGCCCATTCACCAGTGTTCGGTAATATTTAATATATAAAAAATATATATATAACAAATAAATAAATAAACATATCTGAAAATGAAGAGAGCAAGTTTGTCATTGGCCGTGATGCATATACCATAGTAGATATCTCTACAATGGCAGTAAATTACATATTTACATAAGTGTTGTAATTTCACAAACAACTATTTTTCACAATATTTAGGCCTACATAAAACTCATATTATAAAGTCCTTTAATACTTAAAATTAGCTCTACAATATTAGTAAATGTGTACAATCGCTGTAATACACAACATTTCTGGTGACTACTTTAATCACTGATATGTGTGATAGAAATATTTTATGTGATGGGTATTTCCTCATTAAATGTACGGAGAAATGCAGATTAAAGTATTAGTTCACCTCAAAATGAAAATTTCCTAATAATTTACTCACCCCAATGCCATCCAAGATATCCATGTCTTTCTTTCCTCAGTGGAAGAGAAATTAAGTTTTTTGAGGAAAACATTTCTGGATTTTTCTTCGAATTATGGACTTCAATGACAACCAACATTTTGAAGTCACGCTGAAGTGGCTCTGTGGTCACTAGGGCCGGTTTTGTGTGGCCCAAGGTGGCCTTGTTCCGTGTGGTCCATAGCGGTCTTGTCTCTGTGTGGTCTGTCATGGCCGGGTCTGTGTGCCCCAGGGTTCCCTGGTTCTGTGTGGCCCAAGATAGCCTTGTTCTGTGTGGTCCATCGCGGCCTTGTCTGAGTGCAGTCTATAACGGCTTGTGTTTCCGATGACCTGTCCCTATGTACCAAGTTAGACTCATTCTCAGTCATGTCACTATTCCACAACGCTCGCTTCCCTTCAACTCATTCACAGGGAAACTGGTTTTGATCAGACGTAAGTGCGTCTTGAACGTAACATAAGTCGCTTTGGATAAAAGCGTCAGCATGAATAAATGTATATACAGCAGCAGAACATAAATGCATAAATGCATTATTCTCGTCTTCTCATAGTACCTTTCAGGCTCACTGTTCTCACTATGAAATCGCCTCTTACTAATTAGCTATTGGCCTACGAGGTTTTCCACATTCCATTTTCATGCTCATTATTAACTCTTTTCTCTTTCTATGTTTTAGGCTCTACAGGATACACGACTGGTGGGTATACTTTCCTTTACCGTTCTTTGGTGCTGGGCCCCGTCCCGGTGGAATTATTCTTCCACCTTCTTTGGGGGTCGGCTACGCCCCTGCCTTCGTCTTCAGGCAGGAAATGCAGAGTCTGTACTCTCAGATTGCGAGCTAGGGATGGGGCCTACGCCAAAGAACTTTACATATTGCTTGCTGGGATGGGGCCTACGCCAAAGAACTTTACATACTGCTTGCTGGGCTGTTAATAAATGGTTAATTGTTACAGTATTATTCTCCCGAGTCTTTCTGGTAGAAATGAAGCTCTAGCATAAGTTCTGCCGGGAAGACTCAATTGTTACGTCACTCATTACCTTCTAATCTGTCCCATAGTGTTCTAATACTGTGGTACAGTTGGTATTCAACCAAAATAATACTTTTACCGCCGCAGGAATTCGGGTGTGTATTTGCTGCCTTTTACCGCTAAGAGGCGCTACAATCACTGACTTTGAAAAGTGTCCGTTTATTCTCTCTATTGGTTAACCCTCTGAGGTCTAAGGTGTTTTCTGGGTCCTGGAGTTGTTCTGACATGCTCTGACATTTGTGCTTTTTTCAGTTATTTATAAACATGTTAATGGCAAAGGTGTAAATTCACTCTATATAGCACAAACGGGGCTACCGTAATATGTGAGCAACATGTATGTACATGTTTGTATTTTTAAGATAATAATGTTTATGCGTGGTTTGTGAAAAAACAAAAAACAACTGTCACTGAAATAAGGTCATAAAACCCATAGTGATTATTTCTTCACAAGACTTTTGAAAATTGTATCACGTAGCCTAGAATATTTGCTCCAAAACTATGTGAAAATCATCCTGCATACTCATTTAGAGAAGACAATATATTGATTTAAAATTTGTATGACGTGTTTTGTGTGAGAAAGCTTTATGCGAAGGGGCGTGGATCTCTCATTAATATGAATGCATTTTACACCTGAGAAAGACAAAGACCCTCCCCTAATGGCCCTATTAGGGGCTATCAGGCCCTATCATCATGAGAAGCCTTGCACAAAGAATGAGGAGAAATTAAAAAAAAAAGAATGGCTTTTAGATTGTCTGGATTTATTTACAACACAACATAATACAAAGATACACAACAAAGGACAAAAAGCACATTAGTAAACACACTGATGTAAAGACAAAGACTTAAACAGTCCTTTGTGCCATTTCTGAAACATAGTAGCCTACATACCTGTCATGTCCAAGGTGTTTGACTTTTCATTTTACCATGTTCATGTACAGAGACTCATGTGAATGTTGAAGTCAGCAGGACTCACCCAGTGGCATCTGGTCCCTTTCTAAAAAATAAATAAATAAACACCTGTAAACATGTTGATATCAAGACAAACTATAGGGCAGCATGATTCTGGGAATACATTTTAGATTTTTCACTCACACACACACACACACACACAAACACACACACACACACACACACACATATATATATACATATATATATATTAGGGCTGGGCAAGTTAACGCGTTATTATCGCGTTAACGCATTTATTAATTAATGGCGACAATTTTTTTATCGCACGTTAACGCAGTTTTTTTTATTATTATTATTTTGAAAGTCCGTTGCTCACTGGCTCTGAATACACATAGGCCTACAGTCAAACCATGATCACAGGAGGGGTGGGATGTTGGTCAGCCAGCAAATAACCCACCCAAACAAGCAGTGGAGAGAGGCAGGTTCTCTCTGGTGAACAGTTAAAGGGTTGCGCTCCGCGAGTGAATGACAGGCGCTCTATGGATATTACCTATAAAACCTATAGATAATAACTATTTAGATTCTGGAAACTCACTAACAGCGAGCCGAGGATCAGTCTCTCTTCTAATGATTTGTGCTGCGCGTCCTTTATAAAAAGTTATAGACAATTCAACTTCGGCAACGAGCGGGCGCGGGCGCGTGCTTGAGGCGAGCATGACCGCAAAGGTTTCACAGGAACGCACCCGCTTGTCGCTGCACCTTGTGCTCGACCACTTCACCTCACTCTTGGCTGATTTATACTTCTGCGCCGGACTTACGCCGAAGACAATACGCTATAGACTACGCGTTGGTTTTCATTTATATCTCTGCTTCGTTGTCCGCGTTGACGCGCAATTACACATGCAGAGGGAGCATGTGAAACCCGGGGAGCGGTTGTAGCAATCACAGCGCTTGCGGTACACGTAGAATTGACGTTACATTTTTGGAAATGTAATTGGAGTACATTTTGCACGTCAGGGTACGCCGAAGTGTACGCGCGCTACACAGCAACAGCGTAAGTATAAAGTATAAATTGTTTTTTTTACTCTGTTTAATGTAATCTTACGTGGGAAACCATGGCATGACCAAACCTAAGCTACTATAAGTAACGTTGGTCGACTTATATAGTAGTGATCATGACCTCTGACTACTACATAGACTGTTTCTGCTGCTCCCTGATAAAAGATACCTGTTGATACCTGTTCAGAAAAAAAAAACAAGAAAACTGGACTCGTTTTAACAAACTAGATAAAAGGTAATGCCCTGGCAGTGGCAAATAGCTTTGTTTAAATATAATACTGCTGGTATAAAAGCATCTTATTTGTTTAAAGTTATTGCACTTTTGTGTATATAGCAGTACATTTAAATCAAAAGTGCGCAATACACTACTTTAGAAGTCATTATTCAATTTTGCGCATAACAATGCAATTAATCGCGATTAATCGCAAGAAAACCATGCGATTAATCGCGATTAAAAATTTTAATCGTTGCCCAGCACTAATATATATATATATATATATATACACACACACACACACACACACACACTGCCGTTCAAAAGTTTGGGGTCGGTATGATTTTTAATGTTTTTAAAAGAAGTCACGTATGCTCACAAAGGCTGCATTTATTTGAGTAAAAATACAAAACAAACCCAGTAATATTGTAAAATAATATTTCAAGGTTAATCAGCTGTTTTCTATGTAAATATATAGTAAAGTGTAATTTATTCCTGTGATCATTACTCCAGTCTTCAGTGTCACATGATCCTTCAGAAATCAGTATAATATGATGATTTGATGCTCAAGAAACATTTTTCATTATCATCAATGTTGAAAACAGTTATTTACATCTTTATTTCAGGATTCTTTGATGAATAGAAAGTTCAAAAGAACAGCATTTATCTGAAAAATAATCTAATCATAAATGACTTCTTTTAAAAACATTAAAAATCTTACCGACCCCAAACTTTTGAACGGCAGTGTATACAGGTCCTTCTCAAAAAATTAGCATATTGTGATAAAGTTCATTATTTTCCATAATGTAATGATAAAAATTAAACTTTCATATATTTTAGAACTTCTTAAGTTGGCTTGTGAGAGCCAACTTACTGAAATCCTATTTAAACTTATTATTAAGTTGGCTTGTGAGAGCCAACTTACTGAAATCCTATTTAAACTTATTATTAAGTTGGCTTGTGAGAGCCAACTTACTGAAATCCTATTTAAACTTATTATTAAGTTGGCTTGTGAGAGCCAACTTACTGAAATCCTATTTAAACTTATTATTAAGTTGGCTTGTGAGAGCCAACTTACTGAAATCCTATTTAAACTTATTATTATTAAGTTGGCTTGTGAGAGCCAACTTACTGAAATCCTATTTAAACTTATTATTATTAAGTTGGCTTGTGAGAGCCAACTTACTGAAATCCTATTTAAACTTATTATTAGTGGTGCTTGCCATAGGCAAAGCAACACTAGTGTTCTTCTGTATACTTATTAGTGTGAATGCTTCAAGCATTCACACTATTGAAATCCAAATCTTTATTATTATTCCGTATTCTTCCGTGGTCGCTTTCTTCTCCTCTCTACTTTGTGCTACAAAAACCATTCAACTATCAAAATGTTCAGCTTTTAAATGACTTGTGTGCTATTACTTTTCTTTTTGATGTGACTTTCAGATTTCTTAAAAAATAATATTAAAAACCATAAAAATCCCATTGACTTTCATTGCAACATGTTCAAATTGAGCCAAGACTACGGTGGCCCAGTAGTGTACAACACAAAAACTCAAATCTAAACTCCCTGAAGCCCTAGACTCAATTAAACTACCATTCTATATGTACTAATGAACTTATCTATCTATCTATCTATCTATCTATCTATCTATCTATCTATCTATCTATCTATCTATCTATCTATCTATCTATCTATCTATCTATCTTTCTTTCTTTCTTTCTAACTAATCTATCTTTCTTTCTTTCTAACTAATCTATCTTTCTAACTAATCTATCTTTCTAACTAATCTATCTATCTTTCTAACTAATCTTTCTTTCTTTCATTCTTTCTTTCTTTCTTTTTTCTACCTAATCTTTCTTTCTTTCTTCCTAATCTTTCTTTCTACCTAATCTTTCTTTCTTTCTTTCTCTCTCTCTTTCTCTCTCTCTCTCTCGTGCGCATGTGCGGAGTGATTGTTGTGGGAAGCGTGCGAGTGAATGAGTGACGGCGTTTTTTTGAGTGAGTGCTTTAAACTTTCCTTCTAATTTTTCTTTCTCTTGTATATTTTTGTTAGATAGTAGTTTGTAGTAGGTGTATTTATTGTTTATTTGTGTGGTGATTATGGGTTCAAACTCCGACGGGTTTTCAATCCTGACTGCCCGACATGGTTGCAAATGCATATCAGATGATTCGGTCTCGGTGGAAGATTGTTTGATTGCAATCGGAAATGAAATTGGTGCACAAAATATTTTGTCTGCGTCAAGGATGAATAAGGCTATCGTTATCTTTCTTAAAGAGTTAACTATGGTGGATCATTTAGTTGAGTGTGGTGTATCAGTGAGAGATAATTTCATTCCTGTACTGCCGCTGTCCAACTTAACAAAAAAGGTTATTCTTTCAAATGTCCCGCCGTTTATTCCCAACGATATGCTTGAACGCATTCTTGTGCGTTACGGCAAAATCGTCGGTTTAATGAAGATGATTCCTCTGGGTATAAAAAACCCAGACTTAAAACACATCATGTCTTTCAGGAGACAAATTTTCATGATTTTGAGTGCTGAACATCAGGAATTGAATGTTTCAGCGAAGCTTACAGTGTTGGGTAAGGACTATACTATCTTTATTACTTCTGACACAATGAGATGTTTTGTCTGTGGAAAGCATGGTCATACTAGGCAAACGTGTCCCACAAAGAAGGACGCTGAACAAGTTACCCATGGGGGTGAGTCAGTCACTGTTAATGAGCAGGTAGATCACACTCCTGATGAAAACAATGAAAATAAAACTGATCAGCACTCTGAAAAAGTTAGTGACTGCCTTATTGAACCAAGTTCGTCTGGTTGTGTCGATAACTCTGATGTGGTCCCCATTGTTACTGTTTTATTGAGTGAACATATTGCTGGTGATCGTGTAGAAAAACAGGATGGTGCAGAACCTGCTGTTGCTGACAGCGCTAGGGTTTCTGAGCACTTTGGAGAACAAGTGGATTTTGAGGGAGCTACGAATTTGATGGATTCACAAATAGATAACTTGTCACATAATGATTCTAGAGATGCTTTGGAAAATGATGGACGCTCTCTCTCTCATTCTGATAGTGAATACTCAGATAGTTGCGGAGACAGCATTGATGCAACCTCCCAGGGAAGTTCCACTTCTAAAACAAATGTATCCTACTACACGGTTGAACAGTTGAATCATTTTCTTGATTCTACAAAAAATCAACGGAAACCAAAAATTGAAATGTATTTTTCAAATCTACGGCTTTTCAATGAATCATGTGCCATCGCCATGAGAAAAGCTACTCTAGAGGAACTTGATCAACCAAAACGTTATCGACTTAAGAAATTCACGTGTGATGTAAGAAAAAGAATGAAGACTCGATCTACGAAACACTAGGATTATGATGAGTTTTGTGGTGTTTGTGCTATTGCTCTTTGAATTTCTTTATCTAATCCCCATGACTTCTTTTAATATTGGTTCTTTTAATATTAATGGTGGTCGGGGCACGGAGAAAAGAGCTGCTTTATTTGATTATTTACAGTTGAAAAAGACAGATATAGTCCTATTGCAAGAGACGCATACGAATGCTCAAAATCAGACGCAGTGGATGACCGAATGGAAGGGAAGAGCACTGCTTAGTCATGGTTCAAACTTAAGCGCAGGTGTTGCAATCCTTCTTTCATCCCGGGTAAATAGTCAGGCTTTTGTGACTGAAATAATTTCTGGTCGGATTTTACGAGTGGATATTATTTTAGGAGATTCAAATTTTTCTTTTTTTAATGTTTATGCACCAAACAAAGGGAATGAACGTGTATCTTTTTTTGAAAAACTCACTGAAGCTGTATCAGAATGTTCTCAGGATAAGATTGTTGTGTTGGGGGGTGATTTTAACTGTACTGTAGATCAAACTGTGGATAGGAATCATGAGGAACCTCATGCTTGTTCGGCTGAAGCACTTAAATCTTTAATTAATTATCATAGTTTTATTGATTTATGGAGAGACAGTTTTCCAGGGGTTAGGCAGTATACCTGGCTCAAACAGAATTCTAATGAAATATCAGCAGCAAGACTTGATCGGTTTTATGTGAAGGCTAATAACCGGGGGAGATTTTTTGGTGTCTCTATTTCACCAAACTTCTTGTCTGATCATCACTATATTTCTATGACTGTTTCTGTTCCTTGTATTAAATCTTATTCTACGTATTGGCATTTTAACAATAATTTACTCCAGGATAATTTTTTTATTAATGCTTTTCACTCTTTTTGGAGGGCTTGGAAAGAGGAAAGAGATAGTTTTTCGTCCTTAAGTCGTTGGTGGGATATAGGCAAAGTACAGATAAAAATGTTTTGTCAACAGTATACTGCTCACAGCACCAGAGCCCTTAAAGAGAAAATGAGGATGCTGGAACAAAATATACTTCAGTCCAACTTACAAGCCAATAATGATGAATCATCTTTTACATGTATTGAAAGAAAGAAATTTCTCTTAAAGAATCTCTTGGAAGAAAGAGGAAAAGGAGCTTTGATTAGAGCAAGATATACTCATTTAAATGAAATGGATGCCCCTACAGCTTTTTTTTTTGGACTAGAAAAAAAGTCCAGAGATAAGAAGTATTTTCATCAGTTAAAACTTTCTAATGGACAAGAAATAACTGATCAACAGGAAATCAATGCTGTTGCTTTGTCTTTTTATAAAAAATTGTATCAGGCAGAAGCATGTGAAGAATCAGTTGTAAATGAGTTTCTGTGTGATCTTCCTCAGGTCTTAGAACAAGACAAAAAAGATTTAGAGGTTTCTCTTGATTTTTCTGAGATTTCAAAAGCAGTTTTAGAGCTGAATCCTGGAAAGTCTCCTGGTTTAGATGGCCTAACAGCAGAGTTTTATAAATGTTTTTGGAAGTTGATGGGACAGGATTTTTATGAAGTTTTATTAGAATGTTTTGATCAGGGGATTCTTCCTCTGAGCTGCCGAAGAGCCGTCTTGACACTAATCCCTAAGAAAGGAGACTTGGGTTTTTTGAAAAATTGGCGCCCTGTATCACTTTTAACTGTTGATTTGAAGATATTGTCAAAGGCTATAACAAACAGATTGAAGCAATTTATATCAAGTGTTATTCATGAAGATCAAACCTATTGTATTCCCAAACGAACAATTTTTGATAATCTTTTTTTGATAAGAGATTTGATATCTATTGGAAAAAGAAATGATTTGGACATAGGTTTTCTTTCTCTTGATCAAGAAAAAGCCTTTGATCGGGTAGATCATTTATATCTTTTTAAAACTTTAGAGGCTTTTGGTTTTGGGTCTAATTTTGTGTCTCTTATTAAGCTTCTGTATAATAATATTTACAGTATGCTTAGGATTAATGGGTCCTTGACCAGTCCCTTTCCTGTAACTCGAGGTATACGACAGGGGTGTCCACTTTCTGGATTACTATATGCCATTTCAATTGAACCATTGTTGGTTTCTCTAAGGAATAGTTTACATGGTGTGAGTTTTTCTGGTTATCCAGATCTAATCCCTGTAAAACTTACAGCATATGCCGATGATATCACTGTTGTTGTACGCAATGTTGATGATATACATAATTTAACAACTTGCTTAAATCTCTTTAAAAAAGCGACATCTGCACGTATAAACTGGGAGAAATGTACAACATTGTTGATGGGAGAATGGAGAGAAATTGGACCTCCTCAATTACCTCAACAGTGCCAGTGGACTCGAGATGGTTTTAAAATCCTTGGGATTTACTTTGGGACTGATGAGTATATGGAGAAAAATTGGGAAGGACTTTCTGACCAAGTGATAGGGAGAATCCAGAGGTGGAGATGGATTCTTCCACAGCTTTCGTACAGAGGAAGAGTTTTGATTGTTAACAATCTGGCAGCTTCAATGCTGTGGCATAAACTCACAGTTCTGAACCCTCCTAAAGATTTCTTCACAAAAATACAGAAGGCATTCGTTGACTTTTTCTGGAACGGTCATCATTGGCTCCCACCTGGAGTTCTCTATCTGCCGGTAGCAGAAGGGGGACAAGGCCTCATCCATGTGGAGTCAAAGATGAAGGCAATGAGACTGCAAACTTTAAAAAAGATACTTTATTGGACAGATAGAGTGTCTTGGATACCACTCAGTCTCATTTTGCTTCAAAACATGGCCAATGTAAAGCTGGACAGACAGTTGTTTTTAATTGAAAAGTCGTATGATTCAGAAACTCGGTTGTCTTCTGTTGACTTCTATGCATCAGTGCTGAAAGTATGGGGACTGTTTGAGATGATAAGAGATGACAATGAACATTATGGTTTTCTTGAGCCTTTGTTTTTTAATCCTTTGTTTAAAATACAATCAAATGTATTGAATTCATTTATTGTAATGTTTTCTAAAGCAGGGATAATAAGAATTATTGATTTGCTTGATTTGCACAATGGTCAGTGGAAAACTGTACAGACTCTTGCTGACCAAGTTGGTCTCAGATCAGTAAGGATAATGGATGGTTTTATAGATAGTCTTAAAGCCTCTTTTCCTTCCGGATTCTTGTCCTTTTTAACTGAGTCTATTTACAATGATGCAGTGTCGCAGACGTTTCCTGTTTTAAAAGTTAAACCCAAAAAATTGGAAATGAATGTAGGTGGTCAGGTTCTCTTATTAAAGAGTTATGAAGCTTTGGATTTTGAATCCCTTGGAAAAAAGATTTTGTATCAGATGTGTGCAAAAGATGCTCATTGTAAGCAATTAAAGGAAAGAGCTGATAGTAAATGGAGGATTTATCTTTCTGCCCCTGAGGAGGTTACTCCTTCTTGGAGACTTTTATATAAGCCTCCAATACCAAAGAGAAGTGGGGATCTTCAGTGGAGGATCATTCATGGGATTGTGGCCACTAATAATTTTGTCTCCAGATTTAATACGTTGGTTTCATCAACATGTCCTTTTTGCACTGACACTGACAATGTTTTTCATTTATTTTGTGATTGTTTTCGTTTAGTGCCTTTGTTCGTGTTGCTTGATGGAATGATGTCTAAACTTGGGTTTTTATTCAACATGACTTTGTTTATTTTTGGGAATAGGTATAGACGTTCTTGGCAAAGGGAGTGTAAGCTGGCCAATTTTTTGATTGGACAAGCTAAACTTGCCATTTTAAAATCCCATCAGTGCAAGAATGAGAACCAAGATGTTGATTTGGTGATGTTGTTTAAATCGTTGGTAAAATCTCGATTACTTACTGAGTACACGTATTATCAGTACACAAAAAATGTTATTTTATTTGAAATGATATGGGGTGTTAAAGAAGCAATTGTTACTGTTCATGAATCTGGTAGTTTGGTTTTTCACTGGTAATTTGTAAGATATTTTTTTTGTTTTTGTTGTTTGTTTTTGTTTTTTGTTTTTTATAAATTGAAGGAAAGAAAGGAAATGTTTTTTTTTAATATGTTTTTTTAAAATAAATGTTTTTTGAAAGTCTCTTTCTCTCTACCTAATCTTTCTTTCTTTCTTTCTTTCTTTCTTTCTTTCTTTCTTTCTTTCTTACTTTCTAATCTTTCTTTCTTTTTTTCTTTCTTTCTTTCTTTCTAACTAATCTATCTTTCTTTCTTTCGAACTAATCTATCTATCTTTCTTTCTTTCTTTCTAACGAATCTATCTTTTTTCTTTCTCTCTAACTAATCCATCTTTCTTTCTTTCTAACTAATCCATCTTTCTTTCTTTCTAACTAATCTATCTTTCTAACTAATCTATCTTTCTTTCTTTCTTTCTCTCTCTCTCTACCCTATCTTTCTTTCTTTCTAACTAATCTTTCTTTCTTTCTTTCTTTTTTCTACCTAATCTTTCTTTCTTTCGAACTAATCTTTCTTTCTTTCTTTCTAACTAATCTATCTTTCTTTCTTTCAAACTAATCTTTCTTTCTTTCTTTCTAACTAATCTTTCTTTCTTTCTTTCTAATCGTTCTTTCTTTCTTTCTAACTAATCTATCTTTCTTTCTTTCGAACTAATCTATCTATCTTTCTAACGAATCTATCTTTTTTCTTTCTCTCTAACTAATCCATCTTTCTTTCTTTCTAACTAATCCATCTTTCGTTCTTTCTAACTAATCCTTTATTTTTCTTTTTCTTTCTTTCTTTCTTTCTTTCTTTCTTTCTTTCTTTCTTTCTTTCTTTCTTTCTTTCTTTCTTTCTTTCTTTCTTTCTTTCTACCTAATCTTTCTTTCTTTCTCTTTCTACCTAATCTTTCTTTCTTTCTACCTAATCTTTCTTTCTACCTAATCTATCTATCTTTCTTTCTTTCTTTCTCTTTCTACCTAATCTTTCTTTCTACCTAATCTATCTTTCTTTCTTTCTATCTAATCTATCTTTCTTTCTAACTAATCTATCTTTCTAACTAATCTATCTTTCTTTCTAACTAATCTATCTATCTTTCTTTCTTTCTAACTAATCTTTCTTTCTTTCTCTTTCTTTCTTTCTAACTAATCTATCTATCTTTCTTTCTAACTAATCTTTCTTTCTTTCTTTCTCTTTCTTTCTTTCTACCTAATCTATATTTCTTTCTTTCTCTCTCTCTCTACCCAATCTTTCTTTCTTTCTTTCTCTTTCTTTCTTTTTTCTACCTAATCTTTCTTTCTTTATTTCTTTCTTTCTCTACCTAATCTTTCTTTCTTTCTTTCTTTCTTTCTACCTAATCTTTCTTTCTACCTAATCTATCTTTCTTTCTTTCTCTCTACCTAATCTTTCTTTCTTTCTGACTACCATTAAAAGAGATCAAAGGGATATCTCAGGATATAAGTGTCATAGAAACATGAGGGTGGGCTCGTTTGACTCGGGCCAGCAAACAGCCAATCCTGAATCACCTCAACACTTACTGGCCACGCCCTAGCAACCATTGTCGAGCACCTTAGCAACCAAAATCCAAAGAGGGATATCTTCCATTCTGAATGTCACAGAGGCATGGGAGTTGGTTTATATCATTTATACTTACAAGCAGCCTTTGGAGTTTCATGATTGGCAGCTGCCAAGCCACTCCCTAGCAACCAAACAGAGTACCCTAGCAACCATTTTGCAAGACCTATATCTCTGCATCAAAACATCGTATAGAGATGGGGGTTGGTTTATACATTCACATTGACTTTGGAGCTTCATGATTGGCAGCTGCCAAGCCACTCCCTAGCAACCAAACAGAGTACCCTAGTAACCGTTTTGCAAGACCTATATCTCTGCATCAAAACATTGTATAGAGATGGGGGTTGGTTTATATCATTCACACTGACAATAAGCCTTTGGAGTTTTATGATTGGCAGCTGCCAAGCCACTCCCTAGCAACCAAAGAGAGTACCCTAGCAACCATTTTGCAAGACCTATATCTCTGCATCAGAACATCGTATAGAGATGGAGGTTGGCTCTTTTGACTCATGCTAGCAAACAGGACTTCCAACATGCTACACATGCTAGCTGTGAATAGCTACATGCTAATGGCGATTAGGTAAGTGCTAAATCATGCCAAGAAATGTTAAGAATACCCTATCAACTGCCTAGCAACGCCCTAGCAACCACCCAGAATTCCCTAGCAACCACCCAGAACACCCTAGCAACCGCCTAGAAACCACCCAGAACACCCTAGCAACCACCAAGCAACACCCTAGCAACCATCCAGAATACCTTAGCAACTGCCTAGCAACCACCCAGAACACCCTAGCAACCGCCTAGCAACTACCCAGAACACCTTAGCAACCGCCTAGCAACCACCCAGAACACCCTAGCAACCACCTAGCAACACCCTAGCAACCATCCAGAATACCTTAGCAACCAGCTAGCAACACCCTAGCAACCACCCAGAATACCCTAGCAACCACCTAGCAACCGCCTATTAACCACCCAGAACACCTTAGCAACCACCCAGAACACCCTAGCAACCGCCTATCAACAACCTAGCAACCATCCAGAATACCCTAGCAACGCCCTAGCAACCAATCTTTCTTTCTTTCTTTCTCTTTCTACCTAATCTTTCTTTCTTTCTTTCTACCTAATCTTTCTTTCTACCTAATCTATCTTTCTTTCTTTCTTTCTCTCTCTCACTCTCTCTCTGTCTGAGTTTGGGGTGTGTGAGTTTCTCATGGGTGAGAGGAGCGATTTAAATGTTTTTCCTTCTTTTCTTCTTTTTTTTTCTCTTCTAGTTTTTTCTGATATTTATTAATATATTTTTTTTCCTTTACTGTTTGCAAAGTGTTTTTCTTTTTGTTTTTCTTAAGAAAGCTTTAGGTGAGTGGTTTTTCTTTGTTTGATCACGTGGCGGGTGTTTGAGATGGAGGCTCGCCCGAGAGGGTGTGAGTCCTCTCTCTCACTCCGTCATGGCATTAGATGTGTACCTGAGGCCGGCGTTTCAGTGGAAGAAGTGCTCGTGGCGATAGGCGAACAGGTGGGGTACGACAACGTTGTTTCAGCTTCACGGATGAATAAGGCCGTTGTGGTCTTTCTGAAGGAATGGAACCTAACTAGTCGGTTGGTTGAGAGCGGCATTTGGGTGAGTGGCGTCTATACTGTTATTTCCCCGCTGGTGTCTCAATCGAGCCGTGTAACAATCTCGAATTGTCCCCCTTTTATACCAAATCAAGACATAGAAAAGGAATTGTTGAGATTTGGGAAAATAGCTAGTGGAATCAAAACGGTTCCGCTAGGATGTAAAAACGAGTCACTGAAACATGTCATGTCTTTTAGACGCCAAGTGTTTATGTTTTTAGATTCAACGGCTCTTGACATTTCCTTTCGAGTTCTGTGTGAAGGCAAGTCCTACATGCTTTATGCAAGTGCTGGGAGTTTAAAATGTTTTGAATGCGGTGAAATAGGACACAAAAAAAATGCGTGCCCTAATAAAACGAACACTGAAAACGAGTTGGACAGTGAAGTAGCAGGACCGAGTGGGTTAAATGGAATCCCTGGGCCGAGTGGGTCAAAAGCGAATGATGGTGAGAAAGAGGACAGTGTAGGAAGGAATTTAGGTGAAACGGAAAAGAAGGGAGATGAATCAGAAAGGAATGAAACACAGAATAACCAGAATGTAAGTTGTGAAGAAACAGTTGAAAAACTTTGTGCTGAGAGAGTTGAGGAAACTGAGGTGATTGTTTCTCAATGTGAAGATGAAACTGGAGATAGGAACGATCATGAAGGTGCTGGAGAGGTTGGTGATAGAGATGATGAAATGGAGGAGATGGGTGATGAGGACAGTCTTTCAGAAATTTCTGACATTATTTCTCAGAGTGGTGACGATCAGTTATACACAGTGAATGAAATTAATGATTTCTTGGATGAAACTTTTGGAAAGACATTTGATGTCAAGAGTTTTTTTCCTGATGTTGAAAGATTCGTGAAATCGGTAGTTAAAATACAGAAGAGTGTGGGATTTGAAGAACTGAGCCGAAGGAAAAGATTTAGACTGAAGAAAATTGTGACAAAAATACGGAAAGGGAAAGAGTGGGTTAAAAGGCAATATACATAATGGTTAAGTCACAAAGGGTGTTTTTCTCTTTTTGTTCTCTTCTGATTGTTTGTCTTTATCTTTTTTCTCTTTTTATGGAGAGCATAAAAATAGGGACAATTAATATCAATGGAGGAAGGGATTATAGAAAAAGAGCCGCTTTGTATGAATTGATTCAAAACAAACATATGGATATAATTTTTTTGCAAGAAACCCATAGTGATCTAGGTAATGAAGTAGAGTGGAAGATGTGGTGGGTCAGATCTTTCTAAGTCATGGTTCTAATCTAAGTGGAGGTGTTGCGATTCTGTTTTCAAAGAAGCTGAATATGACTAATGTATATTCTTATGAGATAGATAAGGGCAGAATTCTGATTGTACAAGTGGAGCTAATGGGGTTTCCATTTCTTTTTATGAATGTTTACTCACCAAATAATGGAGCAGAAAGGGTAGAATTTTTTACAAAATTATCCAGTGAATTTAAAAAAATTGATAATGCATGTATGGTTCTTGGGGGTGACTGGAATTGTACTTTAGATTTTACATTAGACTGAAATGGTGAAGAACCGTATCCTCAGTCAGCTAATTCATTAAGCAGTATTATAAAGAAATATGACTTGTCTGATGTATGGAGGGAGAAACATCCAGCAGTGAAACAATATACATGGGTTAAAGCCTCTCATGATCATATTAGTGCTGCAAGGTTGGATAGGTTTTATGTAAGTAAAAATAATTCTAATAGAGTTTTGAAAGCTAATATTTTTCCGAATGGTTTTACTGATCATCATTTGTGTATGATTGAAATGAGTTTAAAAAAGTCACAGCATTGTAGTTATTATTGGCATTTTAATTTGAATCTGTTGCATGACTATATTTTGTGAAAAATTTGGGTTATTTTGGTCTAAATGGCAAAAACAAAAAAAAGACTATGAAGATTTAGTGCAATGGTGGGAGATTGGAAAAGCACAAATAAGAATTTTCTGCCAGAACTATACAGCCCACTCAAATAGACATGTAAAGAACACTATTAAAATACTTGAAAAAGAGATAACTGAAATCGAAAAAGGAATCATTGAAGAAAATTCAGAAGAAGTGGAACAATTAAGAGAAAAAAAGACTGTTTTGGCTTCTTTGTTCAATGAAAGAGCAAAAGGGGCTTTAATAAGAGCCCGTTTTTCTTCACTACGAGAAATGGATGCTCCAAGCTCTTTTTTTTTTCAACTTGGAGAGGAAAGAAGGAGAAAGAAAACTTATGTTACATTTGAAGTTACCAGATGGGACTTTAACAACAAATCCAAAAGAAATGAGAAATCATGCAAAGAACTTTTATACTGATTTATTCAAAGCAAGAGACTGTGACATTAATTGCATGGAAGACCTACTAAGAGACTTGCCAAAGATCACTGATGATCAGAGACAATTGCTTGATGCCGATATTCAATTGGATGAAATATCAGAGGCGGTAAAGAAACTCTCCAATGGTCGGTCCCCTGGCATTGATGGACTTCCTTCTGAATTCTATAAGCAATTCTGGACTATTTTAAAAGATGATATACTTGATGTTTTTAGACTTTCTCATAGGAAAAATGAACTGCCAACTAGTTGTAGAAGAGCAGTTTTATCTTTATTACCAAAAAAAGGTGACCTTGGACTGTTAAAGAACTGGAGACCAGTAGCCTTACTGTGTACTGATTATAAAATTCTAGCTAAGTGTCTTGCAAATAGATTAAAACATTTTTTAGAGTATGTTATTAATGATTTTCAAACGTATTGTGTGCCAAAAAGAACAATAATGGACAATCTCTATCTTGTGCGTGATATAATGAATTTAGCAAATGCTGGTAATGAGGATGTAGGTTTTCTGTCAATTGATCAAGAGAAAGCTTTTGATAAAGTGGATCATTTTTATTTATTTGAGACTCTTAAAGCTTTTGGTTTTGGTAAGAATTTTATCTCTTGGATCAAACTGTTATACACTGGAGCTTCTGCATTGTTAAAGGTTGGAGGTGGGCTTAGTTATCCAGTATTAATTCATAGAGGCATAAGACAAGGATGTCCTTTGTCAGGGCAGTTGTACTCACTAGCAATTGAGCCTTTACTATATAAACTTAGGGAGAAATTACAAGGTTTTTTAGTGAAAGGTTGTGAAAAAAACAGACCAATCACTCTTTCGGCCTATGCTGATGACATCACTGTTTTTATAAGAAGTGATAAAGATGTAATGAATTTAACAAATGCTTTAACTATTTACGAAGAGGCTTCGTCAGCTAAAGTAAATTGGGAAAAGAGTGAAGGATATTTATTAGGAGACTGGCAGGGAAGGGCCCCCCCTGTGCTTCCAGGGGGAGTTAAATGGGGAAGAGCTGGTTTGAAGATGTTGGGAGTGTTTTTAGGGTCAGATCAGTATAGGCAGAAGAACTGGGAGGGTATGGTGGAGAAGATGTGTGACCGGTTGTCTCGATGGGCGTGGGTGCTGCCCCAGCTATCGTACAGGGGCAGGGTTTTGGTCACCAACAATCTGGCAGCATCTGCACTATGGCACAAAATGAAAGTTCTGGATCCTCCGGAAAGTGTCGTTGATGAGCTCCAAAGAAAGCTAATTGACTTTTTCTGGGATGGGCAGCATTGGAAAAAATCTGCTGTTCTTTTCCTGCCTATTCAAGAGGGAGGACAAGGCCTGATGGATATTAAAAACAGAATAAAGACATTCCGACTTCAGGCGGCACAAAGATTACTGTATGCCGAGTCGTGCTGGGCTGATATAGCGCGTGCTGTGTTGAGGAAAATGAATATTTTCAAGTATGATGTGCAATTGTTTTTGATCAAATTGGACAACATGGACTTGAGGAATGTTTCTCCTTTCTACAAGGCAGTTTTGAGAGCATGGACTTCAACTTTTAAGGTTAAGAGAGTTCTCTCAAATATTGGACTCTGGACAGAGAATGAACCTCTTTTTAATAACCCGCTGATACCAGCACCGGCACTGGAGCCCAGGAGCATTCAGAACGTGATGGCAAGAGCGGGGTGTACAAGAATTCTCTGACCTAAAGACTGGTGAAAACTGGAAGAGTCCAGAGGAAATGTGCAACAAGACAGGTATCAAGTCTACCTGTATAAGGATAATAAAGAGAATAATGGATGGAATTGTTTCCGCATTGCCTTCTGTCTTCAGACA